>CM019822.1:172858072-174069688 GCA_009763385.1 Coix lacryma-jobi var. lacryma-jobi | reverse complement strand
CGTGCTTTGTAACGATCAATACTTCCATCTGCCTTTCTTTTAACTCTGAACACCAATTTGCTCCCAATTATATTTTTGCCTTGAGGTTTTGGGACCAAGTGCCATGTCTTGTTTCAGAGTAGTGCTTGATATTCACTATCCATTGCGGCCACCCAATCTTTACTACCAAGAGCCTCAGCTACAGTAGTCGGTTCATCTGCAGGTGTAGAAACCAAGTTGCACCAACGAACAGTACCATCGGTATACATTTTGGGCTTGTGTATACCTCTTTGAAGTCTGGTAACTGGGCGCGGTGCAGGAGAGGCCGTAGAATCACCGGTCGTAGAAGATCCAGTATCTTGTACGTCCGACGAGACAGCAGATTCACCCGGATTCGCGTGTGGCGATGGTGCAGCTACAGTTGAAGGATTCACCAACGGAGTGGTCGCAGAAGATCCATTGTTGGGTGCAGAAGACACCAACGCGGGCGACAGCTGCAGGGTCGACGGTGAATGAGGAGCCGGCGCAGGATTCAAAACGGATTCACCAGTACGAGGAGACCTGGGCGTAGGAGAATCCGTCTCGAACGCCGTGTTTGCTGGAATTTCCGGCTGCTGCATAAAATGTCGCTGCAGAACACCATTTTGAGCACCGTTTTCACCCATATTGGCACCATCACCTGCTGACTTATGAACAGAGCTAGGCATGTCATTAGTAGACACATATGGAGTTGAATATTGATCACGCAAAATTGCATCCCCGAAACTAGCATTGGAATTGAGCAAGAAAGAAGGTAGAAGTGCAATTTCAGACCAGAGGCAAGCACCTGCATTGGGCCGAAGTTGGGAGAAGGGAAAAATGTGTTCATAAAAAACAACGTCGCGAGAGATGTAAATACGTCCTTCAGCGGGATCCAAACATTTGAATCCTTTGTGCATATTGCTATAACCCAGGAACACACAACGCTTGGATCGAAACTGGAGTTTTCTTGAGTTATATGGTCTCAAATTTGGCCATACGGCACACCCAAAGGTACGAAGAAAATTATAATCAGGGATCTCTCCATAGAGTCGCTCAAGAGGTGTTTGATTATTGATGACATGTGAAGGCAGACGGTTAATAAGAAACACAGCAGTAAGAAAGGCTTCATCCCAAAACTTCAGAGGCATGCAAGCATGTGCTAGAAGTGTAAGCCCCATATCAACAATGTGTCTGTGTTTTCGCTCTGCTGAGCCGTTTTGCTGGTGTGCATGTGGACATGACACTCGATGAGCTATGCCTATTTGATTGAAAAAGGAGTTTAAAGCTTTATACTCTCCACCCCAATCAGTTTGAATGGAGCGAATCTTACAATTAAACTGTCTTTCCACAAAGGTTTGAAAGTCTCGAAAACACTGGTAGACTTCAGATTTATGACGCAAGAGGTAAATCCACACAAATTTACTATAATCATCAATGAAACTAACATAATAGGCATGTTTCCCAACAGAAGAAGGGGCAGGACCCCAGACATCTGAAAACACAAGCTCCATAGGAGATGTTGACACATTACTAGAACGAGAATAAGGTAACTCATGATGTTTGCCTTGCTGACAGGCATCACACACATGATTATTGGAATCACTAACAAAGGAGAGTTTGTGGCGACTAAGAACTTGCTGGACCACTTGCATGTTAGCATGCCCTAGGTTATGATGCCACAGCGACCGCGTAGGCTTGACCACAACAGCAAGCCCTTGTTTATTTGAGGATGACTTGAAAGGATAGAGCCCACCTTCACATCTGCCGCTGTGAAGGATTCTCTTCGTCTGTTGTTCCTTAATAAAGAAATGATTAGGATGAAACTCAAGGTATGCATTGTTATCACGTGCAAGACGATTAACAGAGATCAAATTTTTATTGGCTTTAGGAACATGTAGAATGTTGTTCAAGTGAAATTGACTAGTTGGGGAGTGCAAAGTGCTATGACCAATAGATTCAATCTCCATACCTGTGCCATTTGCAGCATGCACCTGATCACCACCCGTGTACTTGTCACAGACAATAAGTTTTTCTAGTTCGCCGGTGATGTGATCGGTTGCCCCAGAGTCCATGTACCAATTCGTGTCCACTCCATATGAAGTCATCGCTGAAGAAGCTGTTTTGGGTGGCGGTCCTGTAAATGAAGTGTCAAACCTCTTGAAGCATCGGATGACGGTGTGTCCCTCCTTCCCACAAAGCTGACAGAACACGCCTTGTTGGAAATAGGACCCTTGTCCACGACCACCACGACCAGATGGAGATCGCCCAAAGCCACCACGATTTCGACCGCCTCCATTGCCTCGTCCACGAAACTGGCTTCCACCGCTGCGTCCTCCTCGTGACGCCATGTTGGCAGAAGATTGACGAACTCCTCCTCGCAGATCTATTCTCTGTTCATGGCTTACAAGCTGTGTGAACAGATCACCAACAGAGATGGGTTCGGCCCGTGCCGACACTGCTGAGACGACCGGATCAAAGGGCCCATCTAGCCCGGTGAGGATGTAGGAAACAAGTTCCTCATCTTCAATCTTCCTGCCAGCCGATGCCATTTCATCGGCCAGTCCTTTCATCTTGGCAAAGAACTCGGCAATCGTCGATGTTCCTTTGGATGCAGTCGCCAACGCCATCCTGGTGGCGATGACCCGCGCTCTGGACTGCGCCGCAAACAGTCCTTGGATAGCAGCCCACGCACCGGCCGTCGTCGTCTCCGTGTTGACATGCCCAAGGATGTCCTTGGACAAGGAGGTCAGCAGGTAGCACAGAACCTGCTGATCTTTGGCCATCCAGACGTCATAGTCGGGATTGGTTACTGGTTCATGTTTGGAGTCATCACTGCCTTTGACAGTAAGGAACTCCGGCGGCGTCTTTGTCGTCGGCTTGATGAAGTTAGCAGCTTGAGCGCCCTTGATCGCAGCAAGGACCTGAGCCTGCCATGATTGGAAGTTGCTCCGGGTAAGCTTTTCTGTCACCGGAGTGGAGGTGAGACCGAGGGAGATGAACGGGGGCGTGGAAGAGGATGACATCTTGATTAGGGTTCCGTAGGGAGTTAGGCTCCGAATACCATGTGAGAATGGCAGGAACGAGGTACCTATCTTGGCTACCTCGGGTCCGTGTTTATAGGCACGGGGAAACGCCCCCCGGTTGTGGCATGTTACAGATAAGATTAGATTGTTACAACAACTCTAGTCTATAAACAAGGAAGATCAGCAACTAACATATACAAAGCATCTAGAATATATCTAGGAGATAAGAAACCAATTTACTCTAACATAGATTGCTTTGACATGCTCTTTAGTAAGACACGACGGACATAAAATCAGATGATGATGAGAGGCTGGACTGCTATCATCACAAGGGCCAAACGCCAAGCAATATCAGACCCATGATGCAGGCAACGAGAACCGCAGAAATTGTTTGGATCACTAGGGACATTCTGTTGGAGTATGATCCGAATTCTAACGTGAGTCTTACTGGGACACCTGAACGCCCACGGTCCGGGTTATATATTTAGCGGATTTGTTTCCGTATTTGACTAGTAGTCAGTCCACCCTATAAATATATCTTGTAAGCCGCACGGGAAGAGACAGACAACTCATTGTATTCCTTGCATTCTGTAAACTCTCGTCATATAGTGAAGATCGCCAGTTGGCGTCTGTGGTTTTTTCCCGTAAGGGTTTTCCACGTAAAAATTTGTGTCTCGTGTTCGATCTATTATTGCATTATTTGTTAACAAGTGGTATCAGAGCCAGACACGAGATTGAAAAAAAAATTAGGGTTTTGTCCCTATTTTTTCGTTGCGCCGCCGCCAAGATCGATCTTTTGCTCGGCGATTTCTCCTGTGCCGTACAAACTGCGACTCGTCCTCTTCTGCGACAAGTCCAAGACGGAGTTGGATTGTGATTCCGAAGCTGAGCTGAAGTGCTACCGTAGCATCATCTACAAAAGGCTGTTGCCGTTCGCTGTGTATACGGGTCAGTGTTCGTCCTGTTCAGAGGAATTCGGTCGAGACAGGGAGGCAGCGATCTGCTGTTTGGAATCAAGTGCAGGCAAGTCCGAGGTGACCAGAAGTTGCTAGCGATCAGGCCATCAGAACCTGTGCTCGTTCGGTGGTGGAGAAAAAGAAAATCACTTTTCAAGATTTATTTGCTACGTGCACGTGAGGTTCTATACCAGGAGAATTTTGTCGGCTATTATTGCTGATTGTACACACTAGGTGTACCAGGCTGCAGGTTTCAGTTAGGGTTACACCTAATTTTCTGCAGATTATTTTTTCTTCTGGTTATTTTTGTTATTTCTTCACCATGGCTTCAATGAAGTATGATATTCCTCAACTGGATCGCGACACAAGGTTCGCTCTATGGCAAGTTAAGATAAGAGCTATTCTTACACAGGCTGGTGTGGATGACGCTCTTGATAAATTCGGTAACAAGGATTCTAAACCTTGGACCGACGAGGAGAAGAGAAAAGATCGTAAGGCCTTGTCCCAAATTCAGCTTCATCTTTCAAATAATATTTTGCAAGATTGTCTGCAGGAGAAAACTACAGCTGCTTTATGGCTCAAGTTAGAGTCTATTTGCATGTCTAAAGATTTGACAAGCAAGATGCATATGAAGATGAAGTTGTATACGCACAAGTTGCAAGAGGGTGGTTCTGTGATTAACCATCTCACGGTCTTCAAGGAGATCGTTTCAGATCTACAAGCTATGGAGGTAGATTATGATGATGAAGATTTGGGTCTGATTCTTTTGTGCTCTTTGCCTAGTTCTTTTGCAAACTTTAGAGATACACTGCTATATAGTCATGATACTTTGACACTTGATGAGGTTTTTGAGGCGTTGCATGCCAAGGAAAAGATGAAGTTGATGGTGTCTTCTGAAGGTTCTACTTCCAATGGAGAAGCATTGTCTGTTCGTGGGAGGACAGAAAATAAATCAAACAATGGCAATAGAGGCAAAAGTTCCAATGGTTATAAAGGCCGATCAAAATCTCGAAGCAAGGAAGATAAATTTTGCAAGTATTGCAAAAAGGACAATCATTTTATCACCGAATGTTATAAATTAAAGAACAAAGAGAAAAGAGCTGGCACATACAGAGAAAAGGGTAAATCCAATGATGAAGGTAATGCTTCTGTTGCTGCTTCTAAAGCAGATGATTCTACTGGTGATATGCTTGTTGCTTTTGCTGGATGTGCAACTAATAGTGATGAATGGATTCTTGATTCTGCTGCATCTTTTCACATATGCATTAATAGAGATTGTTTTGTCACCTATGATTTTCTCCAAGGTGGAGGTTCTGTTAGATTGGGTGATGACAGTCCACGTGATATTGTTGGTATTGGATCCATTCAAATTAAGATGCATGATGGCATTGTCAGAACTTTGACTGACATGAGGCATATTCCTAGCATGAGCAAGAATCTTATTTCTCTGAGTACTCTTGATGCTAAAGGGTACAAGTACTCCGGTAGAGATGAAGTTTTGAAGGTGTCAAAAGGTTCTCTTATTGTGATGAAAGGTGAATTGAAATCTCCAGATTTGTACCGTCTTCGTGGTACTACAATTACAGGTGATGCTACTGTAATTTTCAATTCATCTAATTCAGATGCTACTGATCTTTGGCATAAACGTCTTGGACATATGAGTGAGCAAGGCATGCATGAATTGTGCAAGAGAGGATTTCTTGATGAACAAAGCATCAATAAGCTGAAATTTTGTGAGCATTGTGTGTTTGGCAAACACAAGAGGGTGTCATTCAATACCTCTACACATAAAAGTAAAGGTATTCTTGATTATGTGCATTCTAATTTATGGGGACCGTCTCGTAAGCCTTCTATTGGTGGTTCTCGTTATATGTTGACAATCATTGATGATTATTCTCGTAAGGTATGGCCTTATTTCTTAAAGTATAAATCAGATGCATTTTTAGCATTTAAAGAGTGGAAGGTTATGATTGAGAATCAAACTGAGAAGAAAGTTAAAAAGTTCCGCACTGATAATGGGATGGAATTTTGTTCTAATGAGTTTAATGCATATTGCAAGTCTCAAGGCATTGTTAGACACTACACTATTCCTTATACTCCTCAACAGAATGGTGTAGCTGAGCGTATGAACAGAACTATCATCTCCAAGGCCCGTTGTATGTTGTCTAATTCGGGTTTGAATAGGCGTTTTTGGGCTGAAGCTGCTTCCACTGCTTGCTACCTTATTAATCGTTCACCCTGCATTCCTCTTGATAAGAAAACTCCAATTGAGGTATGGTCTGGTTCTCCAGCTGATTATTCGCAATTGAGAGTTTTTGGTTGTTCTGCTTATGCTCACGTTGATAATGGTAAATTGGAGCCTAGAGCTGCTAAATGCATATTTCTTGGTTATCAACCTAGTGTTAAAGGTTATAAATTGTGGAATCCCCAGACTCGGAAGATTGTGCTTAGTAGGAATGTTATTTTCAACGAATCTACTATGTATTATGGCAATCGATCCATTGATGCTCCTGTTGAGGGAGAGAAAATAAGTGTGCAGGTGGAGCACTTAATTGATACACTAGATGTTGGTAATGTTGTTGACCAAGATGCAACCATTGCTGAAATTTCTCCAATTGTTGATGATTCTTTTGTTGTTGAGCATTCTTCTCCAGTTGTGCAGTCTCCACAACGTTCTATTGCTGCTGGTAGGACCAGAAGACAACCCAAGCCAGTTAAAAGGTATATTGAAGAGTGCAATGTTGCTTATGCTATGAGTGTTGCAGAAGAGATTGAAGGTAATTCAGAACCTTCTAATTATTCTGAGGCTATTACTTCTGCTGATTGCAACAATTGGATGACCGCTATGCAAGATGAGATGGAGTCACTTGAAAAGAATGGTACTTGGGATTTAGTAAAATTGCCCAAGAATAAAAAGCCTGTCCGTTGTAAATGGATTTTCAAAAGAAATGAGGGTATTTCTCCAATTGAGCCAGCAAGGTATAAAGCAAGGTTGGTTGCTAAAGGTTATAGCCAGATTCCAGGTATTGATTATAATGATGTCTTTTCCCCAGTTGTTAAGCATAGTTCTATTCGCACTTTGCTTAGCATTGTTGCCATGCATGATTATGAACTTGAGCAACTAGATGTTAAAACTGCATTCTTACATGGGGAGTTGGAAGAAGACATTTATATGAACCAACCCGAAGGTTTTGTTATTCCTGGAAAAGAAAACCTTGTTTGCAAGTTAAAGAAATCTCTTTATGGTTTGAAGCAATCTCCTAGGCAATGGTACAAGAGATTTGACTCGTTTATGCTCTCTCATGGTTTTAAGCGGTCTAATTATGATAGTTGTGTTTATTTGAAGATTGTTAATGACTCAGCTATTTATTTGCTTCTTTACGTTGATGATATGTTGATTGCTGCTAAAGAAAAATCAGAAATAGCTAAATTGAAGGCACAATTGAGTAAAGAATTTGAGATGAAGGACTTAGGTGCAGCTAAGAAAATTCTTGGTATGGAATTTGTTAGAGATAGAAAATCTGGCAAGTTATACCTCAGTCAGCGAGGTTATATTGAGAAGGTTCTTCGTCGTTTCAATATGCATAATGCAAAACCAGTGAGTACTCCATTAGCTACACATTTCAGATTATCCTCAGCTTTATGTCCAGAGTCAGATGATGATATTGAGTACATGTCTAGAGTTCCATATTCCAGTGCAGTTGGTTCTCTTATGTATGCCATGGTTTGTTCTCGTCCTGATTTATCTCATGCATTGAGTGTTGTCAGTAGATTCATGGCTAATCCGGGTAAGGAGCATTGGAGAGCTGTTCAATGGATTTTCAGATATTTGCGAGGTACTTATAATGCCCGTTTGCAATTTGGGAAATCTAGAGATGGACTTGTTGGTTATGTTGATTCTGATTATGTTGGTGATTTGGATAAGAGGAGGTCTCTCACGGGTTATGTTTTCACCATTGGTGGTTGTGCTGTTAGCTGGAAAGCAAGTTTGCAGGCTACTATTGCTCTGTCTACTACAGAAGCAGAATATATGTCTATTTCTGAAGCTTGTAAAGAAGCTATTTGGTTGAGAGGTTTATACTCTGAACTTTGCGGGGTTACTTCTTGCACTACTATTCATTGTGATAGCCAGAGTGCTATTTGTCTGACTAAAAATCAGGTGTTTCATGAAAGGACCAAGCACATTGATGTGAGAAATCATTTTATTCGTGGTGTTATTACTGAAGGTAATGTTAAGGTGTGCAAGATTAATACTCGTGATAATCCCGCTGATATGTTGACAAAGCCAGTTCCTGGAGCTAAGTTTGAGCTATGCTCAGGCTTAGTTGGTATTACAAATTAAGTCCTAGTGACTTTTGGCGTTGGTGATTATTTATTATTGAAGTGGGTTGATTGATGATACTTCATTCGCTACAAGATGGAATTCGTCTCAAGGTGGAGTTTGTTGGAGTATGATCCGAATTCTAACGTGAGTCCTACGGGGACACCTGAAGGCCCACGGTCCGGGTTATATATTTAGCGAATTTGTTTCCGTATTTGACTAGTAGTCAGTCCACCCTATAAATACATCTTGTAAGCCGCACGGGAAGAGAGAGACAACTCATTGTATTCCCTGCGTTCTGTAAACTCTCGTCATATAGTGAAGATCGCCAGTTGGCGTCCGTGGTTTTTTCCCGCAAGGGTTTTCCACGTAAAAATTTGTGTCTCGTGTTCGATCTATTATTGCATTATTTGTTAACACATTCTATCACCCACTAGTGACCTCACCTATGCATTTATATTATGCACTATGCCTAGATATAGATATGTAAAAAAATCAAAACACATCATAATTTAGAACTGGGGAAGTATATGTTATATTTAGATACATAAATATAGTAAAACTCTAAAAAAGACAACAAGTTATAGTTTGGATCGAGTACTAGATAGCTTTGGCTGGTTCTAAACACGCTCAAACCATGCTGCCTCCAACCTGATTGTTTGAAAAAGAGCATTAACAATTGATGCAACAGTTTGGCAGTACAATGCAGCACCAGTCATTTGGCCCAACTCTATGGGCCGGCCTTGAGGGAACCGAAGCAAGAAGAAGGCCTCGAAATGCCTAACGAAATTCTAGAGACAACGCGGCGAGATGCCCCCACTGTTTCTCCGTGCAAGCTACCCATTCCAACTCTCATCTTCCTCTCATCGAGCGTGCTTGCTATCCAGCTCCAACATATGCATATGTATACCTGTAAATCCAAAGCAATCTCACGTCTGAGTGGAGCCTCTGATTTACTCTTTACTTAGTAGTATGTAGTAGTGAATTGTTGATAACAGACTTACCTCCTTCAGAGTTAAAGCTAGTCTCTCCCCCTCCTTTCATCAATGGATTCTAGATTTGTAATTGACTGCTGTAATGGTCTTCTTTTCCTTGTTTCTTTCTTTGTCTCCTAGATTTCTCTTTTTATCTTTTTTTTAGTTCTTTAGTTCCTTAGTTCCCTAGTTTCTTTGCTCTTTTGTAATTGTTGAACCCTTTGTTTATTTTATTTAAATCTCTGCGGGGGCTGCGGCCCCTCCAGTTCCCCTCAAAAAAAAAAAAAAAATTGTTGATAACAGTCATGTATGGAACTGTTGGCGATGCCCTTAAAATTCGTTTGACTTTGTCTTTGTTCAACTGTATAGCTAGTTCAGGTTCAGATATCTTGGATGGTTGGTAGAGTTGTTGATGGGAATTTGCTAATGCTCTCCATGAATTTTGTCCTCTTTGCTATTTTTTCATTGAATATATTCAGCAAGAAGCACTGCTAGTAGAGCTTACAAGTTGCAGGCATCAACCAATGCTTGACGTGAGTACGCTTAATTATGGTTGATCGCCCTAAATTTGTTGATCGTTGCATGAGGCGCACACCTACAAATCATAAGCTAGTAACACTTGAAAGAAACAACTTCTGCTCCACTTTTGTTGCTTTGGCAGTGTTTTCTCTTGTAATTTCCATTTTGCTACCTGTTATATTAATGGAGCTCATGGCATTAAAATATGGGCAACTTCAAATACATATGCAGCAACAGCTATATCAAGAAGTTTCATAAAGAAAAACAACTATATCAGGAAACTACAAGATTGTCTCGATCACTACTATAGTAACGAGTATGTATTAATTCAACAATGGGAGATAGCTTATTATTGAATGATACTTTAATTGTTTGCTGAGCACTCTTGCCCTCTCCTTGCTGGTTAATCCAAAGTGGTGATTTAAGGCTGCAAACCTGGAACTGATGTGTTCTCATGCAAAATCACAGCACTGTTCACCTGGTTGCCTCCTTGCTGCAAATTAACCAATCCAAAGTATGTTCCAGCAGGACCCTTGGCCATGAGGGATGCATGTGTGCCTGTCTCCACAACAACTCCTTTCTCAAGCACAATAATCATGTCACAGTTCTGAATAGTGCTAAGCCTGTGTGCCACCACTACACTTGTCCTACCGACCAACATTCGGTCCAATGCCTCTTGGACCACCTTCTCAGACTGGCTGTCCAATGCACTAGTAGCTTCATCTAATAGCAAGATAGCAGGGTTCTTTAATATTGCACGGGCAATTGCAATGCGCTGCTTCTGTCCTCCTGATAGCTGAAGACCTTGCTCACCACACATTGTCTCATATCCATCCTTGAGGTTGCTAATGAAGTTATGTGCATTTGCTGACCTTGCCGCATTCTCAATTTCTTCCTCACTAGCTGCTTCTGTTCCATACATGATGTTCTCTCTAATGGTACCCGCAAATAGTGTTGGCTCTTGGCTGACTAGCCCAATGTGTTTTCTCAAGGACCGAAGATTGTATGTTTTGATGTCTTTATGATCTATCTCTACTATGCCGCTAGTTGGGTCATAGAACCTCTCTATAAGCCCAATGATGGTTGACTTGCCTGAACCACTTTGCCCAACTAGTGCTGTTGACTTAGCCGGTTGGATGCTCAGGGAGAATCCTTTAAAGATGATCACATCTGGTCTTGATGGATATGCAAAATCAACTTCTCTAATGTCCACTTCACCTTTGAGCTTTTCTGGTTTATATCCCTCAGGGTTGTCAGGATCCATTTCTACTTCCCTGTCAAGAATGGCAAACACTGAAGCAACTGCATCAGCACCCTTAGCAAGATCTGCTGTCATACTACCTGCATCTGCTATCACGAATGATGTGCTTACTAGAATCATAAAGGTTTGGAAGAAGGCCTTTGCAGTGATGTGGTGCCCAGCCATGAGTATGCCAGTATACCAGAAGGTGAGTGCCCATGTGCATCTCAAAAGGATCATGGAGGTGCCAAGGCCGATACCTGCAAACCAGGATTGTCGAATGCTTTCCTTGCATGGACCACATTGTGCTTTGTCAAAGAGGCGTAGGATGCGATTCTGGGATGAGAAAGCAGTTATGGTTCGGAGATTAGAGACAGCCTCAGCAGCTAGCTTACTACATTCAGATTGTGCTTGTGTTGATTTGTCAGACATGCTCTTCAATAAGACATAGCGAATATAATAACAAGCAATGGTCAATGGCTGCGTTGCAATCATCAAAATAGCTAAACGCCAACTAATCACCAGACCCATGATGTAGGCTGTTAGAACAACTGAAACTGTATGAATCACTAGAGACATTCGATCGCCCACGAGTGACCTCACCTACAACACAAATATTATGTCTAGTCAAGTATTATTCTTTTCTAAATATTTACAAGCTTTATTTGTACTTACAATGTTGGCGTCATTGGTAAGCTGTGAGCATATGGAACCACTAGAGTTCTCATCACGGTCAAACCACCCAATCTCGAAAGTGAGAAATTTAGTGAGCATCTGTTCTCTGACCCTCTTGGTGAGGTATTCCCCCATGGAAGCAAAATTGTAGTGTTGCCCAATATTAACCAGGAATGTGAGCACTGCAAGGCCGATGGAGATAAGTGCGTAGGCCCTTGTTTTCGCCTTGATCTCTACATGATCCGTAGAGAAGTAGATCGAGACCATGCTGCCCATGATATATGCAAACACTGGCTGTATGCCTCCAGAGACAATCGCACTAAAGCTTCCCATCAACCCCTGCTTCCACTCTGGTGCATTAAGCATCAGTAGCCTCCTGAAGGATGGCGCAGGAAGCTTTGGAGTCTCTGTGTGGTCATTGTCTTTTGCATCACCCATTGACCTTGTTGAGCTGGACCTACTTGCTGCAGAGAAACCCGTACTTTGGCAGCTTGATTGCAATATACTTCTAGACTGACCAACCTCGGTAGCCTCAACTGAATCTTTGGTCTGTTGAAGGTGGAAAAGAGTTGAGTAAATCCCATTCTCATTGGCAATGAGCTCATCATGTGAGCCTAACTGCTTGACCTCACTGGATTTCATGACAGCAATCAGATGAGCATTTCGTATGGTGGAGAGTCGATGTGCAATGATAATAGTAGTTCGGCCCATGGAGGCAAGGTCTAGTGCCTCTTGCACGATACACTCTGAATTAGTGTCTAATGCACTAGTAGCTTCATCAAGGAGGAGGATCTTGGGTGACTTTAGGATTGCTCTAGCAATAGCAATCCTTTGCTTCTGCCCTCCAGACATTTGGATGCCACGCTCACCCACCTGTTTTAGTATGAATGCCATTAGTGTCCATATAAAAAAACATATTTCACTGAACAATTCTAGTCCTTAGGTCTAAGGATATGGACAGTGTCTACAAATCAAAATGAACTTGTTTCATGACGAGCTAACACTTGTAACCATATGTTTGTTGAAACTTGAAACAAAAAGGGTACCCAAATTTTATTATGCCATGAATATAAATAATTGACTTTGTTAATTACTTTAGCAAATTTGGCATGTTTTGCTAACACTTGTATACTGTTTTAACGAGTTATTGTGCATATTTAATTCATGCATTTAACTTTTCTACACTTATGGTGTCACGAACTGAATACATAAGTTGTCAAGGGCATGCCGCGGCACATGCCTTCTTTTATCTATTTCAATGGTTAAAACATTAGTAAGTTCAACATCTTGGATCAATATGTGTTTGTTTGAACTTTGAAGTGATCATTCTACTCAATAAGTGTGTACTTTGTCACAACAGAAAGATGATAAGGCTACCCATCTTAAAGATGATAAGGTTAATAAGTGTGTACTTTGGCTCATTTCAGATAGGTCTCGCCATCTTCCTTGTGAGCATTCTAACTTTTTTTAACATTCCAACTTTTTGTGGGCAGTATTTATGCATATATTGCAATATTATTGACTTCGATGCAACTACTTTTCTGGTTTATTTTGATTTTTTCTTTGATATTTATTATTATATATATCGACAATGATGTTTGGTTCACTAACATTGGCTCTGTGCAAGACTCATTGAACAGTGTGGCTGTAGCTGATGCTGTTTTTGTTATGTGAGAAAAATACTGAACCATGATTGATAAACAAGACTGATAAACGCTGATAAGTTCAAGTAAGCAAACTGATTATATATTTAAGCATAAAGTCCAAATGAGTTCTCTAAGTAAGGCTTGTGTTTGGATAACCCCTAAACTAATTTTTAATTCAATTTACTACCAACTATATTTTAGTTGCTTCAAACTACCTGTTAATGAGATTTATGCATTTTATTTCTCTACTTACAAGTTGATTTTTAAGTTAAATTAAGGGTCATAGCGGACATCATAACTCATCTTGAAAAAATTGTCGCAAAAAATATATTATGGTTTTTTAGGCCCATTTGATAAAGCTCAGCTTTATCGATGAAACTATTTTTTTAGAAAAATAGCTCTATGAGCAACTTTTTAGGTAAAGTTGAGTTGTTTTAAAAAAACTGTTTGACAAAACAACTTAACCAACAATTTCATGCATGGTTGGGAGAAAAATGAGGAAGTGGACTTTAAAAAGTTACTTTTTCAGCTTTATTTTAACTTTTTATTTTGTGAGAGAAAAAAAAATAGCTTCGGTCATAAAGCAGTTTTTGAAAAAGATATTTGGTAAAAAAAACTCGCAACAGTTTCATGAACCCTTAATCATTAGCTTGATAAGTTAGGACATTGATAATAAATTAACACAAGAGATATTAAAAATTGAAAAATATATTCTGAAAAATACATTCTACTATGATATGTCCGCTATCGCTCTACAATTTTTTTTTACTTAAAACTCCACTTAATTTGTGGAGAAAAAAAAGAAAAGAAAAATCTTATCTAAGAGTAAATTGTACCAAATAAAAAAAATTGGAGAGTTACAAAAGAAAAAAAAAATAGGTTAGAGGGCTATTCAGACGGAAGCTAAATTCATGAGAGTAATTTGGACCTTTTTTTTCCAAAACATAATGAATACTTTGTCTTTTCGTAAAGTGTTCTTTATTAAAAAAAAGAGAGAGAAAGGAGAGGATGCTACCAGCGTGTCGTATCCCTGCGGCAACTGCGAGATGAAGCTGTGGGCGTTGGCCGCCTTCGCCGCAGCTGTGATCTCCTCCTCCGTGGCGTCCTCCTTGCCGAGCAGGATGTTCTCCCCGATGGACGTCGCGAACAGCGCCGGCTCCTGGCTGACGAGCCCCATCTGCGCGCGCAGCCACTTGAGCCGCAGCCGCCGGATGTCCACGCCGTCCAGGGTCACCTCCCCGGCCGCCGGGTCGTAGAAGCGCTCGAGCAGCGCGATCACCGTGGACTTCCCTGACCCACTGTCGCCGACCAGCGCCACCGTGCGCCCGGCCGGCACGTGCAGGCTGAAGTTGACGAAGATGGGGCTCTTGGGCCGCGACGGGTAGCAGAACTCCACGTTCCTGAACTCCACCTCGCCGGTGACGTTGTCCAGCACGTCGCCGGCGCCACTCTCCGAGTCTATCTTGGGCACCCGCCTGATCAGCTCCATGATCCTCTCCGCCGCCGAGGTCGCCTCCGACAGGTACTTGACGTTCGACAGCGCCGACCCCAGTGCTCTGCGTGGTTCTTCCATCGTCGTCAATGGTGTCGCCGGCGTCCAGTAGTAGTATCATCAGCGAAACAAAATCTACGGTGGTGAAGTGATGTGCATACATACCCGCCTCCGTATACCATGACGAGGGCGACGTTGTAGACGGTGCCGCCCTTGTAGCCATGGTACATGACGAGGCGGCTGCCGTACCAGACGGTGAAGGCCAAGATGGCGATGCGGATGCCGCCGCTGCCGAGGGCAAGGCCCTTGGCGAGCCCCTGCTTGAGCCCGAGCCGCACCGACTCGTCCAGCGCGGCGGCGAACCGCGCGGCGGTGGACCTCTCCGCGACGAACGAGTACACGGTGCGCACCGACGAGACGGCCTGCTCGGCGACGGCGCCCGGGCGCGCGTACAGCTCCCTGACCCGGCGCGCCAGGCTGGTCTGGACGCGGCCGTAGAGGAAGCCGGGGACGAGGAGCAGCAGCACGGACGGGAGCGCCACCAGCGTGAGCTGCCACATGAGCAGGAACCCGACGGCGTAGCTCGCCACGAACGCGGCGACGTTCATCGCGAAGTTGGGCAGCTTCTCGCCCAGCGCGTCCTGCACGGCGAGGCTGTCGCTGGAGACGCTGGTGACCACCTCCGACGACGTGGAGCCGGCCTTGTTGAGGTCGAAGTACTCCACGTCCTGCCGGAGCACCGCTCGCAGGTACCGCAGCCGCATCCGCGACGCCTGCCGCTCCGCCGTCCGCATCCAGCAGTACCCCTCTGCATGAACAGAGTGAGAGTGAGAGTGAGAGCCAGCAGCCGGCCGGAGCATCGGCGGCGTGCATGCATGCATGCGCTGACGTGCTCGCTCACCTAGGAACGCCGTGATCCCGTGTGCGACAGCCAAGTAGAGGGTGTACCTCACGTTCTGACCATATATAGAGACCCGGTGGTGGAGGATACATGCGTCAGTAGTTCAGTACGGTGTTGTTGTTCATGTAATTAACATTGCCTGCTAGGATGATTTGGATGGAGATCAGAGATGGAACGAACTCGATCGTATCGTACCTGATTCATCTTGGGGACGAACAACTGCTGGAGATGATCAGGTCCGCTGCCTGCGTCGTCGAAGACGCGGCTGGTGATGGCCAGCATCACCGGCGTGGACATGCCGTCGCCGATGGCGCCCACCAGGCCCACCACCATTAGCGCGACGTCCACTGCATCTGCGTGCTTGAACACCATCGCGAACGTCCTCAACATCGGCGCCGTCTTCGTCTCCACGGGCTGCGGAGAGCCGTTCGCACCCATTTGTCAGTAGGCCGGGCTGTAGGGGTAGAGCATGCTGCTGCACATCATGTCAGTCCTATATTATTGCTTCTGATTACAGATCTTTTCAAAGAGCACCACTGTTGAGTGGCAGTCGTGGGGCGCGCGTGACTCATCATGCACGTCTCCAACCATGATTACTAGTACTATCCAGGTGTTCGGTGTTGTGAAGGAAATCAGTGCGTTTGTTCGGCTTTCCCACTGCCACTCGGTGTCCGTCATCAGTAATTCGTCACCCAACACTTGTCATCATCCGTCGTCACGACACTAAAAAACGAGCGCTGAGGGCTTTCCCAACAAAAGAAACGAAGTACTGTAGTTTCTATCGCTACTACACAACAGCGCTTTGGACGATCTATCAACTGAGTTTTAGTTTCGGCAAAAAATTGCATCCGGAACTAAAGACTTTTAGTCCCGGTTGGTAAAACCAACCAAGCAGTCCCAATTGGTATTACCAACCCGGACTAAAGGTTTTTTAGTCCTCAACCTTTAGTCCAGGTTGGTAATACCAACCATTACCAACCGGGACTAAAGGCCCTTCACGAGTGAATTCAAAAGGAAAACATTCATAACTATATCATGTGGGTTGTGTAGCGGAGTAGGTAAGTGTACGCGAGGCGAGAGGTATTGAGTTCGAATCTCACAGACGCACATTTATTTTTTCTCGTGTGAGCCTTTAGCCTCGGTTAGGAGCACCCGCAACTAAAAGCTACCGGATTGCTAGATTGCTTCTCGTGGGAGCCTTTAGGCCCGGTTAGGAGCATCCACAACTAAAGGTTGCCGGATTGCTAGATTTTTAGTTGCCTGATTGTTAGATTGCGAGCCCCGGTTGGGAAACCGACTAAAGGTTCTCGTGGGAGCCTTTAGCCCCGGTTGGAAGCACCCGAGACTAAAGGTGTTGTCGTATTGCTAGCCCTGATTGGGAAACCGACTAAAGGTTGAGAACTAGTCCCGGATTACTAGCCCCGGTTGGGAACGGGCTTAGGATACTGCACTAAGAAACTACTTCTTTCCAATCCATGATTTTCATAATAACATTCATACAAAGGATAACTTAAATACAACACAAAAAAAGTAGATTAACTGTGACAATTATTTTTGCAATCAACGTGCGTCTACAACACACAACAGCAAAAATACTCTATATCTTTTTTTTATTTTTTATTATATTTCTTACTTCATTCGTCACTTTCCTCTACCTTATCTTCTCGCAGACACACCAGCCTTGCAACCGACGCCCCGACCTACTTGCAACCACACATAACATCCCCGTCCTACGTCGCTCGCCCATGCCCGAGATCCGCTCTCAAGTTGCCCCGGCTCCGGAGCGGTGAATTCGCATGGCCTCAAGAGAAGACTCCGGCGAGCCCGTGCGGCCGGGCGGTGCAGCAAGCCCACGCGACCATGCACGAGCCAGACCGGTGCAGTGACCCCGCGCGGTCGTGTGCGAGCCTGCGCGGCCGTGTGCAAGCCCACGGTGAGGCGGACTGGTGCAGTGGCCCCACGTGGGAGTGCGCGAGCCCACGCAAGACGGCGCAGTCGATTCAGAAGAAAGCCGCTCGAAACCAGTCGAGTCTCCCCAACGGTGATTTGGTCGCTCTACATGCTTCGTTGCGAGCGTTGACTTCGTTTCATAGAGTAGAAACGCTTTCCTTGTTTTTCGCTCTCTTTTTATTGATTTTTATGCCACATTAAAAAAAAGCTGAGTTGTTAAGCTAATTAACAGGGATAAAAACTACCATAAATTTACTACTGGGACTGTCCTGATAAAAAGCGACAGTGATGACTTAAATATCACTACCAGTTTAAACCACAAACCAGCAGTGATGGACTTTCAGTGAAGGCAAGAGTGTAAATTGGTGACCCTTAGATGCACAACTAACCCTCTTTAGTTTGAACTGAGAACATGGTCAGACTCGGCCACTTACACATGTCACATATGGTATCGCTCCTAGGCTTAATTTAAGGCTTTATTTGCTTGAGCTACTTTGCTAGCTTTTTATCCATACAAATTAATCATGTAATAGTATTTTTTTTCTTAAAAAATCAGCATAGCGCCGCATCGCCAAACACCTCTTTGTTGGAAGCACACCTGCCCAACCTCCGCTGCAGAGCAGGGGTTCGGGGCGAGGGTGGACAACTATCAAACGCTGGCGAAGAAGCTAATGAAGGTACACGCAAGCGAAGGTGCAAGCGAGGGTACAGGAAAATAAGTTGGTTGGAGTATTTTTCTATCTCCCAAAAAATCTCCCCTTTACACTGTTCATCCCTTGGTATTTATAGGGAACACCAAGGGACACCGGCCAAATTACAAAAGGGTACAGAAAAGATTCCCCGACACTGTGCAAGGAAAGGGTAGAACCGTACAAACACAGGCAGAGTGGAAAACCCTAGTCTGCCTTCCTCCTGCCCGCCGCCATCTGGTCACGCTCGCCTCCGCGGGAAAATGAGGGCCAGACCCTCGGCACCGCTTGTCGCGAGGTCCGCACCCGCTCGCCATTCGCTGAGCTTGACGTCTCCGGCGAAGGAAACTTGGAACGTGCGAGGGTCACCTTTCTGTGTTCTCGGCGTGCCTTTACCTGCAAGAGACACAATGAACCCCGAGGGTCGAGACCGTATCCGAAGGTTAGGAAAACTGATCCGAAGGGTCCAACAAATGGGAAAAAGGAAAGTTTGTGAGGGCATGCTTGGGTCATTTTTCGGGCCAGCCTGCGTGGCGTCACTGCCGAGGGTCCCTTCCCCCAACAGTAGCCCCTCGTTGCCTTGGATCTAAAGAACAGTATTTAGGCCCAAGCAGCGCTCTTTGATGGTAAACGTAACGAGACCCTTGGCAGCGACGCCCGCGGCTGCTTTGGGCCGGGCCGTTGTATATACTTGTTTGCACTATTTAGGTCCGTTTCGTTTTTTACGCCGTGGATTTCCGTTGTCGTGCCGGTTTTGTCGGGTGGGGTGACTCATCTCCTGGCCTATAAATAGATGGGGTTGGTGGGGGAATTGAAGTCGTGCTCTCCTTTGCTCTAGCCATCCTGCTGCTGTGCATTTCTTGTTGCGAAGGTTGGTTTTGCCTAGTTGTGAAGGTTTTGCGTGTTGTTTTCATCGAGGGTTTTAGTTTGAGAGATGGCTAGGTCCAAGCAAACCGCACGTGTTGCTTCTCCCTCGGCTGCAGATGAGGGAGTGATGTTTGAGTTTGGACTCAGTCGGGTTTGCAGTTCTGATTTAGCGGCTTATGTTAAGCGAGGGTGGATTGAGGAGGGAAAAGCGAGGGCCAGTGCTGGGGAGACTGTCCCGAAGCCTGATGCGGATGAGGTCATTGTTTTTTAGGAGTTCTTTTGGGCTGGTCTTCGCTTTCCAGTTACTTCCTTTGTGACCTCGGTTCTTCAGAGGTTCAACTTGAGGTTCCATCAGTTGATGCCATCTTGCTTCACGAAGCTTTCAGTGTATGTCTGGGCGTGTCGCTCTCAGGGCATTGTCCCTCATGTCGAGGGCTTTATTCGAACTCATCGAGTGCACATGCAGCCTCACAAGATTGTGGGCGGCGAAGGGAACACTAGTTTCGGTCAATTTGCGGTGTATACATTTTGCCACCGTGCCGGATCGGAGCTTCCGGTGCAGGCCCAGAAGAACAAATGGACCAGCGGGTGGTAGGAGTTTTGGTTCTACTACAAGCTAGGCGGTGTGGCTGATCTTTGCGGAGAGCTTCAGCCTCTTGGCGACGTGAGTGCGGAGGCTAAGATGGATGCCGAGGCTCATGCAGCGGTTGATTGTCTGAGGGTTGTTGCACGCTCTCAGTGTGCTCGCGACTTGGTTGAGGAATATTGCTGTGCTAAATTATGTCCCCTTAGTCAGAGGCAGGTATGGTTTGCTGTTGAGGATGACCCCAAGTATGAGGGTATAGGTTTGAAGAAACCTAAGTTGGAATTGAATAAGATTTGGGAGGGTGCCCTTCGTAAATTTCCCAAACGAGAGGATGGCATCGAGGCTGTTTATAAGCGGGTTCAGCAGAGGGCGGAAGACCTCGTTTGGAAGTTGTCCACAATGGAGGTTAAGGCTATCCATAGTTCTGTGGGTAGCGGGGGTCGGGTTAATAGGCTCTTCGACATGCTTGGGCTCCAGTATGCTAATTGGCCCGCACCTTCGAGCGATGATGCGCCGAAGAAAAGGAAACACGCCACCGCGGAGGAGAAGGGGGTTGTGTCGGGGCCGAAGAGAGGTCGTGGTCGAGGCCGCGGTGCTGCCGGCGGCCGAGTGAAGACACTTGCGACCAAGGTCGCTTTGGGTTCGGGCGCTGCCGGCGCTTCTGCTTCCTCGGCCACCGCTTCTTTGTCGAGTGGCCGAGGTTTTGCGAAGGTCGGAGGGCAGGTACCGCGCATCGGCGGGATCGGTGCCCTGATTCAGATCTCGGACGACGAAGGTGTCTCCGAAGAAGATGAGAAGGAGGAGGATAAAGAGATTGAGAAGGAGGCCGAGACTGGGGATGATTCGTCTGATGATATAAGCGACACTTCCAGCAGCGGGGGTAACTCAGATGATGATGTTTCAATTGGAGATGATCGTGGGAAGGCTGTTGTTTCCTCAAGCACGGATGCTGAGGCATCACGCCGCATTGATGAGTTGCTACTTGACCTCGAGCCTGAGAGTCCCGAGCGAGGGTCAGTGCCCGAGTTCGCGGGGTCACACATCTGGGTTGATGGTGTTGAGGTGGCCGGTGACCTTGAGTCGGAAAGAAATCCGGGCAAGAGGCCGTGTGGCGAAGCTAGCCGTTATTCTCTTCCTTATTTTGCTAGGAAAGTTGGTGTTACTGATCCGGCGACAGAGCTTTTTACAAGTCCAGACCTCCGAGAGTGCCACCTACAGAGTGCTCCGAAAGAAAGGCGTTTTCTTGGTCGGGTGTTTAACCGAATTTGTTTACCGGAGGCGGAGCTTCGACTGGCCAACCAGCCTTTGGATGACCTTCATGATGACATTGATGTCAAGGTGGCTGAGCTAATGCTCCTCAACCGTTCCGCTCGCCGTAGAGCGAGTTATAATCTCCACTACCTGAAAGACCGGTTGTCGAAGGTTGAGGAGGATAATAAGAACCTTCGGCGGAGCTTGGAGAATAAAGAGACTGAGTTAAAAGTTGCTTTGGAGAAAGCTACGAAGTGCCGAGAGGAGGCTGTTGAGGTGGCGAAGCGGAATGCAGATTTAGTTGCGGCGAGCAAGGAAAAAGATAAAGTGTTGGCGTTAGCAGAAGGTCGGATCAACGATTTGACTGGGTCGTGGTGCGGCAGCATGGAAAAGGTTAAGGCCAAACTTGACGGTTGTTTGACCGAGGTCGGTGGCTCTGCGGCGGAGCCACTTCCAGATACTGGTACAGCGGAGGCCTTTGGGGAATGGCTTTGCGGCGAGCTCGACGTTTTTAGCTCGTTGGTTGAGAACGCAGCTGATTTCGGCGGTTATGCCGGAGCTTTGGCCATGTCTTGCACACTCCGACAGGCCGACTGCGAGCACCTTCGCAAGATCAAGCGACCGAGCCATGTTTTTCTGACTGTTGACGAAGTGCGTCAGATGAAGGTTGATGACGTAGAAGTGCGGAACTGTGCGATGCGATTGATTCGCAAGTTCTGGATTGCTGGTGGGGGTCGTGCACTAGCCTTCGAAGAGACTGCCGAGGCTACACGTCAGGTTTGTGATGTTTGGTAGGAAAAAATGTTTTTTGGGTTTTTTTGTGTGGGAAAGGGTTGGCATTAATTTACTAGTTTTCCATCTCATTTTTCCTTGTAGGCTCGGAGAGACGCGATGCCTTCGCCATCTGCGACTGACAATGTTGCTGGTTGCTCCAAAACCGGTCTTGCGCACGTACCTACAGAGGTTCCGCCTGTCGAGGCTGCACCCTCAGCCGAGGTGGTCCCTGGCACTGGAGAAGTCATTATGGAGGAGGAAGCGGCGGTCGAGACGTTCGTTGTTGAGCAAACTAGGGCGGAGGCTGCTACAGCTGGCGGGGGTTTGGACGTTCCAGCCGGTGGAGGCGACGCTGAGGAGCATGGGGATGCCGAGCAGGTGTGAAAGTTAGAGGCAGCTCAGGCGAGGGTTTTTTTGTAGTATGTTGGGTGGTGGAAATGACCTAGTGGAACTGAGTTGTTTTCTTGACTCTGTGAACATGCAGGTTCCTGATGGAACCGTGCTAGAGGTATTTGATGTGACACCTCTGACGCTAAATTATCAAGATGTTTTTATTACTGGTGAATCATGGGCTTGAGCTAAGTTTAAGCATCCTTCGTTGTCTTTTGAGCGTTTTTGGTGGTCGAAGGCGCGAAGGTACGATTTGAAGAATAGTCGATCAAGCCGCTTTTGGCGTGATGCGGATTATACTGATCGGCAGGCTACGAGAGAGTTGTTTGGTTCTTCTTCTTCCTCGCAGCCTGTTATCGATGATGATATCGATGAAAAAACAGCTTTGGATTTCCTGTTTGGGCATAGCAACCTCGAGCTGGGTCCGGATGGTTCCCTTGTGATTCCAAAGGAGGAGCCTTCGGAAGTTGGTGATGTGGGTTGGAGATATATGTATAGGGCGAGGGTTTTGCCTGGGGAACTGCCGATTGTTCCCACGGCTCCTTTGTTATGGAGACCCGTGGTTCCTGTTGGAGTAGGATTTGAGGAAGAGGGTTAGGAAGGTTTTGATGATTTAATGTTGATTGAGGACTATGATGGTTCCTTGTAATTTTATAATTTTTATTGATTATGAGACGTTGTGAAGTTGTTTTGTATGTAAACGAGGGAATTGTATCAATTGATTTTTGTAATTTTTATAGTGGATGCTTGGTCATTGCTGAATATTGGCGAGGACCATTAGGTGTTTGGTTTTGCATTGCTGGTTGCGTATGATGTTCAGTAATACGGCGACGCCCCCCCTTTCTTTTTGGCGAGGCTCATTTGATATTTAATGAAACAGCGACGCCCCCCTTTCTTTTTAGCGAGGCTCGCCTTTCGTTAAAGAGAGATGTTTTAGTAAAACAGCGACGCCCCCTTTCTTTTTAGCGAGGCTCGCTTTTCGTTAAAGAGAGATGTTTTAGTAGAACAGCGACACCCCCTTTCTTTTTAGCGAGACTCGCTTTTCGTTAAACAGAGATGTTTAGTAAAACAGCAATGCCTCCTTTCTTTTTAGCGAGGCTCGCTTTTCGTTAAAGAGAGATGTTTTAGTAAAACAGCGATGCCCCCTTTCTTTTCAGCGAGGCTCGCTTTTCGTTAAAGAGAGATGTTTTAGTAAAACAACGACGCCCGCTTTCGTAAAACAGCGACGCCCCCCTCTTTCTTTTTAGCGAGGCTCGCCTTTTCGTTAAAGAGAGATGTTTTAGTAAAACAACGATGCCCTCTTTCTTTTTAGCGAGGCTCGCTTTTCGTTAAACAGAGATGTTTAGTAAAACAGCGACGCCCCCCTTTCTTTTTGACGAGGCTCGCCTTTTCGTTAAAGAGAGATGTTTTAGTAAAACAGCGATGCCCCCTTTCTTTTTAGCGAGGCTCGCTTTTCATTAAACAGAGATGTTTAGTAAAACAGCGACACCCCCCCTTTCTTTTTGGCGAGGCTCGTCTTTTCGTTAAAGAGAGATGTTTTAGTAAAACAGCGAGTTTTGTGAGGTTGCTCGAATTTTCGTACTTCACGCCTCCCCTTGTCTTAGGTGGAGGTGAAGTTTGCTTTTCGAGCCCCTGGCGTGTTTTGCGAGGGTGCTCGATTTTTTGTACTTCGCGCCTCCTCTTGTCTTAGGTGTAGGTGAAGTTTGATTTGCGAGCCCTTGGCGTGTTTTGCGAGGGTGCTCGACTTTTTGTACTTTGCGCCTCCCCTTGTCTTAGGTGGAGGTGAAGTCTGCTTTGCGAGCCCCTGGCGTGTTTTGCGAGGGTGCTCGACTTTTTGGACTTCGCGCCTCCCCTTGTCTTAGGTGGAGGTGAAGTTTGCTTTGCGAGCCCCTGACGTGTTTTGAGAGGGTGCTCGACTTTTTGTACTTCGCGCCTCCCCTTGTCTTAGGTGGAGGTGAAGTTTGTTTTGCGAGCCCCTGGCGTGTTTTGCTAGGGTGCTCGACTTTGTCCGAGTTTGTTTCAAAAAAGGTTTGTTTTTCGAAGCAATCTTTGGGGTGTTTTCATCGATTATAGCGCTTTTGAAAAAGAGTTGTTTTTTCGATGTTTGTTAACAAAGGTGACAATTTTGGAGTTTTGCTTTTTTCGGGGGTTCTAGCCTGTATTAAGGATTTGGATACTGCATCGTTAAAAAACCTTACGTCCTTTCGTAAGGAAAAAGAGTGCAGCCCCTCTGTTTTTGTTACAAACATGGAATTGAAAAAAGACAAGGGAGAAAACAAATTACATGTTGCGAGAACTCGCTAAGGCTCCGCTAAGGATAATATTTGCGAAGGTCGTCAACATTCTAGGTGTGAGGCAGGTTGTTTCCTTTGTTGTCAGCGAGGTGATATGACCCGGGCCGATTACATTCTACTATTACGTATGGTCCCATCCATTTTGGCTGAAATTTTCCCGTCATATTGGCGTTTTGCTTGCGGATGAGGACGAGGTCACCCTTCTTCAATTCTTTGATCCTTACCTTTTTGTCTCTCCATTTTTTTGTTTCTTCCTGATACTTGCGAAGGTTGTGTAGTGCGTTGCATCTTGTTTCCTCGAGTAAGTCTTTATCAAGAAGCTGGTTTTGTTCATCTGATTCGAGGGTTGTCCTGAGAGAAACATGCTTTAATTCTTCTCGTAACACAGCTTCTTCCCCAAACAGGAGTTTGAAAGTTGTGAATTTGGTGGCTCTGCATTCCGAGGTGTTATGGGACCAGGTGACCGAGGTTAGCTCTTCCGCCCACTTTCCCTTAGGCCTTCCTTGTAATTTTTTGGATATGGCTTGGAAAATTGTTGCGTTGGCTCTTTCAACTAAGCCATTGGATTGAGGGTGCCGGACTGAGGCGAAGCACAAGACTATTCCGATTTGTGCGCAGAATTCTTTGAAGACCTCGCTGTCAAATTGGGTGTCGTTGTCGACAGTTAAGTGTTTGGGGACTCCAAACCGACAAACTAATTGCTGCCAGAAAAACTTTTTCACGGCTAGGGAGGTGATGGAAGCGAGCGGTCTCGTTTCAATCCACTTCGTGAAGTATTCCACAGCTACCACTGCATAGCGAAGGTTTCCTAGGGCTGTTGGTAGTGGACCGACGAGGTCCATTGCCCATCTTTGCAAGGGCCATGTTGGGCATATCAGAGTTGTTGGAGCTCCTGGGGCGTTTTGCGTTTTTGCCGTTAGTTGGCAACTCTCGCAACGTTTGACGATGTCTTCTGCATCTCGTAGTGCTGTTGGCCAGTAGAAACCTTGACGGAAAGCTTTCCCAACTAGCGCCCTTGGGCCGTTGTGTGAACCGCAGATACCTTCGTGAATGAGCTTGAGAATGTCATTTCCTTCAATATGTGACACACATTTCAGCCATGACAAGGTTACCAAGGCTTTGAACAGAATGTTGTCCACTATTTTGTACCCTCAAGCTCTTTGTTTTAGTCTGTTTTCTTCCTCTTTGGACTCGGGTTCATGCAGCCCGTTGATATAGGCCATGATAGGTGCTCTCCAGTCTTCGTTCTGGATTGCATTGATCAGCTTGATATTCTTTTCAGAGGCTTCGAATGCTGATTGAGTTGCTACCTCGTGAAACACGTCAGGCGGCAGCTGTAGTTATTGTGCTGCTGCTTTAGCTAGGCTGTCTGCCTCGTTGTTTTCTGACCTCGGTATTGCTTTCACCGTTATGCCGAGGAAGAATGATTCTAACCTTCGAATATATTGGAAGTATTTTTGTAGCTCTGGATCTTTTGCTTTGTAATTTTTCTCAATGTGTCCCGCGATGACTTGGGAGTCTGTATTAATGACCGCCCTTTGGACTGATGATGATCGAAGCCTTGAGAGTGCTAGTACTACAGCTTCGTATTCTGCGGAATTGTTTGTGCACTTGAAGTCGAGTCTTTTTACGTATCTTAGCTTCAAACCAGATGGCAAAACTAGGATAGCCGAGGCTCCTGCACCGGCTGCTCCCCAAGCTCCATCGACATACACTGTCCAAAACGGCTCTGATTGGGCTCCGTCACTGCGAGGGTCTGGGGTCCATTCAGCTATGAAATCTGCTAGTGCCTGAGATTTGATCGCTGTTCTTCCCACGAAGGTTACTGTGTAGCTGTTGAGTTCAACTGCCCATTTTGCTATTCTGCCGATAACCTCATTGTTCTTGAAGATGTTCTCGAGGGGGTATGCTGAAGGTACATTGATTTCGTGTGCCTGGAAGTAGTGTTTTAGCTTTCTTGACGCCATGACCACGGCGTATGCTATTTTCTCGAGCTCTGAGTAGTTTCGTTTGGGACCCTCAAGAGTTTCTGATACATAGTAGATTGGGGTTTGTCTGGTTCTGTTGTTCTTGTGCAACTCTTTAATCAGAACTGCGCTTGCTGCGTGAGGCGAGGCTGCGACATACAGCAGTAGCAAGTCTCCTTTGCTCGGGCTTGTTAGGACGGTCAAGTTGGTGAGATACTTTTTCAAATCCTCGAAGGCTTTCTGCTGCCGAGGTCCCCAATTGAATGGAGCTGTGCTTCTCAATGTTTCGAAGAAAGGTAACCCTCGCCCAGCTGACCTGGAGATGAATCTGCTGAGTGCCGCTAAGCGGCCAGACAAACGCTGAGCTGCTTTTTTGGTTGTCGGGGGTTCCATATTGATGATGGCATCAATTTTCTCGGGGTTGGCTTCAATTCCCCTTGCTGAGACGATACAACCTAGCAGTTTTCCTTCGCTCACCCCGAAAACACATTTTTTGGGGTTTAGTTTTAATCCGGCGGTCCTAGGGTTGTTGAACACTCTTGCCCCGCTTTGGACAATCAAATCGTCGATGTAGGCAGAGATGGCATGTTCATCTTTGAAGACTTCAGATGTCATGCGAGCGAAGGTTGATCCTGCGTTTCTCAAGCCTTCTGCCATTCTTCGAAAGCAAAAAGTGCCCGAAGGTGTGATGAAGCTTGTTTTTTCCTCATCTTCTTCATTCATCCAGATTTGATGGTACCCCGAGAAACAATCGAGGAGAGAAAGCAGTTGGCAACCAGCTGCTCTGTCAACTAAGGTGCTTATGTTAGGTAGGGGGAAGTCATCCTTCGGGCAGGCTTTGTTCAAGCACGTGAAATCTACGCACATTCTCCACTTCTTGTTCTTTTTCTGGACTAAGACCACGTTTGAGAGCCATGTTGGGTATTTGACTGGGCGGATGACACCTACGTCCAAGAGTCTTTTTACCTCAGCCCTCGCTGCTTCTTTTCTTTCTTCCGACATTTTGCGAAGCTTTTGCTTAACTGGGCGGTAGCCTAGTTTTGTGTTTAGGCTATGCTCTATCAGAGCTATGTTTACTCCCTTGAGGTCCTCTGCAGACCAAGCGAAGGTGTCAGAGTTTTCCTTGAGGAAACGGACGAGGTTATTTTCTGACTGGGGGTCTAGGTTGGCTGAGATGAACACCTTTCTTTCGGAGTTGCTCTCAAAGAGTTGGACTTGTTTAGTTTCTTCTTTGGGTGATGCTTTTACTCGGTCAGTGCATAGCTCACCTTCGGTGTTGAGGTTTGTTGCACGAGGCTTTGACAAATTGTGGACGTTGCGTTGTCCCGGTGCTACTGTTTCCTCAGCTGCCCTTGCAATGTCTTGATCTCCATATACTGCAATGACCCCCTTCGAAGCAGGAAGCTTCATGCAGAGGTATGCAGGGTGGATGACTGCATTGAATGCATTGGTGACCCCTCGACCAAATATTGCATTGTAAGGGTAGAACATGTCAACCACGTTGAAGGTTATGTGCTCAGTTCTGCAGTTCACCTGGTCTCCAAAGGTTACATGCAGAGATATTTTTCCAACAGCTCTTACTTGTTGACCACCGAAACCATATAGTGGGTTCTCAGCGGGTTGCAAGAGGTTTCTGTCAAGCTTCATGTTGTCGAAGGTTGTGGCGAACAGGATGTCTGCTGAGCTTCCTGTGTCGACCAGAATTTTGGTGACTGTCCACTCTGCTAGATTAGTTTCGATCACCATGGCGTTAGTGTGAGGGTAATCCCTTAACTTCATATCACTGGAATAGAAGGTTATAGGGATATGGGACCATCGCCCAAATTTGTGCGGTCCTTCGACGGCTACATGGTGTACTCGTCTGGCGTGTTCCTTCCTTTGCCTCTTGTTGCCATGATCTTCGTTTGAGCCTCCAGTGATGGCTAGAATCACACCGAAAGTTGATGTTGGGTTGTTGATGGTTGTCTGGTTTTGGGCTTCGGATTTGAAAGATTGGGGTGCTGGCAATGCTGGTAACGGTGGTGGTGGTGGCAGAGTATTGTTCACTTGTTGGTTGGTTTGTGTTTGGGTTTGAGGGGTTGTTGGGTATGTGACGGTATATGGTACATTTTGGCGTTGGGGGATGGTGGATGGCTGATAAGAGGCTTGGTTGTAGTATGGGTGATGTGTGTAGAAGGGTTGGTGCGAAGGTAGGCCATAGTTTCTGGGGGTGTAGTGGTATGGAGGATTTCGTGGGTTGAAGTTTGGTTTCCTGGTGTGATTGATGGTTCGGTTTTCTGCCGATGCAGCTCT
Source organism: Coix lacryma-jobi var. lacryma-jobi (assembly GCA_009763385.1). Taxonomy (NCBI): domain Eukaryota; kingdom Viridiplantae; phylum Streptophyta; class Magnoliopsida; order Poales; family Poaceae; genus Coix; species Coix lacryma-jobi. The sequence continues at coordinate 174,040,881 of CM019822.1, read as the reverse complement.
TTTGGATTCCTGGTACTCTTTTCCCTTGGCGAAGCACTCGCATTGTTTGGTGGTCTGCCCCTTGCCGGGACCACAAAAATGGCAAAACATTTTTGCGGGATCTTTTTGTTGGTTTCGTTGGTCCGGCGGTGGTGGGAATCCTTGTGGATTTTGGTTGCCCGAGGGTTGAGCACCCCTTCTTTGGTTTTCAAAGGGACCTGCCTTGTTGATTGCACCAATGTTGCTTTGTTCTTGGCGAGGGTTATTTTCTCTTGCTTGAGGCCTCGGCTGCGGTTTCTGCTGCGACCTTCGAGCGTCAGACTTTGCCCTGAAGTCCATGTCCGCTCTACAGTATCTTTCCATTGTATCACGAAGCTCTTCGATTGAGTTTGCTGGTTTCCTGGCAAACTTTGAGGAACATGGGCCTGGACGCAGGCCGCTGACTGCAGTGAGGATCATAGCCTCGTCGGATATCCCCGGAGTTCTTGCTCTGATCTGTATGAACCTTCGCCAGTAGTCTTGCAGCGGTTCGCGCTCTTCTTGTTTGCAGTTGAACAGCTCGATGGGGTTTGATGGGGATGCTGTGATGCCCTTGAAGTTTGTGCAGAGTCTGTCTCTGAGGTTGGCCCAGGAATCCACAGTTCTGGGGCGAAGATTGTTGTACCAAGTTTGCGCAATGTCACGAAGGATGATTACAAAAGACTTCGCCATTGTTGATTCATCTCCTCCTGCTGCAGCGACTACCGCTTCATAGCTCATTATAAATTGGCGAGGGTCAGCGAGGTCGTCATAATGAGGCAGATTTTGTGGATTGTAGCATGGTGGCCAGGGTTGGGTTTGCAGTATTTGGGAGAGTGGTGATCTTGGGTCGTAGGGCATCTGGTGTTGTTGGACCCTTTGCTGTATACAAAGGTTTGGCTCTTGCTCTTCTGAGTAAAGTTGGAGAAAATTTGGTGGTGGTGGGGGTGGTGGTGGATGACGAGCATTGCCCTGTCCCTGGCCAACATTCTCCTCTCGAAGCGGTGGCATTTGCCTGTCATTCCAGTCCTCGACTTCGGCCTCAGCTGCTGCGAGGGACTCCTCCATTCGGCGAAGCTGCTCTCTTGCTTCATCCGCCTTTTGCCTGATAAGACGCAGCCGGTTGTGCCTTTCAAGCTGGTCCAGACGTCTCTTCTTCTCCTGCAACTCAGCCTGAAGTCTCTCTAAAGACTTGAGGCCCAACTCCTCCTCGTCTCCTTCCCCATCTCCTCCGGAGGTGTGCGGGTGTGGCTGTGATACCAGGCTGGGTGTGAGGGCCCGGGATCTCCGTCCCTGGAGCAACTTCTTTTGTTTCCGAGGGTTCTACATTTTCTTCTATGGACTGGACCATCGCCGTGGCCTCTCTGGTCACGCGAGGGTACCTGATTGAGGATGTTCTTCTGTTTCCTGCCATTACGAACTTCGATCCCCACGGACGGCGCCAAACTGTTGTAAGCACACCTGCCCAACCTCCACTGCAGAGCAGGGGTTTGGGGCAAGGGTGGACAACTGTCAAACACTGGCGAAGAAGCTAACGAAGGTACACACAAGCGAAGGTGCAAGCGAGGGTAAAGGAAAATAAATTGGTTGGAGTATTTTTCTATCTCCCAAAAAATCCCCTCTTTATACTGTTCATCCCTTGGTATTTATAGGGAACACCAAGGGACACCGGCCAAATTACAAAAGGGTACAGAAAAGATTCTCCGGCACTGTACAAGTAAAGGGTAGAACCGTACAAACACGGGCATAGTGGAAAACCCTAGTCTGCCTTCCTCCTGCCCGCCGCCATCTGGTCACGCTCGCCTCCGCGGGAAAATGAGGGCCAGACCCTCGGCACCGCTTGTCGCGAGGTCCGCACCCGCTCGCCATTCGCCGAGCTTGACGTCTCCGACGAAGGAAACTTGGAACGTGCGAGGGTCACCTTTCTGTGTTCTCGGCGTGCCTTTACCTGCAAGAGACACAATGAACCCCGAGGGTCGAGACCGTATCCGAAGGTTCGGAAAACCGATCTGAAGGGTCCAACGAATGGGAAAAAGGAAAGTTTATGAGGGCGTGCTTGGGTTATTTTTCGGTCCAGCCTGCGTGGCGTCACTGCCGAGGGTCCCTTCCCCCAATACTCTTTGAATCAACTAAGTCACTTCCATAACTATTTTTGTTATATTTATAAGTAAAAGTCTACATGACCCCTCAACTATTGAGTGTCGACTAGTTCACCCCCAAACTATAAAACCAGGACGGTTTTAGACGGTGGTTTTACTATAGTAGCATGGTTTTATCTTTTATCTTTTTTATTTATTTTAGCTGAATCTTTAAAAAATCATAGTAAATTATAGAAAAATTATAAAACAGAAAATTCAATTTTCTTAGACTCCACATAAATAGATCTACACAGTGAACATATAATATAGTATACTTTAGAACAAAGATTTTTACTGTAGATTTAGATCTATGCTTTTCTGTAATTAATTAGAATAATTCGTAGATGCAGTTTCTTTCATCCAATTGTGGTGAAATTTCTATAGTGAGCTAATTATTGTATGCTTAAACTGTAATAAAAATTTTATTCTCATTGGATCAGGTATAACTTAAGTATAAATTTATTTAACTTTATGCTAAGTTATATCTAAATAAATTTATAGCTAAGTTATACATGATCCGATTAATATGAAGTTTTTACTATAGTGCAAAGATAGAATAATTAGCTCAACCACAAAAATTTCACCATAATTGGATGAAAGAAACTGCATCTATGAATTATTCTAATTAATTATAGAAAAATATAGATCTAAATGTACATAAAAAACTTTGTTCTAAAATATACTATATTATATATTCAGTGTGTAGATCTATTTTAGTGGAGTCCAGCAAAATTGATTTTTCTATTTTATGATGTTTCTATAATTTACTATAATTTTTTAAAATTCAGCTAAAATAAGTAAAAAAAAGATAAAACCATCGTCTAAAACCATACGAGAGGGTTATTTGACCAGTTTTAGAAAGTTCAAGGGGGATAAAACATCTAGTTTTATAGTTTGAGGGATGAAGTAGTCAATATTCAATAGCTGAGGAGATTATGTAGACTTTTTCTTATATTTATTTATATGTCTTTTCATTCACTTCTGACTTTTTACTAAGTTAGCATCCAACGTAGCAGTAACAGTAAGTTGGGGGCTGCAATTTATAAGTCGAATCAAGTACACATATGTTGAAAGCACGCTTGCCTTACCCCCGCACACGTGCAGGGGAGCGGCGAAGGTGACCGATCGTCAGTGACAAAGGCGAGGGTGCAGGAATAAAGGAATAGTGGTGCTGTGTTTCTCTTCCCAAAAAATCATGCCCATTGCACTGTTCATCCCCTGGTATTTATAGAGAATACTAAGGGACACTGACCGAATTACAAAAGGGTACAAGAAAGATTCTTTTACGCTGTACAACGGAAGGGCAGAATTGTACAAACACAGACGGTGCGGAAACCCTAGCTAGCCTTCCATATGCCCGCCGCCACCCGGCTCGCGCTTACCCTCGCGGGAACGCGAGGGATGACCTCCGGCCAGTGAAACCGTCCCTCCAGTCACGAGGTACGTGTCCACTCGCCACCCGTTGAGCCCAAGCCTCCTAGCGAAGGTGTGTGGGACGCGCGAGGGTTGCTTCCAGTGTTCTTCATGCCTCTTGTCTGCAAGAACCGTTAAACATCCCGAGGGTCGAGCCAGTATTCGAGGGTTAGAAAGGTGACTCGAGGGACTTAACAAATAACAAGGGATTTCACGAAGGTGCGCAGGGCGCACGAGGGTCATTTTTTGTGTCAGCCTGCATGACGTCGCTGCCGAGGGTTCCTTCCCCCAACAGTAGCCCCTCGATGGCTTGGATCTAAAAAACAATCTTTAGGCCCAAGCAGCGCCTTTGTTTGGGAATGAACGGTGTCCCTCGGCAGCGACGCCCGCGACTGCTTGTGGGCCGGGCTGTTGTATTTTATTTGTGACATTGGGGTGCATCTTGTTTTTTGCGCCGTGGTTTTCGGGGTCCGAGCCGATCTTGTCCGGCTGGGTGGATCGTGCCTTGGCCTATAAATAGGTGGGGTTGGTGGATGGTTTAAAATTGTGCCATCCTCTTGCTATAGTCATCCTGCTGCTGCGCTTTGCTTGTTGCGAGGGTTTTCTCGGTTTGTTTGCGAAGGTTGGGTGAGTCGCTTGTTGTGCAAAGGTTGTGAGCTAGAGAGATGGCTAGGTTGAAACAGACTACTCGTGTTGCATCTCCGACCGCCGCGGATGAGGGGATAACCTTCGAGTTTGGACTTAGCCGGGTTTGCAGTTCGGATCTGGCATCTTATGTCAAGCGAGGCTGGATTGAGGATGGAAAGGCGAGGAGCAGTGCTGGAGAGACTGTTCCAAAGCCGGAGGCTGACGAGGTTGTTGTATTCGAGGAGTTCTTTTCGGCTGGTCTGCGTTTTTTGGTTGCTTCCTATGTGTCTTCTGTTCTGGAGAGGTTCAATTTGAGGTTTCATCAGCTCACACCATCATGCTTCACGAAGCTTTCAGTATATGTCTGGGCGTGCCGTTCTCAGGGCGTTGTCCCTCACGTCGAGGGTTTTGTCCGAACTCATCGTGTGCATATGCAGCCTCGCAAGATTGTGGATGGCGAAGGTAACACCAGTCTCGGCCAGTTCGCGGTGTACACCTTTTGCCATCGCGTCGGATCGGAGTTGCCGGTGCAAGCTCAGAAGAACAAGTGGACCAGTGGGTGGCAAGAGTTCTGGTTCTACTACAAGCTTAGCGGCGCCACCGAGCTTTGCGGCGAGCTTCCGCCTCTTGGTGACATAAGTGCCGAAGCTAAGATGAGTGCCGAGGCGCATGCCGCAGTTGATTGTCTGAGGGTGGTTGCGCGTTCTCAGTGTGCTCGCGACTTGGTCGAGGAGTATTGCTGTGCTAAAGTGTGCCCCCTTAGCCGGAGACAAGTCTGGTTTGCAGTTGAGGATGACCCCAAGTACGAGGGTAGGGGTTTGAAGAAGCCTAAGTTGGAGTTGAACAGGGTTTGGGAGACTGTCCTTAGGAAGTTTCCCAAACGTGAAGATGGTGTCGAAGCGATTTATAAGCGGGTTCAGCAGAGAGCGGAAGACCTCGTTGGTAAGCTCTCTACACTAGAGGTTAAGTCTATCCACAGCTCGGTGGGTAGCGGAGGTCGAGTTAACAGAGTGTTTGATATGCTTGGGGTTTCGTACCCTGATTGGCCCGCACCTTCGAGCGAGGATGCGCCGAAAAAGAGAAAATGCACGTCTACGGAGGAGAAAGGGGTTGTCTCACGGCCAAAGAGGGGTCGTGGTCGGGGCCGCGGCAGCGCTGGCGGCCGAACCAAAACACTGGCGACGAAGGTTGCTATGGCGTCGGGCGCTGCCGGTACTTCCTCTTCCTCGGCCATCATATCGGTGACGGGTGGCCAAGGTGTGGCTAAGGTCGGGGGGCGTGTACCACGCGTCGGCGGGATTGGAGCTCTGATCCAGATTTCTGACGACGAAGGTGCCTGCAATGATGATGAAAAGGAGGAGGAGAAAGAGGTAGAGAAAGAGGTCGACACTGAGGATGATTCAACAGATGATGTTAGCGACACCTCCGTTGACGAGGATGACTCGGAAGAAGAGGTGTCCATTGGTGATGACCGTGGGAAGGCGGTTGTCTCATCGAGTGCTGATGCTAAAGTTGCACGTAGTATTGGTGAGATACTTCTTGACCTCGAGCCTCAGAGTCCCGAGCGAGGGTCAGTGCCCGAGTACGCGGGGTCGCACATCTGGGTTGATGGTGTTGAAGTGGCCGGTGACCTTGAATCGGAGAGAAATCCTGGCAAGAGGCCATATGGCGAAGCTAGCCGGTCTACCCTTCCTTACTTTGCCAATAAGATTGGTGTTATCGATCCGGCAACAGAGCTTTTTACGAGTCCGGACCTTCGAGAGTGCCATTTGCAATGCGCTCCGGAGGAAAGGCGTTTTCTTGGTCGGGTATTTGGTCGAGTTTGTGTGCCTAAGGCCGAGCTTCGGCTGACCAACCAGCCGCTGGGCGAGCTTCAGGATGATATTGATGTTAAGTTGGCTGAGTTGATGCTTCTCAATCGTTCTGCACGCCGAAGGGCAAGTTATAACCATGACTATCTGAGCAATCGGTTGGCCGTGATCGAGAAAGAAAATAGAGACCTCCGGCGAGTTTTGGAAAACAAAGATAATGAGCTTAAAAGAGCTGTAGAGAAAGTTAAGAAAACCCGAGATGAAACCCAGGAGGTCGCGAACTGTAATGCTGAACTGTTGATAGCTTGTTGTGATAAGGACAAAGACTTGGCCTCTGCAAGGAGTCGCATAAATGAGCTGACCTCGGAACTGGCTTCTCGTTCAGAGGCATGGCTGAAGAGCATGGTAAAGATTAAGGACAAGGTTGACGTCTGCTTGACTGAAGCCGGCGGCTCTGCTGGGGAACCACTACCTGCTGCTAATGCCGAGGCCTTCGAAGGTTGGCTGACTAATGAGCTTGATGTTTTCAGCTCGTTGGTTGGTAACGCAGCTGACTTTGGGGGCTATGCCGGAGCTTTGGCCATGGCGGGTACTCTTCACCAAGCTAATTGTGATCATCTTCGCAAGGTGAAGAGGCCGAGCCATGTATGGCGGGTACACAATTGATGAGGTGCGGGCTATGAAGATAAACGATGCGGAGGTTCGCAACTGCGCGATGCGTTTGCTCCGAAGGTTTTGGATAGCTGGTGGAGGTCGAGCCCTAGCTTTCGAGGAGGCCGCCGAAGCTACTCGTCAGGTAGCTTGAATTATTAGTTTATCTTGTTTTTGGCTTGTTATTTATTTTGCTTAAGTTTTATTTGAATCTTTTAAATGTATTTTTTGTAGGCCCGAAAGGAGGCGTTACCCTCGCCATCGTTGAAAGAAGATGTACCTGGGTGCTCCCATGATGTGCCAGAGCAAAGGTCTGCGGAGGTTCCACCAGCCAGAAAAAGTCCCACGACCGAAACGGCCCTCGCCACTGGAGAGGCTGGTGTGGAGGAAAAAACTGCGGCCGAAGCGTCTGGCGCTGACCAAACTACGGCGGAGGCTGCTGCATCTGGCGAAGCTGTAGAAGCTGCAACTGGTGAGGTTGATGCGAAGGGACATGCAGATGTCGAGCAGGTGTGAGAACTTGGGGATAGTTTGAAAGTTGGACATTTGTAACATTTTGGTTGACGTAGATGATGTTGTAAAGACTGAGTGTTTTCTTGACTGTTTGAAAATGCAGGTTCCTGATGGAACCGTGCTAGAGGTGTTTGATGTGACGCCTCTGACGTTAAACTATCAGGATACTTTTATAACTGGTGAATCGTGGGCTCGAGCTAAACTCAAACACCCTTCGCTATCCTTTGAGCGTTTTTGGTGGTCTAAGGTGCGAAGGTATGATTTCAAGAACAACCGATCGAGCTGTTTTTGGCGTGACGCGGATTATACGGATCGGCAAGCTACGCGCTTTTTGTTTAGTTCTTCTTCGCAACCCGTTGTTGATGACGACATCGATGAGAAGACGACACTGGATTATTTGTTTGGGCATAGTAACCTTGAGACGGGTCCAGACGGTTCTCTTCTAATTCCGAAGGAGGATACTTTAGAGAGTGGTGTCGTGGCTCGTCGATATATGTATAGGGCGAGGGTGTTGCCCGGGGAGCTGCCAATTGTACCTACAGTTCCTTTATTGTGGGGACCCCCTTGTCCCGATAGAGATGGGGCTTGAAGTTGAAGGCGAGGGTTGTAAAGATGTATTGTTAATTGAGGATGAGGGGGATTCCTTGTAACTTTGTACTTTTTTAGAAACGGTGTATCATGCCGTGGTGAATTTGTACTTATGCGAAAGAATTGTAAGATTGTTTGATCTCGTTGTGGCTTGTCTTTGGAAATTGACAAAGAATGACTTATGACCTTCGCTGTCTTTCAGGCGAAGCTCACTTTTATCATTTATGTAAGTTGCTTTGGAAAACAACGACGCCCCCTTTTCTTTTAGCGAGGCTCGCTTAACGTTTGTGTAAGCTGTTTAGGAAAAACAGCGAGACCCCCCTTTCTTTTAGCGAGGCTCGCTTAATGTTTATGTAAGCTGTTTAGGAAGAACAGCGACGCCCCCTTTACTTTTAGCGAGGCTCGCTTTTTGTTTGTGTAAGCTGTTTAGGAAAAACAGCGACGCCCCCCTTTCTTTTAGCGAGGCTCGCTTAATGTTTATGTAAGCTGTTTAGGAAAAACAACGACGCTCCCTTTACTTTTAGCGAGGCTCGCTTTTTGTTTGTGTAAGCTGTTTAGGAAAAATAGCGACGCCCCCCTTTTCGTTTAGCGAGGCTCGCTTGATGTATTTATAAAAAGAGATTTTATAACAAATGTGCGATCACGCTCGTCTCCTTGTTTGCGGTGGAGGTGAAGTTTGCTTTGCAAGCCCCTGGCATTTCGCGAGGGTGCTTGACTTTTGGGACTTCGCGCCTCTCCTTATCTTAGGTGGAGGTGAAGTTTGCTTTGCAAGCCCCTGGCGTTTCGCGAGGGTGCTTGACTTTTTGGGACTTCGCGCCTCCCCTTATTTTAGGTGGAGGTGAAGTTTGCTTTGCAAACCCCTGGCGTTTCGCGAGGGTGCTTAACTTTTGGGACTTCGCGCCTCCCCTTATCTTAGGTGGAGGTGAAGTTTGTTTTGCAAGCCCCTGGCGTTTCGTGAGGGTGCTTAACTTTTTGGGACTTCGCACCTCCCCTTATTTTAGGTGGAGGTGAAGTTTGCTTTCCAAGCCCCTGGTGTTTCGCGAGGGTGCTTGGCTTTTTTGGACTTTGCGCCTCCCCTTGTTTTAGGTGGAGGTGAAGTTTGCTTTGCAAGCCCCTAGTGTTTCGCGAGGGTGCTTGACTTTTTGGGACTTCGCGCCTCCCCTTGTTTTAGGTGGAGGTGAAGTTTGCTTTATAAGTTTGTTTCGAAATCGTTTGTGTTTCGAAGCAATCTTCAGGTGTATTCATCGATTATAAGCGCTCTTGGATAAGAGCTGCTTTTATCGATGTTTATGGAAAACTGAAAGAGAACTTTAGAGTTTTGTTTTTCGGGGGTTGTTGCCTTTATTAAGGACTTGGAAACTGCCTCGTTAAAAAACCTTACGCCCCTTCGTAAGGAAAAAGAGTGCAGCTCCTTTGTTTTGGTTACAAGTATGGTGCTGAGAGATGAGAGATAAAAGGCAAATTACATGTTGCGAGAGCTCGCTAAGGCTCCGCTATGGGTAGAATTTGCGAAGGTCGTCAACATTCCAGGTGTGAGGTAGGCGGTTTCCTTCGCTGTCAGAGAGATGGTAGGACCCTGGACGATTGCGTTCTACGATCAGGTATGGTCCCGTCCATTTTGGCTGAAATTTTCCCGTCATGTTGGCGTTTTGTTTCCGAATGAGGACGAGGTCACCCTTGTTTAAATCTTTGATTCTCACCTTTTTGTCTCTCCATTTTTTGGTTTCTTCTTGATACTTGCGAAGGTTGTGCACTGCGTTGCATCTCGTTTCCTCGAGCAAATCTTTATCAAGCAGCTGGTTTTGTTCATCTGATTCGAGGGTTGTTCTGAGAGAGCTATGTTTCAATTCTTCTGGTAACACGGCTTCTTCCCAAATAGAAGCCTGAAAGGTGTGAATTTGGTAGCTCTGCATTCCGAAGTGTTATGGGACCAGGTGACCGAGGTTAGCTCTTTCGCCCATTTTCCCTTGGGCCTGCCTTGTAGTTTTTTGGATATTGCTTGAAAAATTATTGCATTAGCTCTTTCAACGAGGCCATTGGATTGAGGGTGCCGGACTGAGGCGACGCACAAGATTGTTCCAATTTGAGCGCAGAATTCCTTGAGGACCTCGCTGTCAAACTAGGTGCCGTTGTCGACGGTTAGGTGTTTGGGAACTCCGAACCGACAAACTATTTGTTGCCAGAAAAACTTTTTTACGGCTAGGGAGGTGATGGAAACCAACGGTCTAGTTTCAATCCACTTCGTGAAGTATTCCACAGCTACCACTACATAGCGAAGGTTTCCTGGAGCTGTTGGTAGTGGACCGACGAGGTCCATTGCCCATCTTTGCAGGGCCATGTTGGGCATATCAGAGTTGTTAGGGTACCTGGGGCATTTTGTGTTTTTGCTGTTAGTTGGCATCTCTCGCAATGCTTGACAATCTCTTCTGCATCTCGTAATGCTGTTGGCCAAAAGAAACCTTGGCGGAACGCTTTTCCGACTAGTGCCCTCGGGCCATTATGAGAGCCGCAGATACCTTTGTGAATGAGTTTAAGTGTGTCCTTTCCTTGGTTATGCGACACGCATTTTAGCCATGGGGAGGTCACCGAAGCTTTGAACAAAATGTTGTCCACAATTTTGTATCCTCGAGCTCTTTGCTTGAGCCTGTTTTCTTCTTCTTTGGAGTCGGGTTCGTGCAACCCATTGATATAGGCCATGATTGGGGCTCTCCAGTCTTCGCTCTGAATTGCATTGATCAGCTTCGCTGTTTTTTCAGAGGCTTCGATGGTTGATTGAGTTGCTACTTCATAAAAGACATCTGGGGGCAACTGTAATTGTTGTGCTGCTGCTTTGGCCAGATTGTCTGCCTCTCTGTTCTCAGACCTCGGTATTGCTTTCACTGTTATGCCGAGGAAGAAAGATTCTAACCTTCAGACATATTGTAAGTACTTTTGGAGCTCTAAGTCTTTTGCTTTGTAATTTTTCTCTATATGACCCGCAATGACTTGGGAGTCAGTGTTGATGACCGCCCTTCGGACTGATAATGCTCAAAGTCTTGAAAGTGCCAGTATTACAGCTTCATATTCTCCAGAATTGTTTGTGCACTTGAAGTCGAGCGTTTTTGCATATTGTAGCTTCGGCCCGGACGACGAAACTAGGATAGCCGAGGCTCCTGCTCCAGCTGCTCCCCAGGCTCCGTCGACGTACACTGTCCAGAACGTGTCTTTTTCGGCTTCTTCTCTGCGAGGGTCTGGAGTCCATTCGGCTATGAAATCTGCTAGGGCTTGTGATTTTATTGCTGTTCTGCCCACGAAGGTTATGGTATAGCTGTTCAATTCGACTGCCCATTTTGCTATTCTGCCGACTGCCTCATTGTTCTTGAAAATGTTTTCGAGGGGGTATGCTGAGGGTACTTGGATCTCGTATGCCTGGAAATAGTGTTTTAGCTTTCTTGACGCCATGACCACGGCGTACGCTATCTTCTCGAGCTCTGAGTAGTTTCGCTTGGGGCCCTCGAGGGTTTCTGACACATTGTAGATTGGGGCCTGCCTGGTTTTGCTGTTTTCGTGCAGCTCCTTGATTAGTACTGCGCTGGCTGCGTGAGGCGACACTGCCACGTATAGTAATAGCAAGTCGCCTTTGTTAGGGCTTGTCAAGTTGGTTAGATACTTTTTCAAATCCTTGAAAGCTTTCATTTGTCGAGGTCCCCAGTTGAACGGAGCAGAGCTTCTCAAAGTTTCAAAGAAAGGTTACCCTCGCTCAGCTGATCTGGAGATGAACCTGCTGAGTGCTGCTAAGCGCCCTGACAACCGCTGAGCTGCTTTTTTGACAACCGCTGAGCTGCTTTTTTGTTTGTCGGTGGTTCCATGTTGATGATGGCATCAATTTTTTCAGGGTTGGCTTCGATTCCCCTTGCTGAGACGATACAACCTAGCAGTTTTCCTTCGCTAACCCCGAAGACACATTTTTCGGGGTTCAGTTTCAACCCGGCAGAGTGAAGGTTATCGAATACTCTTGCTAGATCCGATATATGATTTTCTCGTTGTTGGCTTTGAACGATCAAATCGTCGACATAGGCGGAAATGGCTTGTTCGTCTTTGAACACTTCGGACGTCATGCGAGCGAAGGTAGACCCTGTGTTTCTTAAACCTTCTGCCATTCTTCGAAAGCAAAAGGTGCCCGAGGGGGTGATAAAGCTTGTTTTTTCTTCGTCGTCCTCGTTCATCCAGATTTGATGGTACCTCGAGAAACAGTCAAGGAGAGAAAGTGTCTGACATCCGGCTGCTCTGTCCACCAAGGTGCTTATGTTTGGTAGGGGGAAATCATCCTTCGGGCAGGCCTTGTTTAAGCAAGTGAAATCCACACACATTCTCCATTTTTTGTTCTTTTTCTGGACTAGGACCACGTTGGAGAGCCATGATGGATATTTGACGGGGCGGATGACCCCTGCGTCCAAGAGTCTTTTTACTTCTGCCCTCGCTGCCTCTTTTCTTTCTTCTGACATCTTGTGGAGCTTTTGTTTAACTGGACGATATCCTTGCTTAATGTTGAGGCTGTGTTCAATCAAGGATCTATTAACTCCCTTGAGATCCTCCGCAGACCAAGCGAAGGCGTCAGAGTTTTCTTTGAGGAAACGGACAAGGTTGTTTTCTGATTGAGGGTCTAAGTGGGCTGAGATGATTACTTTTCTTTCAGGGTTACCCTCGAAGAGTTGAACTTGTTTGGTTTCTTCTTTGGGTGATGCTCTTGTTTGGTCACAATGTGCTTCACCTTCGCTGCCGAGGTTTATTGCTTGAGGCTTTGTTAGATTGTGGACATTGCGTTGCCCAGGTGCTACTGTTCCCTCTGCGGCTCTTGCGACGTCTTGATCTCCGTATACTGCAACGACTCCCTTCGGAGCAGGAAGCTTCATGCAAAGGTACGCAGGGTGGATGACCGCATTGAAGACATTGGTAATCCCTCGGCCAAAGATTGCATTGTAAGGATAAAACATGTCAACCACATCGAAGGTTATTGGAATGTGGGACCATCACCCAAATTTGTGTGGACCTTCGACAGCTACATGGTGCACTCTTCTGGCATGTTCTTTCCTTTGCCTTTTATTGCCATGATCTTCATTGGAGCCCCCCGTGATGGCAAGGATTACACCGAAGGTTGATGTTGGGTTGTTGATGGTTGTTTGGGTTTGGGATTCGGCTTTGACAGGCTGGGGAGCTGGCAGAGCTGGTATTGGGGGCGGTGGTGGTAAGACATTGCTTGCTTGTTGGTTGGTTTGGGTTTGCGGGGTTGCTGGGAATGAAACTGTGTATGGTGTGTTTTGGCATTGAGGAATGGTGGGTGGCTGATATGGGGTATGATTGTAGTGGGGGTGGTGTGCGTAGAAAGGTTGGTGCGAAGGTAGGCCATAGTTTATAGGTGTGTACTGGTATGGAGGATGGGTTGGGTTGAAGCTTGGCTTTCTGGTATGATTGATGGTTCTGTTTTCGGCCGAAGTGGCTCTTTTGGACTCCTGGTACTCCTTTCCTTTGGCGAAGCACTCGCATTGTTTTGTTGTGTGCCCCTTTCCTGGACCACAAAAATGGCAGTACATTTTGGCCGGATCCCTCTGTTGGTTTCTATGGTCAGGCGGGGGTGGGAATCCTTGCGGATTTTGGTTGCCCGAAGGCTGAGTGGCCCTGTTGTGGTCTTCGAATGGACCTGCCTTGTTGATAGCGCCGATGTTACCCGGTTCTTGACGAGGGTTGTTGTCTCTTGTTTGTGGCCTCGGTTGCGGTTTCTGCTGTGCCCTTCGAGCATCTGACTTTGATATGAAGTCCATGTCCGCTCTACAATATCTTTCCATTGTCTCATGAAGCTCCTCTATTGTATTTGCCGGCTTTCTGGCAAACTTCGAAGAGCATGGGCCTGGACGCAGACCGCTGACTGCTGCGAGGATCACGGCCTCGTCGGACATCCCTGGAGTTCTTGCTCTGATTTGGATGAACCTTCGCCAGTAATCTTGTAATGGCTCGCGCTCTTCTTGTTTGCAGTTGAACAGGTCGATAGAGTTTGATGGGGCTGCTGTGATTCCTTTGAAGTTTGTGAAGAGTCTGTCTCTGAGATTGGCCCAGGAGTCCACAGTTCCGGGGCGCAGGTTGCTGTACCAAGTCTGGGCAATGTCGCGAAGGATGATTACAAAGGACTTCGCCATTGTTGATTCATCTCCCCTGCTGCAGCAACTGCTGCTTCATAACTCATTATGAATTGGCGAGGATCAGTGAGACCGTCGTAACGGGGCAAGTTTTGTGGATTGTAGCACGGTGGCCAAGGTTGAGTTTGCAGTATCTGGGAGAGTGGTGATCTTGGGTGACGAGCGTTGCCCTGACCCTGCTCGACATTCTCCTCCTGGAGTGGCGGCATTTGCCTATCATTCCATTCCTCGGCTTCGGCCTCAGCTGCTGCGAGGGACTCCTCCATTCGGCGAGAAGCTACTCTCTTGCTTCATCCGCCTTTTGCCTGATGAGGCGCAGCCGGTTGTGCCTTTCAAGCTGGTCTAGACGTCTCTTCTTCTCCTGCAATTCAGCTTGAAGTCTTTCTAAAGCCTCGAGGCCCAACTCCTCTTCATCTCCTCTCCCACCTCCTCCGGAGGTGTGCGGGTGTGGCTGTGATACCAGTCGAGTGTGAGCGCCCGGGACCTCCGTCCCTGGAGCAACTTCTTCTGTTTCCGAGGGTTCTACATTCTCTTCTACAGGCTGAACCGTCGTCGTGGCCTCTCTGGTCACGCGATGGTCTCTAGTTGAGGACGCCCTTCTGTTTCCGGCCATTACGAGCTACGTCGTCCCCACGGACGGCGCCAAACTGTTGGAAGCACGCTCGCCTTACCCCCGCACACGTGCAGGGGAGCGGCAAAGGTGACCAATCGTCAGTGACAAAGGCGAGGGTGCAGGAATAAAGGAACAGTGGTGCTGTGTTTCTCTTCCCAAAAAATCATGCCCATTGCACTGTTCATCCCCTGGTATTTATAGGGAATACCAAGGGACACTGACCGAATTATAAAAGGGTATAAGAAAGATTCCTTTACGCTGTACAACGGAAGGGCAGAATTGTACAAACACAGACGGTGCGGAAACCCTAGCTAGCCTTCCATATGGCCGCCGCCACCCGACTCGCGCTTACCCTCGTGGGAACGCGAGGGATGACCTCCGGCCAGTGAAACCGTCCCTCCAGTCACGAGGTCCGTGTCCACTCGCCACCCGTTGAGCCCAAGCCTCCTAGCGAAGGTGTGTGGGATGCGTGAGGGTTGCTTTCATTGTTCTTCATGCCTCTTGTCTGCAAGAACCGTTAAACATCCGAGTGTCGAGCCAGTATTCGAGGGTTAGAAAGGTGACTCGAGGGACTTAACAAATAAGAAGTGTTTTCATGAAGGTGCGCAGGGCGCACGAGAGTCGTTTTGTGTGTCAGCCTGCATGACGTCGCTACCGAGAGTTCCTTCCCCCAACAACATATCTGCTATTTTCTCCATGATTTAATTAGCCGTGTCACGTACTCATGTACATCCATTCTGACTTTTAAACTTTGTTTGTGGCAGCTTGCGGCATGAACGAAAAACGCTACGACATAGTTAGGCCACCGACGACTAACACAGCCACAGGGGCTACATTCTAGTCGGCAAAATAATTAATGGCGACCAACAATCATATTTGTTTATCTCATCCGGACTAATGAATCCATATCTATATACCTATACCTACCTAATATTAAAGAGAAAAATTTCAGATCATTTTTTTGTCTATCTATTTTTATTTTTTGTTCATCTCTCTCTAACTACTAATTAGTGAAACCGTCTGTTTGTATATATGATCTATGCTTATATAACTTAACACGAAAAGAACGGAAGAACGGACTCAAGATACTTCTCCAAAAAATCAGAAAAAATGAGAAAAGAAAAAAAAAACAGGGAAAAAAACAAAAACCGGAACCGGTATGGTCGTGAAACGACAAATAGAAAAGGTCATAGGAGCTAAAATAGAAAAGAGAAAAGAAAAGGCAACGTACAGAGAAAAGGTACCGACGGAACGGGAAAAAAAAAAAAAAAGAAAAAAAAAAACGAAAAGAACCACGGACGGGGGAACATGTTCTTAAAAAACGGATGGTTCCAATAAAATAAAATAAAATAAAAGAAAATTTAGATTTTCCATGTTTTTCTCTTTTCAATTTCCGGTGGTGTTTTTTTTCTGTTCATTTCAATTTTTCTCGCGTCTTTCACGTTTCTTAAGGCAAATGATAAAACGCGACACACCATGATTACTTTGGCGAGAATTAGGTGCATGACCCTGGAAAAAACTCAGTTCAGTTATTTGACCTCATTTTTTGAATTTGGTTCTATGACCTCAAATCAAATTTTATTTAGGTGTATGGCCTTCCGTTCATTCAGACATGTAACGGTGTTAACTCGGGTGGTAAAAAGACCATATTACCCCTGACAGAAAAAAACTAGAGTTTTATTTGTTTATTATATATTTTTTGCACATTGATATACCTATATTTATATATATATGGTTATGTGAAAATTAATTATATGTTGTACCGTGACAATTTGATATATATAAATATGGATATATCAATGTACAGAAAAATATACAATAAACAAATAAAACTTGGTTTTTTTCTGTCGGGGGTAATATGGTCTTTTTACCATCCAAGTTAACACCGTTACATGTCTAAATGGACGGAAGGCTATACACCTAAATAAAATTGATATGAGGCCATAGAACTAAATTAAAAAAATAAGGCCAAATATCTAAACTGAGTTTTTTCAGGGCCATACACCTAATTCTCCATTACTTTGAGTTCATTTGATTCCTATCTTGAAATAAACCCATGGTGTTGTGCTGTTACAAAGTCATTAAGAAATATCCTACCCGCCACTAATAGAAAAAGCCTCTCCAGATAAAACACTTTACTATGGAAAAGTCACTTAAAATGACAAGAATTGTTTTGTTGTTATCCTCGTAGTACTGGCGGCGAACGGAAATGCAACCTCATCTTAATTTCTAAAATGAGCATCTCCAATAGTTTAGTAAAAAACAGTTATCAAATATATTGATTTGGCAAGTAACTAAAGGATATGGCAAGTGAAAAAGTTTGTTTCTCCAATAGTTTGCTATTTGGGCTGCCTATCCAACAGCGTGGATGCCCACGGTGGCACCACCACCCCCTGACCGCGGTTGAACACGGAGGCGGCGCAACATGCACCGCGCGAGCCCCGGCTGTCTCTCTCGGTGGCTGGGCCGTGATGGGACGAGATGGGGGGCCACTAGCGCTCGCGCCCCGCCTCCGCGTGCTCCACGGCGACGCGGTCATCCGACATCACCGAGCTCGACTTCACAGCGGTCGGCCTCGACTACCCATTCGGCCGCATCGATGCACTCGGCCCCGTCGAGCTTCGCGAGACCGCATACGAGATCTTCTTCATGTCTCGTAGCTCGTCCGGTTCAGACGCGGGGAGGCGGAGGTGGCGCGCGTGGGGAGGCGGAGGCAGACACAGACGCGGGGAGGCGGAGGCGGCGCGCGCGGGGAGGCGGAGGCGGCGCGGGAGGGCGGAGGCGGCACGTGCGGGGAGAATCGCACGATAGCAACTCCCAGGTCGCGCGCAAATATGCGCGCGAGGAGGCTGAGAATAGCAAGTTGCAATTAGCAAACTGTTGGAGCTGAAATTTTCTTGTTTTACCAAAAAAATTAAGGATAGCAAGTGTATTTACTAAACTATTGGAGATGCTCTTAGGCCATCAATCAGAGCTAGATGCCATTGGTTTTTTTCCTAGGTCAACCTTTTTTCCCTAAATGTTCTAGAAATTCAGAATTTGGCACACAAAAGCGAGGTCAAGTGTAGAACCACTCTAGTTAGATGGCTAGAGCTGCAAGGAATGGGATCTGATGATGATGAGCCAGGGCGCCAGGCAATATATAACCCATACAATTAATATCCCAATAATGTTTGGTTCTTGCAATATCTGGATTTAGTGAAAAGAGCATTTGGATCTTAGTTGTAGGGGTGGTAAAAATATAATTTGGTAGTGAAAAGGCACAATTGGTGAGGCGGTGGAGCCATGCGGTGTGGTGCATGCATGACACTACTCCATCCACCGACGACCATGATTTAGAGCATCTCCAAGAGTTTGCCAAAACCACTTGCTATTCTTTGTTTTTTTTGGCAAAACTAGAAAAAAGAGGGGTCCAACAGTTTGGCATATGGCTTGGCAAAATTTGGCAACTTGCCATCCGAAGGCCTCACGCGCGCATATTTGTGAGCGAGCAGGCACTTGCCATCCGCCCGCCCGAGCAGGATGGCGCACGGTGGCGAGCTCGTCCGCCTGCAGCTTCCGCGGCGTGGAGACGACGAACGCGGAGGCCGCGCTGGCGTCACCGAGGACGAGCGACGCGGAGGCGAGCGCGACAATGAGGGAGCCCGCGGCCGACGACAACAGCCGGTCCGCGGCCTCGGGGGACTAGCGAGCCGAGCCGCCGCAGCCGCGCCCACGGCCACGGCGAGGGGAGGGCGAGCGAGGGGGCGGAGGCGGAGGCGGACGGGGGCGCAGGCTTGGTGGCCGCAGCGCGCGCGAGGTGCCTGAGGAAATGACGCGGGCGGCGTGGCGGCGGGAGCGGGGAGAGGAAGCAGGCCGTGGTGGAGGAGGACGCGGCGGCGGCGGCGGCGGCCATCGGGCTGCTGTTGCTTGTGCGCGGGGGGCAGGGGAGTGGAGCGAGCCCAGCCGCCCGCGGCCGTGGGGGGTGTTTGGACGATGATGAGTTAGGAGCTGAACAGAACCATCCCAGCTAATCAATCAGGAGTTTATAACGCTGATGATTCTGAGTTTCTTCAATTTCTCTTGTAAATCTGCAGACTGCTTACATGTTGTGCTAGCATTTGTTTCGAATATTGCAGCAGGGGAGGATGCGCGGCGGCGGCCGGCAGACGCGTCCGGCCGTGAAGACTGAAGAGGAAGAAGAAGAAGGGCTTCTGCACAATTTTATTTCACATTTGTGTTTAGCGAGTTAGAAATAGCAAACTGTTGGAGATGCTCTTACTTTTTACTTGCCATATATTTTTAGCAACTTGCCAAATCATAAGATATGGCAAGTGAGTTTTAGCAAACTCTTGGAGATGCTTAGTGTCTACTTATTTCGATATATGTAAGTTTATTGGTTTTGTGCCTGTGGTGTAGCTAGTAAAAAAAACTCCATTCTGAAAGATATTAGTCGTTTTTTATACCTATATAAATGGATTTCAAAAAACAAATGAGTAAAGGCAAGGACGAAGGGGGAAAACATAAAAAGGACCGAACATGTTGGGTTAATTGAAGAGACTAAAACTTACCCGCACTTGCAATTAAAGGAGCGATTGATTTTACTGCTCCTGTCGTGCGCACGCGAGCAGGTGCTTGTCCTTGTTTGAGATGACGTTGTTTGCACCCTCATATTGGCACTAACTCTACTGCTTCCTTTTTCTCTTTCACCGCCCGTTAGCACTGAGGTGATCGATAATAGCTTTTTAATTCACACAGATGAGATGCAATGGCGACCAGAGGAATCAAATGACATCGATGTGAGCCCACTAGCCACTAGAGTGCGCCAACGAATTATGCACGTTTAGTTGCTTTCATTGATTTGGCCCATGAATTATGCACGTTTAGTTGTTTCCATTGGTTTATATTTATAGAGCGACAAACATACTCCTGTGTTGCAATGGAAAATAAATATTATCATACCTTCATGAAAACGAGAACCAAAATTATAACCGGTTAGAATACGAACAAGGGCACCCATGAGCCCGCAACCCTAGCTGCTGTCGTCGCTGCCACCCACCGCCACCCGACGTCGGTGCCCAGAACCACCTCCCCCTCCCCTCCCTCCCACCCCCTGATGCGTTTGATGATCCATGCTCTCTCTCTGGCGCGTAGCATGTGCAGGGACACACGATGGCCCATCCCTTATGGCGCCGTCCCCGCTGGCGACGGCGGTGCCACAGCCCTCTACCCCCATCCTCCCACTTCCCCTCGCCCTCCCCGGCCCTGACACCACGGCGAGAGCTGGCTCCATCGTGCCTCCATGGGACACCGACCCTATTGAACCGTTGTGACCGCCGGTCTTTGGCGCCACAATAGCCACCAGGCCAACCCTTGAGGGATCTGGCAATGGAGCACCACCCCCACAACCATCGTTGTCGGGCAGCACCACCACACTCGCCTTATGGATCTCTAATGACTGCAGCTCCTCGTCCCCGCTACAGACTGATAAACACACAAGATCCCTAGCAACCGGATCTAGAGGGGAACAAGGAGTACAACATACAGAGGAGTAAAGAAAGTAGAGGGTGAAGTAGCACACTGAGTGAGTCCATTGGAGTCGTAGTAGAGGTCGAGCCGACCATGTCGTTCGCCGTCGTTTCCTGGGCGCCGGCGACGTTGTCGATCGGGGTCGTGGACATCAGAGACGGAGGAGAGGGCGTCGGTGGAGACTTCCCGCCGCTTGCAGCGCTCCCACGAGATCGGCTAGGGTTAGGAGTATCGGTGGGGAAAACTGGCGGCGCGGTGAACCTCGTACCGAGTGCCGTGGCCCCCACCTTTCCTTTATAGCGCTGGGCGACGGGGGCCCACCAACCACAAGGTTGGGCGCCCTCGATCAGGGCGCGGATGAGAGGCCTGTTAGGCCGTTGGGCCTAACGGGAAGAGATCATTAATTCCAACACAGACAATGTCATGTTCCATTGTGGCGGCCACTACCTCTAGCAGCGGCAACGTCGAGTTCGCCATTGGGGGAACCGACATGGGAGCGCCTCTACAAACGCCACCGGGGCCAGCCGCAGTCGCCTTGGGGCCACACATGGGAGCCAGATCCAGCTCCTTCATGTTGCTGCCTGTGACGGGCGATGACCCATTAACCGCGCCGGGGAATGGGGAGGTATGGCCACCTCCGGGGACACTATCTCGTCAGCCAGCCACCGCTCCACCGCCAGCCAATCCAAGGTCTTCCCTTTCATCGGACGCGACTCCCTTGTACTCAGGCTCTGGTGGGCGCATACACTGCCAGTGGGCAAACAATGATGATGATGAGTTTGATGACCACCACCCAACAACGTGCCTTGATGTCGCTCGTCGCTCGACGAAGACGATCACTGCGCCCTCCACTGGCGCCCAGGTCTGCCCCGTCGCGGTTATGCGCCATGGTGAACCCGACACGTACTGGCCAAAGGTAGAGGATGTGCATCCGGTCACACTCGCAGTTGTTGTCTGGCATGCCTGCTCAGCCTATGGAGGGTCACGTCCCTGCTCGCCAATGCTTGGGCCACCATCGACGAGTCTCCCGACCCAACGACGATGGGTGGCGTGAAATCCTCCCATGATAGGAGAATGAACCTGCAGCTGCCTCGGCTGAGCCTCGTCGAGGCCCAAAGTAGCTTCCATAGGTTTAGAAGATCCCCACACAGTTTCATGACAGGTGCTTCACTTGCCTCTCCTACTCACACCAAGTAGTGAATTGCCAATTACCTCGGCGATGTCTGTGCTTCCATGGCTTCTATCACCTCACCCGGGACTACAAGCAACCAAGGCCCACTCATGGTGGCAACCCAACGACCGACTAGCATGCACCCCATGGTCCATCAACATCCCAGCATGCACCCCACGACACTCCATCGCGCTCGGTTCGAGTCACGCGGGGTGTCACGAGGGCTGCCAGCGAAGTCTGATGGCGACGCTAGCGACATGGGAACAAACCGACAAGGACGGTGACATGGGCGTGTCCATCAACCATGACACCAACGCTCCTAACTTCGCTATTGCACTTTGCTTCCCCGAGCCAGATTCGTTGTGCTAGAGCTATGGGCGAGCGCAGGGCCTCCCACGTCTGTTGACCCAATGCTGGAGGAGTTAGCCGCCTCGCTCATCATGTGTCACCCTACAGGACCAGGGTGCTCACCTGCTATAGCCGTCTCCTAGGAAGTTGAAGCATTGTTTGTCGACAACCGTTCGTCGATAAAGGCTTCCAGTGGATGACAGACTCGCCACCCTTGTTGCCTATGTAGGGACAACCACACGACACGCCACCTCGGGAGAGATAACACGACATCATGGTTGCTAAGGTAAGCCCAGGCTCTAGCGTCATCCCCTTAGGTGATGACACAACCACCCCTCCACGGAGAGAGCCGGAAGTGGGAGCTTCGCCTCCAAGAGGCTCAAGCGTTTTACCGACAAGATCCCACTTAAGGTGCCATCGTCGCTACTCCCCTGCCACTTCAGAAGGTTGAGAATGCACAACCAAAGTTGTCGACCCACAACAGGAGGATCGCCACCCAGACACTTTCACGGTCCCCCGCTTCTAAGCGGGAGAGGTGCCAATGATAAAGCAGATGGGGATACTCGACGAACAAAAGATCACGACAGCCAAGAACACCTATTACGGTATCTTTGTTGACCATCTCAACCTCTCACATGCTGAGGCAATACGTTAGCTCTTCCCCTCTGACCTACAAGGAGAGCGGGTGAGGCGCTGCGCAAGGAAGTTATTATGTTTTCCCATTTCTATGAAATTCCAAGCTATAGTTTATTTTAAATGACCATAACATCCATAAAATAAGCTAATATTAACAATAATAATATATTACAATATCCTATTTAGCCCATATCAAATTTAAAATATAATCTTGATATGATTTTTTCTCTCGTTGCAAAGCAAATAAATATTATCTTGTAAATATATCATAACTTCCATTTCATGCTATCCATGTGTGTCGGTACACTTAAATATCAAGTTTTGTGACTATAAATCTTTGAAATTCTATTTTTTTATATTAAAGTCATAGTTGCTGACGTGTCAAACTCTAGCCCATCCGCTGCTGATTATGATGGGAGACCTCTCTCAATTTTCTACATGACACCTATCATCCAGGATTACACGGGTACATATGTACAACATGAAGACATTTATATGGACTAGATTAAACAACAAATGCTGAAACTTTCGGTTTACAGTTTGACTAGTTGGATAATGACTGATCTAGGTTATAATAAAAAATAAGCTTGTTCCTAATTACAACTATGTCAACAACTTGGTGGTTATAATATTTATGCTGAAGTTTTTAATTTATGATTTGATTAATCGAACCATAGACTGATTTAGGTTATAGTAATAAATATAAATTTTGGTGTCAACTGAAACTGTATCGATAACTTGGTTGTGAAAAAAAGGACAGAACATAAAACCTTTAAAAAAAATCAGATGAAACAAACTGAAAATAGACGGAAAGAAAAAAAAAGATGGATATAACATATCTCTATATCTATATTTATATCGAATCTATATCTACTCCCTCCGTCCCTAGAAGAGTGTCGCTTCGCTTCCCGAGAAACGATTTTGACTAATTATATATTAAAAAATATTAATAGTTACGGTACATAATTAGTATTACTGGAAAGATCTTTGAATCTAGTTTTTTAACAATTTTTTTTGAAGATTTAAATGTTGCACATATTTTCTATAAATTGAGTCAAACATGTGACACGCATCCCACGACGACATTCTTTTAGGGACGGAGGGAGTATATCTTATAATAATAATAAGGGTTTGTATCAGGTGGAAACGAGGCTGTTGTGCAAACTTTGGAAACTATCGATCCTGACCCTTGGATGGACATCCGATGGTCCTAGATGGAGGTGGGTCATTTTCACTTAAACGCCCGCCATTACCTTGGCTAATTTGGTGTTTTTGCAAATCACCCCCTAATCACATCTGCCTGGACGCCTCGGCTGGCGTTTCGTCTCGCAGGGCCGGAACTCCGCCTAGACGGCGCGGTTCGTCGCGGCCTATGCCGTCGGCCACTCCATGCCCTCCGCCTCGCCACTACCTGCGCAGCCACCCCTACGCCGTTGCCGGCCCGTGGAGCTGCGCCTCTCGCCGTCGCAGTTCACCATCGTGGACGCGTCCCCGCCCAGGCGGCTCGACGCCGTTGTCGGTCCGAGCTGCGACTATCGCTGTTGTCGGGGCTACTTCTTTGAGCTCGCCTGTGTTTCCCGTTCCGTCCGCAGCGTCTTCTCTCTGTGATCTCCATTGTACCCTCGCCGAAACGACGTCCACCCATCCTCCATAGAGTTCATCCATGGTGATAGTGTACCACGCCCCCAACCCGGTTGGCACAATGCCTCAACCATTTCTGCAGCCCTACTGGTCTAATTTTCTTGATCTTTTCCTCACAGCCACATCTCGTTTCCATCATATTTGATGACTTTCTTTTTTTTGGATTCATGACCGACTTTTTTTACGCTCTCCTGTCCATACCCTTCCCTTGAACAACAATGACTCGTGGATGCAGATACAAAGCTGAGACTAGTACTACTCTACACGATCTAGTCGAGTGCCTTGCCGAGACTGACGAGCAAAAGAGTTCAACAAACGAATGTTGATTGAGATGTTCTTTGTAACTTACTGGTTGTGGCGTGCCTGGGTGTTCAAGCTGGGCTCGAACTCTGGCGTCGATGGCCTCAATAGATATACAGTCAACTGTGATCTCCATGGTGCCGGCGACGGCGGCGGTGATCTCTATAGTGCCGTGCCGGCGGCAGGAACAAAACTATCAAGGGATGCGGGGGGGGGGGGGGGGGGGGGGGGGTGGGGGGGGGTGTTGGAGATGGGGGTTTTCAGAAAACTGTGATTACCAAAGCTAATGGTGGGAGGGGTTAGTGTGATTACCAAAACTAATGGTGGGAGGGGGTAGGTGCTAAATCCACTCATCTCTAAAGCGAGGCATCAAATGTGCATCTTGTGGTCTTGATTAGAGTTTCTATAGTTTGCATAGCATAGCTGGCCGGTTTTTATAGGATACATTGCCTAATAATAATAAATAGGTAAAATTTCTTGCGCAAAACCTTTTATCCAATTAAGAGACCGACTTGGTTATACCGTTTACGTATTTATATTTATACTTTTTTAGATAGACTACCTAATACAGCCTCTACGTGTCAGAGCGAAGAGCGGCTGGCAGCCGGCGCGGTGGCCTGTGTTAGATGGTTGTGCACGGATCCCAAAAGGGCGTCCCACAACCAAGATTAGTCTCCTATTGTACTAGTACAAGGGTGGTTAGTGCGCTTTGATGCGTCTGCTATTGGTATGATTGTCAAAGTCTCGTAAGTGCCTCTGTTCTACTGTGTATGGATGTACGGAAAACTTAATCGGCTTAAACAGTATAAATGTGTTTAGTTTTATCCTATAAATTTTTCACTTATTATATCGGATGGGTTGACCTTACCTAGAGTAATAAATATAGACTAAAAAATAACTAATTACATAAATTCAAAATAATTTGCGAGATTAATTTTTTAAGCCTAATAAATTCATGTTTTGATAATATGGTGTTACATTAAACATTTGATAATTATTAATAATTAGATTTATAAATTAGCCTCACGAATTATTCTCCACTTATGCAATTAGTTTAGTTAATAGTGTTTAATATTCTAAATTAGTGTTAAACACCCGATATGATATCCCAAAACTTTTTAACTTGGAACTAACCAATCTCTAAATATATCGGTCACTATATAAGCATAAAACGCACGCAAATATTGAGAGGACGTTGTCCCACAATTGGAGTTTGTATTATTGGACGCGCTATCGTCGCACCGGTTTTTAATAGAAAAAGATGTCTACAAAAATCTTAAAAAGAAAAAATAGAAAAAAGTAAAAGAAAAGGAAAAAATAAAAAAAAGGCTACAGTAACATAAACCGCGGGAGGGCACCAATCCTCTCGCGGGTAGAGATTGTATTATTAATTACGAGATTTCAAATTTATTTGATTTAATAAAGTTGACTAACCCCCCACCCCCCCACCCCCAATTAAATATAACAAAATAACAAAAATAGATAAGTCATTGTTGGTACGAGCACTGTGCAATATAGATCTTGTTGCAATGCATGTGCATTTCTTCCTAGCAAGACCGACTCCAAGAGGCAGAATACAAAACCTGATAGCCATTCCAAGGTTTGGGTGTTGCACAACAAATGATTGACACGACGACCGAGGGAGAAGACAAAGACGTGGTCACTGAGGGACGGGGCGGTGAGTCACCCTGGGCATGAAATACCGAGAATCGAGAACCGAACCGAAAATACCGAGAACCGAACCAAAAAATACCAAAACCGAAAAAATCGGTTCCTATTTCTCAGGAACCGAATTTACCGAGGTAAATACCGAACCGAACCGAATTACCGAATTTAGCTGAAATGTGATAAGTTTGAGTGTTGTTATATTATTTATTGTACTATTGTATACTATTATATTATGTATTTTTGGCACTCACACTTATAATCTTGTGGACTTTTACGTGTATATGTATTTTGCACTATTATTATCTACAAAATCATGTCAAAATTAGTTTTTAAAAATGTCATCACATCTCATATATCATTAGTTCGGTACTGTTCGGTAAATACCGGAACCGAACCGAATTTACCGATACCGAACCGAACCGGTACCGAATTTTTTTAGGAACCGATCGGTACCAATTTCTCAGGAACCGAATTTACCGAGGTACCGAGGAACCGAACCACTCAGTTCGGTATTTACCGAATACCCAGGGCGAGCGGTGACAACGACGGTGCGAGGGCGGGTCACGGATTGCTGGCACCAGGGACAGGGCGGAGATGTGGACATTTGCATGCGGCTGGCACCGGTGCTTCCTCCGACACGGCAGCAGCGGGCGGTAGCGATTTGTGTAGCGAGGAGGGAGGGGACCTGTTAGCCAAAATGTTGTGTGCAATTGAGTTACCTGTTGGAGTACGTATTCGATTGGCAAATCATTGTCCAGGCTTATTTTTGGGTTTGGGTCTGGGAGACAATCTATACATAATAATAAAGAGACAAAATTTCTAGTGGTTACCTCAAATTTTTGTTATTAGGTATCGATATTATACATAATAATAAAGAGAGAAAATTTCTAGTGGCTACCTCAAATTTTCGTTATTAGGTATAGATATTTGGTGTAGTTTTAGATGTATATTTTCATTCATAAACTGATAGAGGATGTTTTCCTAGTCCTTTAATTTTACACTGAAATTTTTAGAATAATCTTCTATTGATGTGTACAATATGTGGTAAAAAGTTCATATTATCATGTACAATGGATACATATTGACTGAGCTAAAGTTTAAAAAGGAAAATAACGTCACTACTGCAGGCCGGCATTTTGCCGGTAAAGAGCCCAAAAACACTCAGCAAAAGCTTTGCCGAGTGTTTTTAAGCAAGGCACTCGGCAAAGTTTGGTCGGCAACATAATTCACGGCAAAAAAGACTTTGTCGAGTGCTTTCTATCGGGCACTCGGTAAAATAATAATATATTTTGCCGAGTGTTTAGTAAGGCGCTCGGCAAATTTTTCCGGCCGTTAGGCCGATTGTCGTTAGCCGTTATTTTGCCGAGCGTCCTAAAACACTCGGCAAAATTGTTTTCCCAAAAAACTTTGCCGAGTGTTTTTTAGTCAAGGCACTCGGCAAAAACTATTTTAAAGAAAATAATTAAAAACATTTGCTGAGTGTTTTTTAATCATGGCACTCGGCAAATATTATTTTTTTAAAAATAAAAACCATACTTTGCCGATTGTTTTCTGGTGAAGCACTCGGCAAAGAAGTTTTTTTTAAAAAAATAAAAAAACATTTGCCGAGTATATTTGGTGTAGGCACTCGACAAAAATTGTTTGAGAAAAAAATAAAAACGAACTTTGTTGAGTGCCTGAAACACTCGGCAAAGTACCGAGATTTGTAATTTTTTTTATTTTTTCAGTCCATTATAGCAGATATTATACATATATATACACACATCAATCATCAGAGCTATATCACCAACATGCATTATATATCACAAGGACACACATATTTCATAAATCCATCGAAAATCCATTACAAATTCACCAAAGTTTACTATTACAAGTTCATTATTACAAGTTCAACATCACAAAGTTCAACATCCCTGCTGCGACGATGAAGGCTGCACCCGTGACAGACCGGAGTGCGGTGAAGGATTGACAGGATCCGCCGTCGGTGACACGATAGTAGGATTGTTTGAACCCGCTGACGGAGGCTGCACAAAAGAGAAGAGATTGCATGTGTTAGACGGAAAAATAGAAATTTCGGCAGCACCTCCCCTGCACGGGGAGGTTTCCAACCTGCAAGAAATAACGGCACGAAGGTCGACAATCCCAACAGCACGAACCTCAACATACGATAACAAGACGCCTCCATAAGTTTCATGATTTTCGAACTTCGTTTGGATTTTATATAATTCAAATTCACTTTTTCTGCAACTAACTCGACATGTTCCGTCAACGAGATGCGCGAGATTTGATGTGACTCTCTAGATACGACCTCAACATACACTAAATATCATGAATATTAATTTTTGGATGACCAAATTTTATTATTCCAAGGACCTGCAGTTCAAATTTAAAATACAATAAAAAAATCAACGAAACAAAATAAATTAACAAAATATACCAAAAAAGTTCAAAATTTCACCAAATTTTATATTAGAGTTTGAAATACTATCATAAGGCTACACAAAAAAATTTGGGTCCAAAATAAAAAAAATATTTTGCCGAGTGCCCAAGGATAGCACTCGGCAAAAATTACTTTACCGAGTGACGGGCTCTCGAGGCACTCGGCAAAATTGAATTTCAGAAAATAAAAAAACGTTTGCCGAGCGCCAGAATATAAAAACACGGCACAAGAAGTATTATAAAAAAATAATTTTTTTTTGCCGAGTGCCTAAGTAAGGCACTCAGCAAAGTTTATTCGAAAAAATAATAATTTTTTTTGCCGAGTGTCGGAGCTAGAAAGCACTCGACAAAGTTTGGTTTCAGAAAAATAAAAAAACTTTGCCGAGTGCCCCAATATGGCACTCGGCAAAATTTATTCGAAAAAAATAAAAACAATAATTTTGTCGAGTGTCGGGGCTAGAAAGCACTCGACAAAGTTTGTTTTTAGAAAAATAAAAAACTTTGCCGAGTGCATAATGGCTGGCACTCGGCAAAATCTAACGGCAGGTGGTCGTCGTTACGGCCCGTCTAAATTTTGCTGAGTGTTTTGCTTTGCCGAGTGTCTGACACCCGGCAAAGTCTAGATTTATCGAGTGTCTGGCTTTGCCGAGTGCCTGACACTCGGCAAAACTTTCTTTACCGAGTGCAAAATTTTGCCGAGTGCTACACTCGGCAAAATATAGCTTTGCCGAGTGCCACGACATTTTGCACTCGGCAAAGTCTTCGACACTCGGCAAAAGTACAATTTTCCAGTAGTGCGTCCAAATGAAATACAACGAAGGAGCACAGAGCACTTGAGGTCTATCTCCTGCAAATAGTGATGCAAGCGAGGCTTAATACTCCTACAGGCAGCCCGCACGATGCCGCATCAGGCGCTTACCAAACCTGTGTATCACTATATCTGCGTGGCTCGGCCCTATGGCATTGATCGGAAGATCAAAATTCTATGGCTCGAAGGCCACAACGGAGAGGCGACCGTGTGGTGTTCACGGAGTGCGATGCCATGGAGCAGCAGTGCATAGCCAAGCTCAGCAACTGAGGCTCCAATCTGTGCAAACTCAGTGGTCCTACTACGCGAAAACATACGTGGGGCCTCGCACTGCTGGCGTTCTGACCACACCGCCCCTATCCTGCATCGATCATACATTATGCTGAAAGCAAAAACATTGTGGTTTGGTGGGAGTGCACACTTCAAAATGCATGGAGGAAGGACGTCGCGCACTGCATGGGCAAGCAAGAGGAGACACTACAGGAAACACGATCTTCGCCGAGTGCCTGCGAGTTTGCCGAGTGCCAAATTTCGTGCACTCGGCAAAGAGGCTCTTTGCCGAGTGCCGGAAATCTAGCACTCGGCGAAGACTGAGCACAAGACAAAGAATGCTTTGCCGAGTGCCCAACACTCGGCAAAGAAAAACACTCGGCGACAGATGGGTATGCTCTACTGATTTTTTTATTCTAACACTCAATTACTCATTACTTGTAATCATCTGTGTTTTCCTCGCAGTCCCAGTCGTATGGTGGTGAGGAGTGCCTCCCTTTCAAGGCGTACCACTTGTCGCACCAGGGCAAGGCGACTACAGCGAGCACCCAGTGTAACACCCCCGGTGTTAAGCGTTAATTAAAACTCTAAGTATGATGAATATTATGCATAATCATCTAGTGGCATGGCATATAAGCATATCATGTGTGATGATTTCCCATGTTTAATTATGTGTGTTGTATGAGTGTGTAATGTGTGTCACATGAAATAACAATCCCAAAACCATACTTAAGAAACTTTGGCTAATTCTAAAATGAATTCTCGAAAATAAACTTGGGGCAACTAAGGCACTATTTGTTGGGTCAACTTTTGCTCTAACCAATAGTGAAGATAGACCAATAGGGTTATATGGTTCATGAGAACAAGTCCTTATAGTGGCTCTATGATAAAGACTAAAATCCAAGCTGAATCTGGGCATGGCCTTTAAAACAAAGTTGTAGATACTAATTAATGGAACAACTTTGGTATATAAAGTTAACACATATTCTGCATAAGATTTGAATTAAATCAAATTTGCTTAAACCCTAGAATTTACCCTTGAACTACAACTTTCAAACCATTGAGAATCTGACCTTGGCCTTTAATCAAAGTTGTAGGGAATGCCATATGTGACAACTTTCATATTTACAGATTTTGAAGTTCTTCAGAAAATTTCAAAGTAATTTGAGAAATCAGTTGGGGCAAATTTGAATTCAAACCCTAATTCAAAAACTAGGCCGAATTGGAACATGATTCTTTAAGAAAGTTTGTAGATCATAAATTCTGAAAACTTTCATTATTACGGATTTTGCACTTCAGTTCAAAATTTGGTCGCAATTCGAAAGGGGACAAACTGCACTGTAGCTACAGTCAATGGCGCTCTGCATGTTCACCACGCGGCCGCAGCGCGCGTTCCGGCGTCGCCACGTCCCCGTCCACGCGTCTCTCGCTTCGTTTGCATGCGTAGCTCGCTGGCACACCTGTTTGGCAACTCCCGGCCTACAAATACCACTCCACCGCCGCCCTCACTCTCTCTTTCTTCTCCCTCTGTTCGCGCCGGCAGAGACAGCAGAGCTCCGCCGGTGAAATCCGTCGACGACGAGCCCCCACTGCAGTCGCCAGCTCGTACACCAGTCCGCCTGCTCCCGAGCACCTCCCCGACCTGTTACTTCGAGCCCTAGTCGCCTGCATTGCCCAGTCCGAGCTCTTCTTCTCCAACTCCGGCCATCCGCACCGAGCTCGTGCTCGCCGTCGCTGGGTAAGCCTGGTGCTCCTCAGGTCAAATCAAATGCGCCATCAGTTCCGCCTCACCTCACTGCTCGCATCGGCTTGATACTCGGGTCTCTACCGCGCAGGTTGGCCGGACCACCGTAGCCGAATCACCAGCCGCCGTCGCCATCGCCGCCGTCGTGGACAACCTTGATTCCGAGCTCCTCCGACTCAACCAGCGCGCGCACGAGCCCTAGGTGAGCTTCCTGGAGCTTATGCTCCCATCCGTTTGAACTCTACTGCGCTGACTCGGCCGGAACGCGGCGCACCGCCAGCCATGGCGTGGCTGAGCCGCCATGGCTGCGGCCACCTTCTCTCCGGTCGTCCCTAGCCCCGACCGAGCCCTTGGATGAGTTCGCCTTGCATCGAGGATCGCGTAGGTAGTCTCGGTTTGGTCCCTGGCCTCGTCGCCGGCGAGTTGGGCCGGCGGTCAAACGCCGCAGCGCACGGTCAGCGCCGCCGGGAGCGCCACCCCGCGACCCGCAAGTCCTGGTGAACCCCGAGCGTGACCCTCGAGTTCACGCCCCGCGCCGCGGTCAAGGCCGAGGCCGAGCCTCGAGTTCGCGTCTCGCCCGAGGCCGAGCCTCGAGTTCGCGTCTCGCCCGAGGCCGAGCCTCGAGTTCGCGTCCCGCCCGAGGCCGAGGCCGAGGCCGAAGCCTGACCCTCGGATTCCCGTCCGTCAGTGACGTTGGGCTGGTTTCGGCCCAGTAAGCATTAGGGTTTTGCCTTTTTCCTATTTTTGGAAATTGCCTAAATGTGCTGAAAATAGATAAAGGCATAGGTAAATAAATACAGCTCCAAAAATTGTGAAACAAATTTTGTTGTGTTCTTGATGAGGTGCTCTACACAGGGAAAATATGAAACTTGGCGTTTGGATAAATTTTGATGGTACTTTAAATTGGTCATTTAATTAATAAATGTACTTTGAATAATTTTATAGGGATATTTATTTGTCCAAAAATCATAAAAAATATTTTGCTGCTGTTGTGTCATGTGTGATGAAGCTCCACAAAAATTTTGAGGTCATTGGACAAAAAAAATTTCATCCTTAGTTTAAGCCTGTTTAAATAATTAAATAATGTTTAAAACCTTAAATCATTTCTGTAGGTCAATATAATAATCCAAAAATTCTCAAATTTGTTTTGCAACCTTTATTGCTGTAATCCACCATCACGAGAAGTTTGGACTTCATTTGACAAACTTTAGTTTAAACACTAATTTTATATTTAATTATAAAATGGTAGTTAGTAGAGCCTAAGTTAACCAATTAGATCATGCTGATTTTTGATTAGAGCAAATACATGGTTAAGCTCTGATGATCAACTTAAACATTTTAATAACCTTTGTGAAGTATAGCACTTAGTCACTTAACCGCATAAAATAATAGTAAAAGCTTAAAACTAAATCACTTTACTAATTGGTCTCTATTAATTAGCTACTTAAATGATGGTTAAAGATTTATGTTAGAGTAACCTTGCTTTTAGTAATCTTTGTTTCATGATTTTGTCATGCAAAGAATTGGTTGGTTATATATGACTATGGTTTTTGATTAAGAGACACACTTGATCTCATTGGTGAATTGCATGGCTTGAGGATCAGTTTTTGTGAGGGGTTGTTTCCACTATGTAAATCATGTTTTCTGTGATAGTGTTAAATACCAAAGTTGTAGCTAACTTCTATATCTAGTTTGTCCCAAAATTTCATGATTTTAGGCCTGTTAGACTAAGAGTTATGGATTTTATAGGTTCAGGTCGAATCTGTCCTTCCTTCTGGACAGATCGGGAAATGAAGTTGTTGAGCTGTCTAAACTGGTAAATCACCTCTTGACCATAAAAACAAAGTTGTAGTAGACTTATTAAGCTTTCTAAATTGTTAAGGATCATATCTTTAAATGACCTAGAACTCCAGTTAGAACTGTTTGAAGTTGGATGATCAAATCTGTCCAGAATCTGGACAGGATGTTTACCCAAGTTGTTTGACCTAAATTTCTGTAGAATCAACTCAAGTTCATAATAACAAAAGTATAGGTAATTAGATAAGCTATCCGAAAAGTCTAGGTTCATAGTTTGAAATATTTTGAAGCTCCAGATATGGTCTGTGGAACAGTAGTGTTTGAATCTGTCCAGAATCTGGACAGATTTAACCAAATGAATTGTTTGGTCCACATGACCCTGGAATCAGCCTTTGTATATTACAGCAATGTTGTAGAGGATTTGTTAAGATTTCCAAATTGTCCTCAACCACTATTTTGGAGGTCTGGAACTCTAGTTTTTGATAGTTCAATTTGATTGTGTAAATCTGTCCAAAATCTGGACAACAGTGTTTGATTGTATTGTTTGACTTTGTTGGTTCTTGAATCACTTAAGATGATAAAATGAAGTGATAGCTAACTTAATGAGCTTTCAGAAAAGTTAGTATAACCTATCATTGCTTAAGGTGAACTAGAGTAGTCTGCTCCAACAACTGTAAAAAAATGGTTAATAAACATTTAAGTTTTGGTTTACACCTTGTATGGTTAAATGTATTGATTGAAACCATGGGACATCCCCACTCCGAGATCCCATGGCAGTGGATGTTGTTTGTAATACACTCTTAAACACTTTAGTTAATCCATTTATTAATATTGTATAAAAATGACACACTACACTAGGAACACTAGTTGGTAGGTTACTAGTTGTTTTGTTGGTTTGCAACTTTATCGCGTAGGAAAGTTGTACTTGACCTTTGTTATCTTGTGTTAACTTTTGTTACGCATTTGTTTGTCTTGCACCTTGGCATGCATTGCATCATACTAAAGCATGCATCATTGTATACGTGTAGTTCATACGAGAGAGTCAATGGTCGTGTGTTGAGCAAGCTTCGGAAGGTTGCGTTGTGCAAGCTTCAGATCGAGGAGGTCCACTAGATCAAGCATCAGAAGGAGAACTTCGTCGGACAAGCTTCTTCGGGAAGATTCGACTTCAAGTCTCTAAGGAACTAACTTCTGTGGATCTTTCGGAGATCCTAATCTTCTCTGCAACACAGGCAAGCCCCGGTGCATACGCCCACTCTCTGTTTTACAAATACTTTATTACACTGTAGGTCTTGTGGAATGTGCATTAAGTAAGTAGGAGTTGAACGAAACCGTTGCTGCATGAATACCTTGATTTCCAGATAATTCCCTGATGATATCCTATCAGTAGTGATAAGACGATCTCAAATGCTTAGCAATGCTTAGACTTCGGTAGAAGCGATCGATGGTTTCATCGTTCGCGAGATATAGGTTTTACCTTTTCTCTCTTCGACTCTGTCTATGGGTCGTGAGAACCCCAATATGATGATATTTAAACTGAGACGGGCGGGTAACTTGCACAGGAATGGAGTCCGTGGTAGTGTTTTCGCCTGTGTCGCCTAGGGCCCGTCCGCTGTTGGCCCGTTGGATCGAGAACTATTTGTTAGTACTGGTCACATGCTACGGTAAGCCCTACTGTGGCTATGCTCTTACTGGAACGGCGCACCCGCGCACTGGGAGTGGAGAGATGGCGGGAGTAGCGTGTACCCACCCTGCTCGGTCCCCTGTTGGACGGACTCAACAAGGCCGAGGTAGGGCGGTGGTGTACTGTACTTCCGGGTGGCGCGGCTCCGGTCCGGTCTGAGCGGATCCACGGGAAGGTTGATATATGCAAGTTCGGTCTTGCATATGTCGTGTGATAAGGAAGCCCCAGCTGGGTAGATCAAGCGGTTCGAATCGTCGTTTGCTCCACGAGAAAAGGAGACTCGTCCTCGCCCCCTCAGCGTAGTTTAATCAAGTGAAGATGATGGCAAGAAAAGTTTATCATGAGATGTGATGCTTAAACAAGTGTTTGATTTAGATAGGTGCAAAGTGGATACTGCTTAATAACTTAATGCACCGCTAAAACTTGAAAATAGGATGAACAAGTAGAAAGCTTTTTTGCAAAGCTCTTCTCTTCTGCTAGCCTCACTACATCCCTTAAGCCAGCATGCCTTTGGAGTCTTTTTCTTAGTCGGGTAAGTCTTGTTGAGTACCCTCATGTACTCAGGGTTTGTTAATCCCCTGTTGCAGGTTTTAGCTTGTGGTGTCAATCTGGATCATGTCCGTGGGCTCGATATGATCCGGTGCTTCTCTCTTCGACTTAGGTGCTCTACCTATGTCAGGCTCTGTAGTGCTGCTCTTCTTCCGCAGTCCAAGTAAAGTTTATTTGAAATGTAAATTATTCATGTTTGTAAAAGTTTATCTTACCTTGCTTCCACTCTCCGATGTTATTTTTGTATCAACTGTTGTAATGTTGTACTTATTTCACTCAAATAGAGGATGATCCTGTAACTCGTGGATAATTCGGGGTTCTCTCGGGGACACTCGATGGATCTTTCCAGTAACGTGGTACACGTGCACAGTCATCAGAGCTCTGGGAGATGATGATGTGTGCAGGTGGGCCACATTGCCGGGAGGTTCTGCCACACCCAGTACAACCCAAACGCCGGGCCTGAGACGTTCACCAACACGAACGCCTACACCAAGGTCACCGAGTACACCACTGCGGCTCACGAGCGCCATGGGGAGGACTTCGATCCAGCCACCCAGCCCCTAGATACAGACATGGTGATCAGGCTGGGAGGAGGGAAGTAGCACGACCGGTACTGGATAGCCAAAAGCGCAGTTGACTCGTCCTCTGTTCCCAACCTCGCTGAGATTCGAGCTGCCAGCATGAGCTCCTCCGTCCCCATACGACCTCGGCAGCCGACCTCACAGCAGATGATGACAGCACTTCAAGTAAGTACTTGTTCTATTCGTCGTTCATTGCATTTACACATATACCTTGTCTTTGCATTGTTTAAACCTTACGGGACGAATTTTGCAGGCCCAGGCGGACCAGATGCAGAGGTTGTAGGCCATGCACGAGGCCGAGGCGGCGGCCCATCGTCGCGACTTAATGGCCGTCCAGCAGCGGGAGGCGCAGAGGACGCAGGACATAGCTCACTTCTTTGGGAGCCTGAACATCCCGGGTGTTGTCGTGCCTCCCTCGCTGCTCACTCCTTTTGTGCCTCCTGTTACTCCTACGACAGAGACTCCAGTGAGTATATATGGTTGTTTATATTTCTTTAACTTTTACGGCTGTCCTCCAGGTGCTAACGAATTTGCTTCTCCTTTGTGCACTCACAGTCGGAGGGTTCGGCACCGACTCCTGCACCTGGCCTTCCTCCGCACACTCTGCACATCACTGGTGGCCCTCCTCCGCAGCCTAGGTGGCTCCCCGGTGGCCCTCCTCTGCCCTATGGGTGGCCAGGTTACCCTCCTCCGCAGTCAGGGTACACCGGGTGGCCATCTGGACCTCCGTCGCCTGGGTGACAAGGTTGGCAAGGTGGTCCTTCGGGCGGGTCGTGGGACGCGTGGCAAGGTGGGGGTTCTTCACAATCTGAGCACAAAGGTGAGCAGTGATGACGAACTTAGATTTGTGATGGACTTGTGAGATGGATGTGATGGTTTTGTGAACATGTGACGGACTTGTGATAAACTTGTGAGCTTGTGATGCATGGAGACTGAACGTGTGATATTTGTTTGAAATGGATATGTATGTGATATATGGATGTGTGATATATATATATATATGCATGTGATATTTGTCTGAAATGGAATATGGATGTGTGATATGTGATATGTTTTCTGTCAAGGAAAGTAAAAACAAAAAAAAAATCAATTTTTTCCAGCTTTGCCGAGTGCCACACTCGGCAAAGAGGCCACGACACTCGGCAAAGAGGCCACCTTTGCCGAGTGCCGGCCCACGTGGCACTCGGCAAAGGGGCCCTCTTTGCCGAGTGCCTGGACACGTGGCACTCGGCAAAGAGGGCCCCTTTGCCGAGTGTCGGCCCACGTGGCACTCGGCAAAGGAGGCCTCTTTGCCGAGTGCCAGTCCGCTAGGCACTCGGCAAAGAGGCCGTCCAGTGACGGTTCCCGTTTGCTTCGCCAAGTACTGACCTGGCACTCGGCGAAGCCTTTGCCGAATGCCCGATATTTGGCACTCGGCAAAGAAATCTTTGCCGTTATATTCTTCGCCGAGTGCCTTTCGCCGAGTGCGGCACTCGGCGAAGGCTTCACCGAGTGCGAAAGGGCCTTCGCCGAGTGCTTCCAGCACTCGGCAAAGCCTCGACCTGCTGTAGTGAGATAGTAGTGGTGGAGATGAGGAGATCGACTAGGTGAAGGAGACGAACCTCAAATCCTCAATTGTTCACACACTAATAAACAAAATTCGACCATTTGACATAAACAATCATTTTTTGCACCAAAATTTTTAGTTCAATAAAAATTAGTATATGCTTTTTATTGACACCGACAGCAGAATCTGACTTTGCCGAGTGCTGGCAGCACTCGGCAAAGAGCCTTTTGCACTCGGCGAAGACTTCGCCGAGTGCCGCACTCGGCAAAGAAAATGTCGGCAAAGGGCTCTTTGTCGAGTGCCAAATATCCGAGTGCTGACATATTTGTCACTCGACAAAGAAAAAACGAAAAAAATCCAAAAAAATAGAGAAAAACTTTTATTAAATCGGGGGAGGGGCCCACTGGGGATTCGAACTCACGACCTCTCGTTTGCGCGGTGCTTTCTCTACCACTGCACTACACACATATACATTTCATCTTCGTTTCGGTTACCTATATATTATACTAAACTGAGTGTAACTTGCTTATTTGAGGTCCTAAACGAATTCAAATCAAAAAGTTGTCAACTACAAAGTTTTCTAACTTTTTGAGATCTACAACTTTTATTTTGGTAGTTTTTTCATCTGAGGTCGTTTATAAAAAATTTGAATTTCAAATTTGATAATTTGAAACATAGTTTTCGTTGACAAGATAATTTCAAATCAAAAGGTTGTCAACACCAAAGTTTCATAACTTTTTGAGATCTACAACTTTCATTTTGGTCATTTTTCCATCCGAGGTATTTTAAAAAATTCGAATTTTAATTTTTTTCAAATTCGAACGCAGTTTTGCATAACTAGATGACTTCAAATTAAAAAGTTATCAACTACAAACTTTCATAACTTGTCAAGATCTATAAAGTTTATTTTGGTTGTTTGACCATTTATGCATCCGACATTGTGGTTCTAATATTATTCACAAACATTATATATCACTCTTGTAGTTTTATAAACTATCGGAGAGATATATAAGATTTATGAACGAATTTATTTTAAGTTTGTCAAATGAAGAAATCACAAAAACAAAAATTATTCATCTTGATAACTTAACCAACTTTGTATTTAAAAACTTTTTCATTTGGATTAATTTACTGCTTCAAAATGTAATTTAAAAACTGGTTTGCCGAGTGTCAAAAAAAACACTAGGCAAAGAGCTCTTTGCCGAGTGCCAGCCTGACGGCACTCGGCAAAGACCCGACCACGTGGCACAGTTCGGTGCCACATGCTTTGCCGAGTGCCGGCATCTGGCACTCGGCAAAGAGGTGCCTTTTGCCTTGTGTTTGCGCTTTGTCGAGTGCCACGTGACCGGCACTCGGCAAAGAGGCTCTTTGCCTAGTGCCCGAAATTTGGCACTCGGCAAAGCCCTAGGCACTCGACAAAGCCTAGGTTTCCTGTGGTGACTATCTCTGTATAAAGGAGAGTTGGGTGTCAGGTTTGAGTTGTAATTGGGCCACACTTGGTTGTATTCAGCTATTGAGTCTTGTATTTCTAATCAAAACTAAATAGCTAAGAAGCTACTGTTGAGGGTGTATTATACGTTGGGAACCTCCATTAGTGTGTTCACCCCGAATTACATAGACCAAGGTATTGTGATAT
Organism: Coix lacryma-jobi var. lacryma-jobi; assembly: GCA_009763385.1. Classification (NCBI taxonomy): domain Eukaryota; kingdom Viridiplantae; phylum Streptophyta; class Magnoliopsida; order Poales; family Poaceae; genus Coix; species Coix lacryma-jobi. The sequence continues at coordinate 174,002,034 of CM019822.1, read as the reverse complement.
AATGTTTAGGGTCCATTTGGAGCCTATATAAGCTCTTTTGTAAATACTAAGCCCTACTAGGAGAAATAATGAAAATCTCCCCTTCCATCTCGCCTATAAAATGGGGAAGAGCGAAGGCAAAGATGGAGCCTCTTTACTCAATTGATTTTCTTTATCTCATTCTCCACTCATCACTCTTGTTCGGTGTTGTACACTAACTGATTGATCAAATTCTTTTAATTATCAAATATCTATTTGAGAAGATAAATACTTTTAATTGTGCATTATTTATTATACTTATCCACAAGTTAGAGATTCTGATCAAAACAAAAAATGACGAGACACAAAAGAAGCAACTTGATAATCTGTACGAATGAAGTCGCTGAAATTTTAGCAATGCTTTAAATTATACGAGAGTTTCACTATCTCAACGAAGCTTGAGATTACATAAGAGGCGTTGCATTTACATGGTTTCTTAGGTGGTTTTATTAAGAGAGTCAATACATATATTCATTGTCCATTGATCTTAAAGGTTATACTCTTAGAGAATCAGGAGGAAATTCGATATTGTCTTGTTGAAATTCAATGAAAAATATAATTTTGTTCATATAACTAGAAAATGACAGCATATGTATATACAAAAAATGTTGCTAAGTAAGCTTAAATATGGTATGTTAAAAATTTATTTAAAATCTTGTCAGAAATTAAAACCATCCTTATGTTAAAAACTTACTCAAGATCCGGTTGTAATACTTACTAGGGAATAAATGACTACAAAAAATTAGGCCTTCTATGGCAATTAGAAAGTTATCTTTTATCATAGAAGTCCCGTCATTAAGGACATTATGTGACAATATAAGCTATTTTTATGATAATTTATGATCTATGACAATTATAATTGTCACAAAAACTGTCACAAATAAAAAATTATCATAAAAATTATCACAGAACGTACTTAGTGATGGACCTTCTATGACAAGAGAAGAACCTCTAATCGTCATAGAAGGCGTCATCTCTTATACATGATATGTTTGAATGTTTTCAATTTTTAATTTATATATAGTCATAGATGTTATATTGATATGTGTTTGACTAGTAAATATGTTTGTGCATTGTAACGGAATATAAAACTTGTTGTTTGGTCATCTAAACGATTTATGGCTCAAGCAGTTACAACGTATTTTTAGTGCAAGCAACACTTCAGACCCTTAAGTTTTAATTGTCCAGCACACGTTATTTGGAGGGCTCTATTTCATAATTCAAAAGCTTCATTATAAATTAATTTTTCTCTCACGATCTATACTTTCGTTGTTTAAGTGATGAGAATTAGATGATGTCATGATGAGTTATTACCTGGCTCAGGCTGTGTGCTCGGTGAATCACTTGTCGTCTTGCTGGCTTGCTGCTGGCCAATCAAGCTAGTGGAGATTACCACCATTGTTGTACTCAATGAAGAGACTAGAGGCAGCAGAACTTGTCAGTGTTGATCTCACTACTCCATGAGGAGAGCTTACCGACCTTGATCTTGATGTGATAGTAGAACATGATAAGAGAAGGAACAAGTGCTCAAGTAGGCCAAAAGATCTCGCACACCTCTAGTACCGTAACTAAGAAAGTTTTATCTTGATTCTATGTAAATAAATGGGTGCACACTGTGGCAAGGTGTGAAGTGCACAAGGGGGTTTGCAGAGGCTAGTAAGTGAAAACATGTAGTGGGCTAGTGGCTAATACGTGAGGGATTGGTGGATGACCGAAAAGGAGAAAAGACAGATGGTCTGTTGTCTCGCGTGTTCCTGTTCTTTAAGGATGGTGTGGGCCCATTTAGATGATGTGGCTTCGTAGAATTGCATGAGAATATGCTAGTTGGTTCTCCTATTTAGTTAGAAAAGATAGAAGATAGGTAGAGTATGTATTTTTAGTAAATGGGAAATATTATAGGTAAAGAATGTACTAGATATATATAAAGTTTATGCACTACTCCCTCCATCCAAATTATAAAGCATTCCAAAAATCTTCAAGGAACTTTGACCAAATTTATATAGTAAGATAATAATATTTATGATATCAACTAAGTACAATTAGATTCTTCATTAGTTATATTTTCATAATATACATATTTGATTTCATAAATCTTTATATTTCTCTCTAGAATTTTGGTCAAAGTTAAAAACTTTGACTCTCCACGATTCTTGGAATGCCTTATAAGGATGGAGGAAGTACTGTAGAAAGGTTATCACCGTCACTTCCAAACCTCCCTTCACCGGGATAATTTTGCCCTTCATTAGCAAAACTTGTTAGTGATGGCCTGTGTTGGATTCACACCTGCCCTACCTCCGCAATTGTGCAGGGGAGTGGCGAGGGTGGTCAACCGTCGGAACAAAAGGCGAAGGAAGCAAGATAACGGGACGAGAAGCGAAGGTGCAAATGAGAAACAGTGGGTTTCTGGCTCTATTCCCAAAAATCATGTCCGTATGCACTGTCCATCCCTTGGTATTTATAGGGAACGCCAAGGGACACTGACCAAATCACAAAAGGGGACAAGAAAGATTCCTTAGCGCTGTACAGCGGAAGGGCAGAATTGTACAAACACAGGTGTTGCAAAAAACCCTAGCTCGCCTTTCGCGCGTCCGCCGCCACCCGGCTCGTGCACCCCTTCGCAGCAAACCAAGGGTTGACCTTCTGCTTATATGACCATCGCTTCAGTTGCGCGGCCTGCATTCGCTTGTCATCTGCTGAGCTTGATGTTTCTTCCGAAGGTGTGCAGAAAACGCGAGGGTCTCGCATCGTGCTCTTCACGCCTCTTGCCTGTAAGGAACAGAAAATATCCCGAGGGTCGAGCTGACATCCGAAGGTTAAAAAAATAACCCGAGGGACTTGACAAGTGACGAGAGCCCTTGCGAAGGTACGCTCGGCGCGCGAGGGTCGTTCCCTCCGTCAGCCAGCGTGACGTCACTGCCGAGGGTTCCTTCCCCCAACAGTATCCCCTCGATAGCTTGGATCTAAAAAACGTTCTTTAGGCCCAAGCAGCGCCTTTTGTTTGGAAAAGAAATGTGTCCCTCGGCAGCGACGCTCGTGGCTGCTTGTGGGTCGAGCTGTCATTTTTGTTTTGTTTTGGTTCGTTTCGTTTTTCGTGCCGTGTTTTCGGGGCCGTGCCGATTTTGTCGAGTTGGGTGGCTCATCCCTTGGTCTATAAAAAGGTGGGGTTGGTCGATGGTTTGAAACTGTGCCATCCTATTGCTATAGCCATCCTGCTGCTGCGCTTTGCTTGTTGCGATGGTTTTCACAGTTTGTTTGCGAGGGTTGGTTGAGTCGCTTATTATGTGAAGGTTGTGAGCTGGAGAGATGGCTAGGTTGAAACAGACTGCTCGCATTGTGTCTCCGACTGTCGCAGATGAGGGGATAACCTTCGAGTTTGGACTTAGCCGAGTCTGCAGTTCGGATCTGACATCTTATGTCAAGCGAGGCTGGATTGAGGATGGAAAGGCGAGGAGTTGTGCTGGAGAGACTGTTCCGAAGCCGGAGGCTGATGAGGTTGTTTTATTCGAAGAGTTCTTTTCAGCTGGTCTGCGTTTTCCGGTTGCTTCCTTTGTGTCTTCTGTTCTGGAGAGGTTTAATTTGAGGTTTCATCAGCTCACACCATCATGCTTTACGAAGCTTTCAGTATATGTCTGGGCGTGCCGTTCTCAGGGCGTTGTCCCTCACGTCGAGGGTTTTGTCTGAACTTATCGAGTGCATATGCAGCCTCGCAAGATTGTGGATGGCGAAGGTAACACCAGTCTTGGTCAGTTCGCGGTGTACACTTTTTGCCATCGCGCCGGATCGGAGTTGCCGGTGCAAGCTCAGAAGAATAAGTGGACCAGTGGGTGGCAGGAGTTCTGGTTCTACTACAAGCTTAGTGGCGCCACCGAGCTTTGCGGCGAGCTTCCGCCTCTTGGTGACGTAAGTGCCGAAGCTAAGATGAGTGCCGAGGCGCATGCCGTAGTTGATTGTCTGAGGGTGGTTGTGCGTTCTCAGTGTGCTCGCGACTTGGTCGAGGAGTATTGCTGTGCTAAAGTGTGGCCCCTTAGCTGGAGACAAGTCTGGTTTGCTGTTGAGGATGACCCCAAGTACGAGGGTAGGGGTTTGAAGAAGCCTAAGTTGGAGTTGGACAGGGTTTGGGAAACTGTCCTTAGGAAGTTTCCCAAACGTGAAGATGGTGTCGAAGCGATTTATAAGCGGGTTCAGCAGAGAGCGGAAGACCTCGTTGGTAAGCTCTCTATGCTAGAAGTTAAGGCTATCCATAGCTCGGTGGGTAGCGGAGGTCGAGTTAACAGGCTGTTTGATATGCTTGAGATTTCGTATCCTGATTGGCTCGCACCTTCGAGCGAGGACGCGCCGAAAAGGAGGAAACACACATCCGCGGAGGAGAAGGGGGTTGTCTCCCGGCCGAAAAGGGGTCGTGGTCGGGGCCGCGGCAGCGCTGGCGGTCGAACCAAAACACTGGCGACGAAGGTTGCTATGGCGTCGGGCGCTGCCGACACTTCCTCTTCCTCGGCCATCATATCGGTGACGGGTGGCCGAGGTGTTGCTAGGGTCGGGGGGCGTGTACCGCGCGTCGGCGGGATTGGATCTTTGATCCAGATATCTGATGACGAAGGTTCCTCCGATGATGATGAAAAGGAGGAGGAGAAAGAGACATAGAAAGAGGTCGGCACTGAAGATGATTCATCTGATGAAGCTAGTGATACCTCCGGCAATGAGGGTGACTCAGACAAGGAAGTGTCCATTGGTGATGACCGTGGGAAAGCGATTGCCTCGTCGAGCGCGGACGCTGAAGCTGCCCGTAGCATTGATGAGGTGCTGCGGGACCTCGAGCCTGAGAGCCCCGAGCGAGGGTTTGTGCCCGAGTTCGCGGGGTCACACATCTGGGTCAACGGTTTTGAGGTTAAGGGTGAGCTTGAATCGGAAAGAAATCCTGGTAAAAGGCCGTATGGCGAAGCTAGCCGGTCCAGCCTTCTTTACTTTGCCAAGAAGGTTGGAGTTTTGGATCCGGCGACAGAGCTTTTCACGAGTCCAGACCTTCGAGAGTGCCATTTGCAATGCGCTCCGGAGGAAAGGCGTTTTCTTGGCCGAGTGTTTGGCCGTGTCTGTTTGCCGGAGGCCGAGCTTCGATTGGTCAACCAACCATTGGACGAGCTTCATGATGATATGGATGTTAAGCTAGCTGAGTTAATGCTTCTCAATCGCTCCGCGCGCCGAAGGGCAGGTTTAAACAATGACTATCTAAGCAACCGGTTGGCCGAGGTTGAGAAAGAAAATAAAGACCTTCGGCGAGGTTTGGAGAACAAAGAAATTGAGCTTAAAGGAGCTTTGGAGAAGGTTAGGAAAACCCGAGAGGAAGTGCAGGAGGTTGTGAGTCGTAACGCTGAGCTGTTATCGGCCTGCCGTGATAAGGATAAAGACTTGACCTCTGCGAAGAGTCGCATAGAAGAACTGACCTCGGAGTTGGCTTCTCGGTCTGAGGCGTGGCATAGGAGCATGGGGAAGATTAAGGACAAAGTTGACACCTGCTTGACTGAAGTCGGCGGCTCTGCCGGGGAGCCACTGCCTGCTGCTAACGCGGAGGCCTTCGAAGGTTGGCTAAGCAACGAGCTTGATGTTTTTAGCTCATTGGTTGGAAATGCAGCCAACTTTGGGGGCTACGCCGGGGCTTTAGCTATGGCCGGTACTCTTCGCCAAGCTGACTGCGAGCACCTCCGCAAGATTAGGAAACCGAGTCACGTTTTCCCGACGGTTGACGAAGTGCGCAAAATGAAGGTTGATGATGCGGAGGTTCGGAATTGTGTGATGCTCTTGCTTCGCAGATTCTGGATTGCTGGTGGGGGCCGTGCACTTGCTTTCGAAGAGGCTGTCGAAGCTACACGTCAGGTTTGAGATATCGGAATAAATTTTAATTTGTTGGTTTATTTGTGTAAGAGAGTGTTAGTTATTCATCTCTGTGTTCCCCCTCTCGCCTTTTGTAGGCTCGGAGGGACACGATGCCTTCGCGTCTGGGACTGATGATGTTGCTGGTTGCTCCAAGGCCACACTTGCGCATGGCTCCGCGGACGTTCCTCCGGCTGAAGAGGTTCCCTCGGCTGAGGAGGCCCCTGCCACTATGGTGTCTACTGTTGAGGAAACGGCTGAAGTCGAAGCTACTGCTGCTGACCAGGCGATGGCGGGGGCTGCTGCTGCTGGCGAGGCTGCTGCTACCGACGAGGCTACGGCGGAGGATCTAGAGGATCCCGAGCAGGTGTGAGCTGATGGGGACGATTGTAAGAGAAGGTCATTTTGTAACTTTTTGTGAGGGGAGTGTGTTGATGTAAAACACTGAGAATTTGTTTGTTTGTTTGACGATGCAGGTTCCTGATGGAATCGTGTTTGAAGTGTTTGATGTGACGCCTATCACGCTAAACTATCAGGATACTTTTATAACTGGTGAATCATGGGCTCGAGCTAAATTCAAACACCCTTCGCTATCCTTTGAGCGTTTTTGGTGGTCTAAGGTGCGAAGGTACGATTTGAAGAACAGTCGAGCGAGCTGCTTTTGGCGTGATGCGGACTATACGGATCGGCAAGCTACGCATTTTTTGTTTGGTTCTTCTTCACAGCCTGTTGTTGAAGATGATATTGATGAGAACACGACTCTGGATTTTTTGTTTGGGCGTAGCAATCTTGATCTGAGTCCGGATGGTTCCCTTGTAGTTCCGAAGGAGGAGCCTTCGGAGATTAGTGACATAGGTCGTAGATATATGTACAAGGCGAGGGTTTTGTCCGGTGAACTGCCCATTGTGCCTGCGGCTCCTTTTCTATGGGGACCTATTGTCCCGGTTGAGATTGGATTTGAAAGTGGGCGCGAGGGTTGTGAAGATGTAAAGTTGATTGAGGATGGTGATGGTTCCTTGTAATTTTATAATTTCTGGTGAGTGTGTAACATACTGCGGTTGATTTGTACTTAAGCGAAAAAGTTGTAAGATTGTTTTGAGCAGATGCGGCTCATTTTTGTAATTTGACGAAAGAAGGCATTTGACCCTCGCTGTCATTTGTCAAGGCTCGCTTGTTGTTTACGTAAGATTATTGTTTGTGTGAGCTGTTTAGGAAAACAGCGACGCCCCCTTTTCTTTCTAGCGAGGCTCGCTTTTTCTTTAAGAGAGGTGTTTAGTAAAAATGGCGACGCCCCCTTTTCTTTTTAGCGAGGCTCGCTTTTTTCGCTTAAGAGAGATGTTTTAGTAAAACAGCGACGCCCCCTTTCCTTTTAGCGAGTCTCGCTTTTTTCGCTTAAGAGAGATGTTTAGTAAAATAGCGACGCCCCCTTTTCTTTTAGCGAGGCTCGCTTTTCGCTTAAGAGAGATGTTTAGTGAAACAGCGACACCCCCTTTTCTTTTAGCGAGGCTCGCTTTTTTCGCTTAAGAGAGATGTTTAGTGAAACAGCGACACCCCATTTTCTTTTTAGCGAGAGGAGGTGATGTTTGCCTTTTGATGCCCCGACCTGTCTTGCGAGGTTTGTTCGACTTTTTTATACTTCGCGCCTCCCCTTGTCTGAGGTGGAGGTGAAATTTGCTTTGCGAGCCCCTAGCTTTTTTTTGCGAAGGTGCTTGACTTTTTGGACTTTGCGCCTCCCCTTGTCTTAGGTGGAGGTGAAGTTTGCTTTGCGAGCCCCTGACGTTTTTTGCGAGGGTGCTCGACTTTTTTGGACTTCGTGCCTCCCCTTGTCTTAGGTGGAGGTGAGGTTTGCTTTGCGAGTCCCTGGCTTTTTTCGAAGGTGCACGACTTTTTGGACTTCGTGTCTCCCCTTGTCTTAGGTGGAGGTGAAGTTTGCTTTGCGAGCCCCTGGCGTTTTTTGCGAGGGTGCTTGATTTTTTTGGACTTCGCGCGTCCCCTTATCTTAGGTGGAGGTGAAGTTTGCTTTGCGAGCCCCTGACGTTTTTTGCGAGGGTGCTCGATTTTTTTGGACTTCACGCCTCCCCTTATTTTGGGTGGAGGTGAAGTTTGCTTTTTCCCAAGTTTGTTTCGAAAAAATTTGTGTTTCGAAGCAATCTTCGGGGGTTTTCATCGATTATAAGCGCTCTTGACGAAGAGTTGCTTTTTCGATGTTTGTGGAGAAAAAGAAACATTTTGGAGTTTTGCTATTTTCGGGGGTTGTTGCCTGTATTAAGGATTTGGATGATGTCTCGTTAAAAAACCTTACGCCCCTTCGTAAAGGAAAAGAGTGCAGCTCCTTTGTTTTTGTTACAAGCATGGTACTGAAAAAGACAAGAGAGAAAAAAGCAAATTACATGTTGCGAGAGCTCGCTAAGGCTCTGCTATGGATAGAATTTGCGAAGGTTGTCAACATTCCAGGTGTGAGGCAAGTGGTTTCCCTCGCTATCAGAGAGGTGATAGGACCCAGGATGATTGCATTCTACTATCAGGTATGGACCCGTCCATTTTGGCTGAAATTTTCCCGCCATGTTGGCATTTTGTTTCTGAATGAGGACGAGGTCACCCTTCTTCAAATCTTTGATTCTTACCTTTTTGTCTCTCCATTTTTTGGTTTCTTCTTGATACTTGCGAAGGTTGTGCACTGCGTTGCATCTCGTTTCCTCGAGCAAATCTTTATCAAGCAGCTGGTTTTGTTCATCTGATTCGAGGGTTGTTCTGAGAGAGCCATATTTCAGTTCTTCTAGTAACACAACTTCTTCCCCAAATAGGAGCCTAAAAGGTGTGAATTTGGTAGCTCTGCATTCCGAAGTGTTATGGGACCAGGTGATTGAGGTTAGCTCTTCCTCCACTTTCCCTTTGGCCTGCCTTGCAGTTTTTTGGATATAGCTTGGAAAATTGTTGCATTAGCTCTTTCAACTAGACCGTTGGATTGAGGGTGCCGGACTGAGGCGAAACACAAGATTGTTCCAATTTGAGTGCAGAATTCTTTGAAGACTTCGCTATCAAACTGAGTACCGTTGTCGACAGTTAAGTGTTTGGGAACTCCGAATCGACAAACTATTTGCTGCCAGAAAAACCTTTTGACGACTAGAGAGGTGATGGAAACCAACGGTCTAGTTTCAATCCACTTCGTGAAATATTCCACAGCTACCACTGTGTAGCGAAGGTTTCCTGGAGCTGTTGGTAGTGGACCGACGAGGTCCATTGCCCATCTTTGCAGGGGCCATGTTGGGCATATCAGAGTTGTTGGGGCACCTGGGGCGTTTTGCGTTTTTGCTGTTAGTTGGCATCCCTCGCAGTGCTTGACGATGTTTTCTGCGTCTCGTAATGCAGTAGGCCAAAAGAAACCTTGGCGGTAAGCTTTCCTTACTAGCGCCCTTGGGCCGTTATGGGAGCCACAGATACCTTCGTGAATGAGTTTGAGTATGTCCTTTCCTTGGTCCTGTGACACACATTTTAGCCATGGAGAGGTCACCGAGGCTTTGAACAAAGTTTCGTCCACAATTTTGTACCCTCGGGCTCTTTGGCTGAGTCTGTTTTCTTTTCTTTGGAATCGGGCTCGTGCAACCCATTGATATAGGCCATGATTGGGGCTCTCCAATCTTCGCTCTGAATTGCATTGATTAGCTTCGCTGTTTTGTCAGTGGCTTCGATGGCTGTTGGATTCACACCTGCTCGGCCCCCGTTAGCAAACAGGGCACGGAGCGAGGGTGGACAACGGTCAGCTATGCGCGAAGGTAAGGGCGTTGGCACAAGGTGATAAGCGGTGAAAATATTTCTCTCCTCCCAAAAATCGTCGTCTTTACACTGTTTACCTCTTGGTATTTATAGGGAATACCAAGGGGTGCTGGCATAATTACAATAGGGTACAAAAAGATTCCCCGACACCACATAGGCAGAAAGGGCAAAGCCGTAAATGTACAGCAGAAGCGGAAACCCTAATCGGTCCTCTCCTGTCCGCCGCCACCTTGCTCCGTCTGCCTTCAACGGAGAACAGAGGACAAAACGGACCTTCGCCTTCGCCGGTCCTTGGGTCAGCATCCCCTCACCACTTGCCAAGCTTGACGCCTCAACGACAAAGCTTCGGAACCTGCGAAGGTTACTTATTACGTGTTCGGAGCGCCTTTACCTGCGAGAAACAAAGCGAACTCCGAGGGTTGGATTTGCATCCGAAGGTTAGGCTGTCGAAGGTTAAGGCGAACGACCCAGAAGAGCCCCTACTATCGGGAGGGCGAGGCTTTGTGAGGGCGCGCGGGTCGCGCGGAGGTCCTTTTTTCTGCTCAGCCCACGCGGCGCCACTGCCGAGGGTCCCTTCTCCCAACAGTAGCCCCTCGTTGCCTTGGATCTAATGAACAGTATTTAGGCCCAAGCAGCGCTCTTGGACGGGAAAAGTAAAAAGACCCTTGGCAGCGACGCCCGCGGCTGCTTTGGGCTGGGCCGTTGCACTGTTTGTTTGTATTGTTGAAGCCTGTTCTGTTTCGTTTTTTGCGCCGTGGTTTTCGGTCGTCGTGCCGATTTTGTCGGGTTGGGGTGTCCGCCTCATGGCCTATAAATAGGAGGGGTTGGTGGGGGGATTGAGCCGTGCCTTCATTTGCTCTAGCCACCCTGCTGCTGCTCGCTTTCTTTCTGCGAAGGTTGGTTTTTGTCTAGATTTCGAAGGTTGTGAGTTTGGTGCTCTTCGAAGGTTTTGGCTTGAGAGATGGCTAGGTCTAAGCAGACGGCTCGAGTTGTTTCTCCCTCCGCTGCAGATGGGGGGTGACCTTTGAGTTTGGGCTAAGCCGCGTTTGTAGCTCTGATTTGGCTGCATATGTTAAGCGAGGGTGGATCGAGGAGGGGAAGGCGAGGACCAGTGCTGGGGAAACTGTGCCAAAGCCTGATGTAGACGAGGTTGTTGTCTTTGAGGAATTTTTCGAGGCTGGGCTGCGCTTCCCTGTTGATTTTTTGTGACAGCTGTTCTTCAGAGGTTCAACCTGAAGTTCCATCAGCTTACACCTTCGTGCTTTACAAAGATGTCAGTGTATGTTTGGGCATGCCGCTCGCAAGGTATTGTTCCACAAGTCGAGGGTTTCATTCGGACGCATCGTGTGCACATGCAACCTCGCAAGATAACGGACCGCGAGGGTAACACCAGTCTGGGTCAGTTTGCTGTGTATACTTTTTGTCACCGCGCTGGGTCGGAGTTGCCGGTGCAGGCTCAGAAAAATAAGTGGGCCAGCGGGTGGCAAGAATTCTGGTTTTACTATAAGCTTGATGGAGTGTCCGAGCTTTGTGGCGAGCTCCCGCCTCTTGGCGACGTGAGTGCCGAAGCTCAGATGAGCCCCGAGGCGCACGCCGCGGTTGACTGTCTGAGGGTGGTTGCGCGTTCGCAGTGCGCTCGCGATTTGGTCGAGGAGTACTGCTGCGCTAATGCGTGGCCCCTCAGTCGGAAACAGGCTTGGTTTCCGGTAGAGGAGGACTCGAGGTACGAGGGTCGTGGATTGAAGAAGCCGAAGCTTGATTTGGGCAAGATTTGGGAGAGGGTTTTAAAGAAGTTTCCGAGGCGTCAAGATGGAGTTGACGCCATTTATAAGCGCGTTCAGCAGAGGGCTGAAAATCTCGTTGGGAAACTGTCTACCCTTGAGGCTAAAGCTATCCACAGCTCGGTGGGAAGCGGGGGTGTTAACAGAGTTTTTGACATGCTTGGGATTCAGTATGCCGATTGGCCTGCTCCGTCGAGCGAGGATGCGCCAAAGAAGAGGAAGCGAGTTTCTGCGGAGGAGAGAGAGGTAATGTTTCGCGGCCGAAGAGAGGTCGCGGCCGTGGTCGCGGCGGCGCCGGCGGCCGGGTGAAGGCACTTGCGACGAAGGTCGCAGTAGGCTTTGATGCTACCGGCACTTCCTCATCCTCGGCCATTGCCTCGAGCGGCCGAGGTGCTGGTAAGATTGGAGGACGGGTACCCCGCGTGGGCGGCATTGGTGCTTTGATCCAGATCTCGGATGACGAAGGTGTCTCCGATGATGATGAGAGAGAAGAGAAGGAAGAGGAAAAGGAGGGGGTACTGAAGAGGACTCATCCGACGAGGATAGTGATACGTCAAGTAGCGAAGGTAACTCCGATGAAGACGTATCCATCGAGGACGCTCGAGGAAAAGGAATAGCCTCGTCCAGTGTTGGTGCTGCGGCTGCGCGAAGCATTGATGACATCATACGGGACTTTGAGCCAGAGAGTCCTCCGCGAGGGTCGTTCCCCGAGTTTGCTGGCTCGCACATTTGGGTCGATGGTTTTGAGTTTAAGGGTGACCTCGAATCGGTGCGGACCCCGGGGAAGAGGCCGTATGGCGAGGCTAGCCGGTCAAGTCTTCCTTATTATGCGAAGAAACTTGGAGTTTCCGATCCGGCGACCGAGCTTTTCACGAGTCCGGACCTTCGAGAGTGTCACTTGCAGTGTGCTCCGGAGGAAAGGCGCTTTCTGGGTCGGGTGTTTAACCGTATCTGTGTGCCGGAAGCGGAGCTTCGGCTGGCCAACGAGCCCTTGGAGAGACTTCACGATGATATTGACGTCAAAGTGGCTGAGCTGATGCTCCTCAGCCGGTCGGCGCGCCGGAGGGCAAGTTACAATCTCCACTATCTGAATGACCGGTTGAGTGACGCGGAGAAAGCTAATAAAGAGCTTCGCCAGAGTTTGGAAAACAAAGAGATTGAGCTCAAAGCTGCTTTGGAGAAGGTTAAGAAATCGCGAGAGGAAGCACAAGAGGTTGCGAATAGCAACGCGGAGCTCCTGGCTGCTAGCCGGCAAAAGGACAAGGATTTGTTGGCTGCGAACAAGCGCATAGAAGAGCTGTCCACGGAGCTGGCTACCCAAGCCGAGGCTTGGCGGGAAAGCATGGGGAGGGTTAAAAATAAGATAGATACATGCTTGACCGAAGCCGGAGGTTCTGCCGGGGAACCGCTGCCTGCAACTAACGCAGAGGCCTTTGAAGGTTGGCTGAGTAACGAGCTGGACGTCTTTAGCTCGTTGGTTGGCAACGCGGCCGACTTTGGTGGCTATGCCGGGGCTTTGGCGATGGCCAGCACGCTTCGTCTTGCGGATTGCGAGCACCTTCGCAAAGTCAAAAGGCCAAACCATGCTTTTCCGTCGGTTGACGAGGTGCGCCGGATGAAGGCTGATGACGCCGACGTTCGGAACTGTGCGATGCGATTGCTTCGCAAGTTTTGGATTGCTGGTGGCGGCCGAGCTCTTGCCTTTGAAGAAGCTGCCGAGGCTACTCGTCAGGTTAGTTAGGTATTTTTTAATTGTGGTTTTTTGGGGTTTGTTATGGTGATGAAGGGTTTGGTGTGTGTTTGATTTTGGATGTTTTGTCGTTTATTTTTCCCTTGCAGGCTCGGAAGGACGCGATGCCCTCGCCGCCAGCGACTGTTGATGCTGGTGGTAGCTCCGAAGCCATTCCTGTGCCCGGCGTTGTGGAGGTTGCGCCTGTCGAGGCTGAAGCCTTGGCTGAGGACGCTCCGAGCACTGAAGAAGCTGTTGTAGAAGCGGTGGCAACGGAAGGGGCTCCTGCTGAAGGCTCGGGTGCTGCCATTGGCGGAGGTCTGGATGCTACCGTCGACGAAGCTGTGGCTGAGGAGCGCGGTGAGGCCGGGCAGGTGTGAACCTAGGGTTGTTTGGGCGAGAGGGTCATTTTGTCAGGGGTGCGGAGGTTGTAAAAACTTAATGACGCTGTGACACTTTCCTATTTTGTGTAAATGCAGGTTCCTGACGGAACCATGCTAGAAGTGTTTGATGTGACGCCACTGACGCTTAATTATCAAGATACTTTTATAACTGGTGAATCGTGGGCTCGTGCTAAGCTAAAACATCCTTCGCTAGCCTTCGAGCGTTTTTGGTGGTCGAAAGTGCGAAGGTACGATTTAAGAAACAGCCGGTCGAGTCGTTTTTGGCGTGAAGCGGACTATACTGATCGACAAGCTACCCGTCAATTGTTTGGTTCTTGTTCGTCCTCGCAAGCTGGTATTGATGACGATATTGATGAGAAAACAGCCTTGGATTACTTGTTTGGGCGAACCAAACTAGATTTAGGTTCGGATGGATCACTGGTGGTTCCAAAGGAGGAACCTTCGGAGGTTAGTGATGTAGGCCGTACATATATGTATCGGGCAAGGGTTTTGTCTGGGGAGCTGCCAATTGTTCCGGCAGCTCCTTTGTTGTGGGGACCCATCGTTGCGGTGGAGCCAGAGTTCGAGGAGGGTAGCGAGGGCTCTGGTGATTTGATGTTAATTGAAGGGAGCGATGGTTCCTTGTAATTTTTTGTAATTTTTCCTGGTTGACTGTCGTTGTGAAGTTATTTTTGTAAATGAACGGGAACACTGTATGTTTGTTTTGTGTCATTGCGATTCGTTTGTGTAATTTGGTTGATGGATTTTTTGTCGTTATCGGATATTGACGAGGCTCGTTGGCTGTCCGGCTCTGCGATGTTTTGTTGTGTGTAATGTTTAGCTCAGAAAGGAACGACGCCGCCTTTTTGTTTAAGCGAGGCTCGTTTTTGCGTTGAGAAGTTTTAAGAAAAAACAGCGACGCCCCCTTTTCTTTTTAGCGAGGCTCGCTTTTCGTTTGAGAGATGTTTTAGAAGATAAAACAGCGACGCCCCCTTTTCTTTTTAGCGAGGCTCGCTTTTGCGTTGAAAGATGTTTTAGAAGATAAAACAGCGACGCCCCTTTTCTTTTTAGCGAGGCTCGCTTTTGCGTTGAAAGATGTTTAGAAGATAAAACAGCGACGCCCCCTTTCTTTTTAGCGAGGCTCGCTTTTGCGTTGAGAGATGTTTTTAGAAGATAAAACAGCGACGCCCCCCTTTCTTTTTAGCGAGGCTCGCTTTTCGTTGAGGAAGCTGGACGTATGGTTGTGTTTCGCCTTTTATTTTGGGTGTAGGTGGGAAAATGCGTTTTAAGTCCTGGCGTGCGTGTTTGGCGAGGGTACTCGACTCTTTGGTGCCCTTGTCTTGGGTGGAGGTGAAGTTTCTTTTTACGAGCCCTGGCGTGTTTTGCGAGGGTTCTGATTTTTTGTACTTCACGCCTCCCCTTATTTTAGGTGGAGGTGAAGTTTGCTTTTTTGCGAGCCCCTGGCGTGTGTCCGCGAGGGTTCTCGACTTTTTGTACTTCGCGCCTCCCCTTATTTAGGTGGAGGTGAAGTTTGCTTTTTACGAGCCCATGGCGTTTTGCGAGTGGTTCGCTTTTTTGGGCTCGCGCCTCCCCCTGTCTAGGTGGAGGTGAAGTTTGCTTCTTGCGAGCCCCTGGCTGTTTGCGAGGGTGTTCAACTTTTTGGACTTCGCGCCTCCCCTTATCTTAGGTGGGAGTGAAGTTTGCTTTTGCGAGCCCTTGGCGGTGTTTGCGAGGGTGCTCGACTTTTTTGGACTTCGCGCCTCCCTTATCTTAGGTGGAGGTGAAGTTTGCTTTTGCGACCCCTGGCGTGTTTGCGAGGGTGCTCGACTTTTTGGACTTCGCGCCTCCCCTTATTTTAGGTGGAGGTGAAGTTTGCTTTTGAGCCCCTGGCGTGTTTGCGAGGGTGCTCGACTTTTTTGGCTTCGCGCCTCCCCTTTTTAGGTGGAGGTGAAGTTTGCTTTGCAGCCCCTGGCGTGTGTGCGAGGGTGCTCGACTTATTTGGACTTCGCGCCTCCCCTTATTTTGGGTGGAGGTGAAGTTTGCTTTGAAAAAAGTTTGTTTTTGAAGCAATCTCCGAGGGTTATCATTGATTTTTAACGCTCTTGTAGAAGAGCTGCTTTTTTCGATGCTTATTACTAAAAGCAATAATTTGAGAGTTTTGCTTTTTCCGGGGATTCTAGCCTTGTATTGATGGTTTTGGATACTGTCTCGTTAAAAAACCTTACGCCCCTTCGTAAGGAAAAAGAGTGCAGCTCCTCTGTTTTTGTTACATGCATGGAAAGAAAACGAAGCAAGGTTGAAAAAAACAGATTACATAATGCGAGGGCTCGCTAAGGCTCCGCTATGGGTAATATTTACGAAGGTCGTCAATATTCCAATGTGTGAGGCAGGGTGTTCCCCTCGCCGTCGGAGAGGTGAATGATCCGGGACGATTGCATTCTACTATGAGGTATGGACCCGTCCACTTTTGGCTGAAACTTCCCCGCCATGTTGGCGTTTTGCTTCCGAATTAGAACGAGGTCACCCTTTTTAGTTCTTTGATTCTCACCTTTTTGTCTCTCCATTTTTTGTCTCTTCTTGATACTTGCGAAGGTTGTGTACTGCGTTGCATCTTGTTTCTTCGAGTAAGTCTTTGTCAAGCAGTTGGCTTTGTTTGTTTTCTTCGATGGTTGTTCTGAGTGACCCATACTTGACTTCTTATGGTAACACAGCTTCCTCGCCAAACAGGAGCTTGAAGGGTGTGAATTTGGTGGCTCTGCACTCCGAGGTGTTATGAGACCAGGTGATGGAGGTTAGCTCTTCTGCCCATTTTCCTTTGGGCCTGCCTTGCAACTTTTTTGATATGGCTTGGAAAATTGTTGCATTGGCTCTTTCGACTAAGCCATTGGATTGAGGGTGCCGGACTGATGCGAAGCATAAGATTGTTCCGATTTGAGCGCAGAATTCTTTGAAAACCTCGCTATCAAACTGAGTGCCGTTGTCGACAGTTAAATGTTTGGGAACTCCAAACCAACATACTAATTGCTGCCAGAAGAACTTTTTTACTGCCAGGGATGTAATGGAAACGAGTGGTCTAGTTTCGATCCACTTCGTGAAATATTCCACGGCTACCACAGTGTAGCAGAGGTTTCCTGGAGCTGTTGGTAGTGGACCGACGAGGTCCATTGCCCATCTTTGCAGAGGCCAAGTTGGGCATATGAGAGTTGTAGGAGCCCCTGGGGCATTTTGATTTTTTGCCGTTAGTTGGCAACCCTCGCAATGTTTGACGATGCTTTCTGCGTCTCATAGCGTTGTTGGCCAATAGAAGCCCTGCCGGAAAGCTTTTCCAACTAACGCCCTCGGGCCGTTGTGTGAGCCACAGATGCCTTCATGAATGAGCTTGAGAATATCGTTTCCTTCAGACTATGACAAGCATTTGAGCCATGGGGAGGTTACCGAAGCTTTGTACAGAATGTTGCCCACAATCTTGTACCCTCGTACTCTTTGTTTTAGTCTATTTTCTTCTTCCTTGGACTCGGGATCGTGGAGCCCTTTGATATAGGCTATGATAGGTGCTCTCCAGTCCTCGCTGTGAATTGTACTGATCAACTTGGTGTTCTTTTTTGGGGTTTCGAAGGCTGATTGAATCGCAACCTCGTGGAACACATCTGGGGGTAGCTGAAGTTGTTGTGCTGCTGCTTTAGCTAGGCAGTCTACCTCGTTGTTTTCGGCCCTCGGAATTGCTTTCACCGTTATGCCGAGGAAGAATGATTCTAACCTTCGGACATATTGAAAGTATTTTTGCAGCTCTGGATCTTTCGCTTTGTAGTTCTTCTCAATGTGCCCCGCGATAACTTGTGAGTCTGTATTGATGACTGCCCTTCGGACCGACAATGATCGAAGCCTTGAAAGCGCTAGTATTACGGCTTCGTATTCGGCGGAGTTGTTTGTGCATTTGAAATCAAGTCTTCTTGCATATCTTAGCTTCGACCCGGATGGTGAGACTAGGATGGTCGAGGCCCCAGCTCCAGTTGCACCCCAGGCTCCGTCGACATATACGGTCCAAAACGGGTCTTGTTGAGGTCCATCGCTGCGAGGATCAGGTGTCCACTTAGCTATAAAATCTGCTAGTGCCTGTGATTTGATTGCTGTTCTGCCGACGAAGGTTATGGCGTAACTGTTAAGCTCAACTGCCCATTTTGCTATTCTTCCAACTGCCTCGTTGTTCTTGAAAATGTTTTTGAGGGGGTATGCCGAAGGTATATGGATCTCGTATGCCTGGAAATAATGCTTGAGCTTTCTAGTTGCCATGACCACGGCGTATGCTATCTTCTCGAGCTCTGAGTAATTCCGCTTGGGACCTTCGAGGGTTTCTGATACATAGTAGATTGGGGCTTGCCTTGTCCTGTTGTTCTCGTGTAACTCTTTGATCAGGACTACGCTTGCTGCGTGAGGCAAAGCTGCGACATACAGCAGTAATAGGTCTCCTTTGCTTGGACTGGTTAGAACAGTCAAGTTGGTGAGATACTTTTTCAAGTCCTCGAAGGCTTTTTGCTGCCGAGGTCCCCAATTGAATGGTGCAGTGCTTCTCAATGTTTCAAAGAAAGGTAACCCTCGCTCAGCGGATCTAGAGATGAATCTGCTGAGTGCTGCTAAGCGGCCTGACAGACGCTGAACTGCTTTTTTGGTTGTTGGGGGTTCCATATTAATGATAGCATCAATCTTCTCGGGGTTAGCTTCGATTCCCCTTGCTGAAACGATGCAACCCAGCAGTTTTCCTTCGCTTACCCCAAAAACACATTTTTCGGGGTTTAACTTTAATCCGGCAGACCGAAGATTGCTGAACACTCTCGATAAGTCTGAAATATGGTTTTCTTTCAGCTCACTTTGGACAACCAAATCATCGACGTAGGCAGAGACGGCGTGTTCATCTTTGAAGACTTCCGATGTCATGTGTGCGAAGGTTGAGCCTGCGTTTTTTAGGCCTTCTGCCATTCTTCGAAAGCAAAAAGTGCCCGAGGGTGTGATGAAGCTTGTTTTGTCCTTGTCTTCTTCATTCATCCAGATCTGGTGGTATCCTGAGAAGCAATCGAGAAGGGACAGCATTTGGCAACCAGCGGCTCTGTCGACCAGGGTGCTTATGTTAGGGAGGGGAAAATCGTCCTCCGGACAAGCTTTGTTCAGACATGTGAAATCTACACACATTCGCCATTTCTTGTTCTTTTTCTGAACTAGGACCACGTTTGAGAGCCAAATTGGATATTTGACTGGGCGGATGACGCCTGCGTCCAAAAGCCTTTTCACCTCAGCCTTCGCTGCCTCTTTCCTTTCTTCTGACATTTTGCGAAGCTTCTGCTTAACGGGGCGATAGCCTGGTTTGATGTTTAGGCTGTGCTCTATCAGAGTTCTGTTTACCCCCTTTAGGTCCTCTGCGGACCAAGCGAAGGTATCGGAGTTTTCTTTGAGGAAAAAGACGAGGTTGTTTTCTGATTGGGGATCTAGGTTAGCTGAAATAAACACCTTTCTTTCAGTGTTGCCCTCAAAAAGTTGGACTTGTTTGGTATCTTCCTTGGGTGATACCCTCGTTTTGTCAGTGCAAACTTCACCTTCGATGCTGAGGTCTGTAGCTTGAGGATTGGATAAGTTGTGGACATTACGTTGTCCTGGTGCTATAGTTCCCTCGGCTGCCCTTGCAATGTCTTGGTCCCCATATACTGCAACCACCCCCTTTGGAGCGAGGAGCTTCATGCATAGGTATGCGGGGTGAATGACTGCGTTGAATGCGTTAGTGACCCCTCGGCCGAATATTGCATTGTACGGGTAAAACATGTCGACGACGTCAAAAGTTATGTGCTCGGTTCTGCAGTTCATTTGGTCGCCGAAGGTCACAGGCAACGATATTTTACCGACAGCTCTGACTTGTTGACCGCCGAAGCCGTATAGAGGGTTGTCAGCAGGTTGCAGGAGGTTCCTGTCAAGCTTCAGGCTGTCGAAGGTTGAGGCGAACAGGATGTCCGCGGAGCTTCTTGTGTCAACCAGAATTTTAGTTACTGTCCACCCTGCCAGATTGGTCTCGATCACCATAGCGTCGGTATGAGGGTAATCTCTCAGTTTCATGTCACTGGAGTCGAAGGTTATAGGAATGTGAGACCATCGACCGAATTTGTGAGGTCCTTCGATGGCTACATGGTGTACTCGTCTGACATGTTCCTTTCTCTGCCTTTTGTTGCCATGGTCTTCATTTGAACCTCTGGTGATGGCTAGTATTACACCGAAGGTTGATGTTGGGTTGTTGATGGTTGTTTGGTTCTGGGCTTCGGATTTGATGGGTTGAGGCGCTGGTAAGGCGGGTATTGGTGGTGGTGGTGGTGGTAGAGCATTGTTGACTTGTTGGGTGGTTGGGGTTTGGTTTTGGGGGGTTGTTGGGTATGTGACGGTGTAAGGTGGGTTTTGGCGTTGTGGGATCACGGTTGGCTGGTAGGAGGTTTGGTTGTAGAGTGGGTGGTGTGCGTACATGGGTTGTTGCGAGGGTAGGCCGTAGTTTATGGGGGTATAGTGGTATGGAGGATTTGGTGGGTGGAAGTTTGGTTTCCTGGTGTGGTTGATGGTTCGGTTGTTTGCCGAAGCGGCTCTTTTGGACTCTTGGAACTCTTTTCCCTTGGCGAAGCATTCGCATTGCTTGGTAGTGTGCCCTTTTCCAAGACCACAAAAATGACAATATATTTTCGCGGGATCTTTCTGCTGGTTCCGTTGATCCGGCGGGGGTGGCAAACCTTGAGCGCTTTGGTTGCTCGGAGGTTGAGTGCCCCGTCTTTGGTCTTCGTAGTGTACTGCTTTGTTGATGGCCCCAACGTTGCTTTGTTCTTGGCGAGGGTTGTTTTCCCTCGGTTGAGGCCTCGGCTGTGGCTTCTGTTGTGACCTCCGAGCGTCGGACTTTGCCCAAAAATCCATGTCTGCTCTACAGTATCTTTCCATTGTCTCATGCAATTCTTCGATTGTATTTGCCGGCTTCCGAGCGAATTTCGAAGAGCATGGGCCTGGACGCAGACCGCTGACTGCAGCGAGGATGACAGCCTCGTCGGATATCCCCAGGGTTCTTGCTCTGATTTGAATAAACCTCCGCCAATAGTCTTGAAGTGGTTCGCGTTCTTCTTGTTTGCAGTTGAACAACTCAATGGGGTTTGATGGGGCTGGTGTAATGCCTTTGAAGTTTGTACAGAGCCAGTCTTTGAGGTTGGCCCAGGAATCCACAGTTCCGGGGCGGAGGTTGCTGTACCAGGTTTGTGCAATGTCTCGCAGGATGATGACAAAAGACTTTGCCATTGTTGATTCATCTCCGCCTGCTGCGGCAACTGCTGCCTCGTAGCTCATTATGAATTGGCGAGGGTCGGTAAGCCCGTCGTAACGGGGTAGATTTTGTGGATTGTAGCATGGTGGCCATGGTTGGGTTTGTAGTATCTGGGAGAGTGGTGACTTTGGGTCATAGGGCATTTGGTGTTGTTGGGCTCTGCGTTGATTGCGAAGGTTTGGCTCTATCTCATCTGGGTAGAGTTGGCGAAAGTTTGGTTGTCTAATGGGGTGTGGTTCTGGGTGTCTTGGTGGTGGTGGGGGTGGTGGATGGCGGCGGAGGTTGCTGTGATCTTGCTCATTTCCCTCCTGTGGTGGTGGCATTTCCCCATCGTTCCATCCCTCGGCTTCGGCTTCAGCTGCCGCGAGGGACTCCTCCATTCGGCGAAGCTGCTCTCTTGCTTCATCCGCCTTTTGTCTGATAAGACGCAGCCGGTTGTGCCTTTCAAGCTGGTCCAGACGCCTCTTCTTTTCTTGTAACTCAGCTTGAAGTCTTTCTAAAGCTTCGAGGCCCAACTCCTCCTCATCTCCCTCCCCATCTCCTCCGGAGGTATGCGGGTGCGGCTGTGATCTCGGCCGAGTGTGAGGGCCCGGGACCTCCGTCCCTGGGGCAACTTCTTCTGTTTCCGAGGGTACTACATTCTCTTCCACAGGCTGTATTATCGCCGTGGCCTCTCTGGTCACACGAGGGTCTCTGGTAGCGGACGCTCTCCTATTTCCTGCCATTTCGAACTCCGGTCCCCACGGACGGCGCCAAACTATTGGATTCACACCTGCTCGGCCTCCGTTAGCAAACAGGGCGCGGAGCAAGGGTGGACAACGGTCAGCTATGCGCGAAGGTAAGGGCGTTGGCACAAGGTGATAAGCGGTGAAAATATTTCTCTCCTCCCAAAAATCGTCGTCTTTACACTGTTCACCTCTTGGTATTTATAGGGAATACCAAGGGGTGCTGGCATAATTACAATAGGGTACAAAAAGATTCCCCGGCACCACATAGGCAGAAAGGGCAAAGCCGTAAATGTACAGCAGAAGCGGAAACCCTAATCGGTCCTCCTCCTGTCCGCCGCCACCTTGCTCTGTCTGCCTTCAACGGAGAACAGAGGAAAACGGACCTTCGCCTTCGCCGGTCCTTGGGTCAGCATCCCCTCACCACTTGCCAAGCTTGACGCCTCAACGACAAAGCTTCGGAACCTGCGAAGGTTACTTATTACGTGTTCAGAGCGCCTTTACCTGCGAGAAACAAAGCGAACTCCGAGGGTTGGATTTGCATCCGAAGGTTAGGCTGTCGAAGGTTAAGGCGAACGACCCAGAAGAGCCCCTACTATCGGGAGGGCGAGGCTTTGTGAGGGCGCGCGGGTCGCGCGGAGGTCCTTTTTTCTGCTCAGCCCACGCGGCGCCACTGCCGAGGGTCCCTCCTCCCAACAATGGCTGACTGTGTTGCTGCTTCATAGAAGACGTCTGGCGGCAACTGTAGTTGTTGTGCTGCTGCTTTGACCAGGTTGTCTGCCTCGCTGTTCTCGGATCTCGGTATTGCTTTTACTGTTATGCCGAGGAAGAAAGATTCTAACCTTTGGACGTATTGCAAGTACTTTTGCAGCTCTACGTCTTTTGCTTTGTAATTTTTATCAATGTGACCCGCAATGAATTGGGAGTCTGTGTTGATGACCGCCCTTCAGACTGATAATGCTCGAAGCCTTGAAATCGCCAGTATTACAGCTTCATATTCTGCAGAATTGTTTGTGCATTTGAAATTGAGTCTCTTTGCGTATCGTAACCTCGACCCAGATGGCGAAACTAGGATAGCCGAGGCTCCTGCTCCAGCTGCACCCCAGGCTCTGTCGACATACACTATCCAAAATGAATCTGTTTCGACTCTGTCTCTGCGAGGGTCTGGAGTCCATTCGGCAATGAAGTCTGCTAGGGCTTGTGATTTGATCGCTGTTCTTCCCACGAAGGTTATGGTGTAGCTGTTCAATTCGACTGCCCATTTTGCTATTCTGCCGACTGCCTCGTTGTTCTTAAAAATATTTTTGAGGGGGTATGCTGAGGGTACTTGGATCTCGTGTGCCTGAAAATAGTGTTTTAGCTTTCTTGACACCATGACTGCGGCGTATGCTATCTTCTCGAGCTCTGAGTAGTTTCGCTTGGGACCCTCGAGGGTTTCTGATACATAGTATATTGGGGCTTGCCTTGATTTGCTGTTTTCGTGCAATTCTTTGACTAGCACTGCGCTGGCTGCATGAGGCGAAACTGCGACATACAGCATTAGCAGGTCCCCTTTGCTTGGGCTTGTTAGGACGGTCAGGTTGGTGAGATATTTTTTCAAATCCTTGAAAGCTTTTTGCTGTCGAGGTCCCTAATTGAATGGGGCGGTGCTTCTCAAGGTTTCAAAAAAAGGTAAGCCTCACTCCGCTGATCTGGAGATGAATTTGTTGAGTGCTGCTAAACGGCCTGACAGACGCTGAGCTGCTTTTTTGGTTGTTGGTGGTTCCATGTTAATGATGGCATCGATCTTATCGGGGTTAGCTTCGATTCCTCTTGCTGAGACGATGCAGCCTAGCAGTTTTCCTTCGCTTACCCCGAAGACGCATTTTTCGGGGTTTAGTTTCAATCCGGCTGACCGAAGGTTATTGAACACTCTTGCCAAGTCTGGTATGTGGTTTTCTTTTTGATCACTTTGAACGATCAAATCATCGACGTAGGCAGAGATGGCATGTTCATCTTTGAATACTTCGGATGTTATGCGAGCGAAGGTAGATCCTGCGTTTCTCAAGCCTTCTGCCATTCTTCGAAAGCAATAGGTGCCCGAAGGTGTGATAAAGCTTGTTTTTTCTCCGTCTTCTTCATTCATCCAGATTTGATGGTACCCTGAAAAAAGTCGAGGAGAGAAAGCATTTGGCAACCGGCTGCTCTGTCAACCAAGGTGCTTATGTTCGGTAGGGGAAAGTCATCCTTCAGGCAAGCTTTGTTTAAGCAGGTGAAGTCTACGCACATTCTCCACTTTTTGTTTTTCTTCTGGACTAGGACCACATTTGAGAGCCATGTTGGATATTTAACTGGGCGGATGACCCTTGCGTCCAAGAGTCTTTTTACTTCTGCCCTTGCTGCCTCTTTCCTTTCTTCTGACATTTTACGGAGCTTTTGCTTAACTGGGCGATAACCTTGCTTTGTGTTTAGGCTATGCTCGATCAAAGTTCTGTTTACCCCCTTGAGGTCCTCTGCAGACCAAGCGAAGGTGTCGGAGTTTTCTTGAGGAAACTAACGAGGTTGTTTTCTGACTGGGTGTCTAAGCTGGCTGAGATGAATACCTTTCTTTCGGAGTTGCCCTCAAAGAGTTGGACTTGTTTGGTTTCTTCTTTGGGTGATGCTCTTTTTTGGTCACTGATTTCTTCATCTTTGCTTTGAAGCTTTTGTACTTGATGGTTTGTTAAATTGTGCACATTGCGTTGCCCAGGTGCTACTGTTCCTTCGGCGGCTCTTGCAATGTCTTGATCATCGTATACTGCAACGACCCCCTTTGGGGCAGGAAGCTTCATGCAGAGGTATGCGGGATGGATGACGGCGTTGAAGGCATTGGTGACCCCTCGGCCAAATATTGCATCGTAAGGATAAAACATGTCAACCACGTCGAAGGTTATGTGCTCTGTTCTGCAGTTCACTTGGTCTCCGAAGGTTACTGGTAAAGGTATTTTCCCAATAGCTCTTACTTGTTGACCGCCGAAACCGTATAGTGGGTTTCCAGCAGGTTGCAGGAGGTTTCTGTCAAGCTTCATGCTATCGAAGGTTGTGACGAACAGAATGTCTGCGGAGCTTCCTGTGTCGACCAGGATTTTGGTGACTGTCCACCCTGCTAGATTAGTTTCGATCACCATAGCGTCAGTGTGAGGGTAGTCCCTTAACTTCATGTCACAGGAATCGAAGGTTATTGGGATATGGGACCATCGCTCGAATTTGTGCGGTCCTTTGACGACTACATGGTGTACTCTTCTAGCATGCTCTTTCATTTGCCTTTTGTTGCCGTGATCTTTGTTGGAGCCCCCGGTGATGGCAAGTATTACACCGAAGGTTGATGTTGGGTTGTTGATGGTTGTTTGGGTTTGGGCTTCGGATTTGACAGGTTGGGGGGCTGGCAGTGCTGGTATTGGTGGTGGTGGTGGTAAAGCGTTGCTCGCTTGTTGGTTGATTTGGGTTTGAGGGGTTGTTGGGTATGTGACAGTGTATGGTGTATTTTGTCATTGAGGGATGGAGGTTGGTTGATATGAGGTGTGGTTGTAGTGTGTGTGATGGGTGTAGAATGGTTGATGCGAGGGTAAACCATAGTTTATTGGGGTGTACTGGTATGGGTGATGAGTTGGGTTGTAGTTTGGCTTTCTGGTGTGATTGATTGTTCGGTTTTCTGCCAATGTGGCTCTTTTGGATTCCTGGTACTCTTTTCCCTTGGCGAAGCACTCGCATTGTTTGGTGGTGTGCCCTTTTCCTGGACCACAAAAATGACAATACATTTTTGCTGGATCCTTCTGTTGGTTTCTTTCGTCAGGCGGAGGTGGGAATCCTTGCGGATTTTGGTTGCCCGAAGGCTGAGTACCTCTTGTCTGATCTTCGAGTTGATTTGCCTTGTTGATTGCGCCAATGTTACTTTGATCTTGGCGAGGGTTGTTTTCTCTCGCTTGGGGCCGCAACTGTGGTTTTTGCTGTGACCTTCAGACGTCGGACTTTGCCCTGAAGTCCATGTCCGCTCTACAGTATCTCTCCATTGTTTCGTGTAGTTCTTCAATTGTGTTTGGCGGCTTCCTAGCAAACTTCGAGGAGCAGGGTCCTGGGCGCAGACCGTTTACGGCTGCGAGGATTACAGCTTCGTCAGATATCCCAAAAGTTCTTGCTCTGATTTGGATGAACCTTCGCCAGTAATCTTGCAGTGGTTCACGCTCTTCTTGTTTGCAGTTGAACAGGTCAATAGGATTTGATGGGGCTGCTGTGATACCCTTGAAGTTTATGCAGAGCCTGTCTCTGAGGTTGGCCCAGGAATCCACAGTTCCGGGGCGGAGGTTGTTGTACCAAATCTGGGCGATGTCGCGAAGTATAATCACGAAGGACTTCGCCATTGTTGATTCGTCTCCCCCTGCTGCGGCCACTGCCGCTTCATAGCTCATTATGAATTGGCGAGGGTCAGTGAGTCCGTCATAACGGGGAAGATTTTGTGGATTATAGCATGGTGGCCAGGGTTAAGTTTGTAGTATCTGGGAGAGTGGTGATCTTGGGTCGTAGGGCATCTGGTGTTGTTGAGCCCTTTGCTGAATGCGAAGGTTTGGCTCTCGCTCTTCTGAGTAAAGTTGACAAAAATTTGGTGGTGGTGGGGGTGGTGGTGGCTGACGAGCGTTGCCCTGACCCTGCTCGACATTCTCCTCTTGGAGTGGCGGCATTTGCCTATCATTCCATTACTTAGCTTCGGCCACAGCTGCTGCGAGGGACTCCTCCATTTGGCGAAGCTACTCTCTTGCTTCATCCGCCTTTTGTCTGATGAGGCGCAGCCGGTTATGCCTTTCAAGCTGGTCTAGACGTCTCTTCTTCTCCTGCAACTCAGCTTGAAGTCTCTCTAAAGCCTCGAGGCCCAACTCCTCTTCATCTCCTCCCCCACCTCCTCCGGAGGTGTGCGGGTGTGGCTGTGATACCAGCCGAGTGTGAGGGCCCGGGACCTCCGTCCCTGGAGCAACTTCTTCTGTTTTCGAGGGTTCTACATTCTCTTCTACAGGCTGAACCGTCGCCGTGGCCTCTCTGGTCACGCGATGGTCTCTAGTTGAGGACGTCCTTCTGTTTCTAGCCATTACGAACTCCGCTCCCCACGGACGGCGCCAAACTGTTGGATTCACACCTGCCCTACCTCCGCAATTGTGCAGGGGAGTGGCGAGGGTGGTCAACCGTCGGAACCAAAGGCGAAGGAAGCAAGATAACGGGACGAGAAGCGAAGGTGCAAATGAGAAACAGTGGGTTTCTGGCTCTATTCCCCAAAAATCCTGTCCGTATGCACTGTTCATCCCTTGGTATTTATAGGGAACGCCAAGGGACACTGACCAAATTACAAAAGGGAACAAGAAAGATTCCTTAGCGCTGTACAGCGGAAGGGCAGAATTGTACAAACACAGGTGTTGCAAAAAACCCTAGCTCGCCTTCTGCGCGTCCGCCGCCACCCGGCTCGTGCACCCCTTCGCAGCAAACCGAGGGTTGACCTTCGGCTTATATGACCATCGCTTCAGTCGTGCGGCCTGCATTCACTTGCCGTCCGCTGAGCTTGATGTTTCTTCCGAAGGTGTGCCGAAAACGCGAGGGTCTCGCATCGTGCTCTTCACGCCTCTTGCCTGCAAGGAACAGAAAATATCCCGAGGGTCGAGCTGACATCCAAAGGTTAGAAAAATAACCCAAGAGACTTGACAAGTGACGAGAGCCCTTGCGAAGGTACGCTCGGCGCGCGAGGGTCGTTCCTTCCGTCAGCCAGCGTGACGTCACTGCCGAGGGTTACTTCCCGAACAGCCTGGGTAATCACCGTCGGTTGCGAGATGGCGGTGGTATTGTTCATCACCACTAGATTGGTGCATAATGTGGTGGTGTTGTTGGTTACCTTCGCCGCCGCGTCAAAGCTCGATCTAGCGACAATTGGTCGCGTACCACTACTAGTCCTGCAGATGATCCGACGTTGACAACGAAGACAATAATGTCAAAGTCGGTCTAGGTTAAGATCTGGCTTTAATGTAGGTACCAGCACAGCCGGTTGTTGTTCGATCTTGTGGTGTTGATAGTGGTATCAATATCAATTAGCGTACTATACAACGGTGAACTCCTGTCCAACACCGCCATACTTATATTTGATCCGGCAATGTTGTATTATCCATTACCGCTGTTGTGCCATTTTCAGTGGTGTTGTCACTAACATCACCGCCGGTTGTTTCCATATCATCAATGTTTTGGACCAATGTTTTGGACAGGCCGACAGTGATACTTCATTCAAACTACAATTGTCATAATAATACAAATATTATTTTGATAGACTAGATCCGGGTCATATATACACAATGTTGAACATATAGACATGGTTCCATAAAACAAATCCATCCACAATAAAAAGCCATTTGAGAACAAAAACAAAGAATACGGTACTACAAGGTGGAGAACATGATTGGCACCTTCATTAATTAGGTACAACAATGGTCTCCGTCGAGATACATGACTTGGTCCATAATGAAACTCCAAGGTGTTCTCGCAGCCTAAGTATAATCAATCAACACTGTTGTACTTAACTATAGTTTCTACGGCATAAGGAATACAATTAAGACACATATTTGCTATACACTTAAGATTAGGATCTAGCTAGATCGTCAATCGACTAAGGGGGAACAAGCCGTGGGTAGTGATGGCAACTGGGTGATTTTGATTTAGGGCCCTATGGATTTTGGGTCAAGCGGGTTTGGGTTGGACCATGACCGATCTAGGTTATAATAAAAATAAGTTTTTTACTAATTACAACTATGTCAACAAGTTGGTGGTTATAATATTTATGCTCAAGTTTTTAATTTATGATTTGATTAATTGAACCATGATTTAGGCTATAATAAAAATAAATTTTGGTGTTAATTAAAACTATATCAATAACTTGGTGGTGAAAAAAAGGACAGAACACAATAGCCTGACGAAACAAGCTGAAAAATAGATGGAAAGAAAAAAAAAAGATATATGGAACACATATCTACCTCCATTATTAATAATAAAGAGGCAAAATTCCTAACACTAATTTTTTTGTCCAACTTAACCTAAACTAACTCGATCTCCATATCAGCTCCAGAAAAGAAAACAATGTCGTTTTTCTTCGTGAGAAAGAAATGTATCATCGCATGCCCAGCTTATTATTGGCCCCACCCCACATCCCTAATTTAATCGCCAGAGTCTGCGTCGACCCTGCAAAGTCCTAGTCTAAATCGTCTCGCCCCATGCCAGCTCATACTGTACATATATTGTCCCGCCATTACAAGAACACGTCCAACAACAATTTAGAGCACACAAGAAACCATGAGAAGCAAACGCAAAACGGAAAGCAGAGGAGACGATGAGAGGCCCTAGAAACGATGGCGGACTACCGTTCAATGAAATAAACTCAACCACATACAGGCGGCTCAAATTCTGATCAAGGATGACATGGCCGCGAATGAGATCGGAGAAGCTGGTGCACAAGGACAAGCTCGAGGTGACGCGGGCTCGCTCGACGGCACATGGGCGGCGCACCCGAGGCTCATCTTGGCAGTACGACGTGAGGTATTCGAGGGCCACCTCGGTGGGAGGCTAGACTAGATGGGGACGCCGCTCGACACGACTGCATGAGGGCAAAACTAATAATATATAGCCTTCAACTGGCTGTATAAATCCTTGTAGCCCACCTCTCAGTCAACTCATATAATAGTTGGTTCTCTTATAACCCACCACACCTTTTTATAGATTTTTTGGTTCTTGTGTCTTTAGCTGGTTGTAAGCTGCTTGCACCCTACCTCTTTTCTCTCTTTTTTTCCTTTCACATTAGCGTACAATCTTCTTATAGCCTCTTATTATTATACTTGCTAGGGTGCTAACTTGAAAGAGGAGGACCTCATCCAAGTTCAACCGGCCGCACGCACGGGATGTACATCGCATGCCCAGCGTACATGCAGTACGTACCTCGCGACGTGGCTGGCTGGGTCTGGCTTTGTCCCGGTGTACAACCGCGTACAAAACTGGCGGTCGGTGGGCGACCGACGCTGGACGCCGATGGCATGGAGGTGCGCACGACGCCAGAGCTACTCGCACACATCGTCGAGGAGATGGTGAGGGTCAAGGTACAGATCGGCCTCGAGAGGTTCCGAATGGGCAGTACGGGAGGCGGGGTGCATGCAGCCGTGAGCTAACATATAGGTACTTTGATTTTTTTTTTTATCTAGGGCATGGGACCAGCCACCCTACCACACATATATAGCCCTAACGATGCTTCATTGATGCTTCTACGTAGTCCATCAAAATTTAATAGCAAATAAGTCCATCAAAATTTAAATAAATTCAAGCTAGGCACCATAAGATAGAGGATGATTCAGGGAAAAAATATGAAATTAGTTTCATAATTTTTTGAGATAAAAAAATTTCCTATGATTTTTCTAGTTAAACCGGATTTTAGGATTTTTAATTATATTATTTTTCCATATACAAATATTTAGATAAATTCTTGATATTTTATGAATTTTAGATATTTTTGAATGAAAAATATTTCTAGTTCAATTTACTTCACTGAACTTTTTGTTTAGTTCGATTTACTCCTCTCGTCACATCAAAACTACTATTAAAACCAATGAATATGCAAAAATAGACGGTTTCGAAGGTCGAGTGAGATAAAAAATGATTTTACAGTTTCAAGAGAAAAATCGGACGATCACAATAATCGAGGGATAAATTAGATTTTTTTTTTCAAAATTTTACACTTCCTATACCTTGGGCTGGGCTCAGAAGACCACACGACAAAAACAAGGGCTTCTCAGTTGATCCAATCATCTCACGTATGGGCCTAAACCGAAACTAGGCCGCAGGAAGCCCGTGAAGACAGACGTAGTACACGCCTAGGCCTGCTACACGGTTACCTCGTCTGAGGTGGAAAACATTCTCGGCACCTGCCGCCGTAGCCCTTCTCACCGCGAGAGCCGAAGTAGCGTGGCCGTGGCGGCGAGATGTCCATCCCAACTCATCTCCCTCCCGCATCCGAATCTCCACTCCACTCGCCTGCCTCTGCTGCTGCTGCCGCTGCCGCCGCCGCCGCCGCGCGCCTGACAGCCGAACTGGCTCCACCGCACTACCAGGACGCCGACCGGCTTCTCTCGCTTCGACCAGGCGATACACTGGTACTCCCGCCACTTTCTATGTCGCTGAATGCGGGATGTACCATACTAGCCACCTATATTTTTTTCCATACGAGTGAGCATTATGCCGCATCAGCAGCCCTTTGGCTGAAATAGCTGCACCAAAAGTTTTGTGGTATGGTTGGGGTTCTGATTATTATGAAATGCCAGTCCAAAATTTAATCATATCTGTTCAAGTGGAGGTGCGTATCTAAATAATGGTAGAATTGTGGATGCGGGACTCTAAATGAGTTGTCTGCTTTGTTAATACTTTTTGTTAGTCTTCTCAGATACAAAGCATCTACAGCTGTCTATGTGAGCTTAGAAATAGCAGGCGTAAGTGCGCAGTTGATAAAGATCCTGTTTAACTTTATCTCATCCTAAATGATTTTAATTAGGATATGCACCCGAAAACTATAAGCTGATGCTTGAAAAGATAGCTTGTGCTCAATTAATTGTTTTCTGTGTTTTTTTTCTTGTTTGTATCTGTTCTGCCACCATGGATTTAGGAATTTACTATTCTTTGTGGCCAATTGTTATAAAGATCTCAACTACATAATTCACAGAAGAATTAGATGAAATAAAAGCTAATGTAATGATTTTGAATACACAATTCAATAGAAAATAAGATGAAATAAGACCTAATGTATATATTATCTGAGATTTCCTGGCCGTTACACAACTACAATACATATCCAACAGTTAAAACAAGAAACTATATGCTCAGCACACTTATGTGTGCTAAACTGCTAATAGAACAATGGGAAGGAAAACGCCCCACTGTCACAGAAATTTCAATCGCCTGCTGGACCATCTCGTGTATTAATCAACAACAACAACAACAAAGCTTTTAGTCCCAAGCAAGTTGGGATAGGCTAGGAATCTCTTGCAGGTTGATCCAAAGTATACATCATTTGAATGGGGCAGCAAATTTGTAAGTAGTCCTGTGTTCTGATGCAAAAATCTCAATGCCGGTTGCCTCCTTGTTGCAAACTAACCAATCCAAAGTATGTTCCAGAGGGACCCTTAGCCATAAGGGATGCATGTGTGCCCTTCTCCACAACAATTCCTTTCTCAAGCACGGTAATCTGGTCACAGTTTTGGATTGTGCTGAGCCTGTGTGCCACCACAATACTTGTCCTACCAACCATCACTCGGTCCAATGCCTCTTGTACCACCTTCTCTGACTGGCTGTCCAGTGCACTTGTAGCTTCATCCAGTAGCAGGATAGCAGGGTTCTTCAGGATGGCACGGGCAATTGCAATCCGTTGCTTTTGGCCTCCTGAAAGCTGAACACCCCTCTCGCCACACCATGTGTCATATCCATCCTTGAGGTTGCTAATGAAGTCATGTGCATTTGCAGACCTTGCAGCATTCTCAATTTCTGCTTCAGTTGCTGTTTCTGTACCATACACAATATTTTCTCTTATTGTACCTGCAAATAGTGTTGGTTCCTGGCTGACTAATCCAATGTGTCGCCGCAGGGTTCTGAGATTGTATGTTTTTATGTCTTTTCCATCGATCTTCACTACCCCCCTAAGTGGGTCATAGAACCTCTCTATAAGCCCAATGATAGTCGACTTGCCAGAACCACTTTGCCCAACAAGGGCTGTTGACTTGCCTGGTTGGATGCTCAAGGAGAAAGCTTTGAAGATAATCACATCTGGCCGTGACGGGTATGCAAAGTCAACTCCTCTAATGTCAACCTCACCTTTTAGCTTCTCTGGTTTGTACCCCTCAGGGTTATCAGGGTCAATTTCGGTTTCCCTGTCAAGTACAGCAAACACTGAAGCTACTGCATCAGCACCCTTAGCAAGGTCTGTTGTCATGCTACCTGCATCTGCAATCACACGCCCTGTGCTTACTAGTATCATGAAGGTCTGGAAGAGTGCCTTTGCAGTTATGTGATGCTCAGCCATGAGCTTGCCACCATACCAGAAATCAAGGGCCCATGTACATGTCATGAGGCTCGTGGAGGTGCCAAGGCCCAGTCCTGCAAACCATGACTGTCGGATGCTTTCCTTGCGTGGCCCATCTTGTGTTTGGTCAAAGAGGCGTAGGATGCGCTCCTGGGATGAGAAAGCCGTGATGGTGCGGAGATTGGAGACAGCCTCAGCTGCTAGCTTGCTACTTTCAGATTGTGCCTGTATTGATTTCTTGGACATGCTCTTTAGTAAGACACGGCGAGCATAAAAGCAAACAATGATAAGGGGTTGCACTGCTATCATGACAAGGGCCAAACGCCAAGCGATCACCAGACCCATAGTGCAGGCTATGAGAACTGCAGAAACTGTCTGGATCACTAGAGCCATTCGATCACCCACAAGTGATCTCACCTGCCAAAAAAAGGATATGTATTGTCAGGTATTATTTTTTTTATAATATCCATAAGCTTAACTTTGATTTGTATACTTACGACGTTGGCATCTTTGGCAAGCTGTGAGCATATGGCACCACTGGAGTTCTCATCACGGTCAAACCACCCAATCTCAAAAGTAAGGATTTTTTCCAGCATCTGTTCTCTCACTCTCTTGGTGAGGTATTCTCCCATAGCACCGAAGTTGTAATGTTGACCAATATTGATCAAGAATGAGAGCACTGCAAGACCAACAAAGATGAGTGCATAGGTCCTTGTTTTGTCCTTGATCTCATTATGGTCTGTCAAGAAGTAGATTGAGATCATGCTGCCCATGGCATATGCATATGCAGGCTGTATTCCTCCAAACACAATTGCACTGAAACTTCCCATCAGAGCCTGCTTCCACTCTGGTGCATTAAGCATCAGTAGCCTTCTGAATGATGGGACGGGAAGCTTTAGCTTCTCGGCACTATTATCATTTTCTGCATCACCCATTGACCGTCCTGAGCTTGACCTGCTAGCTGCAGAGAACCTCCTGCTCATGCTGTGGCTGCTAGATTGCCCCGCAGCAGATGTACTTCCAGTTCCACCAACCTCATTGGCCTCCCTTGAATCTCTGGTCTGCTGAAGGCGGATAAGAGATGTGTAGAGTCCGTTCTCATTGGCAATGAGCTCATCATGGGATCCCAGCTCCTTGACCTCACCATATTGCATCACAGCAATCATGTCAGCATTCCGGATTGTGGACAGCCGATGTGCAATGACAATGGTTGTCCTACCCACAGAAGCCAAGTCAAGTGCCTCTTGCACGACACGCTCTGACTCCGTGTCCAATGCACTTGTGGCTTCATCAAGGAGGAGGATCTTGGGTGACTTAAGGATAGCTCTGGCAATGGCAATCCTCTGCTTCTGTCCTCCAGACATTTGGACACCACGCTCACCCACCTGTTTCATTTTAAACTTGGTGAGTATCAGAGTGGAAATAACTTATATTTCACAGAACGAACCATTCTACTCCCAGGTTTGTTGATTTACATAATGTCAACATATTTATACTGAACTTATCTGTGAATTCTATTGACAAAACTGTAATCAAGTTTTCTTTGGTAGAGTGTTAAACTTAGATTCATTGTACAAACTTTTGTTTGTATGACCCTCCTGGCCTCTTAAGATTAAATACGAAAATCAACATGTATGTACAGTCTATCCAATGGCATTCTGCTTGATGACATCCTTCTAGTTTCAAGTGATGATGTGGGAGTAGGACTGCATTTTCAATTCTACAGCTAGCTTCTTTTGAGTGCTCTAACTTAATATTCTCCTGTTAAAAGGGTTATCCTGTTCTTCTCTTCAAACGTTTACCTATACTAAGCTGTCTAGAAACTAGAGTCTGTCATTGGAAGGCAAAGGCTTTGTTTCTAGAGGATGAAACATTAATCTTATTTGATAAATGTACATGTTGTATGCATATTTGAATGTTTAAAGTGATCGTTCTACCATTTTTTTTTCTAAATCACCAACAGAGATAGTTATAATTCACTCATAATCAGAGTGCCGTCTTTAGTGATGAGATGGGGCATACAGGTAGACCTGCTAGGTCTCCTTATTTTTCTTTGTGAACATGTTGCTAATTCTTGTGTATAGCAAATAGTTGGCAATATTATTGAGGTCACTACACTTCTACATTCCTATCGATGTTTTGTCCCGTGACTTCAAATTCCGCGCTTTTATGTAACCACACTTTCGTGTAATGTCATGTTATGTTACCCCCAACAAATTTGCTTTCGTAACTGATTGAAGCTCTCTCAGTGGCAAACAAAGTTGACTACTGATGGGAATAGGCCTATCTGATCAAAATTGTTGCTGGTGATTTCTCAATATACTTTGGTGCTCATACGTATTATACTCCTACAGTATTTCTAAAGTGCTTCTGGTGTCGCTCTGCCAAAGTGACATGCAACAACTCTCTTTCATTTAAACCAGATGATTTGTTCTTTCTGCTGAGTGGATGGTGATGAAGTCAGTTAGCAAGATTACTATACAAAATATTGCTCTCAAAGAATACAAGGCAATGTTTATCCACATCAGAATCAGATGTCTGAGTCATCTGCAGATACATTATGTTATTCTTGAAGCTAAGTCGCACTATTGTTTCTGTTGTTAGTTTATCTTCACTAAGGTCACCCTTAGTCATTTGACTGAAAGTCTCAGTTGTTCAAGGCCAACATTAATTGTAGCTGAGTGCAGTCCTTTCTAAAGCAAACTGATGTGATAAGGTGAATTGAACACAAGTGCAACTTTTCAAGATTTTTCTTTGATATCTATCCATATTGATAATTGAAATGGATGTTTAGTTATCTGGTAAGTAACATCAATATCACAATTACAAGGATATCTTTGTATTTTCAGGTTGAAAATCCCATTTATCTATCTTCCAAATGTATAGTTAACCTTCTATATTATTTGAGTTGACCATTCTACCTTTTCATGACATGTATTGATTCCCCTTAATCAAACTAATGCCAAAGTGAGGACTCCTATTTCTATGGATGTTAATATGAAATGCTATTATAGTTACCCTAAAATGTTACAATTTAATTTATTTTGGAGACTCTAATTCAAGATACATGGTTGCTACTTGTGCATTATTTGTAGGAAATTAACCATGTTCATCGAGACTTGTCCATGGTTTATGGTGCTGATTGTTGGCACAGCATAAATGTAGGTGCACTGCTAAAATGGAGCTGTTTCTCACTATCTAGGACACTTTCCTGTGGTCTTTCCCTGAGTGCATGATTATGACCAATGGAAATGAAAGTGCAGTGGCAAAGTGGACCTTTATTGTTGTCAAACTCACAATAATACAGGTATGAAGTGAAATACTCAACTGGGAGGATATTTTGGGTACCAATCATGTCGTCTTGTTAGAGTTTTGCCCACATCAAAGTCTAACATGCGCTAGTTTTCAGTGCCCCACATTGGGTTTGCACACAGTAGAAATTGCTTGTGGTGGGGGTCTGGCCATGAAAGAAACATTTCAGGTTTACATGCTTGCCAATGAGTCTGTTATCCTTAGAGGGATCTTCCATTATTAGCTGGGGGATAGCATCTTCATGAAGTCCCATGTTGGGATAGCTAGGCAGCCCAAAAGGTACTCTTTTCCCCCTTTTGTAATTATTATCTTTCAAATCACAGTTTGTGATAGTGGCAACGATCTGGGAAAAAAGCTCCTTTCCTGAATCAGTTTAACTTTTTTTTTTACATATTAAAGCCTCATGGTGGAACACTTGTGCCACTACAGACATACTAGCACGGGCACTTTTTTCTGTCAATCTCTGCCTCACGTATTGCTGTCAAAATTATTATTATGTGACAGGACCTCAGTGAAATCCTGTTCTCTGGGAAAGTTGGCACACCCAAAACTGTTGGCTGGCAACACTTTTCCATGTTACGAGATTTGCAAAAAGGTTCTGGCTATTTGTCTTCTGCATCCACCAACCATGGAGTGACACACCCTGAGTAGTGGGCGGACAATTCTCCCTTTCCCAATTTGGGGTCACCACTCAATCTTCTATGATTCCTAGGCCCTACCATAAGCAATCTTGGGAAGCGTGTGCTCTGACCCCTCAACATTTGAAGAAGGCTTGCAATTGAAGTGGTGTACGCAGCAGCCTTAGAAATACTGGCACGGCAGCTAGGAGTACAGGGTTCAGCTACTATTCTCTAGTGGAAAGGATGAAATTTCTAGTAGAGATGTGGATGTATGCTGAACCGGCAATGAGAGATCTTCTGGCCAAAGTAACCAGCACTATTGAGGAAATATGCTGAAACCGCTATGAGGACTATGACTGCCAATACAGGCAATTGGCTAGGTTTTAGGTATTTCTGTGGTCTTCTGTATTTCATATGCTGAAACCGCAATGAGGACTTTTTTTTTTTTTTTTTTTTTTTTTTTTTTTTTTTTTTTTTTGCGACTAAACCGCAATGAGGACTATGACTGGCCAATACAGGCAATTTGCTAGGTTTCAGGTATTTCTGTGGTCTTCTGTATTTCATATTTACTTCTTTTCTTTCTGTTATATTATTTAGTCAATGTAGATGATGCAATGGGACACCTATAAGTTGCATCTTTGATTTTGCCTATTTCGTTGGATGTTGATTTTTGAGCTTATTATAGCTTCCATTTTCTGATTGAGTGGCTTGGTACTTTGGTTTCTTCACTATATGAGTATATGTCTATAGTGCTGTTTACCCACTCACTATTGCTTAACTAAGCCCCTCTTTATTTCAACAGTCCTATTACTGTAATTTTACTCTTACTAAAAAGCTGCCAAGCTGGAGATACTTGGAACTGTCCGACATCTACCTACTTTGACGTACGGTGAGTGCTCCTCCTATTCGAGTTCTTCCTATTCATCCAGACAGGTTAGAATACGAATAAACTTAATTTGATCTTGGTGCCTAAATAGTTATTGATACAGCCATGTACACCCATTTCCAGCTCTACCAAGAGATTCACTTTGTTCAGCTGATTATTTTGCTGTCGTATTTCAACAATTTTCAGTGGGCAGAGATATCCTGGGAGCTCAGTGCTGAGAGCACTCAGATTTCTTTGAAGTGACCGCAGGCAGGACCCAATGACCCCATGTTCTGAGCCAGCGATGCGGCGCCTAGCAAGCCAGCAGCTATAGCTAGCCAGCACTAGAGAATAAACTGATGGAGTAGTGGACTAGGTAGTGTTGCTTCCAGATAATGGGGAGTACTAACACAAGAAACAAAAGCTGTTGCTTCCAAAGCCAAACCTTACTCCTAGCCCATCTTTGTTTCAAATTTTCTGTTCTTTGAATAATGAGAAGTTCCTTTGGATCAGCATGAAAAAGATGCACAATTCACCAAAGACTAAAATAATGGAGCATTTAGTGACGAGTGGGAATTCCAAAGCCACATGTACTGGCCACCTAACCACCATGTTGCATTATATAATAAAAATTTATTTGTTGGGGCATGTTTGTTTCAGTTTACTTCTTGAAGCAGTTTAGCCTTCGACTGCCCTTTCTATTTTTCGAATGTTGTTGAGTAATTGATTTGCTTCTGACTTTTGAGTTGTTTCCCATGCCAGCCTTACCCCACTTTCACAAATGGATCCAAAACTTTTTTTTTAAAAAAAAAGGGGGGAGAAAGAATATCATGATTACTCTTTTCACTAAAATTTCGAATACTCCGGAGTCTGTCCGTACGTACTATATGTGGTGGACCTAAACATGTCAGTACTCCATGAAAAACCAGAAAAATTATGGAAAAATTAGAGCATAAATTCCATGGGACATTTGGGCATTGTTTGTACTAGTGTGCACGAAAAGGCAAGCATCATCTCTTTTGGGGGAGAAAAAACTTGACAGTGACTTGCAAGGGTAAGAAAAGCCTAGCGAACGAAACAAACAA
Source organism: Coix lacryma-jobi var. lacryma-jobi (assembly GCA_009763385.1). Taxonomy (NCBI): domain Eukaryota; kingdom Viridiplantae; phylum Streptophyta; class Magnoliopsida; order Poales; family Poaceae; genus Coix; species Coix lacryma-jobi. Next base: position 173,963,461 of record CM019822.1, on the reverse strand, counting down.
CTGCATGCATACACCAGTTGCAAAAGATGTGTGGTAAATAGCTTGCCTGGGTGTCGTAGCCCTGCGGCAACTGGGAGATGAAGTTGTGGGCGTTGGCCGCCTTCGCCGCCGCGACGACCTCCTCCTCCGTGGCGTCCTCCTTGCCGAACAGGACGTTCTCCCGGATCGACGTCGCGAACAGCGCCGGCTCCTGGCTGACGAGCCCCATCTGCGCGCGCAGCCACTTGAGCCGCAGCCGCCGGATGTCCACGCCGTCCAGGGTCACCTCCCCGGCCGCCGGGTCGTAGAAGCGCTCCAGCAGCGCGATCACCGTCGATTTCCCGGACCCGCTGCCGCCCACGAGCGCCACCGTGCGCCCCGCCGGCACGCGCAGGTTGAAGCTCACGAAAATCGGGGTCTCCGGCCGCGACGGGTAGCAGAACTCCACGTTCTTGAATTCCACCTCCCCGGCGACGTTGGCCAGCTCGTCGCCGGCACTGCTCTCCGAGTCGATCTTGGGCACCCGCAGGATCACCTCCTGGACCCTCTCCGCCGCCGAGGTCGCCTCGGAGAAGTACTTGACGTTGGACAGCCCGGAGCCCAGAGCTCTGCATGTACGGTCCGTTAATGGCGACATCATCTATGATCGAGTAACATGCACGACGGAGACGATGGAGTAGCGGCTAATAATATATTATTGCAGCGAGCGAGTGTTGTTACTATACGTACAGGCCACCGACGACAATGGCAGCGGAGACGGCGAAGACGGTGCCGCCCTGGTAGCCGTGGTACATGACGAGGCGGCTGCCGTACCAGACGTTGAACGCCCAGATGGTGAAGGTGATGCCGTTGCTGCCGATGGCAACGCCCTTGGCGAGGCCCTGCTTGATCCCGAGCCTCGCCGACTCCTCGAGCGCGGCGGAGAAGCGCGCCATGGTGGCGCGCTCGGCCACGAACGAGTAGACGGTGCGCACGGACGAGACGGCCTGCTCGGCGATGGCGCCCGGGCGCGTGTACTGCTCCCTGATCCGGCGCGCGAGGCCGATGAGGACGCGGCCGTACATGAACCCCGGGATGATGAGCAGCAGCACGGACGGCAGCGCCACCAGCGTGAGGTGCCAGAGCAGCGCGAACCCGACGGCGTAGCTGCCCAGGAACATGGAGCAGTTCATCACGAAGTTGGGCAGCTTCTCGCCCAGCACGTCCTGCACCACGAGGCTGTCGTTGGAGACGCTGGTGATCACCTCCGACGTAGAGCCCACCTTGAGGTCGAAGTACTCCACGTCTTGCCGGAGCACCGCCCGCAGGTACCGCTCCCGCATCCGCGACGCCTGCCGCTCCGCCGTGCGCGCCCAGCAGTACCCCTCTGCCACCAACGGACGGCGCAGCGATTATCAGCAGAGCACATGCGATGCGCGCGCAAGCAAGCAAGCAGACCGCCGGCGCGCCGCGGCATTGGCGTGCATGGGTGCGTGGGTGTGCAGCGCCCGGCTCACCTAGGAACGCCATGACCCAGTTGGAGAGCGCCAAGAAGACGAGGTTCCGCGCGTTCTGGTAGCCGAGAACGAAGGAGGGGAAACCAACGACGTCAGCTGTGGCGTTGACACTGCTGGCTAGACGAATTAGAATCAACGGGGAGCTAGCTAGGCGAGAGAGACGCGTACCTCGTTGATCTTGGAGCTGAACTCCTGGAGGCCGCCCGGCCCGCTGCCGAGGTCGTTGAAGATGCGGCTGGTGATGAAGAGCATCACGGGCGTGGACATGCCGTCGCCCATGGCGCCCACCAGGCCGAGCACCATGAGCGCCACGTCCGCGGCGTCCGCGTGCATGAACACCGACGCGAACGACCGCATCACCGGCGCCGACTTCTTGGCCTTCTTGCCCGCCGCCTCCGCCTGCGTCCCGTCGTCCTTACCCATGTCGTCGGCCGGCCGGCGGCGAGGTCGTCGTCGCTGCCACCCCGCACTCGCCGCGCCGTGTCTCGCTTGTAATAACCAGCTGCTGCTTGCCCCTGTTGCGGGTTTTGTGAATCGTGATGGGCAATAATTATATAGATTTTTTTTCGAGACGGCAATAATTATTATAATTATATAGCTAGGAGAATTGACTTGGCTCACGGCTCTTGTGGCCAAGCTAAGGTAGCTAGCTTGCCTTTGGCCTCGTTTTCAGGCCGTTTAGGCGGTAGGCTCTGACTGAACCTCTGGAGGTGAAGAGAGAGACTGATGAGGGCTCTTATATAGGGGGCCTCGGTTAGGCGCAGGCGCCATCAAGCAAGCAAGGAGTACTCATGCAATGCAAGGAGTACTAATCAAGAAGATCTGGTTTGCGTCCTTGCGCGTCCCGTGTCATTCTTTCAATATGCGTACCAAACTACCAATATGTGTAGAAAACTTTTTAAATCATATTATAATCTGAGATGGACTAAAGTTTAGAGTTAACTTTAGATTACTTAAGCATTAGGTCTAAAGTTTAGATGAGAGATCTGAACAGGCCCTTAATCATGTTTTCTTTTTATCAAAATACATGCATGTGCTGGTACAAACGACCGACAAAACAACTTCCTATGGTTTGAACTCGTGACCTCTTCTCACATAATTTCTTACCCAACTCCCTTAATAGATCGACGCGCGCACATCGGGATGGGTAGTGGCACACGTGGCATGCCCATCGTTTTCCTCCTCTACTCAGGATCGTCTTCTTCCTCTATCCCTTTGAACCCATCTTTATCCTCTCCTACATCCTTGACCACAACACGGGCCGCTAGCAACAACCTCCCCACCCCCACCCCTGTTGAACCATCCCACCCTTCTCTAATCCCAATCAAAGAGTTCACCGATGACTCCTCACCCCTGCCACCGGCGGCGCCATCTGGTTGTCTCCCACAACCCTCTGGTAACTCCTCACCCCTGCCACGGGCAGCCCCATCTGGTTGTCTCCCACAACCCTCTGGTAACTCCTCACCCCTGCCACGGGCAGCGCCATCCGGTTGTCTCCCACAACCCTAGTGGTGTTGTCGCCGCCTTGCTCGCTGCCTCTCAACCCGCTACCACCACTAGGTCATCAACCGCCATCACCACCGTCACCAGGCCCTTCCCTTTTTAAGCCCATCGGCCAAGGAATACTCCCATGAAAATCTGAAAACCTAACCGCCATCGCCGCCTCCTCCATCGCCTCGGCTCGTGGTGACCCCTCATCGTCGACCGTCCCGCCCACTTCCCCTTTGGATTTTGCAGGTGTTCTTGCAAGTGCATCGCGTGGGATAGCATTGCATGCACGTGGAAATAATTTGGCTTCTTACCTCTGCATTACACACTAGTGAGTATAGGATGATATTATGTTGTATTAGCATTTAATAATCTTACATTAAATATTTTGGTTTCTCATCAACAATCTCAAATGGAATTAGCTCAACTACAAAATTTTAGATTTTGTCGAGCATTACAACTTTGGCATAAGATGTCTTCATTCAAGATTGTATGAAAAATTTAAAATTTCAAATCACAAAATCTGATAACTTAAAATGGCTATTTGACATTCTAAATGATCTCAAATCCAAAATTAACCACTACAACTTTAGTATTGACATATCAACATCCAAAGTTGTTTGCAAATTCTAAAATTTGAACTTCAAAATTTGATAACTTAAAGCATATATTTTTGACTCAAACATTAAATTTATAACCTTCAAAGTTGTAGATCACATTATAAAATACAACTTTAGTAATCAGTATAGATATATGAGGTTGTTTGGAAATTTTAAATTTTAAATTTTGTAACATTAGAACTTAAAACAAAATTTTGGGACTCTAAACAGTTTAAAATAAAAAAACTTATCAATTAAAAAGTCATGTCGGGCTCTACAATATTAGTCACACACGAGGTAATACTTACTCCCTCTGTCCCTGAATAAATCGATTCTTAGAATCCGTGCCAGTCAAGCTTTTTAAAATTTGACCAACTTTATAGAAAAGAATAAAAATATCTACCATATAAAATGAACATATTATGAAAATATATTCTATGATGTATCTAATGATACTAATTTGATATCATAAATCTTGACGTATTATTCTAAAAGTTTGGTCAAAGTTTAAAAATTTTGACTTAGGACAACTCTAGGAATCTATTTATTCAGGGACGGAGAGAGTACGTCTTTAATATTATGCTAGTAAAAGTCCAAAAAAATATTATGCTAGTAAATATATTTGTGTGTCCCAACAGAATAAAAAACTATAGGTAAACGAAGACGGGAATACTTATCTATTTATGTTTGTCATTTATTTATAAAATTTTAAATCTATAATTTATTAGTAATAATATGCGAATATCCTATTTAAATAAAATTATGACCTTGATAATTTTTTTGTCTTGTTGTGGTGCACAAAATATTTAGACATAAATATATTATAATTTCCATTTTCATGTTATCCATTTGTTGCTATAGTTAAATATTAAAGTCGGTAAGGACTTATATGTTGACATCATGTCAAGAATCAGTGTCCGCCAATGATTATAACGGAAGACGTCTCTCGGTTTTCCACACCAGAGCCCTTGCCAGGGATTGCAAAAAATACATTTGTTTAAACTAGATTATAGACAATCTAAACTATTTAATATTTTAGTTGATGGTTTGATTAGTTGGACCATCGAGTGATCCAGATTTAAATAAGAATGATTTTTTCTAATCAAAACAACATCAACAATTTAATGATAAAAACTTTATTCATTAGAGAATGGTAAATGGTTCAAAGATCCGTAATGTTATATTTATTATTTGTTTTCTATGTTTATGAGAAAAACATCATAGCAGAGTTCGATATAGAAAATGGAAAAAGAAAAAAAACACCGGACAAAAAACACGGGAGAAGAAAAAACATTGGAGTCCGATATGGAAAATAGACAAAGAGAAAAAAAACATCAGACAAAAACCACAAAGAAGTAAAAAAAAACAACCGGGGCAGAAAATAGAGAAGAAAAAAAATATTGGACAAAGACCACCGGAGCTCATTTGGGTGCACACAAATTGTCGGGGGAACACCAAAGGGGTACCCCAAACAAGTTAAACCTAGAACACCAATTAATAAAAGGTGAAACTAGTCTAGCTCCCTAAAAACCAAACCCTCGAGGCCGGCCGCATCGGCCCTCCGCCAGGAAGCTTAGACTCGCCAAAGCCTTACCGACCGCCTCCCGGCAACCTACCCCTCGAGCCCTGGCACCTAGGCCTCGAGCCCACCACAGCCGTACACCGCTCCTCGAGACCCCGCGCGGGGACCTCGAGCCTCTCAAGCACGATAGCCTATGCCTCGAGACATTTCACATCTCCTTCGAGCAGCGCCAGACATCGGATGCCTGTCCCACACTGCGCATTTAATGCGTTCACCTACTCCGGTCACATCCTCTGGAACCCGACGTGCGCCACAGTGAACTAGAGCCACAGTCAAATCTCGCTTTCACCTCAAGCATGGGCAAAAAGGCGCAAGTACAACACTGTTCGGCCATACCTTGCACTGTAGCACCCTCGAGCCACCTCTCGAAGCCTGGATTCCCGCTGTTCGGCCGGGCTTTCTGGGACTTGCCCATACCTGCAGGGGCTCGAGCCCCCCGTAAACGCCACCTCGAGGCCGGCCCTGCGCCCCTCGAGCCCTGACGGCTTTTCTGCTATTTGAGAACAGGTACCCCCAAGACCCGGAGGGACTCCACCACGTCATGAATGTACCGGGATGGGCGCTGCACGGCCTCACGTCGCCACGCCTCCACGTCTGCGCCCAGGAATGGAGCCCATGCTTCAAGGACGCCTCAACAGCAACCCCCACGTCGGCTCCAGTGGCATCAACAAGACAGGATTCCTACCCTCCTCCGTATTGGACGTTGTACATCCCGACTCCTGTATCATGCTCCTGTGTAACCCTGTGTAACTCTGGCCTCCTCTTGCTCTATAAAAGAGGACACCAGGGCCCTTCGCTCCTCCGGTTACACAACTCCACAAGACAGAGAAGTCTAGGTCCACGCTCACACGGGTCAGCAACAACGCACTTACACACACGAGTCCGGACTCCGGTCCACGCTCCTCGAGCTTGTATTCGCTCCTGTGCAAGCACTTAGGTGCAAGTAATACAAGAACATCCTCCCCCCGCTGGACGTAGGGCCTTCTTTGCCCGAACCAGGATAAATCCTTGTGTCATCTTGCATCACCATCCAGGAAGAGAGCACGCGATCATAATTACTAGTTGGTGTCATACCCCCGGGGTAGAAACACCGACACAAATACACCTCAATCCATGTGGGTTGTGGATTACAGTGGATTAAAATATAATAACTTGAACTAAATTACACTCCAATCTCTCCCAATCTACGTGGATTGAAGTGTATTTGTGTGCAGTCAAACAAGACCTAAGATGAAAAGACATCTTTGTGTTAAATAACATCAGACAAAAATAACCGAGTGAGGAAAAATATGAATGGAGTCCGAGGAACCGGAAGGGCAGACACGAATAGGAAGAAACACCGACGCGGCCAGCAAAGAAACATAAATGTGGAAGAGAATGGTGATGAAATTTAAACATGGATCACGCAAATGTGGAAGGCAGAACAAAAATAATATATGACAATTTTTTTTGCTTTTTAATATATATATATTGTGACTTGTGAGCATAAAAACCATGTCTCGGTGTGCAAAAACATACCTCTCTCAGTGATGTGGAGATGGGAAGCTACCAAACCAATACCACTCATCAAGGTTCAAAGTTCAAAACTTACTCATCAAGGTTTAAAGTTCAAACTTTGGTGCTACTATTTACACAACATCATTGTTGACACTCAAAAATGTTCCAAGCGTATAATGGACTCCACCATCAAGTTTCTGTCATCAAGATGACTGAGATCTCTTGAGAGACTTCTGACCAGGTCTCTTGAGAGATTTCCGACCAAGTAAAACTGGTCGGAGGCGGCGAGACAGCAGTAGAGACCAGCTCCATTAATCTTGCATATACGTACAAGATGGAAATTGTATGTACATGTCATAACCGAATAAACAAGTCCTATTTGGAGTTTTATACGGTCAGGAGTCCTATTCGGTTACGGAAAGACTAGCCGCCCTATAAATATAAAGGGTGACGACCGATTGAGATCTCATCTATCCAATCGTCAAACCTCATGTTGTTCATCCCTTGATCCGACAACCAAGGATGGCGCCCTAGGCTCGTCGGCCGACCTAGGGCAACCCGACGACGTCCATGCCCTGACGGGGTCCCTCCCGGGCGAGAGCTTCAACGGTTCCTTTGCTAGTTTGCACGAAAACTAGTCGTTCTTCGTCATGTAAGTGCGATAGCTATCCTTTGCCGGTTTGCTTGTAAACCTAGCCGTTCTTCACCACGTAAGTGTGACCTCCTCACTGCGTTCTTCGGTCCATGGCGACCCGGGCGTCCAAAGCCCTAGCTGGTGTGTGATCCGTAACACTTTCGGCGTCAACATACTTTTTGGCGACTCGGCTGGGGAAGAATTTGCTTCGGCTATACTTTGCTGTCGAATCTTCTTGCCCTAGCCCTATTCTTCACTGATTTATCTTCTTGTGCTCGCCATTACCGTTGTATTTGGCCCAAAAGGCCTATCACACCTGGTTTTGACCCCTTGTGATCTCGTTTGCTATTTTGCAACACGACGTGCTTGATATTGGAAAATTCAGCAAGACGGTCAAGCTCTAAATCATGGAGTACCAAGGTGTTACATCATAAAACTACTACGATTATCCTGAGGTACGACTTGCGAATACATCTTATGGTTATAATAATTATTTTGCAAGTTCTATGATCTTATGTTGGTGTTGCTAGTCATAATGATAGTAGATATGTTGCATCAGTTAATACTTTTGCTAATGCTCCTCATCATACACATCATAATCATACATATTACGGTCAAGAGGCGATGTCAACTATGAATTCTTTGAGTTTTGATACTACTAGCAACATACAACATGTAAATTCTAATTCATCGGCTATAAGTTTACAACACATGGCTCCACCACAAGACATGCCGATGAATGAGAGAATTGGCTACGACAATGATAACTATTTAGCCAATTGCTCTCAAAATTCAGCATCAAATGCAAGTGCTACTACTCATAATTCGGCCTCATTTGTTGGAAATAACTATGTCCGAATGCATGAAAATTCAGCAAAGCATTTAAGTGCAAGTACTTATGATTCGACTTCACGTGTTACCGATAACTATAGCCGAATCAATAAACATTCAGCAGTGAGTGTGCATGCTAACAATCATGATTTGGCTTCATATGTTACTCTCAAATCAAGTCGAATCGATGAAGATTTAGCCCATGCTAGAAATCCATATGGCTCCTCTAAATGGAGGGTGCCCACTTATCAAAGACCATACCTGTTATACTATGATTACTTAGAAGATCCTGATGGTTGGTGGGTACCCAATTTTTATAAATTTAGTGGTGAAGATGATAAGACCGCTGTGGAACACATTAGTATTTATCTCTCGCAATTGGTTTTTGCCGGTAAAGAGGACTATATGAGAGTGCGAAATTTTCCTTTGTCTTTTATTGGTATTGCCTTTGCATGTTTTACATCATTACCTGAATGCACTGTTTGGTCATGGTCTAGATTAGAGGAGTTATTCTATGAATCATTTGGAAAGACCAATGACAAAAGACCGATTACTACTGAGTCATCGGCTAAAAGGGCATTGCTAATGGGCATGAAAGAAAGAGTCAGTTCGGATGTAAGCGAAGGTTCAGCTACTAAAACCGAACAACATAATATCCATTCCAAACCAATCGCAATTCAAAAGGCAAGTCTTGCTACAGAAAAGCATGAAAAGCGCCAGAAAACGGCTAGACTTGATTTTTCAAGAGCTAAAGGGGTTATATGCTTATCCAGTGATTACCACATCATTGATGGAGATCAAATCCCTGCAAGCGAGGAAGAAGAACCGCTTGCGTGCCCAAAATCGGCTAAGTCGATTTTAGAGTCAGTTGAGCCGATTACTACCTGCCCAGAGTCAGCTAGGTCGACTTCTAAGTCGGCTAAGCCAACTTCCCCTGTTGCTGCCTTACCTGTTAGTGCCCAAGTCGGCCGAGCCGACTTCCGATCAGCTAAACCGACTTCCTCTATTCCAGCAACTACCGAAGCGCTTTTGGGTGATTCAACACCTATTGTTGATCGTTCTCTGGAGATGAAGAACAATATCATACAAACCAAGAACCTACGCTTCTTCGACATGATCAATAAGGTACCAAATATGAATATTTTGCTCAAATTCCAGTCTGGTCATACTATTTCAATTTCTGCATCCATAGGCAATATTCTTGCTAGTAGTTGTAAAAAAACCGATTGAGAATAGCATTTTATTTGGTAATGTTAAAACAAATTCAGATTTTATTGGCCAACATATTGTGCCATATGGCAAGGTCAATAGTAGTAGTTTGTCAAAGATAAAGTTTCCCAGAAGCAGCTACAAAGGTGTAGTCGAATGGATTGATATTAAATCTGATCCTTTCGTTTGCTTAGCTTTAAAGCCGACTCCACAAAAGAATCGGCTAAAGAAATCAAAGTACACCTTTGACTTTACTTTTTGTGATCATGTCTTTGATATCTTGTTAAAAAATAACTTTATAAGAATCATTGATCACAATGTTTTGCCATCTATTCAAAACTTAGAAGAGCTTACATATTACAAGTGGCACAATTCTTTTGATCATAATACTTCTAATTGCAATGTGTTTCGTCGAGTGATCCAATCGGCCATTAATAAAGGACGATTGAGATTTTTTGAAGCTCAACAAATGGACCAATTGGATTCAATTAGTCTTGATGGCAAGCAAGTTTCGGATCGGCTTGCATTAGCCGATTCACTCGAAGCTCAATGCTCGAATGCCTAAGAGAGAGATGTGGAGCCCTCAAGTGAAGACAAGGTTGTTGTTCAAGAATTGCAAATGGAAGATATTCCAAAAGACAACAAAGTTATCAAAATTCTAGAAGACACTGGGGGCAGGTAGAATCTCTCCAACTAAAGCAAAAGTCGATTGATCCCGTTGAGCAAGGGGAATCGGCTAAAGATCCTCCTTTGGAGCATGTCTATCAAGATGGAGAAAAGAAGGAGGATGCTCATAAAGCTTTAGGAGGTAAAGGCCGTGACAAGCAAAAGAGTGGAAGACCGAAGCTTAGCTTCGAGAAGCTTCTAGCTAAGTATGAGAATTTTGCAAAAGCCAATGTCACCAATCGGCCAAAGAAGGTCCAAACATCAAGATTTCCTCCAAAGCACAAATCTCAAGATTGGAATTGGCAAGGGAATAGATCTCAATTGGCAACAACACATTCTCCTTTTGAGCAGCCAATTCACAAATTATATGGACCGCAACCCACATATTTTCATCCTTATTCATCTTGGGGCTGGTTTGAACAAGAGGCACATATTCCACCATATTCTCGGCCACAATATGCAGCTCATAGACACTTAGAGAGGTCATCATCTTACAAAGACCGTTTTGATCTAAATCGATCTGGAGCCCAGCATAAGAAGAAAGTGGTAAAACAGGTTTATCGTGTGAAATATGATGGCCGCAAAGATAAAAGTTCAGATCTAAATTCAACTATTGAAAAGCTGATTGCAGTGCTGAAAAATCTGGCTATTGATGGCATAGAAATAGGAGAATCATCTACTGATATTCTAAGTGCCAAATCTGAACAAAAGAAAGTGAGAGTGCCTAAAATCAAGAAAGATTTGCCGCTGTCCAAACAGAAATAAAATCAATATGCTCAATTGGTTTACCAAAGTGACAAGAAAGGAAGTAGCAGAAGCTCAGTGCAGAGAAGTTAAAAGAAAAAGGCTTGGTGTGGGTTCCTAAAGGAAGTATCCAAGTTCAGAAAGATGATGCTCAAGCAAGTAGTACAACAAAGGCAAAAGGGAGAAGAAGATTGAACAAGCAGTTGTCAAGCTGGAGATTTGCACCGAATCATCAAAATCAATGGTTTTGGCATCATCCATATTCTCTGTCTATGTCTATGCGGAATTCATCCCAAGGTATGCATGATTACCCCTTAGCCCCTTATTTCGATCATTGGTATAAATGTCTATATTATGGAGAGTTGCCAAATTATTTTGCTTACCAATGATCCAGAGCCGAACTACTTTATTTCGGCTATGCATACTCACCTGGATGAATTCATATGGTCGATGTTTTGCTATCACCCTTAGTGTAATAATATAGCCGATAAATGCTTGCAACCATCATGCTATTAGAAAAGCCCCATATAATTCACTTTGATGGCTTTAAGGCTCGGGGGGCATGATATATGTATTTCTACTTCATGGGTGTAACAATATGGTTAATCAGCTTGCAAAAAGGGCCAAGGTGTTGACATGATCGTTATTTCTCACAGTGGTGCTATGTGAGACATCGAGCCGATTAAGACTACATTTGCACCAAGATTCAAGCCGAATGTGAACTTTTCTTATTCGGCTTGGCCATATTATGGTCCATGGAGTATGACATGTTGAAGCCTGTGGTGATTCATTACTAGTGGTACAACAAGTCACTCATATGTTTTGGTGTTTTAAAGGATCACATGATGCATATCTAGACGAGTGCCTTGCCATCATTAATTACAAGGCATGATAATTTTTAAGGCCAACATGTTAGCGTGATAAGCATCTGGCTATGGCGTTAGTAGACGCAATTTTCACATAAAGTAAAAGCCGATGCATCAAATTTTACGAACAAATTATAAAGAATCAACTCAATCGACTTGTCCGACCGACCAGGTTGAATCTAAACCAACTCAGTCGGCTTGTCCGACCGACCAGGTTGAATCTGAACCAGCTCAGTCGGCTTGTCCAGCCGACCAGGTTGAATCTGAACCAACTCAGTCGGTCTGCGCAGTCGGCCAGGTCGACTTTGAGCCGACTCATCATTTGCCAAATCGGCTTGGTCGGCTCCGATACGGCTAGTCTAGTTGATTCATCCATAGAACTTCCAGATTGGCCCGAATTAATTCTTAACAAAACAAGACCGATTTGGGAGATTGGAGAACTCCCTTGTTGAAATATTTTCATGATCCAAGCGCTGAAGTTGATGACAATATTCAGCGGAGTGTATTTAAATATGTGATGTGTAATAATAGCTCTATTAAAGGGCTGCTGAAGATTCATTGCTTAAGTGTTTGAGATCTGATCAAGCAAGACTGGCTATGGGAGTCATCCATGTACTTTGATTAAACTCATCAAGAGAGAAAATTGGATAATCCAAGGAGGTGACCTTGAACAAGCACCAAGTTGGAAGGTCTTGTATCGAGTGATCAAAGTGGTGCTCGAAAATTCACATCTGCTGGAGATGTTGCAAGGTGAAAGTCTCACAAGAGCAATGAATGGGAGGTGTTTGAAAAGGTACTTTCCAAGTGTTTGGTAAGGAGCTCAAGTGCTCACCAAATAATGGCTGACACATGTATCGCCCTTAGTGCAAGATATGGTCAATGTATACATCCTCCTTAGATGCTAGATAGCCGATGAGTTAGGTATCGTGGCTATTTAGTGCTTTAATTGTGTTTTTAGGTTCAATGCATTATCCACCTAAAAACAGAGGGGCATATGTTGACACTCAAAAATATCCCAAACGTATAATGGACTCCACCATCAAGTTTCTGTCATCAAGATGGCTGTGATCTCTTGAGAGACTTCTGACCAGGTCTCTTGAGAGATTTGCGACCAAGTAAAACTGGTCGGAGGCGGTGAGACAGCAGTAGAGACCAGCTCTATTAATCCTGCATATACGTACAAGATGAAAATTATATGTACATGACATAACCGAATAAACAAGTCCTATTTGGAGTTTTATACGGTCAGGAGTCCTATTCGGTTACGAAAAGACTAGTCACCCTATAAATATAAAGGGTGACGACCGATTGAGATCCCATCTATCCAATCGTCAAATCAATCTACTACAACCCTTTTACCATCTTCTCCAACCTCATGTTGTTCATCCCTTGATCTGATGACCAAGGATGGCGCCTTAGGCCCGTCGGCCGACCTAGGGCAACCCGACGACGTCCATGCTCGAGGTCCCTCCCGGGCAAGAGCTTCAACGGTTCCTTTGCTAGTTTGCCCGAAAACTAGTCGTTCTTCGCCACGTAAGTGTGATAGCTATTCTTTGCCAGTTTGCTTGTAAACCTAGCCGTTCTTCACCACGTAAGTGTGACCTCCTCGTTGCGTTCTTCGGTCTGTGGCGACCCGGGCGTCCAAAGCCCTAGCTGCTGGTGTGTGATCCGGAACACTTTCGGCATCAACAATCATATCATATATAGCGATTGTTTTATATGCAACGAGTGTTTTATATGCACGTGATTATCACTCCTTCCACATTATTTTATAAGGCGTTTTATTATTTTTCAATATACTCATATTGGACTTTTTTTTACAAGGAACCCAATATGGACGTCGTACCATTACCAAAGCAGATAGAGTCGTACTACTCGTGTATGGCTGTTGGGATGTTGGGCCATACATGCAAATAAACACCTCTCTATCTATATTCTATTAACACACTATCTTTTTCTTTGTTTGGTCTACCAAAAAATCTCTTCCACTAAGATGGTCCCCTTAGCCTCCATATACGCTAGAAAATTGTTGGAATCTACTCATGCCCAACCCCCGCACGTGTACTGGGGTGCGGCGAGGGTAGCCAACTGTCCGAACAGTGAGCGAAGGTGGAATGTAGGCTAGAGACAAATTGTATTTTCTCTCCCTCTAAAAGAAAAAACCCACCATTGCACTGTTCATCCCCTGGTATTTATAGGGAATACCAAGGGGCACCGTTCAATTTACAAAAAGGTACGAGAAAGATTCATGGAGCTGTACAACAGAAGGGCAAAACCGTACAAACACAGGTAGCACAAAAACCCTAGCTCTTCCTTTCCCCTGCCCGCCGCCGCCAGACCCGCGCACACCCTCGCGGGGTGCGGAAATCAGCCACGCGTCCGTGGAACCTTCGCTGCTGTAGAGAAGACCAAGATTCGCCTGTTGTCCGTTAAGTTCCCGTGCTCTTGCGGTCCTTTTCCCTGTATGCAAAGACTAGAAAAACGACTTGAGGGTCGTGTCAGTAGCGAGGTTTTTTTGAAGGTAGATGCCGACCCGAGGGTTGTGTCAACGGTGAGGGTTTTCCGAAGGCCGTCGAGAGTGCGAGGGTGGTTTCTCCATGACAACTCGCGTGGCGTCACTGCCGAGGGTCCCTTCCCCCAACCGTAGCCCCTCGATGGCTTGGATCAAGCAACGGTCCTTGGACCCAAGCAGCGTCCCTTGTTGGGAAATGAAAAGTGGCCCTCGATAGCGACGCCCGCGACTGCTTGTGGGCCGGGCCGTTGTCGACGAAATATAGTCGATAGCCCACCTAGGGGTATGCCCAAGGTGGTAGATTAGAGGGAAAGGTGCGCAAGACGACGACCCAGACATTGACCCAAGGCAAAAGTAGATGAACACAGAGGTTTATCTAGGTTCGGGCCGCTAGGTTAGCGTAATACCCTACGTCCCGCGTCGAGTTGTATTGATGGGATCTGGCTTGTGGCTTATGACCTGTGATCTGTTGTATCTGCCGTCCTCTCGGAGGACCTCTGCCCCTCCTTATATATTCCGAAGGGACAGAGTTACATGGTAAGTATCCGAGTTGGTACTATATCTAGATTACAACTGTCGTACGATGCATGCCGTGCGCCGCACGTCTTCGTCATGTGGGCCGGACGACCCCTAGTGGTGAGGCCCATGTACCATCGTGTGGTACCCTGGGGTCTATATCCCCACAGCTAGTCCCCGAGCCTGACAGCAGGTGATTCGGTCACGTGGTGCCAGGGTCTTGAGAATGATCAAACTTATATACATGCGCGGACGAGCACCATGTATACTCGGTAGTCCCCAAGGCTGCTAGAAGATGAAGAATAAATCTTGTAGAAGGCTTATAAAAAAGGAAAATCTACTATGGTGAAAGCAGTATGTCGTTCGAGCAGGTTGCCGAACGACGAATCCGAGCACCGAGCAGTCCCCAGGTTAGCTGGTGAGCCCTCGGTGTAGCAGTCGATGAACGCCGAGGAGTACAGCTAGCTGGTCGGCGATGAAGTCCGAGCGTTCCGACCAGCGCAGCTGACGATGTTGGCACGAAGAATCCGAGCACCGAGGAGTCCCCAGGTCAACTGGTGAGCTCTCGGTGTAGCCATCGAGGCGTCGAAGAGTACGGCCAGCTGGTCGGCGATGATGTCTGAGCGCTAGGTGGTGAGCATCGAGCGACCCAACCAGATGGTCGACGATCCTGAGCACCGAGGAGTCCCCAGCTCAGCTGGTGAGCTCTCGGTGTAGCCGTCAATGAGCGTCGAAGAGTACGGCCAGCTGGTCGGCGAAGAAGTCCGAGCGCCAGGCGGTAAGCTCCAAGCAAAGCGACCAAGTGGTCGACGAACCCGAGCACCAAGGAGTCCCCAGCTCAGCGAGCTCTCGGTGTAGTCGTCAATGAGCGTCGAAGAGTACGACCAGCTAGTCGGCGAAAAAGTCCGAGCTCTAGGCGGTGAGCACCGAGCGAAGCGACCAGCTGGTCGATGACGAAGTCCGAGTGGCAGGTGGTGAGCACCGAACGAAGTGACCAGCTGGTCGGCGACAAAGTCTGAGCGCCAGTTGGTCCCAAGCAATGATCTTCTCGTCCAACATAACTAGTCCAGTCCCCAAGCGTAAAGAATTAGCTCGCAGACCGAACATGGTTCTGTAAAATAAACATGGAGAATGGTAGTACATGACGTACAAATAAAATATGAAGAAAACATCGGCGGTAAAGAAACAACATGTGCCGCTCAACGGTCAGTCAGCTGGTATGAACGCTCAACATTAAATAAAATTCCTCCGAGCAGTTTGTTTGTAACTGAGTCGCCAGCCCCGGCTAGCCGATAACTCCGGAGCGTGAGGCGCGGAGCCCAGACACGCGTAAGAGCACCAGCGTCACCGAGGAGCCGCTGCCGACCACCTGTAACGCAGAGCGCAGAGCTGCATTCACGTGTAGGGAGGAGCCGGAGACAGGGCCGTCTTTGGAAAGCACGAGTGTAAACGTGGCTGCTCGGGAAAACACATACGTCATCCTCATGATGGTATATATGGTGAAAAATAACGAAGAACCATTGTAAAGAATAATGTGACCACGGAGGTACACGATAATATCTAGAGATATATGATTATTGAAGGAATATTCGATTAATGTGAAAAATAATACTTAGCTTGATTGTTGTCCGAACGGAGCATAAGACGAGAGGCGTCGAGGATGACGATGAGTCGACAACGAGCGGTCAGCGAGGATGGTGGTGAGACGATGATGATGACGTGATGGCTCGTCGGCTCGCTGGCGGCTCGTCGGTGGCTCGACGTCAGCTCGTCGATGGCTCATCGGTGGCTCGACGATGGCTCGCTTTTAGCTCGTTGGCTCGTCGATGACGTGATGGCTCGCTTTTGGCTCGTAGACTCGCGGGTGGCTTGCTTTTGGCTCGTAGGCTCACAGGTGGCTCGTTGGCTCGTCGATGACGTGATGGCTCGCTTCTGGTTCGTAGATGATCAGAGCGAGCATAGAGCACGGGTCGTCGAGCAGCTTCTCGTAATCCTCGTCGTAGTTGATCAGCCAAGCCAACGATGTCTTCTGGTCAACGGTGACGGAATTGTCTGGCCCTCGATCTTTCCTACTGGTCGTCATAGCGTCAGTCATGGTCTTCATAGCGCCGCTTATTACGTCGATCATCACTGTGACGCGGTTGGAGGTCGGAACGAGAGGTACGACGATGTCGTGCTCGGAGATCGATCTCTGATCAGATCTATGAGAGCGAGAGTGTCACTGATGCCTGTCGTGACCCAATCGATGGATTCGATCAGATCAGTATTATCGACACGCCGTCCCCGATAGTGGGGAAGCATGGTCGGAGCGCCGAGGAAGATGACCTCGAAGAGATGTCAAGGCTGGTCTCGCCGACGCTGAAGTGATGGAAGCAGATCCGTTTGACACAGGGAAAGCCTGCACTGCCTTCACGCCCCTGGCGGCGCCGTCGACGTCAGTGGTCCAGGAGAACGACCCGACGACGAATGTGAAGCCTCCAGAAGAGTCGTGGAAACGAGGAAGGAAACCATCTGAGTCGTCATGGCGTCCGTACGCACATGCCTCACGGTGGGCGCCGCTGTCGACGAAATATAGTCGATAGCCCACCTAGGCGTATGCCCAAGGTGGTAGATTAGATGGAAAGGTGCGCAAGACGACGACCCAGACGTTGACGCAAGGCAAAAGTAGATGAACACAGAGGTTTATCCAGGTTCGGGCCGCTAGGTTAGCGTAATACCCTACGTCATGTGTCGAGTTGTATTCATGGGATCTGGCTTGTCGCTTATGACCTGTGATCTGCTGTCTATGATGGCCGTCCTCTCGGAGGACCTCTGCCCCTCCTTATATATTCCGAAGGGACAGAGTTACATGGTAAGTATCCGAGTTGGTACTATATCTAGATTACAACTGTCGTGCGGTGCATGCCGTGCGCCGCACGTCTTCGTCATGTGGGTCGGACGACCCCTAGTGGTGAGGCCCATGTACCATCGTGTTGTACCCTGGGGTCTATATCTCCACTGCCGTCAGGTTTATCTTTGTTGTATTAAGGTCCGATTCATTTTTTGTGACGTGTTTTTGGGATTCATGTCGACTTTCATGGGTCCGGCTGCTCACCCTTTGCCTATAAATAGACAGGGTTGGTGAGCCTGCCATATTTGTTTCATCATTTTGCTCTAGCCGCCCTGCTGCTGTGTTTTGCTTGTTGCGAATGTTGTTTGATTTTTAGTTCTTACAAAGGTTCCTGCGAAGGTTTTGGTGATTTTGTCATGGCTAGGTCCAAGCAAACTGCTCGTGTTGCGTCTCCATCTTCCGCAAGTGATGGAGTAACATTCGAGTTCGGTCTTAGTAGGGTTTGTGACTCAGATGTGGCGTCCTATGTTAGGTGAGGCTGGATTGAGGAGGGGAAGGCAAGGGCCAACAAAGGAGAGACCATTCCAGAGTCGGGGCATGATGAAGTGGTTGTTTTTGAAGAGTTCTTTACAGTTTGCCTTCGCTTCCCAGTGGCTTCTTTCGTGACTTCGGTGCTGCAAAGGTTCAATCTGAAGTTTCATCAGCTCACTCCATCGTGTTTTACCAAGCTTTCTATTTTTGCCTGGGCCTGTCGTTCTCAGGGGGTTGTCCCGCACTCGAGGGTTTCATGCGGACACATCGTGTGCATATGCAGCCTCGAAAGATTACCGACAACAAGGGTAACACCAGCTTCGGTCAGTTTGTGGTGTATACCTTTTGTCATCGCGCTGGTTCGGAGCTTCCAGTGCAGGCTCAAAAGAATAAATGGTTGAGCGGGTGGCAGGAGCATTGGTTTTATTACAAGTGTAAGTACAATCAAGCCCTAATTGTGGGTTTTGGTGATAATGACCACACGATTGGAGAACTAATGAGATTCATGAGGTTGATAAGCAGGTTATGATAAGAAAGGATGGTGTATATACGTTGGTGGACCCCCCATACTACATTTCATCGGTTCTGGACTCAAAGTGCTACAAAGAGCCTTTTAAATTTGAATTTAAGTTATAGGAATGCCGTACTATCAAGGGGGAATGCAAAGTCATTGCTATGGCTGAATGATATGTGCTCAAACCAACCCAAGCCATCCTTATTCCTAACCAAAGACAGCTGCACCTATTTCAGATCTGTTCCTGTCTGTCTGGTAGGCGCGGCAGTGCCGCCCAGGGCGCGGCAGTGCCGGGCTGCGGCACTGCCGGGCTAAGGCCGGCACTGCCGCGACTTATCGTAACCGTTGGAAGGCAGGAGATATTTACTCCATCTCCCTGCCACCCCAACGGTCATCCACGACCATAACTCATCACCTACCTCCAGACAAGCTTCTTCTTCCCCATTGAAGGCCCCCAAGCTCTCTCTCACCAAATCTTTGATTCCTATTGATTCTAAGTGAGTTAGAGGCTTAAACCTTCACCAAAGAGAAGCCCTAGCTGAGATCTACTTCCTAGAGCACTTGATTTGAGCCATAGCCGGTGGATTTGCTTCTATTACTCTTGGGTTCTTGGAACCCTAGCCGGCTAGGCGTCGCTCTAGAGCCTTGCCAACTTGTGTGGCGGCCTAGGGTGGTTTGTAATCGATTGTGCAGCTAGTATTATTATCCCTCATCTCAAGGATTTGGTTCCTTGACTTGAGAATGAGGTAGAGTTGCAAAGCTCATGACCTAAGTGGTCAACCTCAACAACGTGGAGGTAGGCAAGCCTTGGTGGCGAGCTGAACCACGGGATAAATCACTTGTCTCTTGTGCTTGCTTAGTTTCATTCGTTATGTTCATGAGCTTGTGATAGATTCTAGGGTTTGGCCCGATCTACTTCATACTTCATATTTGGCTTGGTGTAGTTGTTTCTGCTGGTTCAGGGAGCTTGTTGTAGCATTTCCATTCATATAGAATCAGTTGGTTGTGGCTGGATTTCGATTTACAGTCTCAGGTCTCACTCTGCGCGGCAGTACCACGCTGGGGCCGGCAGTGCCGGGCACAAAGCGGTAGTGCCGGGCTCATCTAATTAAGTTTTGAGCTGTGATTTTTGACAGGCCTATTCACCCCCCCTCTAGGCCACACAGGTCCTTACAAGTGGTATCAGAGCCTGGTCTCTCAGCAGCACTTCACCGTGCGAGAGAATGGCCACCGACGGAGGAACGGGTAACGTTAGCGTTGTGCAACCCACACCTGAAGTGGAAATGCACACCGCTAGCAGCAATGAAAGTCTCTCCACAGCAAGTGAGAAGGCACCTCCTCAAATGGATGTGTTGGCCAGAGAGCTCGCAAGAAGAAAGAAGGAAAGAAGATTGAGAAGAGAAGCTAGAGCCAAAGCAAGAGAAGATGCAGCGGCTCTCAAAGCAAGAGAAGAAAAGGCTCAAAGAAAAGAAGAGAGAAGGATTAGAAGAGAAGAAAGAGCCAAGAGAAGAGAAGAAAAGAAGAAGGAGGAAGAGCTCCAAGCAAAGAAGAGTGTGAACTTGAGTGATGACTCAAGTAGCACCGAAGATGGAGATGATCACTTCTCCTACACACATAAGGACAACAAGAAGAAGGAGGAGATGAAGAAGTCATATAAAGAAGTATCCTTTAACTATTCTTCTATGACTAACCATGACTCTAGGCCTCTCATCAATGTGCCCGCGGGCAAGTTACCTCGTTTCGACGGGACTAACTTTGCCAAGTGGAAGCAAATTATGAAGACCTATATTATTGGTCTCCATCCAGGTATTTGGGAGATAGTGCACAATGGACTTGAAGCACCGGTTGATCCAAACAGCCCCACTCAAGATGAATTCCGCAACATTCATCTCAATGCCCAAGCCACTAGTGTG
This sequence comes from Coix lacryma-jobi var. lacryma-jobi, assembly GCA_009763385.1. Lineage (NCBI taxonomy): Eukaryota > Viridiplantae > Streptophyta > Magnoliopsida > Poales > Poaceae > Coix > Coix lacryma-jobi. Next base: position 173,943,054 of record CM019822.1, on the reverse strand, counting down.
TTGCTTAGTGCCTTGGATGGTGATGAGTACAACAAGGTCTTGGGAGTTGAGGTTGCAAAGGAGATTTGGGACACATTGCATATAGCTCATGAAGGGGTTGACAAAGTGAGGCAATCCAAGATTGACTTGTTGATGGCTAAGCTCAACCGGTTTGTGATTTGTGATGGTGAAGGTCCACAAGAGATGTTTGATAGATTGATGGTGATTGTTGGTAAGATTAGAGGGCTAGGTGGAAATGAAATCAATGATCACAAGGTTGTGAAGATCATGTTAGAGGCATACTCACCTAGGAATGAGACCGTAGTGACATTGATTAGGGACAAGAAGAAGTTTGAGCAATTCACACCTAGTGATGTGCTTGGAAGGATTATCACATTTGATATGCAAAGAGAAGAGGCAAATGAGAGAAGGAAGCTTGGAGAGTTGCAAGCTAGGCTAGATGGGATGAAGATCAAGGATGTGGCACTTAAGGCTAGCAAGCCATCAAGGCAAGCAACATCAAGCAAGGCAAAATCAAGCAAGCAAGCCTCTACAAGCAAGCCCAAGCAACAAAAGAAGAAAATTGAAGTTGAGGACATCACATCATCATCTTGTGGAAGTGAAAGTGATGGTGAAGAATTTGAAGAAATTGGTGATATAGCTCTTTTCATGAGAAGATACCGCAAGGGGCTCAAGAAGGAAGGTTACAAGTTTGTGAAGAGAAGGTTTCCAAACAAGAAGAAAAGAACTTGCTACAATTGTGGAAGCACCGATCATTTCATAGCACATTGTCCACATGAGAAGAAGGACAACAACTTCAACAAGGGCAATAAAGATGGCAAAGGCACTTACAAGAAACACAACAAGAGATACATGGGAGAAGCTCACATTGGACATGAATGGGATTCAACCGCACAAACCTCAAGTGAAGAAGATGAGAAGATAGCAACAATAGCATTTCAAAAGTCATCTCCTTCACCAAGACTATTCAACAACTTGTCCGATGATGATGATTGCAACTCCCACACTTGTCTCATGGCCAAGAAAGAGAAGGTGAAAAAGGCTCACACTTCTAAAACCTCTCTTCCACCTAGTGACATCTCTAGTAGTGAACTTAGTGATTCCTCTAGTGATGATGATTCTAGTGATGAAGAGATAAACATGATAACTAAAAGGTTGGACAAGAAAACCAAACTCTTTATCACTAAACTAATGGAGGAACTAGAAAGTGTACAAGCCGAGCTAGCAATAAGTGAGGATGCTCTCATCAAACAAGAGGACCTCTACATTGCTTGCAAGGAAGCTCTTGCATTAGAGAGAAGTGAGTTGGACGTCTTGCACGAGGCCTTGGCCAAAGAGCAAAATGAACATGCTTCCCTAAAGAAGGCCCATATTGCACTCAAGGAAAAGTATTGTGGCTTAGATGAAAAGCACAAAGAACTTGAGTTGCAATATAATCTTCTTTGGGAAAGCAACTCAACTCTTCCTAAAGCAAATGTCACCTCTATTCCCTCCACTAGTGAAGGTTGTGGAAAATGCTATAATGTTGATTTGAATGTCTATTCCACTAACCTTGTGAACATGGAGGCCATGAGAAAGAAGATAGCAAGATTGACAAATATCATTGCAAATGGTTGTGTCAAGTCTACCACAAGTGCTAATGAGAAGACTCAAGAGAAGAGCAAGCCCAAGTTCAAGAATGGACGGCGTCCTTCCATAAAAGATGGGTTGAGGCACGAAAAAGGAGCCAAGACTAATGGAAGAAGGACAGTGAATGGCTATGAGTGTGTGAGGTTTGAGAAGAAGGGTCAGATTGGTACAGTTCAGCCTGCACAGACCGCGGCAGTGCCGCGCCAGAAGGCGGCAGTGCCGGACCCCGGCAGTGCCGCCCCCAGGCCGGCAGTGCCGCGCCCCAAGAAAGGGAAGGCTACTAGTTTGCCTTCTGCTCAGTCTCACACACAGCACAAGCAGGTGCCCAACCCAAAGCAAGGATCTCAGAAACCAAATGAATCTTTTTGGGTGACCAAGAACAAGTTTGCACATCAACCCAAGATAGAAGCCCCAAGGAAAAGCATGTCATCTTGTTACATTTTAGGACACAACAACAGTGGTAAAGTTGTTGCAAAGTATGTTGGTGATAACAAGAGGACAGTCGACAAGTGCATTTGGGTTCCTAAGATACTTGTGACTAACTTGCAAGGCCCCAATATCAATTGGGGACCTAAACCTAGGAACTAAACTTGTCTAGCAGGCATACTCCTCCGGTGGATCAAGTTGGGTGCTTGATAGCGGATGTACAAATCATATGACCGGAGAAAGGAGTATGTTCTCATCATACTCCCCAACTTCAAATGCAAGCGAAAACATCATTTTCGGTGATAACTCTAAGGGGGATGTGTTAGGTCTTGGTAAAGTTGCTATCACACTTGAGCATTCAATTACTAATGTCTTACATGTTGATTCATTAAGTTACAACTTGTTGTCCGTTTCACAATTGTGTGGGATGGGTTTCAATTGTCTCTTTACGGATGAGGGTGTGGAAGTCTTTAGAAGGGAGGATTCCTCTATTGTCTTTACGGGTCGTTTGAGAGGGAAGCTTTACTTAGTTGATTTCAACAAAAGTGAAGCCAAACTTGAGACTTGTTTAGTGGCAAAATCTAGCATGGGTTGGTTATGGCATCGCCGACTAGCTCATGTTGGGATGAGGAACTTGGCCAAACTTCAAAAGGACAACCACATCCTAGGACTAACAAATGTTGATTTTGAGAAAGACAGAGTATGTGGAGCTTGCCAAGCCGGAAAACAAGTAGGCGTACCTCACCCACCAAAGAGCTATGACACTACTACTCATCCATTGGAATTGATCCACATGGATCTCTTTGGACCGGTTGCCTACCTTAGCATCGGCGGTAACAAACATGGTCTTGTTATTGTTGATGATTTTTCTCGTTTCACTTGGGTATTCTTTTTGCATGGCAAAAGTGTAGTGCAAGAGAAGATCAAGATGTTCGTGCGAAGAGCTCAAAGGGAATTCGGTTTCAACATCAAGAAAGTTCGTAGTGACAATGGAACCGAATTCCGAAACACCCAAGTGGAAGAGTTTCTTGATGAAGAGGGCATCAAACATGAATTTTCAGTTCCATACACCCCTCAACAAAATGGTGTGGTGGAGAGGAAGAATAGAACACTCATTGACATGGCAAGAACGATGCTAGATGAATACAAGACGCCGAACATCTTTTGGGCCAAAGCCGTCAATACCGCTTGTCATGCAATCAACCGCCTCTACCTCCACAAGAGAAGAAAGAAGACCTCCTATGAGCTGCTCACCGGTAACAAGCCAAAGGTGTCTTACTTTAGAGTCTTTGGGTGCAAATGTTTCATTTTGAACAAGAAGCCCAAAGCCTCTAAGTTCGCATCTAAGGTTGATGATGGTTTTCTTCTCGGTTATGGATCAAACGAGCATGCCTATCGTGTTTTCAACAAGGCCTCCGGCAAGGTTGAAATAGCGATAGACGTGACGTTTGATGAAACTAACGGCTCTCAAGTAGAGCAAGTTGATGAAGTTGTTGTAGGAAATGAGGAACCACCTTGTGAGGCAATCAAGCAATTAGCTATCGGTGATATCAGACCACAAGAACAGCAAGCTACTGATCAGGAAGGTCCTCAAGCTGAAGCTTCTGCTGGGACTTGTGATATACAGTCCCCTGCAGTGCCGGGCACGACCCCGGCAGTGTCGGGCCCCGGCAGCGCCGGGCGAGGTCCAGCAGTGCCGGGCACACCCAGGGCAGCTGCAGCTACTCCACTTCGTGGAGTGAACCTACAACCCATCTTAGAGCAAGATGAAGAAGATGCTGAAGATGCAGCATAACCCATAGATCATCCAAGGCTCAAGCAAACCATTCAACGGGATCACCCCGTTGACAACATTCTTGGGAGTCTTCGAAAGGGGGTAACGACACGCTCTCATTTGGCAAATTTCTGTCAATATTACTCGTTTGTTTCCTCTTTGGAACCTCTCAAGGTAGAAGAAGCACTAGAAGATCCAGATTGGGTGATGGTCATGCAAGAGGAGCTCAACAACTTTGAGCGCAATCAAGTATGGTCACTTGTGGAAAGACCAAATACCAATGTGATTGGTACTAAACGGGTCTTCCGCAACAAGCAAGATGAAGAAGGTGTGGTGACAAGGAACAAGGCAAGATTGGTAGCTCAAGGGTACACTCAAGTAGAGGGCTTGGACTTTGAAGAAACATATGCACCGGTTGCTAGGCTTGAAGCCATTCAGATTCTTTTAGCCTATGCAGCCCATCACAACTTCAAGCTATATCAAATGGATGTGAAGAGTGCGTTTCTCAATGGCCCCATACAAGAGTTGGTGTATGTTGAGCAACCACCGGGTTTTGAAGATCCCAAGTTCCCCAACCATGTCTTCAAACTCTAAAAGGCGCTCTATGGGCTTAAACAAGCACCTAGAGCATGGTATGAATGGCTTAAGGAATTCTTGCTTAAACAAGGCTTTGAAATAGGCAAAGCCGATCCTACTCTCTTCATTCATAAAGTCAATGGAGATATCTTTATGTGCCAAATATATGTCGATGACATAATATTTGGTAGTACTAACAAATCCTTTTGTGATGAGTTTAGTAGGATCATGACTAAGAGATTTGAGATGTCTATGATGGGTGAGCTCAAGTTCTTCCTTGGTTTTCAAATCAAGCAATTGAAGGAAGGGACTTTTCTTTGCCAAACCAAGTACACCCATGATATGTTGAAGAAGTTTGACATGGTGAATGCCAAGCCTATCAAAACACCCATGCCAACTAATGGACATCTTGATCTCAATGTGGAAGGGAAAGCCGTGGACATCAAGGTATATCGCTCCATGATCGGTTCTCTTCTTTATTTATGCGCATCTAGGCCCGATATTATGCTTAGTGTGTGCATGTGTGCTAGATTTCAAGCTAACCCGAAAGAGTGTCACCTAGTGGCCGTTAAGAGAATCTTGAGATATCTAGTTCACACACCAAACCTTGGCTTGTGGTATCCTAAGGGCTCCAAGTTCGAACTACTTGGCTATTCGGATTCCGATTATGCCGGTTGTAAAGTAGATCGAAAAAGCACTTCGGGGACATGTCAATTCCTTGGATGCTCCTTAGTGTCTTGGAGTTCTAAAAAGCAAAATTGTGTAGCCCTATCCACAGCTGAGGCCGAGTATGTTGCAGCAGGTGCATGTTGTGCGCAACTACTTTGGATGAGGCAAACCCTTCGTGACTTCGGATGTCATTTCACCCATATTCCACTCTTGTGTGACAATGAAAGCGCCATAAAACTTGCAAATAACCCAGTAAGTCACTCAAGAACCAAACATATAGACATCCGACATCACTTCTTGAGAGATCATGAAATCAAAGGAGATATCGCCACTAGACATGTGAGCACCGACAAACAACTAGCCGATATCTTCAATAAGCCTCTAGATGAGTCAAGGTTTTGTGCCTTAAGCAGTGAACTAAATATACTTGACTCTCGTAACGTAGTTGGAAACCTAGCATGCTTGTTTGATCAACTAGTTTGACCTAGGCAAAACCAATTTCAAAACTTTCATATTGTGTTTCAAAATCTTTGAGAAAGAAACTTGCTTGGAATGACCATTGTTCTGTATTGATTGATTGTCACTAGTCATAACATGCAAGTAGTACTTGTCCACTCCAAGAATGAGCTGTAGTAACTTAGAGAATAAACCTCTCTGCTGGTAACTGTCCGGCAGTGCCGGGCCAGGCGCGGTAGTGCCGGGCCCCGGCAGTGCCGCGTCAGGCGCGGTAGTGCCGCGACTTATCGATTCAGCTGGAATCGATCTGTTACCGTGTGGGACCGAAGGGAAAAACGTTTTCTACTCTTACCCTACGGTTTCACCCTCTCTCTCTCTCTCTCATTCTTCCCAAGCCCGTGACCCTCTCTATCTCTATCTCTCCCAAGGGCAACCAAGGGCGACCACGGTCACCCTCCTCACCGGCGACGTTCTCCGGCACTTCCGGCCTCCGGAAGCGCTGCTCGAGGATCACCTTCGGTGTAGCGTCGGTCTCCCTTCTCCAAGGATCTCCTTCCCTCTTCTCCCTCTCAAGGTGAAGGTTCAAAATCCCAAACCCTAAGTTTTCCCGATTTGTAAAATGCGCCATGGTTGTTGTATTTAGAGTTTGTAGAAGGGTTTGTAGATGATAGGGAGGTGGTAGGGATGATGGATGTGGTGTTCCTTGGCTCAGATCTGGTCTGCCTGCACAGCAGTGCCACGCTAAGCGCGGTAGTGCCGGGCCCCGGCAGTGCCGCTCCCTGAGCGGCAGTGCCGGACCACGAGCAGAGATTTGATCCAAGTAACATCCTAATCATCAAAGTCTATCGCCTCACTATAACCTACCAGCCCTTATGCAGTCTTCTAATTCACAGTTTCCATGTTTTAGATGTCGGGCGGAAGAGGAGATGAGAGAAGAGTGAAGCAGAGGATGGATCCGCTCAGGGGGAGGAGCAAGCAGCCATCCCGTCGAGGTGGCTCTAGCTCCCAAGGAGACACTTTGGCCAGGCAGCAGATCAGAGATGAGGCTCGCCTGCAGATGCAAGGGCGTCAGATTCGGGATGACCTTTATCCCAATACACCAGAGCATCTGGCAGAGGTCAGCAGGGCACACTTGCAGCCATACACGGAGGATGTGCAGGAGAGGCCTCCTCAGGACACCAAGGACAGGCAGCCTGTGTCCTATTATCAGCAGTTCAGCTCACTGAAGTCTCAGCACCAGCCCAATCCATACAACTATCAGAAGGATATGGGCATTGATTACAGGTTCTGGAATGAATTCCACTCTGACTTCTATCGCTCAGTCCTGTACAACGCCAAGAAGCAAAAGATTCTGAACATGAGGTATGTTGATTGGGAGCATCTAGAGAGCAAGGCTGACCATGACATCAACAGGGTGGTGGCTGCATGCAAGGCAAGAAACATGTATGATTTGATGGGATTTAGCTATAATTGGAACACTGAGATCATCCATCAGTTTCATGCAACTCTATATGTTGACAATGTGGTTGAGGAGATGCACTGGATGACCGAGTGCCGTCACTACAAGGTCACTTATCAGACCTTTAGTAGGATCCTTGGTTTGGGCAGCGAGGATAGAGAGTTTGACAACCTACATGATGAGAGGACCTTGACAGATAGTGAGATTTCCTTCATGTATGAGGACCCTCGGAAGGCAGATGGGTTGGTCAAGGGGTTGAAGGGCTTTTATTACATGTTGAACAACCTCTTCAGGCAGACGCTCAACCCAAAGAGTGGGTCACATTCTAACTTGTATGGATATGGCAGGAACATGTTGGCTAGGATGGCCCCTGGGGCTAATCACTTTTCCATATCCAGTTTCATATGGACCGAGCTTCAGGTTGCAGCCGAGGATGCTAGGAAGGCAGTTCTCTATGCCCCCTACATCATGTTTATGATTGAGATGGTTTCTGGCTATACCTTTGCTAAGGATGGGTTGCATGAGCCTTACAGAGCAGAGAAGAAGAGGGCAGCAGCAGCAGGGGCAGCAGCAGTTGATAGGCCAGAGAGCTCTCGTCCTTCCTATCAGAGGAAGAAGAAGAGCAAGTTGGCCAAATGGATCAAGGCCATCTTTTCTACTTGCACCTACGCAGCCCAGACAGCTCACCAGGCACTAGTTGAGCAGCGCGCAGAGCGAGAGCGGGCGGGTCGTTCGCCGTTACCTCCACCCCGCTCTCCACCTCACTTCGACCTCTCCAGCCTCGACTCGGATGACATAGACTCAGATGGCGATGGGGAGCAGGAGGAGATAGTGCCGGTGCCACCCCGTCGTTCTACACGTGCCTCGACCTCGACCCGCTACACCAGCACCTCTCACCGACAGGGGAAGGCCGTGGTAGAGTCTGACGACGACGATGACGACGATGATGATGAGGAGGAGGAAGAAGAAGAAGTTCAGTGGAACAAGATCGCTTCCGATGATGAGTGAGTGTTTGGACACTTTTCTCGTCTCTACTTCTCACTTTTTGGTGACTTGTTGCCAAAGGGGGAGAATTAGGTGAAGAGAAGGGGGTACAACACTTTCTTTTTCATGTCCCCATCTTTTAGTAGCTGTGAGTTGTGAGGGAGTTTGATTCGTTCAAAAACTCTATGTTTGTAGTATTACTCTATGGTACTACTTCTTAGGCTTGGTTGTGGACATGTGCTCTTTCCTGCTTATCTAGCATGTGTTATCTTGTTTAGACTTATTGTTGTTTACACTTTGTGGCTGTGTTTTATTTCCGCTGCGTTTGCAGTCTGTAGCCTGAGCGGCAGTGCCGCTCCAGGGCCGGTAGTGCCGGGCTCCGGCAGTGCCGCGCCCAGAGCGGCAGTGCCGCTCTGGCTGACAGACAGCAAACCTCTATGATGTGCTTAAACTGTCATTCACATCACGTATTATTTCTTAACACAGTTTAGTTGCACCCCACAAAGTTATTAGATGTGAAACTGAACCTTTTCTCACTTCTGAATATGTGAATAATGGCCTCTAATGCCAATTTGAGATTTCAGCTCTCATTCACACATTAAGGGGGAGGTTCCACACCTAAGCTTCTAAATCTCAAGTATTGTACCCTTCTTTTGTAAGCTTCAATTGTGTTGTCATCAATCACCAAAAAGGGAGAGATTGTAAGTACAATCAAGCCCTAATTGTGGGTTTTGGTGATAATGACCACACGATTGGAGAACTAATGAGATTCATGAGGTTGATAAGCAGGTTATGATAAGAAAGGATGGTGTATATACGTTGGTGGACCCCCCATACTACATTTCATCGGTTCTGGACTCAAAGTGCTACAAAGAGCCTTTTAAATTTGAATTTGAGTTATAGGAATGCCGTACTATCAAGGGGGAATGCAAAGTCATTGCTATGGCTGAATGATATGTGCTCAAACCAACCCAAGCCATCCTTATTCCTAACCAAAGACAGCTGCACCTATTTCAGATCTGTTCCTGTCTGTCTGGTAGGCGCGGCAGTGCTGGGCCGCGGCACTGCCGAGCTAAGGCCGACACTGCCGCGACTTATCGTAACCGTTGGAAGGCAGGAGATATTTACTCCATCTCCCTGCCACCCCAACGGTCATCCACGACCATAACTCATCACCTACCTCCAGACAAGCTTCTTCTTCCCCATTGAAGGCCCCCAAGCTCTCTCTCACCAAATCTTTGATTCCTATTGATTCTAAGTGAGTTAGAGGCTTAAACCTTCACCAAAGAGAAGCCCTAGCTGAGATCTACTTCCTAGAGCACTTGATTTGAGCCATAGCCGGTGGATTTGCTTCTATTACTCTTGGGTTCTTGGAACCCTAGCCAGCTAGGCATCGCTCTAGAGCCTTGCCAACTTGTGTGGCGGCCTAGGGTGGTTTGTAATCGATTGTGCAGCTAGTATTATTACCCCTCATCTCAAGGATTTGGTTCCTTGACTTGAGAACGAGGTAGAGTTGCAAAGCTCATGACCTAAGTGGTCAACCTCAACAACGTGGAGGTAGGCAAGCCTTGGTGGCGAGCTGAACCACGGGATAAATCACTTGTCTCTTGTGCTTGCTTAGTATCATTCGTTATGTTCATGAGCTTGTGATAGATTCTAGGGTTTGGCCCGATCTACTTCATACTTTATATTTGGCTTGGTGTAGTTGTTTCTGCTGGTTCAGGGAGCTTGTTGTAGCATTTCCATTCATATAGAATCAGTTGGTTGTGGCTGGATTTCGATTTACAGTCTCAGGTCTCACTCTGCGCGGCAGTACCGCGCTGGGGCCGGCAGTGCCGGGCAGCGGCAGTGCTGGGCACAAAGCGGTAGTGCCGGGCTCATCTAATTAAGTTTTGAGCTGTGATTTTTGACAGGCCTATTCACCCCCCCCTCTAGGCCACACAGGTCCTTACAACAAGCTTAGTGGGGTTGCTGAGCTTTGTGGCTAGCTTCCACCTCTCGGAGATGTGACTGCCGAAGCAATGATGAGTAACGAAGCACATGCTACAGTTGATTGTCTGAGGGTGGTTGCTCGTTCTTAGTGCGCCCGGGATCTGGTGGAGGAGTACTGCTGTGCTAAGGTGTGGCCTCTTAGCCGAAAGCAGTCTTGGTTCGAAGTTGAGGATGATTCTAAATATGAGAAGAGAGGTTTGAAGAAACTGAAGCTTGATTTTAATAAGATTTGGGAAGCTACGCTCAAAAAGTTTCCCAACCGAAAAAGTGGTGTTGAAGCTGTTTTGAGGAGGGTTCAGCAAAAGGTGGAAGATCTTGTTGGAAAACTTTCTACATTGGAGATTAAGGCCATTCATAGCACGGTAGGGAGCGGAGGTAGAGTCAACAGGCTTTTTGACATGTTTGGCCTCCCCTATCCGGATTGGCCGGCACCTTTGAGTGACAAGGCACCGAAAAAGAGGAAACCCATGTCCAAGGACGAAGGCGATGTTGAAGCGGCTGCGAAGAGGGGTCGCGGTCGTGGACACGGAGGTGGTGGCGGTGGTCGAGTGAAAACACTCGCGAGGAAAATCGTTGTTGCGACGTCCGTTGTTGGTGCGTCATCTTCATTGGCCACCATGCAAAGTGCTGGTGGTCGCGGCACTGGCGCAACTGGGCGCGTGCCGAGGATTGGTGGTATTGGGTCGCTCATTCAAATTTCGTATGATGAAGCTTCCTCCGATGATGAAGAGAAAGATGATGTAAGAGATGCAGAAAAAGAGGTTAGCTCCGAGGGTGGTTCGTCTGAAGAGGTTAGTGATACCTCCGGCGATGAAGCGGGTTCGGAGGAGGATGTCTCTATTGGAGACGATCGATGAAAGGGGATAGTTCCGTCGCCGGTTGATTTGGTTGCCTCGGGTGAGGTTGATGAAATACTTGGGGACCATGAACCTGAAAGTCCCGTGTGAGGGTCTACACCTGAGTTTGCTGGGTCTCATATATGGGTTGACGGTTTCGAGGCGCCGGGTGATTTTGAATCTGAGCAGAATCCTGGCAAGAGGCAATATGGGGAGGCGAGCTGTTCCAGCCTTCCTTACTTTGCTAAGAAGATTGGTGTTGCTGACCCGGCCACTGAATTTTTTATGAGTCCGGACCTTCGGGCATGCCACTTGCAGTGTGCTCCGGAGGAAAGGCATTTTCTCGACCGAGTATTTGGCCGCGTTTGTGTGCCTGAGGCCGAGCTTCGACTCGCCAACCAGCCTTTGAGTGATATACTGGATGATGTTGACGTCAAGGTGGCTGAGTTGATGCTTCTCAGTCGTTCGGCTCGGCGGAGGGCCGGCTATAACCATGATTATCTGAGTGGTCGGGTTGCTGAGCTTGAGAAAGAAAATAGGGAGCTTCAGCGAAGTTTGGATGGTAAAGAAAAAGAGCTCAAGGAGCGATGGAGAAAGTTACAAAGTTTCAAGAGGAAGCACGAGAGGTTGTTAAACGCAATGTTGACTTGGTTTCGGCTGTCCGTGAAAAGGACAAAGCTTTGGCTTCGTCGAAAAGTCGAATAGATGATTTGACCTCGGAACTGGCTTCACAAACGGAGTCATGGTGAGCGAGTATGGAGAAGATAAAGGCTAAGGTCGATGGGTGCTTGACCGAGGCTGGTGGTTCTGTCGGAGAGCCGCTTCCTGATGTTAACGCTGAAGCCTTCGGGGATTGGCTTTCAGCGGAACTTGATGTGTTCAGCTCGCTTGTTGAGAATGCGGCCGACTTCAGTGGTTACGCAGGAGCCTTAGCCATGGCTAGTACTCTTCATCAAGCTGATTGTGACCACCTTCGGAAGGTCAAGAGGCCGAGTCACGTTTTCCCAACCGTCGACGAGGTGCGTGCAATGAAAGTTGATGATGCTGACGTTCGCAACTATGCGATGCGTTTCCTCCGGAGGTTTTGGATAGCCAGCGGAGGTCACGCTCTGGCGTTTGAGGAAGCTATCGAGGCTACCCGTTAGGTTAGTTTAGTGCTTTTATCGTTTGTTAATGTGTTTTCCTTTAACTTGGTCTTGTTTTATTTCCCGATGTTGTTTTGAGTCGTTGATTTTTGGTAGGCTCGAAGAGACGCGCTGCCTTTGCCAGTAGCGGTTGAAGATTTTGCGGGGTGCTCCGGGTCTGCTGATGCTCAAGTCTCTGCGGAGATTCAGCCGGTCGATGTGACTTCCGCGGTTGAGACTGCTCCTTCGGCTGTTGAGGCCGTTGTTAAAGAACCGGTCGCGGTTGAAGCATCTGCTGTCGACCATGCCGCGGCGAAGACTTCGGCGTCTGGCCAAGCTGAAGTTGAGAGATCTGAGGCTCCCGAACAGGTGTGAAGGGAGGAAAAGACTCTAGGGTTTCCTTTTGTATGGTCTTTTATGTGAGATACGAGGGTTGTTAAGGACTAAGAGTCTTTGTTTGGTTGTTTGGCAATGCAGGTTCCTGATGGAACCATGCTTGGGGTGTTTGATGTGATGCCCCTTATGTTAAATTATCAGGATATTTTTATAACTAGAGAGTCATGGGCTCGAGTTAAACTGAAACATCCTTCGCTATCCTTCGATCGTTTTTGGTGGACTAAGGTGCAAAGATATGACCTTAAAAACAGCCGATCAAGTTGTTTTTGGCGCAACGCTGACTACACGGATCGGCAGGCAACGCGTGTTCTATTTGGCTCTTCTTCGCAAACTGCTATTGATGACGATATAGACGAGAACACGGCGCTGGATTTCTTGTTTGGGCGTAGCAACCTTAGTCTGGATCCAGACGGTTCTCTTGTAATTCCGAAGGAAGAACCTGTAGAAAACTACGAAAAAGATCGTAGGTATATGTATAGATCGAGGGTGTTAACCGGGGAGCTACCGATTGTTCCTGCCGCCCCTTTGTTGTGGGGGCCTATTGTTCCAACGGATGTGGAAGGTGAAGAGGACAGCGAAGGTGTCGACGTTAAATTTCCAATTGTACTTAGCGAGGATAGATTGTAACCTAAACACTTTGGAGCTTGTGTTCCGGATTGTTTGAAAGTTTGCTTTCACAGAATTTTATAAATCTGCTAACTTTCTTTTCTCTCCCCTACTTTTCCAGCGAGGTTTGATTTTTAATCGTTAGAGGGAGTTGTTTGGCAAAACAGCGATGCCCCCTGTTTTTTTAGCGAGGCTCGCTTTTTTAAACGTTTAAGAGAGTTGGTTGGAAAAACAGCGACGACCCCTTTCTTTTTTAGCGAGGCTCGCTTTTTACACATTAAGGGAGTTGTCTGAAAAAATAGCGACGCTCCCTTTCTTTTTCAGCGAGGCTCGCTTTTTTAAACGTTTAAGAGAGTTGGTTGGAAAAATAGCGACGCCCCCTTTATTTTTCAGCGAGGCTCGCTTTTTAAACGTTAAGGGAATTGTTTGAAAAAATAGCGACGCCCTCTTTTTTGCAGCGAGGCTCGCTTTTTTAAATGTTTAAGAGAGTTGGTTGGAAAAACAACGACGCCCCCTTTCTTTTTCAGTGAGACTCGCTTTTTAAACGTTAAGGGAGTTGTTTGAAAAAATAGCGATGCCCCCTTTCTTTTTCAGCGAGGCTCGCTTTTTTGCGAGGGTGCCTGTATTTTTTGGACTTCGTGCCTCCCCTTATTTTAGGTGGAGGTGAAGTTAGCTTTTAGTGAGCCCCTTGCGTCTTTGCGAGGGTACTTGTCTTTTGGGACTTCGCGCCTCCCCATATTTTAGGTTGAGGTGAAGCTTGCTTTTTACGAGCCCCTGGCATCTTTGCGAGAGTACTTGGCTTTTTTGGACTTGACACCTCCCCTTATCTTAGGTGGAGGTGAAATTTGCTTTTGCAAGCCCCTGGCATCTTTGGGAGGGTACTTGGCTTTTTTGGACTTCGTGCCTCCCCTTATCTTAGGTAGAGGTGAAGTTTGCTTTTGTCTTTTTTGGACTTCGTGCCTCCCCTTATCTTAGGTAGAGGTGAAGTTTGCTTTTGCAAGCCCCTGGCATCTTTGCGAGGGTACTTGCCTTTTTGGGACTTCGTGCCTCCCTTTATCTTAGGTGGAGGTGAAGTTTGCTTTTGCAAGCCCCTGACATCTTTGCGAGGGTACTTGGCTCTTTGGGACTTCGCGCCTCCCCATATTTTAGGTGGAGGTGAAGCTTGCTTTTTGCGAGCCGCTCGCATCTTTGCGAGGGTACTTGACTTTTGGGACTTCGCGCCTCCCCATATTTTAGGTGGAGGTGAAGCTTGCTTTTTGCGAGCCCCTGACATCTTTATGAGAGTACTTGGCTTTTTTGGACTTCGCGCCTCCCCTTATCTTAGGTGGAGGTGAAGTTTGCTTTTGCAAGTTTGTTTCGAAATGTTTGTGTTTCGAATCAATCTTCGGGGATTTTTCATCGATGTAAGCGCTCTGGTTGAAGAGTTGCTTTTTTCGATGTCGATAAGAAAGAAAAGGTTTGTGTTTTCTTTTGTGGGGATTTTTCCTGCTTGTATTGATGTTTTGGTTACTGCCTCGTTAAAAAACCTTACGCCCCTTCGTAAGGAAAAAGAGTGTAGCACCTTTGAGTCTTGTTACAGTGCATGGTATTGAAGTAGAAAAAAAGGTGAAATTAAATTACATAATGCGAGGGCTCGCTAAGGCTCCGCTAGGGGTAACACTTACGAAGGTCATCAACATTCTAGGTATGCGGCAGGCGGTTTCCTTCACTGTCGGAGAGATGGTAAGATCCTGGACGATTGGTTTCTATTATCAAGTATGGCCCTGTCCATTTTGGCTGTAATTTTCCCGCCATGTGGGCGTTTTGTTTCTGTATGAGAACGAGGTCACCCTTCTTTAGATCTTTGATTTTTACTTTCTTGTCTCTCCACCTTTTAGTAACTTCTTGATACTTGCGAAGGTTGTGCACTGCACTGCATCTTGTTTCTTCGAGTAAATCTTTGTCTGTCGGTTGATTTTGCTCGCTTGATTGGAGGGTCGTCCTGAGAGAACCATGTTTTAATTCTTCTGGCAACATTGCTTCTTCTCCGAAGAGTAGCCTGAATGGTGTGTACTTTGTTGCTATGCATTCTGACGTGTTGTGGGACCAGGTGACCGAGGTTAGCTCTTCTGCCCATTTGCCTTTGGGCCTACCATGAAGTTTTTTGGAAATTGCTTGAAAGATTGTGGCATTAGCTCTTTCGACGAGGTCGTTTGACTGTGGGTGCCAGACCGAGGCGAAACATAAGATTGTACCAATCTAAGCACAGAACTCCTTGAAAACCTCGCTGTCAAACTGGGTGCCATTGTCGACGGTTAGGTGTCTGGGGACCCCAAAACGACAAACTATCTGTTACTAGGAAAAAAAATTATGGCTTGCGAGGTTATGGATGCTAGTGGTCTTGTTTCAATCCACTTTGAGAAATATTCGACAGCTACAACTGCGTAGCGAAGGTTCCCAGGGGTTGCTGGTAAGGGTCCAACTAGGTCCATTGCCCACCTTTGCAGAGGCCATGTTGGGCATATTAAAGTTGTTGGGGGCGCCTAGGGCATTTTGCATTTTCGATGTTAGCTGACATCCCTGGCAATGCTTGACTAGCTCTTCTGCATCGCGTACTGCTGTTGGCCAAAAGAAACCTTGGCGGAAAGCTTTACCCACCAGTGCTCTTGGGCCATTGTGTGACCCGCATATACCTTCATGAATTAGTTTCAGTATTTCCTTTCCCTGGTCATGCGGCACACACTTTAGCCATGGAGAAGTTACCGAAGCTTTGAATAGGGTGTTGTCAACTATTTTTATCCTCGAGCTCTTTGGTTGAGTCTGTTTTCTTCTTCTTTTGAGTTGGGCTCATACAATCCGTTGATGAATGCCATGATTAGAGCTCTCCAATCTTCGCTTTGTATTGCATTAATCTGCTTTGCTGCTTTCTCGAAACTTTTGATAGCTGGTTGTTTTGCCACTTCATAAAAGACGTCTGGTGGTAGCTGCACTTGTTGTGCTGCTGCTTTGGCCAGATCATCTGCTTCGCTATTCTCAGCCCTTGGTATTGCCTTTGTTGTTATGCCCAAGAAAAAGATCTCTAACCTTCGGACGAGTTGTAAGTATTTTTGCAGCTCTCTGTCTTTTGCTTTGTAATTTTTCTCAATGTGTCTCGCAATGACTTGGGAATCTGTGTTGATTATTGTCCTTCATACTGATAAGGCCCGGAGCTTCGAGAGTGCTAGAATTACAGCTTCGTACTCTGCTGAATTGTTTGTGCATTTGAAATCGAGTCTTGTTGCGTAACGCAACTTCGACCCAGATGGCGAGGTCAGGATGGCTGATGCTCCTGCTCCAGCTGCTCCCCAAGCCCCATGGACGTACACAGTCCAAAAGGGGTCTACTTCGATTCCTTCTTTGTGAGGGTCGGGAGTCCATTCAACTATGAAATCTGCTAGGGCCTGTGATTTGATTGTTGATCTTCCCACGAAGGTTATGGTGTAGCTATTTAGCTCGACTGTCCATCTTGCTATTCTCCCATAGCTTCATTGTTCTTGAAAATGTTTTTGAGGGTGTAGGTTGAGGGCACTTGGACTTCGTGAGATTGAAAATAGTGTTTGAGCTTTCTTGATGCCATGACCACAGCATGTGCTATTTTTTCGAGTTCGGAGTAGTGTTGCTTGGGGCCCTCGAGGGTCTCTAAAACATAGTAGATGGGGGCTTGTTTGGTTTTGTTTCCTTCGTGTAGTTCCTTTGTCAATACTGCGCTGACTGCGTGTGGCGAAGCCGCGATGTACAATAGTAGCTTGTCCCCTTTGTTGGGGCTGGTAAGGGTGGTCATGTTGGTGAGATATTTTTTCAAGTCTTTGAAAGCTTTTTGCTGTCGAGGTCCCCATTTGAATGGAGCGGTGCTTCTCAGGGTTTCAAAGAAAGGTAACCCTCATTCAGCTGATCTGGAGATGAACCTGCTAAGAGTGGCTAGGCATCCAGACAAGCACTGAGCTGCTTTCTTGCTTGTTGGTGGCTCCATATTGATGATGACATCTATTTTTCTGGATTAGCTTCGATCCCCCTTGCTGACACGATGCAACCTAGTAGCTTTCCTTCGCTGACTCCGAAAATGCATTTTTTTGGGATTTAGCTTCAATCCAGCCGATCGAAGGTTGGAGAACACTCTTGTCAGATCTGATATGTGATTCTCTCTTTGTTGGCTTTGTACAATCAAATCATCGACGTAAGCAGAAATGGTCTGTTCATCTTTGAAGACCTCCAATGTCATGCGAGCGAAGGTAGACCCCGTGTTTCTCAGACCTTCTGCCATTCGATGAAAGAAATATGTACCTGAGGGAGTGATGAAGCTTGTTTTTTCTTCGTCATCCTCATTCATCCAGATTTGGTGGTAACCCGAGAAACAGTCGAGGAGAGAAAGCATTTGACAGCCAGCTGCTGTCTACCAAAGTGCTTATATTTGGCAGAGGAAAATCATCCTTCGGGCAGGCTTTGTTCAAGCAAGTGAAATCCACGCACATTCTCCATTTTTTGTTCTTTTTCTAGACAAGGACCACTTTTGAGAGCCATGTTGGATACTTGACAAGACGGATGACCCCCGCATCCAGGAGTCTCTTTATCTCTACCCTCGCTGCCTCTTTTCTTTCTTTGGACATTTTACGGAGCTTTTGCTTGATTGGGCGATACCCTTCTTTGATGCTTAGACTGTGTTCAATCAACAACCTGTTGACCCCTTTGAGGTCTTCGGCAGACCAAGCGAAGGTATCAGAATTCTCTTTAAGGAAGGAAACGAGGTTTTTTCTGATTGGGGATCAAGGTGAGCTGAGATGACTACTTTCTTCTCTGCGTTTCCATTGAAGAGTTGTACTGTTTTGGTTTGTTCTTGCGGTGAGGCTCTTTTTTGGTCATTGAGGATTTTTCCTTCGCTGTTAAGGCTTGTTGTCTCAGGCTTTGACAGGTTGTGTACATTGCGCTGCCCTGGGGCTACTGTGCCGTTGGTGGATCTTGCAACGTCTTGGTCCCCATAAACTGCAATGACTCCCTTTGGAGCGGGAAGCTTCATGCAGAGGTATGCTGGATGGATTACCGCATTGAAAACATTGGTGACCCCTCGACCAAAAATTGCATTGTAAGTATAAAACATGTCGACCACATCGAAGGTTATGTGTTCTGTTCTACAGTTTACTTGGTCTCCGAAGGTGACGGACAGTGAGATTTTTCCGATTGCTCTGACTTGCTGACCGCCAAAACCGTACAGAGGGTTGTCGGCAGGCTGTAAGAGGCTTCTGTCTAGTTTCATGTTGTCGAAGGTCGAGGCAAATAAAATATCCGCAGAGCACCCTGTGTCTACCAGAATTTTGGTGACTGTCCAATCTGCAAGATTGGTCTCAATTACCATGGCATCAGTATGGGGGTAATCCCTCAGCTTCATGTCACTGGCATCGAAGGCTATTGGGATGTGGGACCATCGTCCATACTTGTGTGGTCCTTCGACTACCACGTGGTGCACTCTTCTGGCGTGTTCTTTTCTTTGTCTTTTGTTGTCGTGGTCTTCATTGGAACCCCAGTGATAGCGAGGATTACGCCGAAGGTTGGTGTTGGATTGTTGATGGTTGTTTGGGTTTGGGATTCGGTTTTGACAGGCTGGGGGCCGGTAACGCGGGTATCAGGGTTGGTGGTGGTGGAATGTTGTTTGCTTGCTGGTTTGTTTGGGTTTGAGGGGTGATTGGGTATGAAACGGTGTAAGGCGTGTTTTGACGTTGGAGGGTGGTGGATGGTTGATATGGAGTGTGACTGTAGTGGGGGTGATGTGCATAGAAAGGTTGGTGCGAGGGTAGTGAACGCATCTCGGCCCTTAGTGGTTTCGGTGATTGGATGAAACACAAGATTACTATGACTAATGTGTGTTTTGCAGAAACAGGATTGAGTTAGGTCACGGTAATGGCGACGATACGGGCATATGGAGTTCATGTCCCCTGGCGATGGATATCATTTCGGTTTTCAAAGGACGGACGACAAAGACGGTGGTAGACTAGGCTAAGTGTCATATGGTGTTGGAGGACACTTAGGTAGTCTTAGGTCTTTGTTTTTCCTTTGGCCGTACTATAAAGGGGAGCGGGAATCAGTAGCTTGACCTAGATGAGACTATTGAGGTAGGTGTGGTGCACACTTGTTATTTCATAGCCCTAGGTAGCTCAGAGAGATGCCTTAAGTCGAGTGGATCAAAAGTCGTTTAGGCCGCGTCGCGATCCGAGTTGAGTCTGCCCTTGTAAAGGGCATCAGACGCTGGCCAGGTGGGCATTGGACGCGTCCGATGCTCACCCCAACTAGGGTTTAGTCTGGTGCGTGGCATCGGACGCGCCGATGTGTTCACATCGGACGCGCCCATGTCATTGTTCACGTGCGCGTGAACTGGAGGCCGCATCGGACGCTGAGGGCCAGCATCCGATGGCCATACAGAGAGGTTCCAGAGAGGGTAAATCCACATCGGACACGTCCGATGTGGTGGCATCGGATGCTGCCCAGCGTCCGATGTCACTTTAACAGGTCTGACAAGAGGGCACAGTCGATCGTTGGTCGAGGTCATCGGAGCGTCCGATGCTAGGCATCGGAGCGTCTGATGCCCCCGCAGAAACCCAGTCTTGTCCTGTTTTTGGATGGCCGGTTGGGGGAGTATATATACTCCTTCCCTCCATCCATTTGAGTGTTCTTGCCACTTCCATCTGCTGAGAAACACATTGTGAGTGTGAGTGAGTGCAAGAGCCCTAGTGAGGTTGAGTGATTTGCAAATTGTGAGAATTAGACACCTCCTAGTGAGAATTGAGTAGCAAGTGTGCATTTATCCATCTCTTTGGCCTTGTGTTGGTCAAGTGAGAGTTCTAGCTTGTTACTCTTGGTGATCGGCATCACCTAGACGGCTTGGTGGCGATCGTGAAGCTTGGAGAGCATCCGGTGGCATTGTGGATGACCCAAGCAAGCTTGTGACCGGTAGCGAGCGATTCACCGGGCCGGAGTGGCGAAGAATCAGCTCGTAGTGAGCACTTGAT
Source organism: Coix lacryma-jobi var. lacryma-jobi (assembly GCA_009763385.1). Taxonomy (NCBI): domain Eukaryota; kingdom Viridiplantae; phylum Streptophyta; class Magnoliopsida; order Poales; family Poaceae; genus Coix; species Coix lacryma-jobi. Next base: position 173,923,114 of record CM019822.1, on the reverse strand, counting down.
CCTTGTGCGGATCAAGGGGGAGCGATACCCTTGCACGGGTGCTCCAACGAGGACTAGGGGGGTGTGCCGACACCTCGATACCTCGGCAAAAAGATCGTCGTGTCATCTCTACTCCTTTACTTACGCATTTACTTTCAAGCAATTCAATTCTGCATTATTACTTGTTGTTCATTCTCTATTGAATTGCTTTGCTAGAATAGGAGTGGCATAGACTTGGTCTTTTGTGCGGTAGAGTAAAGAGAAACACACTTCTAGGCACTAGGGGGTTAATTGGGGCTTGATAGGTTTTATTCTTGCAAGAAGTTTTAGAAAAGCCCAATTCACCCCCTTCTTGGGCATCTTGATCCTTTCAATTGGTATCGGAGCCTCGTGCTCTCGATTTAGGCTTAACCGTCTAGAGTTAAGATGTCCAGAGGTCATGAACCACCTACCATGTTCGAGGGAGACGACTTTCCATATTGGAAAATCCGTATGGAGTCGTACTTAGAAGCGGTTGATGTGAAATGCCGCGATGCCGCCATAACCGGGTTCCCCAAACCCAAGGAGGGCACTAGCCTCACGCCACATGAGGAAGAAAATGAGAAGTGGAATGCAAAGGCCAAGAACATTCTTTTTAGAGGCATTTGCAAGGATGTGTTTAACCGCGTCCGAAACCACAAGAATGCCCATGATCTATGGGATAACATTTGTGCTCTCCATGAGGGGACCAAGAGTGAGCGTGAAGAGAGATATCATTTAGTTATGCAAAAGCTTCATTCATTTGATATGCATGCTAATGAAAGTGCAAATGAAATGTACTCACGCTTGAATGTTCTTGTAGAAGAACTCAATGGACTTGGCCTCACACAAATGCAACCATCCGATGTTGTGAGGAAGATTCTTTGTGTCCTTCCAATTGAGAAGTATGGACACATTGTGACGGTGCTACATCAAGGTGATCTTTCCACCGCTACACCAACTCAAATCTTGGGAAAGATCAATGCGCATGAGATGTACATGCACATCACACCAAGTGGTGACTCCTCCACCGACAAGAAGAAGGACTTGGCCTTCAAAGCTAGTCATGACAAGAAGGGCAAGTCCAAGGCTATTGAGGTGCATCATGAGAGCTCAAAGTGATGAAGAGGATGATTCCAACATCGCTCTCATGGTGAGAAGGACCACCAAGATGTTGAAGAAGCTTCACAAGAATGGAGTCAACTTTGACTCAAGAAAGAAGTTCTTCACAAGTAGCAAGAGGAGGCCAATCTCCGAAATGGATTGCTACATGTTGACACTTCTTAATGCAATTGCTTTTAATAAACTTTGATGAACTGATTCTAGCAAAAGCCTTCAGAAATGTACAGGACACTCCTAGCATCACTTAAGTCAGGTTGTCATCCCCAACATGATACTAGAAACGTAATTCATATGTGACACTAGCTCAAAAGATATAAACAAATATTTATCCGCAAGCGCACAGATAAATATACCTGTTGTAGCAGCATTTCACCCAGGTTATCTAGGTATCCTTATTTATATTTTACCGAAGGTAGTAACGAAGCTGGGAACTAGTAAAAGTGGCAGAGATTATCATTCATTCATTACTCACATGTCTAAGCAGGGGTAAGACAAGGTAAAGATAATAATGATAATAAAAACGGGAATTCTAGAGATAGAGCGAACTACATAGATCAAGCAGAGAGTCAGGAGATTAATTAAGAGATTCGAATCCTAAGTTACTTCGCATTTACTAAGCCTAGTGACTACTCTAGTTAATATACAATCATTTATAGCTAATTAATCTATCATCCATGATCAAGGGACATTACTAAATTAGAATCAAGAACAGAGTAATGAATTCTAACTTGCAACCGCGTCCTACTAAGATCTACATTCGGGAGGAGGACTACAAAGGACTCAACAGGACTGTCACTCCTGCGATCTACCTCTCGACCCGGAACATAGGATGTATTCGTAGGTAAACTTAGCCTAAACACCATGTTTACACCAGTTTGACCACTTAACTCTATCCGGAATAAAGCTAAGTACTTTACGAACATGATCATAAACTCTATCATAATCAGATCTATATTAAATATACAACTAGAATAAACTCCAAAACTGAATAAACTGAAATATATTAAGGTAGCATAAAGTCGAATAAAGATACAAATTACCGAGTCTTCAACAATGATCCGGAGACTCAGACGAAGCTTCTAGCCGGATATGCCGACGAAGTCGCCTGCCTCTACTTGAATCTAACTAGACTAAACTCTAATCTTGATGTAGAGCTCTAACTCTCTCTCTCTAGAAACCCTAATTTCTGTCTTGTCTTCTGATCTTGATCTGATGATGTTCTGGAGGGGGGTCAGGGGTCTGGTTATATAGCCCTGGGCGAGGAATCGCGATCGTTGGATCAAACCGACTCGAGGTACGGTCGAGATGCATCCTAGAGGTCGGTGGAAGTAGCTTGCAGAAGACGAAGGCGTGGCGGCTCTATGGCCGACCGACCGGTGGGCCCTGTGGGACCGGTCGGTCCCACAAGTAAGCCTCCTGTGGTGCCCCGTCTCGTGGTGTCTTGTGGAGTCCTCTGGACTCTTCTAGAAGTATCCCGACGTGGCGGTGAAGAAATCTGCGTCGGGTTCCTTCTTGGGGAAGCAATGTGGTTGGTTTTCCTGTTTAATCACTGGAAAATGTAGAATCGCCAAAACTCATGGAATTTGTTAGTTTAAACCTCCTATTTCTAAGTTGGCAATCCTTTTTGACATTTATTCAAGTCTTGTTGATAGTAAATAATGATAGTTAATAGACGTCAACAAACTCCCCCAAGCTAAACTTTTGCTAGTCCCTTGGCAAACATTGGGTTCTGAGAGTAAGATACAAGTCATCAACTTAAAACTTTCTTAAAAAGAGTTTGGAAGAATTTTCTCATGTTCCTTTTTGCAAATCTTTTACCTTAGTTCAGAATAATTGAAAGTTAGAAGTAATCAAGTCAAGCACTATGTCTCAAATTCTTTATTCCAACTTTACTCCGGAGTTTTGCATGACTTTTATAAAAATTCAGAGATCCTCTGTATGACCTTTTTCAAATTGCATATATATTTTTAAGTTTAAAAAGCATACCTTACTAAGTCGAAGTTCAGAGCTTAGGGAGAGAAATGTCATACTCTTAGATCAAGTATTTCAAACTTTTTGAAATTGTCAACTCTTACTGGCATATTGTAGTTAGAGGAACCATGGACTATCGTTCTTTTTCTTTTCATATTTTTGTCATACATTTTTCTTTTTCTTTTCTCTCTCTCTTTTTTTTCTGAGGTAGTCGGACACTTGTCCCTTTTTCTTTCCTCCTTATCATATCTTTGCATAGCACATGTGTAACACCCTGATTTAATTTTTCCCCAATTTAATAAAAGGAATTAGAAATTAAATAGGTTGGCTAGTTTATTAGAGGAGGAAAATAAAATTTATTTATCATTTTTCTGTTGCATTCATGCCATTGCATATTTTTATTGAGTGGAAAATAAATTTATTAAACCCGTATAGCGCGAATCGGATTTATTCTATTTAGAAAACAAATAAAAAGGTTTATAAAATTTTATCAAATCAAACTCAAAGTTTTATTTCCAAAACCTAGGGAAACTAATTTGAAAAGTTTGCAAACTGTTTTGGTTTGAAACTGATTTGAATTTGAAGTTCAAATGATTTTTGCAAAATTTGTAAAAGAAAAAGGAAAGAAAGAAAAGCAATTTGGGCTCCTTCCCTCTCCTTCTCCCTTGGACCCAACCGGTCGGCCCACTCTCCTCTCCCGCACCGGCCCACTCCAACTCCCTCCACCCTGCGCGGCCCACGCTCCACCCCACTCCTCTTCGCGCGCAAGCCCAGTACCACTCTCGCACGGTCCACGGCGCCGCGCCCCGCCTCCCCTCAGCGCGTGCGGCCTCACTGCCAAGCGGGACCCACTCGTCAGTGCGTCTTCCCCAACCTCTCGCGCGATGTCTCCGCATCGGACTCCTCCGTATCGCGCTCGCGCTCGGCCTCATCCTACCGCGCTATCAGCTCGTCGATCCCATCAGATAAAGCTGTCATACCTCCTCCTCTCGCCTATTAGTAGCCCTAACACCCCTACCTACGCGTCACCTTGCTTCTACCGATCTGCTCCAACAGACCCGCCGCCACCCCTCCATCGACGCGCTCGGTCTCGCCCGCGGAGCCGCCACCGCTCTCCCTCGACTTCGCGAGACTACACCGCATCCAGGAGGGTCATCTCCTGCGGATTCGGCGCCCGAGAACGTCGCCACCGGATCCTGTCGGAGCTCGGAACCGCAACGACCGTCATTGTCATCGAACTCACGCACCCGAACCTCCTCCGACCGTACTATTTCCCCTCGGTGAGCCGCCATGAACCCCTCTCCCTCCCTGTACCATTAGTTTGGCCAACCAAGGCCCGTATGCCGCTCCCAGGGTACGCCGGTGAGCTCTGCGGACTCGGCCATGGCGCGCCGCCGCGGATAGAGCCGCCCAGTCACCGTCCTCATCGCACCGCACACCTGGGCCGTCCGATCTGGCGCAGATGGTCAAGATTAGATAGACCCCGAAGGGGTATGCACCGAGTTCACGAATCGGTGAACTCAGTCCACCACGTCATCTCTCCCTCGGTCCACTGTCCACGCGGCAAACCCGACCAACCACCACACACCACGCGGCGCCACGCCAGCACCACACGCACCGCAGCCGCAGTTTTGCAAAGGAGCCCCTATACTTTTAGGGAATAAACCCGCCGTCCATCCCCACTGTGCCTTGAGTCTATTGAAACTTGCAGATTAAACACCGAGCTTTTCAAGAAATGAGGCCCGGTCCTGGCGCCATTTTAATTTCAGAATTTGATTTTAATTACGAAAACAAGTTCAGTTTAATTACAGTTTTGCCACCCGATTTCAAATGCCCATAACTTTTGCGTTTTAACTCCGAATTGACCCGTTCAACTTGCGTTAGTTTCATAATTTCGTTCTCTACGCAGTAGATCTATTACTTTACTGTTTTGATGCTATTTGGTGTACTGTTATTTATTTTGTTGTATTGTGCCATGTATGTTGCTTGGGCCAGAGAGTGCGGAGTACGAGGACGCTCCAGACCATCCTTGCGACCCAGTTGATTCGACCCAGTCCGAAGGCAAGTGTCCTTGAACATCTTGCACCTACACTTTATTTTACTTTTGGTACTAGAGTAGTTAGATCTTGTAGATGCATGCTTGTCATTAATTTGAATCCCATGTCAGGGTTTACTAGAATTTGTATATATTATCCTTGTCACCTGTTTTGGGATGTTCGGGTAGGTGTTTTGCTTAGCCCTGCAGTCATGTTTGGGATGGGAGTTATAATGTTTATAAACTTGATTAATGAACTATGAAACGAATGTGGACAGGGTAATTTTGTAGTAACATGGTTATTAGGTAAATCCGGCAGGATGGACCCGTATTGGTGGTTTTGTGCCGTGGGACTCGGCAGCTGCTTTTGGTTTTTGGTTCTGGGCGAGTGCTAGATTTATCCTGCCTGGATCCCTAGGACCCGGTTCTTGGACAAGTAACCCGGCAAAACAGCGCAACCATGAGATCTGGATGGGCTGGACCTGGCTAATTAATTAGCAACCTTTAAGTTGAGGGTCCACACGGGGTTTGTTTTAGTGGCTCACGAGGGGGCCCTGGGGGTCGTAGACCTTTGTACGGGGTGAAACCTTAGAGGTACGTGTGGAACGGACTTGAAGGGGGCTTTGTAAAGGCCTTGCAGTGCAACCTGCTATGCACCTTGGCAGTGTTTAGCGTGACGGGATCTGCACGACTCATGGGTAACGATGTGCAACCTCTGCAGAGTGTAAAACTGATATATCAGCCGTGCTCATGGTCACGAGCGGGCTTGGACTTCTTCGAGATTAGTTGGTTACTGGTTACCGGTTCGGGTCATCTGATGGACTTCAGGTGCGGTTGCCTGATGGACTTCAGGTGTTGGTTGCTCGGTGTGACTCCGAGTGTGGTTTGCTCGGTGCGACTCCGGGTGTTGTTACTTTTCTACAGAATCTGTCTATAACCTAGTAAATAGGTGCATAGGATTAATAGGATTAATAGGGTGTGTCGCTTTAGGCGCTTGAGTTAAACAAAGTCAGCCTACCTTTGTTATTAGCCTCATAAGCATATATTTCCTACACTTGCGGAGTACATTTCGATGTGCTCACCCTTCCTCTTTGTCCCCCTGCTACCCCACCCAGACGCTGGAGACTACGCGTACGAGGAGCAGGAGTATCCAGAAGACGGAGGCTACGACCCTGACGACCTGTACTAGGATGGCGCTACCCCCGATCGACCTTCCTGTGGAGATGGAGTCCAGATTTCCGCATCTACATTAGCGTCTTCATTAGAGTCCGTTATCATGAGAGTCTGTACCTTTTTATTTCAGACCCGAGGGTCATTTATGTAATAAAGTTCGATATTATTAATAAAGCATTGTTTTGATATTTACTATGATGTGGATATATGTATGAAAATTGATCCTGGCATACATATATTGTGCTCCAATTTTGTTCTTAAAATTGGGGTGTCACAGAGTGGTATCAAAGCCGTGTTGACCGTAGGACGCTACCCTAGTCAGTCGTCGAGTTTACAAAACTATTTTTACAAGCCCCATCTCTTTTCTCACTTCTGTAGACCCTTTCTCTGCTGAAAATTCAAGCTTTGTTTCAATGTAGGTCCTCCAATAGTAGGATGCCCACCATAATTGTTTGAATTCGTAGCACGTTGATTGACATGTACTTGTGCACATGTTTTGATTTGGTTCTTTGTAATGATTGTTGGTGTGTTGCGACCGTCAGGTTGCAGCGACATCATTTGTTAAAATGTTTTACTAATCGAATTAATTAACCAAACCAGGGTTGTTATATATCTATCTATCACATCTCACTCTTACTCTTGGAAAATGTAACAGATGGTTGACACCAGGAGCAGCGCGGGTAACGCCGGTAACGCTGGCGGGAGCGGGGCAGGTGGCAACCAGCCGCCCCATCCTCATCCACCTCCACCTCCGCCTCCGTACGACCCGCTCCAGATGGCCCAGGTGCAGAATGAGATGATGCAGAACATGGCCCAGATCATGCAGTACATGCAGCATATGGCCCAGGGTGCCCAGGGTGCTCAGGGTGCAGGAGCTGCACAGCCACCCCGACCGGATGACACTCTCAGGAGCTTCATGACGACGCGCCCTCCAGTGTTCCACCACGCCATAGAGCCAATGGATGCAGATGATTGGCTCGAGATGATTACAGGCAAGTTGCAGCTTGCCCATGTCGGGGACCTTGATAAGGCCCTCTACGCCGCGCACCAGCTTCAGGGCCCGGCGAAGAACTGGTGGACTGCCTACACCGCAGCTCATGCAGACGCCAACTCGATCACTTGGGAGGATTTCCGTAAGGCATTCCGCGACCAGTACGTCCCTTTCGGCGAGATCAGGGTGAAGCGCCGGGAGTTTCAGGACCTCAGGTAGGGCGCGATGACAGTGCGTGAGTATCTCACGCAGTTCAGCCAGCTGTCCCGTTATGCCCCAGATGACGTGGACACAGACGACAAGAAGCAGGAGTGCTTCAGGCAAGATCTCTGTCATTCTTTAATATTAATAAATTCTTCATACACCCTTGTTCATTCCTTTTGCTACCTGATAAATAATAAAATTGTTATCTGCTTCAGGCATGGGCTTAACCCAGGACTCCGCTATGCCCTAGCTTCAAATGAGTATTCCTCATTTCAGAAGCTGGTTGACCGTGCCTTCGCGGTGGAGAAGGAACGGAAGGACCTCGATGCAGATCGCAAGAGGAAGATGACGTTCCAGGGACAGTCCTCCGGCAGCTCCGCTCGTCCCCGCTACGCTCCACCTGCCTCAGCTTCCAGGCAGATTCCCCAGCAGCAGCAGTACCGACCGCCCCAGTCCCGGCAGCCCGCTCCTCAGTATAGGCATCCAGCTCCACAGTATCAGGCTCCACCTCAGCAGCAGCAGCAGCAGCAGTCACGCCAGGCTCAGGCACCTCGCCAGGGTCTTCCAGCTCCGCAGCAGCCCCGTTCAGCACAGGGGGCAGGGCAGGTTGGCCCGTGCTACAAGTGCAACCAGATGGGACACTTCGCCAACAAGTGTCCGTTGAGGCAGCCAGCTCCACCACAGTCTCGTCCCGCAGGACAGCCCCAGGCGTTCGCACGTGGCCGTGTGAACCATGTTGCAGCAGAGTCAGCTCAGACGGCTCCAGATGTGGTATTGGGTATGTTCACTGTTAATTCCCATCCAGCTACAGTACTCTTTGATTCTGGTGCATCACACTCTTTCATAACCGCAAGGTTCACATCAGCATGTAGTCTGTCAGTTTCGCCTATGCTTAGAGGCTTGATAGTTACATCTCCTGGAGGAGAGATGGTTTCCAGACAGGTGTGTCGGGAGCTGAGTATAAACATAAGGGGGGCAGAGTTTCCTTCTGATCTTATCGTCCTGGATTCTAAGGGGATAGATGTCATTCTGGGAATGAACTGGCTGAGCAAGTACCAGGGCGTTATTGATTGTGCTCAGAGGATCATCACAGTAAAGCATCCAGATGGCACGGAAATTGTATATCAGGCACCGACGAAGATGATAGAAGAAGCCAGAGCATATGAGGCTGTCGTGGTACCTGATATCCGAGTTGTCAAGGAATTCCCTGATGTCTTCCAGAAAGTGCCAGGTATGCCACCTGATCGTGAGATTGAGTTCTCTATTGATTTAGTTCCTGGCACTGCACCTATATACAGGCGACCATATAGAATGGATGCCGAAAAGCTAGCCGAGCTGAAGACGCAGATCCAAGAGCAGTTAGAGAAGGGGCATATTCGTCCTAGTACATCCCCGTGGGGAGCCCCTGTGATCTTTGTTCCGAAGAAGGATGGAGGTCTGCGGATGTGCGTTGATTACCGCGCATTGAATGAAGCTACCATCAAGAACAAGTACCCGATTCCTCGCATTGATGATCTGTTTGATCAGTTGAAGGGTGCTCATGTGTTCTCGAAGATTGACCTGCAAACAGGCTATAACCAGCTAAAGATTCGTGAAGCTGATATCCCGAAGACGGCATTCGTAACTCGATATGGGCTATATGAGTACACAGTGATGTCCTTCGGCTTGACTAATGCCCCAGCTTTCTTCATGTATCTGATGAACAAGGTCTTCATGGAGTTTCTAGATCTGTTCGTCGTGGTGTTCCTTGATGATATCCTGATATTCTCGAAGACTGAAGAAGAACATGAGAAGCATCTGAGGTTAGTGTTGCAGAAGCTCAGAGAGCATCGGTTGTATGCAAAGCTGAGCAAATGCGAGTTCTGGTTGAAGAAGGTTGCATATTTGGGGCATATCATCTCAGAGGGTGGTGTATCAGTGGATTCAGGCAAGGTCCAAGATATATTGGACTGGAAGGTACCTGAGAGCGTTACTGAGATTCGGAGTTTTCTCGGTATGGCTGGATATTATCGCCGCTTCATTGAAGGATTCTCCAAGATCGTGAAGCCGATGACGAGGCTGACTGAGAAGGGTGCCAAGTTTGTATGGTCCCCTGAATGCCAGGCTGGTTTCGAGGAGTTGAAGGCAAGATTGACTTCTGCTCCTATCCTTGTCATGCCAGATGTTCAGAAGAACTTCACGGTCTATTGTGATGCTTCGCGACAGGGTCTGGGATGTGTGCTTATGCAGGAAGGTCGGGTGATTGCTTATGCCTCGAGACAGCTCAGGAAGCATGAGCTGAATTACCCTACTCATGATCTTGAGTTGGCAGCAGTTGTTCATGCTCTGAAGATCTGGAGGCACTACCTGATGGGCAAGAAGACAGAGATATACACTGATCATAAGAGCCTGAAGTACATCTTCACCCAGCCAGATCTGAATCTCCGCCAACGGAGATGGCTCGAGTTGATCAAAGACTATGATCTGAGTATCAACTATCATCCAGGCAAGGCGAATGTTGTTGCAGATGCCTTGAGTAGGAAGGTCTACTGTAATGTGCTTGAGATCAAGGAGCAGCAGCCCGAGTTGCATGAGGAGTTTGTGAAGCTCAACTTGGGTATTCTTGGCCACACTGATGCAGTAGCCTTAGAGGTTGATTCGACACTTGAGCGTGATATCCGGGTAGGGCAGCTCACTGATGAGTATCTTCTGGAGATCAGACAGTTGATCAAGGAGGACAAAGCCCCAGGCTTCGCAGAGGATGATCAGGGTGTTTTGTGGTTAAGAGGAAGGATCTGTGTCCCTGATGTGAAGGCTATTAAGGAGTTGATTCTGAGGGAAGTTCATGATTCAGCCTACTCTCTCCATCCAGGCAGTACCAAGATGTACCAGGATTTGAAGCAGTATTACTGGTGGTATGGGATGAAGAGAGATGTAGCAGAGTATGTGGCCTTGTGTGACACATGTCAGAGGGTTAAGGCCCAACATCAGAGACCAGCTGGTTTGCTACAGCCTCTGCAGGTTCCAGAGTGGAAATGGGAACAGATCAACATGGATTTCATCACTGGTTTGCCCAGGACACAGTCCGGATATGATTCCATTTGGGTCATAGTTGATCGCTTGACCAAGGTTGCTCATTTCATTCCAGTCAAGGAGTCATATCGTGGACCACAGCTTGCAGAATTGTACATGTCCCGCATTGTGTGCTTGCATGGTGTGCCAAAGATCATAGTGTCTGACAGAGGTACACAGTTCACATCCAGATTCTGGAAGCGGTTGCATGAGTCTATGGACACCCGCCTCAGTTTCAGTTCAGCTTATCATCCGCAGACCGATGGTCAGACAGAAAGGGTGAATCAGATCCTTGAGGACATGTTGAGAGCCAGTGCGCTTCAGAATAGCCAGAGTTGGGATAAGAGTCTTCCTTATGCAGAGTTCTCTTATAACAACAGCTATCAGGCCAGTCTCAAGATGTCCCCCTTTGAAGCACTGTATGGCAGGAAGTGCAGAACACCTCTGTTCTGGAATCAGGTTGGAGAAAGGAAAGTCTTTGGCCCTGAGTCTATAGAGGAAGCTGAAGAACAGGTCAGACAGATCCGAAGCAACCTGAAGACAGCTCAGTCTAGACAGAAGAGTTATGCAGATGTCAGACGACGTGAGCTGGAGTTCCAGATTGGGGACTATGTCTATCTGAAGGTGTCACCCTTCAGAGGTCTTCGGAGGTTTAATGTCAAAGGAAAGCTATCTCCGAGGTTCATTGGCCCTTTCAAGGTGATTGACAAGAAAGGTGCAGTTGCTTATCAGCTGGAGTTGCCTGCACGTCTGGCAGGTATTCATAATGTGTTCCATGTATCCCAGCTGAAGAGATGCCTCTGAGTTCCAGAGGAGCAGTTGCCACTTGAGGAGCTTGATCTGAGAGATGATCTGACATTCTCTGAGCCGATCAAGATCCTAGACACGATGGAACGAGGCACTCGCAACAAGAGGATCAAAATCTGCAAAGTGCAATGGAAGCATTATTCCGAAGAAGAAGCCACATGGGAGAAGGAAGATGATCTTCGGGCAGATTTCCCTCACCTCTTCACCGACTCTTCCTAATCTCGAGGACGAGATTCTTCTAAGGGGGGTAGGTTTGTAACACCCTGATTTAATTTTCCCCAATTTAATAAAAGGAATTAGAAATTAAATAGGTTGGCTAGTTTATTAGAGGAGGAAAATAAATTTATTTATCATTTTTCTGTTGCATTCATGCCATTGCATATTTTTATTGAGTGGAAAATAAATTTATTAAACCCGTATAGCGCGAATCGGATTTATTCTATTTAGAAAACAAATAAAAAGGTTTATAAAATTTTATCAAATCAAACTCAAAGTTTTATTTCCAAAACCTAGGGAAACTAATTTGAAAAGTTTGCAAACTGTTTTGGTTTGAAACTGATTTGAATTTGAAGTTCAAATGATTTTTGCAAAATTTGTAAAAGAAAAAGGAAAGAAAGAAAAGCAATTTGGGCTCCTTCCCTCTCCTTCTCCCTTGGACCCAACCGGTCGGCCCACTCTCCTCTCCCGCACCGGCCCACTCCAACTCCCTCCACCCTGCGCGGCCCACGCTCCACCCCACTCCTCTTCGCGCGCAAGCCCAGTACCACTCCCGCACGGTCCACGGCGCCGCGCCCCGCCTCCCCTCAGCGCGTGCGGCCTCACTGCCAGGCGGGACCCACTCGTCAGTGCGTCTTCCCCAACCTCTCGCGTGATGTCTCCGCATCGGACTCCTCCGTATCGTGCTCGCGCTCGGCCTCATCCTACCGCGCTATCAGCTCGTCGATCCCATCAGATAAAGCCGTCATACCTCCTCCTCTCGCCTATTAGCAGCCCTAACACCCCTACCTACGCGTCACCTTGCTTCTACCGATCTGCTCCAACAGACCCGCCGCCACCCCTCCATCGACGCGCTCGGTCTCGCCCGCGGAGCCGCCACCGCTCTCCCTCGACTTCGCGAGACTACACCGCATCCAGGAGGGTCATCTCCTGCGGATTCGGCGCCCGAGAACGTCGCCACCGGATCCTGTCGGAGCTCGGAACCGCAACGACCGTCCTTGTCATCGAACTCACGCACCCGAACCTCCTCCCTCGACCGTACTACTTCCCCTCGGTGAGCCGCCATGAACCCCTCTCCCTCCCTGTACCATTAGTTTGGCCAACCAAGGCCCGTATGCCGCTCCCAGGGTACGCCGGCGAGCTCTGCGGACTCGGCCATGGCGCGCCGCCGCGGATAGAGCCGCCCAGTCACCGTCCTCATCGCACCGCACACCTGGGCCGTCCGATCTGGCGCGGATGGTCAAGATTAGATAGACCCCGAAGGGGTATGCACCGAGTTCACGAATCGGTGAACTCAGTCCACCACGTCATCTCTCCCTCGGTCCACTGTCCACGCGGCAAACCCGACCAACCACCACACACCACGCGGCGCCACGCCAGCACCACACGCACCGCAGCCGCAGTTTTGCAAAGGAGCCCCTATACTTTTAGGGAATAAACCCGCCGTCCATCCCCACTGTGCCTTGAGTCTATTGAAACTTGCAGATTAAACACCGAGCTTTTCAAGAAATGAGGCCCGGTCCTGGCGCCATTTTAATTTCAGAATTTGATTTTAATTACGAAAACAAGTTCAGTTTAATTACAGTTTTGCCACCCGATTTCAAATGCCCATGACTTTTGCGTTTTAACTCCGAATTGACCCGTTCAACTTGCGTTAGTTTCATAATTTCGTTCTCTACGCAGTAGATCTATTAGTTTAATGTTTTGATGCTATTTGGTGTACTGTTATTTATTTTGTTGTATTGTGCCATGTATGTTGCTTGGGCCAGAGAGTGCGGAGTACGAGGACGCTCCAGACCATCCTTGCGACCCAGTTGATTCGACCCAGTCCGAAGGCAAGTGTCCTTGAACATCTTGCACCTACACTTTATTTTACTTTTGGTACTAGAGTAGTTAGATCTTGTAGATGCATGCTTGTCATTAATTTGAATCCCATGTCAGGGTTTACTAGAATTTGTATATATTATCCTTGTCACCTGTTTTGGGATGTTCGGGTAGGTGTTTTGCTTAGCCCTGCAGTCATGTTTGGGATGGGAGTTATAATGTTTATAAACTTGATTAATGAACTATGAAACGAATGTGGACAGGGTAATTTTGTAGTAACATGGTTATTAGGTAAATCCGGCAGGATGGACCCGTATTGGTGGTTTTGTGCCGTGGGACTCGGCAGCTGCTTTTGGTTTTTGGTTCTGGGCGAGTGCTAGATTTATCCTGCCTGGATCCCTAGGACCCGGTTCTTGGACAAGTAACCCGGCAAAACAGCGCAACCATGAGATCTGGATGGGCTGGACCTGGCTAATTAATTAGCAACCTTTAAGTTGAGGGTCCACACGGGGTTTGTTTTAGTGGCTCACGAGGGGGCCCTGGGGGTCGTAGACCTTTGTACGGGGTGAAACCTTAGAGGTACGTGTGGAACGGACTTGAAGGGGGCTTTGTAAAGGCCTTGCAGTGCAACCTGCTATGCACCTTGGCAGTGTTTAGCGTGACGGGATCTGCACGACTCATGGGTAACGATGTGCAACCTCTGCAGAGTGTAAAACTGATATATCAGCCGTGCTCACGGTCACGAGCGGGCTTGGACTTCTTCGAGATTAGTTGGTTACTGGTTACCGGTTCGGGTCATCTGATGGACTTCAGGTGCGGTTGCCTGATGGACTTCAGGTGTTGGTTGCTCGGTGTGACTCCGAGTGTGGTTTGCTCGGTGCGACTCCGGGTGTTGTTACTTTTCTACAGAATCTGTCTATAACCTAGTAAATAGGTGCATAGGATTAATAGGATTAATAGGGTGTGTCGCTTTAGGCGCTTGAGTTAAACAAAGTCAGCCTACCTTTGTTATTAGCCTCATAAGCATATATTTCCTACACTTGCGGAGTACATTTCGATGTGCTCACCCTTCCTCTTTGTCCCCCTGCTACCCCACCCAGACGCTGGAGACTACGCGTACGAGGAGCAGGAGTATCCAGAAGACGGAGGCTACGACCCTGACGACCTGTACTAGGATGGCGCTACCCCCCGGTCGACCTTCCTGTGGAGATGGAGTCCAGATTTCCGCATCTACATTAGCGTCTTCATTAGAGTCCGTTATCATGAGAGTCTGTACCTTTTTATTTCAGACCCGAGGGTCATTTATGTAATAAAGTTCGATATTATTAATAAAGCATTGTTTTGATATTTACTATGATGTGGATATATGTATGAAAATTGATCCTGGCATACATATATTGTGCTCCAATTTTGTTCTTAAAATTGGGGTGTCACAACATGCCTCTAACACAATACTACTTCGGAAGAGTGAATCTTTTACATTTATAGAAGCTTGATCTTTAGAGCATGATAATCCTATCTACCATAGCTAAAACTTAAAAACAGAGCAAGCATCCTCAAAGTATGAATTATTTATTATCAGGCTTATGTTATTATGTCATACAGGTTCTCATCATATGTTTGAAGTTTTCAAAATTAAAATTCTGGAGATTCATTGAAACTAAGAACAAGATAAGTAGTAGCTTAGACTTTTTCATCTCTAATTCTCAACTATCCGAACTTTGGTTAAGATTATTATTTTGAGATTTTCTGAAAATTTGAATGGTATTATTCTACATCAAGATTATTTTATTCAAAATACTAAACAAAAACTAACTAGTAGTTACTAAATATAAACAAACAGGGGGTACAGCATACTTACCTCGGGAATAGGGGGTCCTCCCCCAAGCTAGTTTTTCTCGTACGGTGGTGGTGGCTGAGGTGGATTGATTCCCATCTGCCCGAAGAGGTAGTAGAAATTCTCGTTCGTCTGAGCGCCTTGATGATGTATCTCTTCAAGGGTGTGGCGCATATCTTCTTGACCCGTCTCCAGATGAGTAAGACGAGTGTCGATGCCCTGAAAGTAGGGGTCTCTGTGGTACGAGAACTGGTGGTGTGGCTGGTATTCTGGGTAACCATGGGTGGCATGGAAAGAGTGTGGATGATGAGTGGCGTCATGAACACCTCTCCCAGAGAAAGACATTCGTCCTCCCTAGAAGTCATACATCGTATCCTCTTCACGATGAGGTGGAGTGTAGTTGCGAAAATTTCCTTGCCCCCATGAATCTTGTGGTGTATGTGGCTCATAGGCAGTAGTATCTTCCCAGGCTTGATTGTGTGATGAAGATGGTCCAGCTCGTTCGAATCCTTGATAGTGAGTATAGGCTGGTCCGGCTGGTGTAGCGTCTTCTCCTTGATATCTTGGGGCAGCGTTTCTAGAGAATCTTGCGGAGGGGCTTCTTCCTACTCCCGCGCCAGGTCTCTGTAAGTTAAGCAAAAAGGTTTCCACGACATACAGACCAAGTGATCTGTTTGGCAACTCATATTCATTTAAATATCCTTTATATTGCATATAGAGTTTGTTATTTCTCTTTTTAATAAGATGTGCTTGGCTGAAGAAGTAGAAGCCTATGACTGGACGTGGAGTGGAGATGTACATAATATTTCCGTGCAAGTTCAAATTTCTAGCAAGACGAGTAACCCAAGAAGTGATGAATATGGGGCCTTGTAGAGTGTGAATGTAAGGCCAGTAGTCTACCTGGAGTTTTACAGGTGAAATTTTAGTTTTCTTAACCATTGCGTACATAATCTTTAACTCCTCAGTTCTAACAATACGACCTTCTTGCCTAGGGAAGAGAGTAAAGCCTAGCCACTTGTGCATCACCCTTAATTTGGGGTTGTGTATATCATTGGTGCAAGGGTGATGATCTGTTCTCTTACCAGTGATGTCCTCCCAAAAGCTATTTCTGTCAAAGTTTCTTAAGGCTACATCTAAGTCTACAGTGCAGGTTTCAGGAAAACCCAGATTTAGGCTGAACTGTTTCCAAGTGAGAGTGAAAGGTTCATTGTACAGCCTAAAACAGACATATGTGTCATCCGAAGAGAGAGTGCAAAGAAATTCTAGAGTGAGCAATCTACAACCCTCTTCGGAGAGCTCCCAAGTGTTCTCCCACCCAATGTTATGGAAGACTAGATCGAACTCAGAGTCCATACCTGTGTCTCGGAAAAATTGTGAATCGAAGGTGGGGGTGTGAGTATACTCTTTATCGTGGTAATGCCTAAATAGGTCCTTCTCGTAGGCTGTTTGAAGCTTGATGTGTCTTTCATGAAAAAGATCACGTGGCTCGGACCGGCTTGTGGTAGAGGATTGAGGCAAAGATGAAGTATCCATGTCCGAGCCTCCCTGTGATGAGCCAGCTCGCGAACGGCTTCTTGTTGATCGAAAAGTGAGCGTGTTCTTCGCCTTTCTCAAGAAGTTGCTCTTCTTTGCTGCAAAAACAAGAGAACATACAAATAAAACTAGTGAACAAGTGAGGGTTAGAGCAAATAAATGTTAGAGAGTTAGCGGTCCAAAAGTCAGTAGTCCAAGAGTCAGTCGTTCAAGCTGACAATTTTTATTTCAACTTCTCCTAGTTTATTAACTAATTGGGCAGCACTTCCCTTTTCTTATTGATTTCTCTTACTTGTTCCACTTTCCCTTTCCTACTTGCTATTTGCTCAAAGCTTCCTGCTCTCTACTCTTATATCTTCTCTTACTCAGAAACTATCCAAATGAAGTGCTAAGTGAACTCAAAATTGGAATTCTGAATTTCGAAGTGAGGCTAGTATTTCTGGAGAGTGGAGTGTGTGAAGAGAGTGAAGAATGCTTGCCATTTTATAGGGGGAGAAGGGGATGGCCGGTCGGTCTAGTGGTGGGACCGACCGGTCCCCTATGGGGCCCACTTCCTTCCATCTTGCTCCCTCACCTACCTTGCTCAAATTCCTTCTCTTTGGAGTATATGCCGACGGTTGCATGTGGTGGTAGGTGAGATGAGTGGTTGTGAGTGCATGTGATAATGTGAAGTGATATGATGTGGGTCCCAGGCATCTGTGGGTCCATATGTCTCCCGTATTTGTACAATGCAAGTATAAAAGAAATTGCTTTTATGAAACTATAGAAAATGAGGATTCTAATGATGAAATTCATATATGTTTTTGTTGCCATAGTAAATAATACTTACGGGATTCGTAAATATTAATTACATGAGGCCAATTTTATGATGCAGTAATGATGTAAATAAATTTTTATTTTGTTTTTCTATGAAATGTAAAAGTAAATGCTGATAATTACCGAGTTACCTCCGGCGAAGGTTCGGGGTTTAAAGTCCACCGAATTGGACTCTCCAGTCTTCTTCATTCTACTTGATGGATCTCTGCTACCGGAGATAGTGGTTTTGTCTCTTGAGCTTTATGGTCTGCTAGAGTTGAGCATTGTTCGGGTCGTGGTTTGAATGAGAACTTTTCTTCCTTCCCATTTATAGTGAATTTGATTTCTCCAGCTCTGACATCAATGTGGGCCTTGGCGGTGCTCAAAAATGGTCTTCCGAGAATGAGTGACACTTTTGAATCTGGATGCATTTCTAGTACCACGAAGTCTACTGGTACGAGGAACTCTCTAATCTTGACTGGGATGTTCTCAGCAATTCCTATAGGGTATCTGAGTGATTGATCAGCTAGCTAAAGACACATTGGTGTTGACACAAGTGCTGAATGGTTGAGCTTATAGTAGACTGATGCGGGCATCACACTAACACTAGCTCCAAGATCGCACAGTGCATTGCTAAACCGTTGATTTCCAATTGAGCATTCAATAGTGGGGCATCCTGGGTCCTTCTTCTTTTCTGGTATTTGATTGAGGATAGCCGCACTACATTCTTCGGTCAGCTCGATTACTTCAGTAGTTGGCAGTGGTCGTTTGTTGTTAAGTATATCCCTCACATACTTAGCATAGGTAGGCACCTGTAATGCATCTAGCAGAGGAATATTGATATATAGTTTCTGCATTACTTCAACAAACTTACTGAACTGCGTATCTAGCTTGGTGTTCCGATTTCTGCGTGGGTGTTGACACTGGTTATCTATCATAATAAAGGTATAAATAAATATGAAAAGGGCAACAATTTGATCACCAACAAAGGTTTAGGGTTTCAACTGACAATATTCCACGAGTTTTGGTGAACTATGATTCTGCAGGGACTAAACCAGGAAATCAGCACCGATACCTTCCCATAGAAGGAAACCGACAGGAGATAATGCCACCACCACGTCAGGATATTCTAGAAGACTCCAGAGGACGCAAGAAGACACCAGGAGTTCGACCACCGCGAGAGGCCGCCAGGTGGGACCGGTCGGTCCCACCCTTAGACCGACCGGTCTGCCACCGGGCCCGATGGCTTCCGTCTTCTGCAAGCTTCCTCCACCGACCTCTAGGATGCATCTTAGCCGTACCTTAAGTCAGTTTGATCCAACGGCCGCGGTTGATCCCTCAGGGCTATATAAGCAGCCTCAGACCCCCCTCTCTCGGCATCTCCATCTTCATTATTCATCTCCACATCAGAAACTAGGGTTTCAATTAGAAGTAGAGGTCCCTCTAGATGAATCTCTTCTAGTTCATCTAGAATTAGATCTAGTTCATCTAGTTGTAATCAAGAGCCAACTATCAAGTAGAAGACTAGTTACCCCTCTATTTAGGATTAGAACCTAGTCTTATTCTAGAACTAGAAGAGAGAGAGAGAGGAAGAGATCAAGAAGGAGCTCCGGCCTGTCGGATCAACTTCTTCATCTTGTACCTGTGGATTCAAGTTCTTCGTCAACTTGCTTCAACGATTGTTTCGGTAATCAACGTCTATATTTAAGTTTGAGTTATTGTTCTCATTATTCTTAAGGTTTGTGACTCTCTTTTGAGTACTTTAATTCTAAGTTGCTCGAGAGTTAGAGTAGTTGGATAGTGTAAGCGTGGTGCTTAGACTTGATAGCTCATATATGCCTCCTATAACGCCGGTAGTAGTGGTTGTTCGCAAGGGTGACTCTTATAGCCTTGTTGATTCTTCTATAGTCCACTTACCCGTGTGTAGGCTCGGTAGGATTATACATTTGCATAAAAGACTCATACTCTGTTTTTGACCTTTTATGGCAATATCCCCACTAAGAATAATATAAACATATCACTCTTAAATTGGAATTAGATAGCCTTAGTGATCCCCTCTATACTTCTAGATTCTCCGTCCTTGTTAGCTACTTAGGGGTTAGACTTTAAGACTTAACACTATCCGTTCCTTTGGGTTCGATATTAAAACTGGGTTACTCCGGTGAAGTGCTACATCGGTAGATCTTATCTGTGCGCTTTGCGGATAAAGTAGAGTGTGCGTTAATTTATACCAACAAGCATTTCTGGCGCCGTTGCCGGGGATAGAGTTTATCTCTACTCTTGGTAGCGACGTTAGTAAGTGTCAACAGTGGGATGGTAGAATGTTGGTGTCTTGAAAGTCTATCAGTCTTTTTTCATTTTGTACTTGAGTTTCTTCATCATCTCTTTCTTCTGCCCTTGGAAGGGTTACTGGTGCAGTCTGTCTTCTTTGTGCTCCTTCAGGGTATGGTGGATCTCGAGTGGTTCTCCCATGTCTAGTTGTGATCCCCTTAATCTGCTCATGGTTAGTGGTAACAGGCAAAACAACAACCAATTGTGATATTTGGTTTCTATTCTTTTATTATAATTGAGTTGATCTTTAATGGCAGAAGAAAAATCATCCATCTTAGCATTTATGTTTTCAAGAGTCTTGTCATTTAAAGCAAGTCTTTTAGTAATGCTATCATTTATCCTGGCTTGTTCTAAAATTAAATCTCTTAAAGTAGGTTGATTAGAATCGGAGGAACTAAATTTACTGGTGTCGGCGTTTTTACCCCGGGGGTCTGACACCAACGAGTAATATGATCGTGTGCTCTCTTCCTGGATGGTGATGCAAGATGACACAAGGATTTATCCTGGTTCGGGCAAAGAAGGCCCTACGTCCAGCGGGGGGGAGGAGGTTCTTGTATTACTTGCACCTAAGTGCTTGTACAGGGGCAATACAAGCTCAACGAGCGTGGACGAGAGTCTGGACTCGCGTGTGTGTTGTGTGGACTCGTGTGCGCTTTTCTATTTTGTCGTATGTGCGTAACCGGCCGAGTGAAGGGCTCTGGTGTCCCCTTTTATAGAGCGAGAGGAGGCCAGGGTTACATAAGTGTAATACAGGAGTCGGGATGTACAATGTCCAATACAGTGAAGAGTTGGAATTCTGTCTTGTCGGGGTTGCTGTAGCCAGCGTGGGGGTTGCTGTTAAGGCGTCCTTGAAGCGTGGCCTCCATCCCCGGCGCGGACGTGGAGACAGGGCGACGTGGAGGTCATGCAGCGCCCATCTCGGCACGTACATGACATGGCAGGGTTCCTCCGGGTCTTGGGGGTACCTGTCCTCCAATAGCGTGAAGACTGTCAGGGCTCGAGGGGCGCAGCGCCGGCCTCGAGGTGGCGCCTATGGGGGGCTCGAGTCCCCGCAGGTATGGGCAAGTCCCGGGAAACCCGAGCGCACAGCGGGTATCCAGGCCTCGAAACATGGCTTGGACGCACAACAGTGTGGGGTATGGCCGAATAGTGCTGTACTGGTGCCTTTTTGCCCATGCTTGTGGTGAAAACGAGACTTGACTCTGCCCTGGTTCACTGTGGTACACGTCAGGTTGCAGAGGACGTGACTGGAGTAGGTGGACGCATTAAATGCGCGGCATGGGATTGGCATCCGACGTCTGCCGCTCGAGGGAGGCGTGATGTGCCTCGTGGGATGGTTTACCGTGCTAGAGAGGCTCGAGGTCTCTGCGCAGGGTCTCAAGGAGCGGTGCAGGGCTCGAGGCCTGTGTGCCGGGGCTCGAGGGGTGGGCTGCCATGAGGCGGACAGTAAGGCTTTGGCGGCCCTGGGCTCCCTGGCGATGGGCCGGCGCTGTAGGCCTCGAGGGGTTGGCCTTTTAGAAGGTTAGACTTGTTGGGTTTGTTATTAATTGGTGTTCTAGGTCTAACCTATTTGTTTTGCGTTGATTGGGGGTACCCCTTTGGCGTTCCCCCGACAGTAGCCCCCGAGTCCTTGTTCGAGTGCTGGCACTCGGGCAGGGGCTCATAACCGGGATCCCCAGGGTTAGCTAACTGGACCTCGAGGGTTTGGTTAACTCTAATTCTGTGGGTGTTGCGCGAGCGACACCCGCGGGTGTAGCCCCCGAGGCCACGGGGGAGTAGTTAGGGCTCCCTCGTGGGCTTTTTCACGTGTGTGAGTGTTAGTTACGTCTTTTAGGTTCGGGAGTGTCGAGCCCCCGAGTTTTTAGACCCTCTTCCGTCGAGGGGTGCCAGGCTGAACCGACTGGTCGGCTCTTCGAGCTGTCCGGCACGCCGGTTGCCCTGGCATGTCATCCCGCGAGTCCTTTCGGTCGGATGTGAGGGGGGATGCCTCGTACTACCACGAGCGGGCGAGTATCGAGGTTCCCGGTGAGCTGGTAACGGGGGACCCAAGTGAGACCTCGTGCCCCGTTCG
Organism: Coix lacryma-jobi var. lacryma-jobi; assembly: GCA_009763385.1. NCBI lineage: Eukaryota > Viridiplantae > Streptophyta > Magnoliopsida > Poales > Poaceae > Coix > Coix lacryma-jobi. The sequence continues at coordinate 173,901,156 of CM019822.1, read as the reverse complement.
ATAGGGTCGACTGTAGCCCAGAGGCGATCTCATAAAGCATGGGCGCTCGGTCTGCAGGAGTGTCGGGTCCATTCGATAGGACCCGGTGGCTCGATGCCTCCCTTCGAGGGGATCTCTCTGCATGTCGTGCGCCCTGCCTTGGATACACGTGAGGGGCCTCGAGGGCTTGGCCCTCGAGCGATGCTGCGAGTGGCACCCCTTAGTGTCCCTGACTCGGTTGCTCGAAGCCGGCTGTCGAACCCTCTTCGAGGGCCAGCCTTCGCTGCTTCGAGGCTTGGAGGGGCCGGGGCCCGTTTTTACCTTCGTGAAGAAGCCTCCGCCGTTTGGAATCCTCCTGCCCGTTGGGCACGCCTTTTTAGGCGGAAACAGTCGGGGAGCAGATATCGTGGCGCCAGGGCAACGGATGCGAAGTTGAAGCGGCGGTTGTGGTGGGCCCAGGTAACGGAGTGAAATGCGGGGCTGCCGCGTGTACCTGTCGACGGGCTCAATATTCGGTTAGGTGGGCGCATTAAATGCATGCGGTTACCTTTTTCCGTCGTGGGAGACCCCGCCCGTTGGGGTTTTCTCTTATAAATATCGAAAGAGGGGAAGAGGAACCCTTTACTTTGCCTTTGCCTTCACCGCCGCCATAGCCTTCACGCGCCTTCTTCCTCGAGTTAGTCGATTGGGAATTTTCCGGCCGTCCGTCCGTTGCTCGGGTACGCGCCGTCACCGCCATGGCTGCCCAGACACAAGCGCTGCCGGCCGAAGACTGGAGCCCGACGAAGGTGACGCAGCGCGAGATGGACTCGTTGGTGGCCCAGGGGCTTCTCCGTCCCAACCCGGAGGAGGGACCCGCGTGGTGGGCTATCCCGTCGGCGGATCACCGGGAGCCGCACCCGCCGAAGGGGTACGTGGTGAGCTTCACGCGCTACCACCGAATGGGGCTCGGTGTTCCGCCGAGCCGCTTCATGCGGGCGTTGACCCACCACTACGAGGTGGAGCTACAACACTTCTCCCCCAACTCAATTTCGCACGCCGCCATCTTCGCCGCGGTGTGCGAGGGGTACCTGAAGATCGAGCCGCACTGGGAGATGTTCGTCCACCTCTTCCGGGGCGAGCTCTTCATCAAGGCCTTGAAGCCTAGCAGGAGGCGGCTCGTGCGCATGGGCTCCCTCACCGTCACTGCGAGGACTGGGACCTCGTCGGCCAATGTCCCCTGCGAATACCTCTGCTACAAGCTTTCCACCAACCCGGCCGGGTGGGACGACCACTGGTTCTACCTGCGGAGTGAAGGTGGTCTCCTTCCGCAGTACACCGGCAGTGTCCTCACTCAGCGCTCGAAGAAGTGGACCTGGGGTGTCGCGGCGGACAGGCAACGCCACCTGGTACCGCTGATGAAGATGATGAAGATGCTGGTGGACGAGAAGAATCTGACCGTTCAGGCGGTCATCTGGGCGTTCCATCAGCGAAGGGTTCTTCCGCTGGCGGACCGCCCCCTTCTTATGCACGAGATGGGGCCGAAGGCCCAGCTCGAGGCGCTAAATCGACCGAGGATGGCCGAGGAGAGGCTGCCTCGGAACGAGGGCGTCTCCCGGGTGTCGATCACGATCCAAGGGTCGTTCGTCCCCGAGGACACCAACCTGATCACCATGGCACCCGACAAGGGGTGTCTCGACCTGGTAAGCCCCCCTCAAGCTAAGCTGTCCCGAGCCTCCTCCCCCTTTCTCTTTCTCCGAATCTTGTACATTCTTCTTGTGGTTTTCCTCGTCATGCTTCTTCTTCTTCGCAGGGGACGTTTACTTGTCGTGCGTCGAGGCCCCCGGTGAGGGAGGACGCCGCGGATACCCAGGTGAGGCGCCTCTCTGCTCAGAAAGATAAGGAGAGCAAGGATGCTAGAAAGAAGAAAGAGAAAGACAAAAACTTGCGTCGCTCGGCTCGGGAGCAGAGGCTGGCGAAGGCTCGTCGTAACCGGCAGCCTGGAGATGGGTCCCCCGAGCTCAGCTCCTCGAGCTCAGAGGAGGAGAGTGATGAGGAGGAGAGTGACGACGAGGGGAAGGATGCGCGCCTGAGGCGCGCGGGGGTCGTCGACGTCCGGGCTGACCGTTCCTCTGTGCAGAAGGATGTCTTGGAGGTCCCTCGGGCGAAGGGATCGCGCGGGACGCAGCCGCGGAAGGCGGCGCCGAGCCCTGCCTCGTCCGGGGCTCAAGGCCCGTCGAGCTCCGTGCCGGACGTGCCCCCGGACGCAAAGAAGCCTCGGACCCGGGGCGCCGTCGCCGCGGCACAGAAGGAGGCCACGGCCACGTCTGCCCAGGCGGGGGGTCTCAAGAAGGGTCGGTCCTCGAGAAGCGGCCAACACGTAGAGAGGGACTCCGGGTCAGATCGCCGCAAGTCGCCGAGGGCGGCGTCGAGCCCGCGGAGAAGCGGGCAACATGAGGGGGCGTCGAGCCCCCGCCATCATGACCATCGGGTGGGGAGCCGTGAGCGCTCCCGGAGCTCCTCACCGCACCGTCGTCGGGAGAAGGAGACCGACGCGGGGGGACGCGACCGCCGGCACGAGCGCCGGAGCAGATCCCGGAGCCCGCGCAAGGAAGGGCGCCACGAGGACCGCTCGAGGGGGACGCGGTCCCCCCCGGGACAAAAGGCAGAAGGAGAGCTCCCTGCTGGGGTCGAGCCACGGGAAGCCCCGGGAGCCTTCCCCCCATCCGAGCCACACAGAGACGGCTCGAGGGCATGGCTCGAGCCATGGGTCGGGCTCGAGGCCCCCGAGTGAATCCGGCGGCTCGGGGAAGAAGCCCCGTCATCACTTTGGGTAAGCGACGCTCCTTGACTCCGTTGGTTGTGAAGCTTCGCCTTTTTTCCTTTGACGACATGTGCCGTTTCCGGTTATCCATGGAGAAGCGCTCCCGGCAGGAGGCAGACCCGGCGGCGTCCAAGCGGGCCAAAACCTCGAGCTCTGCTGAGGAGCAGGCGCCTCGAGGTACGGCTCCTTCTTCTGCTGGAGAGGCCGCCTGGCTGGTGAAGGCCCAAGCAGCCCTGGCTCGGGGGAGTCAGATGGCCACCGCGGATCTTGGTGAGGCCGCCGCCGTCACGCGCGAGGGTCGAGGCTTTTTCCTGGTTCTGATGATGTTGTTCCCTTTTTCAGCAGGGACCACGGCTCCTGGCGCCGAGCCTGCCACCACCGCGCTCGCTGCCGTACCACCTCCTCCTCCTCCTTCGGCGGCGCCTACTGAGAGGACTGCTTCCCCTCCCATCACGACGATCATTTTGGGGGGAGCAGCGGAGGTAGGCGCGACTTCGTTAGAGTCCGGGGCTGAAGGGATAGCGGCCCTTGAGGCCTCAATTGACGCGAGCCGGTCCGCGGAGGAGGGAGAGGCGTCGGTGGAGAGGGTGCCGACGGTGTTGGAGCTCTTGGGCGAGCTGGAGCAGGAGCCATCCCCCGTCGAGGTCTCAACGTTGGTGGAGGCGGTTGACGCGCCGGCTGGGGGCGACAAGACGCCGGAGGACCCGACGAGGGGGGAGAGGCTAGCGACGAGCCACCCTTCGAGTGACCCGCTACCGCTCGAGTCCCTGCCTCTACGCGAGGCCGTACCATCGCCTCGGACGAAGCAGCAGGAGGAGACGGCGGAGGTGCGGGGAGAGCCACAGCCGGTGCCGCCGGTTGGTGGGTTGCAGCTGGCGCTGCTTGAGCCGGAGGTCGAGGGTCCGCCCATCGTCGAGCTTGATCGACCGGTGTGGCCATATCCCGACGCGCCGAGCTCCTCCCGCGCCATGATCCCCGTGGAGCGATCAGCTTAGCAGGGAACTCCGCGGGAGGCGGGGTTGATCTTCAGGGAGCTGGCCGCGCTCGTGGCGGAGGCGGAGCAGTCCTTCTCGGAGGAAGCGGAGAGGTCCATGCAGGCGGCGGCTGCCCTCGCGAAGGCGCAGGTGCAACTCCAAGAGCTCTGTGCCGAGCTGGACTGGAACGCCCAGATGGCGAGCTGGCTCAACGCCGCACAGGCGGAGGCTCGGGTGGCTCGGGACGAGGCCGCTCAGGCAAAGGAGGAGGCCACCACCGCGCTGTCCGAGGCGGAGGCGTCGAAGAAGGATGCCACCGACGCTCGAAGTGAGGCCGCTACTGCCCGATCTGCGGCAGAAGCGGCGAAGAAGGAGGCCGAGAAGGCCCAAAGCGAAGCCGCCACCGCCCGATCCGCGGCGGAGGCGGCGAAGAAGGAGGTCGAGGAGGCCAAGAATGGTGTCGCCACCGCCCAGGCTGCAGCGGAGGTGGCGCGGCAAGAGGTGATCCAGAAGGATCTGGCCCTTGCCGATACGGGCAAGCTGGTCGAGGGCCTCAGGGCCGAAAAGCTTGACGTGCTGTCCGAGAAGCGTAGGCTCGAGCAGCGCGTCGAGGGCCTCACCAGCGACCTCGCCGCTCTGGACGCGCACTGCGATGGTAATTTTCATGCCTTGTCTTTGCCTTGATTTTGAGGTTTTTTGTCACGTCGCAGTCTCACTCTTTCTTGTTTGTTGCACAGAGGTCGAGAAGACCGCCGAAGAGCTTCGTGAGACGAACAGGGCCCTCGTGGATCAACTTCAAGATGAAACCATGGTGGCGGAGCGGGCATGCGTTACCCTCGACAGGCTCGGCTCCATGTGGGGTGCCCCTCCGGTGGCCGTGGCAGAGGACACGGTGGCTCGGGGCGACGCCCTGGTGGACGCCTTGTGCTACTTTGACGTGGCCGCACGGGACCGCGTCCGGCACGCTCTCCGCCATGGCGTCAAGTAGGCGCTCGCGGCCGTCCGCTCCGGCTTCCGCTTCCCGGTCAATGTCATCGCCAAGGGCTTCATCGAAATCGAGGGGAAGGACGAAGAATGGAACGACCGCCGTGTCAAGAAGATCCTCGAGAAGGTGGACAAACCGGGGGCGGCGTTCGCGAAGATCTTCGAGGAAGATGTGTTGCCTCCTGACGCGGGCAGCGGTGTTGAAGGCCCTCCTCCTCCTGGCCTGGACGTCGAGGTTGAGCCCGCTGTGGAAGATCTCGGGGAGGAGTACCAGACCGACGAGGAATAAGGCCTGCGTGCCAAATTTGGGCGTCGAGGCCCTTGTGAGGGATTATGTCATGACTTGTGGCCTGTCGAGGCCAACATGTGTATATATGACTTGTTTGTTTAACGAAGCTGTTTTTCTTTTCAATTTTGTTTGACCATCTCTTTTTGTCGTTAACTTGAGTTTCTGCTGGCTTGGTCTGTGCTCCTTCGATACGCGTCACGAGTTCCTCGAGGGGAAGCGTAGGTAGGGTACCGTAGCCCGGGGGCGTAGGTGGCCATCTACGTCGACGCCCCCCGACTCTTGGAGGCTCGAGGTATTTTCGGATTTAGACGTTGCTAGCTCGCTCGAGATACGAATCAAGATGAGGGTCAAACTTTTGAAAAGAAAAACGCGCTTTTTCCGGGGTCTGGGGGGGTTCCCCCCTGTCAGCCCCCGAGGGAGGCTCGACCCAGAGTAAAGCAGGGTCGAGGCTACCTTAAGTTGCTAAGTAATGTGAAAGACAGTGCACGAGTTTGCTCATTCATATTTAATCATGTTTGTACAAAGCGACAGAATGAACGAGGCTTCGAGGCCCTTAAGGGTAAAAGCGACGTAGCTGAGATATGTTCCACGCGTTTGCCAGGATCCTGCCTTCATCGTCGTAGAGCTTGTACGTTCCTGGCTTGAGCACCTCGGCCACGGTGTACGGGCCTTCCCACGGAGGGGTGAGCTTGTGGCGCCCTCGATTATCTTGCAGCCGTCGAAGCACGAGGTCCCCCACCGTCAGGTCCCTTTTGCGCACGTGCTTGTCGTGGTAGCGACGAAGTGTTTGCTGGTAGCGTGCGGAGTTGACGAGTGCTACGTCTCGAGCCTCCTCGAGCTGGTCCTTGGCGTTGGCAAGCCTCTCGTCGTTGGTTTGCTCGTTGTAGGCTCGAAGTCGAGGGGAGCCATACTCGAGGTCCGTAGGCAAGACGGCCTCGGCGCCGTAGGTTAGGAAGAACGGAGTGAACCTGGTGGCTCGACTCGGCGTAGTCCTGAGGCCCCACAGCACCGAGGGGAGCTCTGCAGCCCACCCCTTTCCGAAATTCTTGAGGGTCTTGAAGAGCCTCGGCTTCAGCCCGTGGAGTATCATGTTGTTGGCGCGCTCGACCTGCCCGTTGCATTGAGGGTACGCGACCGAGGCCCAGGTCACGCGAATGTTGTTGTCGTCGCAGAAGTTGGTGAACTTTTTGCCCGTGAATTGGGTGCCATTGTCGGTGATGATGACGTTAGGCACCCCAAACCGGTACATGATGTCGGCGATGAACTTGACGGCCTTCGCGGAGGTGGGGTCGCCTACAGGCTTAGCTTCAATCCACTTGGTGAATTTGTCGATGGCCACGAGCACATGCGTGTACTTTCCAGTTGTCATCTTGAGGGGACCCACGAGGTCGAGCCCCCAGACGGCAAACGGCCAAGTGATGGGGATCATCTGTTGGGCGTGCGCGGGCTGGTGCGTTTGCTTGGCGTAGAACTGACACCCATGGCAAGCTTGGACCAGGCGCTTGGCGTCTCCGATGGCGGTTGGCTAGTAGAAGCCTTGTCGGAAGGCGTTCCCCACCAGGGTCCTTGGCACTGCGTGATGGCCGCAAGCCCCCGAGTGCATATCGTCGAGGAGCCTGTGTCCTTCCTCGAGGGGGATGCAGCGCTGAAGGATTCCTGATGGGCTTCGACGGTATAGCTCTCGTTCGTCGCCGTAGATGACGTAGGTCTTGGCCCTTCGAGCGATGCGTCGGGCCTCCGTCTTGTCTTCTGGTAGCACGCTTTGCGTCAGATAGTCGAGGAAGGGCGTCCGCCAGTCGAGGGGTCGTGATGAAGGAGAGGTGGGTGCGTCGATCTGCATCGTCTCAGCGAATGTCGAGGTGTCATCCTCGAGGGGTGGCGTTGAAGGTCGAGCCCCCGTGTCCGGCTCGAGGGGTGGCGTCGAGGGGCCAGCCCCCGGGTCGATTTTGACGGATGGCTCGAAAATGTCCCTCGAGAAGACATCTGGTGGGACGGTGCCACGCGTGGACGCTAACTTAGCCAGCTCGTCCGCAGCCTCGTTGTACTTTCGAGCGATGTGGTTGAGCTCGAGGCCGTAGAACTTGTCTTCTAGCTTGCGCACTTCTCCGCAGTACGCTTCCATCCTGGGATCGATGCAGCTCGAGGCCTTCATGACCTGGTTGACGACGAGCTGCGAGTCTCCTCGAACGTCGAGGCGTCGGACCCCTAGCTCGAGGGCGATACGCAGCCCGTTGACGAGGGCCTCGTACTCAGCGACGTTGTTGGAGGCGGGGAAATGCAAGCGCAGCAGGTAGCGTATGTGAACTCCGAGGGGTGAGATGAAGAGCAGGCCCGCGCCTGCCCCCGTCTTCATGAGGGACCCGTCGAAGTACATAGTCCAGAGCTCGGCTTGGATTTGTGCCGGCGGGAGCTGGGTGTCGGTCCACTCAGCAACGAAGTCCGCCAGCGCTTGCGACTTGATGGCTTTTCGCGGAGCGTAAGTGATGGCCTCTCCCATTAGCTCGGCAGACCACTTGGCGATGCGCCCCGTGGCCTCCCGGTTGTTGATAATTTCTCCGAGGGGGAAGGATGATACCACCGTTACGGGATGGGCGAGGAAATAGTGCTGGAGCTTGCGCCTCGTGACGATGATGCCGTAGAGCAGCTTCTGGATGTGCGGGTACCGGACCTTGGCCTCGGAGAATACCTCGCTGGTGAAGTACACCGGCCGTTGGACTGGTAGCGCATGACCCTCCTCGTGCCTCTCAACGACTATGACCGTGCTGACCACCTGGGTGGTTGCGGCCACATAGAGGAGGAGAGGCTCGGGGGGATCGTCACCTTGGGCTGGTCATGGTGGCACGAGAATTGGCGCGGAAGTCAGCAACCCCTTCAGCTTGGTTAGGGCTTCCTCGGCTTCGACAGTCCACGCAAAGCGTTCCGTCTTCTTCAGCAGGCGGTAGAGAGGTAGCGCCTTTTCCCCTAGCCTCGAGATGAACCTGCTGAGAGCGGCTAGGCAGCCTGTCACTTTCTGTACGCCCTTGAGGTCTCGAATTGGGCCCATCCTCGTGACTGCTGAGATTTTTTCGGGGTTGGCCTCGATCCCCCGTTGTGAGACAATGTAGGCAAGTAGCATGCCCCGGGGCACACCAAAGACACATTTCTCGGGGTTGAGCTTCACATTCTTGGCCTGGAGGCACTCGAAAGTGGTCTCGAGATTGCTGATGAGGTCCCCGACTTTCTTGGTCTTAACCACGATGTCATCGACGTTGGCCTCGACGGTTTTGCCTATATGTTCGCCAAAGATATGCTGCATACAACGCTGATACGTTGCCCCAGCATTTCGAAGGCCGAAGGGCATTGTAACATAGCAATACATACCAAAAGGCGTAACAAAAGAGGTAGCGAGTTCGTCGGACTCTTTCATCTTGATCTGGTGGTAGCCGGAATACGCATCGAGAAACAAAAGTACTTCACACCCCGCAGTGGAATCGACAATCTGATCAATTCTAGGTAAAGGAAATGGAACTTTTGGACATGCTTTATTCAGACCAGTGTAGTCTACACACATCCGCATTTTTCCATTCTTTTTTCTTGACTAGTACAGGGTTAGCTAGCCACTCCGGGTGAAATACCTCCTTGATGAATCCAGCCGCCAAAAGCTTGTGCACCTCCTCGCCGATGATCCTGCGCTTCTCCTCGTCGAAGCGGCGCAGGCGTTGCTTCACCGGTCTGGACCCGGCCTGGATCTCCAAGGCGTGCTCGGCGACTCCCCTCGGTATGCCTGGCATGTCCGAGGGGCTCCACGCAAACATGCCGATGTTCGCGCGGAGAAAGTCGACGAGCACTGCTTCCTATTTAGGCTCGAGGCTGGATCTGACGGCCAGCGTCTTGCCATTGGTCAAGGTCGGGTCGACGGTTATCTGCTTGGTGTGCTCCGCCGGCTCGAAGGTGCCAGCGTGGCGCTTTGCTTCAGGGGCCTCCTCGGTGGCCAGGGCAGCTAGGGCCTCGAGCGAGTAGAGGTGGACGTTTGCCTCCCCACGCTCAACGCACTCCACGTCGCAGTGGTACGCATGCTCGTAGGAGGTGTCGACGGTGATGACGCCTTTTGGCCCCGGCATTTTGAGCTTCAAGTACGTGTAGTTGGGGACCGCCATGAACTTAGCGTAGCCGGGCCTGCCGATGATGGCGTGGTAGGTCCCTTGGAACCCGACCACCTCGAAGGTGAGCGTCTCCCGGCGGAAGTTGGCCGGCGTGCCAAAGCAGACAGGCAGGTCGATGCGCCCGAGGGGGTGTGCCTTCTTCCCTGGTACGACTCCGTGGAACCCCCCAATGCTGGGTCGGAGCTGGTCCCTCGAAATCCCCAGAAGGTCGAGGGTCTCGAGGTATATGATGTTGAGGCTCGAGCCCCCATCCATCAACACCTTGGAGAACCGCACGTCGACAATTACGGGGTCGACGACGAGGGGGTACGCCCCCGGATTTACGACATGGTCCGGATGGTCATCACGGTCGAATGTGATCGGCGCGTCAGACCAGTTGAGGTACTGGGGAGCGTCGTGGCGGAGTGCGAAGACCTCCCGGCGTTCCTTCTTCCTCTCCCGAGCTGAGAGCCCGACGGTTGGGCCCCCGTAGATCATGAAGCAGTCACGCACCGGGGGGAAACCCGCGTCCCCGTCGTCGCGTCGTTTGTTGTCCTTGCCCTTAGGCGCGTCTTCCTTCTTGTCGCCGAGCCTGGAGTAGAAGCTCTTCATCAATCGGCAGTCCTTCAACTTGTGATTCGTGGGACCCTTGTGATAATGACAGGGATCCTCGAGCATTGTGTCGAAGACGGCCCCGTCAGGGGGGCCTCGAGGCTTCTTGTGCACGAGGGCGGCCGCGAGCACCTCTTCATCGTCGTCGTCATCGGCGTCGTGCTTCGCCTTCTGACCTTTGCCTTTGTTCCTCTTCTTTTTGTTGTTGTTGTTGCGGTTCTTGACGTTGTTGCCCTTGCTCGAGCCCTCCGGTGCGGCCTCCGCCTTGCCTTTGTCCGTGGAGCGGCCAAAGAAGGCCCCTACTGCCTCGTCGCCTGAGGCAAAGCTGGTGACTCGATCCATCAGATCCTCGACCGTCCTGGGACGGTAGCGCCCTAGCTCATGGACCTGCTCTTGGCAGGTCGTGCCTGCGAGGAACTCTGAGATGACATCCTCATCAGGCACATGGGGGAGCTCGAGACGCTGCTTCAAGAATCGCCGGGCGAAGTCGCGGAGTGGCTCATCTGTTGTCTGCCTGCAACGTCGTAGATCCCAGGGGTTGCCTGGGCGCACGCAGGTCCCCTTGAAATTCCCTTTGAAGACCCTGACTAGGTCGGCCCAGTCGTGGATCCGATCCGGCGGGAGCCCCTCGAGCCACTGACGGGCGGTGTCCGAGAGGTGGAGTGGGAGCTGGCGTATGATCACGCGGTCGTCGCTCTTCGCCCCGCCCAGTTGGCAGCCTAGGCGGAAGTCGGAGAGCCATAGCTTGGGCTCGACCTCCCCGTCATACTTCACGATATTGGTAGGTGGTCGAAAACGGTCGGGGAGGGTCGAGCTGCGGATGGCCCGGCTGAAGACCCTGGGGCCCGAGGGCTCGAGGGCTTGCCGGTCCTCGTCGTTGTCGTAATGCCCTCCTCGATGGGCGTTATAGCCACGCTCCTCGGCCCCTTTGTCCTTGCGCCGGCGGTTGATGTCATTACGGGCGTCATTGGCATCTCGAGGTGGCCTGTTGTCGACGATCCGTTCCCGGACTGGCCTGGCTCGAGGGGCGTCCGGCTGGTGGACGGACATCTCCCGCTCGTTGAGGGGCGCGTCTGCTGGCTTCCCCGAGGCCGCCCTGCGCCGTCGCGAGGCTGAGCTCTCGGCCTGCTGCACAACGGCTGTCTCGAGGAGGTTCTTCATTTCCCCGAGCATGCGCCTAGCGTCAGGGTTGGAGACGGCGAGTAGATCACGGAGCAGCATTGCCGCCGCCACCACATTCTGCCCAGCTCGGGGGAAACGCACCTCGAGGCATGCTGGTGCCCCGTCCTCGAGGATCTGCCGGTGGACCTCTCGAGCGCGGCCATGAACACCGGCGCCTCGAGGCTGGGTCGGTTCCTGTGCTAGAGTTTTCTCGAGCTGCAGCAGGCGTTGTCGTTCCTCCTCACCCTTGGCGATGGCCTCCCGCAGCTGCGCGAGCTGCGCCGCCCGGTCGTCATTGTGCTGAGATGGCGCAGCCGGCGCCGGGGGTTCGTTCCTCCCCTGAACGCGTGATCCACCTGCCGCAACCACGTTTCCGGGCTCTTCGAGGTTGAGCGCCGGCCTGGTGTCGTCGTCGCCGTCGTCCTCGGCGTCGTCCACGGCCCCCTCGAGCTGGAAGCACTCCCTGGTGGGATCCCAGAGGTCAGGGTCGTGGTAGTCATACTCGTCAGAGTCGGAGCTGTTGATGCTGCGCCGCCCTGGCTTGTGCCGGGACTGCAGCTCGCGGTACCATTCCCCGAAGGTGGCTCGCCGGGGTGGCTCGATGACTCGTGAGAAGTCGCGGTCGACATACGCAGGGTAGATAACCTCCAGGTCGGCGGTGGCTCGTAGGAGCACGCCCGGTCGTTCCTCCTGCTCTGCCGCCGCTCGCCCCTGATGGCGCTCGCCGAGGTGGCGGGCGTAGGCAGCTGCGGAGTTGATGAGGCCGAACGGGGGCCGCTGGCGTCGAGCGCGGCACACCCCGTGCGGGAGGAAGCCCGGTGGCGTCGACGGGGCATGGCTAGGGGGCCTTTCGCCGGGCTCCCGGTCCGTGCGCATGACGAACGCGAACTCGCTGGGAGAGCGCGCGCGCGCCCTAGAAGTCTCCGTTCGCGCGCTGGGCAGGTTTCTCCTCGGGGAACCTGCGCCGGCCACGGGGAAGTGGGTGTATGCCGCGGGCACCGCCTGTGCCCGGCGACGATGGTGACGACGGCGCCGCTCACGAGGTGGCGACGCGTGGTGGTGCGGGGGCTACGCGCCACGCCTCCCGCGCGGGGTGGCGGGACACGCCCTCCACTCGAGCCCTCCGTGGAGAGCAGGGTCAGCTCGTTGCCGCTGCCGGTGGCCAGGAACTCGAGGCTCCCGAACCAGACGACGGCACCAGCAGAGAACGAAGGAGTGGAAGAAGCCATCCAGGAAACAACGAGAAATCGACTCGGACACGCGAAGGCCCCTACCTGGCGTGCCAACTGTCGGCGTTTTTACCCCGAGGGTCTGACACCAACGAGTAATATGATCGCGTGCTCTCTTCCTGGATGGTGATGCAAGATGACACAAGGATTTATCCTGGTCCGGGCAAAGAAGGCCCTACGTCCAGCCGGGGGGAGGAGGTTCTTGTATTACTTGCACCTAAGTGCTTGTACAGGGGCAATACAAGCTCAACGAGCGTGGACGAGAGTCTGGACTCGCGTGTGTGTCGTGTGGACTCGTGTGCGCTTTTCTGTTTTGCCGTATGTGCGTAACCGGCCGAGTGAAGGGCCCTGGTGTCCCCTTTTATAGAGCGAGAGGAGGTCAGGGTTACATAAGTGTAATACAGGAGTCAAGATGTACAATGTCCAATACAGTGAAGAGTTGGAATTCTGTCTTGTCGGGGTTGCTGTAGCCAGCGTGGGGGTTGCTGTTAAGGCGTCCTTGAAGCGTGGCCTCCATCCCCGGCGCGGACGTGGAGACGTGGCGACGTGGAGGTCATGCAGCGCCCATCTCGGCACGTACATGACGTGGCAGGGTTCCTCTGGGTCTTGGGGGTACCTGTCCTCCAATAGCGTGAAGACTGTCAGGGCTCGAGGGGCGCAGGGCCGGCCTCGAGGTGGCACCTACAGGGGGCTCGAGTCCCCGCAGGTATGGGCAAGTCCCGGGAAACCCGAGTGCACAGCGGGTATCCAGGCCTCGAAACGTGGCTTGGACGCACAACAGTGTGGGGTATGGCCGAATAGTGCTGTACTGGTGCCTTTTTGCCCATGCTTGTGGTGAAAATGAGACTTGACTCTGCCCTGGTTCACTGTGGTACACGTCGGGTTGCAGAGGACGTGACTGGAGTAGGTGGACGCATTAAATGCGCGGCATGGGATTGGCATCCGACGTCTGCCGCTCGAGGGAGGCGTGATGTGCCTCGTGGGATGGTTTACCGTGCTAGAGAGGCTCGAGGTCTCTGCGCAGGGTCTCGAGGAGCGGTGCAGGGCTCGAGGCCTGTGTGCCGGGGCTCGAGGGGTGGGCTGCCATGAGGCGGACAGTAAGGCTTTGGCGGCCCTGGGCTCCCTGGCGATGGGCCGGCGCTGTAGGCCTCGAGGGGTTGGCCTTTTAGAAGGTTAGACTTGCTGGGTTTGTTATTAATTGGTGTTCTAGGTCTAACCTATTTGTTTTGCGTTGATTGGGGGTACCCCTTTGGCGTTCCCCCGACAACTGGTATACTTATCTGGTTTGGAAGGTTGTTGTTGACGCAATCCTTGCTTGTGTAGAGTGGTGGAGTTGTTAATGATGTTAGCTTCTTCTTGATCTTCGGGAAATTCTATTCCTAAATATTCTCCACTTCTATTTTGAGCATCAAATGCGTCTTGAATAGCTTGACGTTCTTCCTTGTAGTTGGCTCTCTGAATAAGTCAATCCATAAGTACATCCATCTTAGTTGACAGTGCATATACTTCTTCTGGAAATTCTTCAATTTGGTGACAGCGTTGAGTAGTAACTTGTTTCCAGCTTTGATTTTCAGCTATCTTATCCATTAAACATTCTGCTTTTCCGAAAGTGAGTGACATAAATGATCCTCCAGCAGTGGCATCAAGTTGCTCTCTTGCTCTTGGTAACAATCCGTGATAAAACAGTTGCATGAGCAATTCGTTCCTTATTCCATGATGTGGGCATCTTAAGATTTGTTCCTGAAAATGCTCGCAAGTTTCTGGAATGGTTTCTCCTTTTTGTTGCTGAAAGTTGTATATCTTTTCCCTTAAGATATTGACTTTGCTAATTGGGAAAAATCTTGATAGAAAGGTCTCTAAACACTTCTCCCATGTCTTGATGTTATCCATGTTTGAATAGAACCACTGCTTCGCTTTTCCTTTCAGTGAGAAGGGAAAAAGACGAAGAAGTATAATGTCCTGGGGAACGTCCTTGATGATGATGGTGCTTCCGATCTCCAAGAAATCTTGTAGATGAGCGGTTGCATCTTCTTCTTCCTTTCCACCAAATGTAGTAGCTTGCACCATGTTGATAAGACTTGGCTTGAGTTCGAACTCAAGGTTGTTCGTCTGGAATGTAGGTCCGGTGCGAATGTTCCTGACACTTGGAGTAGAGAACTCCAGCAGAGTCTTGTTGGCCATGGCTTGACTACTAATGTAGATCTTCTACACGATCAAGTTGATTTCTGATTTGAAAGTGATGGATTACAACTGAACCTGTATTACCCTGTATATGATATAAACAAAGAAAAACAAGGGTAAGCCTGCCAAGACAGAGGTACAAGTGAATGAATGAATAATCTCCTTTGTTAAATTCCTAATAAGTTTTGTTTAGTTCCCGGTGGCTTCCATTACTTAGATAGATGTCCCCGGCAACGGCGCCAGAAATGCTTGTTGACACTTCTTAATGCAATTGCTTTTAATAAACTTTGATGAACTGATTCTAGCAAAAGCCTTCAGAAATGTGCAGGACACTCCTAGCATCACTTAAGTCAGGTTGTCATCCCCAACATGATACTAGAAATGTAATTCATATGTGACACTAGCTGAAAAGATATAAACAAATATTTATCCGCAAGCGCATAGATAAATATACCTGTTGTAGCAGCATTTCACCCAGGTTATCTAGGTATCGTTATTTATATTTTACCGAAGGTAGTAACGAAGCTGGGAACTAGTAAAAGTGGCAGAGATTATCATTCATTCATTACTCACATGTCTAAGCAGGGGTAAGACAAGATAAAGATAATAATGATAATAAAAATGGGAATTCTAGAGATAGAGCGAACTACATAGATCAAGCAGAGAGTCAGGAGATTAATTAAGAGATTCGAATCCTAAGTTACTTCGCATTTACTAAGCCTAGTGATTACTCTAGTTAATATACAATCATTTATAGCTAATTAATCTATCATCCATGATCAAGGGACATTACTAAATTAGAATCAAGAACAGAGTAATGAATTCTAACTTGCAACCGCGTCCTACTAAGATCTACATTCGGGGGGAGGACTACAAAGGACTCAACAGGACTGTCACTCCTGCGATCTACCTCTCGACCCGGAACATAGGATGTATTCGTAGGTAAACTTAGCCTAAACACCATGTTTACACCAGTTTGACCACTTAACTCTATCCGGAATAAAGCTAAGTACTTTACGAACATGATCATAAACTCTATCATAATCAGATCTATATTAAATATACAACTAGAATAAACTCCAAAACTGAATAAACTGAAATATATTAAGGTAGCATAAAGTCGAATAAAGATACAAATTACCGAGTCTTCAACAATGATCCGGAGACTCAGACGAAGCTTCTAGCCGGATATGCCGACGAAGTCGCCTGCCTCTACTTGAATCTAACTAGACTAAACTCTAATCTTGATGTAGAGCTCTAACTCTCTCTCTCTAGAAACCCTAATTTCTGTCTTGTCTTCTGATCTTGATCTGATGATGTTCTGGAGGGGGGTCAGGGGTCTGGTTATATAGCCCTGGGCGAGGAATCGCGATCATTGGATCAAACCGACTCGAGGTACGGTCGAGATGCATCCTAGAGGTCGGTGGAAGTAGCTTGCAGAAGACGAAGGCGTGGCGGCTCTATGGCCGACCGACCGGTGGGCCCTGTGGGACCGGTCGGTCCCACAAGTAAGCCTCCTGTGGTGCCTCGTCTCGTGGTGTCTTGTGGAGTCCTCTGGACTCTTCTAGAAGTATCCCGACGTGGCGGTGAAGAAATCTGCGTCGGGTTCCTTCTTGGGGAAGCAATGTGGTTGGTTTTCCTGTTTAATCCGTGGAAAATGTAGAATCGCCAAAACTCATGGAATTTGTTAGTTTAAACCTCCTATTTCTAAGTTGGCAATCCTTTTTGACATTTATTCAAGTCTTGTTGATAGTAAATAATGATAGTTAATAGACGTCAACAAACTCCCCCAAGCTAAACTTTTGCTAGTCCCTTGGCAAACATTGGGTTCTGAGAGTAAGATACAAGTCATCAACTTAAAACTTTCTTAAAAAGAGTTTGGAAGAATTTTCTCATGTTCCTTTTTGCAAATCTTTTACCTTAGTTCAGAATAATTGAAAGTTAGAAGTAATCAAGTCAAGCACTATGTCTCAAATTCTTTATTCCAACTTTACTCCGGAGTTTTGCATGACTTTTATAAAAATTCAGAGATCCTCTGTATGACCTTTTTCAAATTGCATATATATTTTTAAGTTTAAAAAGCATACCTTACTAAGTCGAAGTTCAGAGCTTAGGGAGAGAAATGTCATACTCTTAGATCAAGTATTTCAAACTTTTTGAAATTGTCAACTCTTACTGGCATATTGTAGTTAGAGGAACCATGGACTATCGTTCTTTTTCTTTTCATATTTTTGTCATACATTTTTCTTTTTCTTTTCTCTCTCTCTTTTTTTTCTGAGGTAGTCGGACACTTGTCCCTTTTTCTTTCCTCCTTATCATATCTTTGCATAGTACATGCCTCTAACACAATACTACTTCGGAAGAGTGAATCTTTTACATTTATAGAAGCTTGATCTTTAGAGCATGATAATCCTCTCTACCATAGCTAAAACTTAAAAACAGAGCAAGCATCCTCAAAGTATGAATTATTTATTATCAGGCTTATGTTATTATGTGTGACACCCCAATTTTAAGAACAAAATTGGAGCACAATATATGTATGCCAGGATCAATTTTCATACATATATCCACATCATAGTAAATATCAAAACAATGCTTTATTAATAATATCGAACTTTATTACAAAAATGACCCTCGGGTCTGAAAGAAAAGTACAGACTCTCATGAAACTGACTCTAAAATAAACTCTGATGAAAATGCGGAAGATCTGGACTCCACTCCACAGGAAGGTCGACCGGGGGGTAGCGCCATCCTAGTACAGGTCGTCAGGGTCGTAGCCTCCGTCTTCTGGATACTCCTGCTCCTCGTACGCGTAGTCTCCAGCGTCTGGGTGGGGTAGCAGGGGGACAAAGAGGAAGGGTGAGTACATCGAAATGTACTCCGCAAGTGTAGGAAATATATGCTTATGAGGCTTATAACAAAGGTAGGCTGACTTTGTTTGACTCAAGCGCCTAAAGCGACACACCTTATTAATCCTATTAATCCTATGCACCTATTTACTAGGTTATAGACAGACTCTGTAGAAAAGTATCAACACTCGGAGTCGCACCGAGCAACCAACACCTGAAGTCCATCAGGCAACCGCACCTGAAGTCCATCGGATGACCCGAACCCAAAACCAACCAGTAACCAACTAATCTCAAAGAAGTCCAAGCCGCTCGTGACCGTGAGCACGGCTGATATATCAGTTTTACACTCTGCAGAGGTTGCACATCGTTACCCATGAGTCGTGCAGATCCCGTCACGCTAAACACTGCCGAGGTGTATAGCAGGTTGCACTGCAAGGCCTTTACAAAACTCCCTCCAAGTCCGTTTTACACGTTCACTAAGGTTTCACCGCTAACAGTGGATGTACGCACCACTGCAGAAGCCCCCTCTTGTGCCACAAATCCGACCCCGTGTAAACCCTCAACTTGGAGGCAATTAATTACTTGGCCAGGTCCAGCCCATCCAGATCCCATGGTTGCGCTGTCAAGCCGGGTTACATGCTCTGAGAACCGGGTCCTAGGGATCCAGGCAGGATAAATCTAGCACGAGCCCCGAACCAAAAACCAAATAAGAGCTGCCAAGTCCATGGCACAAAACCACCAATACGGTTCCATCCTGCCGGATTTACCTAATAACCATGTTACTACAAAATTACCATGTCCACATTCGTTTCATAGTTCATTAATCAAGATTATAAACCTTTTAACTCCCATCCCAATCATGACTGCAGGGATAAGCAAGACACCTACCCGAACATCCCAAAACAGGCGACAAGGAAAATAGAGCAAGATCTAGTAAACCATAATATAGGATTCAAATTTGACATTGCATGCATCTACTAGATCTAAACTACTCTAATACCAAAAGTAAAATAAAGTAGGTGCAAGATGTTCAAGGACACTTGCCTTCGGACTGGGTCGAATCAACTGGGTCGCAAGGATGGTCTGGAGCGTCCTCGTACTCCGCACTCTCTGGCCCAAGCAACATACATGGCACAATACATAGAAATAAATAACAGTACAACAAACAGTATGAAAACAGGAAATAAACTAAACTAACGCGTAGAGCTCGACGAGACGAATCTAACGCAAGTTGAACGGGTCAAAACGGAGTTAAAACGAGCAAGTTATGGGCTTTTGAATTTCAGTGGCAAAACTGTAAATAGATTGAAGTCATTTTCGTATTTAAAATAAATTAAATCTGAAAAGGAATTTCACCAGGACTGGGCCTCACTTTGCTGAAAGTACAGGGGCTAGGATGCTACTTTTGCAAGACTCAGAGAATAGGACGGATGGACTGCGGGTTGGTTTCAAGGAAGTCTAGGGGGTTTTCTGCAAGATGGCGCGAACGGCTGATGCGGCGCGGGCGTGGTGCTGACGGTGCGCCACGTGGCCACGCGGGGTTGGCTCGGTGTGCCAGCTGTCTATGGACCGCGGGCGGTGGCTGCAGTGGACCGCGCCTTTGGCCTCACGGACCCGGTGTATACCGGTTCGTGGTGCCGATCTAATCGTGACCGTCAGAGTCAGATCGGACGGTTCTGGACGGTTAAGGAGAGGGTGGACGGGCGCCAGCAGAGCTTGGCACGGCGGCGATGAGGGCCTGCGCGGCGGCACCATGGGGAGGGCGGCGGCGCTTCACCTGGATAGCGTTCCGGTGCTCGGTGAGGCAAGATGGGGACACAGGAAGATAGCGGAGCCCATCACGAGCACGCTAGTGAGGTTTTTTGTCGCTGGAGACTGATCGGGGAAAGGCGGGTTGCGGCGGCGCCATTGCAGCGAGCTCCGGCGTGGATTGGATGGGACCTATGGATCACTAGAGATCATGGGGAAGGTAGGGAAAATGCGGCGAAGCTTACTGCGGTGTCGGTGGAGAGTTCTCTGGCGCCGGTGAATGTCCAGAGGCGGCCGGAGTCGGAGAGTGTGCGATGGAGGTGCTCCGGTGCGTCGGTGTGGTCGAGGGAGTCGGCTTCAGTCCGGGATCTCCATGGGGTGGCCTTCTAGGCGCATTGCCTCGCGACGAGTGCGCTGGTGGTCGCGGAAGGTCAACGGCGGCTCGGTGATTTCCCTGCGTGGTGGCAAGCTCGAACAGAGCCCAACAATGGCGCTGGCGGCGGTGTCTGGTGGGGGAAAAGGGCGAGGGTTTCGGTCGTGGAGTTGGATAGCGCGGCGGCGATGGTGGTTTGTTACTTGTAGGGCACGGGAAAGGTGAGAGGGGTGGCGGCTGGATCAGTCCGGGGGGGACACGGGAAACGCGAGCGTGGCGTCGCGCGTAGGGCGGAGAAGAGGTTAGGGGAAGAACTGACGTGTGGGGTCGCGGTGCAGTGAGAGAGCTGAGGAGAGGGGCGCTGTTGTGGGCGGCTGCGCGGTGCCATCGTGGGCCACGGTCGCTGCTGGGCCGGGGGGGCCGGTGCGCGCGGTGAGGAGGGAGGGGGAGTGCGGGTGGAGGAGAACAGAGGGAGTGGGGAAACAGCGGGCTGGGCCGCGCGCGAAGAGAGGAGGGGCGGGTTGGGCCGGCTGGAAGAGGAGAGGGGAGGGAGAGCAGGCCGGTCGGCCGTTTGGGGCCGGGCCAAAACCGAGGTGAGGGAGAGAATGAGGTCCTTGCCTTTTCTTTTCCTTTTGTCATTTGATTTTCCAAATTTTTCAAAAGCCTTTTGAATTCAAAATCAAAACCAGTTTGAAATCAAAATTACTTTGAAATATTTAGAAATATTTTCCCTAGGTTTTGAAAATAAAATTTGAGTTTGATTTTTCTCTAAAATTTTCATAAACCTTTTCATTTATTTTCTAAATAGATAAATGCGATTCGCCTTATACGGGTTTTAATAAATCATTTACCACGCAATAAAAATATGCAATGGCATGAATGCAACATGAAAATGATAAATAAATTTTATTTTCCTCCTCTAATAAACTAGCCAACCTATTTAGTTTCTAAATTCTTTAATTAAATTGGGGAAAATTAAATCAGGGTGTCATAAACCTACCCCCCTTAGAAGAATCTCGTCCTCGAGATTAGGAAGAGCCGGCGAAGAGATGAGGAAAATCTGCCCGAAGATCATCTTCTTTCTCCCATGTGGCTTCTTCTTCGGAGTAATGCTTCCATTGCACCTTGCAGATTTTAATCCTCTTGTTGCGAGTGTCTCGTTCCATCGTGTCCAGAATCTTGATCGGCTCGGAGAAAGTCAGATCATCCCGCAGATCAAGCTCCTCAAGTGGCAACTGCTCCTCTGGAACTCTGAGGCATCTCTTCAGCTGGGATACATGGAACACATCATGAATACCTGCCAGCCGTGCAGGCAACTCCAGCTGATAAGCAACTGCACCTTTCTTGTCAATCACCTTGAAAGGGCTAATGAATCTCGGAGATAGCTTCCCTTTGACATTAAACCTCCGAAGACCCCTGAAGGGTGACACCTTCAGATAAACAAAATCCCCAATCTGGAACTCCAGCTCTCGTCGTCTGATATCTGCGTAACTCTTCTGTCTAGACTGAGCTGTCTTCAGGTTGCTTCTGATCTGTCTGACCTGTTCTTCAGCTTCTTCTAAAGACTCGGGGCCAAAGACTTTCCTTTCTCCAACCTGATTCCAGAACAAAGGAGTTCTGCACTTCCTGCCATATAGTGCCTCAAACGGTGACATCTTCAGACTGACCTGATAGCTGTTGTTATATGAAAACTCTGCATATGGCAGACTCACATCCCAACTCTGGCTATTCTGGAGTGCACTGGCTCTCAACATGTCCTCCAGAATCTGATTCACCCTCTCTGTCTATCCATCAGTCTGAGGATGATAAGCCGAACTGAAACTGAGGCGAGTGTCCATAGACTCATGCAACCGCTTCTAGAATCTAGATGTGAACTGTGTACCTCTGTCAGATACTATGATCTTAGGTACTCCATGCAAGCATACAATCCGGGACATGTACAGCTCTGCCAGCTTCGGCCCGATATGTCTCCATGACCGGAATGAAGTGAGCCACCTGGTCAACCGATCACTATGACCCAGATGGAGTCATATCCAGACTGTGTCCTAGGCCAAACCAGTGATGAAATCCATGCTGATCTCTTCCTATTTCCACTCGGGAATCTGCAGAGGCTGTAACAAAACCAGCTGGTCTCTGATGTTGGGCCTTGACCCTCTGACATGTGTCACACAAAGCCACATACTCCGCTACTTCCCTCTTCATCCCATACCACCAGTAATACTGCTTCAGATCCTGGTACATCTTGGTACTGCCTGGATGGAGAGAGTAGGCTGAATCATGAGCTTCCCTCAGAATCAACTCCTTGATAGCCTTCACATCTGGAACACAGATTCTGCCTCTGAACCATAAGACACCCTGATCATCCTCTGTGAACCCGGGGGCTTTGTCCTCCTTGATCGACTGTCTGATCTCCAGAAGATACTCATCAGTGAGCTGCCCTGCTCGGATATCATGCTCCAAGGTCGAATCAACCTCCTGGCTACTGCATCAGTGTGGCCGAGTATACCCAGATTGAGCTTCACAAAACTCCTCATGCAACTCGGGTTGCTGCTCCTTGATCTCTAACACATTGCAGTAGACCTTCCTGCTCAGGGCATCTGCTACAACATTTGCCTTGCCGGATGATAGTTGATACTCAGATCATAATCTTTGATCAGCTCTAGCCATCTCCGTTGGCGAAGATTCAGATCTGGCTGGGTAAAAATATACTTCAAGCTCTTATGATCAGTGTATATCTCTGTCTTCTTGCCCATCAGATAGTGCCTCCAGATCTTCAGAGCATGAACAACAGCTGCCAACTCTAGATCATGTGTAGGGTAATTCAGCTCATGCTTCCTGAGCTATCTCGAGGCATAAGCAATCACACGACCTTCCTGCATAAGCACACATCCTAGACCCTGTCGCGAAGCATCACAATACACCGTGAAGTTCTTCTGGACATCTGGCATGACAAGAATAGGAGCAGAGGTCAATCTCGCTTTTAGCTCCTCAAAACCAGTCTGGCATTCAGGGGACCATACAAACTTGGCACCCTTCTCAGTCAGTCTCGTCATCGGCTTCACGATCTTGGAGAATCCTTCAATGAATCTGCGATAATATCCCGCCAATACGAGGAAACTCCGTATCTCAGTAACGCTCTCAGGTACCTTCCAGTCCAATATATCTTGGACCTTGCCTGGATCAACTGATACACCACCTTCTGAGATGATATGCCCCAGGTATGCAACCTTCTTCAGCCAGAACTCGCATTTGCTCAGCTTTGCATACAACTGATGCTCTCTGAGCTTCTGCAACACTAACCTCAGATGCTTCTCATGCTCTTCTTCATTCTTCGAGAATATCAAGATATCATCAAGGAACACCACGACGAACAGATCTAAAAACTCCATGAAGACCTTGTTCATCAGATACATGAAGAAAGCTAGGGCATTTGTCAAACCGAAGTACATCACTGTGTACTCATATAGCCCATATCGAGTTATGAATGCCGTCTTCGGGATATCAGCTTCACGAATCTTCAGCTGATTATAACCTGTTTGCAGGTCAATCTTCGAGAACACATGAGCACCCTTCAACTGATCAAACAGATCATCAATGCGAGGAATCGGGTACTTGTTCTTGATGGTGGCTTCGTTCAATGCGCGGTAATCAACGCACATCCGCAGGCCTCCATCCTTCTTTGGAACAAAGATCACAGAGGCTCCCCACGGGGATGTACTAGGACGAATATGCCCCTTCTCTAACTGCTCTTGAATCTGCGACTTCAGCTCAGCTAGCTTTTCGGCATCCATTCTATATGGTCGCCTGTATATAGGTGCAGTGCCAGGAACTAAATCAATAGAGAACTCAATCTCACGATCAGGTGGCATACCTGGCACTTTCTGGAAGACATCAGGGAACTCCTTAACAACTCGGATATCAGGTACACGACTGCCTCATACACTCTGGCTGCCTTCATCATCCTTGGCGGTGCCTGATATAGAACCTCGGTGCCGTCTGGATGCTTCACCGTGATGGTCCGTTGAGCACAATCGATAATGCCATGATATTTGCTCAACCAGTCCATACCCAGAATAATATCCACCTCTTGCGACTCCAGGACGACGAGATGAGAAGGGAAGGCTACCCCCCTTATGAATAAGCTTACATTGGGGCATATATACTCTGTCAACATTTCTCCTCCAGGAGACTTGACTAGCAGCTTGCTTTTCAACAAAGACTTAGGCAGGTTACATCTTGCTATGCATGGTGTTGATATGAATGAATGCGATGCCCCAGAATCGAACAACACAGTAACAGGATATGCGTCAATGGAGAACGTACCAATCACCACATCGGGAGCCTCCTGAGCTGACTCCAGTGCCACATGGTTCACCTTCCCATGCCTGAAGTTCTGGCCACCATTCCTGTTCTGGTTCTGCTGTCGAGGTGCTGGTGGAGCCTGCTGCCTGGTCGGGCACTGGTTGGCCAAGTGCCCAAGCTGGTGGCACTTGTAGCACGGACCAAGCTGACCTGCCCCCTGTGCTGGACGGGGCTGCTGCGGAGCTGGAAGACCCTGGCGAGGTGCCTGAGCCTGGCGTGCTGCTGCTGCTGCTGCTGAGGTGGAGCCTGGTACTGTGGAGCTGGGTGCTTGTACTGAGGAGCGGGCTGCCGGGACTGGGGCGCGGCGGTACTGCTGCTGCTGGGGAATCTGCCTGGAAGCTGAGGCAGGTGGAGCGTAGCGGGGACGGGCGGAGCTGCCGGAGGACTGTCCCTGGAACGTCATCTTCCTCTTGCGATCTGCATCGAGGTCCTTCCGTTCCTTCTCCACCGCGAAGGCACAGTCAATCAGCTTCTGAAATGAGGAATACTCATTTGAAGCTAGGGCATAGCGGAGTCCCGGGTTGAGCCCATGCCTGAAGCATTCCTGTTTCTTGTCATCTGTGTCCACGTCATCTGGGGCGTAACGGGACAGCTGGCTGAACTGCGTGAGATACTCACGCACTGTCATCGCGCCCTGCCCGAGATCCTGAAACTCTCGGCGCTTCACCCTGATCTCGCCGAAAGGGACGTACTGGTCGCGGAATGCCTTACGGAAATCCTCCCAAGTGATCGAGTTGGCGTCCGCATGAGCTGCGGTGTAGGCAGTCCACCAGTTCTTCGCCGGGCCCTGAAGCTGGTGCGCGGCGTAAAGGGCCTTATCAAGGTCCCCGACATGGGCAAGCTGCAACTTGCCTGTAATCGTCTCGAGCCAATCATCTGCATCCATTGGCTCTATGGCGTGGTGGAACACTGGAGGGCGCGTCGTCATGAAGCTCCTGAGAGCGTCATCTGGTCGGGGTGGCTGTGCAGCTCCTGCACCCTGAGCACCCTGAGCAGCCTGCGCCATCTGCTGCATGTGCTGCATCATCTGGGCCATGTTCTGCATCATCTGGTTCTGCACCTGGGCCATCTGGAGCGGGTCGTACGGGGGCGGAGGTGGATGAGGCGGCTGGTTGCCACCTGCCCCGCACCCGCCAGCGTTACCTGCGCTGCTCCTGGTGTCAACCATCTGTTACATTTTCCAGGAGTAAAAGTGAGATGTGATAGATAGATATATAACAACCCTAATTTGGTTAATTAATTCGATTAGTAAATATTTAAACAAATGATGTCGCTGCAACCTGACGGTCGCAACACACCAACAATCATTACAAAGAACCAAAACATTACATATGCACAAGTACATGTCATTCAACGACCTACGAGATCACATAATTATGGCGGGCTTCTTACGAGTTTGGAGGACCTACCTTAAACAAATTTGAATTCTCAGCAGAGACAGGCTACAGAAGTGGGAAAAGGGGTCAGACTTTGTAAAAATAGTTTTGTAAATTCGACGACTGACTAGGGTAGCGTCCTACGGTCAACACGGCTCTGATACCACTCTGTGACACCCCAATTTAAGAACAAAATTGGAGCACAATATATGTATGCCAGGATCAATTTTCATACATATATCCACATCATAGTAAAATATCAAAACAATGCTTTATTAATAATATCGAACTTTATTACAAAAATGACCCTCGGGTCTGAAAGAAAAGTACAGACTCTCATGAAACTGACTCTAAAATAAACTCTGATGAAAATGCGGAAGATCTGGACTCCACTCCACAGGAAGGTCGACGGGGGGTAGCGCCATCCTAGTACAGGTCGTCAGGGTCGTAGCCTCCGTCTTCTGGATACTCCTGCTCCTCGTACGCGTAGTCTCCAGCGTCTGGGTGGTAGCAGGGGGACAAAGAGGAAGGGTGAGTACATCGAAATGTACTCCGCAAGTGTAGGAAATATATGCTTATGAGGCTTATAACAAAGGTAGGCTGACTTTGTTTGACTCAAGCGCCTAAAGCGACACACCCTATTAATCCTATTAATCCTATGCACCTATTTACTAGGTTATAGACAGACTCTGTAGAAAAGTATCAACACTCGGAGTCGCACCGAGCAACCAACACCTGAAGTCCATCAGGCAACCGCACCTGAAGTCCATCGGATGACCCGAACCCAAAACCAACCAGTAACCAACTAATCTCAAAGAAGTCCAAGCCGCTCGTGACCGTGAGCACGGCTGATATATCAGTTTTACACTCTGCAGAGGTTGCACATCGTTACCCATGAGTCGTGCAGATCCCGTCACGCTAAACACTGCCGAGGTGTATAGCAGGTTGCACTGCAAGGCCTTTACAAAACTCCCTCCAAGTCCGTTTTACACGTTCACTAAGGTTTCACCGCTAACAATGGATGTACGCACCACTGCAGAAGCCCCCTCTTGTGCCACAAATCCGACCCCGTGTAAACCCTCAACTTGGAGGCAATTAATTACTTGGCCAGGTCCAGCCCATCCAGATCCCATGGTTGCGCTGTCAAGCCGGGTTACATGCTCTGAGAACCGGGTCCTAGGGATCCAGGCAGGATAAATCTAGCACGAGCCCCGAACCAAAAACCAAATAAGAGCTGCCAAGTCCATGGCACAAAACCACCAATACGGTTCCATCCTGCCGGATTTACCTAATAACCATGTTACTACAAAATTACCATGTCCACATTCGTTTCATAGTTCATTAATCAAGATTATAAACCTTTTAACTCCCATCCCAATCATGACTGCAGGGATAAGCAAGACACCTACCCGAACATCCCAAAACAGGCGACAAGGAAAATAGAGCAAGATCTAGTAAACCATAATATAGGATTCAAATTTGACATTGCATGCATCTACTAGATCTAAACTACTCTAATACCAAAAGTAAAATAAAGTAGGTGCAAGATGTTCAAGGACACTTGCCTTCGGACTGGGTCGAATCAACTGGGTCGCAAGGATGGTCTGGAGCGTCCTCGTACTCCGCACTCTCTGGCCCAAGCAACATACATGGCACAATACATAGAAATAAATAACAGTACAACAAACAGTATGAAAACAGGAAATAAACTAAACTAACGCGTAGAGCTCGACGAGACGAATCTAACGCAAGTTGAACGGGTCAAAACGGAGTTAAAACGAGCAAGTTATGGGCTTTTGAATTTCAGTGGCAAAACTGTAAATAGATTGAAGTCATTTTCGTATTTAAAATAAATTAAATCTGAAAAGGAATTTCACCAGGACTGGGCCTCACTTTGCTGAAAGTACAGGGGCTAGGATGCTACTTTTGCAAGACTCAGAGAATAGGACGGATGGACTGCGGGTTGGTTTCAAGGAAGTCTAGGGGGTTTTCTGCAAGATGGCGCGAACGGCTGATGCGGCGCGGGCGTGGTGCTGACGGTGCGCCACGTGGCCACGCGGGGTTGGCTCGGTGTGCCAGCTGTCTATGGACCGCGGGCGGTGGCTGCAGTGGACCGCGCCTTTGGCCTCACGGACCCGGTGTATACCGGTTCGTGGTGCCGATCTAATCGTGACCGTCAGAGTCAGATCGGACGGTTCTGGACGGTTAAGGAGAGGGTGGACGGGCGCCAGCAGAGCTTGGCACGGCGGCGATGAGGGCCTGCGCGGCGGCACCATGGGGAGGGCGGCGGCGCTTCACCTGGATAGCGTTCCGGTGCTCGGTGAGGCAAGATGGGGACACAGGAAGATAGCGGAGCCCATCACGAGCACGCTGGTGAGGTTTTTTGTCGCCGGAGACTGATCGGGGAAAGGCGGGTTGCGGCGGCGCCATTGCAGCGACCTCCGGCGTGGATTGGATGGGACCTATGGATCACTAGAGATCATGGGGAAGGTAGGGAAAATGCGGCGAAGCTTACTGCGGTGTCGGTGGAGAGTTCTCTGGCGCCGGTGAATGTCCAGAGGCGGCCGGAGTCGGAGAGTGTGCGATGGAGGTGCTCCGGTGCGTCGGTGTGGTCGAGGGAGTCGGCTTCAGTCCGGGATCTCCATGGGGTGGCCTTCTAGGCGCATCGCCTCGCGACGAGTGCGCTGGTGGTCGCGGAAGGTCAACGGCGGCTCGGTGATTTCCCTGCGTGGTGGCAAGCTCGAACAGAGCCCAACAATAGCGCTGGCGGCGGTGTCTGGTGGGGGAAAAGGGCGAGGGTTTCGGTCGTGGAGTTGGATAGCGCGGCGGCGATGGTGGTTTGTTACTTGTAGGGCACGGGAAAGGTGAGAGGGGTGGCGGCTGGATCAGTCCGGGGGGGACACGGGAAACGCGAGCGTGGCGTCGCGCGTAGGGCGGAGAAGAGGTTAGGGGAAGAACTGACGTGTGGGGTCGCGGTGCAGTGAGAGAGCTGAGGAGAGGGGCGCTGTTGTGGGCGGCTGCGCGGGGTGCCATCGTGGGCCACGGTCGCTGCTGGGCAGGGGGGGGGCCGGGGCGCGCGGGTGAGGAGGGAGGGGGAGTGCGGGTGGAGGAGAACAGAGGGAGTGGGGGAAACAGCGGGCTGGGCCGCGCGCGAAGAGAGGAGGGGCGGGTTGGGCCGGCTGGAAGAGGAGAGGGGAGGGAGAGCAGGCCGGTCGGCCGTTTGGGGCGGGCCAAAACCGAGATGAGGGAGAGAATGAGGTCTTGCCTTTTCTTTTCCTTTGTCATTTGATTTTCCAAATTTTTCAAAAGCCTTTTGAATTCAAAATCAAAACCAGTTTGAAATCAAAATTACTTTGAAATATTTAGAAAATTTTTCCCTAGGTTTTGAAAATAAAATTTGAGTTTGATTTTTCTCTAAAATTTTCATAAACCTTTTCATTTATTTTCTAAATAGATAAATGCGATTCGCCTTATACGGGTTTTAATAAAATCATTTACCACGCAATAAAAATATGCAATGGCATGAATGCAACATGAAAATGATAAATAAATTTTATTTTCCTCCTCTAATAAACTAGCCAACCTATTTAGTTTCTAAATTCTTTAATTAAATTGGGGAAAATTAAATCAGGTGTTACATTATGTCATACAGGTTCTCATCATATGTTTAAAGTTTTCAAAATTAAAATTCTGGAGATTCATTGAAACTAAGAACAAGATAAGTAGTAGCTTAGACTTTTTCATCTCTAATTCTCAACTATCCGAACTTTGGTTAAGATTATTATTTTGAGATTTTCTGAAAATTTGAAAGGTATTATTCTACATCAAGATTATTTTATTCAAAATACTAAACAAAAACTAACTAGTAGTTACTAAATATAAACAAACGGGGGTACAGCATACTTACCTCGGGAATAGGGGGTCCTCCCCCAAGCTAGTTTCTCGTACGGTGGTGGTGGCTGAGGTGGATTGATTCCCATCTGCCCGAAGAGGTAGTAGAAATTCTCGTTCGTCTGAGCACCTTGATGATGTATCTCTTCAAGGGTGTGGCGCATATCTTCTTGACCCGTCTCCAGATGAGTAAGACGAGTGTCGATGCCCTGAAAGTAGGGGTCTCTGTGGTACGAGAACTGGTGGTGTGGCTGGTATTCTGGGTAACCATGGGTGGCATGGAAAGAGTGTGGATGATGAGTGGCGTCATGAACACCTCTCCCAGAGAAAGACATTCGTCCTCCCTAGAAGTCATACATCGTATCCTCTTCACGATGAGGTGGAGTGTAGTTGCGAAAATTTCCTTGCCCCCATGAATCTTGTGGTGTATGTGGCTCATAGGCAGTAGTATCTTCCCAGGCTTGATTGTGTGATGAAGATGGTCCAGCTCGTTCGAATCCTTGATAGTGAGTATAGGCTGGTCCGGCTGGGTGTAGCGTCTTCTCCTTGATATCTTGGGGCAGCGTTTCTAGAGAATCTTGCGGAGGGGCTTCTTCCTACTCCCGCGCCAGGTCTCTGTAAGTTAAGCAAAAAGGTTTCCACGACATACAGACCAAGTGATCTGTTTGGCAACTCATATTCATTTAAATATCCTTTATATTGCATATAGAGT
Organism: Coix lacryma-jobi var. lacryma-jobi; assembly: GCA_009763385.1. Taxonomy (NCBI): domain Eukaryota; kingdom Viridiplantae; phylum Streptophyta; class Magnoliopsida; order Poales; family Poaceae; genus Coix; species Coix lacryma-jobi. The sequence continues at coordinate 173,871,511 of CM019822.1, read as the reverse complement.
TTGTTATTTCTCTTTTTAATAAGATGTGCTTGGCTGAAGAAGTAGAAGCCTATGACTGGACGTGGAGTGGAGATGTACATAATATTTCCGTGCAAGTTCAAATTTCCAGCAAGACGAGTAACCCAAGAAGTGATGGATATGGGGCCTTGTAGAGTGTGAATGTAAGGCCAGTAGTCTACCAGGAGTTTTACAGGTGAAATTTTAGTTTTCTTAACCATTGCGTACATAATCTTTAACTCCTCAGTTCTAACAATACGACCTTCTTGCCTAGTGAAGAGAGTAAAGCCTAGCCACTTGTGCATCACCCTTAATTTGGGGTTGTGTATATCATTGGTGCAAGGGTGATGATCTGTTCTCTTACCAGTGATGTCCTCCCAAAAGCTATTTCTGTCAAAGTTTCTTAAGGCTACATCTAAGTCTACAGTGCAGGTTTCAGGAAAACCCAGATTTAGGCTGAACTGTTTCCAAGTGAGAGTGAAAGGTTCATTGTACAGCCTAAAATAGACATATGTGTCATCCGAAGAGATAGTGCAAAGAAATTCTAGAGTGAGCAATCCTACAACCCTCTTCGGAGAGCTCCCAAGTGTTCTCCACCCAATGTTATGGAAGACTAGATCGAACTCAGAGTCCATACCTGTGTCTCGGAAAAATTGTGAATCGAAGGTGGGGTGTTGTGAGTATACTCTTTATCGTGGTAATGCCAAATAGGTCCTTCTCGTAGGCTGTGTTGAAGCTTGGATGTGGTCTTTCATGAAAAGATCACGTGGCTCGGACCGGCTTGTGGTAGAGGATGAGGCAAGATGAAGTATCCATGTCCGAGCCTCCCTGTGATGAGCCAGCTCGCGAACGGCTTCTTGTTGATCGAAAAGTGAGCGGTTCTTCGCCTTTCTCAAGAAGTTGCTCTCTTTGCTGCAAAAACAAGAGAACCTACAACAAAACTAGTGAACAAGTGAGGGTTAGAGCAAATAAATGTTAGAGAGTTAGCGGTCCAAAAGTCAGTAGTCCAAGAGTCAGTCGTTCAAGTGACATTTTTATTTCAACTTCTCCTAGTTTATTAACTAATTGGGCAGCACTTCCTTTTCTTTTGATTTCTCTTACTTGTTCCACTTTCCCTTTCTACTTGCTATTTGCTCAAAGCTTCCTGCTCTCTACTCTTATATCTTCTCTTACTCAGAACTATCCAAATGAAGTGCTAAGTGAACTCAAAATTGGAATTCTGAATTTCGAAGTGAGGCTAGTATTTCTGGAGAGTGGAGTGTGTGAAGAGAGTGAAGAATGCTTGCCATTTTATAGGGGGAGAAGGGGATGGCCGGTCGGTCTAGTGGTGGGACCGACCGGTCCCCTATGGGGCCCACTTCTTCCATCTTGCTCCCTCACCTACCTTGCTCAAATTCCTTCTCTTTGGAGTATATGCCGACGGTTGCATGTGGTGGTAGGTGAGATGAGTGTTGTGAGTGCATGTGATAATGTGAAGTGATATGATGTGGGTCCCAGGCATCTGTGGGTCCATGTCTCCCGTATTTGTACAATGCAAGATAAAAGAAATTGCTTTTATGAAACTATAGAAAATGAGGATTCTAATGATGAAATTCATATATGTTTTTGTTGCCATAGTAAATAATACTTACGGGATTCGTAAATATTAATTACATGAGGCCAATTTTATGATGCAGTAATGATGTAAATAAATTTTTATTTGTTTTTCTATGAAATGTAAAAGTAAATGCTGATAATTACCGAGTTACCTCCGGCGAAGGTTCGGGGTTTTAAAGTCCACCGAATTGGACTCTCCAGTCTTCTTCATTCTACTTGATGGATCTCTGCTACCGGAGATAGTGGTTTTGTCTCTTGAGCTTTATGGTCTGCTAGAGTTGAGCATTGTTCGGGTCGTGGTTTGAATGAGAAACTTCTTCCTTCCCATTTATAGTGAATTTGATTTCTCCAGCTCTGACATCAATGTGGGCTTGGCGGTGCTCAAAAATGGTCTTCCGAGAATGAGTGACACTTTTGAATCTGGATGCATTTCTAGTACCACGAAGTCTACTGGTACGAGGAACTCTCTAATCTTGACTGGGATGTTCTCAGCAATTCCTATAGGGTATCTGAGTGATTGATCAGCTAGCTAAAGACACATTGGTGTTGACACAAGTGCTGAATGGTTGAGCTTATAGTAGACTGATGCGGGCATCACACTAACACTAGCTCCAAGATCGCACAGTGCATTGCTAAACCGTTGATTTCCAATTGAGCATTCAATAGTGGGGCATCCTGGGTCCTTCTTCTTTTCTGGTATTTGATTGAGGATAGCCGCACTACATTCTTCGGTCAGCTCGATTACTTCAGTAGTTGGCAGTGGTCGTTTGTTGTTAAGTATATCCCTCACATACTTAGCATAGGTAGGCACCTGTAATGCATCTAGCAGAGGATATTGATATATAGTTTCTGCACATTACTTCAACAAACTTACTGAACTGCGTATCTAGCTTGGTGTTCCGATTTCTGCGTGGGTGTTGACACTGGTTATCTATCATAATAAAGGTATAAATAAATATGAAAAGGGCAACAATTGATCACCAACAAAGGTTTAGGGTTTCAACTGACAATATTCCACGAGTTTTGGTGAACTATGATTCTGCAGGGACTAAACCAGGAAATCAGCACCGATACCTTCCCATAGAAGGAAACCGACAGGAGATAATGCCACCACCACGTCAGGATATTCTAGAAGACTCCAGAGGACGCAAGAAGACACCAGGAGTTCGACCACCGCGAGAGGCCGCCAGGTGGGACCGGTCGGTCCCACCCTTAGACCGACCGGTCTGCCACCGGGCCGATGGCTTCCGTCTTCTGCAAGCTTCCTCCACCGACCTCTAGGATGCATCTTAGCCGTACCTTAAGTCAGTTTTGATCCAACGGCCGCGGTTGATCCCTCAGGGCTATATAAGCAGCCTCAGACCCCCCTCTCTCGGCATCTCCATCTTCATTATTCATCTCCACATCAGAAACTAGGGTTTCAATTAGAAGTAGAGGTCCCTCTAGATGAATCTCTTCTAGTTCATCTAGAATTAGATCTAGTTCATCTAGTTGTAATCAAGAGCCAACTATCAAGTAGAAGACTAGTTACCCCTCTATTTAGGATTAGAACCTAGTCTTATTCTAGAACTAGAAGAGAGAGAGAGAGGAAGAGATCAAGAAGGAGCTCCGGCCTGTCGGATCAACTTCTTCATCTTGTACCTGTGGATTCAAGTTCTTCGTCAACTTGCTTCAACGATTGTTTCGGTAATCAACGTCTATATTTAAGTTTGAGTTATTGTTCTCATTATTCTTAAGGTTTGTGACTCTCTTTTGAGTACTTTATTCTAAGTTGCTCGAGAGTTAGAGTAGTTGGATAGTGTAAGCGTGGTGCTTAGACTTGATAGCTCATATATGCCTCCTACCTAACGCCGGTAGTAGTGGTTGTTCGCAAGGGTGACTCTTATAGCCTTGTTGATTCTTCTATAGTCCACTTACCCGTGTGCTAGGCTCGGTTAGGATTATACATTTGATAATAAGACTCATACTCTGTTTTTGACCTTTTATGCAATATCCCACTAAGAATAATATAAACATATCACTCTTAAATTGGAATTAGATAGCCTTAGTGATCCCCTCTATACTTCTAGATTCTCCGTCCTTGTTAGCTACTTAGGGGTTAGACTTTAAGACTTAACACTATCCGTTCCTTGGGTTCGATATTAAAACTGGGTTACTCCGGTTACCATCGGTAGATCTTATCTGTGCGCTTTGCGGATAAAGTAGAGTGTGCGTTAATTTATACCACAAGCATTTCTGGCGCCGTTGCCGGGGATAGAGTTTATCTCTACTCTTGGTAGCGACGTTAGTAAGTGTCACAGTGGGATGGTAGAATGTTGGTGTCTTGAAAGTCTATCAGTCTTTTTTCATTTTGTACTTGAGTTTCTTCATCATCTCTTTCTTCTGCCCTTGGAAGGGTTACTGGTGCAGTCTGTCTTCTTTGTGCTCCTTCAGGGTATGGTGGATCTCGAGTGGTTCTCCCATGTCTAGTTGTGATCCCCTTAATCTGCTCATGGTTAGTGGTAACAGGCAAAACAACAACCAATTGTGATATTTGGTTTCTATTCTTTTATTATAATTGAGTTGATCTTTAATGGCAGAAGAAAAATCATCCATCTTAGCATTTATGTTTTCAAGAGTCTTGTCATTTAAAGCAAGTCTTTTAGTAATGCTATCATTTATCCTGGCTTGTTCTAAAATTAAATCTCTTAAAGTAGGTTGATTAGAATCGGAGGAACTAAATTTACTGGTGTCGGCGTTTTTACCCCGGGGTCTGACACCAACGAGTAATATGATCGTGTGCTCTCTTCCTGGATGGTGATGCAAGATGACACAAGGATTTATCCTGGTTCGGGCAAAGAAGGCCCTACGTCCAGCGGGGGGAGGAGGTTGTATTACTTGCACCTAAGTGCTTGTACAGGGGCAATACAAGCTCAACGAGCGTGGACGAGAGTCTGGACTCGCGTGTGTGTTGTGTGGACTCGTGTGCGCTTTTCTATTTTGTCGTATGTGCGTAACCGGCCGAGTGAAGGGCTCTGGTGTCCCCTTTTATAGAGCGAGAGGAGGCCAGGGTTACATAAGTGTAATACAGGAGTCGGATGTACAATGTCCAATACAGTGAAGAGTTGGAATTCTGTCTTGTCGGGGTTGCTGTAGCCAGCGTGGGGGTTGCTGTTAAGGCGTCCTTGAGCGTGGCCTCCATCCCGGCGCGGACGTGGAGACAGGGCGACGTGGAGGTCATGCAGCGCCCATCTCGGCACGTACATGACATGGCAGGGTTCCTCCGGGTCTTGGGGGTACCTGTCCTCCAATAGCGTGAAGACTGTCAGGGCTCGAGGGGCGCAGCGCCGGCCTCGAGGTGGCGCCTATGGGGGGCTCGAGTCCCCGCAGGTATGGGCAAGTCCCGGAAACCCGAGCGCACAGCGGGTATCCAGGCCTCGAAACATGGCTTGGACGCACAACAGTGTGGGGTATGGCCGAATAGTGCTGTACTGGTGCCTTTTTGCCCATGCTTGTGGTGAAAACGAGACTTGACTCTGCCCTGGTTCACTGTGGTACACGTCAGGTTGCAGAGGACGTGACTGGAGTAGGTGGACGCATTAAATGCGCGGCATGGGATTGGCATCCGACGTCTGCCGCTCGAGGGAGGCGTGATGTGCCTCGTGGGATGGTTTACCGTGCTAGAGAGGCTCGAGGTCTCTGCGCAGGGTCTCAAGGAGCGTGCAGGGCTCGAGGCCTGTGTGCCGGGGCTCGAGGGGTGGGCTGCCATGAGGCGGACAGTAAGGCTTTGGCGGCCCTGGGCTCCCTGGCGATGGGCCGGCGCTGTAGGCCTCGAGGGGTTGGCCTTTTAGAAGGTTAGACTTGTTGGGTTTGTTATTAATTGGTGTTCTAGGTCTAACCTATTTGTTTTGCGTTGATTGGGGGTACCCCTTTGGCGTTCCCCCGACAGTAGCCCCCGAGTCCTTGTTCGAGTGCTGGCACTCGGGCAGGGGCTCATAACCGGGATCCCCAGGGTTAGCTAACTGGACCTCGAGGGTTTGGTTAACTCTAATTCTGTGGGTGTTGCGCGAGCGACACCCGCGGGTGTAGCCCCCGAGGCCACGGGGGAGTAGTTAGGGCTCCCTCGTGGGCTTTTCACGTGTGTGAGTGTTAGTTACGTCTTTTAGGTTCGGGAGTGTCGAGCCCCCGAGTTTTTAGACCCTCTTCCGTCGAGGGGGCCAGGCTGAACCGACTGGTCGGCTCTTCGAGCTGTCCGGCACGCCGGTTGCCCTGGCATGTCATCCCGCGAGTCCTTTCGGTCGGATGTGAGGGGGGATGCCTCGTACTACCACGAGCGGGCGAGTATCGAGGTTCCCGGTGAGCTGGTAACGGGGGACCCAAGTGAGACCTCGTGCCCCGTTCGATAGGGTCGACTGTAGCCCAGAGGCGATCTCATAAAGCATGGGCGCTCGGTCTGCAGGAGTGTCGGGTCCATTCGATAGGACCCGGTGGCTCGATGCCTCCCTTCGAGGGGATCTCTCTGCATGTCGTGCGCCCTGCCTTGGATACACGTGAGGGGCCTCGAGGGCTTGGCCCTCGAGCGATGCTGCGAGTGGCACCCCTTAGTGTCCCTGACTCGGTTGCTCGAAGCCGGCTGTCGAACCCTCTCTTCGAGGGCAGCCTTCGCTGCTTCGAGGCTTGGAGAGGGCGGGGGCCCGTTTTTACCTCGTTCGTTGAAGAAGCCTCCGCGTTTGGAATCCTCCTGCCCGTTGGGCACGCCTTTTTAGGCGGAAAACAGTCGGGGAGCAGATATCGTGGCGCCAGGGCAACGGATGCGAAGTTGAAGCGGCGGTTGTGGTGGCCCAGGTAACGGAGTGAAATGCGGGGCTGCCGCGTGTACCTGTCGACGGGCTCAATATTCGGTTAGGTGGGCGCATAAAATGCATGCGGTTACCTTTTTCCGTCGTGGGAGACCCGCCCGTTGGGTTTTCTCTTATAAATATCGAAAGAGGGGAGAGGAACCCTTTACTTTGCCTTGCCTTCACCGCCGCCATAGCCTTCACGCGCCTTCTTCCTCGAGTAGTCGATTGGGAATTTTCCGGCCGTCCGTCCGTTGCTCGGGTACGCGCCGTAACCGCCATGGCTGCCCAGACACAAGCGCTGCCGGCCGAAGACTGGAGCCCGACGAAGGTGACGCAGCGCGAGATGGACTCGTTGGTGGCCCAGGGGCTTCTCCGTCCCAACCCGGAGGAGGGCCGCGTGGTGGGCTATCCCGTCGGCGGATCACCGGGAGCCGCACCCGCCGGAGGGGTACGTGGTGAGCTTCACGCGCTACCACCGAAGGGGCTCGGTGTTCCGCCGAGCCGCTTCATGCGGGCGTTGACCCACCACTACGAGGTGGAGCTACAACACTTCTCCCCCAACTCAATTTCGCACGCCGCCATCTTCGCCGCGGTGTGCGAGGGGTACCTGAAGATCGAGCCGCACTGGGAGATGTTCGTCCACCTCTTCCGGGGCGAGCTCTTCATCAAGGCCTTGAAGCCTAGCAGGAGGCGGCTCGTGCGCATGGGCTCCTCACCGTCACTGCGAGGACTGGGACCTCGTCGGCCAATGTCCCCTGCGAATACCTCCGCTACAAGCTTTCCACCAACCCGGCCGGGGGACGACCACTGGTTCTACCTGCGGAGTGAAGGTGGTCTCCTTCCGCAGTACACCGGCAGTGTCCTCACTCAGCGCCCGAAGAAGTGGACCTGGGGTGTCGCGGCGGACAGGCAACGCCACCTTGGTACCGCTGATGAAGATGATGAAGATGCTGGTGGACGAGAAGAATCTGACCGTTCAGGCGGTCATCTGGGCGTTCCATCAGCGAAGGGTTCTTCCGCTGGCGGACCGCCCCCTTCTTATGCACGAGATGGGGCCGAAGGCCCAGCTCGAGGCGCTAAATCGACGAGGATGGCCGAGGAGAGGCTGCCTCGGAACGAGGGCGTCTCCCGGGTGTCGATCACGATCCAAGGGTCGTTCGTCCCCGAGGACACAACCTGATCGCCATGGCACCCGACAAGGGGTGTCTCGACCTGGTAAGCCCCCTCAAGCTAAGCTGTCCCGAGCCTCCTCCCCCTTTCTCTTTCTCCGAATCTTGTACTTTCTTCTTGTGGTTTTCCTCGTCATGCTTCTTCTTCTTCGCAGGGGACGTTTACTTGTCGTGCGTCGAGGCCCCCGGTGAGGGAGGACGCCGCGGATACCCAGGTGAGGCGCCTCTCTGCTCAGAAAGATAAGGAGAGCAAGGATGCTAGAAAGAAGAAAGAGAAAGACAAAAACTTGCGTCGCTCGGCTCGGGAGCAGAGGCTGGCGAAGGCTCGTCGTAACCGGCAGCCTGGAGATGGGTCCCCCGAGCTCAGCTCCTCGAGCTCAGAGGAGGAGAGTGATGAGGAGGAGGAGAGTGACGACGAGGGGAAGATGCGCGCTGAGGCGCGCGGGGGTCGTCGACGTCCGGCTGACCGTTCCTCTGTGCAGAAGGATGTCTTGGAGGTCCCTCGGGCGAAGGGATCGCGCGGGACGCAGCCGCGGAAGGCGGCGCCGAGCCCTGCCTCGTCGGGCTCAAGGCCCGTCGAGCTCCGTGCCGGACGTCCCCCGGACGCAAAGAAGCCTCGGACCCGGGGCGCCGTCGCCGCGGCACAGAAGGAGGCCACGGCCACGTCTGCCCAGGCGGGGGGTCTCAAGAAGGTCGGTCCTCGAGAAGCGGCCAACACGTCGAGAGGGACTCCGGGTCAGATCGCCGCAAGTCGCCGAGGGCGGCGTCGAGCCCGCGGAGAAGCGGGCAACATGAGGGGGCGTCGAGCCCCCGCCATCATACCGTCGGGTGGGGAGCCGTGAGCGCTCCCGGAGCTCCTCACCGCACCGTCGTCGGGAGAAGGAGACCGACGGGGGGGGACGCGACCGCCGGCACGAGCGCCGGAGCAGATCCCGGAGCCCGCGCAAGGAAGGGCGCCACGAGGACCGCTCGAGGGGGACGCGGTCCCCCCGGGGACAAAAGGCAGAAGGAGAGCTCCCTGCTGGGGTCGAGCCACGGGAAGCCCGGGAGCCTTCCCCCATCCGAGCCACACAGAGACGGCTCGAGGGCATGGCTCGAGCCATGGGTCGGGCTCGAGGCCCCCGAGTGAATCCGGCGGCTCGGGGAAGAAGCCCCGTCATCACTTTGGGTAAGCGACGCTCCTTGACTCCGTTGGTTGTGAAGCTTCGCCTTTTTCTTTGACGACATGTGCCGTTTCCGGTTATCCATGGAGAAGCGCTCCCGGCAGGAGGCGGACCCGGCGGCGTCCAAGCGGGCCAAAACCTCGAGCTCTGCTGAGGAGCAGGCGCCTCGAGGTACGGCTCCTTCTTCTGCTGGAGAGGCCGCCTGGCTGGTGAAGGCCAAGCAGCCCTGGCTCGGGGGAGTCAGATGGCCACCGCGGATCTTGGTGAGGCCGCCGCCGTCACGCGCGAGGGTCGAGGCTTTTTCTGGTTCTGATGATGTTGTTCCCTTTTTCAGCAGGGACCACGGCTCCTGGCGCCGAGCCTGCCACCCACCGCGCTCGCTGCCGTACCACCTCCTCCTCCTCCTTCGGCGGCGCCTACTGAGAGGACTGCTTCCCCTCCCATCACGACGATCATTTTGGGGGAGCAGCGGAGGTAGGCGCGACTTCGTTAGAGTCCGGGGCTGAAGGGATAGCGGCCTTGAGGCCTCAATTGACGCGAGCCGGTCGCGGAGGAGGGAGAGGCGTCGGTGGAGAGGGTGCCGACGGTGTTGGAGCTCTTGGGCGAGCTGGAGCAGGAGCCATCCCCCGTCGAGGTCTCAACGTTGGTGGAGGCGGTTGACGCGCCGGCTGGGGGCGACAAGACGCCGGAGGACCCGACGAGGGGGGGGGGAGAGGCTTAGCGACGAGCCACCTTCGAGTGACCCGCTACCGCTCGAGTCCTGCCTCTACGCGAGGCCGTACCATCGCCTCGGACGAAGCAGAGCAGCAGGAGAGACGGCGGAGGTGCGGGGAGAGCCACAGCCGGTGCGCCGGTTGGTGGGTTGCAGCTGGCGCTGCTTGAGCCGGAGGTCGAGGGTCCGCCCATCGTCGAGCTTGATCGACCGGTGTGGCCATATCCCGACGCGCCGAGCTCCTCCGCGCCATGATCCCCGTGGAGCGATCGATCTTAGCAGGGAACTCCGCGGGAGGCGGGGTGATCTTCAGGGAGCTGGCCGCGCTCGTGGCGGAGGCGGAGCAGTCCTTTCTCGGAGGAAGCGGAGAGGTCCATGCAGGCGGCGGCTGCCCTCGCGAAGGCGCAGGTGCAACTCCAAGAGCTCCGTGCCGAGCTGGACTGGAACGCCCAGATGGCGAGCTGGCTCAACGCCGCACAGGCGGAGGCTCGGGTGGCTCGGGACGAGGCCGCTCAGGCAAAGGAGGAGGCCACCACCGCGCTGTCCGAGGCGGAGGCGTCGAAGAAGGATGCCGCCGACGCTCGAAGTGAGGCCGCTACTGCCCGATCTGCGGCAGAAGCGGCGAAGAAGGAGGCCGAGAAGGCCCAAGCGAAGCCGCCACCGCCCGATCCGCGCGGAGGCGGCGAAGAAGGAGGCCGAGGAGGCCAGAATGGTGTCGCCACCGCCCAGGCTGCAGCGGAGGTGGCGCGGCAAGAGGTGATCCGAAGGATCTGGCCCTTGCCGATACGGGCAAGCTGGTCGAGGGCCTCAGGGCCGAAAAGCTTGACGTGCTGTCCGAGAAGCGTAGGCTCGAGCAGCGCGTCGAGGGCCTCACCAGCGACCTCGCCGCTCTGGGACGCGCACTGCGATGGTAATTTTCATGCCTTGTCTTTGCCTTGATTTGAGTTTTTTGTCACGTCGCAGTCTCACTCTTTCTTGTTTGTTGCACAGAGGTCGAGAAGACCGCCGAAGAGCTTCGTGAGACGAACAGGGCCTCGTGGATCAACTTCAAGATGAAACCATGGTGGCGGAGCGGGCATGCGTTACCCTCGACAGGCTCGGCTCCATGTGGGGTGCCCCTCCGTGGCCGTGGCAGAGGACACGGTGGCTCGGGGCGACGCCCTGGTGGACGCCTTGTGCTACTTTGACGTGGCCGCGCGGGACCGCGTCCGGCACGCTCTCCACCATGGCGTCAAGCAGGCGCTCGCGGCCGTCCGCTCCGGCTTCCGCTTCCCGGTCAATGTCGTCGCCAAGGGCTTCATCGAAATCGAGGGAAGGACGAAGAATGGAACGACCGCCGTGTCGAGAAGATCCTCGAGAAGGTGGACAAACGGGGGCGGCGTTCGCGAAGATCTCGAGGAAGATGTGTTGCCTCCTGACGCGGGCAGCGGTGTTTGAAGGCCCTCCTCCTCCTGGCCTGGACGTCGAGGTTGAGCCCGCTGTGGAAGATCTCGGGGAGGGAGTACCAGACCGACGAGGAATAAGGCCTGCGTGCCAAATTTGGGCGTCGAGGCCCTTGTGAGGGATTATGTCATGACTTGTGGCCTGTCGAGGCCAACATGGTATATATGACTTGTTGTTTAACGAAGCTGTTTTTCTTTTCAATTTGTTGACCATCTCTTTTGTCGTTAACTCGAGTTTCTGCTGGCTTGGTCTGTGCTCCTTCGATACGCGTCACGAGTTCCTCGAGGGGAGCGTAGGTAGGGTACCGTAGCCCGGGGGCGTAGGTGCCGTCTACGTCGACGCCCCCCGACTCTTGGAGGCTCGAGGTATTTTCGGATTAGACGTTGCTAGCTCGCTCGAGATACGAATCGAGATGAGGGTCAAACTTTTGAAAAGAAAAACGCGCTTTTTCCGGGGTCTGGGGGGGTCCCCCCTGTCAGCCCCGAGGGAGGCTCGACCAGAGCAAGGCAGGGTCGAGGCTACCTTAAGTTGCTAAGTAATATGAAAGACAGTGCACGAGTTTGCTCATTCATATTTAATCATGTTTGTACAAAGCAACAGAATGAACAAGGCTCGAGGCCTTAAGGGTAAAAGCGACGTAGCTGAGATATGTTCCACGCGTTCGCAGGATCCTGCCTTCATCGTCGTAGAGCTTGTATGTTCCTGGCTTGAGCACCTCAGCTACGGTGTACGGGCCCTCCCACGGAGGGTGAGCTTGTGGCGCCCTCGATTATCTTGCAGCCGTCGAAGCACGAGGTCCCCACCGCCAGGTCCCTTTGCGCACGTGCTTGTCGTGGTAGCGTCGAAGTGTTTGCTGGTAGCGCGCGGAGTTGATGAGCGCTACGTCTCGAGCCTCCTCGAGCTGGTCCTTGGCGTTGGCAAGCCTCTCGTCGTTGGTTTGCTCGTTGTAGGCTCGAAGTCGAGGGGAGCCGTACTCGAGGTCCGTAGGCAAGACGGCCTCGGCGCCGTAGGTTAGGAAGAACGGAGTGACCTGGTGGCTCGACTCGGCGTAGTCCTGAGGCCCCACAGCACCGAGGGGAGCTCTGCAGCCCACCCCTTTCCGAAATTCTTGAGGGTCTTGAACAGCCTCGGCTTCAGCCCGTGGAGTATCATGTTGTTGGCGCGCTCGACCTGCCCGTTGCATTGAGGGTACGCGACCGAGGCCCAGGTCACGCGAATGTTGTTGTCGTCGCAGAAGTTGGTGAACTTTTTGCCGTGAATTGGGTGCCATTGTCGGTGATGATGACGTTAGGCACCCCAAACCGGTACATGATGTCGGCGATGAACTCGACGGCCTTCTCGGAGGTGGGGTCGCCTACAGGTTAGCTTCGATCCACTTGGTGAATTTGTCGATGGCCACGAGCACATGCGTGTGTACTTTCCAGTTGTCATCTTGAGGGGACCCACGAGGTCGAGCCCCCAGACGGCAAACGGCCAAGTGATGGGGATCATCTGTTGGCGTGCGCGGGCTGGTGCGGTGCTTGCTTGGCGTAGAACTGACACCCTGGCAAGCTGGACCAGGCGCTTGGCGTCTCCGATGGCGGTTGGCCAGTAGAAGCCTTGTCGGAAGGCGTTCCCACCAGGGTCCTTGGCGCTGCGTGATGGCGCAAGCCCCCGAGTGCATGTCGTCGAGGAGCCTGCGTCCTCCTCGAGGGGGATGCAGCGCTGAAGGATTCCTGATGGGCTTCGACGGTACAGCTCTCGTTCGTCGCCGTAGATGACGTAGGTCTTGGCCCTTCGAGCGATGCGTCGGGCCTCCGTCTTGTCTTCTGGTAGCACGCCTTGCGTCAGATAGTCGAGGAAGGGCGTCCGCCAGTCGAGGGGTCGTGATGAAGGAGAGGGGGGGTGCGTCGATCTGCATCGCCTCAGCGGATGTCGAGGTGTCATTCTCGAGGGGTGGCGTTGAAGGTCGAGCCCCCGTGTCCGGCTCGAGGGGTGGCGTCGAGGGGCCAGCCCCGGGTCGATTTTGACGGATGGCTCGAAAATGTCCCTCGAGAAGACATCTGGTGGGACGGTGCCGCGCGTGGACGCTAACTTAGCCAGCTCGTCCGCAGGCTCGTTGTACTTTCGAGCGATGTGGTTGAGCTCGAGCCTGTAGAACTTGTCTTCTAGCTTGCGCACTTCTCCGCAGTACGCTTCCATCCTGGGATCGATGCAGCTCGAGGCCTTCATGACCTGGTTGACGACGAGCTGCGAGTCTCCTCGAACGTCGAGGCGTCGGACCCCTAGCTCGAGGGCGATACGCAGCCCGTTGACGAGGGCCTCGTACTCAGCGACGTTGTTGGAGGCGGGGAAATGCAAGCGCAGCAGGTAGCGCATGTGAACTCCGAGGGGGGTGAGATGAAGAGCAGGCCCGCGCCTGCCCCCGTCTTCATGAGGGACCCGTCGAAGTACATAGTCCAGAGCTCGGCTTGGATTTGTGCCGGCGGGAAGCTGGGTGTCGGTCCACTCAGCAACGAAGTCCGCCAGCGCTTGCGACTTGATGGCTTTTCGCGGAGCGTAAGTGATGGCCTCTCCCATTAGCTCGGCAGACCACTTGGCGATGCGCCCCGTGGCCTCCCGGTTGTTGATGATTTCTCCGAGGGGGAAGGATGATACCACCGTTACGGGATGATGGGCGAGGAAATAGTGCTGGAGCTTGCGCCTCGTGAGATGATGCCGTAGAGCAGCTTCTGGATGTGCGGGTCCCAGCGTTCTCGGATGTGGGATGTTACCGGACCTTGGCCTCGGAGAATAACCTCGCTGGTGAAAGTACACCTGACCGTTGGACTGGTAGCGCATGACCCTCCTCGTGCCTCTCAACGACTATGACCGCGCTGACCACCTGGGTGGTTGCGGCCACATAGAGGAGGAGAGGCTCGGGGGGATCGTCACCTTGGGCTTGGTCATGGTGGCACCACGAGGAATTGGCGCGGAAGTCAGCAACCCCTTCAGCTTGGTTAGGGCTTCCTCGGCTTCGACAGTCCACGCAAAGCGTTCTGTCTTCTTCAGCCGGCGGTAGAGAGGTAGCGCCTTTTCCCCTAGCCTCGAGATGAACCTGCTGAGAGCGGCTAGGCAGCCTGTCACTTTCTGTACGCCCTTGAGGTCTCGAATTGGCCCATCCTCGTGACTGCTGAGATTTTTCGGGTTGGCCTCGATCCCCCGTGTGAGACAATGTAGCCAAGTAGCATGCCCCGGGGCACACCAAAGACACATTTCTCGGGGTTGAGTCACATTCTTGGCCCGGAGGCACTCGAAAGTGGTCTCGAGATTGCTGATGAGGTCCCCGACTTTCTTGGTCTTAACCACGATGTCATCGACGTAGGCCTCGACGGTTTTGCCTATATGTTCGCCAAAGATATGCTGCATACAACGCTGATACGTTGCCCCGGCGTTTCGAAGGCCGAAGGGCATTGTAACATAGCAATACATACCAAAAGGCGTAACAAAAGAGGTAGCGAGTTCGTCGGACTCTTTCATCTTGATCTGGTGGTAGCCGGAATACGCATCGAGAAACGAAAGTACTTCACACCCCGCAGTGGAATCGACAATCTGATCAATTCTAGGTAAAGGAAATGGAACTTTTGGACATGCTTTATTCAGACCAGTGTAGTCTACACACATCCGCATTTTTCCATTTTTTTCTTGACTAGTACAGGGTTAGCTAGCCACTCCGGGTGAAATACCTCCTTGATGAATCCAGCCGCCAAAAGCTTGTGCACCTCCTCGCCGATGATCCTGCGCTTCTCCTCGTCGAAGCAGCGCAGGCGTTGCTTCACCGGTCTGGACCCAGCCTGGATCTCCAAGGCGTGCTCGGCGACTCCCCTCGGTATGCCTGGCATGTCCGAGGGGCTCCACGCAAACATGTCGATGTTCGCGCGGAGAAAGTCGACGAGCACTGCTTCCTATTTAGGCTCGAGGCTGGATCTGACGGCAGCGTCTTGCCATTGGTCGAGGTCGGGTCGACGGTTATCTGCTTGGTGTGCTCCGCCGGCTCGAAGGTGCCAGCGTGGCGCTTTGCTTCAGGGGCCTCCTCGGTGGCCAGGGCAGCTAGGGCCTCGAGCGAGTCGAGGTGGACGTTTGCCTCCCCACGCTCAACGCACTCCACGTCGCAGTGGTACGCATGCTCGTAGGAGGTGTCGACGGTGATGACGCCTTTTGGCCCCGGCATTTTGAGCTTCAAGTACGTGTAGTTGGGGACCGCCATGAACTTAGCGTAGCCGGGCCTGCCGATGATGGCGTGGTAGGTCCCTTGGAACCCGACCACCTCGAAGGTGAGCGTCTCCCGGCGGAAGTTGGCCGGCGTGCCAAAGCAGACAGGCAGGTCGATGCGCCCGAGGGGGATGTGCCTTCTTCCCTGGTACGACTCCGTGGAACCCCCCAACGCTGGGTCGGAGCTGGTCCCTCGAAATCCCCAGGAGGTCGAGGGTCTCGAGGTATATGATGTTGAGGCTCGAGCCCCCATCCATCAACACCTTGGAGAACCGCACGTCGACAATTACGGGGTCGACGACGAGGGGGTACGCCCCGGATTTACGACATGGTCCGGATGGTCATCACGGTCGAATGTGATCGGCGCGTCAGACCAGTTGAGGTACTGGGGAGCGTCGTGGCAGAGTGCGAAGACCTCCCGGCGTTCCTTCTTCCTCTCCCGAGCTGAGAGCCCGACGGTTGCGCCCCCGTAGATCATGAAGCAGTCACGCACCGGGGGGAAACCCGCGTCCCCGTCGTCGCGTCGTTTGTTGTCCTTGCCCTTAGGCGCGTCTTCCTTCTTGTCGCCGAGCCTGGAGTAGAAGCTCTTCATCAATCGGCAGTCCTTCAACTTGTGATTCGTGGGACCCTTGTGATAATGACAGGGATCCTCGAGCATTGTGTCGAAGACGGCCCCGTCAGGGGGGCCTCGAGGCTTCTTGTGCTCGAGGGCGGCCGCGAGAACCTCTTCATCGTCGTCGTCATCGGCGTCATGCTTCGCCTTCTGACCTTTGCCTTTGTTCCTCTTCTTTTTGTTGTTGTTGTTGCGGTTCTTGACGTTGTTGCCCTTGCTCGAGCCCTCCGGTGCGGCCTCCGCCTTGCCTTTGTCCGTGGAGCGGCCAAAGAAGGCCCCTACTGCCTCGTCGCCTGAGGCAAAGCTGGTGACTCGATCCATCAGATCCTCGATCGTCCTGGGACGGTAGCGCCCTAGCTCATGGACCAGCTCTTGGCAGGTCGTGCCTGCGAGGAACGCTGAGATGACATCCTCATCAGGCACATGGGGGAGCTCGAGGCGCTGCTTTGAGAATCGCCGGGCGAAGTCGCGGAGTGGCTCACCTGTTGTCTGCCTGCAACGTCGTAGATCCCAGGGGTTGCCTGGGCGCACGCAGGTCCCCTTGAAATTCCCATTGAAGACCCTGACTAGGTCGGCCCAGTCGTGGATCCGATCCGGCGGGAGCCTCTCGAGCCACTGACGGGCGGTGTCCGAGAGGTGGAGTGGGAGCTGGCGTATGATCACGCGGTCGTCGCTCTTCGCCCCGCCCAGTTGGCAGCCTAGGCGGAAGTCGGAGAGCCATAGCTTGGGCTCGACCTCCCCGTCATACTTCACGATATTGGTTGGTGGTCGAAAACGGTCGGGGAGGGTCGAGCTGCGGATGGCCCGGCTGAAGACCCTGGGGCCCGGGGGCTCGAGGGCTTGCCGGTCCTCGTCTTTGTCGTAATGCCCTCCTCGATGGGCGTTATAGCCACGCTCCTCGGCCCCTTTGTCCTTGCGCCGGCGGTTGATGTCATTGCGGGCGTCATTGGCATCCCGAGGTGGCCTGTTGTCGACGATCCGTTCCCGGACTGGCCTGGCTCGAGGGGCGTCCGGCTGGTGGACGGACATCTCCCGCTCGTTGCGGGGCGCGTCTGCTGGCTTCCCCGAGGCCGCCCTGCGCCGTCGCGAGAGGCTGAGCTCTCGGGCCTGCTGCACAACGGCTGTCTCGAGGAGGTTCTTCATTTCCCCGAGCATGCGCCTAGCGTCAGGGTTGGAGACGGCGAGTAGATCACGGAGCAGCATTGCCGCCGCCACCACATTCTGCCCAGCTCGGGGGGAAACGCACCTCGAGGCATGCTGGTGCCCCGTCCTCGAGGATCTGCCGGTGGACCTCTCGAGCGTGGCCACGAACACCGGCGCCTCGAGGCTGGGCCGGTTCCTGTGCTAGAGTTTTCTCGAGCTGCAGCAGGCGTTGTCGTTCCTCCTCACCCTTGGCGATGGCCTCCCGCAGCTGCGCGAGCTGCGCCGCCCGGTCGTCACTGTGCTGAGATGGCGCAGCCGGCGCGGGGGGTTCGTTCCTCCCCTGAACGCGTGATCCACCTGCCGCAGCCACGTTTCCGGGCTCTTCGAGGTTGAGCGCCGGCCTGGTGTCGTCGTCGTCGTCCTCGGCGTCGTCCACGGCCCCCTCGAGCTGGAAGCACTCCCTGGTGGGATCCCAGAGGTCAGGGTCGTGGTAGTCATACTCGTCAGAGTCGGAGAGCTGTTGATGCTGCGCCGCCCTGGCTTGTGCCGGGACTGCAGCTCGCGGTACCATTCCCCGAAGGTGGCTCGCCGGGGTGGCTCGATGACTCGTGAGAAGCCCGGTCGACATACGCGGGGTAGATAACCTCCAGGTCGGCGGTGGCTCGTAGGAGCACGCCCGGTCGTTCCTCCTGCTCTGCCGCCGCTCGCCCCTGATGGCGCTCGCCGAGGTGGCGGGCGTAGGCAGCTGCGGAGTTGATGAGGCCGAACGGGGGCCGCTGGCGTCGAGCGCGGCACACCCCGTGCGGGAGGAAGCCCGGTGGCGTCGACGGGGCACGGCTAGGGGGCCTCTGGCTGGGCTCCCGGTCCGTGCGCATGACGAACGCGAACTCGCTGGGAGAGCGCCGCGCGCGCCTAGAAGTCTCCGTTCGCGCGCTGGGCAGGTTTCTCCTCGGGGACCCTGCGCCGGCCGCGGGGAAGTGGGTGTATGCCGCGGGCACCGCCTGTGCCCGGCGACGATGGTGACGACGGCGCCGCTCACGAGGTGGCGACGCGTGGTGGGCGGGGGCTACGCGCCACGCCTCCCGCGCGCGCGGGGTGGCGGGACACGCCCTCCACTCGAGCCCTCCGTGGAGAGCAGGGTCAGCTCGTTGCCGCTGCCGGTGGCCAGGAACTCGAGGCTCCCGAACCAGACGACGGCACCAGCAGAGAACGAAGGAGTGGAAGAAGCCATCCAGGAAACAACGAGAAATCGACTCGGACACGCGAAGGCCCCTACCTGGCGTGCCAACTGTCGGCGTTTTTACCCCGAGGGTCTGACACCAACGAGTAATATGATCGCGTGCTCTCTTCCTGGATGGTGATGCAAGATGACAAAGGATTTATCCTGGTCCGGGCAAAGAAGGCCCTACGTCCAGCGGGGGGGAGGAGGTTCTTGTATTACTTGCACCTAAGTGCTTGTACAGGGGCAATACAAGCTCAACGAGCGTGGACGAGAGTCTGGACTCGTGTGTGTGTCGTGTGGACTCGTGTGCGCTTTTCTGTTTTGCCGTATGTGCGTAACCGGCCGAGTGAAGGGCCCTGGTGTCCCTTTTATAGAGCAAGAGGAGGTCAGGGTTACATAAGTGTAATACAGGAGTCAAGATGTACAATGTCCAATACAGTGAAGAGTTGGAATTCTGTCTTGTCGGGTTTGCTGTAGCCAGCGTGGGGGTTGCTGTTAAGGCGTCCTTGAAGCGTGGCCTCCATCCCCGGCGCGGACATGGAGACGTGGCGACGTGGAGGTCATGCAGCGCCCATCTCGGCACGTACATGACGTGGCAGGGTTCCTCTGGGTCTTGGGGGTACCTGTCCTCCAATAGCGTGAAGACTGTCAGGGCTCGAGGGGCGCAGGGCCGGCCTCGAGGTGGCGCCTACAGGGGGCTCGAGTCCCCGCAGGTATGGGCAAGTCCCGGGAAACCCGAGCGCACAGCGGGTATCCAGGCCTCGAAACGTGGCTTGGACGCACAATAGTGTGGGGTATGGCCGAATAGTGCTGTACTGGTGTCTTTTTGCCCATGCTTGTGGTGAAAATGAGACTTGACTCTGCCCTGGTTCACTGTGGTACACGTCGGGTTGCAGAGGACGTGACTGGAGTAGGTGGACGCATTAAATGCGCGGCATGGGATTGGCATCCGACGTCTGCCGCTCGAGGGAGGCGTGATGTGCCTCGTGGGATGGTTTACCGTGCTAGAGAGGCTCGAGGTCTCTGCGCAGGGTCTCGAGGAGCGGTGCAGGGCTCGAGGCCTGTGTGCCGGGGCTCGAGGGGTGGGCTGCCATGAGGCGGACAGTAAGGCTTTGGCGGCCCTGGGCTCCCTGGCGATGGGCCGGCGCTGTAGGCCTCGAGGGGTTGGCCTTTTAGAAGGTTAGACTTGCTGGGTTTGTTATTAATTGGTGTTCTAGGTCTAACCTATTTGTTTTGCGTTGATTGGGGGTACCCCTTTGGCGTTCCCCCGACAACTGGTATACTTATCTGGTTTGGAAGGTTGTTGTTGACGCAATCCTTGCTTGTGTAGAGTGGTGGAGTTGTTGATGATGTTAGCTTCTTCTTGATCTTCGGGAAATTCTATTCCTAAATATTCTCCACTTCTATTTTGAGCATCAAATGCGTCTTGAATAGCTTGACGTTCTTCCTTGTAGTTGGCTCTCTGAATAAGTCGATCCATAATAAGTACATCCATCTTAGTTGACAGTGCATATACTTCTTCTGGAAATTCTTCAATTTGGTGACAGCGTTGAGTAGTAACTTGTTTCCAGCTTTGATTTTCAGCTATCTTATCCATTAAACATTCTGCTTTTCCGAAAGTGAGTGACATAAATGATCCTCCAGCAGTGGCATCAAGTTGCTCTCTTGCTCTTGGTAACAATCCGTGATAAAACAGTTGCATGAGCAATTCGTTCCTTATTCCATGATGTGGGCATCTTAAGATTTGTTCCTGAAAATGCTCGCAAGTTTCTGGAATGGTTTCTCCTTTTTGTTGCTGAAAGTTGTATATCTTTTCCCTTAAGATATTGACTTTGCTAATTGGGAAAAATCTTGATAGAAAGGTCTCTGAACACTCCTCCCATGTCTTGATGTTATCCATGTTTGAATAGAACCACTGCTTCGCTTTTCCTTTCAGTGAGAAGGGAAAAAGACGAAGAAGTATAATGTCCTGGGGAACGTCCTTGATGATGATGGTGCTTCCGATCTCCAAGAAATCTTGTAGATGAGCGGTTGCATCTTCTTCTTCCTTTCCACCAAATGTAGTAGCTTGCACCATGTTGATAAGACTTGGCTTGAGTTCGAACTCAAGGTTGTTCGTCTGGAATGTAGGTCCGGTGCGAATGTTCCTGACACTTGGAGTAGAGAACTCCAGCAGAGTCTTGTTGGCCATGGCTTGACTACTAATGTAGATCTTCTACACGATCAAGTTGATTTCTAATTTGAAAGTGATGGATTACAACTGAACCTGTATTACCCTGTATATGATATAAACAAAGAAAAACAAGGGTAAGCCTGCCAAGACAGAGGTACAAGTGAATGAATGAATAATCTCCTTTGTTAAATTCCTAATAAGTTTTGTTTAGTTCCCGGTGGCTTCCATTACTTAGATAGATGTCCCCGGCAACGGCGCCAGAAATGCTTGTTGACACTTCTTAAAGCAATTGCTTTTAATAAACTTTGATGAACTGATTCTAGCAAAAGCCTTCAGAAATGTGCAGGACACTCCTAGCATCACTTAAGTCAGGTTGTCATCCCCAACATGATACTAGAAATGTAATTCATATTGTGACACTAGCTGAAAAGATATAAACAAATATTTATCCGCAAGCGCATAGATAAATATACCTGTTGTAGCAGCATTTCACCCAGGTTATCTAGGTATCGTTATTTATATTTTACCGAAGGTAGTAACGAAGCTGGGAACTAGTAAAAGTGGCAGAGATTATCATTCATTCATTACTCACATGTCTAAGCAGGGGTAAGACAAGATAAAGATAATAATGATAATAAAAACGGGAATTCTAGAGATAGAGCGAACTACATAGATCAAGCAGAGAGTCAGAGAGTCAGGAGATTAATTAAGAGATTCGAATCCTAAGTTACTTCGCATTTACTAAGCCTAGTGATTACTCTAGTTAATATACAATCATTTATAGCTAATTAATCTATCATCCATGATCAAGGGACATTACTAAATTAGAATCAAGAACAGAGTAATGAATTCTAACTTGCAATCGCGTCCTACTAAGATCTACATTCGGGGGGAGGACTACAAAGGACTCAACAGGACTGTCACTCCTACGATCTACCTCTCGACCCGGAACATAGGATGTATTCGTAGGTAAACTTAGCCTAAACACCATGTTTACACCAGTTTGACCACTTAACTCTATCCGGAATAAAGCTAAGTACTTTACGAACATGATCATAAACTCTATCATAATCAGATCTATATTAAATATACAACTAGAATAAACTCCAAAACTGAATAAACTGAAATATATATTAGGTAGCATAAAGTCGAATAAAGATACAAATTACCGAGTCTTCAACAATGATCCGGAGACTCAGACGAAGCTTCTAGCCGGATATGCCGACGAAGTCGCCTGCCTCTACTTGAATCTAACTAGACTAAACTCTAATCTTGATGTAGAGCTCTAACTCTCTCTCTCTCTAGAAACTCTAATTTCTGTCTTGTCTTCTGATCTTGATCTGATGATGTTCTGGAGGGGGTCAGGGGTCTGGTCTGGTTATATAGCCCTGGGCGAGGAATCGCGATCGTTGGATCAAACCGACTCGAGGTACGGTCGAGATGCATCCTAGAGGTCGGTGGAAGTAGCTTGCAGAAGAAGACGGAGGCGTGGCGGCTCTATGGCCGACCGACCGGTGGGCCCTGTGGGACCGGTCGGTCCCACAGGTAAGCCTCCTGTGGTGCCCCGTCCCGTGGTGTCTTGTGGAGTCCTCTGGAGTCTTCTAGAAGTATCCCGACGTGGCGGTGAAGAAATGTGGTTGGTTTTCCTGTTTAATCCCTGGAAAATGTAGAATCACCGAAACTCATGGAATTTGTTAGTTTTAAACCTCCTATTTCTAAGTTGGCAATCCTTTTTGACATTTATTCAAGTCTTGTTGACAGTAAATAATGATAGTTAATAGACGTCAACACTACAATTGCGGTGAGCTTGGCCATCTTGCTCATCAATGCACCAAGCCAAAGAAAGAGAGCTACAAGAACAAGAACAAGGGCAAAAGTATGACTCATCAAGTGAAGATGAGAAGAAGAATGAGAAGCCCTACTACAAGAAGGATGGCAAGAAGAAGAAGCAATACCACAAGAAAGGTGGCAAAGCTTACATTGTTGGTGATTGGCTCACCGACATTGACTCCTCCGGTGGCTCATCAAATGAAGATAGTGATGATGAAAAGGAGAAGGTGGCCGCTCTAGTCATTGGCTCCTCTACACCACCACCACCACCGTCGCCATCATCATCTACACACCTATGCCTTATGGCCAAGGGTGACCGGAAGGTACAAAGCGATGATGACTCTAGTGATAGTGATAGTGATGGTGAATTTGAGGCACCTACTTATGATGAGCTTGTTAAATTGCTAAACAACTACTCTAAAATCATAAGAAAGACTAGAGCTAAAAATGAAAAGCTTGTTGATGAAAATGAATCTCTTGTGAGAAATATGATCATGCTATACATGCTAGTGATGAGCTAAAGAATGAACTTGCTACTATGTCATCTTCTGTCAAGGAGCTCAAGTCCTCTAACAAAGAGCTCAAAGCTAAAAATGAAAAACTTGATAAGATGCATAGTGACTTTATGAAAGGTCCTAGTTTGGTTTTGGTAATTGAGTGACAACTTAGGTGGACTAATGGTGTTTGAAGTGAATTACACAGGTGATTAGTCCATAGGTGATCATGTGTGAGCAACATATGCCATAGAGGTGAAATGGCTTGGAAGATGTTGCAAGGCTCACATATGTGAAGAAGGAGCTTAATGCATATGTGACATGACATATGGTCATATGGCTAAGATGGAGAAGATCAAGGCAAGACTTGGCTTGATGGACCGTTGCGAAGGTGAAGGGCAAGTTGAGGCTTTGAAGCCGTTGGTACCGAGTGTCGGAGGCTTAAGCAAGACTTGGCGCCGAAGGACCGAAGCGATGGTGAAGAGCAAGTGATGTCAAGATCGATGGACCATGGAGGCCATGTGATGATATGAAGTGGATCATATCATTTGAAGATAGGTTGGTGCATGTGTTGCATCAACACCGAAGGAGATGGAATGGAATGCGCAAGGCAAAGGTATATTTGTAGGGCATTTCAATTCACCGGTCATAGGTGTGTAGAGAAGATTATGACCGGGTTCAGGATAGATGGCCGTACTATTAAGAGGAGCAAACTTGTTTGCATATCGGTCATCTAGTGCCACTTGAGCGATCTAACTTTGCGATGTTACTAAGATCGAGTGGCGTGGTGAGAGCAAGTGAAAATCCTTTGAAAATTGTTTGTGAAAATGCTAACACACTTGCACAAGATGATGAACACTTGGTGGTGTTAGCACATTTGCAAAGGAGAAGTTGTTGGAGTTGATTTGGTTCAACTCAGAGAAGAAAATGGAGTTTTCTGTGTGTGTCGGTGGTACCGACCTGGGGGTGTCGGTGGTACCGCCCAAGGATGCAGTGTGCAGACCTCTCTGTAATGGGGCGTTTGGCCTGCGGCGGTGGTACCGCTATTATCTCGGTACTACCGCCGGCGGTGGTACCGACCAGAGGGGTCGGTGGTACCGTGGCCCTGAAGGGTTTTGCGGAGCTCTCTGGAAGTGGCCAGTTTTGGCCTACCGGTAGTAGTACCATTACCTCGGTAGTACCGCGCTCGGTGCTACCGATCAGGCCGGTGTTTGGCAAGTTTGCGGAGCTCTCTGTGTTGGAGTGAAAATGACCTGGCGGTGGTACCGCCATAGGGCCGGTACCACCGGGCTCGGAAGTACCGACCAGGGGTCGGTAGTTTTCAAGGTCGAAGGATGTTTTTGAATCCGTTCTGTATAGATCCAAAAAGTAGCCTGGCGGTAGTACCGCCATTACCGTACTACCGACCTCAGGAG
This sequence comes from Coix lacryma-jobi var. lacryma-jobi, assembly GCA_009763385.1. Taxonomy (NCBI): domain Eukaryota; kingdom Viridiplantae; phylum Streptophyta; class Magnoliopsida; order Poales; family Poaceae; genus Coix; species Coix lacryma-jobi. The sequence continues at coordinate 173,847,491 of CM019822.1, read as the reverse complement.
GAACCGACCAGGGGTCGGTGGTTTGCCTAAATCTGCGCGATGTGAGGTAACGGCTAGTTTGACTAAGCCGGTAGTACCGCCCAGGAGGGGTCGGTACTACCGACCGGAGCGCAGAATGCCCAGTGAAGGAGCATAACGGCTAGTTGGCCGTTGAGGCTATATATAGTCGTTGAGGCCGGCTTTGGGCCGGGGGTGGAGCACTCCAAAGCCTTGGTGGCTTGTGTGGATGTGCTTGGGAGCCCTCTAACACACATATGCTTTAGTGCTCATCCGATTGTGTGAGAGAGTGATTCTAGTGCGTTGCTTTGAGAGATTGCATCGAGTGGCACTAGGTGTTCGAGTTGCAAGCCGGTGGTGCTTATTACTCTTGGAGGTTGCCACCTCCTAGACGGCTTGGTGATCGAGTCTCCGTCGTGAAGCCCGCGTGAAGATTGTGCGTGGCTCCGGAGAAGGATTGTGAGGGGCATTGTGCTCGCCCCGCGGGGATCGCGAAGAGCAACTCTAGTGGATTGCGCGTGTCATTGAGTTACCCTCACTTGTGGGTGAGTTCTTGCGGCGCTCGAGTGTCGAGCTAGGTGTGGTGCCTATTAGCCGCCGAACTACCAAAGTGTGTGGTCGACACAACGGGGACTAGCTTGGTGGCAACCAAGTGAACCTCGGGGAAAAATCACCGTGTCAACATTGTCTACTCTTCTCGGTGGTTTGCAATCTCCTTACACAAGCTTGTATTTACTTTTCATACATATTGTGCTTGTGTAGCTATCTTGCTTGTGTAGCATAGAGTTGATCCCATGAGTGACTAGTTGACTTGTAGTCTTGCTAGTCACATTGCTTAGTTTGTGTAGCTAAGTTGAGCTCTCTAATTTGGCTTGTGTAGCCTTGTTATTGAGCATTGCTAGTGAGCTTAGGCTTCGCGCTTTTGCTTAGTGGCATGTGTAGGAGCTCCCCGGTTGTTTGAGTACTAGTTGCTTAGGTTTGTGTAACCTTGCAAGCTAGAATTGTTTAGGTGAGCTCTAGCTAGCCCGACACCTTATTTGCATTGTTTAGGATCTTTTGTAAGGTGTCATAGAGTATAGGTAGAGGGGTGTAGTCTTGGCTAGACCGATAGTTTTAATTCCGCATTTGTTTCGGTTAGCATTCTACTGCGATTAAGTTTAAGTTTTAAAAGGACTATTCACCCCCCCTCTAGTCCGCCATCTCGACCCTTCAATTGGTATCGGAGCAGAGGTCTCATTTGTGGTCTTCACCGACCCGAGAGGATGGCGTCTAGTGGGCTAGATGATGTGTGTGATACACATATTTTTGATGGCACACACTTTGCACAATGGAAACTCCATATGCTTGATCATTTTCGTGCAAAGGGGCCAAAGTTTTGGTGGATTATCACTAGTGGTCTCACTCATGTTTTGGACCATAGAAATCTCACCAAAGCTCAAAAGGATCTCTTTGAACTTGATGCAAATGCTTATTGTTATCTAATGGATGCATTGAGTTTTGAGTTGTTTTATAAGATCAACTCCAAAGGGACCGCCCATGAGATGTGGGAATCCATCAAGACCACCTTCGGTGATCCCTCCACGTTTGATGATGGCAAATTCATAAAGGAGGATGAACCGGTGGTACATGAGGATGTTGAGCTTGACCGCAACATAGTTGTTGTGGAAGATTGCTCCACCTCATGTTCAAGTGATGCAATCAATGAAATACTTCAAGCACACTTGACAAGATGGAAGATGATGCCTCAAGTGATGCAAGTGATGATTCAACCTCAAGCACACTTGATGGTAATAATGGTACATGCTCAATGATGATGCTACTACAAGCTCTCAAACATCACATTGCTTCATGTCACAAGGTGACACTAAGGTATCAAATTGCAATATATTAATCATGATTCCTATGATGAGCTTGTTAGTAGACTTGCTAGCATGACCATTGCTTTAGAAAATGAGTTAGCTAAAAATGCAGAATTGACATTAGAAAACTCATTTCTAAAGAATGCATGTGAACAACAAAATCATACTTTATGTTACTACTTGTTCACATGATGAGCTTAAATTGACTCATGAGGAACTATGTGTTACTCATGATAATTTGTAAAAGACCATGCTTTCTCACTAGTAAGCTTTCTAATGAACAAATTAAAACTAGTGAGAGCTCATCACATGGGACAATTGATCAATCGCATACTTGTGCTAACCCTTGTGATGTAGAAAGAAGCATGTATCCACCTCTTGTGAAGATCTATTATCTATGCCATGTTCTTCACAATTAGATGCTTGTTCTACTTCTTTGTCTTGTGAGACTAACCTTTTGAAGGAGAACAATGAGCTCAAAAGTGAAGTGAAGAACTTGAGCAATAAGTTAGAGAGGTGGTGTAGATCAAAAGTCACCCATGAGCACATAATGAAGAATCAAAGAAGCTATGGTGACAAGAGTGGCATTGGCTTTAACAAAAACAATGTCAAAAGCAAGAGATGGGGCAAGAGAACATATGCAAAAGAAATGAAGAAGCAAGAACAAGAAAAGCTATCTCATTTCATGTGCTATCAATGCCATGAGATGGGACATCTTGCAAAGGCTTGCCCCAACAAGAAGAAGCCCCAAGTTCAAATCAAGAACAACCATCATGATGGTGACTTGATGATGAAGAAGAAGAAAACAAGAAGGGGCGGAAGAGCAAGGCATCCAACTCATATCCATGATGCCAAGATGATGATGAGCAAGAATGAAGAAAAGAAGAAAGATTTGGCTCACATCAAATGCTACAAGTGTGGTGACATGGGACACTTTGCCTCGAAGTGTCCTAACAAGCTTGAGAAGAAGGCTCAAGCAACTCATGAGAGGCAAGGCAATGAGAAGCAACAAATGAGCAAAGAAGAGAAGGCTCAATCCAGAGAAGTTGCTACTCATGCCGGGCGGGAAAGGGGACAATGGCTCATTCATGTCCCCTAGGTATGACTTCTAAGCCTATTTCAATTGATGATAATATTATGCTTAGAAAGGATGAAAATGGTACCTCTAAGGATACTATTGCAACTCATCCCGCTACTCATACTAAGGCTATGCCTAAGTATGTTGCTCCTAACTTGAGAGGACCCAAACTAGTTTGGGTACCATCAAAAAGTGGATGATTGTGTGTAGGTACCATGGCATTGGAGACTTGATTCAATTGATTTCATATTGTTCATTATATGATTGAGTCAAGTAATGAAGCTTAGTGATATCCAAACCCAATGCCAAGTCAAGTCAAGTGAAGTCCAAATGTGCTACAACATACAAGTGTCACATTCTAGTTGTGGTGATCTTATTGGAATTATTTGAAGGCTTGCAATCAAATTGAGTAGAAGCTTGCTATTGGATGATCATGATTTACAAAGGTATAATTTCTAGTTGATCATATTCATTTGGGTTGCATATGAGATTAATTGAATGGATATATATGCATATGTTGCTTGCTATAAGAATGATTGCATTGATTGATGCTTAGTGATCAAAATTGAGTTAGTTTTGAATGGATATGTTCCTAGACTTCTTTAGTGAGTGGTTTGAATGGATATATGTCTTGTGTTGATGTTCAAACAAGTTTGAGCTCAAGTTTGATTCAAATTGGTAAGTATAGCTCAATTGCTCAAAGTTGTCAAAAATCTGAAATCTGAGCTAGCTGTGATAATAGCCATGTTTGATGAACCAAATCTTATTGGATTGGCTTGAAAATTTGGTACAAATGCTCTACACTTGTGATATTAGTCTCTGTGCAAAATTCATGATTATTGGGGATAAGATGTACTTTGTTTTTGGAGTAGATCTTGTCAACTATTGTCAGCAGTTTTCAGCATGTAGTACTATGGAAAGAATTGAAATCTGGTAGCAATCTAGAAAGCCAATGAAGCTCAAATTTTTATGGCTACTAGAACACTTAGTGAAGCACATCTCCACCAAATTTCATGGTCATTGGACTTATATTTTGGGAGATATGTATGTTTCTTGAGAAGGACAGAATCTGCCAGAAAAGTGACAAATAATTGGATTGATCTAGAGTCACTTAAATTGAAAGGCCCTCAAGTTGGAATCATGTTTATAAGTGTTGAGGGACCTATGTTTGTTTTGAAATGAGCTAGAAGCATGAAAAGATGAGTACAAGTTCATTTGATTTAAGAAATGTATTGGGCACACATTTGGTACTCAAATTGAAGATCAAAACCAACATCAAGATGAAGATAAGATCAAGCTCTAGTATCAAATTGAAGATCATTTGGAAGAAAGAAAAGGACTCAAAGAGGAATTCAAAGTCACATTTCAATAAGAGTTCAAATGGATCAATCAAGCAAAGTCAATTCAAGTAAGTATCAAGGATGATTCTTTGGAGAATCACTTCTCCCTTTTGTAGGGGCTTGCCGCCTTTGGTAGGTTAACCAAGTATGATACTTGGAAGGCCAATATGGAAGTGGTGATTCAAAGGATATTTGAGATGCTTAGTTGAAGCAATAAAAGGATTGACCAAGCAAAGCAAGCAACATGCAAGATAGTAAAGCAAATCATGACAATTCAAGTGGTATTCATATGCAAGCTATGTTCAAATGAAGAAGCAAGCCAACCACAACAAGATAGCGCACTTAATCATATGAGTGAAGATTTGTTCTATCAATTGGTATATATTGGTCTTCACCATGGACTTCACATTGCTATTTGGAGCTTAATTGGAATCAAAATGACTATCCTCTACTCCAAGATAGCAAAGGTATCATTGTAATGTGCATGATCATTTCATCCCTTACTAGTATGCGGTTAGTGCATATAGTACGTGCTCAATAGGATCATGCATAACAAATAAAAAGGTTTAATTCATTGCTTACCACTATTGCTTGATTTATTATATGATCTAGTGGTTAGTATATGAGTTTGTTCATGAGCTAGTGAACCCAAGTACTTGATCTAGAAGATGAACTTTCAAGTGTCTAATTCAACATGAGTAAGATAACCATTGAAAAATGTGTGAAGAAGCTTACTCTAGAGCAAACCGAGTTAGATATCTTGTGCAATATTGCCTAGTTCAAGTCACAAATGAGAAGCTCATGAAGATGACAAGAGTTCAAGAAGAAGATAATTGCAATGGATATCAAGTTAAACCTTTTATTCAAGTGGTATCCTACAAGACTTCAAGTGATCCTCAACTATAAGTGATCAAATCAAGTAAAGCATCCCTCTCCAACAAGAGCTCAAGTTTATCAAGTGGATGACCCATGCTATGACTTAGGGGAGGTGCCCCACCTATTGGTATCAAGGTCAAAGATCCTACACATGGTGTCATTCCAACACATATGGTGGTGTCCATCAAAAATGAAGACTCAAGTATCATCCATCTACCCTAGTCCAACCCTTTGTATCAAGAGAAGCATACCTTTTATGGTCATTGATGACAAAGGGGAGAAGTTATGGAAAGATATGTCAATTATGATATGTCAAGGACAAAGAGGGAGAAAAGAAGATGGACATGGATCAAGAGGGAGCAAGATTGAAGGAACAAACAAATTCTTGGACAATGAGAGCACACAAGTAGGGGGAGCAAGCTCATGAACTTGGTTGTTGCATTTGATATGTGCATAATCATGTGCTTGCTTGCATTGCATAAGTTTTAAAATTTTATATGCATGCTTGTGTGGTGTATGCTAGTTATAGGATTTAATTGATGAATTGATAACTAGCATGCATAGGTTAATAGCTAGACTTGTGCTTTTAATGCAAAACTAGACCCTTGCTATTAATGTTGATCTCACGGGGTTTTCTAGTTTTTATGATGTCTAGCTACTCTTCGATGCTAAGGATGAATCAAAATGTGGTATGCACGCTTCAAAGGTAAAATTTCATCATGTATACCTTAGCATCACTTAGTAGTGCTAACACTCCCCACAAATTTCATATTTATGCATGTGTGCAAGCTTGAAACCAAACCATTTGAGCACACATGTAGGGGGAGTTAACACTACAAAGTCGGGTTGTATGGTGCTTATCCAAATTCTCTTATATGGTCTTAATGTTGGATAAGTAACATAGAATCCAAAGAGCTTAATTTCCATATCTTTGTAGAGTTGTCATCAATTACCAAAAAGGGGAGATTGAAAGGTCCTAGTTTGGTTTTGGTAATTGAGTGACAACTTTAGGTGGACTAATGTGTTTTGAAGTGAATTACACAGGTGATTAGTCCATAGGTGATCATGTGTGAGCAACATATGCCATAGAGGTGAAATGGCTTGGAAGATGTTGCAAGGCTCACATATGTGAAGAAGGAGCTTAATGCATATGTGACATGACATATGGTCATATGGCTAAGATGGAGAAGATCAAGGCAAGACTTGGCTTGATGGACCGGTTCGAAGGTGAAGGGCAAGTTGAGGCTTTGAAGCCGTTGGTACCGAGTGTCGGGAGGCTTAAGCAAGACTTGGCGCCGAAGGACCGAAGCGATGGTGAAGAGCAAGTGATGTCAAGATCGATGGACCATGGAGGCCATGTGATGATATGAAGTGGATCATATCATTTGAAGATAGGTTGGTGCATGTGTTGCATCAACACCGAAGGAGATGGAATGGAATGCGCAAGGCAAAGGTATATTTGTAGGGCATTTCAATTCACCGGTCATAGGTGTGTAGAGAAGATTATGACCGGGTTCAGGATAGATGGCCGTACTATTAAGAGGAGCAAACTTGTTTGCATATCGGTCATCTAGTGCCACTTGAGCGATCTAACTTTGCGATGTTACTAAGATCGAGTGGCGTGGTGAGAGCAAGTGAAAATCCTTTGAAAATTGTTTGTGAAAATGCTAACACACTTGCACAGATGATGAAACACTTGGTGGTGTTAGCACATTTGCAAAGGAGAAGTTGTTGGAGTTGATTTGGTTCAACTCAGAGAAGAAAATGGAGTTTTCTGTGTGTTGTCGTGGTACCGACCTGGGGGTGTCGGTGGTACCGCCCAAGGATGCAGTGTGCAGACCTCTCTGTAATGGGGCGTTTTTGGCCTGGCGGTGGTACCGCTATTATCTCGGTACTACCGCCGGCGTGGTACCGACCAGAGGTCGGTGGTACCGTGGCCCTGAAGGGGTTTTGCGGAGCTCTCTGGAAGTGGCCAGTTTTGGCCTACCGGTAGTACCGCCATTACCTCGGTAGTACCGCGCTCGGTGCTACCGACTCAAGCCGGTGTTTTGGCAAGTTTGCGGAGCTCTCTGTGTTGGATGGAAAATGACCTGGCGGTGGTACCGCCATAGGCCGGTACCACCGGGCTCGGAAGTACCGACCAGGGGTCGGTAGTTTCAAGGTCTGAAGGATGTTTTTGAATCCGTCTGTATAGATCCAAAAAGTAGCCTGGCGGTAGTACCGCCATTACCTCGGTACTACCGACCTCGGAGGAACCGACCAGGGGTCGGTGGTTTGCCTAAATCTGCGCGATGTGAGGTAACGGCTAGTTACTAAGCCGGTAGTACCGCCCAGGAGGGGTCGGTACTACCGCCGGAGCGCAGAATGCCCAGTGAAGGAGCATAACGGCTAGTTGGCCGTTGAGGCTATATATAGTCGTTGAGGCCGGCTTTGGGCCGGGGGTTGGAGCACTCCAAAGCCTTGGTGGCTTGTGTGGATGTGCTTGGGAGCCCTCTAACACACATATGCTTTAGTGCTCATCCGATTGTGTGAGAGAGTGATTCTAGTGCGTTGCTTTGAGAGATTGCATCGAGTGGCACTAGGTGTTCGAGTTGCAAGCCGGTGGTGCTTATTACTCTTGGAGGTTGCCACCTCCTAGACGGCTTGGTGATCGAGTCTCCGTCGTGAAGCCGCGTGAAGATTGTGCGTGGCTCCGGAGAAGGATTGTGAGGGGCATTGTGCTCGCCCCGCGGGGATCGCGAAGAGCAACTCTAGTGGATTGCGCGTGTCATTGAGTTACCCTCACTTGTGGGTGAGTTCTTGCGGCGCTCGAGTGTCGAGCTAGGTGTGGTGCCTATTAGCCGCCGAACTACCAAAGTGTGTGGTCGACACAACGGGGACTAGCTTGGTGGCAACCAAGTGAACCTCGGGGAAAAATCACCGTGTCAACATTGTCTACTCTTCTCGGTGGTTTGCAATCTCCTTACACAAGCTTGTATTTACTTTCATACATATTGTGCTTGTGTAGCTATCTTGCTTGTGTAGCATAGAGTTGATCCCATGAGTGACTAGTTGACTTGTAGTCTTGCTAGTCACATTGCTTAGTTTGTGTAGCTAAGTTGAGCTCTCTAATTTGGCTTGTGTAGCCTTGTTATTGAGCATTGCTAGTGAGCTTAGGCTTCGCGCTTTTGCTTAGTGGCATGTGTAGGAGCTCCCCGTTTGTTTGAGTACTAGTTGCTTAGGTTTGTGTAACCTTGCAAGCTAGAATTGTTTAGGTGAGCTCTAGCTAGCCCGACACCTTATTTGCATTGTTTAGGATCTTTTGTAAGGTGTCATAGAGTATAGGTAGAGGGGTGTAGTCTTGGCTAGACCGATAGTTTTTAATTCCGCATTTGTTTCGGTTAGCCATTCTACTGCGATTAAGTTTAAGTTTTTAAAAAGGACTATTCACCCCCCCTCTAGTCCGCCATCTCGACCCTTCACTTTACCACTAGTTATGCCTTGCTAAAAGAACAATACACTCAAGTGAAAGTAGACTATGATACTCTCACCATTGCTTATGACATGCTTTCACATGAGACACATGATGCTCCTAACCTTGTTGTTAAGTGTGACTAGCAACATCTTGTGAGGACTTGGTTAGTGAGCATGATGAGCAAAGAGCTAGTGGCAAAGGCAAGAGTGTGGTTGTGGCCGATCACTATGATGATTATGTCAATATCAAGAATGAGAATGCAAAGCTCAAGGTTGATCTAGAGAAGCTTGCAACCACAAAGCAAGTCATCATTGAGACCCAAGATGATGAATAGCATGTCACTTGAGCTAGACATGCTAAAAGAAGAGAACAAGAGATTGAAGATGGAGAGGGATTACAAGATGACACCATCTCAATTAGAGCTCCATCCAAGAAGACAACAAACAGAGAATGACAAGCTCAAGAGAGAGAAGGAGCACCTTACCACCGGATTGAAGAAATTCACCAAGGGGCAATGTCTTCAAAGTGAGCTACTCATGAACACCGTGATGAAGACAAATAGAAATGGTATTGGCTTCCTTGAAGAGAAGATGAAGCAACGCAAAGCATCACTAAGCCAAAGAAGAAGAAGATTGGAAGATGCTATGAGTGTGGAAAGGAAGGACACTTTGCTCATGATTGTGAAGAGCCTAAACCTACACCCTTGCCCAAGCATGCTAGGCCCTTTGCTTTCAATGCTCACTACATGCTTAGACAAGACTCTAGTGGCAAGATGAAAGTTATGTTCATGGGGCCTCCTAACAAGAATAGGCCAAAGCAAATTTGGGTTGCAAAGTCACTAGTAGAGAAGGTTAAGGGACCTCAACAAGTTTGGGTCCCAAAAGCTCAAGCTTGATTTCTTGTGTGTGTAGGTGAACTACAAGACCGGTGGATCTCATTGGGCGATTGATAGTGGTTGCACACAACATATGACCGGTGATCCCTGGATGTTCACCTCACTAGAAGAGAATGTCGATGACCAAGAAAAGATAACATTTGGTGACAACTCAAAGGGCAATGTCAAGGGATTGGGCAAAGTGGCTATATCAAATGATCATACCATCTCAATGTGCTTCTAGTTGCATCATTGAGCTTCAACTTGCTATCCGTTGGGCGACTATGTGATCTTGGCTTTCAATGTTTGTTCACCGACAAGGAAGTGGTTGTGACCAATAAAGATGATACACAAGTGATATTCAAGGGCTTTAGATACAACAATCTCTATCTAGTGGATTTCACCTCCGAAGATGCCAACTTGAAGATATGTTTGTTTACTAAGCAATCACTTGGTTGGCTATGGCATAGAAGATTGGCACATGTTGGAATGAACACTCTCAACAAGCTATTAAAGAAGGATTTGGTTAGGGGCTTGAAGGATGTCAAATTGAGAAGGACAAATTGTGTAGTGCATGTCAAGCCGGCAAGCAAGTTGCAAACACTCATCCAACCAAAGCCTTTGTATCAACATCAAGAGAGTTAGAGCTACTTCACATGGATCTATTTGGACCAACAACATATGCTAGCTTGGGTGGAAATCTCTATTGCCTAGTGATTGTTGATGACTACTCTAGATACACTTGGGTATTCTTTCTTCATGACAAATCCGAAGCAACCCTTCATTCAAGAAGTTTGCCAAGAGAGCCCAAAATGAGTTTGACTTGAAGATCAAGAAGATAAGAAGTGACAATGGAAGAGAGTTCGACAACACCCACATTGAGCAATATTGTGATAAGTTGGGATCAAGCATGAAGTTTCCGCAACCTACACACCACAACAAAATGGGGTAGTTGAGAGGAAGAACCGGACTCTAATCACCCTAGCAAGGACAATGCTAGATGAGTACACTACACCGGAGAGATTTTGGGCGGAAGCAATCAACACCGCTTGCTATGCATCAAACCGGTTGTTCCCCCATGTCTCCTTGGAAAGACCCCCTATGAGCTACTCAACAACAAGAAGCCGGATATATCATTCTTTAGAGTGTTTGGGTGCAAATGCTACATCTACAAGAAGCGCCAACACCTAGGGAAGTTTCAACGCCGATGTGATATTGTTTTCTTGTTGGTTACTCATTGAAGTCCAAAGCATATCGAGTATTCAACCATGCCACCGGGATGGTAGAAGAAACATATGATGTGGAATTCGATGAATCTAATGGCTCTCAAGGAGAGCATGAAATCTTGATGATGTAGGTGATGAACCATTGAGGGAAGCAATGAAGAACATGCCGGTTGGAGCCATCAAGCCTAAAGATGATGATGATGATGTGCAAGTCATTGACAAGCCATCCTCATCCAATGTACCACATGTTGATGGCAAAGATGGGAGGGATCCATTTGAAGATACTCATGTCTCCCATGATCAAATGGTGGTACAAGCTCAAGATGTTGATGCTCCACAAGCGGCCCCTCAAGTGGTTGATCAAAGGACTACTCATCTACTACAAGCTCATCCTCAAGATCTCATCATAGGGAGTCCAACAAGGGGTGTAATGACTCGATCTCAAAAACTTGCTTTATTTATTGAACATCACTCCTTTGTGTCTCTTGTTGAGCCTACCATTGTAGATGAAGCTCTAGGTGATCCGGATTGGGTGAATGCTATGCATGAAGAATTAAACAACTTCACCCGCAACCAAGTTTGGACACTTGAAGAGCGACCCAAAGGCGCAAGAGTCATTGGAACAAAATGGGTGTTTAGAAACAAGCAGATGATCAAGGCAAGGTTGTTAGAAACAAGGCAAGGCTAGTTGCAAAGGGGTTCTCTCAAGTTGAAGGCTTGGATTTTGGAGAGACCTTTGCACCGGTTGCAAGACTTGAAGCCATTCGTATCCTCCTTGCATATGCATCACATCATGACATTAAATTATATCAAATGGATGTGAAAAGTGCATTTTTAAATGGCTTCATAAATGAACTAGTCTATGTTGATCAACCTCCCAGGTTTGAAGACCCTAGATATCCTAATCATGTTTATAGGTTGTCCAAGGCGCTATACGGGCTCAAGCAAGCCCCAAGAGCATGGTATGAGCGCCTCCGGGACTTCCTCATTGAGAAGGGCTTCACCATTGGGAAGGTCGACACCACACTATTCACTAAGAAGCTTGATGGAGAGATCTTCATTTGTCAAGTCTACGTTGATGATATCATCTTCGGTTCAACAAATGAAGACTATTGCAAGAATTTGGTGACTTGATGTCAAGGAGTTTGAAATGTCCATGATTGGAGAGCTCACATTCTTTCTAGGCTTCCAAGTCAAGCAATTGAAGGAGGGGACTTTCATATCTCAAGAGAAGTATACAAAAGACCTCCTCAAGCGCTTCAACATGGATGATTGCAAGCCTATCAAGACTCCAATGCCAACAAATGGACATCTCGAGCTAGATGAGGGAGGTAACCCGGTTGACCAAACTCTCTACCGTTCTATGATTGGTAGCTTGTTATATTTGACCGCATCTAGGCCCGATATCATGTTTAGTGTGTGCATGTGTGCTCGCTTTCAAGCCGATCCTAGGGAATCACATCTCATAGCCGCGAAGAGAATCCTTAGGTACCTAAAGCACACCCCAAGCATTGGCCTTTGGTATCCCAAAGGAGCTAACTTCCAACTCGTTGGGTATTCCGATTCGGATTACGCGGGTTGCAAAGTAGATAGAAAAAGCACATCCGGAGGGTGCCATTTGCTTGGGAGATCACTAGTGTCATGGAGTTCAAAGAAGCAAAATAGTGTGGCCTTGTCTACCGCCGAGGCGGAATACATAGCCGCGGGTGCTTGTTGTGCGCAAATCCTTTATATGAAACAAACCCTTTTAGACTATGGTGTAGTTCTAGAAAGGGTGCCTTTGTTGTGTGACAATGAGAGCGCGGTTAAGCTTGCTAACAACCCGGTTCAACACTCTCGCACAAAGCACATAGATATTCGCCATCATTTTCTTAGAGACCATGTTTCAAAGAAAGACATATCCTTAGAGGGAGTTAGAACCGAAGATCAATTGGCGGATATCTTCACAAAACCCCTAGATGAAACACTCTTTGTAGATTGCGAAGTGAGCTTAATGTGCTTGATCTCAGTAACTTTGTCAAAAGGTGAAAGGGGGTTGTCTTTGCATTGCATTGTATCATATGCCATGTTTAAATTACGCTATGCACATAGGCTTGTCAGACGTGGTTAAGATAACCGCCCTAAAAAGCATGTGAAGAAGCTTACCCATGAGCAAACTTGACAAGCAACCTAGATTCAATTTCGTATTGCATTGCATATGCATGTTGTTGCTTTGTCGTTTTCTTTTCGGTTATGTTTTGAGCAACCGCTGTGTTCGTCCACCGCTAGGGGGAGCATTTGAGGCTCCTAATGGTTGAGTCCCCTAGTTTTGGTGGCCACATGTTGTCTCCTCGAGTTTTATCACCTATTTTCTCTAAAAATGATATGTAGCCTATGTCAAAATATTTATCAAATTGAGGGTTTATGCGAGGATGCTCATACTAGGTTCCAACTAGTGTTTATTTGCCTCTTATTTGAGTTGGAACTTGGTTGGGAGAGGGAGCCGCAACGGAGATCTTCGAAACAAGCCATTATGCAGCATCGGACGCTGCATCAGACGCTGGCTCCAGCGTCCGATGCCCCCACTATACACAGCCCCGGCTGGAACAGTGTTGGCGTTGCGTCCGATGTATCATCATCGGAGCGTCTGAGGCTCCATCGGACGCTGCCCAGCGTCCGATGCCGAGGCATAGGACGCGTCCGATGCAAAATGTGCGTTTCTGGAGCTCTCTGGACAGGCATCGGAGTGTCCGATGTGAAACCATCGGCGCATCCGATGCTCCTTAAAGCGGCGCGGTCTGTTCTTCTATTGACATCTGGGACCCCCACGTCATTCATCTCAGTCGTCTTCCACCTCGCGTCCTCGCCTGAACCAGAGCTCGCACCCGCCCGAACCCTAACTCTCGCCGGCCGCCGCTCCATCTAGCGCCCTCCCCGCCGGCCGCCGTGCCCCTCGCCGCTGGCCCCTGCTCCGCCGCGCTCACAGCCGCTCAAACCCGCCAGCACCCCGCCGTGCGCGCTCGTCTGCGACCTCCCCCCCCCCCATCCGCCGGAGTTCCTCGCCGGCGACCGAGCTCCTCACCAGCCTCCGTCCTCGCCCCCGAGCTCGTTCGCGTCTTCCAGCTCCCCGGCGTCTTCTACGCGGACGGCGACCCTTCCAGTGAGCCTCCCCCCCGTTTTCAATCCCCAGTGCACCCCCACTGTTCGACGAAATGCCCCAATGGTCATTCCTCCAGGTTTTAACCTCTGTTTTCGCCTAAATCTCGTGCAGTTCCCTTTGGTGTGACGTGTGGGTGCCGGAACGTCAGTCCTTATCTCTTCTTGGGTCGTTTCGTCAGTTCGTCAGGTAGCGAAGCCAAACTCTTCTCTTCTCTACATGCTCTGCTTCCATAGATCTTTTCTCCCCTCTAGACTATATATGCTTATATATCTCCTGTCTCTCTCGCAGCGAGTCAGCGTCAGTGACAGTTGTCAGCTTGGCAGTTGGGCAGTGTCAGACAACCCGGGGCCAAGCCCGCAGGTAAGGATCGAGGCCAAGCCTCGCAAGTGTCAACGACAGGGATCAGTATCAGGGGGAGTTACTTTGTCAGGGCTTCAGTGTCAGTTGGACTGTACGCTGTTTCTCAGTGTCAGTAGATCTTTCAGTGGTCGTCAGTTCCTCAGAGGCAGTGTGTCTTGTTCTTGTCAGCCATGCGCTGCAAGAACGTCGGTGGTGCCCCGGGGGACTCTCCTCCGCGTCACCCCCTTCCGGTCAGAGGCCCGGTAAGGGGAAGCTGATTACGCGTTGAAAGCGCACCAGAGAGCAGCGAGAGGCCGACCAGGCTAGAGAGGTTGCGGCCGCCGCAGAGCGTGCCGAGCGCGGGAGGAGGGTGGTCGGGGACTCAGGATCGAGGATCAGTTGTCCCCCGACCAGCGCAGGGCTGTAGAGGAGGTTGAGCGGTTCCACCACTCACCGACTGGCACGATTTTGGCTGCCGGTCGCCGGACGACTTTCACGTCTCCGGGAGTGGAGCCCGAGAGCTCAGGGCAGGGCCAGGCAGAGGCCGAGGCAGCTGAGGCAGAGGCAGAGGCACCAGAGGCCGAGGCAGAGGAGGAGGTCCCCGAGGAGGTACCCCGGCGTCGGTCCACTCGTCGCAGGACAGCGGTGCCACCCCGGCCCGATGTCCCTCTGCGGGGAGCACGTGCTTCGTCGAGGCGTGCGCCCCCACCGATCCCGCGACTAGACCTCCGGGCGGCCACTTGCTCTCAGATTCAGACTCTGAGGCTAGTACCAGTAGAGCAGTGGTTTCCCCGCGAGAGGCAGCAGCAGGCCAGCGCAGACTTCTACACCGTGCTGTAGGAGGACTTTTACCAGGGCTACCGGAACGCCGGTATTTGACTTCGCTCTCAGCGCGTGTGTCCGCTAGAGGCCGTGGTTACAGCAGCAGGAGAGCAAATCCGCCCCATACTCACCTATCTACCCGGTCTGGCAGACCTTCTGGGGCGGTCTGGCTCGTACATTGAGGATTGGGTCTTCCAGTTCTATGCTTCACTTTGGGTGCACCCGGACAGAGAGACCATTGAGTTTGCATTTCAGGGAGAGCACTACAGGTTGGCTCGTCCGAGATCCGAGTTGGTTTGGCTTGAGACACTTCAGACCCGGATCCATGACTTGGGCTACGACAGGGACGGAGACTTCACCCCCGCCGCCCTCACGGTGGTGCCCAGCCGTCGACAGACTTGGTCCGCCCCCTGGCTTCACTGAGCCCTTCGGTGAGGGTTCGAGTCGCGCGCCTAGGATCTCACCCCTACGACTCGGATCCTCAATTGAGGTTCTTCGGCGGACCTTGTCCCAGGGTTAGTTTCCGAGGGGCCTCTCCAGACTACAGCTGTGTACTAGCTTACATGGTCAGGGCAGTGGAGTTCGACGTCTGGGACGTCATTCTTTGTGAGATGGAGGACACAGTGGCAGAGGGCATCAAGGCCGTAGGCAGCTTCCTTACGCACACTGGATCTCAATTCCTTTGGAAGGTAGCTGTCACTACATGGGGTCGTCCAGTTGAGTCTCTTACGCACTCCACGACCGTGTTCCCTGAGTACAACATGAGTCAGCTGTTGGGACACGGCCGGGATCGCAGGCAGCAGCAGCAGGACGCGTCGTCTTTTTCACGACAGAGGCCTGAGGTCCTAGAGTCCGCTCAGGAGCAGGACGAGGCCGTCCAGGCCCTCGCCGAGCAAGAGCTAGCAGAGCTCGAGCGTGGTGACACGCACGTCGTAGAGGACCCCACCGACAGCTCGGACGAGGACTACCATCTCCCGCCCCACTACCAGCCTCGAGCACACGACTCACAGGCCGGGACGTCTGGTACTGCTTCCTCCGACCCCGCACTTCTTGCAATCTTAGCTCGGATGGAGGAGCAGCAGAGGATAGTGACCCAGGATGTTCAGAGGCTCACCCAGGAGCAGCAGCGTCTGGCACAGCAGCAGGCACTAGCACAGCAGCAGGCTCAGGAGCGCTCAGACGCCCTGCAGCGACAGATGCTGGCACTCCAGCAGCAGACGCTCAGCTTCATGGAGCGACTTGCCAGCGGTCCTCCTCAGTGGCAGTGGCAGCAGCCTCCCCCACAGCAGCAGATTTAGTGGCAGCCACCTGTCCCACCTCAGCAGCAGCAGCAGTTTAAAAAGCCACTGCCGTTTCCGCAGCAGCTCACGGGCCCCAGCTCCTCACAGTTTACGAGCTTCACCACTCCTCTGGGCGGGGCCCCGCTTTTCAGTCCACTGTGGACCGGTTTCACTCCCAGGCCGACCGAGTCTATGTTTGAGACGACTACTTCTGTGACCCGAGACTTGTCGGCTACTTTCAGTGAGCTTACGGGTTTCCCTACGCCAGACCTGCCAGATCCCACGCAGACGACGATGGCTCCAGTGACTTCTACCACTGAGACCCTCCCGAGTTCCATCGCGTCTTCAGAGCAGACAAAGCCTGTGCAGTCCGAGACGACCACGATAGTTCAGCCTGAGTTGTCAGTTATTCCAGAGCTTTCGCACTCCGATACTCAGGTTGACACCACTACTGAGACTGTGACAGAGACAGAGCAGGCAGAGCAGTCAGTGCCCGAGCCGACCCAGACCGCTACACAGTAGCTTCCAGCTTCAGACGGTCAGCAGGCTACCGGCACCACTTCTTCCGACTCCGAGGAGTACCTACAGCAGTTTGAGTTTTCTCAGCGTACTCCGGAGACTACTCCTGGCTCGTTTGCACCACCTGCGCCCTCCAACGCTTAGTTTGGCGCTTGATGCCAAAGGGGGAGAGTGGATGAGTATAGCGATAGGGGGAGCGATGTGAGAGGGTTTTGATGTCTTATGTTGTGTTTCATTCACATACGCTCTTTACTTATCGCATCTTTTGTGCATATTTATGTTATTTACTTATGCTATGGACCTTTATGACATGTGTGTGCTCACTATGATATATGATATGTCATGTCATTTCGTTTCGCTCATTACTTGCGCTTAATTCTCACTTGGTTATGTATATGAGCTCTTTCACTCTTGCACTTGTTATTCACTCTAACTTGTTGAGTGCAGGATGATGGCATGATATGTATGAGCTTGCCCCTAATGATTTTCTCTTATCCATTACAAGTTCATACATGTCATGATTTAAAAACCTCTTCTCTCTATACTCGATCTCGTGTTGTCATCAATCACCAAAAAGGGGGAGATTGAACGCATCACGGCCCTTAGTGGTTTCGGTGATTGGATGAAACACAAGATTACTGTGACTAACGTGTGTTTTGCAGAAATAGGATTGAGTTAGGTCACGGTAATGGCGACAATACGGGCATATGGAGTTCATGTCCCCTGGCGATGGATATCGTTTCGGTTTTCAAAGGACGGACGACGAAGACGGTGGTAGACTAGGCTAAGTGTCATATGGTGTTGGAGGACACTTAGGTAGTCTTAGGTCTTTGTTTTTCCTTTGGCCGTACTATAAAGGGGAGCGTGAATCAGTAGCTTGACCTAGATGAGACTATTGAGGTAGGTGTGGTGCACACTTGTTATTTCATAGCCCTAGGTAGCTCAGAGAGATGCCTTAAGTCGAGTGGATCAAAAGTCGTTTAGGCCGCGTCGCGATCCGAGTTGAGTCTGCCCTTGTAAAGGGCATCGGACGCTGGCCAGGTGGGCATCGAACGCGTCCGATGCTCACCCCGACTAGGGTTTAGTCTGGTGCGTGGCATCGGACGCGCCGATGTGTTCACATCGGATGCGCCCATGTCACTGTTCACGTGCGCGTGAACTGGAGGCCGCATCGGACGCTGAGGGCCAGCGTCCGATGGCCATGCAGAGAGGTTCCAGAGAGGGTAAATCCACATCGGACGCATCGGACGCTGCCCAGCGTTCGATGTCACTTTAACAGGTCTGACAAGGGGGTACAGTCGACCGTTGGTCGAGGTCATCGGAGCGTCCGATGCTAGGCATCGGAGCGTCCGATGCCCCCGCAGAAACCCAGTCTTGTCCTATTTTTGGATGGCCGGTTGGGGAGTATATATACTCCTTCCCTCCATCCATTTGAGTGTTCTTGCCACTTCCATCTGCTGAGAAACACATTGTGAGTGTGAGTGAGTGCAAGAGCCCTAGTGAGGTTGAGTGATTTGCTAATTGTGAGAATTAGACACCTCCTAGTGAGAATTGAGTAGCAAGTGTGCATCCATCCATCTCTTTGGCCTTGTGTTGGTCAAGTGAGAGTTCTAGCTTGTTACTCTTGGTGATCGGCATCACCTAGATGGCTTGGTGGCGATCGTGAAGCTTGGAGAGCATCCGGTGGCATTGTGGATGACCCAAGCAAGCTTGTGACCGATAGCGAGCGATTCACCGGGCCGGAGTGGCGAAGAATCAGCTCGTAGTGAGCACTTGATCCTTGCGCGGATCAAGGGGGAGCGATACCCTTGCGCGGGTGCTCCAACGAGGACTATGGGGGTGTGCCGACACCTCGATACCTCGGCAAAAAGATCGTCGTGTCATCTCTACTCCTTTACTTACGCATTTACTTTCAAGCAATTCAATTCCGCATTATTACTTGTTGTTCATTCTCTATTGAATTGCTTTGCTAGAATAGGAGTGGCATAGACTTGGTCTTTTGTGCGGTAGAGTAAAGAGAAACACACTTCTAGGCACTAGGGGGTTAATTGGGGCTTGATAGGTTTTATTCTTGCAAGAAGTTTTAGAAAAGCCCAATTCACCCCCCCCCCCCTCTTGGGCATCTTGATCCTTTCAAGTAGGCCATAATTGACTGGGGTGTATTGGTATGGGGGGTGGGTAGGGTGGAAATTTGGCTTCCTGGTATGGTTGATGGTTCGATTTTCCACCAATGCGGTTCTTTTGGATTCCTGATACTCTTTTCCTTTAGCGAAGCACTCACATTGCTTGGTTGTGTGACCCTTCGCTGGACCACAAAAATGGCAATACATTTTCGCAGGATCCCTCTGGTGGTTTCTTTGTTCTGGCGGGGGTGGAAGCCCTTGCGGGGGTTGATTACCTGAAGCTTGAGTGTCCCTTCTCTGGTCTTCGGTTTGCCCTGCCCTGTTAATTGCACTAATGTTGCCTGGGTCTTGACGAGAGTTGTTTTCTCTTGCTTGGGGTCTCACCTGCGGATTTTGTTGTGCCCTATGGGCATCGGATTTCGCCCTGAAATCCATGTCTGCCCTACAATATCTTTCCATTGTCTCATGCAATTCCTCAATTGTGGTTGCTGACTTCCTGGCAAACTTTGAGGAACAAGGGCCAGGACGCAAACCACTTACAGCTGCAAGGATTATGGCTTCATCAGATATTCCCGGAGTTCTCGCCCTGATCTGGATGAACCTTCGCCAATAATCCTGTAGAGGTTCGCGCTCTTCTTGTTTGCAATTGAATAGCTCGATGGGGTTTGATGGGGCAGCTGTGATACCTTTGAAATTTGTACAAAGTTTGTCTCTAAGATTGGCCCAGGAATCCACGGTTCCAGGGCGCAGGTTGCTATACCATGTTTGTGTTATATCCCGAAGGATGATCACAAATGACTTCACCATTGTTGATTCATCTCCCCCTGTCGCGGCGACTGCTGCTTCGTAACTCATTACAAATTGTCGAGGGTCTGAATGACCATCGTAGCGGGGCAAATTTTGTGGGTTGTAAGATGGGGGGCAAGGTTGAGTTTGTAGTATTTGGGAAAGTGGTGATTTTGGGTCGTAAGGCATTGGGTGCTGTTGGGCCCTTCGTGGATTGCGAAGGTTTTGTTCTCTCTCCTCTGGGTATAGGTTGCGGAAATTTGGTTGCCTCTCAGGGTATAGGTTGTTGAATTGTAGGGGAGCTTGGTGGTTTGGTGGTGGAGGGGGTTGTGGTGGGTGATGTACATTGCCCTCATGCCCTTCGACATTCCCCTCGTGAGGTAACAGCACCTCTCTCTCATTCCACCCTTCGGCTTTAGCTTTAGCTGCCGCGAGGGACTCCTCCATCCGACGAAGTTGTTCCCTCGCCTCATCCGCCTTCTGCCTGATAGTACGCAGCCGGTTATGGCTTTCAAGCTAGTCCAAGCGTCTCTTCTTTTCTTGCAATTCAGTATGAAGCCTCTCCAAAGCCTCGAGGCTCAGCTCCTCTTCATTTTCTCTCTCACCTTCTCCAGAGATGTGCGGGTGCTGACGTGATATCGGGAGAGTGTGTGGGCATGGGAGCTCTGTCTCCGTGTCAACCTCTTCTGCCCCCGGAGGTTCTACGTTCTCTTCTACGGTTCGAACGTTGCGGCTTCGCTGGTTAAGCAATGGTCTCTACCTGAGATTGTCCTCCTAGTTCCCGCCATTATGCGAAGGTATAACAGTCGTAACGTTCCCAACGGTCGGTGCCAAACTGTTGGAATCTACTCCTGCCCAACCCCCGCACGTGTACTGGGGTGCGGCGAGGGTAGCCAACTGTCCGAACGGTGAGCGAAGGTGGAATGTAGGCTAGAGACAAATTGTATTTTCTCTCCCTCTAAAAGAAAAAACCCCACCATTACACTGTTCATTCCCTGGTATTTATAGGGAATACCAAGAGGCACCGTTCAATTTACAAAAAGGTACAAGAAAGATTCTCTGGAGCTGTACAGCGGAAGGGCAAAACCGTACAAACACAGGTAGCGCGAAAACTCTAGCTCTTCCTTCCCCCTGTCCGCCACCGCCGGACTCGCGCACACCATCGCGGGGGTGCGGAAATCAGCCACGCGTCCGTGGAACCTTTGCTGCTGTAGAGAAGACCAAGATTCGCCTGTTGTCCGTTAAGTTCCCGTGCTCTTGCGGTCCTTTTCCCTATATGCAAAGACTAGAAAAACGACTTGAGGGTCGTGTCAGCAGCGAGGGTTTTTCGAAGGTAGATGCCGACCCGAGGGTCATGTCAACGGTGAGGGTTTTCCGAAGGCCGTCGAGAGTGCGAGGGTGGTTTCTCCATGACAGCTCGTGTGGCGTCACTGCCGAGGATCCCTTCCCCCAACAGTAGCCCCTCAATGGCTTGGATCAAGCAACGGTCCTTGGACCCAAGCAGCGTCCCTTGTTGGGAAACGAAAAGTGGCCCTTGACAGTGACGCCCGCGACTACTTGTGGGCCAGGCCATCAGGTTTGCCTTTGTTGTATTAAGGTCTGATTCGTTTTTCGTGCCGTGTTTTTGGGAATCGTGTCGACTTTCGTGGGTCCGGCTACTCACCCTTTGCCTATAAATAGATGGGGTTGGTGAGCCTGTCATATTTGTTTCATCATTTTTCTCTAACCACCCTGCTGCTGTGTTTTGCTTGTTGCGAAGGTTGTTTGATTTTTAGTTCCTGCGAAGGTTTTGGTGATTTTGTCATGGCTAGGTCCAAGCAAACTACTTGTGTTGCGTCTCCATCTGCCGCAAGTGATGGGGTAACATTCGAGTTCGGTCTTAGTAGGGTTTGTGACTCAGATTTGGCGTCCTATGTTAGGCGAGGCTGGATTGAGGAGGGGAAGGCAAGGGCCAGCAAAGGAGAGACCATTCCAGAGTCGAGGCCTGATGAAGTGGTTGTTTTTGAAGAGTTCTTTACAGCTGGCCTTCGCTTCCCAGTGGCTTCTTTCGTGACTTTGATGCTGCAAAGGTTCAATCTGAGGTTTCATCAGCTCACTCCATCGTGTTTTACCAAGCTTTCTATTTTTGACTGGGTCTGTCGTTCTCACGGGGTTGTCCCGCGCGTCGAGGGTTTCATGCGGACACATCGTATGCATATGCAGCCTTGGAAGATTACTGACAGTGAGGGTAACACCAGCTTCGGTCAGTTTGCGGTGTATACCTTTTGTCATCGCGCTGGTTCGGAGCTTCCAGTGCAGGCTCAGAAGAATAAATGGTTGAGCGGGTGGCAGGAGCATTGGTTTTATTACAAGCTTAGTGGGGTTGCCGAGCTTTGTGGCCAGCTTCCACCTCTCGAAGATGTGACTGCCAAAGCAATGATGAGTAACGAAGCACATGCTACAGTTGATTGTTTGAGGGTGGTTGCTCGTTCCCAGTGCGCCCGGGATCTGGTGGAGGAGTACTGCTGTGCTAAGGTGTGACCCCTTAGCCGAAAACAGTCTTGGTTCGAAGTTGAGGATGATTCTAAATATGAGAAGAGAGGTTTGAAGAAACCGAAGCTTGATTTGAATAAGATTTGGGAAGCTATGCTCAAAAAGTTTCCCAACCGAAAAAGTGGTGTTGAAGCTGTTTTGAGGACGGTTCAGCAAAAGGTGGAAGATCTTGTTGGAAAACTTTCTACATTGGAGATTAAGGCCATTCATAGCACGGTAGGGAGCGGAGGTAGAGTCAACAGGCTTTTTGACATGTTTGGCCTCCCCTATCCGGATTGGCCGGCGCCTTCGAGTGACGAGGCGCCGAAAAAGAGGAAACACACGTCCAAGGACGAAGGCGATGTTGAAGCGGCTGCGAAGAGGGGTCGCGGCCGTGGACGCGGAGGTGGTGGCAGTGGTCGAGTGAAAACACTCGCGAGGAAAATCGCTGTTGCGACGTCTGCTGTTGGTGCGTCATCTTCATTGGTCACCGTGCAAAGTGCTGGTGGTCGCGGCACTGGTGCGACTGGGCGCGTGCCGAGGATTGGTGGTATTGGGTCGCTCATTTAAATTTCGGATGATAAAGCTTCCTCCGATGATGAAGAGAAAGATGATGTAAGAGATGTTGAAAAAGAGGTTAGCTCCGAGGGTGGTTCGTCTGAAGAGGTTAGTGATACCTCCGGTGATGAAGCGGGTTCGGAGGAGGACGTCTCTATTGGAGATGATCAAGGAAAGAGGATAGTTTCGTCGCCGGTTGATTTGGTTGCCTCGGCTGAGGTTGATGAAATACTTGTGGACCTTGAACCTGGAAGTCCCGCGCGAGGGTCTATACTTGAGTTTGCTGGGTCTCATATATGGGTTGACGGTTTCGATGCGCCGAGTGATATTGAATCTGAGCGGAATCCTGGCAAGAAGCCATATGGGGAGGCGAGCCGTTCCAGCCTTCCTTACTTTGCAAAGAAGATTGGTGTTGCTGACCCGGCCACTGAATTGTTTACGAGTCCGGACCTTCGGGCATGCCACTTGCAGTGTGCTCTGGAGGAAAGGCGTTTTCGGAGCAATAGACCTTTTAGTTTATTTCAAAGAATCACTTCACATAATTAGCGAATAATCACTTCTTACTGAAAAATAGTTTGATAGTGACGAAGTGATTCTCCATAAGAATCCGCTCCGCGGGGCGCTCCCAAACGGTCCCGTTGTCTTCTATCACTGTCAGGTGCTCTTTCCTGGCCTCCCTTTCAGTGATTGGTGAGTTTTCGTGATGTTTTATTTTCTACCTTCAATAATCACGGTGTCCTTGCTATGGGGATAATGTACTGGTTATGTTTTCAATATTAGCACTGCAGAGAAGCAAGAAAATTTTGTGAATCATCAATCCCTATCTCCCTTTTTAAATTTCTTATAAAATTGTTCATTTATCTAGATGTGAGTTCTATTGCTGTTTTTCTAAACCTGTGAACGCAAGGGCAGATGGTCAACTGTTATGTTTCTTCTACTCTATTAATGCATCTTTTTTTTTTCCTTGGCCTACCAAAAAATCCCCCCGCTGAGATGGCCCGCCTTCATATACCAAAAAAAATACAAAAAAGCAACTCTGTAAAAATCATAATTATTTCTCAATCTTCTCTTTACTTACTCAAATCTAACGACATAATTGTGTGTATGGTACTCAGCCTTCATCACTCAGATAAAGCCATGCTCCTCCAGTTGATGTTGTCTTCTGTAACTGTCAGGTGCTCTTTCCTGCCCTCCCTTTCAGTGATTGGTGAGTTTCCGTGAAGTTTTATTTCCCGTCCTTCAATAATCATGGTGTCCTTGCTGTGGGGATCGATGTACTAGTTGTGTTTTAAATATTAGCATGGTAGAGAAGCAAGAAAAACTTGTGAATCATCAATCCCTATCTCCCTTTTTTAATTTCTTATAAAATTGTTCATTTATCTAGATGTGAATTCTATTGCTGTTTTCTGAACCCGTGAACACAAGGGCAGATGGTCTGAACTGTTATGTTGTGTGCAAGAATCGCCCAAGCTACTGGTTTGCAGAGTAGTGGTTAAGCAAAAAAAAAAAAAAGAACTCCATCTGTACCCATACTAGTTGTCGTTTAGGACAGCGACATGGTCTTCAAAACACAACTTTGACATTTTATTTTATAAAAATATTTATAGAAAAATAATATATGTATACCTTTATGAAAATATTTTTCAAGACAAATCTATTCATATATTTTTTATATTTGCACATTATAAACTTAATAGTTATTGATGATTTATATTCTCAATGTTTGACCCAAATCTTATCTAAAACAAACAACACACTGTATAATTTGGAACGTTTGCAATGTTTTTTTAATCAAATCCGTAGGAAACTAGTGGCCGCTTGAAGGGGAAAGTCGTTAATCTTGCGTTTGAAGGGGAGAAAATTTTCCTTAAGAAGAAGGGAATATCAAAACTAGCTTGTATTATTAGTCAATGGCTTTAAAGTAAATTGCCACTTGATTTCAATCCTTGAAATGGTAGCTTGTCTCTCTGGCGGCATAAGATTATAGTGTTGCAAGCCAGGAGCCCGAGACAACTACACAGACATGGTTAGCTAGGGGTCTGTTTAGCACAGCTTAGTTTCACCACTGAAGCTGTTTTTTTAGAAAATAATTTTATGAGCAATTTTTTAAGTGAAACTGAGTTGTTATGGAAAAAGTATTTGATAAAATAGCTATACCAACAGTTTTATGCGTGGTTGGCAGAGAGAAATAAGGGTATAAACTGTGAAAAGTTACTTTTTTCAGCTTTATCTCAATCTATGCTTTTATGAGAGAGGGAATAAAACAACTTCATATTTTAGAAAAAAGTGTTCGACAAAAAAAAAACAGCTCAACATGCACTAGATAATAATAAGGCGGATCTAGCTAGCTCTGTTTGCCAAGATCGATCTGCTGACTTCCGCAGAATTTGGTAAATTCTTCAGTAAAATAAAATAAAATACCATTATGGCCCAGTAAAATTCTTATCGTATAATGAACGTAGAACGATCAACAATGAAGATGGTCTTGAAGGCCCCTGTGAGGCTGTGATGTTCTTAAATGGATTTCTTTGTCCATAAAGTAATTTCAGTTTTTCTATAGACACACGTGTAGGTAGGGGTGTTAATGGATCATGGCCCTATCACTCCTTCACAATCCAACTTGACCCTTTCCATTTTTAGTTCAAAATCGTAGGGTTATTTTGATCCACACCATTACAATTCTTCAAGTTTTGAGAAATACCATTACAATTCACCTATTTTGAGATCTGCCATTATAATTTCATCTGTCGCTCATCCATACCATTTTCTACGGTCGTCGCATGTAAGGGCCCTATGTCAGGTATGTATTTGTAAACGAAGCTATACGGACGTCAAGTAGCATGCTCCTCCGTCAGACCGAGTGCGGTTGCTGCGGACGAGCACTCCCAATGACCTGCGCGTGAATAGAGCGGCGCTGCGGCGGCACTCACCCGCGGGGGCCTGCGCGCGAAGCAAAGCGGCCACGCTCGCTCTCAGTAGACTGTGCGAAGGCGGGGTGACAACCTAGGCGCAAGACGGAGCGATCGGCGCACCATCCAGAACCTTCGTCTTGTCGCGGACGCCGCGCTCGCTGCTCCAAACCCCGGCTATCGTCGCGGGCTGCAGCGCGATCCGGTACGGCCTCGTGCGCAATCCGTTTGCGCGTGCGAGCAACTACCATATTGTGGTCGTGAAGGCGCGTGCGCGAGCAGCCGCCGCCACGGGCGAGCAACACACATGCATGAGCACCTGCGTCCCAGCACACCGTTGAGGATGAAGGAGAGGGCACTGACGTCCGTGTGGGCCTCCAAGCCAATGACTAGCTTCGGTTGTGGACACCTTGGGTAATAGTTCGATCTTGAGCTGCAAGACAAGGTAGAGATCCTGCTGTTGTTCGTCACCTGTGGTGTGTGCCGAGGTGCCCCATGGAGAGGATGGCGACCAGTGTGGAGGCCAGCTCCCATGTTCGGCAGCCGAAGTCATGGGTTGCAGGTCGCCCACGCGGCCGTCGTTCTTGTGCGGGAGCAGCGAGCCCGCGGCGATCTGCTTCTGCAGTTCTGCCAGACTTGCTCGTCGGCAAGGTCGACGGTGAGCTCGGGCGCAGAGCCCTTGGGGATGGAAGACGCGCCGCGCGACGGCCACACAAGCAGCTGGTGCGGCTGCGGTCGGCGGGCGAGAAGAACGGTGCATACGAACAACGGTCTGGGTCTAACGGAGGAGTCACGGACTTCACGTCCGTTTGTGTTCTTATACCAGACTGTGGGTCTTTATACGCAGCAGTCGTAGAAAATGGTATAGATGAACGAGAGATAAAATTATAATGGCAGATCTCCAAATAGGTGAATTGTAATGGTATATCTCAAAATTTGAACAATTGTAATGGCGTGGATCAAAATAACTCAAAATCATATAGTATTACGGTTCGATCCTTATTGAGCCCGATCCTTAAATTTGCTAGGCTAAATTTTAGGCCGTTTCCCACCCCTACGTGTAGGAGAAGCGTCGATGATTATATTTTACAGTAATAAGGCCAAACGGGAGAGGATGCCAAAGACAATAAACCCTTATCATCTGACGATTGAAAATGAGTAGAAACCATCTAATTTAACGTGGCCGGTTTGGATGAGACCACTCTCGCATCTTAAACAGTTTCTCTAACAATGATTACTAGCCGTAGCAATCATGATACTACACGTACTCATATATACTACACATATATAGCATGCAAGTGATAGTCGACTTTTTCGTGTGTGTGTGTGTGTTGGGGGGTAGGGTGGGGGCGAAGAAGTGATGGTTGACTTGGGAATGCAAATGTGAGCTCGGCTGGCGGCCAAGACGTCAGTGGTGACGACTGTACTGTACTGCATGGCTGTGGTCTCCTCTCCTCCCGTCATCCTTGGGGCGTGCCGAATGAGAGGACCTTCAGATCAGCTGAGCCACGTGTACACGCTGCAGCTTGCAAACCTGCAGGACCTCTATGGCCATGCATGTACATCATTAATTAGTTTAACCGTGACCACAAGTGATTCTGACTCTATTTGCTTGAGAGGGGCGGTCCCAGACCTAAAGCCACTGGGGCCATGCCCCTACTCGCGGTTTAAGTTTTCTACCAACAAGATTTTAGGTTCTGACCCAATAACCTATGCAGCATGAATACGGATACGTGTATCCCGTATCGGCTGGATACGGATACGTGGATACGTCAGTTTTTTTAGAAAACTAATGGAATAGTGGTGTATCGAAATATCAGATACAGATACGTGGATACATATCAGATACGGGATACGAGGTCATGTTGAAGTATCGGGGTAATTCAACCAATAACGAACAACTCATGGCTTCTTTAGAACGCGGAAAAAATTCTTCGTTCCTACATTTTTTTCCTGCGAAATTAATCGATTCCTATAAAATTCTTGCGTTCCAAACATGCCCTAAGAAGAGTTGGCAAACTTCTCTCTCGCACGAGCCCGACGTCTCTTCCACGTTCTCGCTCACACCGTGACGCATCCTCTTCCCCATTCTCTCTCTCCCACACACATGTCGTACCTACAAATCGCTGCATGCCTGTGTCGTCGGCACCCATCGACCGCAAAGCCCGATTGACACGTCGCCCTCGCAGCCCAGCCGCCTCGCTACACACCTGCGCGTTGCGCCGTGCCCCGTCCGGCGTCGCCGCGTCGGGTGTCGACCACCGTCATTTCTTCGCGTCTTTGCCTGCGCGGCTGCGCCGTCACCCACCGGCCTCTGCCTTGTTCGCTCGCTGTGCCAAGCGCCCGAGGTTGCGAGCCGGAGCTCCGCACGGCCGAGCGCTCGAACTGGCCCAACAACTGAGCAGAAGCACTCTAGAACCGAAAAGGCAGGGGCTCGGTGAAGCATTTCTTCTCTTTACTTTAATTGTCTGCTAATTTTGATTCTAACAGCTAAATTTACAGTTTCAGTTCAACTTTTGATTCTAATTAGAATATAATTTTATATTTCTCTATAATCAGCTTATATGATGAAGAGGACCGGTGACCAGGAATTTATATCATATAGACGATGGTTGTATTTTGCCAGTAGAATTTGACCCTAGTCATCACAAAATCCTGAGTCCGCCACTGGCTTGAGTTACTCTACTAACTTTATACAAATCAATTACAGAACAATGTTTTTCTCTTAAAGAAAATCAGTCGTACGAATAGAGAGGTCCAAGCATGTTTAGTTAAAGGAGGAGGCGCGGTGGATGGGTCCGGCACACAAAGCACGCCTGCAGGTGAGGTCAGTCGTCGATCAGGTTTCCCGTGACCGTGAGCAACTCAGAACCCAAGGAGCGAGCCAGGGGCCGGGGTGCGTGTGCGTGGTGTCGGCCGTATGGCCGGGCGGGTCTCTGCTTGCTAGTAGCTGTGTGCCGTCGTCGGTTATCAGTTACCACGCCGCGGCCGAGGCAACGGGCGCGCGCAACACACACAGCTGCTGCTGCTGCTGCGCGCCTACCATACCATACCACGCGTGTGAACGTGACGATCTCGCACGTCTGTGACGCCGACGTCTAGTAAACGCAGGGCCGGATCTCCAGGCGGGCACCGGATCACATGTTGATTTGGTGTCGTTAGTGCACCGGCTCCCGTAGTCTGCGAATCCACGCGTACGGCGGCGCGCGGCATGTGCAGTGCAGGTGTGCATGCAGCACGCGGTGCAGCCTCGCCGTAGCCCTGTCAAGACTCCCTCCATATTAGAAATAGAAGTCATTTTGAATAAGATTTAAGTTAAATATTAAAAATATAAATTATGAATAACTTTAAAATTATTGAGTTTAGGGATACAAAAATTATATAAATAAATTTGTTTTGAAAAATACTTTCATAAAAATATATATTTACCACTTTATAATAAATATTTTTTAAAAAACAAATGATCAAAGTTATACTTTGGAGACCGAGTCGTTGTTCTAAATGACTTCTATTTACGATATAGAGGGAGTAGGTTGTCAACCATGTGTCATTACAGATACAACGGTACATCCATGTTTATTTCATATTGTACCTTTCATCACCGTGGTCCACTACTGCAAACTCAAATTTTTCTAGCGGGAAAAAACCGACAGAAAAATAGCAAATACCGACAGAAAAATCAAAAAACTAATTTTTCTGTTGATATACCGACAGGAAAACACCGACAAAAATAGAGCGACAGAGAAATACAATTTTACTGTCGGTTGAACAATTTTTCTGTCGGTGCATTTTTCCAGTCGGTATTAGCGTCAACAAAAAATTCTGTGCCACCGACAGAAAAAATCCAAGCCACCAGGTCTAGGATCCCATATAACCGACAGAAAAATGTTAAAAAAACCGTCAAAAAAAGACCTTCGGTTTCTACCAATTTTTTTATATTGAAATCCACATAATAATCTCAAATTTAACTAGAACCATTTAAATTGCATGAAAATTCCATGAAGACATCATATTACACAAAGCACATGACAGATTCTTCAAATGACAAGTATACAACAATCAATACATGTTGATAAATTACCAAGTTCAATAATGGCACCAACAGTTAGAAATATGTTGGCACAAACCAACTTTGTCTCAAAACAGTAACAATCTACTCTAATCTATAAACAATATTGAATCTTCACGCCACTGATTTAGCCTATCTTGCATGGAGCGTCTTAGCAAGGTTCATCCTTGTTTGAAGAAAACCTACAGAAGCATCGAGAAGACTTGCATGACCAAGGTTTCATCCTTGTTGAACAAAACCTGCAGAAGTATAAAGAACAATTTCTCTCTATCTATATCAAAAAAAATGAGAAAACAAACTACCCACTGAATTTCTATGTAGCAAGCCCTTTAGTCTAGGAAAAAATTCTATGTAGCCCTTTAGTCTACTTAAGAAAACAATAATTGCTAGGTTCTGCTGATCTGCTTCCCTGATAGAAACGAAAAGTGTCGTAGGGCAAAATAATCTAATCTATAAAATAATTAATGATAGCAGGTGAGTATATATTCACAAAATTCGTCAACATCCCCATATTATTCTTTTTTCTAGGAACTATGATACAATGCAAACATACTGGAACCACTAAGTCTAAACATTTTGTTTAATTTAGAAAGTTGTTGCCAAATGTAACCCAAAAATAGTTGCTGTTGTATAATGGTACAAATCCATAACCATATAATGCAATCACAGTTCATAAAACATATATAACATGGGAATTGTATATACCTCTTAAATGCTGCTGTGGATTACAAACTCATTTGCCAAAAAGACATAGAAAACCTGCAGTGGAACATTATACCATTAGATTTTACAAGCAAACACTCCTCTTAGGTTTGACTGGAATGCTTATACTATGCCCATATGCAGAATGAAAACACATAGCTAGATAAATTAAAGAAGTTAACTTACTTTTTTTATCAACGGATATCAGCTTGGACAAGTTCAAGCCCATGTGCAGAACTTTTAGCTGCTGCTCTTATTTGCCCAGCTTCATCATTGGGTCTATACAGTGAAGAAATCAGTCAACTGAACTCATATATATCCTCATAGGCAGTTAGTGCCAGCAACAGGCTAGCTGGCTTAGGAACAGCAGCAAGAGTTCATATGTATGGAAGGCATAATCATGTGTTCATTCTCACCGATTTTTTAAGCTGTCCCACATTGCATGCAAGAAACAATGGCATACCACTAGGAAAGAATGCATCATTTCTGGAGATAAAGCAACAATAGATTGAGATATTTACAGATGCACAGGTTTTATGAGGTAATCAGATAATTCTTAATAGATCGATTATCAGATATTCCTTTCCTATATACCTACAGATGTGCCTTTCAACAGATCCTGCACCAAATAAGATTGAGTAAAGCTACTGTAATGTGTAACTGCAAACAAGTAGCTGAATTTGGATGAATGCCTACTGAAAGCAAAGCAAGCAGTCTAATTTGTAGACAACCTATCTCTGAAAGAAACACATGGAAAGCAAGAAAACTATTTTTTTTTGCGGCACCTTGTCCTTGGACCGCTGGCGTTCACTACTGCCGTTCACATAGAATGACGGTTTTGTTAACTACGCGCACGAAGGTAGAGAATAGGAGGAAGGGAAGGTATAAATATAGACTCGAAAGGGAAGGGAGTGCTAAATAGTAGTAGTATTTTTTTTTTGCGAATAGGGGATTCATTCATTCAAGCAGGAGCAGCATTTATACCTTCCCTTCCTCCGAGTCTATATTTATACCTTCCCTTCCTCCTATTCTCTACCTTCGTGCGCGTAATTCTACTACTACTATTTAGCACTCCCTTCCCTTCCGAGTCTATATTTATACCTTCCCTTCCTCCTATTCTCTACCTTCGTGCGCGTAGTTAACAAAACCGTCTTTAAAGATGTGGTTTTAATATAAACAATATTTTAATATGTATAGACAATCGCCCTTGAAAATAAACATGATCTTCTCACATCTCTCTACTACCGGTGTTGATTTTTGGAACCACCCCTGGAAATGATTTAGGTATAATCAAAATTTGGATCGAAATCACCCCTGGAAAATGTGTTGTTGGACAAACTAAAATCTATGACAACTTTACTTTGCCCGAGATAAGAGTGGTGGGTAATCCAGTAATCCAGGCAAGACACGTAGTAGTACGTATAATGCTGAACTTTATCTCGTACCCAAAGTCTTTGTGGTTAGGGGTTAAAAATCAAGTGCTAGAAGACTAACAACACCAACTAAACTTGGAAGGACGCAATTGGCTGGCTCCACTTTTGGGGGGGCACATATATATGGTTAAAGAACCCATGATAGGTCAGATGCTACGAGCTAGTGTAGGAGCTAATTATTCACCTTGCCAAAAGAGAGGCACACAGAGCGTTGATAAATCTACGCGAAAGACGTACTACGTGATAGAAAGGTGATGAAAGAATAGATCGATCCCACCTAAACACAAAAGTGCATGTTCTCTGAAGATTCTGGCCGAATTGGGAGATTTTTCTATGCAGATTGCAAAAGCGAAAGATTGGAACCTCATGCCTCCTACTGTGTTCTTCTGTTGTAGACTGTGGGGATCCATGTTATGCTTTGCAGAAGAGTACCTGCATAATAATTTTAAAAAAAATTAATGTTGACAAACATACTAGTATAGTCAACCCCTATTTTTCTTGATGGGATAAATTAAATTGCTACCAGGCCTAAATCAGGGACATAACGACGCAGCATAGAATACATATATTAGCAGAATACATATTTGAAAACCTACTATTAACAAAAATCAATAACTAAATTAGACCTTTAGTCCCGGTTGGTTCATCCAATTGAGACTAAAGAGTCCAGCTTCATGGCAAGGTTCGGAGGGACTAGTCTCGGTTGGTTAAAGGTGTACCTTTAATCCCGGTTCACAGACCCGGAACTAAAGGTCCCTGGAAACATAGTCTTAGCTCGGTGACCGAGATTATAGGCCTTATTGACCGAGACTAAAGGTCTTTTCTGCAGTGGTGAAGAATAATAGACAGTGAACCCAACCGATGTTATCGTACTATATATAGATTGGTGTCGCAGTCGTCAGAAAATACGATCGCCATTAACGAGTTAATTTAATTTCGACAAGTCATGTGGACGACTACCTTACGTGGCTTGGGAAAAAGAATTAAAGAACCTGTATCAAGCAAGCATCAATTAATGGTCCCAAGAAAGAAAGAAAAACTAAAGTAGCCATGCATGAATGTACTCCGTATAATTCAACAAGACTTGATGTAACACGTACGACACCTGCTCCTGCGTGCAGTAAGCTTTAGCCCAAGATTTTTAATTTAATTGAAAAACGATGCATTGCAAATAAATAACTACACTTGATAGGTTCGTGGATACTGTACAAAAAGACTTTCAATTCTATAGTTCTATGATCATCATCACCGCGCCTTTGGCTAGACGATGGGCAAAAGCCAAACATGCATGAACATATAATTAACGGACTTTTTCGTATCTTTTGCTTCGATCCCCTCTCTACTTTGATCATATCTGTCTCTCTATCTATGTGTAAATCAAGACCTTTGAAGTGGCAAAAGCAAAAGGGTCGGCTCATTGTTCCCCTCGGACCATACCCATTCCATTTCATATTTACTTTGCAATCTAGCAACGCTCTTGGCCGTTCGTTCTTCAGACACTTGGCTTTGCAGCATGCTGGAAAAGGGCAATGTGGATATGTACCAAAGCTACTAGTAGCTTAGCTAGCTGCTAGGGAGTCATATTCACTTTCCCTCTAGAGATGACTGCACATGAGCTTTTGCTTCAGCTCCTTTTTCCATATCGTTTGATTTCAATATTTTCATTTCATTTATTTGGTTGATCTAGAACTAATCTTGCAATAATTAGTAAAGGAGTGGCGGTATACATGTTATCTACTTGCTCTGTTCCAAAAAATAGTGCAATTCTCACTTTTTGAGAAGTCAAATAATTTGAAGTTTGATCAAGTCGGTATATATTTTCAAAGTAAATATATTCAGAGAGACATAAACTCGATATTAATTATTTTTTATACTTTTAGTCAAACTTATTAAGAAAAAAACTCCTAGCCTTCAGACATTGTCACTACTAGAGAAAGGGCTTTTAGTCCCGGCTGAAAGAGGTCTTTAGTCCCGGGTATGCCAACCGGAACTAAGAATCCGGGACTAAAGGTCCCGGGCCTTTAGTCCCGGGTGCATTCAACCGGGGCTAAAAGTTCTATAAGAAAAAATAAATGTGCATCTGTGAGATTCGAACTCAGCACATCTCGCCTCAGGCACGCTTACCAACTGAGCTACGCAACTCATGTGATGTAGTTCTAGACGTTTTCCTTTTGAATCCACTCGGGAAGGACCTTTAGTCCCGGTTGATAACACCAACCGGGACTAAAGGTCCAGGACCTTTAGTCTGGGTTGGTAATACCAACCGGGGCTAAAGATTCACCTTTAGCCCCGGTTGGTGTTACCAACCGGGATTAAAGATCTTTATCCCCGGACATAATTTTTGGCCGAGACTAAAGCTCAATTGATAGATCGTCCAAAGGCCTGTTCTCTAGTAGTGTGTGTCTAAAAAGAACTTCTTATGTAGATTAAGAAAACCTCGTCTGAACCCATATACCACTCTTACACAGCGGCACCGTAACTCCATGATATCAGCTAGCCATATAGACCTGTGTCTGTTGGATATAAGACAGACGGGGAGGGAGTTTTAATTTGGTTTGGTTCAAATGTTGAATTGCACTATTTCTTTTTTTCTTTTTTCTTTTTTTGGGGGGGGGGGCGTGTGGTTAACTAGCAAAGTAACACTGGTTTTATGGACCTATTAATTTGGTATAGCTCCTATATCCACTACGGTGTACAGACTCCTTACACATGTACATGTTGTCATAACTTCAACATTATTCCCATCCCGACTATATTATATATGCCGCTTGACACATGGAGACCATAGGAAGATGAATGAACAGACTAAACAATACTCCCTCCGTCTATAAAAGAATCAATTTCTAGAATCCATGCTAGTCAAACTTTTTTAACTTTGACTAACTTTATAGAAAAGAGTAATAACATTTATAATATAAAATGAGCACATCATGAAAATATATTCTATAATATATCTAATGATATAAATTTGATACCATCAATCTTGATAGATTTTTCTAAAAATTCAGTTAAGGTTTAAAAAACTTGACTTAAGACAACTCTAAGAATTGGTTCTTTCGTGGACAGAGAGAATGAGGGAGTACCCTTTAAAAACAATAATAAATCGTTAAATCCACCTATACAAGCTAAGGCTATCGATCGTCTGATCTGACACAAACCCTAATTAACCAATGGATTAAAGAATAACATATTACCTGCAAAAAGAAAGGACTAACGGTAATTTAAGCTGCCAAGGAATATGTACTGCGAGTACCAAACACTATAATATTCAAAGTTAAAGGCTTTCAATTTGGAAAATGGCATATATTCAAAGTCTATGCACGCAACTCATGTTCGTGTAGGGTTTCCCTCATGTTCGTGTAGGGTTTCCCTACTGGGAATATTGTCACAGACTTCCCTGTAGCATATATATTGTCATCAACATAATGTATATATATGTGAATGGTTTCAAATATACTGTGGCATGTAGCAGTCTTTACATATATATGCTTCCGTCATATGACACATTATCTAAAAAAAAATCAAGAGATCCCTCACAGTTAGTGTTTGGTCTTTAAATTTTATGCCTATTCTCGCTTTACAATAATAATAGATATTTGTAATCAACCTGATATACGATTCGTTTCCCACTTTTTTTTTCTTTAAGTTACAGCTGATATCTCCTCCGTTCTAAAATATAAAGGATTTATGCTATCAAATGAGTTTCATTAGATTCGTTATAAAATATATTTTGATAATTCACTTCTTTGGTGTGGTAGATGTACTACTCTTATATATAAAGATGGCCAAACTAGGAATGATTTGACTTAAAACAACTCAACACTCTATTATATTTTAGAACCGAAGCGAGTATAATGATAACAGTAGCAATATATATCCAACATCAGTTAGTTCATGGCATCGGCGTATGATTCATAAAGATGAGATTATTCTCATACGAAAGGCATGGAATCCATTATTGATGTCAATGAAAAAGATCACGATACAACTATGATAGTGGAGACTGATTAGAATATGTCCTTTTCGCTGAAAATGTGTGCCAAAACCTTTAGAGACTACAAGATCCTGTGAAGCAATGAAGAATACGTAATCTATTCCTCCATATACTCTCCCAAAGGTAGAGTAGGTGGCCTCTCCTCCCGAGCGAGTTGTCCTCTCCCTGCCCTAGCGAGAGCAACCGCCCCTGCCCCCGCTTCCACCACTGCTAGTCCTCGCTCCTCCCTTCCCCCTTCGGCTTCTCGCGCGGAGGCCGAAGGGGGTGGGGATCCACCGTTTTAATTTTGTTTCTAATAGATCAAGTTCTTTAGGGTTATGGTGATCTCCATGCTAAGTTTTTTTTGGTATTAGGAATTTATCTCCTTCCTCCTTCTTCCCGGTGATGGCGAGGAGCAGAGTAGATTCATTTTCTCCATAGCAGGTATATTGAAGATGAGGATGGCAGCTACGACGTTAGCAACTTACTCGACATGATGATATGGAGATAGTTTTTCCTGGATAGTGACATCAAGGTAGAGATGATATCGCCACCATGGAATAATTTTCTTTGATCTTTTCTTCATTTTTTTGTGGTTAGATCTGACCATGATGGACTAGGGAGAATAAGTTTTAGATCAGTCTTTCTTATTTTTGGTGATAAAAAGAAGAAGAATGAAGACACAGGAAAGAAGAAGTTTCTTAACTCTGCCTGGATGAATGTTAGCCGCCGTTCATTGGATATCTGTTCTCAGGTCTTTTGCTGAGTGTTTTTCCTGTGAGTTTATCCCATATGAATTGTCATACATGTTTGGATTTATATTGGAGATGTTTGGAGCTATCGAAAGTGTGGGTACAATATAAATGAAGATCAATTTCTAGATATATATATATATATATAATATTCCTGAGTGCTTGTAACGTGACCTTATACTCAGCTATAATCTAATATAATTTTTCTTCCGCCTAAGAAAAGACTAAAAGATTGTGTGCATTATTTGTTCGATTGCATCCATTTGTGATAGAGAATATGTAGTAGTGCTTGTTCAAGCTACAAGGAATTGACAAGAGCTGGTTGTGCTAGCTAGGAAACTAATAATATCGAATAATAGGACAAAGCATCACCAACTTACAAATCAGCTGTGTGTCTCTCGCGAATCTCTCCTTTTCGTTTGTTAATTATTCCAAGAAGATCACGTGAATTTAATTAGTTTGAACATGCATAATATATCTTCAATGCATGTGGGTTCTTGATTTTGACACGATCTCCTATACTTTCTGTTCCAATGTAGTACATAACAATTTGGCGACAGCATTATATATGTTATGTTGTAAGCATATCCATGCAC
Source organism: Coix lacryma-jobi var. lacryma-jobi (assembly GCA_009763385.1). Classification (NCBI taxonomy): domain Eukaryota; kingdom Viridiplantae; phylum Streptophyta; class Magnoliopsida; order Poales; family Poaceae; genus Coix; species Coix lacryma-jobi. The sequence goes on along the minus strand of CM019822.1, from coordinate 173,810,276 downwards.
GATTCACACATCAGTCAAACTATAGCTCTTTCTGTTAGCTGTATTTTAAACGGAGTTCTGTATCGCTTCTCCCAACAAAAAAAAAAAGAGGGGGGGGGGGGTGGATTAGGAGAGCCAATAGAAGTGCCGACATCTGATTGGTGTTGTTTATTTAATCAGATCATCAGATGAAGCACGTACGTAGTTGGCTAATTAATCAAACAGAGTATATGTATATATATATACAACTCTTGTCACATGAACTGTGTGAGACGGCATGAAATGCATATCCCCGTGATTAGAGGGCGAGCAATCATGCATTAGTCAGCTTCTAGAAGCAATTAATTAAGCAGACAATGTGGTAACTACACCTGCTAGAGAAAAAAAAAAACTCTGCTGCATGCTTGCATCTTCGAAGGACACTACATGCAGGTCCGGATTTGCTGCACATGTTAGGCTGTTACAGCGCCTTACAGTTACAGGGTACCACACATGTGCCACTACCGGCCGATTAGGATCCCTATATGCGACCAATGCAACAAGATGATGAAGATTTATGTGTACGCCTTTGTTGCTCGCATATATATAAGCGTTATAATAAGCCAATTGGTTCCTATATGGGATCTAATGTTGCCAAGCTTTTATTTATATTGTTTTGCTAGTATTTACTTACATGGGATCTAAAAAGCCAGCTCTATATTTATTTAGGAAACGTATCTAGTGCAAACCACAGCCTTCGTGAAAACCCGTGCAAATCACAACAAAAAAATTGTTTAAATTTACCAAAAAAATCACACATGTAGATGATATGATGATACACAACCTTATAAAATATCTTGTCCAAAATCGAATTCATTTGTGAGATATAAAAATAACAAATTTCTAACAAATCATGTGGAAAACTTTCTGGCTTAAAATTTGTTATTTTTATAACACACAAACAAAATCGATTTTGGACAAGATATTTTACAAGGTTGTGTATCATCATACCATCTACATGTGTGATTTTTTTGGTGAATTTAGACGAATTTTTTATCGTGGTTTGCACAGGCTTTCACAAAGATTGTGGTTTGCACTAGATACGTTCTCATTTATTTATGGCAACATATAGTATCCCTCTCCTATATTTGTGCTTTGGTTCCCTTTCTCCATATTAATCTCTAATAGAATCTTATATATATAACTAATCATTATAGGTCTTCACGTTATTTCCTCCATCTCATTTTTCTTATTTTTATTACCTAGTATGAAATATTTAGTTCATCCCCACTGTTCACTCTAATTAGCTAGTTCATTGTAATTAGTGATTGCTTGTTTGCTCCCTCCAAAATACATGATCTCCAATATGTCATCTATATTTTTTTCTTATCTCATTTGTTCCTGCTATTACCGTGGTTCTTTTTGTAACCTAAGAATTAGATTGATCACATGAAGGTTAGAGACCTATGGATAATCAGTTGTGTTCCTTTTTTTGCCCTATTATATCTCGTGTTATTATTTGTTTGTTTTTAGCTTTCTTTTGTATTGCAACACAGGTGTTTTATTTAGGTGTTATATATGTTCTTCTTGTCATATGTTGACATGTTGTGTTTGTTTTTATCATGTATAATTGTTGTCGGTTTCAGTGAACCCTCTATATCTAAATCTTGGTTCTGCTTCTGCGGGGATATGCGTAGTTTGGAAAGACCGACAAAATATATATTAGCAAATTAAAGTCTTGCCATGTCCATTGTGAGTGCAAATTTATTATCTTGTTGATAATCCATTAACGTAGGTGCTTGGACGGAGGCGGAAGTCATGCCCACCTCCATTAGGCCCCGTTCGTTTGAGGTAGAATGGGTCTTTGGAATCATTCCAACCAGGAATATATTGTTAGTTTAGACTATATTTCATCACCCGGGTTAAATCCAACTGAAATACAGGCTAAACGGACGAGCCCTTAACCGTTTTTTACCACCTCTATTAATGTGTACAGTAGTAGTGGGAGACCTGCAGCTGATCTGCCTGTCTTCTCTCCCCAAGTAAGCACCTACCTGCGATTTTATTTTAAGGTACAGTTCGAATGTGGCCTCTCACTTAAAAACAGTAGTGCACACAGTTTAGTAAGTGCATCATTCCCAAAACAAGTGGCAGCTGGGAATGCATGATGTATGCGTTGACATGTCTAGAAGCTTACATGCAAACCACTGAATATAAATATAAGATTATTAGCTTATATATAGCAAATAGATAAATTTAGCCACATAAACAAATAACAGGAGACAGCGCTATTCGTGTCAGAAGCCTGTATGCCTGGATTATATACTCTGAACGCATGTCATGCATGACATAAGTCGCGTTACATCTTACTAGTACATCCATCCAATGACTCGTCCTTTTAGAAACATCCTGCTATTATCCATCCATCGACCTATCCTTCTAGAGTTCTAGAGGAAAAAAAAACGATCCTCACAAAGCCAAAACTCCTATCCGTTAAACAAAATATAATGTGCATTTTGATTTGGTGCGGTCTTGAAGATTACATATTAACCGCTAATTTTCTTATATATAATATATATACTTTATAACACAAAAGTTTAATCATTAGAAAATATTTTTAAATACAAATAATATAATTAAGCCCCATTTAGTATCAATTTTGTATATGATTAGATTATTTGTTGATAAAAGATGTATACAAGCCATATATACTCCCTCCGCCTCGGAAAGGAAGACGTTATGGCATGTGCATGTCAAACTTTCTTAATTTGAATTAGGTTTTTAGAAGATGTGTGCAATATTTATATCTCCAAATAAGTTTATTATGAAAGTTTATTCAACGATGTAGATCTAATGATACTATTTATATATTATAAATAGTACTAATGTTCTTTTTATATAATTTATCAAAGTTAAAAAATGATTTCTCAAAATATGAGAATGACTTCTACTCCCTCCGTATCAGGATATAAGGCGCGATTTGACTTGGTGCGGTCTTCAAGATTATACTTTGACCATTAATTTATATTATTTTATATAACTAATGGAAACAACAAAAATATCATTAGAAAGTATTTTTAAAGATAAATCTAATGGTACCATTATTGTACTTTATATTTTTTATTTTATTAAACTTATTATTGGTCAAAGTTAATAAAGTTTGAATTTTAAAATACGTGCATGCCTTATATCCTGAGACGGAGGGAGTATTTGAGATCGACAGGGGGAGTAGTCGGTAGCATATATATTTAAATCATTTTGTAAAATGAATATAACAGAATAGTTGTCGATTATATTAATATATATAGATGAAAGTTCAAATTAAGCAAACTATGGCCCTAGAAATTAAAGACAGTGAGTAAACAACAACCACAACAACGACAAAGGCTCTGTTCGGCAAGATTTATTAGTCAGCTGATAAGTTGAAACAACTGATTTGCTATGAGAGAAAAATAATGTTTCACAACTGATTTATACGGATTAAAGTCGATTTATAGCTCAAGCGAACAGCCTAACGAAGAGGCAAAGAGACTGCCGCCACAAAAGTCTCAAAAGACATGGCCTTTTATATTGTGGAGACTATTGTGGCTAGCGCGGTAGCACCACAATAGGAATAGAGAAAATAAGGTAATATATACTCAGTGGCGGAGCCAGGTTTTTTATAGAGCCTGGACAAGACAACGTTACTAAGGCCCTATTTAGAACGTGATTATAGAGCCTGGGCAAGACAACGTTACTAAGGCCCTATTTAGAACGTGAGAATTTTTTTTCCGTTCTTGTGTTTTTCTATAAAATTTTTGTATGATTTATGTGAAATTACTGTGTTCTAAACAGACCCTAAGTATGCTTGTTTTGATATGGACACCTCAAACAGAGTAGCTTTTTCGATGGAGCTAAAAATATTTTATTTTATTTTTGGCAAAACAATTGTGGTCACAGTTTTTTAATAATTTATATTAGATTTGTGAGGAACCATGAAGGAAGTCATATTTCTACGGTTATAGCTCCTCTATAAAAAAAAATAGCTCTAGCTCCTCTAGATTCCTTAAAAGGAGCTATTTTGTAGATGACCTTTTAGAATGGCTCCTTGCAAGGAGCCGCGAGAAATTAAAAATAGAAGTTGTGCCAAACATAATCTAACACATAATACAAGTCATGGTATATATAAAAACAAAATTAGGAAACTACAATAATTTTAAGCTAATCCATCTCTCTAGTACAAGTTTCTGATTAGTGTAGTGTGGATCCTAACTAATTACAACCGGTTGAGAGTTGTACCATTTAACTTGTTTTTTTTGTTTTTCTTTTAGATTAATGTTGTGCTTTGTTGGGTTTTTTTTGAAAAAATTACATCAATTTTAAAACAGTCAGGTAATCTATTTTAATAAATTTCATCATAATCATTATCTGGGCTGATCGTTCCCATGCTCAACTCAAGTCAAGCCCCAGCTCACTCCGACTCCGATGTTTGTGGATCCTATTTAAGTTGCCTCATGCATTGCTCGCTTTTATTTGTTTCAGATTCAACAGACGTATGGTTGCTACTGGATCTCATAATACCAATTAGTGATTATATGCTATTTTGCTTGATAATTAATATGTTGGTCTAACATGTTCAGCGAATGAGCCCGGCCACCCTTGGCTCCGCCACTGTATATACTCACTCCATCTCAAATTATAAGTCATTTCAAAAATTTAGAGAGTTAAAGTTTTCTAAATTTGACCAAATTTATATAATAAGTCATTCCAACTTTATGATATTAACTAAGTATCATTAGATTCTTTATTAGTTATATTCTCATAATATCCCTATTTGATATTATGAATCTTTATATTTCTCTCTATAATTTTGGTCAAACTTAAAAAACTTTGACTCTCTAAGATTCTTGTAATGACTTGAGCAAGTATAATAATCGGTTGTAAGCCAGCTAAATGCAGACGTGGAGGAGAGAGAAGAAGAGAGAGAAGGGAAGCGGGCTGTAAGCTTACAGCCGGCTTCGACACAAGAACCAAGAAACTCTGTGAGAGTGATGAGTGGGCCATGTATTAATTATGAAACACTAACTATTATACAAGCGGGCTGGGAGAACTATTATACAAGCGGGCTGGGAGAAGGCTGTAAGGATTCTTACAGTCAGCTTGTTGGCTGTATTATTAACCTTGCTCTTATATATAATTTTAAATGGAGAGAGTATATATCTAACAGTTGCGTCGTCTGACTCTAGATGTGTTATTAACTAGGGTGTGGATACGGAGGATGACATGCACCTGACCTTGGTCTTAAGGATGAAATTACTACCACAGACCAATTTTCTCCTGTCTGTCATGTCTTTCCTCTCGGCTGGCGCCATTCCGCCAAAGTGCAAGATTTCTCCCCACGGTGGCAAAAGACAGACCTAAAAAGTAACTCTCATTAGGATCAGTCAATGACGATTTTCTGTCAGGGAGTATAGACTTTTCCCATCAGTTTATGCCTGATGAGGCATCCCTGACGGTTACCGTTATAGAAGACTTTTCCTTGACGATATTAAGCGTACAGTTATCATGAAAAAAATGTCTGAGGTAGTGAATAAAGCCAATGGATATGTACACACACAGACACAACACAATGGCACAAGCACGAATACGCCGGCGCACGCTTTTTGTAGTTGCAGGCTTGCCCAACACCACTATCGATAGAGGCATACGTTTAAGCTACTCTGTTAGCTTTAATCTATATAAATTAGTCGTGCAACAGTGGTGGCTTATAGCTCAAGCGAGCTAGCGAGTCCAAACTCCAAAGAGATGGATGATGGAGCAGAGGCTGACCTGAATGCAGTGGCACACACCGGCCGGACCCGGACACCATGATTGCGTTGCATGCCTTCTCAATCGACCTGCAATGCATTTTGGCTTGCTGGGCCAACGCAAGTGATGTTCCCCTCTTAAGATGCAAATAATTGCTGCATGTTCCTTCTTGCAATGCAAGATGACGATGGATGTCGAGATCGAAAGAGTGGGAGAACGACGAATGGTAGTGACCTTGCAAAAGTTTGATTTTTTTTTTCTGCTGGTCGAAAGATTTTTATTTTACCTCGGAATGCCCTCACTGCTGCTGGCCTGGTGATTCAACGTCGCACGGCCCACCAGGCCCACGATCCACGAAGCTACCCGTTCGCCCCCATCCCGGCCCGTTCTGTCGGTCCACTGCCTCTCCGACCATCTTGCAAGGTCCACCGTCCGGGTTCGCTTTTGCACACACACTGCGGAAGCAGATTCTCGCCGCCGTCGTTGGTCATGCGCCACTTGCGTGCACACAACACAACACAACAAGGAATCCTGCCTTTGCCCTTGGGCCGTGCTTTCGGGACTGTGCTGGGACAACCTGGACTGGGCCATTCGGGATCTGTGAATCCTTCCTATGTGGGCCGCTGTGTTTTGCGTGGTTGACCTCAAATCGGAAGGAAAATCAATATCGGTTTTGGCCGACTTCGATTCTATTCGGCGCCATCTTAACTACTCCTACCAAGGAGCTAAATTGGACTACGCTGAAAGTTAAGGATCAAATAGGCTATAGACCTTATCAAAAGAAAAGTTATAGAAATATTTTTTTCAAACTATTCAAAACAAGTCGCAGAAATATATTTTCAAAGAATTATCGAAATACTTTTTCCCTCAGAAAATGTATATACAGTTAATAAAAATCCAAGTAGTATGAAACTAGTTTGTGTTATAGTGCCTAGCTTGATTTTTTAAAATCAATTATGTGTCTTCCTTTTTAACTTTCTAGTAGCTCAAGCGATTTTGGTAGTTCATTATATTTTTCTGTTTATACGAACACATGAGTCACTTGTACACGCATACTCAGCGTCTATGAGCGCACCTGCACACACTCATTCCCTATGAGCACAAATCTGAGATTGACAAATCACTACATACATCTCAGGCCCGTTTGGGAGCGCTCCATAGAGCAGATTCTCAAAGACAATAACTCCTCAGTTGTCAAAACGTTAAAAAAAATCAGCTCAACTTCTTCAGGGAATCCAAGTGCTTCTCTATTTTGTATACGAAAAATCAGCTCAACTTCTTCAGGGAATCCAAGTGCTTCTCTATTTTATATACGAATGAGAGAGCTGAAAAAACTTACTTCCCCAGATTCTCGCCTACAGCCAGTTATATGTTGGTGGGGATCAATTAACTGTTGATCCCCACCCTTCTCCCTCCAATAAATCAAGTGGAATCACTCCATTAAAAAAATCAAGGAGCAGAGCTGAAGAATTAAGGAGCAGAACTCTCCTAAACGGGTCCTCAATGTTGACAGGTGCATGCATATACCCATCCTACGAGCATTGATTTTGAGCATTGACAAATCATCACATATATCTCAATATTAACAGACACGTTGCTTACCACCGAGAAAACAACCTCATGCATGCATACATACATACAAGAAATTTGTAAAATATAAGTGCAGCATTTGTTAATTTTGTGCTAATAATTCAAATTGCACCAAAAACGTATTAACGTGTCTGTATACAAGAAATATAAAACAAACGGTTTTAAAAGTTTGATGGTTTTCCTGGTTTTAGAGTTTAAGACTAACCGTACCGCGGTCCTCTAAAAGATCCTGCAGGACCAATTTAGCCGATCGGAGTCCCGCAGCACTGCACGCTATGTCGCCGGCCCATCCATCATCCTTGTCTCTGTCCGCTATTCCGAGCGGAATAGCGTTCCTCCGCTACCTATGCATGGGCCCCGCTCTGGCTACTATTTCAACTAATACCTAAACAATATTATAACTAACAAACTAAAAAACCAATTTAAATTCTGTTTACACCATTAAATTCGTTTCAATAAATCCTTCGTATCAAGATCTCACAACAATATATTTAGTTGAAATAATAAGTGGACCCCACTGTTGGTAGTTGGTATAGAGTATGAGATATAGAGGATGATGGATGCAGAAGAAATGTGTATAGAGAAAAAGAATATTGATGACTAAGACAGATAAAGGATGAATTTAGAGTATAAAGAGTGCGGATAGTCTCAGGAGATTTTTGCAAAAGTTGAAAGATGTAATCTGGACCTTTTCCTGGTGCTGTAGTGACCGGAGAATTCACTTGTGTAGTTGTGTTGGGTTAGACCTGCAAAGGCCCATCATCGTGGCCCAGGGAATGAATGGAATGTTCGTGAAGAAGGCCGAGCATGTAACTGCTTGTTCAATAAATTACCATCCTGCCCTCCTATTTTTTTCAACCGAATCGGTTACGCTGCTAGGCCACCACCAAATCACCCCAAAACCCCACCGGCCAACTAGCCAACCCCTCTCGTCTCAACAGAACAGCCCCCCAGCGTGCTCTCCCTCTCCCTCGCCGTGGGCGCAGCAAGCGCCAATGGAGAGGCCTTGGCTCATCCTACCCTGTGTACTCCACGTTGACCCGCCCAGCGATGACGACAACATGCACACGGGCGCGGAGGAGCGCGCTGTGGTGGATGCGCAAGAGCACGCCGCGGTCGGTGAAGCCGAGGCGGATGCGCAGGCGCAGGCAGCACGCCAGGGTCAGGGAAGCCGAGGAGCACGTGGCAGTCGCGGCGGTGGAGGCGCAGGATGAGCAACTAGCCACGGTCGGGGAAGCTGCCGAAGAGGAGGACCCGCAGGCGCAGCTGGAGGAGAGCGTGGTGATCATGAACACGAACGTAGCAGCGTCGGAGGCGGTGCACGGCGCGGGAGAACACGACTTCACCATCTCGGTAGCCAGCGGCGACCCATCACTACCTCTTGTCCTACCACCTTGTGCCCCCTCCTCACCTTGTTAATCTACCTCCCTCAAGCCCCTTTCTAAGGTCGCAAGGGAGATCAGACCAGAGCTTAGTGGCTGCACGAGAAGAACGATATTAAATCAATCTCGAGTTTAGGATACGTAGAATAGAAGATGTGTGTGACACCCCAATTTTAAGAACAAAATTGGAGCACAATATATGTATGCCAGGATCAATTTTCATACATATATCCACATCATAGTAAATATCAAAACAATGCTTTATTAATAATAACGAACTTTATTACATGAATGACCCTCGGGTCTGAAAGAAAAGGTACAGACTCTCATGATAATGGACTCTAATGAAGACGCTAATGTAGATGCGGAAATCTGGACTCCATCTCCACAGGAAGGTCGACCGGGGGTAGCGCCATCCTAGTACAGGTCGTCAGGGTCGTAGCCTCCGTCTTCTGGATACTCCTGCTCCTCGTACGTGTAGTCTCCAGCGTCTGGGTGGGGTAGCAGGGGAGCAAAGAGGAAGGGTGAGTACATCGAAATGTACTCCGCAAGTGTAGGAAATATATGCTTATGAGGTTAATAACAAAGGTAGGCTGACCTTGTTTGACTCAAGCGCCTAAAGCGACACACCCTATTAATCCTGTTAATCCTATGCACCTATTTACTAGGTTATAGACAGACTCTGTAGAAGAGTAACAACACCCGGAGTCGCACCGAGCAAACCACACTCGGAGTCACACCGAGCAACCAACACCTGAAGTCCATCAGGCAACCGCACCTGAAGTCCATCAGATGACCCGATCCGGTAACCAGTAACCAACTAATCTCGAAGAAGTCCAAGCCCGCTCGTGACCGCGAGCACGGCTGATATATCAGTTTTACACTCTGCAGAGGTTGCACATCGTTACCCATGAGTCGTGCAGATCCCGTCACGCTAAACACTGCCAAGGTGCATAGCAGGTTGCACTGCAAGGCCTTTACAAAGCCCCTCCAAGTCTGTGTTACACGTACTCTAAGGTTTCTCCCCTGTCCATAAGTCAACGACCCCAAGGGACCCCTCTTGAGCCACTAAACAAACCCCGTGTAGCATAACTTTAGAGGAAACTAATTAATTAGCCAGGTCCAGCCCATCCAGATCTCATGGCTGCGCTGTTTTGCCGGGTTACTTGTCCAAGAACCGGGTCCTAGGGATCCAGGCAGGATATGTCTAGCACGAGCCCCGAACCAAAAACCAAAAGCAGCTGCCGAGTCCCACGGCACAAAAACCACCAATACGGGTCCATCCTGCCGGATTTACCCAATAACCATGTTACTACATAATTACCCTGTCCACATTCGTTTCATAGTTCATTAATCAAGTTTATAAACATTATAACTCCCATCCCAAACATGACTGCAGGGCTAAGCAAAACACCTACCCGAACATCCCAAAACAGGTGACAAGGATAATATATACAAATTCTAGTAAACCCTAACATGGGATTCAAATTAATGACAAGCATGCATCTACAAGATCTAACTACTCTAGTACCAAAAGTAAAATAAAGTAGGTGCAAGATGTTCAAGGACACTTGCCTTCGGACTGGGTCGAATCAACTGGGTCGCAAGGATGGTCTGGAGCGTCCTCGTACTCCGCACTCTCTGGCCCAATCAACATACATGGCACAATACATAGAAATAAATAACAGTACAACAAACAGTATGAAAACAGTATGTAAATAGATCTACTGCGTAGAGAACTAAATTATGAATCTAACGCAAGTTGAACGGGTCGAATCGGAGTTAGAACGCAAAAGTTATGGGCATTTGAAATCGGGTGGCAAAACTGTAATTAAACTGAACTTGTTTTCGTAATTAAAATCAAATTCTGAAATTAAAATGGCACCAGGACCGGGCCTCATTTCTTGAAAAGCTCGGTGTTTAAACTGCAAGTTTCAATAGACTCAAGGCACAGTGGGGATGGACGGCGGGTTTATTCCCTAAAAGTATAGGGGCTCCTTTGCAAAACTGCGGCTGCGGTGCGTGTGGTGCTGGCGTGGCGCCGCGTGGTGTGTGGTGGTTGGTCGGGTTTGCCGCGTGGACAGTGGACCGAGGGAGAGATGACATGGTGGACTGAGTTCACCGATTCGTGAACTCGGTGCATACCCCTTCGGGGTCTATCTAATCTTGACCATCCACGCCAGATCGGACGGCCCAGGTGTGCGGTGCGATGAGGACGGCGACTGGGCGGCTCTATCCGCGGCGGCACGCCATGGCCGAGTCCGCAGAGCTCGCCGGCGTACCCTGGGAGCGGCATATGGGCCTTGGTTGGCCAAACTAATGGTACAGGGAGGGAGAGGGGTTCATGGCGGCTCACCGAGGGGAAGTAGTACGGTCGGAGGAGGTTCGGGTGCGTGAGTTCGATGACAAGGACGGTCGTTGCGGTTCCGAGCTCCGACAGGATCCGGTGGCGACGTTCTCGGGCGCCGAATCCGTAGGAGATGACCCTCCTGGATGCGGTGTAGTCTCGCGAAGTCGAGGGAGAGCGGTGGCGGCTCCGCGGGCGAGACCGAGCGCGTCGATGGAGGGGTGGCGGCGGGTCTGTTGGAGCAGATCGGTAGAAGCAAGGTGACGCGTAGGTAGGGGTGTTAGGGCTACTAATAGGCGAGAGGAGGAGGTATGACGGCTTTATCTGATGGGATCGACGAGCTGATAGCGCGGTAGGATGAGGCCGAGCGCGAGCGCGATACGGAGGAGTCCGATGCGGAGACATCGCGCGAGAGGTTGGGGAAGACGCACTGACGAGTGGGTCCCGCCTGTCAGCGACGGAGAGCGGAGAGAGGGCGCGCGGCGCGGCTGGCCTGGGCCGGTCGGGGTGAGGGCGCTGGCGGGCCGCTGCGGGAGTGAGCAGGCCGGGCGTGTGCGCCGGGCCGCCGGGGTGGAGAGGCCACGGGCCGAGCGAGAGGGGAGGGAGTGGCGCGGCCCGGGGTGAGTGCGGCGGCCGGCTCGGCTTGGCTGGGCCGGAAGAGTGGGGAGGCGGCTGGGAAGTGAGGTAAGGGGAAGAAAAAGAAAGATGAGCCCATTTGCCTTTTCCATTTCCTTTTTCTTTTACAAATTTTGCAAAAATCATTTGAACTTCAAATTCAAATCAGTTTCAAACCAAAACAGTTTGCAAACTTTTCAAATTAGTTTCCCTAGGTTTTGGAAATAAAACTTTGAGTTTGATTTGATAAAATTTTATAAACCTTTTTATTTGTTTTCTAAATAGAATAAATCCGATTCGCGCTATACGGGTTTAATAAATTTATTTTTCCACTCAATAAAAATATGCAATGGCATGAATGCAACAGAAAAATGATAAATAAATTTTTATTTTCCTCCTCTAATAAACTAGCCAACCTATTTAATTGCTAATTCCTTTTATTAAATTGGGGAAAATTAAATCAGGGTGTTACAAACCTACCCCCCTTAGAAGAATCTCGTCCTCGAGATTAGGAAGAGTCGGCGAAGAGGTGAGGAAAATCTGCCCGAAGATCATCTTCCTTCTCCCATGTTGCTTCTTCTTCGGAGTAATGCTTCCATTGCACCTTGCAAATTTTAATCCTCTTGTTGCGAGTACCTCGTTCCATCGTGTCTAGGATCTTGATCGGCTCAGAGAATGACAGATCATCCCTCAGATCAAGCTCCTCAAGTGGCAACTGCTCCTCTGGAACTCGGAGGCATCTCTTCAGCTGGGATACATGGAACACATTATGAATACCTGCCAGACGTGCAGGCAACTCCAGCTGATAAGCAACTGCACCTTTCTTGTCAATCACCTTGAAAGGGCCAATGAATCTCGGAGATAGCTTTCCTTTGACATTAAACCTCCGAAGACCTCTGAAGGGTGACACCTTCAGATAGACATAGTCCCCAATCTGGAACTCCAGCTCACGTCGTCGGACATCTGCATAACTCTTCTGTCTAGACTGAGCTGTCTTTAGGTTGCTTCGGATCTGTCTGACCTGTTCTTCAGCTTCCTCTATAGACTCAGGGCCAAAGACTTTCCTTTCTCCAACCTGATTCCAGAACAGAGGTGTTCTGCACTTCCTGCCATACAGTGCTTCAAAGGGGGACATCTTGAGACTGGCCTGATAGCTGTTGTTATAAGAGAACTCTGCATAAGGAAGACTCTTATCCCAACTCTGGCTATTCTGAAGCGCACTGGCTCTCAACATGTCCTCAAGGATCTGATTCACCCTTTCTGTCTGACCATCGGTCTGCGGATGATAAGCTGAACTGAAACTGAGGCGGGTGTCCATAGACTCATGCAACCGCTTCCAGAATCTGGATGTGAACTGTGTACCTCTGTCAGACACTATGATCTTCGGCACACCATGCAAGCACACAATGCGGGACATGTACAATTCTGCAAGCTGTGGTCCACGATATGACTCCTTGACTGGAATGAAATGAGCAACCTTGGTCAAGCGATCAACTATGACCCAAATGGAATCATATCCGGACTGTGTCCTGGGCAAACCAGTGATGAAATCCATGCTGATCTGTTCCCATTTCCACTCTGGAACCTGCAGAGGCTGTAGCAAACCAGCTGGTCTCTGATGTTGGGCCTTAACCCTCTGACATGTGTCACACAAGGCCACATACTCTGCTACATCTCTCTTCATCCCATACCACCAGTAATACTGCTTCAGATCCTGGTACATCTTGGTACTGCCTGGATGGAGAGAGTAGGCTGAATCATGAGCTTCTCTCAAGATCAACTCCTTGATAGCCTTCACATCTGGAACACAGATCCTTCCTCTGAACCACAAAACACCCTGATCATCCTCTGCGAAGCCTGGGGCTTTGTCCTCCTTGATCAACTGTCTGATCTCCAGAAGATACTCATCAGTGAGCTGCCCTACCCGGATATCACGCTCAAGTGTCGAATCAACCTCTAAGGCTACTGCATCAGTGTGGCCAAGAATACCCAAGTTGAGCTTCACAAACTCCTCATGCAACTCGGGCTGCTGCCCCTTGATCTCAAGCACATTACAGTAGACCTTCCTACTCAAGGCATCTGCAACAACATTCGCCTTACCTGGATGATAGTTGATACTCAGATCATAGTCTTTGATCAACTCGAGCCATCTCCGTTGGCGGAGATTCAGATCTGGCTGGGTGAAGATGTACTTCAGGCTCTTATGATCAGTGTATATCTCTGTCTTCTTGCCCATCAGGTAGTGCCTCCAGATCTTCAGAGCATGAACAACTGCTGCCAACTCAAGATCATGAGTAGGGTAATTCAGCTCATGCTTCCTGAGCTGTCTCGAGGCATAAGCAATCACCGGACCTTCCTGCATAAGCACACATCCCAGACCCTGTCGCGAAGCATCACAATAGACCGTGAAGTTCTTCTGAACATCTGGCATGACAAGGATAGGAGCAGAAGTCAATCTTGCCTTCAACTCCTCGAAACCAGCCTGGCATTCAGGGGACCATACAAACTTGGCACCCTTCTCAGTCAGCCTCGTCATCGGCTTCACGATCTTGGAGAATCCTTCAATGAAGCGGCGGTAATATCCAGCCATACCGAGAAAACTCCGAATCTCAGTAACGCTCTCAGGTACCTTCCAGTCCAATATATCTTGGACCTTGCCTGGATCTACTGATACACCACCCTCTGAGATGATATGCCCCAAATATGCAACCTTCTTCAACCAGAACTCGCATTTGCTCAGCTTTGCATACAACCGATGCTCTCTGAGCTTCTGCAACACTAACCTCAGATGCTTCTCATGTTCTTCTTCAGTCTTCGAGAATATCAGGATATCATCAAGGAACACCACAACGAACAGATCTAAAAACTCCATGAAGACCTTGTTCATCAGATACATGAAGAAAGCTGGGGCATTAGTCAAGCCGAAGGACATCACTGTGTACTCATATAGCCCATATCGAGTCACAAACGCCGTCTTCGGGATATCAGCTTCACGAATCTTCAGCTGATTATAACCTGTTTGCAGGTCAATCTTCGAGAACACATGAGCACCCTTCAACTGATCAAACAGATCATCAATGCGAGGAATCGGGTACTTGTTCTTGATGGTAGCTTCATTCAATGCGCGGTAATCAACGCACATCCGCAGGCCTCCATCCTTCTTCGGAACAAAGATCACAGGGGCTCCCCATGGGGATGTACTAGGACGAATATGCCCCTTCTCTAACTGCTCTTGGATCTGCGTCTTCAGCTCGGCTAGCTTTTCGGCATCCATTCTATATGGTCGCCTGTATATAGGTGCAGTGCCAGGAACTAAATCAATAGAGAACTCAATCTCACGATCAGGTGGCATACCTGGCACCTTCTGGAAGACATCTGGGAACTCCTTGACAACTCGAATATCAGGTACCACGACAGCCTCATAGGCTCTGGCTTCTTCCTCCATCTTCGTCGGTGCTCGATACACAATCTCCGTGCCATCTGGATGCTTCACTGTGATGAGCCTCTGAGCACAATCAATGACTCCCTGGTACTTGCGTAGCCAATCCATTCCCAGAATGACATCAATACCTTGGGAATCCAGAACAATAAGAGAGGTGGGAAAGACTACCCCCCTTATGGTTAAGCTCACATTCGGGCACACATGCCTCGATATCAGTTCTCCTCCAGGAGAATTCACTAGCAGATGCTTTTTCATCAACACTCTATTCATATTATATTTAGATGCGCAGGGTGCTGATATGAACGAATGAGATGCTCCGGAATCAAACAAGACTGTAACTGGGTGAGAGTCAACAAGGAACATACCAAACACCACATCTGGTGCCGTCTGAGCAGACTCCGCTGACACGTGGTTCACACGACCACGAGTGTAGCTCTGGGGCTGGCCTGCGGAACGTGACTGCGGTGGAGCTGGCTGCCTCAATGGACACTTGTTGGCAAAGTGTCCCATCTGGTTACACTTGTAACACGGGCCAACCTGACCTGCCCCCTGTGCTGGACGGGGCTGCTGTGGAGCTGGAAGACCCGGGCGAGGTGCCTGAGCCTGGCGAGGCGGCTGCTGCTGCTGCTGCTGAGGTGGAGCCTGGTACTGTGGAGCTGGGTGCCTGTACTGAGGAGCGGGCTGTCGGGACTGGGGCGGGCGGTGCTGCTGCTGCTGAGGAATCTGCCTGGAAGCTGAGGCAGGTGGAGCGTAGCGGGGACGAGCGGAACTGCCGGAGGACTGTCCCTGGAACGTCATCTTCCTCTTGCGATCTGCATCGAGGTCCTTCCGTTCCTTCTCCACCGCGAAGGCGCGGTCAACCAGCTTCTGAAATGAGGAATACTCATTTGAAGCTAGGGCATAGCGGAGTCCTGGGTTAAGCCCATGCCTGAAGCAGATAACAATTTTATTATTTATCAGGCAGCAAAAGAAATGAACAAGGGTGTATGAAGAATTTGTTAATATTAAAGAATGACAGAGATCTTGCCTGAAACACTCCTTCTTCTTGTCGTCCGTGTCCACGTCATCTGGGGCGTAACGAGACAGCTGGCTGAACTGCGTGAGATACTCACGCACTGTCCTCGCGCCCTGCCTGAGGTCCTGAAACTCTCGGCGCTTCACCCTGATCTCGCCGAAGGGGACGTACTGGTCGCGGAATGCCCTACGGAACTCCTCCCAGGTGATCGAGTCGGCGTCCGCATGAGCTGCGGTGTAGGCAGTCCACCAGTTCTTCGCTGGGCCCTGAAGCTGGTGTGCGGCGTAGAGGGCCTTATCAAGGTCCCCGACATGGGCAAGCTGCAACTTGCCTGTAATCGTCTCGAGCCAATCATCTGCATCCATTGGCTCTATGGCGTGGTGGAACACTGGAGGGCGCGTCGTCATGAAGCTCCTGAGAGTGTCATCCGGTCGGGGTGGCTGTGCAGCTCCTGCACCCTGAGCACCCTGAGCAGCCTGCGCTATCTGCTGCATGTGCTGCATCATCTGGGCCATGTTCTGCATCATCTGGTTCTGCACCTGGGCCATCTGGAGCGGGTCGTACGGGGGCGGAGGTGGAGGTGGATGGGGATGAGGCGGCTGGTTGCCACCTGCCCCGCTCCCGCCAGCGTTACCGGCGTTACCCGCGCTGCTCCTGGTGTCAACCATCTGTTATATTTTCCAGGAGTAAGAGTGAGATATGATAAGTAGATATACAACAACCCTGATTTGGTTAATTAATTCGATTAGTAAAATATTTAAACAAATGATGTCGCTGCAACCTGACGGTCGCAACACACCAACAATCATTACAAAGAACCAAAACATTACATATGCACAAGTACATGTCATTCAACGTCCTACGAGATCACATAAATATGGCGGGCTTCTTACGAGTTTGGAGGACCTACTTTTAAATAAAGTTTGAATTTTCAGCAGAGACAGGCTACAGAAGTGGGAAAAGGGGTCAGACTTTGTAAAAATAGTTTTGTAAATTCGACGACTGACTAGGGTAGCGTCCTACGGTCAACACGGCTCCGATACCACTCTGTGACACCCCAATTTTAAGAACAAAATTGGAGCACAATATATGTATGCCAGGATCAATTTTCATACATATATCCACATCATAGTAAATATCAAAACAATGCTTTATTAATAATAACGAACTTTATTACATGAATGACCCTCGGGTCTGAAAGAAAAGGTACAGACTCTCATGATAATGGACTCTAATGAAGACGCTAATGTAGATGCGGAAATCTGGACTCCATCTCCACAGGAAGGTCGACCGGGGGTAGCGCCATCCTAGTACAGGTCGTCAGGGTCGTAGCCTCCGTCTTCTGGATACTCCTGCTCCTCGTACGTGTAGTCTCCAGCGTCTGGGTGGGGTAGCAGGGGAGCAAAGAGGAAGGGTGAGTACATCGAAATGTACTCCGCAAGTGTAGGAAATATATGCTTATGAGGTTAATAACAAAGGTAGGCTGACCTTGTTTGACTCAAGCGCCTAAAGCGACACACCCTATTAATCCTGTTAATCCTATGCACCTATTTACTAGGTTATAGACAGACTCTGTAGAAGAGTAACAACACCCGGAGTCGCACCGAGCAAACCACACTCGGAGTCACACCGAGCAACCAA
Organism: Coix lacryma-jobi var. lacryma-jobi; assembly: GCA_009763385.1. Lineage (NCBI taxonomy): Eukaryota > Viridiplantae > Streptophyta > Magnoliopsida > Poales > Poaceae > Coix > Coix lacryma-jobi. The sequence goes on along the minus strand of CM019822.1, from coordinate 173,792,499 downwards.
CACCTGAAGTCCATCAGGCAACCGCACCTGAAGTCCATCAGATGACCCGATCCGGTAACCAGTAACCAACTAATCTCGAAGAAGTCCAAGCCCGCTCGTGACCGCGAGCACGGCTGATATATCAGTTTTACACTCTGCAGAGGTTGCACATCGTTACCCATGAGTCGTGCAGATCCCGTCACGCTAAACACTGCCAAGGTGCATAGCAGGTTGCACTGCAAGGCCTTTACAAAGCCCCTCCAAGTCTGTGTTACACGTACTCTAAGGTTTCTCCCCTGTCCATAAGTCAACGACCCCAAGGGACCCCTCTTGAGCCACTAAACAAACCCCGTGTAGCATAACTTTAGAGGAAACTAATTAATTAGCCAGGTCCAGCCCATCCAGATCTCATGGCTGCGCTGTTTTGCCGGGTTACTTGTCCAAGAACCGGGTCCTAGGGATCCAGGCAGGATATGTCTAGCACGAGCCCCGAACCAAAAACCAAAAGCAGCTGCCGAGTCCCACGGCACAAAAACCACCAATACGGGTCCATCCTACCGGATTTACCCAATAACCATGTTACTACATAATTACCCTGTCCACATTCGTTTCATAGTTCATTAATCAAGTTTATAAACATTATAACTCCCATCCCAAACATGACTGCAGGGCTAAGCAAAACACCTACCCGAACATCCCAAAACAGGTGACAAGGATAATATATACAAATTCTAGTAAACCCTAACATGGGATTCAAATTAATGACAAGCATGCATCTACAAGATCTAACTACTCTAGTACCAAAAGTAAAATAAAGTAGGTGCAAGATGTTCAAGGACACTTGCCTTCGGACTGGGTCGAATCAACTGGGTCGCAAGGATGGTCTGGAGCGTCCTCGTACTCCGCACTCTCTGGCCCAATCAACATACATGGCACAATACATAGAAATAAATAACAGTACAACAAACAGTATGAAAACAGTATGTAAATAGATCTACTGCGTAGAGAACTAAATTATGAATCTAACGCAAGTTGAACGGGTCGAATCGGAGTTAGAACGCAAAAGTTATGGGCATTTGAAATCGGGTGGCAAAACTGTAATTAAACTGAACTTGTTTTCGTAATTAAAATCAAATTCTGAAATTAAAATGGCACCAGGACCGGGCCTCATTTCTTGAAAAGCTCGGTGTTTAAACTGCAAGTTTCAATAGACTCAAGGCACAGTGGGGATGGACGGCGGGTTTATTCCCTAAAAGTATAGGGGCTCCTTTGCAAAACTGCGGCTGCGGTGCGTGTGGTGCTGGCGTGGCGCCGCGTGGTGTGTGGTGGTTGGTCGGGTTTGCCGCGTGGACAGTGGACCGAGGGAGAGATGACATGGTGGACTGAGTTCACCGATTCGTGAACTCGGTGCATACCCCTTCGGGGTCTATCTAATCTTGACCATCCACGCCAGATCGGACGGCCCAGGTGTGCGGTGCGATGAGGACGGCGACTGGGCGGCTCTATCCGCGGCGGCGCGCCATGGCCGAGTCCGCAGAGCTCGCCGGCGTACCCTGGGAGCGGCATATGGGCCTTGGTTGGCCAAACTAATGGTACAGGGAGGGAGAGGGGTTCATGGCGGCTCACCGAGGGGAAGTAGTACGGTTGGAGGAGGTTCGGGTGCGTGAGTTCGATGACAAGGACGGTCGTTGCGGTTCCGAGCTCCGACAGGATCCGGTGGCGACGTTCTCGGGCGCCGAATCCGCAGGAGATGACCCTCCTGGATGCGGTGTAGTCTCGCGAAGTCGAGGGAGAGCGGTGGCGGCTCCGCGGGCGAGACCGAGCGCGTCGATGGAGGGGTGGCGGCGGGTCTGTTGGAGCAGATCGGTAGAAGCAAGGTGACGCGTAGGTAGGGGTGTTAGGGCTGCTAATAGGCGAGAGGAGGAGGTATGACGGCTTTATCTGATGGGATCGACGAGCTGATAGCGCGGTAGGATGAGGCCGAGCGCGAGCGCGATACGGAGGAGTCCGATGCGGAGACATCGCGCGAGAGGTTGGGGAAGACGCACTGACGAGTGGGTCCCGCCTGTCAGCGACGGAGAGCGGAGAGAGGGCGCGCGGCGCGGCTGGCCTGGGCCGGTCGGGGTGAGGGCGCTGGCGGGCCGCTGCGGGAGTGAGCAGGCCGGGCGTGTGCGCCGGGCCGCCGGGGTGGAGAGGCCACGGGCCGAGCGAGAGGGGAGGGAGTGGCGCGGCCCGGGGTGAGTGCGGCGGCCGGCTCGGCTTGGCTGGGCCGGAAGAGTGGGGAGGCGGCTGGGAAGTGAGGTAAGGGGGAAGAAAAAGAAAGATGAGCCCATTTGCCTTTTCCATTTCCTTTTTCTTTTACAAATTTTGCAAAAATCATTTGAACTTCAAATTCAAATCAGTTTCAAACCAAAACAGTTTGCAAACTTTTCAAATTAGTTTCCCTAGGTTTTGGAAATAAAACTTTGAGTTTGATTTGATAAAATTTTATAAACCTTTTTATTTGTTTTCTAAATAGAATAAATCCGATTCGCGCTATACGGGTTTAATAAATTTATTTTTCCACTCAATAAAAATATGCAATGGCATGAATGCAACAGAAAAATGATAAATAAATTTTTATTTTCCTCCTCTAATAAACTAGCCAACCTATTTAATTGCTAATTCCTTTTATTAAATTGGGGAAAATTAAATCAGGGTGTTACAATGTGTAAAAAATTATATACTTGTTTGTATACTGGCTTCTAAACTTTGTCATTTTCTTTCAGTTATTTTTTATATTAATTGTCAGGTTTTATAGATCGATGGTTTTTTTTTTACTACAGCTTTGGACTAGTTTTTGGAAGACACACACATTTCCATTCCAAAACATTTATATAGCGCAAACATTTCAACACTAAGCTATGTGGCACGATACTATTTGTCCATTCAAAATAGCACACACGTTTTTTTAGGGGAAACACATAATAATCATTTATCGTACTGACTGGAGTTCACTTGGGTTAGGCCTGCAAAGAAAGGCCCATCATGGCCCAGCGAATGAACCGAACGTTCGTGAAGAAGGCCGAGCACGTAACCATAAATTACCATCCTGCCCTCCCATTTTTCTTCCACCGTGACCGAATCGCTCGTCCACAAACCAAATCACCCCCAAACCCCACCGGCCACCCCTCTCGCCTCAACCACCCCGCAGCGTGCTCTGCTCTCCCTCGCCGCGGAAAGCCAAGCGCACCAGCGAGCGCCGATGGAGAGCCCTTGGCTGATCCTACGCCGCGTACTCGACGTCCACGTCGACCTGCCCGGCGACGGCGACGACGTGCTCGCGGACGCGGATCCGGAGGAGCAGCACGCCGCGGTCGGCGAGGCCGAGGCGGACGCGCAGGCGCAGGAGCAGCAGCACGCCGCGGTCGCCCAAGCCCAAGCCGAGGAGGACGCGCAGGCGCAGGAGGAGCAGTACGCCGCGGTCTCCCAAGCCCAAGCCGAGGAGGACGTGCAGCCGCAGGAGGAGGAGTACGCCGCGGCCGTGGACGCGGCGGCATGGGCGCAGGATGAGCAGCAAGCCGCGGTTGGGGAAGGCAACGACGAATTCGAGGCGCCGCTGCTGGCGCTGGAGGAGAGCGTCATGGACGTGAACGTGAACCCAGCGCTGTCGGCGATTGCGCACACGAACATGTCGATATCGATGGGCGCGGGCGGATACTTCCTCTCCCCCGACTTCATTGTCACGGTCGCGCCGCCACCGTTGGTCTCCTCCCTCATCGCGGGCCCCGGTGCCCATGCCCACCCCGACCCGGGGAGACGCGACCTGTACCCCTACATCATCGCCACCGGGCCCTTCTGCCTCCTCGTCCACTTCGGCATCCCGCCCTCCTACGGCACCAACTTCCATCCGCAACCCAACCGCAGTCACCTCGTCGTGGTGCGCCACTTCCTCAGGTACATCAACGATGCTTCCCAGATCGCGGCGTGCGCCGTGCATTTACCCGACCGCCACATCGTCAACGTGCCCGCCCTAAGGAACGTCGAGAGCATCGGGCTCGTGTGCAACCACCACGAAAGAGGTCACTTCCAGGTTGCCGAGCTCATCGTTACCACGGGTGCTCCAGAAGCCGTCGTCGTCTACCTCAGAACGGACACCGACCTCGTCTGGCAGGGGAACTCTTACCCTAACCCTTTGTTGGTGCAGAACCCTCTCCGGGACTGGGTACCCCATGGCACGGTCACCGTCGAGGACACCATGCTCTTCTGGTTCGACCTCTCGTGGGGGATGATCAGCTGCAACCTCGCCCAGCCGCTCCAGCTGCAGGTGCTCAACTTCCACCGCCTCCCGCCTGGCCGTGTTCTCCCCGCCGGATCCGGAGCCTTGCTGGACCTCCACTGCGAGCGCTGCATCGCTGTAAGCCAGAACCTGCTGCGGTACGTGGAGATCATCCCCAGCACCGACCCCGACCAAGCGGCGACGGTGAACATGTGGTATCGAGATCGAGACATGCTGGAGAGCGATCCACCGCGATGGGTTACGAACTACAAGGAAAGCTTCGCGGACATCTGGGACGACGAAAGCTACGCCCAGACGGGGCTGCCGCGGAACCCTCCCAAGATCGCGGGCGTCTCCCCGGTGAACTCCAGGGTGGTCTACTTCTCCCTGAACCAGCGACTGTTCGGCGTCAATGTGCCCGAGCACACAGGGTGGTGCACTGCGAGGATTACGGGCCGCTGGACAGCCCAGCAGGGCCGGGCACAAGTCGCTACCTCGTCACTTGGCTCCTGGACAACCCTGCAGGTAAGACAACAACCACGTTTCATCCAGTTGTGTTGCCGCAATTCAGATATTATCTGCTACTTGCTTGTGTTCTGCAGTTACATGCTGCTCTAAATGTCAACAGATCGAATTGCCTGATCACTTTTTTCTGCAATTACTTGCTTGTGTGTTTGAGTTCCCTTGTGCTTCTCAGTACTGCATTCCCTGTTTTGTAGGAGGTTGGCCAAGAGAAGTACAAATCTCATGTAATTGTGTTTCGTGGTGACATGGTTTGTGAATTAGTTTTAGATGCATGACAAGTAATTGTGTAATTGCTTCATCTCCCAGGATGCATGCCTTTATTTATACTTATAAATCTGTTTGAGTTTGCATGATGATGCAGAATGCAGTTGTCTACTTGTCTTGCTTCATTTGGATACATGCATGACCATAATCTAGTTTTGGCTTCCTTAGTAAAATCAGACTCAATTGCTAACTAAGTTATTTCCATTTCAGTGTTTCTGGTCCTTATTGACTGAAAATGCATTTTATCAACCTGTACATAGCGCATTAGCTGAACTAGTTGAAGTTACACATTCTACACATCCAGGTAGCAATCTAGTTTGCACTTCATATACTCATTAGGGGCAATCTTGTTCTCATGAGTGCTCTTATCAACCATTTAATGTTTCTGTGGTGATTCTCTGTTGTCTGTCTAGTAGTGGTGTCCATTTTTTTTCTCTGAACCCTGTTTCGGATCACATTTCTGTCAGTACAAATAACTTGATTGTGCCAATGCTTGAACTGATGTTAGGAGGCTCTGATTATTCCACAAATAGAATGTTCCATTATTGCATATTTGTATTGATATGAAATTACTCTTTCACCCTTGTCACAGCTGAGTTACTGGGTTCATTTAACTTCGTTCTTTATAATCAGTCTTCTCTTACATGGAGGATTTCTTTTTTCCTATGAAAAAAGTGGCACTTGTATGACATATGCTGCATCGACCTTTTACATATATATTTTCTTTTGGCAGTTTTGTATTCATCACTATCAGTGTCAATTGATGACAAAAACTAGATTCGGCTTAACCAGTAAACACTGAAGAGTAGTTAGCCGTGTTCTTGTCATTCACAAGACAAACTTGCAATCCCATTTCACGTCGTTGTGATAATATCTCTGTTAATAATAGTTTGGTGCTCTCCCACTCATCATTGTCTGACTACCATTTCTTCTTTGAAGCAGAAATAAACGTTGGGCATCATCAGCCAGGTCAACATTCAGACCATGGGGATTCAAGTGGACCGTTGGACGTAGGGGAAAACGAGAGGGAAGACAATGGGTGGGCATGAGCGATGGTAGTTCTTAGCCTTAGGAAACTTGGTCAGGACGACTGAAAAGAAGGGCGGATATGAACTGCTCCGTGTTTTGTTTGTACATGCTTTCTTCTGGGGATGTTATAGAAGCTGAGTCTCAAGGCTCAACGTGATGGATGATGGGATAGATGAAAATCGAAACATTTTGGCTGCCATAATCTGATGGGTTTCTTCTATTCTGTTGCTGCCTGTCAATTTGTTTTCTCTGAGTTTTCGTCCTGACTGCATTTGTTTTGAACCCAGTTTAGATCTTATACATATCCAAAAGTCTTACTGGCTTCATTCTTGTAAGAAATGTCTTAGTGGCTGCATCCTAAGTAACCAGAGGCCAGAGGGGAACTGCTCCAGTACTCCTAAAATTTTTCTGATTTTGCTTTTCCCATGGTTACTGGATGTCTGGATTCTTGCTCAGAACTACAACAGACTTGTTATTCTTCCAAGCATTCCACTGAGTAGTCTACTAAGCCAAATGCCTTGACATGCTGCATTTGCACTTGTAGTATATTCAGCCTCGCATGATGAGCGATGGCGCAACTACTCTTTGCTTCTGAGATGCCCTGGTGACTAGGTTGCCTCCGAAGAAACATACTGACCACCTATACTTTTGCGATCATCCACATCCCCGGCTAGATCACTGTCACTGACCCCACAAGTGCTCTGGTTCATAAACCTCTGATCTCATATGGCTGCACCAAAAATCCACATACCACTACCAGCTTTGTAATGCAGGATTTGCTTGACTACTGCCCAGTGCCTTGATCTTGGAGCTTCCATGATCATCCATGTATCTGCTCATCACTATGCTATGCCCACTGAATATATATGCAACGTCTGCAGCAACTTGTGGTATGTCCTCGCGTCGCTGTCGTTGATGGGCTGCAGTCTCCGCACGGTCGAGTCCATGTTGGATGCATGGTATTGAGGAGTGCACACCCGACTTGCTGGCTGTAAGAGTCCTTGCAGTTTTCTCTTAGTCCACTCATATAGTAGTTGAGTCTTTACCATTAATATATGACTCACTTGTCTCTCTCACATATTTCTTGGTTCTTATGCCCAAGCTGGCTGTAAGGAGTGTAAGCTTACAGTCCGCTTCTCTTCTCTCCTCCACGTCAGCATTTAGCCGGCTTGTAGCCTTCTATAATACTCCCTCCGTCCCTGAATAAATCAATTCTTCGAATCCGTGCCGATCAAACTTTTTAATGTTTGACCAACATTATAGAAAAAAAAAATATCTAAGATACAAAATGAACATATTATGAAAATATAGTCTACAATATATCTAATGATACTAATTTGATACCATAAATCTTGATGTATTATTCTAGAAATTCGGTCAAAGTTTAAAAAGTTTGACTTAAGACAACTTTAGAAATCTATTTATTCAGGGATGGAGGGAGTACTTACTCTTGGGCGTCCGCAATGGTGTTCAAATCGCTAGCTATTTGGTCTGTAGAAACAATGTTATTGGCTCTCAATGACAACTTAGATGAGACATATAAATAAATACTATTTTGATGAGGCAAATTACAAAAGTAACACTCTTATTGACTATCGAGAAGAGAGATCAAATAGCTAGCTATCGCTTTTTTATATGTCATCTCGCTAGCTATTTGTAAAGTACGAGTCAATATAATTCCTCCTAATTAGCTACTCCTATTTAACAACCATTGCGGATAGCCTTACGTGCGCTGCCCCAGCCCACTCAATGCAAATCCAAAGCTTCACGGTGCTCCCAACCAATTCAGGCATAAAATATCTATTTTGTACGTATGAAGCAACGAACGCGAGAGCGGCAGAGCGCTCCAGCTGTCCCTGCCGCCATGCCGTGTCATGAACGCGCTGACCGCGTGATGTCAGCAGCCCATCCACCTATTAATTAAACTAACTATAAAACTAATTACATCATCATTTATTAATTAATAAGACGAATCTATTAAGATAAATTAATTTACCATTAGCAAATATTTATTGTAACAATATATTTTCAAATCAAAAACTAATTAAGTTTAATAGATTCGTCTCGTGAATTAGTCTTGGGTTGACAAATTAGTTTTTTAATTACTTTATTTTTAATAGACTAAATTATTAAATTATTAGAGCCGCAAAATCCGATGTGACAGAGCTATTTTTTTTGGGAAACGAACACACTCTAAATACCAAAGGTCCACTACACATGCAGGATATAGTGGGAGATTTTAGTTTCACATTTCTACTATGGAAGGAGTGAGAGCAACCTAGGGGGTGTTCGTTTCCTGGCAAAAAAAAAGTCCGTCACATCGGATATTATGACACTAATTTAGTCTATTAAAAATAAATTAATTAGAAAACTAATTATATGGTCATATGCTAATTAACAAGACGAATCTATTAAAGTTAATTAATCTATCATTAGCAAATATTTACTATAGCATCATATCATCAAATCATGGACTAATTAAGTTTAATAGATTCGTCTTGAGAATAGTATTCGGCTGACAAATTGTGGATGCGTGCGTCTTCGTTTTGTCACTCGATATTTTTACATGCCTGGAGAAAATTGTGTTGCCCTATTTTGACAAATATTGTTCAATCATGTGTTAACTAGGCTCAAAAAATTCATCTCGTAATTTACAATTAATCTATTCAATGAGTTATTTATTTTATTAATATATAATGCTCTATGTATATGTCTAAATATTAATGTGATGGAGAGAGAGTGAAAAAATAGAAGTAATCTAAAGGCCTGTGTGAAGGGCGGAGCTAACGCCGCTGCCATGACAGAGGAGGTCCCAGGCTCTTGGACAGCTGGAGCATTGGCGAGAGGGCGGTGCGGCGGCGAGGTAAAAAATGTATAGAAAAGTTACGACGTGACTTGCTTGAGGAACGTTACCGAATCCCAGTCCAGCCCCTTGACTCCACAAGCAGAGCAGCTTTGGGGGCACCGATGAAGTTCGACCGGCAGGGGTCAAGTGTGTGTTCGAGGAGGCTTGCTAGTTCCGTCAACCCGCCTGTTGTCTCTAGTGATGCTTATTTGTTGCAGGACATTCACGTAAATTGAGTTACACCTTAGTTCTACGTGGGTCGTGTTGAGGTTCCCTCTTATAAAGGTAATCTATAGATTACGTGGGAGCGTTGTAACCCGTCAAACTCTTCTTCTACTTAATAAAATACATGTCACAAAGACACGTTACAGTGTCTGGCCTTTTGTTCACCAATTATCTCAGAGCCCCTATCACACTCCTGTATTTCATGGCATTCCAAGCTCAAGTGTGCTTTTTTTAGCTTGAGTATCTCCCACTCCCTGGAGGTTCCTCGGCATAAACTTTTTCTTTCTCGTCTCCATTTAGAAAGGTAGATTTAACATCCATGTAGCGAACTCGCCGAGTTGTGCGCACCCATTGCTAGCATCAGTCAGACTCCTTGTGCTTGTGATCACATTTTCCTTTGGGCCTTTCTTCACCCAAGTGCAGAATGTAAATTCACAACAGGATCCTGATGTGTTTGTTTGGCATCTCATTAAGAATGGAACTTTCTTAGTCGGTTCGACGTATAGATTCATAATCAATATTGGGTCAAAGTTTCACAAATAGTTTGACATCTAAAGATACTTTAAAGATTAAAATTTTAAAAGGGGGTTATTTTCACAAAAGATAACTTGTCAAGGAGAGATTGGAGTGGAGATACATCTTATTGTTTCTGTAGTAAGCCGGAAACCATTTAACATCACTTCTTTGGATGCCCTTATGCGAGGTTCCTCTGGAGGGCAATTTATATAGTGCTTGGCCTTAATCCACCCATTAAGGTCTATAACCTATTTAATAATCAATATCATGTGGGATAAAACTTTTGTATCATTTTTTATTGATGGGTGCAACAACAATCTTATGGTCTATTCGATTAATAAGGAATGAAATTGTTTTTGACAAATATCGACAAAAACTCAATTGCAGGTCTTATTCAGGGAAACACATTGGCTACGATTTTTGGCTCAATTGCAATGGTGTAACATGAAGGAAAAGTTAGTTAGAGACGTGCTACAAGTTAGAGAATGCGGCTAGCGGGTATGCAACTCTTCGCGTCCTTTTGAATGACCTTTTATTTCATGAATTGAGTTATGAGCCAGTTTTGTTTTATAAATACGTTTGGAATTTTGCCATGTGGTGTTTGTACTAAGGTGGCATGATTTCTCTTACAAGAGGATGAAGCTGGATTTATTTCTATTATAAAAAAATATTCCCAACCAAAATATTTCTAATCCTCATAGTGATGTGGTCTTCTCCTAGTGTTTTAGCATTCAAAATTTAGATAAATTTTTCCTACCAAATGTCTTCTGGTGAGGATTTTCATGTGCTATGACTAGTGGTAGTGTTTTATTACTATTTGAAAACACTAGGAGAATTTCATCATTTTGGTAGTGATTAGTATCTATGGTTGAAATGAATACATCACCAAGACATATTTTGTACTTGATAAATTAACTAAAATAGTTGATTTATAGGTTTTGATGCATTTTTCTATCAATTAGAAATGTTTAACTTGGTTTAAGGGACAAATAAGCTATAATTTGGAAGATGATACCTATTGGTACAGTAAATAAGAGACAGGGTAGAACTACGTAGATAGACAGATAAGAGCAACAAGTTAATTAGTAGTCACAAAAATGGAGGTATTTCAATTTTTTTCTATTGTTTTTTCACAAGAATATAATGCACTCGAATAACAATCCTGATGGTATATTTCCATTGTACCGATTAGTTCGTGGACTACAAAATATAATAATAAGTTAAACTTTAGTTTTTTTGATTAGTTGGTTAAGTACAAATTCATAGATCCATGGACCACATGTTTACAATGTTGCACACACTGACATATTCTTCAGATCCAAACTATACTGACTTCAGAGTTATCTCTATGAGGTTGCAGCTTACCCCCAGCCTATACTTATCTATAGCGACCTCTATCCCCGTGCCGCCACCACGCTAAGTCGATGTCGTTGGGCCATACCCATGCCTCCACCTTCTATCCTCCACAGTTGTAGCTACTAGCAACTCATCGCCTCTTGTCCGACCGCCCCGTGTCCGTCTTCTCCACCTTGTCAACGTGGCTCCCTCAAGCCTCTTTCTAAGGCTGCAGGGGAGACAAGACCTGATCTCAGTGGCAGCACGAGAAAAACGACATTAAATCAATCTTGAATTTAGGATATGTAGAATAGGAGATATGCAGAAAATTATATATACTGGCTTCCACACACTCTCTTTCAAATTTAATGTAGTTTGCTTTCTGTTATTTTTGGGATGGACTGTCAGATTTTATAGGTCGATGGTTTTTTCTTCACTACAGCTTTGGACTAGTTTTGGAAGACACCTGCATTTCTATTCGAAAACATTTATAATGCAAACATTTCAACACTAAAAGTTGTGTTGTGCGATACTATTTATCCATTCAAAATAGCACACACATAATAATAATAATCATTTCTTTCGGTGCAAAGCAAATTTTATTTGTGGGTACCAAACTATTGCTTGAGGATGCCTATGCGCCGACCAGGGTGGCAGGGAGCCAAGTACCGACCAAAATTTAACTTCACATGGTTTGTTACGATGGGTCGAAAGACTACATATTGGACTTGTAAAAAAAGCGGGCATATCTTTTTCTCCTAGAAACCAGTATAGAGAAGAGGCGAGAGGGCATGACATGCATGCAAGTTTACTTTTGCTAACATCATTCACATACAAAAGCGTTTGAAACTTTAAAAAGTTATATTATTTCTAAAATGGTTTTCAAAATAAAATTTCTATTGCACCATTATGTTTTTCATGATATATCCTTTAAAATAAGATCCCACATGAATATGTTTAGAAAAAATATTAAATTCATGAAGAAAGAATATTTTTTTATTGAGTAGATACGATATTTTAGGTTATTACAAAGACAAATGTTTTAAATGAAAAAAGAACATATTTCATGAATATAACAAAATCCATTACATAGAGACAAAATTAATTTATTATCTCACTCAAAGATAATTTCAAAAAAAGTCTCACTAAAAGATAATCATAGAACATCATATATATACTACGTAAACATTATCAAATAGAATATAGAACATCACTCGTATACTTCACAAACATCATATATTTCTCATAAATATATATACAAAAATTAAAAGAGTAAAAATAAAGTAATAAGGAAAACAAAAAAAGAAAAGACAAATGAAAAAGCCATGTAATAATGAAAATAAAACCAAAAGAAGAAAATAAATAAATAAATGTAAAATAAAATAATAATCAAAATTTAAATAGGTGAAGAAAAAAATAAAATATAATACCGAACATCGCATAAAATACAAATGGAACATCACAAGTATACTATTAAAACAACCTTAGTAATATTATAGAACATTTTATGACTACTTCATCAACACATAAAGATAATCGTGGAATATGATATCTATATTATGTGGATATCCAAAAATACAATATAGAACATCTTTTAAATATACAATGCATAAACAAAAATAAGTCTAAAACAACACAAATATATTTTGTGAACATCAAATATAAAATATAAAATTAAAGAAGCAAAGAAAAGAAACAGAAGAAAGTAAAGGAAATAAAAAACAAAAACAAAATATGAGAAATAAAAAATGAAGTAATTATTTTTAGTCAGGATAAAACAAAAGACAAATAGAATCCAGAAAATGGGAAAAGAAAATTACATAGAAGAAAAATAAATAAAATGAATAATTAATTAGAATGAAATATTATAGGATAGAAAATAAAAGATATAAAATGAGATGAAGTAATAGAGAAAAAGGAAAAACATAAAAATAATGAATAAAATAAAGAAACTATCTAATTAGAGCAGAATAAATAAATGAACAAAACAAGTAAAAAATAAAAAAGGTAATACAAGCAAGGAAAGAAGGCATACCTGTGGATGAACTCCTCGGTCGCTCGGAACGAGTTGGAAGCTTGGAAGGCCGTGACTCGGCTCCATGGGCCACTTAACGTGGGCCTACTGATTCTGAAAGACGCTAGTTCCCTGGTATCAGTCGACCCGGAAGATTCCAGCTATTTCCTCTTCCCTCAACTTTTGCGAAAGTATAATTTTTCTCCATCAACTCCAAAACCAGACATAACGCATTAATTAACTATTGAAATAATGCAACTTATCTCCTTAGGTGGTTCTGAACAGTGGTTTTACTACAGTTAAGACAGTTTTGCTACAGTAACCTTGGTTTTGTCTTTTTTTTATTTATTTCGGCTGAAAATCCAATTTTGTTGAACTTCACATGAGTAGGTCTACACAGCGATCATATAATATGGTATACTTTAGTACAAAGTTTCTATTGTAGCTTTATATTTATGTTTTTTTAAATAAAATAAATTTATAATTAAGTTATACATGATCCAATGACTATGAAATTTTTACTACAGTTCAAACATACAAGAATTAGTCCACCATAAAAATTTCATCATAATTGGACTATAGAAACTACAACGATTAATTATTTCAATTAATTTCATACAATTATATGCTTTTCTATAATTAATTAGAATAATTCATAGTTGTAGTTCAATTATTGTGGAATTTTTATGGTAGGCTAATTATTATAATCTTAAATTGTAATAAAAATTTTATACTCATTGGATCATGTATAACATAGTCTAAAACCACTGTTACTGTAACAAAACCGCCTTAACTATTGCAAAACCACTGTTCAAAACCACCCAGAGAGGTAAATTGCATTGTTTCAATAGTTAAGGGAGGCGTTCTGTCTGGTTTTGGAGTTCAGGGAGCAAAATCAGACTTTCGCAAAAGTTAAGGTAGGAAAATTAGACTTTTTCCTATATATTATAAAAGATCAATTGCATGCACAAATTCTTGGTGAATTTAGGATTGCTAGGTACTGTACTCCCTCCGTATCGTATTTAGATAACGTTTAGGACAGCGACACGGTCTCCAAAGTGCAACTTTGACCATTTGTATTTTTAAAATTATTTGTTATAAAATGGTATATGTATACTTTTATGAAAGTACTTTTCAAGACAAATTTATTTATATAATTTTTATATCTCTAAACTCAATAATTTAAAAGTTATTTATGGTTTATATTCTCAATGTTTGACTTAAACCTTGTCCAAAACGTTATCTAAAACCGATAGAGAGGGAGTACTGGTTAGAAGAGTACACTTGGGTTAGGCCTGCAAAGCTCATGGCCCAGCGAATGAAGCAAACGTTCGTGAAGAAGGCCGAGCACGCAACCGTTTGTTCTATAAATTACCATCCTGCCCTCCCATTTTTTTCCCACCGAATCGCTCGTCCACAAACCAAATCACCCCCACGCCGGCCACCCCTCTCGCCTCCACAGCCCCCCGGCGTGCAAAAAACCATTCCTAGCGAGCGCCGATGGAGAGGCCTTGGCTGATGCTACGCCGCGTAGTCGACGACTCGACGTCCACCCGCCCGACGACGGCGACGACATGGACGTGGACGCGGAGGAGCACGTCGCCGCGGTCGGCGAGCAGGAGGAGGAGGACGCGGCGGTCGCCGTGGCCGAAGCCCAAGCCGAGGAGGACGCGCAGGCGCAGGAGGAGGAGGTCGCCGCGGCCATGGATGCGGCGGCGTGGGTGCAGGATGGGCAGCAAGCCGTGGTCGGGGAAGGCGACGCCGAAATTGAGGCGCTGCTGGAGCTGGAGGAGAGCGTCCTGAACGTGAACACGAACGCGGCGGTGTCGGTGTTCGCGCACACGAGGATGGGCGCGGGCGGACCCTACTTCGCCCCCGGCTTCATTATCACGGTAGCGGCGCCGCCGTTGGTCTCCTCCTGCCGAATGTTTCGCTACGCACATGCGTTCGTACGCACCCTTGTTTCAGTCCCGCCGAAGGAACCAGACTGCCGAGCTCATCGTTACCACGGGTGCTCAAGAAGCCGTCGTCGTCTACATCAGAACGGAGGACGCCGCATACCGCATACGGAGGAGTCTGGCACGGGGACTCCTACGCTAACCCCTTGTTGCGGCAGAATCACCTCCGGGACTGGGTACCCCACGGCACGGTCACCATCGAAAGCACGGTCTTCTGGTACGACCTCTCGTGGGGGATGATCAGCTGCGACCTCGCCCAGCCGCACCTGCAACGGGTGCTGACCTTCCCCCGCCTCCCGCATGGCCGCGTCCTCCGCGCCGGAGCCGGAGCCATGCTGGACCTCCACTGCAGGCGCTGCATCGCTGTGAGCCAGAACCTGGTGCGGTACGTGGAGATCATCCCCGAACCCAACCAAGCGGCGACGGTGAACATGTGGTATCGAGACGAGGTCGAGGAGGACGATCCATCGCGATGGATATGGATTACGAACTACAGGGAAAGCTTCGCGGGCATCTGGGACGACGAAAGCTACGCCCAGACGGGGCTGCCGCGGAACACTCCCAAGCTCGCGGGCGTCTCCCCGGTGAACTCCAGTGTGGTCTACTTCACCCTGAACCAGCGATTGTTCGGCGTCAATGTGCCCGAGCACAGGGTGGTGCACTGCGAGGAGTACGAGCCGCTGGACAGGCCAGAGCCGGACGAGCCGGACACAAGTCGCTACTTCATCACTTGGAACCTGGAAGACGACGGAGGTAAGACAACCACCACACGTTTCGTTCTACTGTGCTTGCTTGTTTCATCCAGTTGTGTTGTTGCCGCAATTCAGATTTCAGATACCATGCATGCAAATGATTATTCCTGCTGCTCTGGAGTAGATGTTTATCATCTGCTACTTGCTTGTGTTCTGCAGTTACAGATATGCTTCGAATAATGTCAACAGATCGAATTACCTGGTCAATTTTTTCTGCATAGTGTACTGCATTCGCTGTTTTAAAGGAGGTTGGCCACGGGAAGTACAGATCTCATGTAATTGTGTTTCGTGGTGACATGGTTTGTGATATTAGTTTGAGAAAGATGTCTCCCAGAACAGGATGCCTTTCTTATAAATCTGTTTGAGTTTGCATGATCATGCAGAATGCAGTGTTTTCCTTACTAAAATCAGACTCGATTGCTAAGTTATTTCCACTTCTCTGTTGCTGATCCTTATTGACTGAAAATGGATTTCAGTAACTTGTACAGAGCGAATTAGCTGAACTAGTTGAGCTACACATTCGACGAAGGTAGCAATCTAGTTATCTAGCATGCACTTATTCATATTTAGGGGGGAAATCTTGTTCTCAAGATCAGAGTGTTTCATTAACGATTTAACGTTTCTGTGTTGATTCTCTATTGACTAGTAGTGATGTTCATTTTTTTTTTCTCTGAACCCAGTGTTTCAGAGTTTCAGATCACATTTCTGTCAAAGTGTCAATACAAATAACTTGATTGTGCCAATGCTTGAACTGATGTTGGGAGGCTCTGATTATTCCACGGATAGGATGTTCCATTGTTTCATATTGGATATGAAATTACTCTTTCACCTTGTTGCAGCAGAGTTACTGGGTTCATTTAGCTTCATTCTTTATAATCAATCAGTCTTTTCTTACATGGAGTGTTTCTTTTTTCCAATGGAAAAAGTGACACTTGTACATATGCTGCATCGACCTTTTACAGATTTTCCTTTGGCAGCTTTGTATTGATCACTATCAGTGTCAATTGATGCAGAAACTAGATTCGGCTGGTTAATAGTTTTCCTATAGCAATTACTTTGTTATTTTTTGCATAACCAGTAAACACACAAGAGCAGTACGTTAGCCGTTCCTGTCATAGCAGAGTAACAAGACACAAACCCCCAATCGCATTTAACGTATGTCTGTTAATAGTTTGTTGCTCTCCCACAGTCCCACTCACTATTGTCTGACTACCATATTTCTTCTCTGAAGCAGAAATAATCATTGGGCATCATCAGCCAGGTGATCATTCGGACCATGAGGATTCAGGCGATAGTGGACCGATGGACGAAGGGGACATCGACTACGAGGCACCCTAGAAGGGATATGAACTGCTCCGTGTTTTGTTTGTACATGCTTTCTTCTGGAGATGTTGTAGAAGATGAGGCTCAACGTGATGGATGGATAGACTAACTGAAACATTTTGGCTGCCATAATCTGATCGATGTGTTTCTTCTCTGTTCTCTTGCTACCTGTCAATTTGTTGTCCTGACTGCCATTTTTTGAAACCTGGTTTGAATCTTACATATCCAAATGTCTAACTGATGGATGCATTCTTGTAAAAAATTGTTTTAGTAGGCTTACATATCCAAACGTCACCGATGAAGCAAATCTGTGGATCATGTCGGGGTTGAGTAGGCTTAACTGCTTAAGTCGCTTATAGAGCCTTTATGATTGCAAATCGTTTAGCTTATCGTTCCCCTCTGGCAGTGCGGCGACCGTAAATGTAATATCTCTTGTATTTTTGTGGTGGGAGGCTTAACTGTTGTGTGACGATTCTCAAGAATGGATATGGGTGTTACTCGAGATTTACTAGTAGAACACGAAAGATTCACGGAGTTAGGGTAGCCGGTTACATTCAGGCGAGCGATACGCTCCCTGCCATCTCCTCCGGACACAGCCGGGCCCCTCCTCTGTTCTACTCTTTCTTGTCCCCTACGAAGCTCTCTCCTCCTCTCCTTATCGTGCACGGTCTCCTGCTCACTGACACTGCCAATTGGGTCCCACATACTTGGGGTTGGGCTTGTGTGTCCGACTGGGCCTTGCATCATCTCTCGGCCCAACTCTTGTTGTGGACCTGGCGGGCGCTCTGCTGGTATTCCCAGCTCCTTCCTTTTGCTTCCTGACCTTTTGCGTTACACATCCTCTTGTATTCGACGGAGTACTTTTGCTTAATGGAGCACACATCTTTCCATCTCAGAACATTTGCAGCGAGGATGTGTAACGCCGAAAGGTGTGTGGTGTGGCGTGATACAGTCCTATTTGTTCGTTCAAAATAGCACGCGGACGCCAGCAAGCGCCAATCGAGAGGCCTTGGCTGATCCTATGCCGCGTACTCCACGTCGACCCGCCCGGCGGCGGCGGCGACGACGACTAGTTGCACGCGGACGCGGAGGAGCAGCACGCCGCGGCCCGACGCGCAGGCGCAGGAGGATCAACACGCCGGGGTGCGGGGAAGCCGAGCGAGGAGAACGTCGGGGCCGTGGATGCGGCGGCGGACGCGCAGGCGTAGCACGTACGCCGCGGTCGGCGAAGCCGAGGCGGACGCGCAGCGGCGCAGGCGCAGGAGGAGCAGCAGCACGCCGGGGTCGGAGAAGCCGAGGAGCACGTCGTCGCGGCCGTGGACGCGGCGGTGGAGGCGCAGGATTAGGAATGAGCACGCCGCGCTCGGGGAAGCCGAAGATCGAGGACATCTCCAGGCGCAGGCGCGCAGCTGGAGGAGAGCGTCGTGAACGTGAACACGGACGCGCAGCGACGTCGGAGGCGGGGCGGCGCGCGGCGAACCCGACTTCACCATATATCTCGGTCGCGCCGCGCCCCCGTGGATCACCTCCCTCATCGCGCGCGGGCCCCGCTTCCCCACCCCGACCCCGAGAGACCCGTCATGTACCAACTGACTTCAGCGAGGACCCCAACCCCAGCACCTCGTCGTCGTGCGTGCGCCGTGCGCCGTACCCAACCGCCACAAGTACACATCGTCGCCGTGGCCCATATCGACAGCGTCGTCCTAGTCTGCGACGAACAAAGAGGTCGCTCCGAGCTCGTTGTTACCCCGGGTCGTTGTCAAGTTCAAGCCCTCCTCACGCGCACTTGAGTTCGGGCATGCACCGGCTGACCGGCGTCACAACAGAACGGAACTACACAACCACGGTCCACGGGATAGTGGAGAATCTTGTGCTGCACTATGTGGCAGACTGGCGTGCATGATCCAGTGTGGCACCGTGCGCGGCCGGCAAGCAAGGCCTGGACTGGAGTCGCTAGTACTACTAGTACGTGTCACCCTCCCAAAACATACGATTGTAATGTAGCATTTACTGTTCAAATTTGATGGAATTTGCTTTGTGTCATTTTGGGGACCGATTGTCATCTTGTAGCATTACTACACCTTTGACTAGTTTTGGAAAGCACTCACGTTTCCATTACATAACATTTTACGGCTCTGTTTTCTTGATCTACTCTGTTGGCTCTTTAATCCGTAAAAAAAATAACTATAGAATAATGTTTTTTCTCTTGTAAAGAATCAGCCGAACAAACTTATAACTCAAGCCAACAAGCCCATAGTCAGAGATGTCAGCGTCAAAAGCTGTGACGCGATACTATTTATCCGTTCAAAATAGCGCACACATACTAATCATCCTTTCTTTCGTTGCAAAGCAAATTCCATTTATGGGTACTAAACTATTTCTTCCTCCTATATTTTAGAAGATCAATTTCACACACTGATTGGAGTTCACTCGGAATCTCGGATTAGGCCTGCAAAGGCCCATCATGGCCCAGGAAATGAGCCAAATGTTCGTGAAGAACGACGAGCACGTACGTAACCGTTTGTGTTGAATAAATTACCATCCTGCCCCTCCCATTTACCAAATCACCCCAGCCACCCCTCTCGCTCTCGTCGCCTCAACAGAACAGCCCCAGCGTGGTCTCCCTCTCCGGCTCTCCCTCGCTGCGCGAAGCCAAGCGCACCAGCGAGCGCCGATGGAGAGGCCTTGGCTGATCCTAGAACGCGTACTCCGCATCGCTCCGCCCGGTTACGACTACGACGCGATCGGCGGAGCCCAAGCCGAGGAGGACGCGCAGGCGCAGGAGGTGCAGCACGCCGCGGCCATGGACATGGACGCGGCGATGGGGGCGCAGGATGAGCAGCAAGCCGCCGAAGAGGAGGACCCCGACCCGCAGGCGCAGGCGCAGCTGGAGGAGAGCGTGGTGAACGTGAACACGAGCGCGGCGGCGGCGCACGCGGCGCACGGCGCGGGCGAGCCCGCCTTCACCATCGTGGTCGCGCGGCCTCCACGGATCTCCCCCGTCGTCGCGGGCGCCAGGTCCCACCCGGACACCGACCGGCCCGACATGTTCCCCTACATCGTCGCCTCCGGGCGCTTCTGCCTCCTCGCCCACTTCGCCATGAAGCCCTACGTCGGCACCAACTTCAGCGAGTATCCCGACCACAGCCACCTCGTCGTGGCGCGCCACTTCCGCAGGACCGGCGACGACGACGACGGCCAGATCGCGGCGTGCATCGTGCGCGTGCCCGACCGCCCCGACGACGACTTCGACATACCCGCCCTGAGAAACATCGACAGCGTCGGCCTAGTCTGCGACCAAGCAACAGGCCACTACCAGATCGCCGAGCTCGTCGTCGCCGCGGGTGATCCAGATGAGGTCGCCGTCATCTACATCAGAACGGACACCGGACTCTGGCAGGGGAACTACATGGTCAACCTCTTGTTGAAGGTGGACCCTCGCCGGGACTGGGTACCCCACGGCACGGTCACCATCGGCAGCACGGTCTTCTGGTTCGACCTCTCGTGGGGAATCATCAGCTGCGACCTCGCCCTGCCGGACCCGGACCAGCTGCACGTGCTCACCTTCCACCGCCTCCCGCCTGGCCGCGTCCTCCGCGCCGGATCCGGAGCCATGCCGGACATCCACCGCTGGCGGTGCATCGCTGTGAGCGAGAACTTGGTGCGGTACGTGGAGATCACCGCCCACCTCCACCGTGTCGCGACGGTGTCCATGTGGTATCGGGATATGGCGGAGGGCAATCCACATCCGCCGCGATGGGTATCAAACTTCTACGAGCAAAGCTTCGCGGGCATCTGGGACGACGAAAGCTACGCCCAGACGGGCCTGCCGCGGAACATTCCCGATCTCGTCGGCGTCTCCCCGGTGGACTCCAATGTGGTCTACATCAGCTTGAACCACCGATTGTTCGGCGTCAATGTGCCGGAGCACAGGGTGGTGGACTGCGAGGAGTATGAGCCGCTGGACAGACCAGGGCAGCTCGACGAGCCGGTCACAAGTCGCTACCTCATGGCTTGGAACCTGGACGGGGATGGAGGTACGCAAATTCTACTGTCTTGTGTTGTGTTGCCGCAATTCAGATCAGATATATCATGCTTGCAATGCAAGTGATTCCTGCTGATGATGCTGGAGTAGATGTTTATCTGCTACTACTTGCTTTGTGTTCTCTGTTCTGCAGTTACGTTACATGCATGCTCCAAATGTCGACAGATCGAATTGTCTGATCAATTTTTCTGCATGTATTAATGCATGATCAGCATGCATGTGTCCTTTGAGTTGTTCCTTGTACTGTTAGTACTGGATTCCTTGTTTTATAGGAGGTTGGCGAAGAGAAGTACAGATCTCTCATGTAATGTAATTGTATGTGAATTAGTTTTAGAAACATATATGTCCCCCAGGACAGGATGCCTTACTTATAAATTGGTTTAAGTTTGCATGATGATGCAGAATGCAGTTGTTGTTTTCCTTACTAACATCAGAATCAATTGCTAACTAAGTTATGCCCATTTCTCTGTTTCTGCTCCTTTTTTTGACTGAAAATGGATTTCATCAACTTGTGCATAGCGCATTAGCTGAACTAGTTGAAGTTACAGATTAGACAGGAGAAATGCTATTAGGAGGGCAATCTTGTTCTCGTGAGTGCTTTGTCAACCATTTATCGTTTCTGTGGTGATTCTCTGTTGCCTAGTAGCGGTGTCCATTTTTTTTCTCTGAACTCTTTCAGATCACATTTCTGTCAACACAAATAACTTGACTGTACCAATACTTGAACTGATGTTAGGAGGCTCTGATTATTCCATAAATAGGATGTTCCATTATTGCACATTAGTATTCAGTATTCACATGAAATTGCTCCTTCACCTTGTCGCGGCAGAGTTTTTTTTTCCCTCACAGAATAAGTGGCACTTGTATGACATAATGCTGCATAGACCTTCTACAGATTTTCTTTTGGCAATTTTGCATCGATCACTATCAGTGTCACTTGATGTCAGAAACTGGATTCGGCTGGTTAATAGTTTTTCCTAGCAAGTATTTGTGCGTTATTTTTGCATAACCAGTAAACACACAAGAGTAGTTAACTGTTCTTGCCATAGCAGAGTAACAAGATAAACCTCCAATCGCATTTAACGTCATCGTTGTGATAATAACTCTGTTAATAACTGTTTTTAATAGTTTGGTGCTCTCCCACTCACCATTGGCTGACTACCATTTCTTCTCTGAAGCAGAAATAAACGTTGGGCATCAGCAAGATGAACATATAGACCATGGGGATTCAAGCGGGAGTGGAACGGTGGACGAAGGGGACATCGACTCTGAACATATACACTCTTCAAGCGGGAGTGGAACGATGGACGGAGGGGACATGGACTACCAGTCACCGACGGAATGATATGCAGCGAGTTGTGACTTCCAAATCTCGGCTCACCGAGGAGGAAGCCAATGGGGGGACATGAGCGATGGTAGTTCTTAGCGATAGGAAACTTGGTCAGGACTGACTGAAAAGAATGGATTGCTTTCTTCTGGAGATGTTATACAAGCTGAGGCTCGACGTGATGAATGGGATGGACTAACTGAAACATTTTTGGCTGCCATAATCTGATGGGTTCTTCTATCTCTTGCTGCCTGTCAATTTGCTCTCTCTGAATTTTCGTCCTGACTGCATTTGTTTTCAACCCAGTTTGAGTCTTACATATCCAAATGTCTTACTGGGTGCATGTCTATCTCTGCAACATTTAGATAGTACAGCCTTCAGATGTTCAGATAGTTTTTAGGTAGTTAACATGCTCATCTGAACAATTTAGGCAATGGACGTTTTTGCAAAAAAAAAAAAAATGATGCTAACACTAACATCAAGGAAATACTTCTCAGTACAAAGCTTGCTGTCCAAGTCTGATTATTGGGGTGAACCTGAAAAGGTTGAATGTAAGTTTGTAAAATTGTAGCATGTATGCTTGGGTTGCAGCTGGGCTGCATCCAACTTTTAATTTGGACTAAAGTGGTTATTTGGATGCTCTTTTTACTAGTGTCGTTTGGTTTTCAGAAAACTGCATGATGTTGCAGTTCTGAAAATGCTGTGAGCTGAACTTATTTGTGCCTGTAGTAATTTTTCTGTGACCATGGTGTTGTTGTTAGCATGCTGTGAGCCTGAATATTCTTTCTTAACATGAAGCATATAGCTTATATATTACTCTTCTGAAAACTGATTGTCACTGCAAGTTGTGACTTGTCCGAAAATGTCACTGTGCAAGCTGCGACTTGACTGTGGAAACCGAATGTCAGTTGCATCCCAAACTTATTATTGCTGGTAAATATTTCACAATTGGCCTACTACATTGCCATTAGTCTATACTAATTAAGCCTTATGTATCCTTCATTTCAGATAATGTTAGATAGTTCAGTGCTGCAACATACATTCTCTGAATAGTTAGTTTCTTTACCGTCCATACCTCATTTGCCCAAAAATAAATCTCCTGTCAATTCAACCAGATGCCTAGTACATTTACAATTTTAGCGAAATGATCAGATGGTAGGGCTATAATTATCCGAACTCCACATTCTCAGAAATAATTCTCCAAACTCCACATTAGAATTTAGAGAAATGGTACGTACAGTTATGTCAGCACCTCTGCTGTGTGTGATCCGGCAACAGATTTCAGAGGAGCAAAGAAGCAGGCCTCATCAGCCCAAGATCAGAAACCCGGACGTCTTTAATATTAGGCCGGAGCGGGTGAGCTGCCGACGAGGCGCTAAGGATTGAAGAAGGCGTATTCTCTATGGCCAAAAGGCATATTTTTCAGTAGGCTACATTATCCATCTTAGGCTTGGTTTGGCTGCATGCGTAAATTTTCCACATGTGCTGCCACCCAGACGTGGATTGGATGGATCCACGTGCACCACCCGTTCCCTTCCCTCCCACGCCAGGCTTAATTCCATTGCTAATTTTAATATTTGGAAGATCATAGACGGACGGGAAACGTATTCTGGTTTGCTTACAACAGTACATAATTGCATATATATACAAACATCATATCTAAGAAGCGAAAGTAAATTAGAAATAAGTTAAAAAATAAAAACAAAATCTATAAGCTTCAAGATAATAGCATACAAAGTTTTATTGAAAAAAGAAAGAAAACAGACAAGCGGTCGAAATTTTTTTGAAGAGAAAGAAACACATGTACATGAACACATATAATATAACAATACATGACTCTAGCTTCTCATATGTGATAACAAAATTGTTAGAAAAAATAAAGATGATAAGGTTTATCTGCAAAGCAGCACCCTCGTGGCAAAAATAAATCTTTTCTTTGGGCTTGAAATTAACTCTTATTTCTTCTCTAGGCTCTGTTGCAAAATCAGCCTTGATTTGATTAACCATCTTAACCATGGAGCTCCATCTTGAACCTGCCACTAATGCTAGTAGCAAAGGCGAGAGAGTTAACATCTTAACCTTTAGGCATATTAAACAAATGAAAGGACATAAAAATCATTTTTTAGATCAAATCAATAAATTGTCTAACTAACATATGAAATTGGCGGCCACTGCAGTACTGCACTCAACAGAATGCAGATTCTCATTAGCTATTTCAGAAGAGCGGGTTCACCAATAGGCAACAAGAAGATATAAAGGTTTGAACTGGCAATTCAAGGAGCAAGATGATACTATACTAGAAAAGTAATTAGTTACAGATAGCAACTATTATTAAACATGACAAATATTGAACTACATACCTTGCCAAGCTCTAACTCAGAAGCATCAAAGATGCCATTTTTAAAAAAAAGAAAACAACAATAAAGTTAAAGAAATTATATTGTTCTATCATACTGTCCAACACGAGAAAGTAGTTCTACACCATACAGTAGCACAAGATGCTTAGCCATTAGTAACAAAGTTTGAGAGAAACAACTAGTACTGAATGAGAAGATGTCTTGCTGAAATCAGCCATACAGCACATGAAGCTGATGTACTAATATACTACGTGCATGCATGAGCTGGTAAGCCGGCTAATATACTACGTGCATGCAGCATATACAAATATTGGACGTGAAGCTGATGTAAGTACAATTATGAAATGTCGAAAGGATTGCTAATGTAGCTACCTTATAGGAAAGACGTGAAGCTGATGCAAATAATGGATCCATAGGAAAGTTGTAGCCTCTCTCAGCCTACCAGAGACAAACACACAACTATTAGACTGATGCATATTATCAGACATTAAATAATAATGTGGCTTACATACAACTATTAGACTGATGCATGTACCTATCAGACATCAAATAAATAACTGACTACCATACATTTTGAAATAGACTAAACTTGGCTGAATATGATGAGTATTAAATAAATAAATCAACTATGAAGGTATCATGCACAGATGACATTAACCTTTCTTCAATGTCCTCCGCATCAGGGGCTTCAAAAGTGTCAACATCAATGGAGTAGGAGTTTCAGATGGTTGCCGAGTTGTAACACCATTGCCAAAAATGTTTTGCATTGACATATGATTGATGATAGGCAAGAAAAACATGCAAAGTGAAAATAAGAACAGACCTATGTTTGGCAGCTTGTCAGCCGTCATAGCTGGGTTAAAAGCTGTCAGTATAAACTTACAGAAACGTAGCATACAAAGATTCTATGTCAAGTATGCAAGCTAGGCTACAGAAAAAAAAAAATCTATTTTTAGCTCTAAGAATCATTGGGCATTAATGATTATGTGGAAACTATTCCTTCAGATACTAAACTTTGGAACAATAACATGGATGTATCATCAGCTTATAGGCAAGGCACTAGGCAGTACAAACCAAGCACTAGAAAATTAATATGGTTGTTTACTTGTTCTAATATAAATAAAGAGATCTGGAACAACGCAACCTCAAAAAGAGGGATACATTATGAAAATATCTTCTAACAGAAAATGCACATACCCCAGACAAGCCAACTGCAATAGTGTTATCGCTTAAATTATAGCAGTCCTTTTTTCACTTAGCATGCAAATCTACATAACTTTGTTCTAGTAGAAGCTTACATACTCGAAATTGCAGTTAAGTTGGCAATGTTCTCAGATATCGACCCACCAACTCTGAAATTTGTAAGTTTGCTGCATATAGTATTTTGTATAATCTATTTGTCCTTACAACAGGGACATGTGAAACTCAATTTATATAATATTTTAGACAACATGATTTGAGCAACAACTTTACAATGACAATATGACAACACATAACACATCTGCCTACATATACTTCCTACCCAAGAATTCATTGCAAATCAGCCCCAATAATTTCCCAAGAACTACACGACTTGGAAAAGGAGCAGTACTGCTACCAAACAACAAAAAATTCAGTCCACAACATCCATCAGTCATTAATAAAAAAAAAAAAAGAGAATACACAAGATTCGAACCAGGTACTTGGTCAGGCGGCAGACAAGGGCACAATTCAGGCTTCTTGGGGCGAAAGTTGAGGAGCAGAAGCTTCTCCTTCTTGTACCACCCACTAATCTTGGATATCCTATCAGATCTAGCATAGGAAAAGGGTTTCAGCAAAGGAGATCAAGAGGAGGGGTGGAAGGTGGACGAGAGATGCACCTAGATGAGTTCAAGAGGTGACTGAGGCCGGCGTGGAAGCAGCAGCTGCCATAGACATGGAACCCTAGCAACAACAAAAAAAGTGGACAAGGAGGAGAGGAAGGGAAGAGAAACGAGATGAGGTGGAGGAGGAGATGGAGAAGGGGATTTGGCACCTGGATCCACCGAGGAGCTATCGAGGTCCAGCGAGAAGACGGTGGACTGTTTTTTTTGAAAACAAAAGCAAGAGCTCTGGCTTTCAATTAAGTAGAGGTGAAAAGGGTTTATTTACAAGCAAAAGGGGAAACCCCAAAACGAGGGGGTGCACAGTAACTAGGCACGACTAAAAGCTCTCTTTCGCTGTTCTACATCTTCCTTGATTCTTGTAGCCACCTGCAACACCGTTTCTGTGGTGTTGTTGAAAATTCTTCTATTACGCTCTTTCCAAATATTCCAAAAGGTATAGATCACCACTCCATTGAATCTTCTCCGCTCCGCATTTGGCACTTTCTTTGCCGTCTGCTCCCACCATGCTTTGATATCTCCTGGGTCGGTCTGTACCTGTGACCGCAACTCGGGGAAATTCTCCCAAGAAAGAATTTGTTCCCATACCGCCTTAGCGAAGAGACAACACAAGCAAAGGTGTAGGCCAGTTTCTAATGGTCCATTGCAAAGCACACAGTGGTCTTGATGTGGCCATCCTCTTTTTTGTAGGTTATGCGCCGTAAGGATTTTATCCTGCACTAGAATCCAGGCAAAAATCTTACATTTGTTCTCCACTTGCGCTCTCCAAATTAGACCAGTTTGGAAAATTCCGAAGGAGCCTTTGAATTGTATCTGATATGCTGAACGGGGGGAATAGACGCCATCCGGTGTCCATCTCTAGGTGATGGAGTCTCGAAGGTCCTGCCGGA
Source organism: Coix lacryma-jobi var. lacryma-jobi (assembly GCA_009763385.1). Taxonomy (NCBI): domain Eukaryota; kingdom Viridiplantae; phylum Streptophyta; class Magnoliopsida; order Poales; family Poaceae; genus Coix; species Coix lacryma-jobi. Next base: position 173,764,995 of record CM019822.1, on the reverse strand, counting down.
GATGCACTCCAGGAATTCTTATCCACAGGGAAACAAATTCCTCAATATGGACAGCCGAGGTGATTTTTCCCCTCAGTGAGCGTATCCAATTATTGATCCGAAGCTCATGTTGCACTGTTCTGTTTTTTCTCGAAACAAGCTGAAACAGGTTTGGGGCTAGATACCTGGGAGCCTCCCCCTCGATCCAGTTATGGTGCCAAAACCGAGTCTTTGCCCCATCACCCAACGTTACAGTTATCGAGGAGTTGAAGAGGAGGCGGTCAACGTCGTTGCAAGGGAGGTCCGAACCCAGCCACGGTTTCGATTCTTCCATCCAATCTTGCCATAGCCACCGTAGACAGAGAGCTCTTCCAAATCTATCCAGATCAGGCACCCCTAAGCCCCCAAAAACCTTAGGTTTGGTAACTGTTAACCAGTTAACCAAGCAGTGCCCGCCATTGGCATTCTCCTCCCCCTTCCAAAGGAAGGATCTCCTAATTCTGTCAATTTTCCTCCTTGCCCAAGCAGCCAAAGGAAACACTGTGAGGTGGTAGGTCGGCATGGAGAAGACAGTAGTGACGAGTGTGAGGCGTCCAACTCTGTTTAGCCATCTTCCTTTCCATTTCGGTAGCCTTTGCCCAATTCACTCGATGAGGGGCTGCACATGGATCTTCTGAAGCGATCTAGTGTGGAGCAGCAGCCCCAAATATTAGCATGGAAAGGTGCCTCTGCTTCCGGCGAAGGGTGAGAGGACTTGGTCTATATCCACATTTTCACATTTGATAGGGTGTACGGAACTTTTTTGCAAATTAATATGGAGCCCTGAAAAGTTGGCGAACGCTTGTAGAATTGTTATGACAGCTTCTACATCCTCCGTGGTTGGGTTAATGAATATGGCCGCATCATCCGCGTACGTGGAGGTTCTCCATTTTGCAGTTGTCAGGGGGAGGGGGGTGAGGATTCCTTGTTGGGTTGCAAGATCGAGCAAGCGTTGGAGCGGGTCCATAGCCAGAATGAAGAGCATAGGCGAAAGCGGATCCCCCTGACGGACACCTCTGGCATGACTGAAGCTGGGACTTTGCTTCCCATTGAGCATTGCGTTGGAGCTTGCTGTACGGAAAAGGATGGAAACCCATTCCCGCCAACGCGGTCCGAAGCCCAGGGCCTATAGAATCTCAAGTAGGTACCCCCAATTTACCGTGTCGAATGCTTTGTGAATGTCCAATTTCGTGAACAAGGCCGCCATCTTCTGCTTATGTAGCTTGCGTACTGCTCCTTGGACATAGAGAAAAATATCATGAATACTTCTTTTCTTGACAAAAGCACTTTGGCAGTTGGAGACCAAGGAGTTCGGTTTGGGGGCAAGCCTGTTGGCAAGTAATTTAGAGAATATCTTTGCAATGCTATGGATGAGGCTTATGGGCCTGAAATCCGTGATCCTTGATGCATCTGCTTTTTTGGGGAGCAGGACGATGCATGCCGAGTTGAGCCACTCAAATCCCTGGGCGTTCATAGAGAACAAGCTGTTAATGGCGGCCATGACATCATCTTTGATGGTTTCCCAACACGCTTTGAAGAAAGCACCAGTGAAAGGCGGCGGCGCGAGGAGGAACGAGCGCCGAACGGGAGACTCACGAGTCGCGAGCGTCGGCCGTTCCACGGCGCGGGTGGAGATTTTTCTCACCCGTGGATCGACCGGTGTTGGGGTGTCACCCACACCAACACACGGACACGGGTTGCCAAATGCAGTTTTGAATCGGGCGTGGGTGCCAACACCGGCGTGGGCTTGCTTCCACGGGCGGCGTGGATCCGGCCTCATCCACGTTGATCCATGGACAGCCGGCTTCGTTTGGATAAGCGTGGTTTGGCATGGATTGGGGCCAAACCCCGCCTCCCGCGGACCCAAAACCAAGCTGGGCTGGGAAACCATGCACGAGGAAAAAATCCCATTTGGGAAGAGCATGGACGGGCAATTCCCCTCAAACCGCGTGGGTCTCGCACATCTCCACTGCTGGCCAGGAACGAGTCACACTCGTCTCAGCGTGAGTCCGCATCGGTCTCGCGTCGCTCCGCTCCCAGAAGGCGACGCCGACGTTGACGCTCCTCCGCTCCGCTCCGCTCCGCTCCTGCTCCGCAATCGAGACCAACGGCGGCCGGTGGATGAGGTCCACCTCCTCCAGCTCACGTCCCCCATCTCCTCCTTCCAATCTCTTCCCCTTTTCCTTATCTCTTTTCTTGCTAGGGTTTCAGCCAGATCGAGAGGTGACCACTGCTGCTGCTCCGACAAGTCAGGTGCTAACTTCTCTAGGATTGTGCTATCTTGTCGAGGATCTCAACACCATCTCGACAAGGACAATTTCTTTTCCAGGTCTGTCCAGATCTCCCTCCCTCTCCGCTCTCTGTTGTTTGATTCAGCTGAATGTAGAGGCTGCAGTTGTTGCCATCGGCGGATTACGTATTTTTGTCGTGTGGAATGCTTAATTTAGATCTGATCTAACTAGTAAAGCAAATTGTTTGTAGAACTTCAGTGCACTAGGATTGGAATAAGGGGCTTCTCCTTTTTTTGATTGCAATAATTTCTCTGTTGTATATGTATGCCTGATATATATTTCAATTTTAAGTTCTTAATGCTAACATTTCCAGTATGTGAAGGAGTTACATTATTTGATTTGTATACATGAGCCCGAACTCCCCAACAAATTGATATTATGGTAAATAAGCACACTAGTGAAGAGTTTCCATATCTTATTTTTTGTATAAAAATAGAGTAGTTTAATTTTTCTCATTTCAGATCCTGTGTCTCCAATAAAAATAATTACAGATCTCATTTACTTAAGCTAACCAACTGCAAGCACTGGACCCGAAGGGACCAATTCTTGTCAGTCTATTGGTTCCCATGCAATCACCTACCTAAATTTCTACATACTTCAATAGAGGTTGATTACATTTAGGGAAGCATTACTGTATTTCGAATGAAAAAGATCAGGGTTTTCAAAGGCAGAACTAGACAATTCATGGTTACCAGCATGTTAGCAGTTGTCATAACCATGGCTATTACTATCAAGAGATCCCATGCATGAAAGGTTCTATAGACTTGAGAGTAAAGCTGATGAGTGATGACAATTCCATAACCCATAATTAGGTGTACACCAGATTTCAGTATCAGTCTACTATTTTAATTAATAAATTTTAGCTTGCAGAATTAGTCCATGTTCTCTGATCTTATGTAATTTTTTAATTGGTGCTTAGAAGGTACTGATCTGATTCTCATATTATGATGAGTTGTGTGTTTCATAAACAAGTTAGAATCATAGATTCAGAAATGTATTTCCTTCTTGTGTGATGCCTTCTGATAAACTCTATGATTTCATCGTTGTGTTTCTATGTTCTACTCTATAGCTTACAAGCTGAAAATGCACCAGGAATCTTTTGCTTTGAAGCAGTATGTAGACATAAGGGAGACAGGGCAGCTGAAGTTTTGAGTTTGAGGTCAGTCTTTGATTTTACTCATTTGCTAACCTGTATTAGGCAGCAGCATATTGCATACAGAAGGCAACTAGTAATAATCAAGTTTGAATTAATTAACAGGAAAAATATTAGCACTGCACTATCCTTGTTTCATGGTTGATGTCTATTGCTATCTCTAGTTGGCATGTTCACTGTTCTGTTACTTGGCATTAAGCTATATAGGTCCTGCTTTCCTAGTTGATATGTGGATATGCTTGATCCGTTCACAATTAATACAAAAAAATCAAAAACCAATATCCTGATCACTCAACAAGCACTTAGATCATAAGTGCATTCCTAGCTGCAAGTTTGTCTGCTGGTCTGAACCAAAAGCCAAGCAAAAAAATTTTGCTTGCCTTCAGCATGTGCCTTTCAAAATAAGTTTCCATCAAGTTTTCCTAGCGTGGGCAAAGTGCATGAATCAACTAGTGCTGCTAATAATCGTCAGCATGATTTTACTGATGATATTTCTGAAATATGTGCATTCCTTCAGAAATAATTTACTTTGACTCCTTTCTGGTGATCATAATTCATTGCTTCTATTGTTCAGTCAAGATTGTAAGAATGCAAACATTCCGATTAAAAAAGAATATGTATAGACACGTGACTTGTTAGTTGATATATCTCTTAGAACATGTAGTGCATCAAACTTTGTTCTACTTACTGATTAACAGTTCTTACATAGGCTTGGAATTTGTGATGAAAAGCAGTACAAATTTAGTATCTCAGAGCTGTTGAGTTCATCATTTAAAGGTTTGTGCAGTAGCTCAACTCCTAATTTTGTAACAGTGCTTAGGCCCTTACAATTTCTTTTTTATTTATTCAGTTTTTCCAATTTCACATAAGAATCGGTTCAAGATAGCTATTTGCCCAGTTTCTCTTGCTTCTGCTCAAACAGGAGAAGTAGGCTTGAGACTACCATTTTATTATGATGTTCGTTTCAAATTTTCCGGTGGTCTAGTTTGCAATTTTTAGTTTCTGTGGCTGAATGAACTGCTCAATTCGTTAGGCCACTCACTGTTTGTTCCTGGACTTCTCAACTAAGTTTAGCTGGGCCTCCTCAACATATGAGTAAAATCATTCATATTATAATATTAGACTAGTTGCAGTAAAAATATTCATTTAGTTCAAAAAAGGCATAAATGATTGCTAATTGATTAGTGAATTGTACTTAATTGTTTCATGCAATGAAATTAGACATGTCTAGCAGATAACTATGTTATCCCAGTGACCAGTAAGCATCTTGAGAACAAAATGTCTTAGTTTCATGAATCTTGGTGTATGAAATCAAAATGATATTTTATTAGTTTCTGAATTCTATGATTCCATTACTAAAATATCTGCTTTGCAATTTCAGGTTGAAGTGTTCAATTCAACGAGTTCTTTTTACGCCAGATGGTGACAAAAGAAATTGTGGGCTCACTCTTCCTATGCAAGTATTCTTCTACAAGAACCCCGAGAATTGGAAATATTTGATTTGGATCATTCTTGTTTGACTTGATACATTCAGATTCATGTACTTCGTGATTATCTTGTTTTGCATTGTTTGAAGTTCATAACGAATTTTTATATGGGTGCCAGCTCTCTGGTTAGACGAGTATGTATCTTAGTGCAAACTTCAACTTTTTAACTATTTTTTTTAATTTTCATGTATTGTTTATTTTAATTTTTTTACTACAATTAGTAAAAGCGAAGATAATACCTTCATATACATATATACAAACCATGGTCATACATGTGTGCGAGACATAGAGTGTCAGTTCCTAGCCAATCCAAAGGAATCAAGGGATTGAACCCGCCACCTGGGAGGGGATTGGGTGGTGGGAGTGGATCAACTCAATCCACACTTGGATGATATCTCAGGTGGGTTATGCCCCCTTTGTGCCAAACGAAGCCTTATTCGGAGCCTAAACCCTAGAGCCTCACCGAATCGACCATAACCATTTCACTGGATTCCGCAATGCAAGCAACTTTAAGATCGTCCTTGACATATTCAAGGTGATGTGCGGGAACAGTGTCAGAGTCAGAGCTGCAGACGGCGCCTACAATGCGCATCGTCGACACGGTGGAGACCACCATCGGCAAGCGCATCGGTTCGGTGATCTAGAAAGCAGTGGAAGTTGCCGCCAAGGTTTTCGATGATCGGGGGCCAAGGATGAGCGAAGATCGACGAGCTCTGCGGCGATGTTGGTGCTTTGCGCAAGACGGTGAATCAACTGGTTCTCGATTTCGGCGCGGCCACATTGCCCGACATTCTTCCCAAGTCGGAGGCGGCTGAGGCGACAACACCTGCTGGGGCAACCTAGTCGTCGGCCTGTATTGATGGGCACCACGTCAAATTGAGCAACCGGGGTTTAACTTTTGAGTTCTAAACGGTTGGCTTGAGCTATCCAGCCGTTTTAATCCATAAAAATCAATCATAGAATAGCTTTTTTTCATACCAAATCAATCGAAGTCATTTCAAGTCTTCCGAAACATAGACTTAAGACTTTTAGTGTGCAGCAGGTCCCAAGTCCCACCCCAATTCCCACCCCTTGGCCCTTGCAAACTAGCCCCATTCCCATGCATGGGAATAATTTTGCTTATCCACAAGTGCCACTCGTCCTTGAAAAGGACGGCGCCGGATTCTTCTTTTCCTTTTTTCCCCCTAGTTAATTTAACTGTTTTGTTTATTGTGAAAATTAAGGGCTATAATTCATTCAAACTCCTACCTTTAAAAATTATTAATGGAAGTACCATAGCAAACATTATTATTGGCTTCTTGTAGTTGATACGCTGATAGCCCTATTCTTCTGCTCTTTTTCGGTGCCTTATCAGTCATACTACAGTTTATTTCTCTTATAGAACATTATTAAAACGAATCCAATTAGCCGTGAAAACCATAACCTAACAGGACGAATATATCTAGTGTGGTTCTCTCAATAGAACATTGTGCCGCCTAGGAACGAAACGTCTGCGCTTCCCTACTGCCGCCACCGCCGTTGCGCCTAGGGGCCCTCTCCTTTCTCCGGTATGTTTATCAGGGACAAGAAGTAGAGGGGACCCATCTTTTCTTATACAATTTTATTTTTAGTTGCTTAGGGTTTTGTCCGAGGACCCATCTTTTTTGTACATTTTTATTTTTAGTTGCTTAGGGTTTTGTACAAATAAAATTTTCTAACAAAATAAGGTAATTTGATCTCATCGTTGATAATTGCGGAGATGAAATCAAGGTTTCAAGGCGGGGCATCTTTGTACCCATGCAACTGTCAATATTCTTTGATCGATTCAGATGTGTTTTAGATTGGTTCTAAAGCGTTGGATTTTGCGACATGTTCAATATTTTATGGTTGGTCATTGGATTCAACACAAGCACTTTGACTCCGGCGTGTAAGGAAAGTTATTGGCAAAAGAAGACGATAAAAAAATCTGGATATAGAAAAAAAAAGACACCACGAACTACTCATGCATGGTACTCTCTCCGGTCATTCCAAGGTTCTTCATTAGTTATATTTTCATAGTATACCTATTTGGTAATATAAATCTTTGTATTTCTCCTTTTTGGTCGAACTTGATATGGTTTGACTCTTCAATATTTTTGATATGACTTTATTTTAAGATGGAGTGGTTACCTGTCAACCATTGAGCTGGACAGCTCCCGTACCCGCAAGAACGTGTGTCCAAAGTCCGAGAAGACCACCTCCTGGCTGCCGGCTCCCACGAGAGCTCATCTGTGTGCATGCACCGCTCGTGCGGGATTTAAGCTCTTATACCACGCGGAAAATAATTGGAATAATGTTGCCCTTAAGACTAACACTATGTTTTATTATATATAAAACCAATCGATACATGTCCTAGAGCTTTAAGCTTTGTACATGATTGAGTAGGAATCTAATTTTCGAGAGAGTGCATTCTAAACCTATTGCCTAAGATTATATCTCTATCCCTAATAGCATAAATCTATTTTTTTAGATTAAGGAAAAGCATGCAGCCTCCAACACTCAACAGGTGAATGTGTATAGCCACACAATACAGGAACAACACTTAGTCGGTTGCCCTCACCTCCGCCGTTGTTGTGCCATCTTTTTATGAGCATGCATCCTATCATCATACATCGGGAGGCGCCTTATTTCATCAATCTCTTCGAGAAGCTTTTCCTCAGTAATGTTATCTGTGATACTCCTCATCACCTGCATAACATGCAAATAAACAGTCACAATACTGCAGTTGTTTTGCTTTCCGACCAAATCCGGAGTACTTGTTTAAACATGGGCCTATGATGCCCAAACACCCGCAAAAAAATGATAACCCAGCTGCAAACAGAACAGGGTTGTTTTAAGTGACACTTTGAGAATTGCAGAAGTAGGTCTTAGAAAGCAAGATCATACATAAAAGATTATGAACAGCTGCTAACATAACAAGGCTGTTTAAACAGTAGATCTTAGAAAGTAAGATCATATACAAAAGATTATGAAGGCATAAAATGAAGATTGTAAGGAGAGCTATACATGCAAACAGAATATACTATGATCCAATGTGATAGACCTACTGTGTTTTGAAAAATGATTTTTCCCTAACAGCAAAAACATTTCAGATGAGTACACTGAAATTTTCTAGCAAAGATCAAGATGAGATTTACATGCAGCAATATTCTCAAGGCCTCATTTGGTTTCAAGGAATTGAAAAGAATTGGAAAGCAATTCAATAATGAAATGTGAAACACTTCCTATATATTGGCTTCAATTCATGGGATCCAAATATGCCCTAAAAGAAAATAAATTAACAAAGGAAGTAAAACAGAAAGAATATGAGAACTAGCCTTCCGATATGTGTTGATGTCGTTTGGAGTCGATTTATCAGATCTAATACGCATACAGGCCCAACATTGCTCTTCCTTATTCCAGGAGCACTCAACAATCCTCCCAGCGACAGAGGATGGGTCTACGTCGTCTGTAGAAGTTTCAAAACAACAATAAATACAAAGAAAATATAATAGGATATTTTTATACAAATAGTAAAGGAAAATTTGTTAAAAGAATATTACTTAAGCACTCAGAGATAAATAAGTTGACTACAAAACGAACGAGGTTATCATGAAAATTGAAATACTTGTTACCAGTAAATGCTATCCGAGCACCATCCATAAGTTTCTTTTTTCCTCTCTCATAAAGGAAAACCAGTTGACGATTATCATTCGTAAGCTGCATTAGTCAGGCATAACAAAATCAGCAATATGAAAAAATATCTTCACTATAACTAAACCATTTAAAATTTAAAATAAATAGTTAAAATTGGTGACCTCAAACAAAAAGTCCACAGAATTCATCTCAGGGTATTTCCATTTTAGAAGGCCTTCATGAGTACGAGTTACATATGGATCATCCCAGCCCTGCAAAGAAAAATTGACACATATCAGCCAAATAAAACCAAAATGTACTAGTAGATAACCACAAAATACAGATGTTCAAGGTCACAGAAGGGGCAGCGGATCAATATTAGCACCGTTCAAAATTTGGTCCATGATTCTACACATCCACAACAAAATGTTCTAAGATATATACAAATCTTAACAAGTAGGAAACAACTCCATAAATGAACACATACACACAAAAAAAAAGCAAAGAAGTCAAACTACTTATAAACAGATGCATAATATGCACGCATGCGCGTGAAAAGTAAAAATGGAAAACAAAATAAGTGAGTTATCAAGTGCCCAACAAGAAGTAAAGTGTTTAAAAGACTTTAGTTTGTCATGATGAAACCTCCAACACACAACTAAAACAGAAAACTGATCTCAAACAGGAAATGACCATGGTCATAACACAGAAATAGAAATGTCTCATTACAAAGTAAGCCCAACAAAGACGCAGTCATGCTAACAAATGTGTGTGTATACTTTGCATATCATAGCACCATGTATTGGAAATACAAACAGCACTAAAAAAATATGAAAATCATCAGGCTCATTCCTACAATAAAATAAGCTATTCTCAAAACCATTCAATTTGTCTTATTAAATCCCGGTTGCACACAAAAACAAAGTAGAGCGGAATTATCACATTTGCTAGTAGATTAAAGCCAAATAAAGATAGATCAACCTTTATCGAACAGCTTGATAATTGATCCATATAAAGCAAACAACATATACAACCATCCTCATATCATAATAAACAAGCAGAAAACAAATCTTACCTGAAATATAAGGCCATCAGCGTCATGGCAAAGCGATGGAATAAAGTCCTTAAGTACCTTTTTCACTGTGGAGAGCAACCAAAAATCCTTTCTCCTAACCTGGTAATGTCATATAATCACCAAAAAGAAAAGGAAAGTTGGTTTTGCAGGACTCATGAGTTGAACATCATAATTGAGAAGTACTAGAATCCAATACCGAAAATAATTCCATGTCATATTTGTACAGTGGATTGCTCTTAGCACCACTCTCAAACTGCTTTTTCTCATGATAACGTGGTCGTATTATTTCATCTTCCAGCATTTTCCATCTTTCAGAAAATGGCAACTGCATATACAAATTTCCATAGTTAAAGATAATTTCAAGCCATAATAATCTGTTTTTCTATCGCCCTAGAGTGTATTTTTTTAAAGCAGGTCACCCTACAGTAGAATAGAGCTCACGTACGGAAGTTACAACCTCGATTACAGTTAATAATGTGGCAACATGAACTTTGTAGGCCCATCCGTTAATCATATGGAGGAAAAAAGTGACTAAGCAAACATGATTACAACAAAGATAAGAGCAAAACGTTGATGGTGTGGAGATAGAGGGCGACCAAGAAATAATTCAGAAAGGATGCTTATTACATCTCTTTTCATCATTATTACAAGGACACCAAGGTTTTATAGATAAAAGAGCAAATCAGAAATAAGTAAATAACAAAAAAAATTATATTAAGGTCATATCATGCATAAGATCAAGCACCATAAGATCATATTACCTTCGTTTTGGGCACTGTGTCAAGCGCCATAAGATCATATGCCAAGTACCTTCTCTTCAAGCCCGAATCTGGTACCGTGTCTATAATCATTTCTCCATCAATCAAGGTCATGTCATGCAAGCCCTTATAGCAAAAGAAATAAGGTTAAAAATTTTGCATTAAAAGTCATGTTATAATTTTACTCCAGCACAATCGGAACCTTACTTCGAGGCTCCTATGGGGAAAGCGCATTTGGACCCTTCTAAAACAAAAATTCCGATCAATTAAGAAACAGCCAAATCTCATAATAAGCATCATATATCGTGTTCCGTCAGCTTTCCATGTAGCAAAGTAGTATCGTTGTCGAAGTAGTTGCAGATTATCACTGAACAAAGTAAAACGAGTGCATTAGATAAAAAAGGATATATGTTGAGCATATGAACTAAAATTAGGACATATAAATATTAAATAAAGAACAACACTTTTAATGCCCTAGAACTAGAAACTTTGCAACAAAATATCAGCAATGGATTACGAAGAACCCACAACAAGTGTGACAATTCCAAAATCCCAGCGTGATGCAATACTTCAAGCTGATTTAATGCATCCATCTGCCTATGCCCTAGGGTTTTTCTTTACTTCAAAAAAAATCAGCATGTGTACTAATAGTGCCTTACAAGATTTTCTATTTGCAACAAGCCCTTTATATGTAACTTAGGAATAAAGAATACCAGTTTCAAAAAAAAAGGAATAAAGAATACCAGAATGCACAAAATGATGCAAGAGAAATTTGAGTTAATGTTAATGTTACTCACCTGTTAAGAGAAACTGGATGTGATCCAGGAAATTGTGGGCATCTTCCCTATATACAAATAAAGATGATCAGAGCACCCCTAAATAAAAGGCACTACTTGTTTGAGAGCAACACATGCAGAAATTGAGTTACAAAACACAAACCAACTCAAATGGAATGGACAGAAAACATGATATAACTATACACTGCAACAAGTGTAATCACGACCAAAATCTGTTAGTTCCCAGCAATTCCAAAATACCATTTCTGAGCCTTAACTTGTAAGATTCCAGATGGACCATGTCGAAAACACATTGTCTTGTAATCTAGTATGGAAGTATTTTGCCAACCAAGCATGCCAAACTGTGTCACATTCTCAGCCCACATTGCATGATATGAAACATTCATGCATCTGCTCAATCTAACCTTTAGCTAATGCTCCCAGAAGTGAAATAGTTCCCGAAGAAGGGATTGACGGTATTAGAACTATATTCTACAAATGGTTATCATAGTCCATGTTATCATTGTAAAGCATATACAACAATACCATTATGAAGAGCTGGAAATTAATTGCATAATATATTGGGTAGAAGTAGAAATAGCCTACTTACATTGTGCATTTCAAGCAACTGATAACATAAGTCACGCAAAACTTTTTGTTGGTCATATGGCACGGCGTCCCCTAACACATCATCATTGGTGATGACTTTATCTTCTGATTCATTCTGCAAACATATTGTGGTGTCAAAATATTACAAACAATGCAATCGACATTGCTTAACAAGGAAACCATACAATGAGATATCAAGGACAGAAGCAATATTTAACTCTATCCCTTGAATATAAGAAGTAGAACTGATAATTCCTTATAAACTTTGAAGAAAACACATACATGTGGTGATTTAAGATAAGCATTGTCATCATCATCGTCCTGCTTAGCTTCACCATTTAAATCAAGATCATCTGGTCTCTTCCATTCTGGTGTTGGAGGGCATGCTATCATCATATTCTCAGGGACCTCATGGTAAAATGAATACAGAGCTTCAATGTAGTCCTTCTTGTATATGCCAGGTGGCCGCCTTTGAGCAAATATATTTATTGCCTAGAAAACAATGGTTATGTAATACCAAAGAATAGTGTCAATCAAATAACATCTGGGGTCTAGTATCCCTACCTCAGCAACACAAGAGATGTGTGTGCGCATAAGGTAATGAATAATCATGAAACCTGTACGATTATAACCATGGGTACAATGAACCAGCATATATTTAGGATTCTTTGATTGCTTTTGTCGGTCAAGGAACATCATTACCTGAAAGAACGGCAAAATTTGTTGACAACGATGGTTTACAGGAAGCTTTCTTAAAACATGGCATTATGCTCTACACAGTAAAAGAAAGGCTGACCGGAGACATTAACAACAGTTCGAAAACTATCTATACCATTTACACCAAAGCAGAGGCAAAAAGAAATGACCAGGTTACTGATAAACAACGTCCAAATCAATTCATTGTAGAGAATCCAACAATATAAAAATGCAAAAAAATGCAGGCCCCTCTGAAATTAGCAACGCGATGAGCATGAAGCAGTCTAGCAGAACACAGAAAAGGTGGAAAGTGTAAACATCACACACAACCGATGATAAAAACAGGTTTGTGCGATTAAGATATGAGAAGAGAATAGCAAGAGATGGAGTGTGTTCGCCGATGACAAGAGGCTCGCAACAGAGCCTAAGTGTGATTAAGTGGATGGATATGTTTGTGCTTGATCTCCTTGATTGGCAACTCTATAAATATAGATTTGGCCCCTTACAACGTATTCAAGCTTACAACCGACCTCACAAACTCTAGTAAACTGAAAAAAACAGATCTCCTAACAATAACCTACTTAACTAACAAGCTACAACATAACAATCTCCAATCCAACTATTTCTCTAAGATTCAGATAAACACGCCTTATCCTTAACGATCTGCTTCATGCATAGCTCAAACTGCCAGACCAGGCAACCAGAATAAGCCCAATTAGAAAGGTAGGTACAATAAATAAAATAACTTGGAGCAGAAACTATGGTGCCCAGAGGCGAAAGAGGAAACAAAATCATTGAGAGTAACAACATCAACCCCTTCCCTCCCCCCCCAACACACACACACAAAGGGAAAAGGGAAAATGGGCATATATACTATCCAGAGTCAAATACACTGCTTTCGCAGAGATATGTATTCATGGACTGTACCTCACAGACAAACACATTAACAGATTCATTGTCAGGTACAGCATCTCTCCCCTTGCATGGAATCTAATCAAAAAACATGTTAGTCAAGAAAAAGGACCTTGAGAAACAAGAAAGCATGTAAGCTAAGCAATCTCACCTTGACATGCTTAGTACCTTGACTTGTCCATTCTCCCGGTGAATAATACCGAGTGGTATTTGTCAAATCAATCACCAGAGATATCTGCAAGAGAAAAAACAAAAGTCAATACAAAATGTATGTTGTCAGCCTAATTAAACGGTTGTTTTGCCCAATATTTGACTAAAAAGGTGAACACTGATGCATACAAATACATATAAGAAATGGTGTAACAAAAAAATGATAATAAAATAACATTTTAATTTTGGCAAAATAGCCATTTTCATCCTTAAACTAACATCTAAGGCTCAATTTAGTCCCTCAACTTTCAAACTGTCCACTTTAGTCCTTAAAAATTAAAAATAAGTTTGTGGGTCAATCTCATCCATTCCCCTTCATGGCTCGCCACGTGGCCAACAGTACATGTGAAATGACGTTGCTGCCCCTCGCTCCCTTCTTTACCTGCCGGCTAGGCTCAAAACTATTTCCCTCTCCTCCGCTTCCTTCCTCGTGTTTCGCTCTTGTCAATCAGCATACATGTCATCCGATTGTCTAGCTGAATGTATGTATAGCTCTAGGAGAGAGGAATACAGGGATGAGCTAGTGAGGAAAAGGATAGAGGGAAATGTCGTGAGCCTAGCCAGCGGGTAAAGGAGTAGGGAGTGAGGGGTAGGAATGTCATTTCGCATGTACTGCTGGCCATGTGGCAAGCCATGAAGGAGGATGGACGAGATTGAGCTGCAAATCCATTGTTTAAGGACTAAAGTGGACACTTCGAAAGTTAAGGGACCAAACTAAGCCTCAAACAATCGTTCAGGGATGAAAATGGCTATTTTGCCTTTAATTTTTAAGGGAATTCCACAAACCCCACCTATTGATGCCACAAGCTTAAGTGATTTTACCTATGTGCATATGGAATACATTTCACTATATATACAGGGATTTTTGGACAAAGGGGATGATCGTAGAATATAAGGACTAACTTGAAGCCTCAGATTCCATTCACAATATGGACAGACGGTGGGTGTCTAAGAGAAAGTGGCGGAATGGCATCTCCAACTTTGAAATCAAGCCATTAGATTACATTGATCATACAGTTTAAACGTTGTTCTTAAAGCAGTAAAGCAATCTGCAGTGACCTACCCCTTCCGCCATACACAAAAATATAAGATATAAGAGAAGGATAGATATAGGAGCAACGATGGGTCACAGCTATAAGAAGTCAGCCCACCAATCAACTAAAGTCATATCAAAGCCAGCCCATAACCTCCACTGGACGCTGCCTCCCAATCCCTGACACCACCGACAACCCAGAACGAAGCATACCACAGCAAGAGAAAATGTGATGAGCCCCGCTGCCCACAAGCACCTATACAGCTCTATAACCCGCATGCACCTCAATAACTAGGCCAACGCCTTAAGAACACTGGTTCAAAATCAATTGGAGAACGTAACAGTGAAGTGCACACCACAGAGAACAAATTGTCCTGGTTTATGTCAATAAGGGCGAATACATCTTTTTTACTTCTTTTTTTTTTATTCAAGGGCATCGAAGGTGACAACAGCACTAGAAATTTTTGGAAGAATATCAGAGCATGCAAAGATGGTATATCTGTGCAGGAGAAATATCACTGTAGGACGAAGACAAGGGAATGGAAGGAGGATGTGTTGTGCACTGCAGGTATGAGAAGACACAATCACACAAGGGAAGACACAAAATAATAGGTGGTTGCTCCAAGGAAATGCATGCCACCTAGCACCTACTTCTGTTTAGAACATTTGGGTTGTACACAAGAAAAGAAACGTGTTCCTACTTTCCTAGGGGCAGCCTGATTTCAATGAACCAAATTTCTGTATACAATAAATTTTAATAGAAAACGAGACTACCTTCACATAATAATTAGTAATAATAGGAGGGACTACAGTTTGATCCGCAAGGAACAAACAAGCAATACTTACTTCACGGCCAGCTTTTCTTTGTTTGTTAACTAGTTGCTTCGAGGAGTATCGCTTCCCAGGAGGCACCGACTCATTGAATGTTTCATCAAGAGGAACTTTGGATGGTATGATTTTATCTATTGGCTCCCCAAATGCAGGACAGTCCAACCAGCCTGAAATCACAGCAAGATACATTACATGTATAAAACCTACATGGGAAAAATGACAGTGGGAAAAAAAGAATAATGAATAAGCGGAAGGGTGCAGAAGGTGAAATCTATCAGTAAACCAAACTATTCATCCGAATACTTCGTACCCTGAGGTGCCTCTTTAATGCGACTATGTCTTTTGGGTTGAGGAACAAAATCATTCCTCATCTGCTGGGAATGTAGCCTTGAACCATTATCATGTTGTTCTCTCTTTAGTCTCTTGCGTCTCTCGTCACGCTCCTGTCAAGAATAGCAAGGTCATGTAGAAGATATGGTGAGCATCAATAAACCAAGCAAATGCGAGCTCAGTATGAGAAGGAAACTAAAATGAACTGTTTAAAGAGTCACAAGGCCTTTCTAGCACAAACATAAACAATGCATGCATACGCATGTATG
This sequence comes from Coix lacryma-jobi var. lacryma-jobi, assembly GCA_009763385.1. Taxonomy (NCBI): domain Eukaryota; kingdom Viridiplantae; phylum Streptophyta; class Magnoliopsida; order Poales; family Poaceae; genus Coix; species Coix lacryma-jobi. The sequence continues at coordinate 173,748,914 of CM019822.1, read as the reverse complement.
CAAAATGAAGTCAATCAAAGTAAATCACCCCCAAACAAGGAAAACATATTGAACATCAAAATCATCGTTCTACAACAAATCCAATGTATAATCCACTATGTTGTTCATGCACATTAAAAGACAACAAATTTAAGTGTATTGACGACGACTACGGTGCCCACATATTTAACAGCTCTCCACCCTTTGTAGAAGCCATTTTCTTCATCTAATAATGACAAGGAAGCAAAAGGTACACACGGGTACTGAACAACACGTATCGGCGATTATTAGTAAGATCCAATAACATGTCAAGGGCACTGTACATGGAATGAACATCAATACCAATAAAGATAGTCACATACCCGGTGCATTATTGCGACAGCAGACTCGACAGCTTCCTCCTGAGCATACTCAACCTCAACCTGCTCATCATAAGGCTGATGCTCATTGTCGTCGGGCAACGGTGATGAGTTCAAATCCATAGAGAAGGTCATTCAGCGCCCCCTACTTCATATATTCCGCAATCAGTTCCGTTGGACTTGCCTACGGTAGAAAGAAAGTGTGTTGGGATATGTTGTAGCCAACCAACATTTGTATGTGGAAAACGAAAGCGTCAGAGATGTCCCGAACCATCAGAAGCAAAGCATTCAAAAAATTAGTGTGACGAGAGCACGTGCTGCCGTGCTGGGCAACCCTTGCGTGAATGCACGCAAGTATGGACTATGGAGGCGTTCCAGGAATCATTAGAAACGAATAGAGAAATAAGCATTCAATGAATTAACCGAAACAACGCGTGTGGAGCAAACTGCAAAGCCCGAGCACGGAACTGCAAAGCCCGCCACGCGAGCCGCTCCGAGGAGCGCACCCCCACCCCACCCCGGCGAACCAGCTAGGGTTCGCGAGCACGAGCCCAGTTCCCCCACAGCCGTGCTCTTCCGGCGCCGTGTGGGACACAGCCCGAGAAGCCTCGGTGTGCCGAGCGAGCGCAGCCACCTCTCCCCGCCTCCCCGGGGGGCAAACACGAAAGGACGGACCGGAACCTACCTCGCGCGGCGGGCGGATGTCGCCCAGGCCCCGCCCCTTTCTACCGGCGGGCTGCAGCGGACACGGCGACGGGAGACGAGGACCGGTGGCGAGGCGCCGAGGCGAGGCCCTATTCGGAGAAGAGACTGCAGTCGACCTGGCTGATTTTGTACTCTGCAGTCGAGAGCCAGGCATCTACGCCGTCCGTTCCATCCAAGGGCCATCTCACGTTCCCCATGTACCACCAGGCTGTAGGAAAAGGCTCGGGAGCCCAAGTAGGCCCGTAACACCGAGCAGCATGCGACTCCCGTCGTGTCCGGCGCCGGCCCAAATAGTTTGGGTGCTTCGCCGTCTTTCCCGTGAGGTCATCTCACACCTAATTTTTTATAATTTGGTCTTTTTTTTGAAAAAAATTACACTTATATTTAGACCCTGTAGGTCAGCGCCATAAACGATGACGCTGAGGTATCACGTGTCGACGCCACTAACCATGAGCTGAGGTACTTGCACGCACACAGCATGACAGCCGAGGTGACATTTGCGTAATGGTACCTCGACGCCACAGATCTTGGCTTCGAGCTTGGAGCCACAGATCTTAGCGCCAAGCTCGGAGTCGTGAATCTCAGCGTCGAGCTTTGATTCACAAAGTCGCGACCAGGTTTTCCTTACCGAGCCTAAGTTCTTTGTTCTTCCTCCTTCTCGGCTTCTTCCTCTCCCCACCTGCCTAATCTCCTCGATTCGACTAATTTGACCTTGGAAACTCGGAAACTCGGATTTGACCATAGATCTTCACGAGCAAGGTATTCTCTTTGCCCTCATCTTTATGTTTTTTATGATCTATATATGACAGCAATCTAGTACTCTATGTTCTGCGTAATATAGTACTCCTAGATTGCAATGTTAAATGTCCTGTTCCAATTTCTAAAACGACGGTCAGTCACTACTACAGAAAGGGCCTTTAGTCCCGGGCAAAATGGGTCTTTAGTCCCGGGTATTCCAACCGGGACTAAGAATCCGGGACTAAAGGCCCGGACCTTTAGCCCCGGGTGCTTTCAACCGGGGCTAAAGGTCCAGGGAGGAAAAATAAATATGTATTGTGTGAGATTCGAACTCAGCACATCTAGCCTCAGGCGCGCTTACCAACTGAGCTACACAACCCACGTGATACAGTTATGAACGTTTTCCTTTTGAATCCACTCGGGAAGGACCTTTAGCCCCGGTTGGTAACACCAACCGGGGCTAAAGGACCAACCGGGACTAAAGGGTCATGACCTTTAGTCCGGGTTGTTAATACCAACCGGGGCTAAAGATTCACCTTTAGTCTCGGTTGGTGTTACCAACCGGGATAAGGTATTTAGCCCCGGACGCAAAATTTTGCCGAGACTAAAGCTCAGTTGATAGATCGTCCAAAGGCATGTTCTCTGGTAGTGAGTACTGACAGCTAGCATGTAATCTGACTATGAACAATAAAAATAGAAGTATTGTGTATATTTAGCTAGCTAACCAGCACGCAATTTCTCGGATGAACAATGGTGGTCCACATTTAAACTCGTGATCCTTCCACGTGAGGTAAATACAACAGGTATTCTCGGCAATAAAGAAGCACAGCTGACCTCAACTAGTCTCACGAACAGATCAAATAAAGGGTAGGACTAATTTAGTCAAAAAATCACACAAAAAAACAGCAGGTACGTGATAATTTCAACATCAATCTCAGACCAAAACATAATAACCATAGAACCAATTATGTTGACGAATCTGACAAAAGCAGTAGCGGTAGAGATAATAGAGAAATCAGCTCACAACGAGCGCAATCCAAACCCTAAAAATCTTTCCACCCGCGGTAACCATGATCAGAAGATGGAGAACCCAAGAATTCCAAGCGGAGTACCTAAATAGTAGTAGCTCGATCGTGCATTCCACGTAGCCACAAAATCCGAAAGGTAATCTCGAAGACAAAAAAAAAACTGACGAAAGTATCGTCCTCCACAGCAAATAAAATAAAATTCAATCTAATCTGCCTGGTACACGGATAACATCCCAGCTATATGGCACGCAGGCCAGCAACTGACCAACTAAAGTCCAATACGACTTGGGCTTTTTTTTGCGTCACAATACGACTTGGGCTTGGACCCAACTCCGACTCGAGCTGCTCTCAAACTCCCTATCAACATAAGACTGGACCAAATAAAAACCAGACTCCACGCTATTGAAGGACCGAGTCATCCATGGCGAGCTTTGTGCGTGCGCGCGGTGTAGTGGGAAGCGCTGCCACAGCCGCTTGCCTCGATACGCGAGACAGAAGGCTTCCTAAGAGCATCTTCAAAACTCCCTATTCTCACTTGTTATTCTTATAAATTTGGTAAAAGCATAAATATTCATCTCCAACAACTACCTAAATAAACTTGCTATCTTTTCCAACTTCCTATTCCTCCATGCCGCACGCGTAAATTTCCGCGCGCGGAGGTGAGGTTGCTATCCCGTGATTTCACTGTGGCGGGTTCCCGCGCGCTGTTCCCCCACCTCTCCTAGCGCAAAAGCGCAAAATCTTTTCTCCTCCTCTCCCGCGGCAACGCAGATCGCCCTAGGTGGACCTAGTTTTTTGATTTTAGCAAGTTGGAATAGCAAATTGTTGGAGAGAGGTCTTTCTTTTACTTGCCAAATAAATTAGCAAGTTGCTAAAACTCATGATATACCAAGTCATTTTTTCCAACTTGTTGGAGATGCTCTAACTTTAAAAACAATGCAACTTGCCTCTTTGGGTGATTTTGAACAGTGGTTTTGCTACAGTTAAGGCGGTTTTGTTTATTATTTATTTCCGCTGAATCTTTAAAAAAATAGTAAATCACAGAAAAATTATAAATTAGAAAATCCAATTTTATTGGACTCCACATGAGTATATCTACAAAATGAACATATAATATGATATACTTTAGTATAATATTTTTGTTGTAGCTTTAGATAAATATTTTTCTGTAATTAAAATAAATTTATGACTATGTTATACATGATCCAATGAGTATGAAATTTGTATTACAATTTAAGATTATAATAATTAGTCTACCATAAAAATTCCACCATAATTGGACTATATAAACTACAGCTATGAATAATTCTAATTAATCATAGAAAAGAATAAAATTGTATGGAATTAATTGAATTAATCGTTGTAGTTTCTACAATCTAATTATGGTGAATTTTTTATGGTGGGCTAACTATTGTATGTTTGAACTGCAGTAAAAATTTCATACTCATTGGATCATGTATAACTTAATTATAAATTTTTTATTTACAAAAAAAACATAAATCTAAAGCTACAATAAAAATTTTGTACTAAAGCATACCATATTACATAATCGTTGTGTAGATCTACTCATGTGAAGTTCAACAAAATTAGATTTTTTATTTTATGATTTTTATGTGATTTACTATGATTTTTTAAAAGATTCAGCAGAAATAAATAAAAAAGAAAAAAGACAAAACCGCCTTAACTGTAGCAAAACCACTGTTCAAAACCGTCCATGGAGGTAAGTTGCATTGTTTCAAAAGTTGAGAGAGGTGTTCTGTCTGATTTTAGAGTTCGAGGAGGAAAATCAGACCTTCGCAAAAGTTAAGGGAGGAAAAGTAGACTTTTTCCCTTTTTTTACAAACCAATCTGCAAGCCTCATTGATCTGAGGTGTTTACTGTTTAGACATAACTAAATTTTAGTCACTATCACAACAGATAATTAGACACTAATTTGAAGTATACAACATAAAAACTATATAATTGTATAGTTAGAGACTAATTTACGAGATGTATCTATTAAGCCTAATTAGTTTATAATTTGATAATACGATGATGCTACAATAGACACATACTAACGATAGATTAATAAGACTTAATAAATTGATCTCTACTTATTTAATTAGTTTTATAATTAGCCTATTCCAAATATTTAATAAGATAGGGACCGGACACCCATCGACAGTTACGTCATCCGTCATCCATGGTGAACTCTCAGGGCCGTTACGTGCCTAATAATGCTCTTGTGAACGTTGTTGTCAAAAAAAATTTGCTTGTGAACGTGATGGCTGACTCCTAAACGCCTACCTAGGTCGGGCTATTCCCTTGTAAATTTCTTATACATATATTCTAATCTCTACCCACGGGAGGATTGGCGCCCTCCCGCGGGTTTGGGTTAGTGTAGTTTTTTTTTCTTTTTTTCCCCTTTTTCCTTTTTTCTTTATTTTTTCCTTTTTTTACTTTTTTCTATTTTTTTTATTTGTTTTCTTTTCAAGATTTTTGTAGGCATCTTTTTCTATTAAAAAACGGTGCGACGATAGCGCGTCCAATAATACAAACTCTAATTATGGGACGACGCTCTCCTAATACTTGTGTGCGTTTTATGCTTATACGACCAATGCCTTTGACGCGATATGTAAATATCTTTTTGAGCAGGTCGCATACCGGTATAGTGACTGATATATCTAGAGATTGTTTATTTCCAAGTTAAAAAGTTTTGAGATGTCATATCGGGTGTTTTACACTAATTTAGAGTATTAAATACTATTAACAAAACTAATTGCATAAATGAAGAATAATTTGTGAGGCGAATTTATAAGTTTAATTATTAATAATTATCAAATGTGTAATGTAACACCATATTATCAAAACATGAATTTATTAGCCTTAAAAAATTAGTCATCTTGCAAATTATTTTGAATTTATGTAATTAGTTATTTTTAGTCTATATTTAATACTCTAGGTAAGATCAAAATATCTGATGTAATAAGTGAAAAATTTATAGGGTAAAAACTAAACACATTTGTAATGTTTAGGCCGATAAAGTTTTTCGTACATTCATACACAACAGAACAGAGACATTGATGAGATTTTGACAATCGTACCAATAGCAGGCGCGGCGAAGCGCGCTAACCACCCTTGTATCTACTATACATATACATGGGGCCCGTAGGACAGTTGGGCCCAGTTCCGCGTTGGCATAACAGCAAATGGGCTTGTGTTAATCCAATCGGACATATATTATTATTATTATTCAGCTTTTGGGGAGAGGTCATCTCTCTCAGGCCCCCTCTATTTACAACCTCGGTGGAGCTAATGTCTTTTTTTCGTGCCCTAAAAAAAGTTTTTTTTTTCTTTAATATTGCCTAGGCAAATGACATTCAGCATGCCTGCACGAGAGCACACAAACATGTGCGCTTGATTGGAATGGAATGGATTCAGAGTTTGGCTTGACATCCATCCATGCCCTCTGCATTCAGTTGCCGGCAGCCATCATGTTCATGTTCATGTCCATCCACGCGTTGCGTAGACATCCCTGATCGGCCTTGGCCTTCTCCTTTGATCCATCTAGCCATCCCTGATCGTGCCGAAACTGTGGTATACTACGACGGCCTCCGTAGCTCCTTCCTTTTGCAGAGAGAATTCAATTCAATCGGTCCGGCGCAAGACACCAGACAGACAGCAGGGTTGAAATGGTTTCGATACGATGATACGAGCCGTGCAAACGGACCCAACGTTTGTGAACACTCCCCCCATGGATCCCGACATCGCGTCGGTCGGTCACTGGATCCGCAAGAGGGAGGGACCGGCAGAGCATCATGGTCGTGGTCGTGGGTGCCTGGGTGGGGGGTGGCCGGCCCGGTGGGGGCCGGTTCTCCTCTCATGAAGCCAAACCAAGCAACCCCCAGATCCCCAGTTTGCTGCACTGCATCTGCATCTGCATCGCATCGCATGCACGTTGGTGTTGCTCCGCCGATCCCTGGCTGGAATATGGATCCATGTTCCATCCCAATAATAACTGTCAGACATACCACTACTAGTACGTGCTTAGTTCTCTCCAGTGTTGCATCTGCGTCCCTTTCTATTGGCTTCCAGCATCCAATGAGGTTTCTGAGGGGAGTTGGTTGCGCATCTCGATCTCGTCGAGTGATCGCCCTAGCATGCATGCATGCATAAGCATATGGTCCATATATACGTATATACACGGCTGCATGCATGAAGCAGATTTTTTTCATCGACCAAGAGGAAGGCCATGTTTAGATCCCAAAACTTTACAAGATTCTCCATCACATCGAATCTTTAAACACATGCATGGAGTATTAAATGTAGGTAAAAAAAATAACTAATAGCACAGTTTGTCTGTAAATGTCGAAACGAATCTTTTGAGTCTACTTGGTCCATATTTGGACAAAGTTTGTCAAATAACAACGAAAGTGCTACAGGAACTTTACACCCAAATTCCTACCAACTAAACACCCCCGAAGAAGTAGAGTTGCATGAAGGAGAAGGTTTTGCAGCTTGCACAGCTGCAGATGGGTCGAGCAGCTGCCAGCTGGACGCTGGACTGCACTGGACGAGTCGCCAGTCCAAGCCTGCACTGCACGAACGAGCCGAAAGAGCTGGAGCAGCCTACTACGACCCGACCCGTCCCGTACGTCCTCAACCAAGCCTGGTTGGTTGGTGAGCAGAAGCAGAGCAGGTCCAGGGGCCAGGGAGTGCCACTGCCACGGCGTCCCAACCCACATGCTGCTCGTGCTCCTTGGTGTGTACTGTGTAGTAGTGGTTGATAAACTGCAGCTGCACGCTGAAGATCGCTTTGTTTGTTGGCTCCTTCTCGACACAAATGTTCGCTTGACCTTTATCAGCAAGAATTAATACCGAAAACTCACTTAGAACTTTTACACGCAACAACCTGAAAGCTTGACCTTATTACCAAGAATTAGGGGGTGTTTGGTTCCTGCCTCCTAAAGTTTAGCCACTTATATAGTCACTAAAGTTCCAAACACCCCTACTTTTAGTCACTTTTAGCACTACCACTAAAGTCACCTCCACTAAAGCTTTAGTGGCTAAGCTTTAGGGGATGAGAATCAAACACCCCTTAGTCTACCACAAAATGTTTTTTTTTTCACACACAAACCCGCCGAAGAGCGTTGTTTTTCATCGGCAGAAACCATCAGTCAAACAGCGAGCACCGGAAAAACTCAGCCTGAATGCATTATTATTATGCATGATCCATTGCATTCCAGTGGCATATGGTATGTCAACCGTCAACGGAAAACATGCTGATGCATGCCTCATTAACTTATTCAGCTCGTCTTTGACTTTCAGTACTGTAGCTGGCAACGCCACATCATGCTCGTCATCAGCAAATTTGAAAATGCGCATTAATCCCCCGGAGGCTGGATTGCAGATCGACCGCGAGCGACGACATGCCAAGATTTTGTACTACAAAATCTAGTGTGGTACAGTACAGTACTTCATATTTCATCAGCCCAGCTCGGCGTCCTCCTGCCTTCGATATATCGTAGACGTGGCAAATTCCAGCCACAAGTTGTCTCACCACATGCCTGCACTGCAGCTGCAGCAGGCAAAACCTGACTAGTTTAGCGCTCCTAAGCCAGTCAGTACACGTGTTCGTTACTGTAACACAGTAGTACGCCTGATCACAGATTAGGATCACACAGTAATATGTATAAAAAAAATACCGTACTGCTCAGTTCTAGTACTACTACTAGTCTACAGTACTACCCAGTGGTGTTCAGTCAACGCCCAACTTGCCGTTCGGCGTGACCCATGATCTGCCAAACCAAACAGAGAAACAGGTTAGCAGAAAGGCACATGTGCTGAGCTCTCACTCTCAGCTCCTCCTTTCGCCAAGCCCCCGTTTTGATCTGGTGATTTGCAGGTTTGGTACTACTACTAGTAGGCCATTATTCCAACTTTCCAAGTAGCCGATGTGACATGTAACGAACTGGTTATCTGCTGTAGTACTTGGATCTGAATCTTAAACAAGCTCACTGTACTGTATTAAATTAATCGGTATGCATGCCCTCATTTCCACAAGACAAAAGGGGACGCGTCGTCCCTGGTTCTAGAACTAGTTTCGCACAAAAGGGGACGCGTCTGAACGTAACTTTGTCAGATCTATGTTCACGCATTCATGGCATCCAGCAATTAAAAAAACACTTTTAGTTTTAAGGAATGCAGTACTAGCTACAGCTAGTGGATTTAGAGGCATGGAACTAGTGGAAAGTTGGAATCAAGTAAAGCAGTGTGTTTCAGGTGAGGAGGAACATGGAACATGCAATGCAATTGTGAAAACTTTGCCCTGCTCAGTCAAAAAAACAGCTTATGGTTGACTGTACTGTACTTGTAGTATAAACCTTTGTCCACAGTCCACCATTAGCAGAGCATCAATAAGCATGGAGTATCTTTCTTCCTTTCAACTGGTGGCCTCTGCAGGCTCTGCTCGGACTTCATCACCTTTCACCTACTCCCATTGCTCCCCCATTAATTTACCGGATCAAAAGCACCATCCTTCCTGTCCATCGAGGAGGAGGAGAGAGAAAGTGTGTGTGCGCGAGTCAAGAACAGCAAGCAGCCCAGAACCCAACAAACATTTAAGACGGGGCAGCTAAAAAAAATTGCCGCAGTCTTTACCGGCACCATCCCTACCACGCCCCGCATCCATCTCTCCCTGCTGGAAGCAGCCGTGTGCCATCAGCCGTTTCTTCCTGGTTCTGACTAGCTGTCACCCTTGGTAGTGAACCAGCGGTGAAGAGAGAGAGAGAGGTGAACCGCCGTGCTGCCCATGGTGATCCCCGTGCTGGACACCATGGCCGTGTCCTGGTCCTGGTAGGGGATAAGCAACCAGAGGAAAAAGCAGCAATCTTCCGCTGCGCGGAGAGAAGGATCATCAGGAGGCAGAGAGTGCGTGGGGACCAGACCAGGCATGGAGGCGCTGGCGGCTGCATTCGCCACCGGCCTTCTCCTCGCCCTCGCGGCGGCGCCAGCGGGGGCCGAAACCGACTCCGCCGACGGTAAGAGCCCTGGGCGGCGCTCCCGGTTCCGGCTGGGGGGTTCTTGGTTTCTTGGGATGGCGCGGTGTTTTGGAGCGCGCGATTAATGAATGGCTCGGTTCCTCCTTGTCGCAGCCGCGGCGCTGGGGAATCTCTACACCTCCTGGAACAGCCCGTCGCAGCTGGCTGGGTGGTCGGCCAGCGGCGGCGACCCCTGCGGCGCAGCGTGGCAGGGCGTCACCTGCTCCGGCGCCGGCGTCACCGAAATGTAAGATCCCGCTGGTGAACGCGCCCACATCAAAGGAACCTCCTTGATGATATATCTTGCATTGCATCGCATCACCGTGTAGATTGATTGCCTTTTCAGTTCCATGATGATTAATCTTACCATTAGGTGTGGGTTTAGTGATGGAAGGAAATGACAATGGCTTTTTTTTGGCTGGTTTCCGGTGTTTGATCCTTGTTGTACTTTAAGTTTGTGGCTTGTGGGAGTTGGTAGTAGGAACACGCAGTTTGGGACCTGATGTAATGATGTTGTCTGTGCTGTGCTAGTCTCGTTGAGACAGTACAGCAAGACCATCGGCACTGTGTTTTTTACAACTTTATCTGTTCATCTTTGCTTTCATGCTATGTAATGAGTAATGACAATTTGGGATTAGTAAGCTGCGATAGAATCCAAATTGATGTTTCTCAACACCTGTGCTAATTTCACTTGCTTCTTTCTTCGATTTTTTTTTGGTTGATTTATGACTGGACTCCTTTATTTACTTGTGTGGATATGGAGATTCCTGACATGAAACGATGTAGTGCTCATCAATTCTGTGTTTCCTCTGTTATAATATGCAGCAAGCTTCCAGGAATAGGGCTGAGTGGTTCTCTGGGATACGAACTCTCCAACCTGTTCTCCTTGAAAACACTGTGAGAGCTGCAACATGGCTGTAGTATTTTTTTTAATCATCGTTTTGATCCACAATTTCATAACATGCAGAGATCTGAGCAATAACAACTTGCATGGTTCAATCCCGTACCAGTTGCCACCTAATCTCACTAATCTGTATGTGTCTTGTGTCCCTCCTAGTATATTTGTTCTGTAGTATATGGCGTTTCACTGTGATTGGTGATGCAGGAATCTGGGTAGCAACAATTTTAATGGCAACCTTCCATACTCTATATCAAATATGGCTTCGATTGAATACCTGTAAGCTGCTAACCAGTGCAACCTTATCTTGTCACGTTTTGTTTGCACAATATACTGTTAGATCATGCTGGAAAAGTATAATTCACTTAAACTTTTCATGCAGTAATGTCAGTCACAACTCACTTTCTCAGCAACTGGGTGATCTATTTAGAAGCCTCAATTCACTTTCAGAGTTGTAAGATTTTCTGATCCTTGCTTCATTACAAGACTTACTTTTACCTCATTAATTTCTTACATCACCCCTCTTTCATCCAAATTACCAATGAGCAGATGAATTGTGTTTTGTATAATGTAGCATTAGGAACAACGTAGTTACTGTCTGGAAACACAGATGGAAAAGAACATAGTGTGTCATTGGGGCATCTGCAGTGGTTGCATACTTGCACCGAACCATCATTCACCCGCGCGACACGTATGCCTAGATTCCTTATACAACCAAACTGATTCATCCCCCATCCAGCGAATGAGTCGACTAACAGACCAAGAACAAATAAAAGAAATTGGCGGCAGAGGCCAGGGGCTAGACCCACAATGCGCACTGCTCCAGCTCTGCCAGACAGTGAATGGATCCATTTCTTCTTTACTCGCTATGAATCAATGCATATGTTTGCATTGACTCTTCTCTCCCATCCATGGTTTGATGTCATCTAGTGATTGAATCAGCTCCTTGTCTTGTCACACAGGATGATATATTGCTTTACACTCCTCACTGGAGATGGCTTTAGGCAATCTTGCCATTATCACACCCTTGAAATACATTTTGCAACATTACCTTTCAACTTGCTTTCATATAAACCATCCGGTGCACTTTTTTCTTCAGATCGTTGTGTAAAACTCCATAGAGTGCCAGTTTGCTTCATAGTCCATAGGGAGAACTAAGATGTAGAAGTTGACCTGGAGATGATAACATGACTTACATGGCTGTTAGAATTGGAGTTTCAGATAATTTCATGTTCTTGGACTGTACATCCCTATATCAGATGGATCATATACTTTTTTCAATAACCTCAAATTTTGGAGGATCTGAATTACTTTACTTACATGCAATTGTTCCTTGGAAAAATTAACATTTATAATGATCATAAGAAGTAACATTTTACTTGACACAACCAAACATACTGTCCATTTGGTTTCATCAATCTATCTTATACAACTTGTACTCCTTGACAGAGATGTATCTTTCAACAAATTGACAGGGGATCTTCCCAATTCTATTGGTTCTTTATCAAATCTTTCAAATCTGTAAGTATTGAACAATCTCTCCAACGAAAGCTTCTACTTTGCATTAGTTTTTCAATGATGATGGATTCATGTTTACCCGCTTTGCAGTTATATGCAAAACAATCAATTAACGGGTTCTGTCAATGTTCTCCGTGGGCTAAGCCTTACTACATTGTAAGTAAACTGTCAGACAATAGTTCGACTTCTATTCATGCTTGTTGGATAACTAATAACTTTTTTAAAACAGAAACATAGCAAACAACAATTTCAGTGGTTGGATACCAAAAGAATTCAGCTCCATTCCAGATCTAACGTATGTTCCAAGTCTTACTTCACCTCTCTATGGAAATTGTCATTGCTGGGTTCTAATTACTTGCTGTAAATGCAATCACAGACTTGAAGGGAACTCGTTTGCCAATGGTCCTGCTCCACCGCCGCCACCTTTTATGCCACCGCCTCCTCAAAGGCCACGGAATCGTCCTAATCATCCTCAAGGGCCAGGAGATGCTCCTAAAGGTTCAGAAACCCCCACCATTCAAAGTAACAAGAAGCAAGGCCTTGGGACAGGCCCGCTTGTGGGCATAATTGCTGGATCGATAGTTGCTGTTTTGTGTGTGTTTCTGCTTTTGGTATGCTGCATGTGCAATGCTCGGAAAAGAACTGATGATGCCAGCAGTGAATCAAAAGATTTTGTAGGTCCTCTGACAGTAAACATTGAGAGAGGTATGGCACTTTTTATGCTGTATATTGTCATGTTGCAGTACACTTCTTGGTTGATGCTAGATAAATATAGATTATTCAGCTAGCTAAGATGCTTCTTTTTTTTTTTGTTAAAGAGGTAACCTTTGACTGTACCACTGCTTGATTGATCTGGAAACCACTAATTGAAGACATTGGTGATGATTAAACATTTATTGTACTTGAATTATGACCAGAGCTTGAACCATTGGAATTTGCTACCTTTGCATGCACTCCTCAGTCTCAAGATCAGTATAATTGTGTAATATAGTTTTGTAGTTAGGACAGAAATAATACAATGGTGGAAAACTCGAAAACATGGGATTTTTATGAATATATCTAGTGGCCTCATTTAGCTATAATGATATCAGGTTTCTTGTTCAGAAGATTACAACCAGCAGAGAGCACAATTACATAACTCTGATATTCCGGTCCCTTGATAGTTGATATTCTCACTATTCTCTTTGTTTTTGTTTTCTAGCTTCTAGCAGGGAAATCCCAGAGCAGATTGAAGATACCTCTATAGCAACTGCAAAACTCCCACCTCCTGAGAAAATGACTCCTGAGAGAGTTTACGGGAAAAATGGTTCTATGAGAAAGACAAAAGTCCCCATAACCGCAACACCTTATACTGTTGCTTCTCTCCAAGTTGCTACTAATAGTTTCTGTCAAGATTCTCTTCTGGGTGAGGGTTCACTTGGTCGTGTTTATAAAGCTGATTTCCCAAATGGAAAGGTACAGTGTGCTTCTGGTAAATTCAAATCTATACATTTGGTGTATTTTATCGTAACCTTTATTGCTAATACTCGATGCAAACTATTCTAATGCATTATGAATCTGTGTAGTGTCATTTATCAATATTTCAGGCTTGTTACATTCTTAATAAATAATATAGCTATGAGACAAGTCCTCGTTCTTTTGTTGCTTATTTAGGTACTGGTGTACGAATATACATGTTTTCTCAGACCCTCTGCATGACAATTGTTTGTTAGTCATCCTGTGTACCACACCTGAGCAGCTTGTTATGATTACAGGTTCTCGCTGTTAAAAAGATAGATAGTGCCGCACTTTCTTTACAGGAAGAGGACAATTTCCTTGAGGCTGTTTCGAGCATGTCACGCCTAAGGCATCCAAACATTGTGCCATTGACAGGATATTGTGTTGAACATGGGCAAAGGCTTCTTGTCTATGAGTACATTGGAAGTGGAACGTTGCATGATATGTTGCATTTCTCTGATGAAATAAGCAGGAAGCTTACATGGAACATCCGCGTAAGGATAGCACTAGGCACTGCTCGAGCACTTGAGTAAGTTTGAACCGTACTGCAATTTGTTCTCCAAGGTTATGTCAGAGGGTGCATATAATGTCTTCCAATTTTTCTTGTAGGTACCTGCATGAGGTGTGCTTGCCATCTGTTGTTCATAGAAATTTTAAGTCTTCAAACATTCTACTAGATGAGGAGCATAATCCACACCTATCTGACTGTGGACTTGCTGCCTTGACTCCAAATACTGAAAGACAGGCAAGTAACACATCTCTTCTACTGAAGCTGTTTTCATACCCATTTTTGGAAGGGAACGTATGCTATGCAAACTAGACTCCTGTGCAAACTATACAAACTTTAATCAAGACCACGTAAATCTAATCCGATGACTGGTAATTTTAGCACTCAAACCCCTCCACTCATGGGGGTGATTTGCAACAGCCGGATAGGATGAGTGGGGGGGGGGGGGGGGTTGAGTGCTAAAATTACCAGCCATCGGATTAGATTTATATGGTCTTAATTAAAGTTTGTATAGTTTGCACAAGAGTCTAGTTTGCATAGCATACGTTCCCTTTTTGGAATCTGTAGTTTCTACTTGGTCCATGGATTAACTAATTGGCCTGTCACTACAGGTTTCAACTGAAGTATTTGGATCATTTGGTTATAGTGCCCCAGAGTTTGCCATGTCTGGCATTTATACTGTAAAGAGCGATGTGTACAGTTTTGGAGTGGTAATGTTAGAGCTATTGACAGGGCGGAAGCCACTAGACAGGTATGTGATCTATCTAGCTTGTATCCAATCCTGGTTCGTTGCATCTTCTAAGAAGTTGAAATAGCCTTTGGATGGTTATTGCAGTTCCAGAGAGAGGTCAGAACAGTCTCTTGTTAGATGGGCTACCCCTCAGCTTCATGATATTGATGCACTTGCTAGGATGGTTGATCCAGCATTAAATGGAATGTACCCAGCTAAATCACTCTCCCGTTTTGCAGACATAATTGCACTCTGCGTTCAGGTATATTCTTGATTTGTGAGTTGTGACACATGTTATGTTGTTGATCTGTAATGGCCAAGCTCCCATGGTGACATTCAAATTTTTAAAAAGTCATCCGTGGAGAGAATTGTCTTGCAGAATAGTGCCAAATTTGTTAATATTTCGAGTCTACTACTTAGTTGGGTGCTTTACCACATAAAATCATTCGCTGTTAATTGGTTCCTTTGGGCTCCTATTTTTCCTTAAGAAGACATATACTAAGAATTCTTTATATCTTTTCTTTCTGCAGCCTGAGCCAGAGTTCCGTCCACCCATGTCAGAGGTTGTCCAGCAACTTGTGCGCTTGATGCAGAGGGCTAGCATAGTAAGGAGGCAATCAGGAGAAGAGCTAGGGTTTTCATACAGAGCCCCAGAACGAGAAGGAGACCTGAGAGACCTTTCCTTCTAAGCAAGTGCTTCCATGATACAAGCGCAAAGCAGCTCGGAGGCTCAATTTGCAAGGAAAATATATGGAACACTCATATAGCCATATGAATTGGAGAACTCTGAGAAGATCATAGCAATTCAGGATCAAATGAGTTTGAGAAGATAATTTTGGTACCTATTGTTCAACTTTGTCCATTCTTCTACATTCATCTCATTTTCTAGCGAGTATATGTGCTGCTGGATCTAAACTGAGGCCCGGATCGATGGTGGTGTATAGCTGATTATTGGTAGAGAAGGAAAAGAAATGTAACATGATTGATGCTCTGTTTAAGTTTTAATGACAGAAATCTCCTAGACCTTACTACAGCCATTCACATATACTGGATCATTGCTTTGGTTTCCAGCCTATATGGTATACTATATGTTTAACCTCTGAGTTAAGTTAAGTCCCGTTCCTACCTCATGTACTTCAGCTAGTTCCTGGAACAAGAACAGTTCGGTCTGTTCTTCGCTCTGTTCCTGAAACATGAAGAACGGGGTATCATAATACACAACTGCCAGTTTCATGTTTTTGCAGTAATTTGGTCTTTTATTTGAAGAAGACCATGATATCTGATACCTGGATTGTCACAACATCTCTCAACGTGGAAGTGCAACTATACAGCTCTCAGTATGACTGTCTGTAAACAGTAATCACCGTACTAAAGTAGCGTTGCAGCAGCAATTCCTATACCTGACAGAAGGTCCTAAACTGCTGTTGCTAACTGTGTTGTGAATCCATCTTTGCAAATCATAAATACACTGAACATCATCGTTCGTTGCCAAAATCATCAGAGATCCAATGGAGATGAGAAATGTAGGCATACATACCCTCCTCACCCATCTCTGTCCCGTATCAAGTTGCCAATCATCTTGCCAAGAGGCACGGTGCCCTTGGCCATGATCTCCAGCCTCGAGGTGTTGGAGGCGTTCCCGAACAGTGAGAGGCCAAACATCAAGAGCTCCGGCAGGAACAGTCTGGATGACAGGAAACCGTGCCAGTAGTGCGGCTCCAGGTCGAAGAAGGCGTCGAAGAACCGGCGCGTTCCCTCGAGGTCCAGCTTGAGCAGGACGTCCATGCCGAAGCAGAAGAACTCCCTCTGCCGCCGCCTGTTGGCTGGCCACAGCTGCTTCCACACCTCGGCGGAGAGCGCGTCCCCGGCCAGGCCGCCCATGCCGTTGCCGGCGCCGGTGTCGAGGAACCTCACGATGGCGTCCGCCACGATGGGCGCGGTGGCAAGCGTGCGCGCCACCATGTAGCCCGTGGACGGGTGCACCATCCCGGCCGTGCCGCCGATGCCGACCACCCTCTGCGGCAGGACGGGCAGCGGGCCTCCCATGGGGATGACGCAGCGCTCGTCCTCCTCGACGCTCCGGACGCGTATCCCGAGGTGCCTGAGGCGCGCGGCCATGCGCTCCTGGATGTCGTCCATGGCGAGCCCCGGGCGCGCGACCAGGGACGTCTCCTCGAGGAAGATCCTGGTGGGGGAGAAGGGCATGGCGTAGAGGAAGGTGGGGATGCGGCGGTTGCGCTCCCTGATCTCGGACCCTTCGGGGAGGTGGGAGTCGCGCCAGTCCATGAAGAGCATCTTGTCGATGTCGAACGGGTGGCCGTCCACCTCGGCGAGGATGCCGTAGGCGACCTGGTAGCCCGGGTTGTACGGCCTGTCGTACTGCACGAGGCAGCGCGAGAAGCCCGTGGCGTCGAGCACGACGCTGGCCGGGACGGCGACGCCGTCGTCGCAGATGAGGAGGGAGGAGGCGTCGTGGTGGACGGCCTTGGCGACCTTGGCCTGGTGGAAGACGACGCCGTTGGCGACGCAGCGGTCCACCATGGTGGACTTGAGCTTGCGGCGCGCGACGCGGGCGTAGGGGCGGTCGAGCGACTTGGCGCGGCCGCCGCCGGCGCCGTCGATGAAGACGGAGGCGGAGGGCCAGACGGTGTCGAGGCAGTGGGCGAGGCCCATGGCCTCGAACTCGTCCACCCACACGCCGTAGTTGTTGGGCCACACGACCGCGGGGGACGGGTCGATGGCGCACACCGACAGGCCCGCCTCCGCGACGCGCTGCGCCACGGCGAGGCCCGCGGGCCCGCCGCCCACCACGGCGAGGTCCACGGGGCGGGCGCGCGCCGGGTCGTAGCGGGGCAGGTCGAGGGACAGCAGCTCCGGCCGCGTGGGCGGGGCCAGCGACCGCAGCGCCGCGGCCGACGCCGGCCCGGCCGTCCCCGCCGTGGCGCGGCAGAGCACGGGCGCGCGCGGCGCGGGCGGCGGCGGCTTGCAGGGGTGGTCGTGGGTGCGGAGGAGGAGGGCGGTGGCGGCCATGGTGATGGCCTGGTGGGGGGAGGTGGGGGGAATTCGAGCGCGGTGGAGCCGTGCAATCCTGAGCCTGAGGCGGTGGTGATAAGCTGCAGCTGCAGCTGATTTCAGTGGGGGCACCACTGTCGATCCAATTTCAATGTGGCATTCTTCACCCAAGCACCTCAAACGTTGCCGTTTTTCCTATACGAGTAATATATGGTCTTAAATATGGTAATACATGTCCCAAATGCATCACCAGTGATGCACATAGAGCATTGTCTTTAAGGACAAATTTTCGTATTTCCATGGTGGGTCTCGTATTTGAGCCTAGTCTATTTGTCGGTGTTTCGATCCCGGGGGTATGACACAACTAGTAATATGATCGTGTGCTCTCTTTCTGGATGGTGATGCAAGATGACACAAGGATTTATCCTGGTTCGGGCTAAGAAGGCCCTACGTCCAGCGGGGGAGGAGGTTCTTGTATTACTTGCACCTAAGTGCTTGTACAGGGGCAATACAAGCTCAACGAGCGTGGATGAGAGTCTGGACTCGTGTAGTCTTGTGCGCACGCATGTTGCCGTGCGCGTGAAGGGGTCTGTTATCCTCTTTTATAGAGCAAGAGGTGGCCAGGTTTACACAGGAGTGACACGGGAGTGATATGGGAGTGATATATACAACACTCAATACGGTGAAGGGTAGGAATTCTGTCTTGTCGAAGTCACTGGAGTCGGCGTGGGGGTTGCTGTTGAAGCGTCCTTGAAGCGTGGCTTCCATCCCGGGCGCTGACGTGGAGGCGTGGCGACGTGGAGGTCGTGCAGCACCCATTTCGGCACGTACGGGACGTGGCAGGGGCCCTCCGGATCTTGGGGGACCTGTCCTCCAATAGCATGAAAACAGTCAGGGCTCGAGGGGCGCTGGGCCGGCCTTGAGGTGGCGTCTACGGGGGGCTCGAGCCTCCACGGGTATGGGCAAGTCCCGGAAAACCCGGTCGCACAGTGGGAACCATGGTCTCGAGATGTGGCTCAAGCGTGCTATAGTGCAGGGTATGGCCCAACAGTGCTGTACTTGTGCCCTTTTGACCATGCTTGTGGTGAAAACGAGGTTTGACTCTGGCCCTGGTTCACTGTGGCACGCGTCGGGTGTCAGAGGATGTGACCGGAGTAGGTGAACGCATTAAATACGCAGTGTGGGATTGACATCTGATGTCCGGTGCCGCTCGAGGGTGGCGTGAGGTGTCTTGAGGGATGAGTTACCGATCTAAAGAGGCTCGAGATCCCCGCCTAGGGTCTCGAGGGATGGTGTATGGCTGTTGCGGGTTCGAGGCCTATGTGCCGGGGCTCGAGGGGTAGGCTACCAGGAGGCGGTCGGTAAGGCTTTGGCGAGCCTAAGCTCCCTGGCGGTGGGCCAGCGTTGCAGGCCTCGAGGGGTTGGTTTTTTGGAAGGTTAGTCTAGCTGAGTTTCTTATTAATTGGTGCTCTAGGTTTAACCTATTTGTTTTGCGTTGATTGGGGGTACCCCTTTTGCGGTCCCCCGATAGTAGCCCCCGAGCCCTTGTTTGAGTGCTTGCACTCGAGCAGGGACTCCCGACTGGAATCTCGAGGGTTAGCTAGCCGGTTCTCGAGGGTTTGGTTGCTTTGATTCCGTTGGTGTCGCGCGAGCGACACCCGCGGGTGTAGCCCCCGAGGCCACGGGGGAGTGGTTAGGACTCCCTCGTGAGCTTTTTCTTGTGTGAGTGTTAGTTGCGTTTTTTAGGTTCGGGAGTGTCGAGCCCCCGAGTTTTTCGACCCTCTTTCGTCGAGGGGTGCCAGGCTGAACCGACCGGCCGACACTTCGAGCCGTCCGGCACGCGGTTGCCCTGGCTTGTCATCCCGCGAGTCCTTTCGATCGGATGCGAGGGGGGATGCCTCGTACTACCACGAGCGGGCGAGTATCGAGGTTCCCGGTGAGCTGGTAACGGGGGAATCCAAGTGAGACCTCGTGCCCCGTTCGATAGGGTCGACTGAAGCCCGGAGGCGATCTCATAAAGCATGGGCGCTCGGTCTGCAGGAATGTCGGGTCCATTCGATAGGACCCGATGGCTCGATGCCTCCCTCCGAGGGGATCTCTCTGCATGTCGTGCGCCCTGCCTTGGATACACATGAGGGGCCTCGAGGGCTTGGCCCTCGAGCGATGCTGCGAGTGGCGCCCCTTGGTGTCCCTGACTCGGGTGCTCGAAGGCGGCTGTCGAACCCTCTTCGAGGGCCAGCCTTCGCTGCTTCGAGGCTTAGGGCCGGGGCCCGTTTTTACCTTCTTGAAGAAGCCTCCGTCGCTTGGAATCCTTCTGCCCGTTGGGCGCGCCTTTTTAGGCGAGGTAGTGGAGATCGTGGCGCTAGGGCGACTGACAAGAAGTCAGAGCGGCGACCGTGGTGGGCCTGGAGGAGCGGAGCGAGTGCGGAGTTGCCGCGTGTACCTGTCGACCAGCTCGAGATGTGGTTAGGTGGGCACATTAAATGCGTGCGGTTACCTTTTCGCCGCCGTGAGAGACCTCGCCCGTTAGGGTTTTCTCTTATAAATATCGAAAGATGGGTGAGGGATTCTTTTACTTTGCCTTTGCCTTCAGCCGTCGCAGCTCCCGCACGCTTTCTCCCCAAACCAGCGATAGGTAATCTTCTCGGCCGCCCGTCCGCCGCTCAGATCCGCGCCGTCGCCGCCATGGCCGCCCAGTCCCAAGTGCTGCCGCCCGAAGACTGGAGCCCGACGAAGACGACGCAGCAAGAGCTGGAGACGTTGGTGGAGCGGGGGATTCTCCGCCCCAACCCGCAGGAGGGGCCGGCGTGGTGGATTGTCCCGTCGGCGGACCACCGGGAGCCGCACCCGCCGGAGGGGTATGTGGTGAGCTTTACGCGTTACCACCGCATGGGGCTCGGCGTTCCGCCGAGCCGCTTTATGCGGGGGCTGGCTCACCACTTCGAGGTGGAGCTCCAGCACTTCTCCCCCAACTCGATCTCGCACGCCGCCATCTACGCCGCGGTGTGCGAGGGATACCTGAAGATCGAGCCGCACTGGGAGATGTTCGTCCACCTCTTCCGGGGCGAGCTCTTCCACAAGGCCGTGAAGCCGAGCGGGAGGAGGCTCGCGCGCGTGGGCTGCCTCACCATCACCACGAGGACCGGTCCCTCGTCGGCCAATGTCCCCCGCAACTATCTCCGCTACAAGCTTTCCACCAACCAGGCGGGGTGGGATGACCACTGGTTCTACCTGCGGAACGAGGGCGGCCTCCTTCCGCAGTACACCGGCAGGGTCATCACCCAACGCCAGAAGAAGTGGAACTGGGGCGTTGCGGCGGACAGGCAGCGCCACCTGACGCCGCTGATGGACATGATGAAGGCGTTGGTGGAAGAGAAGAAACTGACCGTCCAGGCGGTCATCTGGGCGTTCCATCAGCGGAGGGTTCTTCCTCTGGTAGACCGCCCCCTTCTCATGTTCGAGATGGGGCCAAACACCCCGCTCGAGGCGCTGAACCAATCGAGGATGGCCGAGGAGAGACTGTCTCGGAACGAGGCTACCTCCCGGGTGACGGTCACGGTCCACGGGTCGTTCCGCCCAGAGGAGGCCAACCTGATCGCCATGGCGCCCGACGCAGGGCGCTGTAACACCCCGATTTTTAAATAAATAAAATAAATTAGAATTTTATTAGGAAAATGGTAAAATCCTAGATGGAGGAAAAATTTGAACCAGATGTTTGTTGCATTCATGCCGGTGCATAATTTTATTGGGTCAAAAAGAATTTTTGTTAAACCCGATTAGGGCGAATCGAATTTATTCTATTTCGAAATTAAATAAAAAGGTTTATAAAAATTTTACAAAATCAAACTCAAAATTTGATTTCAAAACCTAGGGAAAACCTTTTGAAAATTTTCAAACTTGATTTGAATTCAAACTGTTTTGAAAAGGGTTTTCAAAAGAATTTAGAAAAGGCTTTGAAAAGAAAAGAAAAAGAGAAAAGGAAAACTCTCTCAGGCCTCATTCCCTTGGCCCACTCCCTCACCAGCCCTCCCTTCTCCCCAACACCACCTCCTGGGCCGTAACCCACGCCGCCGGCCCATGGCCACACGCCCGCTCCCTCCCCGCGGCCCAGCGGACGCACGACGCGCGCCTGCCTCGCCCGCACTCCCTTCGCTCTCCCGCGCGGCCCGCACAGACGCTGCCGCAGTGCCACCATGCCTTCTCCTCTCGGTCTCACTGCCACGCGGGCCCGTCCTGTCAGCCGTCATCCCCAACCCCCCGACCGAGACTTCCGCTCCGCCCTACGCGCATGAAGGACCGCGCTGCCACCGCTCCTCTCCGCAGCCGCCACCCCATCTCCCTCGGCCTATTTAGAAGCCCTAGCCGCCGCCCGCGCCTGCCCATCCCCTTCTTCCCCACGACCGGGACGTCTCTGCTCCCGCCGGCCGCGCCGAGCCTCACCTTCTCCACTGGCTGCGGCTGCCACCGAGAAGCCCCTCCTCTGCACTGACCGAGGCAACAAGCGCACCCGGAGTTCCACACAGAGGAGGAGGACTCACCACGCTGGCTTGGACCGACCCTAGCTCCAGAGCCGTGCAACGGACTGCCGCCACACCGTGCACCCTTTGTCACCGTCGCGCGCACCTCCGAGCCTTCCCCGACCTCGAGAAGTCCCCTAGGTGAGCCGCCTCCGTCTCCACTCTCTCCCTATGCCTTTTGCTCGTTGAACCGTAGCAGGTAGGACACCCTAGCGCGGGCGACCTCGCCACCGTGCACGCATGGCGCCGCCGCGCACTGGCCAAGCCGTTACCCTCCCCGGTCACCCCGCACCACCGACGAAGGCTTCATCCAGTTCGCCAAGCCGAGCGCAAAGCCACAGAAACCTTGCCGCTCCACCCGTTCACCCTGACCCTCCCCGCCGCGGACGAGTGCCGAGACGGACTCGGTGCTCCGCCCGCTCTCGCCCGGTGCCCACCGCGAAGGCAAAGGAGGCCCGCAGCGCCTCCTGTCGACCTTCCAGCCGCCGCCAATGGCCGCCGCCGCGCTCTGAGTGCCCACCGCCGTGCACAGCGCCGCCTCGACTGCTCCCAACACCCCAGCGCCATCCATTTTGATTTCTACGGCCACGATTAGATTGGGAAAATACCCCTTCGAGCGGTGCACCCGGTCCATGATGGACTCGGCCGCTCCGTGCGGTCCACCGACGTGTGGTGCACCCAGCCAATCAACTCGCGCCACCTGTCGCCACGCAACGCCGCGTCAGCAGCCACGCAGCACCACGCCGACGCCTCTGCCAGGCGCCGCGCGTTTTGCAAAAGAACCCCCGAGTTTCCTTGAAACAAACCCGCCGTCCCCTGGCAGCCGTCCCCTGGCACTGTGCGCCGAGTCTAGCGCATCTCGCATCCTAGCCCCTGAGCTTTTGGGAAAATGACGCCGGGTCCCGAGCCTTTTCCTTTTCAGTTTCGATTTATTTTAAATTACAAAAATGAGTTCAGTTTATTTACAGAATTGCCACTCAAATTCAAAAGCCCATAACTTGCTCATCTTAACTCTGTTTCGACTCATTCAACTTGCGTTAGATTCGTCTTGTCGAGCTCTACGCAGTAGATCAGTTTATATACCGTTTTACTACTGTTGATGTAATGTTTTTTTATATTGCTATGTTTGGGCCATGTTTGATGTTTGATCCAGCGAGTGCGAGCTACGTGGAACCCCTGGATCAACCTTGTGCTTTCGTCGCTCCAGACCCTTCTTGTGATCCTGCAGTTTCGACCCAACCCGAAGGCAAGTGTCCTTAAACATCTTGCACCCGTATTTATTTTACTTTTGGTATTAGAGTAGTTAGATCCTGTAGATGCATGCAGTGTCTAAATTTGAATCCCATGATATGGTTTACTAGATCTTGTACTATTATCCTTGTCGCCTGGTTTGAGATCATATGGGTAGAAGTCATGCTTAGCCTTGCAGTCTTGGGATGGGCTGGTTAATAATTAATTCTGATTAATGATCTATGGAACACTTTGGGCTGATAATGTTGTAGTATGGTGAGTAGGTAAATCCGGCAGGATGGACCGTTGGTGGTGTGGTGCCATGTGACTTGGCGTACGGTTGCCGTGTGACTCGACGTTACAGTTTGCCATGGGACTTGGCGTTGGTTTGGGTTTGTGGTTTGTTATCCTGCCTGGATCCCTAGGACCCGGTTCTCGAAGCCTGTAACCCGGCAAAACAGCGCAAACCATGAGGCCTATATGGCTCTGGGACTGGCTAATTAATTAGAGAAGCCTTATGTCGTTATTAGTTACATATGGACATGGGACAGGGCTTCTTCTACGCAGGATACTGCTTGGTACGGGAGTGATTCCCAGGCTCGGGCGCCAGACCTGGTGTTATTACGGAAGGTAGCTCTACGTCGTGACATATGAAACTAATACGCATAGGAGGACTCTTTGTAACGGCCTTGTAGTGAACCCTGCCGACTCACCTTGGAAGTGGGTCAAGAGACTAGCTACCTCGGGCACAAGGGCAACACGACTCATGGGTAAAGATGTGCGAACTCTGCAGAGTAAATAAACTGATATATCAGCCGTGCTCGCGGTCAAGAGCGGGCTTGGACTTCTTCGAGATTAGTTGGTTACTGGTTACTGGTTCGGGTCATCTGATAGACTTCAGGTGTGGTTTGCCTGATGGACTTCAGGTGTGGGTGCTTGGTGCGACTCCAAGTACTGTTGCTTGGTGTGACTCCAAGTGTTGGTTGCTCGGTGTGACTCCGAGTGTGGTTTGCTCGGTGTGACTCCGAGTGTGGTTATTGTTCTGAGGAGACTGTGGTTATAACCTAGTAAATAGGTGCATAGGATTAATAGGATTTAATAGGATGTGTTGCTTTAGGCGCTTGAGTCAAACAGAGTCAGCCTACCTTTGTTTTTAGCCTCATAAGCATATTTCGTACACTTGCGGAGTACATTTCGATGTACTCACCCTTCCTCTTTGAACCCACTGCTACCCCACCCAGACGTTGGAGTCTACGCGTACGCGGAGCAGGAGTATCGAGAAGACGGTGGATACGACCCCAACAACTTGTACCCAGAAGACGGTGGATACGACCCAGACGACTTGCACTAGGATGACGCAGCCCCCGGTCGACCTTCCTGTGGAGATGGCGTCCAGTTTCCGAGAGTCTACATTAGAGTTAGACTAAGAGTCTGTACTTTTCTTTCAGACCCGAGGGTCATTTTTGTAATAATGTTAGATATATTAATAAAGCATTGTGTTGATATTTACTATGATGTGGATATATGTATGAAAATTGATCCTGGCATACATATATTGTGCTCCAATTTTGTTCTTAAAATTGGGGTGTCACAGGTGCCTCGACCCGGTAAGCCTCCCTCGAGCTAGACTGTCTCGAGCCTCCCTTCCTTTCTCTTTCTCCGAACCTTGTTTACTTTCCTTATGGTTTTTCTCATCAAGTTTCTTTTTGGCAGGGGGCATTCACATGTCGCGCGTCGAGGCCCCCGGTGAGGGAGGACGCCGCGGAAATACAGGTGAGGCGCCTCTCTGCTCAGAAAGACAAGGAGAGTAAGGATGCCAAGAAGAAGAAAGATAAAGAGAGGAACTTGCGTCGGGTGGCTCAGAGGCGAGCGAAGGCTCGTCGTAACCGGCGGCCTGGAGAGGAGTCCCCCGAGCTCAGTTCCACGAGCTTGGAGGAGGAAGACGACGATGAGGAGGAGAGTGATGACGAAGGGATGGATGCGCGTTTGAGGCGCGCGGGGGTCGTCGACATCAGGGCTGACTCCTCTTATGTGCAGGAGAACGTCCTGGAGATCCCCCCAGCGAAGGGATCGCGCGGGATGCAGCAGCGGAAGGCAGCGCCGAGCCCAGCCTCGTCGGAGGCTCAGGGCCCGTCGAGCTCCGTGCCGGACGTGCCCCCTAACGCGAGGAAGCCTCGGACTAGGAGCACCATTGCCGCGGCGCAGAAGGAGGCCACGGCCGCGTCGACCCAGGCGGGGGGTCTCGAGAAGGGCCAGTCCTCGAGAAGCGGCCAACACGTTGAGAAGGACTCCGGGCCCGACCGTCACAAGTCGTCGAGGGCGACGTCGAGCCCGCGGAGGAGCGAGCAACATGAGGGAGCGTCGAGCCCCCGTCACCATGATCATCGAGGGGGGAGCCCCTGGTCATCTCGTGGCAGCACCGCCGCCGGGAGAAGGAGGCAGGCGCGGGGGGGGGGGCATGACCGTCAGCACGAGCGCCCTCGTCGTGGCAGAGTGTAAAGACCTCCCGGCGCTCCTGCTTTCTCTCTCGAGCTGAGAGCCCGACGGTTGCCCCCCCCCCCCCCCCGTAGATCATGTAGCAGTCGCGCACCGAGGGGAAGTTGTCGTCCGCGTCCCCGTCATCGCGTCGATTGTTGTCCTTGCCCTTAGGCGCGTCTTCCTTCTTGTCGCCGAGCCTGGAGTAGAAGCCCTTCATCATTCGGCAGTCCTTCAACTTGTGATTCGTGGGACCCTTGTGGTACGAGCAGGGGTCCTCGAGCATTTTGTCGAAGACGGCTCCGTCAGGTGGGCCTCGAGGCTTCTTATGCTCGAGGGTGCCCACGAGCACTTCTTCATCGTCATAGTCATCGACGTTGCGCTTCGCCTTCTGACCTTTGCCTTTGTTCTTCTTCTTTTTGTTGTTGTTGTTGCTGCGGTTCTTGACGTCGTTGCCCGTGCTTGAGCCCTCCGGCGCGGCCACCGCCTTGCCTTTGTCCGTGGAGCGGCCAAAGAAGGCCCCCACTGCCTCGTCACCTGAGGCAAAGCTGGTGACACGATCCATCAGATCCTCGACCGTCCTGGGGCGGTAGCGCCCTAGCTCGTGAACTAGCTCTTGGCACGTCGTGCCCGCGAGGAACGCTGAGATGACATCCTCATCAGGCACGTGGGGGAGCTCGAGGCGCTGCTTCGAGAATCGCCGAGCGAAGTCGCGGAGGGGCTCGTCCACTGCCTGCCTGCAACGTCGTAGATCCCAGGGGTTGCCCGGGTGCACGCAAGTCCCCTTGAAATTCCCGTCAAAGACCCTGACTAGGTCGGCCCAGTCGTGGATCCAATCTGGCGGGAGCCCCTCGAGCCACCGACGGGCGGTGTCCGAGAGGTAGAGTGGGAGCTGGCGTATGATCACGCGGTCGTCGCTCTTTGCCCCGCCCAGCTGGCAACCCAGGCGGAAGTCGGAGAGCCATAGCTTGGGCTCGACCTCCCCGTCATACTTCACGATGTTGGTAGGTGGTCGAAAGCGGTCGGGGAGGGTCGAGCTGCGGATGGCCCGGCTGAAGACCCTGGGGCCTGGTGGCTCGAGGGCTTGCTGGTCCTCGTCACTGTCGTAGCGCCCCCCTCGATGGGCACTATAGCCACGCTCCTCGGCCCCTTTGTCCTTGCGCTGGCGGTTGATGTTGTTGCGGGCGTCATTGGGGTCTCGAGGTGGCCGGTTGTCGACGATCCGTTCCCGGACTGGCCTAGCTCGAGAGGCGTCCGGCTGGTGGACGGACGTCTCTCGCTCGTCGCGGGGCGTGTCTGCTGGTTTCCCCGAGGCCGCTCCGCGCCTGCGCGAGGCTGAGCTCTCGGCCTGTTGCAGAGCGGTCGTCTCAAGGAGGTTCTTCATCTCCCCGAGCATGCGCCTGGCGTCAGGGTTGGAGACGGCGGGTAGATCGCGGAGCAGCATCGCGGCCGCCACCACATTCTGCCCGGCTCGCGGGAAGCGCACCTCGAGGCGTGCTGGCGTCCCTTCCTCGAGGATCCGCCGGTGGACCTCTCGAGCGCGGCCACAAGCGTCTGCGCCTCGAGGCTGGGCTCGTTCCTGCACAAGAGTTTGCTCGAGCTGCAGCAGGCGTTGTCGTTCCTCCTCAGCCTTGGTGATCGCCTCCCGCAGCTGCGCGAGCTGCGCCGCCCGGTTGTCGTTGTGCTGAGGTGGCGCATCCGTTGCCGGGGGTTTGTTCCTCCCCTGAACACGTGATCCTCCCGCCGCAGCCACGTTGCTGGGTGCTTCGAGGTTGAGCACCGGCCTGGCGTCGCCGTCGTCATCGTCCTCGGCATCGTCCACGACCCCCTCGAGCTGGAAGCACTCCCTGGTGGGGTCCCAGAGGTCAGGGTAGTGGTAGTCGTACTCGTCGGAGTCGGAGCTGTTGACGTCGCGCTGCCCCGGCTCGCGCTGGGACTGCAGCTCACGGTACCACTCTCCGATGGTGGTTCGCCGAGGTGGCTCGACGGCTCGTGAGAAGCCGCGTTCGGCGTGCGCGGGGTAGACGATCTCCAGGTCGGTGGTGGCTCGTAGGAGCACGCCTGGACGTTCCTCCCGCTCTGCCGCCGCCCGGCCCTGATGACGCTCGTCGAGGTGGTGGGCGTAAACAGCTGCGGAGTTGTTGAGGCCGAACGGGGGCCGCTGGCGTCGAGCGCGGTACACCCCGTGCGGGAGGAGGCCAGGGGGTGTCGACGGAGCACGGCTCGGGGGCCTCTGGCCAGGCTCCCGGTCCGTGCGCATGACGAACACGAACTCGCTGGGGGAGTGCGCACGCGCCCTGGAAGTCTCCGGCCGCGCGCCGGGCAGGTTTCCCCTCAAGGACTCTGCGCCGGCCACGGGGAAGTGGGTGTACGCCGCGGGCACCGCCTGTGCCTGGCGGCGATGGTGACGACGGCGCCGCTCACGAGGTGGCGACGCGTGGTGGTGCGGGCGACGCGCCACGCCCCTCGCGCGGGGTGGCGTGACACGCCCTCCGCTCGGGCTTCCCGTGGAGAGCAGGGTCAGCTTGTTGCCGCTGCCGGTGGCCAGGAACTCGAGGCTCCCGAACCAGACGACGGCACCAGCAGAGAACGGAGGAGTGGAAGAAGCCATCCAGAAAACAACGAGAAATCGACTTCCGACACGCGAAGTCCCCTACCTGGCGCGCCAACTGTCGATGTTTCGATCCCGGGGGTATGACACCAACTAGTAATATGATCGCGTGCTCTCTTTCTGGATGGTGATGCAAGATGACACAAGGATTTATCCTGGTTCGGGCTAAGAAGGCCCTACGTCCAGCGGGGGGAGGAGGTTCTTGTATTACTTGCACCTAAGTGCTTGTACAGGGGCAATACAAGCTCAACGAGCGTGGATGAGAGTCTGGACTCGTGTAGTCTTGTGCGCACGCATGTTGCCGTGCGCGTGAAGGGCTCTGGTGTCCTCTTTTATAGAGCAAGAGGTGGCCAGGTTTACACAGGAGTGACACGGGAGTGATATGGGAGTGATATGTACAGCACTCAATACGGTGAAGGGTAGGAATTCTGTCTTGTCGAAGTCACTGGAGCCGGCGTGGGGGTTGCTGTTGAAGCGTCCTTGAAGCGTGGCTTCCATCCCGGGCGCTGATGTGGAGGCGTGGCGACGTGGAGGTCATGCAGCACCCATTTCGGCTCGTACGGGACGTGGCAGGGGCCCTCCGGATCTTGGGGGACCTGTCCTCCAATAGCATGAAAACAGTCAGGGCTCGAGGGGCGCTGAGCCGGCCTTGAGGTGGCGTCTACGGGGGGCTCGAGCCTCCGCGGGTATGGGCAAGTCCCGGAAAACCCGGTCACACAGTGGGAACCATGGTCTCGAGATGTGGCTCGAGCGTGCTATAGTGCAGAGTATGGCCCAACAGTGCTGTACTTGTGCCCTTTTGACCATGCTTGTGATGAAAACGAGGTTTGACTCTGGCCCTGGTTCACTGTGGCACGCGTCGGGTGTCAGAGGATGTGACCGGAGTAGGTGAACGCATTAAATGCGTAGTGTGGGATTGGCATCCGATGTCCGGTGCCGCTCGAGGGTGGCGTGAGGTGTCTTGAGGGATGGGTTACCGATCTAAAGAGGCTCGAGGTCCCCGCCTGGGGTCTCGAGGGATGGTGTATGACTGTTGCGGGTTCGAGGCCTATGTGCCGGGGCTCGAGGGGTAGGCTACCAGGAGGCGGTCGGTAAGGCTTTGGCGAGCCTAAGCTCCCTGGCGGTGGGCCAGCGTTGCAGGCCTCGAGGGGTTGGTTTTTTGGAAGGTTAGTCTAGCTGGGTTTCTTATTAATTGGTGCTCTAGGTTTAACCTATTTGTTTTGCGTTGATTGGGGTACCCCTTTTGCGGTCTCCCGACACTATTGAAATTGAAACCACATACTTGAATTCTTTCCTAGTAAAAAAACATGCTTGAATTTTTTAGGGGTTTACATGAGAAGTGACTTTTAATGTGAGCGACCGAGCTTTTATATATTTGAATTTTAAAGAGAGTGTGGCGCACCAGGATGTATTTGGTTGGATGAATATCATAGATGGTAGAAGGCCATTCATATATATAGGTTGTGTTTGGTTAGAAAGATAGGCTAGATATGGTATCCACCTTAGGGGATATTCCCACAAGATGATGGATACACGGACTCGCGAAAATACACAGTGATTTTTCTCACCTCTAGTCTCTCAACTCTCTACCCATGCTCTTTGACAAGGGTGGCGCTGCCCGCCTTGCCCCCACCACTCGCCTCTCCTTAGGCCGACAACCTCTCATCAACCTCTCTTTTTAAGGATGTCCATATTCTGTCCAATCTTGTGCTCGAACCAAACACACCCTTACATATGCTGATTGGATGCCATATTTTCTAATTTGTATGACCTGATTGGATGCCATGTTTTCTAATTTGTATGGGTCATATTGCCACGGGCTAGAGATCAAAGTGATGTATATAGGGTAGTGCACCAAATGTAGTCTCTAGTTTTTTTTTTATTTTGAAAAAGTCACATAAAGCCCAAAGGGTACCGATTTATGCCTTCCCATTATTACTTTTAGGCTTGTTTGGTATAACTGTGTTGTATTGGTGGAGCAGAGTTTTTTTTTGGCTTCGGCTCCACGAGCAAATTTATTGGTGGTGGAGCTAAAGCTGTTTTAAAAAATAATTGGTAAAACAACTTCTTACAATACTGTAAGATACTTTTTATTCTATCATGCATAAAAAAGTTAAGATGACTTAATTTGGCACGAAGAGAGTATGCTATTCAAAATGTCTTGGGATGAGGTTCAGTGGCAGATTTAAAGGGGGCTTGGGTGGGCTCCAGCCTCCTCTACAGCTGGTACATCAATGTAAAAATAGAGAGAATGAAGAAAAAAATAGGTGGAGAAAAAAAAAATATAAGAAAATAGAAAAAGAAGAAGAGACCAGCCTCTCTTTAGTTATATTCTGCATCCGCCACTAGCGACGTTCTCATTTGCATTCACGAAAATGGATCACACCGGCCGTTACATGATACAAGGAAAGGTGAAGGGCAAGTCTGCGAAAACGCTGCTTGCCGATCCTACCGATAGATCCTGCGCCGGCCTTCGCAGGTAACAGACAAGACAACAACAACAGGTGGAGGGGAAGACTGATGGATGGGTTCCACAACCACCACGAGGCACGAGCAAGCAGCATCGAAGCTTACCCCCACTACTTGTCACCTTCCAAACCGTCCAAATTGGTAGAGCAATACCGGCCGTATTGCCAATGTTACAACCCCATGTTTATTCAGGACTGACAATGCAAGAGCATGTGTCCGGCCTGGCGGCCTGGCTCAGTGGCTGTGTCTATGCGAGAGCTGATAAACAGCTGGCCAGCAGTCCATGTCATGAACACGAAGGCAGAGTAGCATCAACCGTAGACGGCACCAAAGAATCTATCTATCTTGGCATCATCATTCACAAATAGTACGTGCAAATTGCATGTAAAGCTGATGACATAATTAACAACAACGACGACGGCCATGAGAGAAATTTAAAGAACGTACAAGAGAGCATATGGTAATTTAAAGGCGCACGTTGAACATTGTTTTGAAATGACGACGATCATGTTCATCATCACCCCCCCCCCCCCCCCCCCCCACTTGTCAGTGTACACACATCATACAGAAGACGAGCGATGGAAGCCGAAGAGAACATCCATCAGCAACGGTGGTCCCTCTGACTCTGATGAGAGATCGAGAGAGCTCACACTGCTGACTACATGTTCAGACAAAATGGCCCCCAACATATACAACAGCTTGCGTACCTATTATACTACTCCCTCCATTCCAAATTATAAGATGTTCCAAGAATCTTGGAGAGTCAAAGTTTTTCAACTTTGACCAAAATTATAGAGAAAAATATAAAGATTTATACCATCAAATATACATATTATGGAAATATAACTAATGGAGAATCTAATTGCACTTAGTTGATATCATAAATATTATTATCTTATTATATAAATTTGGTCAAAGTTGAAAAACTTTGACTCTCCAAGATTCTTGGAATGTCTTATAATTTGGGATGGAGGGAGTACTATATATCGTTGCTAAAGAAGTACTAAGCCTAAAAAAAATAGAGTAACATACACAGCTTCCACACGTAGTATACATGCCACGTACGTACTAGTACCGGAGTGCTAAAGATCGATCCAAACCTAAAATGAGCTATAAATAAAGAAACTAATGAACTGGCGCTACTACTATTCAGTAATTTTCAGAGACAGACAGGAGATCAGATCGAACTCCTTTTCTCTTTCTTTTCTGTGACGAGGACAGGGACAGGAGAACTCATTACGGCAGATATGAGATACCTTCTGGTTCTGCTAGTTGTGCGTGGGCGGGTGCCTGCGGACGGAGTGGTAGTCGGCGGTGAAGGGTATCCGGCCGCCACCGAAGTTAAACTGCGGCGAAGCAGCAGGCTTCTTCTTCCAGTTCCAGCTGCTGGTTCTTCTGAACCTGCGGCGGCTGTTCGTCTGCACCGCCGCCGCCTCGTCGTCCTCCTTCCTCCTCCTGACGGTCGCGTCCTCCCCGCCCTCCGCCGTTCTCGCCGCCGCCGCCGCAGGCGGTCCTGAGCTGCTCACGTCTTGCCGCCCTCCGTCGCCGCCGATGGCCGCCATCAGCGTCAGCTCTGCAAATGGAACAGGTGCATGCATGCATATGCATGCATCAGGTGCCAGCCACATAGGACATAGGAGTATATACATACATCATCATCGCGCAGGCAGAAACTGTCTGAAATGACAGAGACAGAGACTCGATCGGAAAGGAGAGCGGCCATGACGATCTGACAGAAGTGCGTGCGCGTGCGTGTGCGTGTGCGTGTTTAGTTTACCTCTGCGCGCGGTGGCGACGACGACGACGACGGCGGGGCTGAGCGCGGCCAGCAGGAGCAGCAGGCCGACGACGCACTTCAACTGCCGCCGCATAACTAACAACTACCCTATTATCACCAGCTAGCCGGCCTCTGAAAGAAGCAGCGTCAACCTGAATACGGCCGACCAGATCGACTGAGACTGACTGACTGAACTGAACACTGAAGTCGATCTGAACTTCTGAAGGGGAAAAAATGGAGACCGCCTCGGCCTGGGCAGGAACGAAACGGAGAGGCTGGCAAGCAGAGATGTTTTAAAGGGGCCGGGGTTAGTTGTTGTTCAGAGGCACGTACGTACATGCACGTACGCCGGTACGCGTACACACACCATTGGTCAAAGCTTTGGACTCCATGCAAGCATGGTGTGCTGTCTGTCCCTGTAAGTACGTACTCCCTCCGTTCCAAATTATAAGTCGTTCCAAATTATAAGTCGTTCCAAGAATCTTGGAGAGTCAAAGTTTTTCAACTTTGACCAAAATTATAGAGAGAAGTACAAAAATTTGTGACATCAAATATATATATTATGAAAATATAACTAATGAAGAATCTAATAATACTTAGTTGATATCATAAATGTTATTATCTTGTTATATAATTTTGGTCAAAGTTGAAAAACTTTGACTCTCCAAGATTTTTGGAAGGACTTATAATTTGGAACGGAGGGAGTACTTAATTTTAAACCCTTTGGTGTGCATGGGGCTCCGCGTGCGGCCTGATTAACCGAGCTTGGTCATTGGCCTGATGGACAGTTTGTCCCCCCGGCCCATGTCCCTTGTCACTTGTCAAGCTCGATCCTGCTTGCTTGCTTCTCCCGATGGTAATTTGCCTTGCCAAAAAAAAAAAATAAAAATAAAACAACTTGGATCGAGGCCGGCCGGGGTTGAAGAAGAGATGGATCTTGATGCCGTGCATCGATCGTGTTCGTGCATGCATGGGCCCAGTGCAGTGCAGTCGTCGCGTCCTGTCTGGATTCATCAGCTCGAGCGAGCCAACAACGACGTGGGCGTCCGTGCCGTGCGCCCAAGCAGATCACTACGACGACGCCGCGCCGTGCCGCGCCATGGTATTGCGTGAGCTAGCGACGACACGGGCGCATGGCATGTTGCTGGCCTCGTCTTCAGACCTCAGGCAGTCAGGCGTGGCTCTCCGCGCCAATCATGGCGGCATGATTTCCGAAAGCTGGGACGACGACGACCTGCGTGCCATGGCTTCGACACCGACACCGGGGACGGGGACCTGCTGCATGTTATTCCTGCTGGTTACGAGGAGGACTGGACAGCAGGGGTCCGTCCGTCCTCCACCGGATCTCCTCTGGTCCGAAACTGATGAACGGCTACTACAGAGTTTTTTTTTTTAAAAAAAAATATTCCCAACAACCAGACAGTCAACTCGGTCTTTTTGGAAGGGAGATCCCGGTCTCATGCATCTTTGCTTCGTGCTGCCGCCGTGTCAATGTCAAGGGGCGCTCTACTGTACTCACTCTGTCCTCGTAAAACATGTCGTTTACGATAGCGGCACGGTCTCTAAAACGCAACTTTAACCTCTTGTTTTTTATAAAAAATATTATAGAAAAGTGATATATGCATAAGTATTTTTCAAGACAAAAATTTATTCATATAATTTTTATATTTGCAAACTCAACAACTAAAAAATTATTGATGATTTATATTCCTAATAATGTTTGACCTAAACCTTTTTCCATAACGACATATTTTACGAGTACGGAAAGAGCATGTCCTCCATAGCGAAAGGGCATGATCTCGCTCTCAAGTCTCAACTCAGGAGCCGGCTAAAACGACTATGCACATGCACATATACACACCTGGCCTCTTATATTGAGATTGAGCAGGTAGGTTTTGAGATTGACCAAGTTACTATAGAAATCCACTCCATCTGTCTACAATGATTCAAATACTGTGCCCAATAAAAATGGTGGTTTTAGGGGACATATAATAAAACTAATATTCACCTAAACGGTAAACAGTCGGACACCACCTACTGTTCAGTGTTTATTCGAGCTACACAGCCACTTGAACGGGTTACATGGTCAATTAAACAAGATAAATGGCCAATTAAACGGACACGGCCAGTAGCAAATTTTAAGAAAAGTAATTAAGATGCATATATAGAACTCTACCC
Organism: Coix lacryma-jobi var. lacryma-jobi; assembly: GCA_009763385.1. NCBI lineage: Eukaryota > Viridiplantae > Streptophyta > Magnoliopsida > Poales > Poaceae > Coix > Coix lacryma-jobi. The sequence continues at coordinate 173,713,666 of CM019822.1, read as the reverse complement.
CTTGAAGGTGTTTATATCTAACAAAAGGACGAAAGGTGTGTAGTTCTTCACATACCTGACGATGACTCACTACTGCACAAAGGCCCTTTAGTCCCGGTTGGGAAGGGGCTTTAGCCCCGGTTTCCTAACCGAGACTAAAGGTATTAGAACCGAGACTAAAAGTCACCTAAAAAATAACATTTAGTCTCGGTTGGTAATATCTACTGAGACTAAAAATTGACTTTTAGTTTCGGTTGGTGTTACCAACCGAGACTAAAAGTCGACCTTTAGTCCCGGACGTAATTTTTTGTCGAGACTAAAGCTCAGTTGATAGATCGACCAGAGGCCTTTTTCTCGTAGTGACTTGGAGTATGTAGGAATGAAATTGGCTCTTACTTTTTTTGTTCATATTGTTGCTTTAGTATTCAAACTTATTTTTTTTTGATCCAACCATATCTGTATTACAGGATAAGGAAACCAAGTACATCCGCGTACAAATACAGATACGGAATATAAGGATATATGGACAGCTGTCCCAGCCATCTTACACAAAAGCCCTTGAAGAGAAACAAAATTACATTGAAGACCCTGGACTTTGTGCTCGCCGTAATCGCCAGAAGCTTCCTTCGCCCGCCGCCATGACGCCGTCGCCGGCCGCCGACGAGGAAGAAGAAGCCTGTGCAATCCCAGATCTGGAGGAGCCCCATCGCCATAAGGCTTTGAAGAGAGCCGTAGTAGCCACCCGACACCGAGGACGAGATGAAACCGCCGTTGAAGAAGCATCGGCCGGGGACACACCCCGAGCCCCTCCGACCCTGAATCGAAGCTCGCCTACGACTCGCGCCGAGGGAAACCCGAACTCGATCCACTCTCCATCCAGCCACCAAACCCACAACTTATTTTAAGTGAGAGCAACAAGAAATGTCTATCCACGTGCAAACCTATGTGCACTCATCACGGGGACGACCAAGCAAAGTAGGGGGATTCTTTTTCTTTACCTATCTACAATCATGTCAGTGCAAACAAGGAAGGCAGGGACACAAAAAAAAATATTGGCGTGAGGGATGATGGGATCCTAGAAATTTATTATTCAGAAGAATGTAACTGAAGCACTGTAGCAAGGCCCACACTCTGTGGGACAATAAACAACCGTTGAGGAAGTAAGAGCATCCGCAATAATAAGAGCCAGTATCTAGCTCTAAGCACTCTAAGAGACAACCCTTCAAATGACATATCTCTTAGCACATAGCTCTTAATATAAATGACCCCACTTATCATTCTCACATAATCTCGAAGTATGTGTATAAGACTATCTCTTGAACAAGAGATAGCTTTCTTCTCTCTCCTATTAAAATATGAGAAAATATTCTATGAGCTAGCCAAGAGCTAACCACCGGAGACGCCCTAAGTACGTGGTGGTTGTTCCATCCCTTCCTCGGTAGTCTCGTCCATTCCTAAAACGACTAATATTTAATAAAATTATATATGCATCTAAACAAACACAGCTATAACCATTTGAAAAACATCTCATTAGCTGGCCAAATATAGCTAATAGCAACTAAAAGATTGTCAAAATGAATACCCTTTTGCTCATCCACTATTCCCATCTCCCTTTTGCAACATACCGTCTCACTAGACAATAATAAAGACATGCACATTCTATACAAATTCAACATTTCAACCATTTGTTGCCCGATGGGTCCAAACAGTAGTAAGCTATTAGTCTATTAACCAGCCAGCAATTTCTAGCTCCTAACGAATCCCAACAGGCCATAGGACGTCTATTTTTTTTATCAGAAAATCTCATGCCTAAATATATGTTCTTGAAAGTTGTAAACTTATGTTGCACGTAACTATTTGTGTACAGATGTATGATGACAGCTTCTCAACATGATTTGTTCGTCACAACTTTTATGAGAGAAAACGTTGTCACGCAACTTCCAAAAAAGTTTACTGTTCACTTGTGCATCAGCCTAGGCGTTCAGTTCCTCGGTTCTTGACACAAATTCGGTTTTTTGTGAATAGGAACTGATCGATTTTTCGCAAATCTGGGAACCGAGCAAAATTAGTTTCGGTTCGGTTCCGGTTCCGACCGAAGTAACCGAGAATTTACACAAGCAGCAAAACAAAGATTAGAAGAATAGATTTTTTTAAAAAAAAGTTTAATGCCGAGATTTTAAAAAAAATGTGAAGGCATGAGGCTATGAGGGGGTGTCGTCCACCTTTTATATCTAGGGTTAATGCGGTATTAGACCTAGGTTGTAAGGTTTATTGGGCTTGTTTGTGAATTTTGGATATTTTTTGTTATTTCAGTTAACCAAGATAGAGAACCAAATTGATCCGGCTAAATTCGGTTTCTGAGAAATGGTAACAGAACATCGAACAGTCCTTTTTGTCTTTTTAAATTTTTATAATACAGACTAAACGTACAAGCACAAGATTTTGGAACAACTCGATTAACTATTTTTTTTTAACAAACAGTTGTCATAACGCCATTAGTATACGATTGCAAAAGTAGGATGAGTGCGGAGTAATTAAGGACGAATGTTGCTCAACATAGACGGGTTTATAACAACATGTAGGTATGTACTGTAGCTGCTACCCGGGCCACGCACTACTCGACCGACAGAGCAACCAGCAACGGCAAGTCGGCAAGGGGGAGAGGAGAGGCAGTAGGCCGGCAACTCCGCCGGCCGGGCACTGCACACTGCTCCCACGTCCGGATGGACTCCGGAGCCAGGACCGGGAGAGGACCACCGGGACCGCCGCAACGCGTCCTCGAGTCTCGACGGCTCGATCTCGCACGGATGAGAGGCCGCCGGAGCGCAGGCCACCCGGACCCGGGGCGTGTGAAGGCGCGCACCGCCAGGAACAGGACTGCGTGCGTGCGTGCGCGCGCGTGTTCGTCCTACGTTCGACGTGCAGTGCTCGGTCGGGGGACACGAGGGCGTGCGCGGCGATCCAAAAGTCCGCCCGGTATCCAAATTCCACCACACGTCCTCGTCGTCGGCCGCCGCGTTCGAGGCCTGCGGCGGTCACCGCCAAGCATAAAACGTCGTGAAAACATAGTTTTATCTCTTCTTTTTTTAGTAAGTGTGTCACCTAGGTCTCTGAACTTCAAAAATATATTTCTGACCCCCTAAACTTTAAATGGTACTCCCTCCATGTCTCTTTTAGAGTTCGTTTTGGACAGCGACACGGTCTCCAAAACATAACTTTGACCACTTATTTTTTAAAAAATATTTGTTATAAAGGGGTATATATATACTTTTATGAAAGTACTTTTCAAGATAAATTTATTTATATGATTTTTATATTTGTAAACTCAATAATTTAAAAGTTATTCATGATTTATATTCCCAATGTTTGACCGAAACCTTTTCCAAAACGAACTCTACTTGTGATATCGAGGGAGTACGCCACAGGCTCATAAGTACCACATGGACACGTGATGTGATGTTACTACGTGGAAAAATAATATGCACCAAACCCTCCTGAAATCCGATCCACGTCATAGAAAGTGTGGTCCTGGTCGTAGGCCAGATAGTGTGCGTGTGACTCCAATCGGGCGATGCTTCCGCGCGTGGCTGCGGTCGAAGAGCTCGAGCGGAAGCATCGTTGACGACCAGGACCATGCATTCTACGATGCACCATGACACCACCTCACCCTCCACCCGCTGATGCTCCGCTCGTAGTCCTTAACAGCAAGCACCTCTGTGTCGAGGGTGCGGGACGCTGATGCTCCGCTCGTAGTCCTTAACAGCAAGCACCTCTGTGTCGAGGCAGCTCCTGCACCGATACATTGATGTGGATTGAGTTGTAGGGGGTTTGATGCATATTTTCTTTTACCATATAGCAACGTCACATCAACACAAAAAACTCACATGAAAAGTATGAGTATGTGATGTACCACCTAACAAGTTTAGGAGACTAGAAATATATTTTTAAAGTTTCATGTGTCACTTAACAAGTTTAGAGAACCAGAAATATATTTTCAAAATTTAGAGACCTATGTGACACACACTTATAAGTTTGAGGGGCCCATGCATTTAACTCAAACACAAACATGGGCCTGCAAAAATATCACCAAGCATCACCTACGTGCCGCCATTGCATTTCGCAAGCATTGAACTAAACGCTCAGGCATCGCCAATCCTTCGCACTTTGCAGGAGAGGGTAGGAGGATGAGCCATCATCTCTTTATCAACAAAATTATTATTATTTCACCTCTCATGTAAAAAAGAACCCAACGGCAACAACAGAGCCCTCAATTGTATTGTATGAGGAAGGAAAAAGAGAACAAAAACAAGCTTCCTACTACAGCCAAACCAATCACCCAATTGAATAAGTTACACAAAGGGAAGAAGAATACATACAGACGGCTCCCAACCCTAACCTTTCCTGTTACTATCCATCCATTCTTTCCTTTTTCTTCAGCTCCCAGAGGTTGCTGTCACTTTGAAGCAGTCGATATTGCACAGCCTCACCGACTTCATCATGCCTCCAAACCTGTTGGTTATACACACACAGAGAGACACACCATTTCATCACAGAAATCAACAAAACCTCAACATGTGATCGTGGGCAATATATTATATATAAAGCATCCTACTGATGATTGTAAAACATGTGTCAGGTTGGTAGGGTAAACGGTACCGGTCAATGCTTTTCCTCGGCCGATCCGACTGGTCGACGCTAGCCCGCGGCCTATCAGGATGGTCCACGCTCTTCCTCGTCTTGTCCCTCCTATCCGTACTGCCCCGTGGTTTCTCCCGCCGGTCCGTGCTGTGTCTCTGGTCGATGCTTGGCCGCGTTTTGTCCCTGCAGTCCGTGCTCTTCCTCGAGTCCTCCGCTGTGCATTCGGGCTCCGTCGGGGTGCGGTCCGACGGGCCTGAGCTCTTTGTGGACTCGTCAATTGGAGGTGGGGGTGGCGATCTCTCAATGGCTCCAACAAACTTCTTCAGGTGTTTGATGTATTCCGGGTACAGTTCTAGGTTACAGTGGTTCCCGCCTTTGATCCACAGCGGCTCGTACTTCACTTCAGCAAGCTCCCACAGTGACCGCCCATGGGAACAGTCAACAACCTCATCGGCTGTACCCTGAGAGAAGATATCATATTAAAATCACAAGCATGTGCATGCTGCTTCTACATCTTTGACTAGAATGAACAACCTGGACAACTGGAGAAAACTTTGGCGACTTTATAGCAAAGATGACTACAAGTATAGTATGAAATTGTAATATGAGCCATGACAAAGTTGATCCTACTAACAAAATAATTGTCCCATGTTTCCATAAAACACTAGCCTTCAATTGTGATTCAGCTTTCTAGTCACCAAACCTAGAAACCTTTTACCATCTAATTAAGTCTTCCTGCCAGAAACAATAGCTTTGATAACCCTACCTATAGTGCTCGCATGAGGATTGTTTCACTAGCAGGTTAGCCCAAACTTAATTAACATGATGTGTTGCCCAAAGTAAGCATACCTTTAAGGGAACGTATGCTATGCAAACTAGACTCCTGTGCAAACTATGCAAACTCAAATCAAGACCACAAGAATCTAATCTGATGGCTGGTAATTTTAGCATTCAAACCCCCCCCCCCCCCCCCCCCACTCATCCTATCCGGCTGTTGCAAAACACCCCAATCAGTGGAGGGGTTTGAGTGCTAAAATTACCAGCCATCGGATTAGATTCTTGTGGTCCTGATTTGAGTTTGCATAGTTTACACATGAGTCTAGTTTGCATAGCATACGTTCCCTACATTTAAAGCAACAATCAATAATAAGTCAATTACATTTGGTAAAGCCCCAATTGGATAGTGTGAACTGCTTGTGGTATTGTTTGATACAATTGTAGACATCATAAAGAATCATGTGTATCATATAGTAAATACTGACAGCACTTTTTCAGAAACTAAAATGTAACAAATTCTGGTGAAAAAAAGAACAGGTCTTAAAACAAATACCCAATGCCTAAACCAGAAATGTAGATTTGTGTAAACAGGGCCCTGTTTGGACAGCAAATTTGGGTCAAATCCTTCCTAAAAATTCCTGGAGCTATCCCCTCATTAAAACAACCCCCAGGTAGGACTAGAGTCCAGGGCTTGCCATAAAATTAACCACAACAAACATTTCAAATAATGAATGTCTATGGGCATTCCCTCCATTAAGAGGCTTAAATGCCATAACACTTATCTACAAGTTCATGGAAGTAACATTAATAAAGCACATTAAATTAAAGCGACAAAAAAATCAAATGCATGTGCTAATGAAAAATTCAAGAAAGAGCGAAAACATGCATGTGCTTATAAGGTTTGCTATAGAAATGAAGGATACTCACATGTATCACTAGCACGGGACACCTGACTAATGGAACTTTGTCGATGTTCTGCAAATACAAGGCAAATTTAGATGTGGTTAAGCAATTAATAAGATCAAGAACATCGGTATATTACTTACCTTGTATATGTCAAACCAGTACGTATGTTTTACAGGATACATCACTCTTAAGCCAGACAAAATTGGACTATGTAGAACAACCGCTCTCAAACGAGTTAATCGGGATGCTAAGTCCAAAGTAGGACCACTGCCCACTGATTGGCCATAAAGAATGATATTATCCTCAGCAGCTCCATAGGTTTCTATGAGGCATCTGTATACAGCTTCTATGTCAGCATAAGTGTTTTGTTCACTAGGCTGCAGTATCAGATAAAGATAAAGGGTTAGCATCATGAGCATCAATGATATTAAGAAAAAGTTAGAAGTTACCAACAAATAAAAGTGTGTACCTTCCCAGTGGATTGCCCATAACCAGAATAGTCATAGCTGCAAAGTAATGGTAGACAAGGTATTAATACTTCACCCAACTAGACTAAAAGGTGTGCAGCGGGGAGGGGGCTGAGGGGTTCACCATGCGATTTCCAAAACATAAGGACCTTTGAAAATGGTTTCATCTGACAATATCTTATTTTTTGGATTATTATGAAACCTCCTTAACACAAACTGCCAATATCAAAGAAAAATTGAAGTGCAGTTATGACACTCAACCATGTGAAATTGCCAACATATGGATCACACAATCACTTTGAAGTTATGCACACCAATGTATTATCCAGCAGCTAATGGTTCGAATAGGTTTTGCTATAAGACAACTTTGACCCTTAATGTGGTTATTCATGGATGTAAAATAATTTTACTTAGCTCTTTTGTGAAAAAAAAGTTTAAGTGACTTTTCTGAGTCACTTCCAGCTGTTAATAGTGGAATCATGACTCATATTCATCCCTTTCTTTCATTTGATGAGAAAAAATGAAAGTCAGCTGATAGTGTATCTACGTTAATGCAAAAGACATTTCAGTTTGCTAAGTTACGTTATAGGAACACGTATCAGTAATCACAGATAATGAACACTGATGACTGAGTTATGAATGGTATCTAGTAATCATGCAAGAAATTAAAGTATAACAGAGGTCCCGAGGTAGCCACAAAAGCCCTATGGACCATGTCAGTAGCAGTCCTCTGTGATGTTGAAGTTACATTACTCAACCAAACACAATCAACTAGTTACAGTAACTCATTTAACAGTAACCACACAACATGATGATATGTGGCAAAATGCATGGCTATAAAGAGGACAAAAGGTAGGTTTAAAGGACAGAGCAATAAGAAAAAATATGAAAGGAGTTTTAATTATATTAGCAAACAACATAACAAAAGCAAGAAAAAGCTTGGCTTAAAGAAAAGGAGCAGAGGACAAACCAACAGGCAATTCTTTCTAACCACAGAATTTTAAATTGGCTACAGCAGCTAGATTCACTGAATCAATCAATGATTCTGACTTCGACAATCAACCACCAGACCACCAATCAGCAGGCACATTGGACCAAGAATTGCTTTAATAGCTTTATCCCCCCCCCCCCCCTCCCCCCGAAACATGGGCCTTAAAGTAGTGTAGAATGGAAATTTAAAAACAAAGATTCCTCATTTGCTGAGCTATTTCACCAACCAAACACGAACAGCGAAAAAATGGGCTAAAAGCAGAATCTTTAACAGAAGAGTGCTCAAAATAAAGTGTCAACAGTTGAGCAAGAAAGATACACCATTTCTATTTAAAGAACAATAACTCTAAGAATTGTGTCTCCTAACTTCCGCTTATGGAGAGTAACCAACTGCCAATAATTAATTTAACCGTTTGAACACCTCCTCAGATAGTAAATAACAGTAGATTTGCAAAATTATTCCACAACTGAAGCTTTTGACCAACAATTTCAGTATTAGAACTTTACAAGCGCTACCAAACAGACAAACTGCATGAATGTATGTGTCAATTTCATGCTCCTGCAGCACGTTCTATTTCAGTGCACTGCTACCAAAAAAAAATATTGTCTGTACCACACTCCATTCGTGAACAGTTCCAATTAAAGCAGAAAACGTCATATCATCTAAGGATCAAAATGTATGCAAACAAACAGAAACCAGGCTCCATTCCACCTCACATAGAATCAAGTCAGTCACAAAATAACCTATGGCAATTGGGAACTAAAAATCTAAATGCTATTTGTGCTATCTAACGCTAAGTAAATTACATAGACTGGAGAGCAATCGCCTCAAACAGACATGGCCAGGTTTACTGCAATCATAAAATGAAACAGCCTCACAGAAAAATCAAAATGACAGCCACAAATCAGCTAGCGTAACAGTGTCAGACATAGGATTTTCAAAGTCAAGATAGAGTGTGTACAAACACTGGCAAACAAAGGTCAGGGATCAATGCTTATACGAAGATAGTGAACTTGGAGTAACAAAAAAAAGGAAACTTGTGCTAGAACTACTGCAAGCAAACCCAGCAGCATCAAGCAGTATCCCAGCATTTGCACAGCTTCATCCTGAGATCACGAATGTCTCAAGCCAACAGTAATTAGTAAGCTTGCATCTATCATCGAAGCTAGTAGGAGGCACCAACCCCACTGATCCGCCCAACAACATTTCATCCGAATGAACACGAGCGGCGGTAGCTCCGATCCAGAGACACACGATCAGGAAGATCCCAAGGCCACACTGCAAACCCCCAACAGCACAGAATTGCAAGGAGGGGAGGCACCGAATCGAATCGCAATCGGAGCCAATGCAACTCAATCGGGGAGAGCGCGTGGAACGGAACGGAACGGGCTGGGCGTACGCGTACCCCATGAGGTTGACGTTGAGGTGGGCGCTGAGCTCGACGAAGAGCTCGTACATCTGGCCGAGGTCGGCGGCGTTGCCGTGGGAGTAGAGCAGCGTGAGCTTGGCCCCCGCCTGGCGCACGTGCATCGCGACCACCTCCGTGCCCCGCTTCGTCCGCAGCCGCCGCGCCTCCACGTTGCCCCTCCGCGGGACGCCCGTGAGCTCCACGACCGCGCCTCCGCCGCCGCCGCCCTTCTCCTCCCCCGCTGCCGCCGGTGGCTCGGGGGCGGCAGGGTCCGCTGCAGCCGCCGCCGCCGCCGGGGGCGGCTGTTGGGGCTGTGGCTGCGGCTGCTCCACCCCGTACGACGGCGGGCTCGGCGGGAAGAAGGCGAAGCGCGCCGCGACCGTCGAGGTGACGGCGCCCATCTAGGGTTAGGGTTTGCGGCTGGGCTGTGGGAGGCGGAGGGGAGGGAGTGCCGCGGGGGAGAGGGGAGGTGGATGGTGAGCGGAGCGCGTCGACGGTTTTCGGTTTCGTTTGGCGTCGTGGAAAGAGGGAGAGGGGAGGCAGAGCCAGCGCTCTTTGGAATTCTGATTCTGAATTCTCAATTCTGGGCGTGAAATTTGTGAAATCGTCAATTGTGAATTGTGATGATGATTTGGGTGGGTTTTTTTTGGGGCACGAGGGCTCGGCTCCGCAGTCGTTTGAAGGAGAACTGGTCTCAACAACCTCGGTCGGACTTTTTTTTTTAAAAAAAAAGAATTGAACAGTTTATTAGAAGAATGAAATATAGAACGATAGTGACGTGCAAATACCATTATGATATTTTGGACCATATGTACTGCGCTATTAAAAAAATAGATAGGAGTACTATATATTGATAGTATTGGTACTACTTGATATATGTCCATGGTCTATATTTAGATAGTACTCCCTCCATCCCAAATTATAAGACATTCCAAGAATCTTGGAGAGTCAAAGTTTTTTAACTTTGACCAAAATTCTAGAGAGAAATACAAAGATTTATGACATCAAATATGTATATTATGAAAATATAACTAATAAAAAATCTAATTGTACTTAGTTGATATCATAAATATTATTATCTTATTATATAAATTTAGTCAAAGTTGAAAAACTTTGACTCTCCAAGATTTTTGGAATGCCTTATAATTTGGAACGGAGGAAGTATTTGTGATGAAATGTAGGCAATTGGCGAGATATGAACCTTTTTGGGTGGTTACACTGTCAAATCTATAGGCTAAGAGCACCACAATTATGGCAATACTTTATTTAAATAGAGTTATATGTCGCTTGCGGCCAACTATTATGGTTTCTCATGTATAGACTAATCACATGTAATACTTTATTTTAGGTGATATATGTCGCTTGAGGCCTGTTTTTTTTTCATCTTAGCAGTTTTTTTTATTTAAATAGAGTTGTATTTTATTTACTTAAAAAATAAATTGATTCCGACAAAATTTCTGCATTCTAGACATGCTCTAAAAGTGATGAACCGCTATATGCCCATATGCAACACGTAAACCAGTACCACCCTCGGCATATACCACCAATTATTGCCATCAGAAGAAAGGTAGTTAATCAATTCGATCATTTTCGCATTTTAGAAGCCATTTATGTGGCCATATGCATCAGCAAAAAGGTCGACACCACCATCACGCAATATCCCAAAAGTACGTCCAGGGACCGGCGCCTGCGTTGGAGCAACCAAACCAGCCTTGAGCTCAACGGCGACGAGCTGGAAGCTTAAAAACCAGCCGAGGCCAGGGCATATGGCCCCATGCCACACCATGAGGAGGACGCCATTATTTTTGGACTGATGACAGGTGCTGCTGCTCTCCACTGTCACCGCTGCCTGCGCCCTCTGACAGAAGGCCCGGCTCCACCGCACAGTGTCTGCAGGCCCAGCGTGGCAACCGCCGGTGGAGCTGTCACGTTACGGTAGGCTAAACCAAACCCATCGCTGTCCTCCTTGTTGATTAATAATTTAATTTAGGTCTTGTTCAGTTCACGAAATATTTAACGAAAAGTTACACTAGCACTTTCGTTGTTATTTGACAAACTTTGTCTAAACATGACCTAACTAGACTCAAAAAATTCGTCTCGACATGAGCAGACTAAAAGTACAATTAATTATTTTTTTAACTACATTTAATGCTCTATGCATGCGTGTAAAGATTTTATTGCGCAAAATATTTTGGGGAATATTGTGAACTACTTGTGGCGAGGGCAAGTGTCGCTGTTCCAAGAACGGTCTCACTCTCTCTGCGTTCTCAAGGAAACCTGTTCGATCGATCGAATATTGTATAAAATCCCTTTTGCATCTCGTGACGTTTTGGGCAGGGAGCACGAGGTCAAGTCGACGGGTTTCCCGGTGCAAACGGAGGTCAAATCTGCCTGTGCTCCGCTGAGACCTTTGATCCCGACAAAGACGGCCAAATTTTGCTCGAAAATCTGTTCACAAAATCACGCGGTTTGAAAAGGCATCCAAACGATCAAAAAACCCCAGTTCGTTTAGCAATTGTTTGATCAGGAGTTAAGCAAGCAAAAACTGCAGTTGTTAAACTATTCCGCTGTAAAAAAAAAGAAGGAAGTTTAATTCATCCCCGCGCCGTAGAAGAGCATGAGCTGAGGACCAACACAAAAACCAGGAACTGGTGGTCAGTACAGACCCAGCACAACGGCAATGATATATAAATAAATAAATTTAGCATGAGATGCCAAGCTGCACCTGCATGTGAAATCATCCAGCTCAAGAATTTTTGGTACTGGAGGATTCAGCTCCAGAGCCTCCACATGTCATTGACCAGTCTCCTGCAGCCGATTTCTTTTGGACCGAAAATCTGCAGGAATCTTGGTAGCATGCGCGTACACTTGCAAGATGCAGTTCGCTCATTGATCCAGAAATTACTACACACAACAGGAACAGGGACAGGTTTCTTGTGGAACAATAGGCAATGATTAAGCCCCGTAAATCCGGCACCCGCATCAATTTCCTAACACTAATAAGTACCTACTAGTACCAAATAGTCAAATACAGTAGCACTACTGTGAAGGACAAAAACCCAACTGCCGGGTATTCTGTCTGAAAGTTACTAAAGCACAACTTGGAATCTGATTGCATCATTGCAATGGTGGAAACTTAGCACCTACAGCGCTGTCTCCTCATTCATCCACAGAATATAATATGTTTTTTGGATGGATAAGCTCAAGTGTCGGCAAAAGAAATCACGTTCTGCTGGTCTGTGGATGGGAATCATTGGGTAGAAGAAATTTGATAGGCCGATTTTACTTTCTTTTCCAAGAGGGCAACGTGCTTGTCGAGCATTGACACCACTGCCTCAAACTCAGTCACCTGATGATCTATCGCATCAATCTGCGATACATAATCGTCGAAGCCTTGGTTTTTCTCATTCAGCTGCTCTACAAATACTCGCAGACCAGCAGCAATGTCACCGTAGTTGTTGTATTCCTGTGCTACACGGTCATTCATCTTCTCAAGCAGAGCCAGCTGATTGTTAGTCCCCTGAAAACAATGACAAACAACAAAAGACATTCAAGTCCTGGTCAATAAATTAAATTGAATAGAAAGTTGCGTGAACCGCAAATGCCAGCTTACAACATCCAATACTCCATGTTTTCCAAATTATAGTTGAAAATAGCTTTGTCCTAAGTCACATATCACTAGATTTGATTAGTTTTTTTTAGAAAATATATTAACATCTACAAGTTCAAATTAATGCACTATCAAGACATTTCATGAATAGTTTTTATGGAACTAAAGTTTGACTAGGACAAAGCTCAAGTGAACTATAATTTGGTAGGGATGGAGTACATACTAACAAGTAACAACATAACCCCTTACTAAGGAACATTAATGAGGGTTCAAATAGTACATGCTAACTGTAAACCTTACCGAGGAACATTAATAAAGGTTCAACTTTCATACCACATAGGAAAACAAACTTCCTTTCATTTCAAGTGCCGGGCTTTATCACAAGCTTAAATTATTTGTTGCTCAAAAGATCAGAGTGACAGTTTCTTGGTAAAATTTGAGAATAATAATATCAGTACTTGGTAGCCACAAAAGGAAGTGTCATTTGTAGACCAGTACTCTTGCCACACACCATGATAACAAGTTAGGCTCCATTCCAATAATACTGTACATTCACTTTTGTTGTTTCGAACTTTTGATCCAGCATGTCCATGAAAAGAAAATTAATGTTTAGTGAATGGTGACAGTCTAGTATAGCCGCTCAGCTACTCACACAGTTATTAGCCGTTCCTTGCCATGTCAAGGGAAATGATTAGCCTCCTGCTGTGTAAAGTACTACTAAAGTTGTAACTAGTGAGCTAGGTCAATGTAAGGATCTGTTGCAATTTCAGCCTATAAAAGTCAGGTGTAGACCACATGTCCTAGGTTCCCTAAACCCTAAATCCGTACCCGTACTCACCAACCGAACTGGTATCCTTTTCAGGTCAGTTTCCAGCAAAAAATGGGGGTGACATAATTGAGCCGTTCTTCTTCTTAGTCTGTAACTATGAAGCAATACTAGAAACTACTCTTTCAGTGGCCACAAATCACAACTAGCTACTACGACTACTAGTCCGAAGAAATTGATTCACCAGGAATTCATTTAGATACAGCAGCACTGCAAATAGCATAGCATCTTTAACACCCAAACTGTAGACACTTCCAATTGCAACAGATGATTGAGAGGTTTGGAGACGCAGAGCTACCACTACCACACCATCATTTGAACCCAAGGGTTAGCAGTTAGCACACATGGGAGCACATCAAATGGAAAAACGAAAAACCTGAATGCATCGAATTCAGCAAACATCTGGCTAGAGAATGCACGGAACAGACCTTCCTAACTACTGTACAACGAATTTGTAGCTGCTGGCCGCAAGTAAGCAGGGCAGTGGGGAGGCCATTCAAGCTAGGGTTACGGCGTGATTTGCCGCCTTGCCTTACCAAATCATCGACCACCAAGCATTAGCAGTTGACTATGCGCGCTCAAAATTATTCCTCTCGTAGAATCGAATCGATAACCGGGAATGGACCATAACCATCCAGCTTATCTAAATCCAGGAAGGGCTTTGATTAGAGTCGAGAGAGAAAACCTGGAGCTCGCCGCGGACCATGAGGGAGACGTTGGTGAAGAGCTCAGCTAGCGACTCCGACAGCTCGTCCCGCCGCCCTGACGCCTCCGCCTCCCCTGCCTCCGCCACCGCCGGGTTCGCACTCGCCATCGCCGGAGCTGGGCTTCCCCTGAACAGCTGAGTCGCTGACCGCTCCGTGCTGCTGCTGCCGTCTTGGATCGTAACGACGACGCCTAGCCTTTTTGGTCTGGTGCCGTGGAAAGAACCAGCCCAAAACATTAGGCCCGTAAAGGCCCACTACGTGGTTGGTGGTGAACTGGAGAGGTCCGACGGCGTGTGGGCATCTTCAGGCGGCCGACCGCTAGAAGCCCGCCAGGACGCAGGAGCAAGGCCCGGGAGCCCGGCGTATGCAGCGTTCATTGGAACCTGAGCCTTACAGGCGCTACCAAAAGCCCATTGGAACCTGAGCCTTACAGGCGCTACTAAAAGCCCAGGCCCAACAACTCGAGTTCGAAGTAAATTTACCCAAACGCAAAACAAAAGTAGTTTTGGGTGAAAATTAGTTTTTTTTTCACTCCAATTCATCCCAATACACGTGGACTGAGATAAGTACAAGTGTATCCAACATGATCGGGCCCACAGCGCAAATTCCATATATGCTTTGCAGGACTCTGCCAAACAAAAGCGACTTTGATTAGCTAAATGATCCCTACCGGCAGATATAAAAGTATCCATGTCAAAGTCAGAACCTAAGACATTCTTGCTTCAAAGCTACTCAGGTGCAGGAATGCACGTTTATGAATAATTATGATCGTCTAACCCATCCAGTTGATGTCTCCAAATTGACGTGGGTTTCATCAGTTTTATATTGGGAGTACCTGTTTCAGTTTGCTACTGCATCAGTGCATATAAAGAAGCTAGATGATAGTGTTGTTATAAAACACGTCGCCAGCTGTTATGACTTTTACCTATTCATTCATCTTCACGCCTTGTTTAGATACACTCAAACTATCAACTTTTTTTCACTCTCTCTCCATCACATCAATGTTTGGACACATGCATGGGACATTAAATGTTGGTAAGATAAATAACTAATTGTACTTTTAGTATGTACATGTCGAGACGAATATTTTGAGCCTACATAGTCCATATTTGGACAAAGTTTGTTAAATAACAACGAAAGTGCTACAGTTGAGAAAAAATCTCATCGGTTGCATCTAAACAAGGCCTAAGATCAACACAATAGATGTAGATAGAAAAAACAAGACACAAAGTAGAGAATCTATCCTTTATTCTCTATATATTATATATTGTATATATACAGCATTTTCAGTCATCCATTACGAGATGATGACTGGATGAACAACCACGGAAAACAAAAAATTGTTCCACAGATGACCATAGCACAAGTGGACCATCTAGATGCGGAGGCAAATATTCGCAGCAAACCAACCTTTCTTTCAAGTGACCAAACAAAAATTATTGACCACCATGAAATCTCGTGGCACCGCTGCTCAGTAGTAGCTTAAAGCTCAACAATCACTCTAGACCTGTACAAAGAACCTGTCTTTCCCCCGAGGTATGGCCTCTAGGCCTCCTGCTTCCTGTAGAAGATGTTGAGCGCATCGCTGTATAGGGCCACAGAATTGGACACCACAGCAAGCACAATCATTGTTACCGCCAACACCTTGTCACGCTTGGTTGAAACACCATATGGATCCCTGTAGAAATAATATGTATCAGCAAAAGTACTATTAGGTGCAAAACGGCATACGTCAAATATACCTACAAAGCAGGGACACATCATATATCACTCGATGAGGATAACGAGTTACCTGAGTATAATCATGGCAGGAAAGATGAAACCGATAAGCACAGCAGCTGTGGCGCCAGTGAATTGGAACGCATCCCAGATGCTTGGTATGAAGATGGCAGCAAGATAAATTACAGCAATGAGTGAGATGGTGATAATGGTGAACCTCTTGTTGTCACGGGAAATGTGCCTTGCGGTGGGAAAGAGTAATCCATCCAAGTTGAGCCTAAGGGCAAAGAAGACTATAGGAAAGACAAGCATGATATGGACAACATAGCTCACTCTCACTATGTCATTGAAGACGGAGCTGAATGGAATGCGAAGGTCAGAGTCGAAATTGGCAAGCACATCGGCCAAGGTAGCCTCGCCAAAGAGGAGATATGCGAAGAAGCTTGTTGCAATGTAAACACTTGAGCAGAGTCCCAGTGAGGTTTGTACAATTGGTTTAATTTGTGTCTTGTCCTCCAGCTCATTATCAATGCTGTGAACTGTAAATAAAAGGACAAAAAATATACATTTGGTAATACAGAAACGAATGACAAAGAGCAAACAAAGTGAACAGTAGGAGACGCACCATTGTAGTGGCAGATGTATGCTGTGACAAGAACAGGCACAGCTGTAAACAGTTTCCAGATGGAACTAACTCCATCTATCTCAGGAAATAGTTTGGGGATCTCCACAGTTCCTTGGATGAGTCTGACAACAGCAACCCCAGCAGTGATGACAACAAAAACCACAGCAAGAGCAACTGATAGTGCAGATGTGTATCTCAATGAATCTGTGATCAAAGAAGTAACAGTAAGTACAGGGGTCCCAAAAGTAAAGATGACATATTTTTGTTAACGACAACATGCTTACCCAAACGCTTAAAGCTCACCAATGGAGCAAACACAAGAAGGGTTGTAGCGAGGAGTACAATGGGACGAGAATTCCAGATATGAGGTCCAAACCACCCCTCAAATACGCCGCTGTGATGAACACCAGTTGATGATGTTCCTGATAGGACATCACCTAGATAAAAAAAATGAACAAACAGTATCAGTAGTAATCTACATGGTCTGATCAAGGGGATAATAAGTAATTCCTAAAGGAGCAGTGGCCACTTCATACACTTTACAATGGTACTCCCTCCATCCCAAATTATAAGACGTTCCAAGAATCTTGGAGAGTCAAACTTTTTCAACTTTGACCAAATTTATATAAAAATATAATAATATTTATGATACCAACTAAGTGCAATTAGATTCTCTATTGGTTATATTTTCATAATATACATATTTGATGTTATAAATCTTTATATTTTTCTCTATAATTTTGGTCAAAGTTGAAAAACTTTGACTCTCCAAGATTCTTGGAACGTCTTATAATTTGGGATGGAGGGAGTATAAGCAAAGAAAACCCAACTCAATGGAGGAAAAAAAACTTAAAAATCAAGGCAAACGAAGATGAAGAATAGATTGTTATATCTTTTCATTTTAAAGCAGGGGATCAACCTAATAAACATAGTTATCACCAATTAAGGATGCTCCTGTTTGGAATCGTTCAACATGCATAGCATAGCTGAGGAACTCATGAGCTTTCAAGTTTCAAGTAATCCTAGATTACACACGTTCGAGTAGCAACTAAAAAGTTGTAGTATAGTACCTAAACATATACTCCCACGGCTAGTGTTAATATTCGAGAACACACCAAAGTAGGCATAAATGATTAAGTTTAGATGCATACCAATAATAATCATGTATACAATCAACACGCCGACATTGTTTATCACCACGGATGCTTGTAGTGCGATTCTCCCCCACTGACCAAAAGTGTCACCCATCAACCACCCGTAGGATGTAATCTTGCCCTGGTGGCTGCACCTGACCAGCATGTCAATGGATGCCTCGGTGAGCAACGCCACAAGGATGATCATTAGAATGCCAGGGATAAGGCCTAGCATCTTGATACTCGCAGGCAGAGCCATGATTCCGGCCCCTACAATGGTCGTCGACAGATTGAAGACCGCGCCAGAGAAAGAAGCTCCGTCGAACTCATGAACTGCGTCCTCCTCAGCTTTGATCGGGAGAAGCGGCGTGGTCTCATCTTGCACTGGCACATTGCTTGATGATCCGTTCCCGATACCCATTTGTTTCACTCACCTGCATGTGAGAAACTTCAATTAGCATTAGCACATTAGAACCTTGTCATCGAATTGACATATCCTTTGCTAGCCATCTGCGACCATTATAACCTGACTAGTTCTAAATTAGACGATCAATTCTGATGTGATTTTACCTATGGATTAGGGAACTAGTAGTAACAACCACACAGGAAGTTTCAGTGATTTTCACATCACTACGGAGTGCTAGTTTGAGCTTAGAAATCCTATGCTAACATCCAGGTTCTCTAATTCATACAGCCACTTCCTAATGTATATTGAACACATCATCTATACAAAAATCTTGTTATCTCCCTTAATAATCTAAATATTTCTCTTCAGGAAAAAAGAAAAATGTTTGGGATCGGCTCTTAGATAGAAAACCCAAATGCCATGCAACGAATTCTAACACTTAAAAGATGGACACACGAGAGGAAGGAAAGAACATATACCTTTAAAGAACCCCAAATCTTTCCTCAACACACAAGACCAAAACCCTGAACAAATCCAGCAGCGCAAACTAAACTAAACCAAAGAGAGGACAACTAGTGGTTGCAGAGAGACGGAGCTCCCTCCTCCTCACCTCCGGCCTTCTTATAGGCGAATGCAGGACAGGGTAGGTGAGTGCGCCTACCAAGAACCGTCCAAGGGCGATCTTGCTGTCCCGGTTCGCCGCGGCCCCGTCCCTTTCCAAGGAAAAGGCCTAACTTTTCAGCTCAGATTGCGTCCCAGTCTTGGCTTCCTTGTTCCTTCCTTCCCTTCCGCGGGGCAGGATCGATGCCGCCGCCGCCGCGGTGCCGGTGACGCGGCCGGTCTTTACTTGCCCTTTTACTTGCCGGATTGGATTGCTCCTGGCCGGCCGGTTGCGTGCGGCGCTGCCTTTCTTATTTGGACGGAAGTAAAATGCCCGGCCGGACTGGTCTGGCCTTATCCACGGAGAGAGGCCGGCGGGCGCCGGGCGGGCGACCGGTGGCGTAAATAACGACGAGCGCGGTATGTGGTGTGGCCGAGACCTGAGAGGTGAGAGCTATCAGCGAAGGATCTGCGGCCGGCAGAGGTCGGTGGAGACTGTTGTTGAGGCTGATGATTATGGGTGGATAATTCTGTTGGCGACGGGTTTTAACTTTTAACCGAAGAAGAGGGAGGAAAGGGGAGCGACGGGGATTCTGTTTGACCGCGGTGGAGATTCACCGGAGCCACGGAAGAGCGCCACGACTCCACCAGCCACGACTGACTGCACGAGCCCCGCGATCGCCGCTACGAGCTACTAGTACACGACACGGGAAAAAAAGTTGCATGCATCCGATCTCTGGTGGCGAGGAGAAACTCCCGCCAATCTGATCCGAATAAGGCGCCGGCCAGTCTTCTGGAGTACGGAGTCGTGACACAGGCCATGTTTAGTTCCGAAGCAACCAATCTTCGGCACATATACGTACTAGATATAGATTAAAAAAATAACTAATTACACAGTTTATATTGAATTTACGAAAAGTTTATGATTTGCATGGTAACAGTACATGTGCTAATAATAGATTAATTAGGTTTAAAAGTTTTGTCTCGTGATTTACAGATAGATTTTGTAATTTGTTTTTTTTCGAATACTTCATGCAACACTCTACGTAACATCGATGTGACATTTAAATTTTTTACGGCTTGAAACTAAACATACTCATACTCTTTGTGGCCGTATTTTTGTTCTTAATTAAACGACTTCATCCGTAGCGTTGGAAATAAAGGGGTCGTAAGAGCATCTCCAATCTCTACCTAATAAACCATCACAATCTATTATTATGTTCACTTGAACTTATTTACGACTGATTTTAGATATTTTTTCAAACTAATAAACCAAAGTATTTTGAATAAGTTCATGTGAACAGGGTCTACATATATAGTTTTAGGTAACAATAAAAAAATCATCTTCAACAACTCCTAAAATCATCTCCAACAACTTCAAAAATCATCTCCTCTTCTTTTAGCACTTGGAAAAAATTCTCCCCGGCGTGTAAAGTTACGCGCTTATAGGACGTATATATCCTTCTACCAATCTAAAGGTGAAAGAATGTAGAAAAGAATAAAGAGTAGAAGAGAGTCCCTTATGCAAATGTACAGTTATGGAAACTCGTGGCGAATACAATTTTTGGTGGAATTTTTTTAGAAAAGAATAAAGACAATGTTTGGTGGGTTGAAAAAAATCCATAGTTATGGAAGGAATTTTATGGAAACTCTTGGCGATGCTCTAACTTTTAAGACGAGGTTGACCTAAAGCACCATGGAACCATCTTTTATTGTGACCTTAATAAGCTTGTCCGACTGATAGTTTATGCGGTTCAAAAAAACACTATTTTAGCTAATTTGTGTGAGAGAAAACATTGTTTTATAGCTAAAAAATAGAGTCAACTCTGGATGATAAACTTAAACGAACATGCTAATCCTATTAAAAAAAGATGACAAACACAAACTTACACACTAATTAAATGATTCTCTTATGATATTATCCATTTAGGTCGGTCTCTGCGAAAGTTTCATTTGAGTTTCATTTTGCATTAAATATGTTGTCACATAAGCATTTTTTATGACATGACAGTGTATTTAAAAAGAGAGACAAGAAATGAGTTTCATCTACATGAAACTCTCTTGATATGAATACCATCTATATGAGTCATAAAATTTAATGCCAATAAAACTCTCAATTTTAATGAATAGTTCCATTCAATTTTTATTTTATTTTATATGATACGAAAAACAACGCAATTAAAACTCCCGCTGACAGTAGCCTTGTCCTCCGCGAGCGCGTTTGGGATCCGAGTGTTTCTCCTCAACCTCTTTGCGTGCGCATTATGAAAAGACGATTGGTGAGCGGTGGCTACGGCAGTGTAACTAATCTATTAAAAATTATTTGAACACAGTCAATACTAGCCACAAGTGTTAATAATAAATGTGGGCCCTTATAAACACTAGTACAATTACAATGCCCATGCTAATGCTATGACTATATATAACTATACAAATGAAATAACCAAAAGATATATATGTAAAATTAATATCATATCCTTGTCCTGCATTAGTCAATGCAACTTGTAGTTGTTTGGTTGGACTAGATAGGTAGCTATATAGTGTTGTGTACGTGATTGGTTTCCATATATCACGGTGGGCATAATTAACCGAAACCGAAGAACCGGAACCGAAATCGAAAGAACCGGAACCAAAAAAATCGGTTCCTTATTCGATTCCAGTTTTTGAGGAACCGAAATAACCGAGAAAATTTTGGTTCCTACTCTCGGATAACCGAATTAACCGAAGAACCGAAATTCCTGAATTATACTTCACCAACGTGTATTTTGTAAGACTAAATTTGATTTTTGTGTGATATATCATACTTAATTGCTATGTATTTGTGTTACTTGCTATTGTTCACTTATTAATTATTATTATTTAAAGTAGAGGTAATGTTGACTAAATGTTGTTTAAAATATGCATATTGTTTTGTTGTATTAACCTTTGTTAAGAAAGTTCGGTTAGAACCGGAATCGAGAACCGAAATGCTCGGTTCCTAATTTTTTTTGGAACGGATCGGTGAAAGGTCCTAAATGGCTAGAGGGGGGTGAATAGCCTAATTAAAAATTCTACAAAGCTCTAGAGCAAAACTTGGTTAGACAACAATATGGCAATAAAGCGGGTTTGCTCTAGCTCTATGTCAAATGCAAGCCACCTATATCATAATTCTAGTTATTTATAATCTATACGCACACACAAAGGCTAAGTTGCTACTCTCTAACTAGTGAGCTAGCAAGAAATAATTATTTCTTAAGAGGAGCTAAGCTAGCTAATTAAAGCTATACTACACAAGAGAGCAACTACTAATAAATATAACTATCACTACACAAGTATATAATAATATAATACAAGAGATAGAAATATTTACCACCACCGGCAAGAGATATTTAATCGTAATATAAATGCCAAGTGAATACCGGGAGATATCCAAATAGAGAATTGACACACGAATTTTCTCCTGAGGTTCACGTGCTTGCCGGCACGCTACTCCCCGTTGTGTCGACCACACACTTGGTGGTTCGGCGGCTAATAGGTGTTTCACAAACCTAGCTCAACAAATGAGCGCCGCAAGAACCCACTCATAAGTGAGGGTAGCTCAATGACACGAGCATTCCACTATAGTTGCCTTTCACGAACTCCCATGGGTAAGGCACAAGAACCCCTCACAAATTTCTTGATTGGGAGCGGACACAATCACCAAATCCCCTCACCAATCACAAATCCACCAACCGTCTAGGTGGCGGCAACCACCAAGAGTAATAAGAAATCCACAATCACAACAATCACCTAGTGCCAAGAAATTTAATCACAAATGCATGCACCTAGGGTTTCACCTCCTCTCATGAGCATGAACCAACCATGGAGATGAAGAGGAGATGGATGGAGGAGATCCTCTTGGAGCTCTCAAATCGATCTATGGAGTTTGCTCTCTCACTTGCTTGCACCTCAAATCAATGGAGTGAGAGAGGGAGGATGGAGCTCTCTTTCTTCTTAGGGTTTGCAAGAGGAGGAAGAAGAAGAATGAACAAGTCTACCTTCAAAATGAGCACAACACCCTCAAGTAGCTACCAGCCAAACCACATGACCGTTGGGCGCGGATCTGAGCTGAACTAGATATTCCGGGTAGGGCGGAGAATATATCCGAGTAAGGGCTTACTGTCTATGCAAACTAAACGCGTTTGTAAATAGCCAGAATATCCGGGCAGGGCCAAGAATAATTCCGAGCAAGGGTCTACTGTCCTTAGATGAAAAACGGACGAGTCCAAAAAAGATATCCGGCTAGGGCCGAAAGTTATTCCGGTTGGGGGTTCTCTGTTAGAAGCAAACACTTCCCCATTTCCCTCTTTTCAAGTGCTATCTCTTCCAGAAGATTCAAAACGAATTAGCACTTGAGTTAGCATTTTGCACAAAGACTTTTTAGGGTTAATCTCACCATGTCACTAAGCGCAATGCAAATGCAAATGAGACTCACACTTAGTGGCACTAGATAACCATTGTAATTAAAGATTTCCCCTCTTTATAGTACGGTTATCTATCCTAAACACACTCACACCCTCTATGGTGTCTTGAGTGCCAAAACAAAATAGGATCTATGCATATACCTTTGCTTTGTGTCCAATTTTGTTTTTCTCTTTCTTCTCTCCAAGAAATGAGCACTTCATCAATAATTTGTGGCTATCACACCATGTGTGCCATCATTGCTCCATCTTGGATGTGAACATAACCTATCTCATCCACAACACTAGGATAAAAGTTAGTCCACATGATTGTCTCAATTACCAAAACCAAACATAGGGCTTTCAATCGGTTCCTATTTTTTTGGAACCGAATTTTATCAATAACCGAGGGAACCGAACCGAGAACCGAACGCCCACCCTGATCCATATATAGGCACAAGAGAGTACAAATGTGTGAGGATGACCACACAACAGTTGCAAGGCTCTGAGTCAATGCAGTTTTTGCATAGCTAGATATGCCCAAAGTTGAGGGAACCGTAAGATGCAGATCAACACTACTTTAAGGACAATGCTACGCTGCATAAAACTCTATACAGGTAACCAATGAAGTCCAGTTTGTATTATAAAAGACTGAAGAAGGGGATATGCAGACAACCAATCAGACCTATATTGGAGAAGATTACTTGTATCTAGTCTAATAAGCCAACCAAGCCTACACTAAACTAGAATTTAAGCTTGTGCTCCTACATAAATCTAGGCTCTAGACAGCAAAAGACAGAACATCTAAAATACTCACTAACACTAGCAATTAACAAAACTAGGAGTTCAAGCTACTCGAACACACAAGGCAAACGATCCAGAGAGCCAAGCAACTACACGAGCATGTGAAGAACAAATGTCAAGAGCAAGTGTAGAAATAGAAATGCAAACCAACAAATGGGCTCGAATCTGCCAACTGACCCAGGCCAGGCCCAATCCAACGCTTCCGATGTCTGAAAAGCAACCGGTCCTCACATTTTTCATCATCAAGGAAAAACAAAGAAAGAAGAAACAGACAGACAAAAAAAGGCTCTTCCGCCATCGCCTCCTTCCCAATGGCGGGTTTCGCCGGCGACGACCCCTTCGGCTTCGACTACGACTTCGGGGACGACGGCGACAGCGACCCATTCTGCTACGACCCATTCGAAGACTACGGTGGCGACGTGGACGAAGGCGAGGAGGGGCTAATCGGCGGCCCCTTCGCGCTCGACTACGGAGACGGCGGGGAGTACTGCATCTCAGGTTTCGCCTTCCTCGACGGCGATGACGACGGAGGCGACGTCCTCGTGGGAGAGGAACAGGCGCCCCTGTCCTCACACGACGAACCCATTCTCGAAACCCTAGGCCGCTCATTCGATTCCGACGGAGGCCTCAGCCAATTCTACCCCCACCTCGTTTCTGCATTGGAACTCGTCGAGGATACCTCCGGGGAGGAGGACGACGAGGAGGGTCTCGTCGAGGACTCCGGGGAGGAGGAGGATGCGATGATTTCCGGAAATGCCCGGGGCGGCGAAGGGTCCGAATTCGAGCGGGGCGCGGTCGTTGAGGAGGATGCCGACGACGACGACGACGATGACGGGATCGGGCTCATGCTGAGCGGGTTCACCCTCGATCCGCCACCGGTCGTTGGTGGCTTCCAGGGCCTGGTGGACGCCGTTGAGGAGGCCACCAGCGACGACGATATGGGCGAGGTGGGTGAGGTGGGTGGGCTCATGCTGAGCGGGTTCGACCTCGTCGCGCCACAGGTCACGGGGCCCTTCCGGATGGTGGTGGGCGGCGAGGACACCGACTCTGACGACGCGGACCTCAACCTCGTCAACATGCTCGCGGGGCACGTCGGGGAGGCTGCAAGGCGGCTGCCGGCATCCCGTGCGGTGGTGGATGGCTTACCGGAGGTTGTGCTCAGCGATGAGGAGGCCTCGCACGGCTGCGCTGTGTGCAAGGATGGCATTGCGGCAGGGCAGAGCGTCCTCAGGCTCCCCTGCAAGCACTACTTCCATGGGGAGTGCATCCGGCCGTGGCTTGCCATCAGGAACACTTGCCCTGTGTGCCGATTTGAGCTCCCAACGGGTGATGCCGATCATGATTGGCGAAGGGGCAGGACTGGTGTTGTGTCTGTGGCGCAACAAAGCACATCAGCACAGGTATGTTACTGACCTTTGTTTTGGTGTGAAAATATTGGTTTCAACCCCAGCAATTTATTTTGTAATGCAATACGATGATTTCTACTATGCACTTCCTAAGTCATGCACTTCTTAGTATGATCTACTGACCCATTTATTGACTTGCTTGTTCCAAATGAATGCTTCTAGTTCAGGAAGTAACTATCCACTAAAAAAGGGAGGGGGGCAACAATATGGTCTAATGGATTCTGATTATTTCTATGCCCAAAATTAAAATGTACAAGCTATGCCCTTTTCATAGCAGTGCAGTGTGCATAAGGCCACCAAAAGCTCATATCCGAACTGGCTAAAGCACAAAAAAGAACTTTTTAAGGAACCAAGGATTCACAATGCTTATTCATGAGCATGAAACCACAATTGTTATCAAACCACCTAGCAAAAGGTGGCTATGAGGACCTGTGGTTGTTACTGATGCTTGCAGGCAAACTTTTCTACAGTTTGTCTTGTAATTGAAAGGGGGTATAAACTTGTTTACCCTTTTGAAGGAACTGGTGACAATCTCTATGCCTATGTAGTTGGAAACTCATGGTTGCTGCATCTGCTAGAGAAACATTCATTACTGTTTTTTCAAGCTCCATCTGCTTTAGAGCATCCTAAAGTCTTAAGTCACCTAGCTTTTAGATTGAAAATTATCACATCACCAAACAGTCACTTTTGATTTATGTATTCAGCTTCAGCAGCTTTTTTGAGGTCCTCAATGTTATCAGTGCTATCTTTATCAGGATATGATGAGCCTTTTAGTTCCCTTTGTCCTGTTCTCTGCTTTCCCAATGGACCAAATTTGAATGATTAGATCATGTACCATGTTAAGGACAGCAATCAATAGTTTCTTCTCCCTTCATTTTGTCCCTTGATTTCACGGGGTGTCACCCAAGAAGCAGGGGCAACTAAGCATCACTTATTGCATGACTGCCATCTATGTACTATCACGGTGCTATTTCAATAGACGTGGAATTGTGATAGCATCATGTCAGCCGATCCCATTTGGCTTGTTCTGCATCAGGATTCTGCGTTGGCACTTTGCAGCAAAATATCAGTACTATGCATTTGCTAATTTTGTACATATCGAATTGTTTTAATCCATATTTATCTTATTTGGATTCCATTTTGCAAATTTTGAATTGGCTAAAGAGTTATGTGTAGACATTGAAACATGATGTGGTGTGTCATGTTACCCATTTAGTGTTTTTTTGTTCAATCTTACCAAGGCGAGTATTTTGCTGCCCCCTTGCAGCAGTGGGGTAGATTTCAAATTTTTCTATCCAATATGACACCTATGCTGTTTCCACCTTGCATCTCAAAAATGAAATGGCTATCCCTTGATTTGATCATTTGTAGTCAGTTCTGTCTTCCACATTTGTCAAGGCTCCTTTGATGTTTTAATTAGTTAATTAATTTTTACTACAGTTCTGTGATCTGACAAATCTTATATTGATAGAATGGAGGCACAGGCACTGGCAGTGGAGCCACAGTAGGTGCAGGAGATGATGCAACCGAGTGCTCTAGAGAAAATAGACCTGGGCAAGGCACATCTTGAGAAGGTGGCAATCAAAGACTGATGCCTGCAAACAGGATTGCAAACTAACCAACTGAAGGAGATCGAACGCGTCCCGACTTTCTGTCAGCGGCACTAATAAGAAGATAATGTGCCAGCGTTTAACATCTGGCCACTGATCATTAACTATGTTTCTATGGCAGTGTTATGAATTTGTTCAACCTCTGCAGCTTGATCTACTCAGTTTCTAGTCTAAACTCGGTAGCCTTTTACCTTGTTTGGAATGCTGTGCTCTAATGGGATGGGATCCGGTTCTGCAGAACTGAGTGAGAGATCCCTCATAAAGTTTTCGCAAAAAAAAAAAAGAGATCCCTCATAAAGGAGTAGGAGCCTCCCATCAGCTCAGACTCTTCATAGCATCCGATGAACTGATAAATTTCTGGAGTTTCAATTATATAAACTCTATAAGCCCATTCAGGTTTTTCATGCCTTTTTTTTCTGGAGTTTTTTTTCTGTTTAAGTGCATCCTTTCACCCAATGGACAATAGCTTGGAAAGAAGAAGCATGCTGGGGAATAAGAATGGGAATATTATATTATGGCCTTGTTTAGATGGAATTTTTTTTCCTGTAGCGTTTTCGTTGCTATTTGACAAACTTTGTCTAAATATGGACTACCTAGACTCCAAAGATTCGTCTTGACATGTACGTACTAAAAGTATAATTAGTTATTTTTTTACCTACATTTAATGCTCCATGCATATGTTCGAACATTGATGTGATGATTGATGTGATGAAAATTTTTGAGAAATAGGGGAACTAAACAGAGCCTATATAATAATAAAGAAAAAGCGCCGGACGAGGCTGACCTGGCGCTTTCCTCGTACTGAGTCTAAGGCCCACACCACAGCTTTATCTGGCCAGTGACCACGGTCAAAAGCGTCAAGGCCCATATGGTGGGCACATCCTAATCACAGGTAACCCGCGGCTTCCCGCCTTCCCGGGGGCGGCGCAGCCGCCAGCGCTCGCCGGCGGCGGCTATATGCGCAGCCGATTTCCCTGCGGGAGAGGCAACTGCACGGTGAACCTTGGAGCACTCGTGTCGTGTATCCGTTATTGTAACTGCACTATGCACAACAACACAGACAAGGATGGAAGGGGCAGAAATTCTGGTAAACAGGTCAGCCTGTCGACAAAGCTACCCAATAATGCCCAGGGAAAGTGCTGTTAAGAGGAACTTAGCTTGAAAACTCTTCGAATCAACTCGTCAGATTTAGTTAGACCAAAAGGAAGAAAAGAACATTCTTTGCCATGTTGCAGCTACGAGTTCCATTTTAGATTTTACCAAGAGAAAAGGCTCCATGAAAGAATATAATATAGGTACAGCAACTCAGCAAGTAATAATCTCCTATGTATTTTCTCATATGCTCCTTCTCCTTGCACAAATCGAGCGCTGAAATTAGTACTAGTATTTATCTACGTACTCAACACTACTATACTACCAGGCTACTACTAAGGCACCTGTATTTCTCAAACTAAGCCACCTCATCAGTTCCAGGTGTCCCTGCTGCAGCTTCTTCAGCTTCTCCCACTCCCACTTCCATCTCGCTGAGCCTTCTCTGCAGGCCAGCAGCTTCCTCTCTGAGCTTGGCGTTCTCGCGAGCCATGGCAGCATGCCTGGCGATGACGTGGTTGAGCTCAACAAGAAGCCTCTGGTTGGTGCCCAGGAGCTCGGCGACCTGCAATGAGAGCTCGCCGAGCCGCCTCTGCTTCCTCACGCGCGACCTCCTCGCGGACTCACGGTTCGACGCTAGCCTCCTCCTCTTCCTCTCGTCGCCGCCACGCCTCTCCTGGCGCTGGCGGTCGTCCGCCGTTGCCGCGGCAGACACCGAGCTGACGGTGGTGACGGCGCTGCCAATGCCATTGCAGCTGTGTGGTGGGTACGGATCGAGGTCGACCATGTCGAACGAGCTGAAATCATCGTACATGGGATCATTCTGAATCTGTGGTAGGAAAAGGCTGGCCAGGTCCAACCCAGGGAGGCATGCTAAATTGGCTAGGCAGTTCTGTTGCATGTCTGAAACTCTGAAGGACTAGAGTAGGCTTGGATGCTTGTCTGAAACTCTGAAACTGCAATTGCGAAGGAGGGCGTGCGTTGGATGAATGGAGGGGGAGGATGAGCAAGGAAGCGTTCCTTTTAAATCGATCGCAAGAAAACCAGCCAGCCCCCAGCCCCTAAAGTAGAAGACACTGACCCACCTATGCTGTAAGCAAAAATGTGCTTTTTCTAACTTTGTGGCTGCTTGAGATTATCATCTTGATTTATCAGAGACACAGCCATTTGGCATTTTGTTGGAAATACGTCAGCGTCATGAGGAAAGGCTAGGGCTTTCTCAACAACGCCTTTTCAATGCGGGAAATTCTGTCGAAAGTTACAACTATTTTTTGCTATGTTCTGGTTCTAGGTACATTATGCAAAGCACCAACAGTTAAAATCTTACCTGTGTGATCATGTCATGCTGTCAAATGTTCATGTGAGTGAGACTACCTGAAAAAAAAGAAGAAGCAAACAGCTAGGTTAGAAGTATTACATGAATACATCATCCTTTGTTCATGCATTTGCAAATAGTAGAAATTAAGCACAGGGAGCTTAGATTCTGAAACGAAAGGAACCGCGCCAGCCATTTAGGACCTGCAAGTAACACCACAGATTTACAGTGAGCAATAATAATGCATTGCAATCATACAGCCCATGTATTGCGTGCTTTGGCCAATCTGTTTCTTGTGACCAAGTAAAGCCATTGCCTTGTATGTCCTTTCGAGTCGAGATTGTGACAACAATAGCTTTGGCAAGGCAGCTAACAAGTTAAACGAGGAGCAATTGTTTCGTCCACTACAGCGGATGTTGCGTATGACTTGCAAACTGTTTGGTAAATCTTTTATCTACTTCTTACTATAGATATATTTTTTTCTAGATTCACATCGAGCTGTTGCCTAAAACTCTGAGGGAGACGTGCTGTCATTTCTGAATCCATAATTGATACTCTGCGTTTACTACTAAAGCAGTTGTGATTCTTTGTAGAGTGGAGTTACAAAGCAGTTTTAGTTTTGTTGGACACAACCACATATGGACAGTTGCCTCAAAAACAAACACACGGACCCACTTATTCTATACATGGTATGGTATGGATATACTAGGTAGCCTTGTAATATTATTGAAAGCTTTTCATACTAAACCACTTAAAGTGGCAATGGTTGTTTCATCAGAACATTTCAAATTCTTACAAAAACTAGCGTGTGTGTCTAATTGTCGATAGCAGAACTAGTTGTTATTCGGACTGACTATTACAGTCGTCATATACATTAATGTTGCTGTCCACCAAAAGGCAATGATTAGTGACTTTTGTTGACCATCTTCTTTTGGTGCACCATCCTTTTCTTTTCATATAGCTATCAGGAACACGGAAGATTAGCTGCATTTCTCTTCACCATGTTCCACACATCCCTGATAAAACTCTCTACTTTCAGATGCTCTTCGTATAAACAAGTGGTGGCACTTAAATTTTGTCTTCATGCAGAAAACAACAACAGTGAATTATGTTCATTAACTTTGATCCTGAATGTCTGTTTTGCATATGTATATATACCTTGTCACTGTCTGTTCTGTTACTTTTGTTTTGGTTGTGGTGACATCTTTAGGTTGTTCTCCTTGAAATGAATGTATACTTTCACCGCACTGGGATTTATTGGCCAGAACAGGGACTTGGATTGGTCAGGTCCTAGTCGGCTAGTGCACATCTCCTACAAGGCTAAGCATCTTGCGTGAAGAAACTAGAGACCATTAGCATACGCAAGGCCTGGCCTCACATTGCAATTTTGGAGCACCTCATCGCCCTAAAGGAGGTGACTAAAAGCGCTTTTACGATGACGCCACTAGGCCCTTTAAGCTATTTTTCACAATCATTTAATTATACAATGATATTGGAGGATAGGGATGTGATTTGTGGGCTACGTACCTTTGCCACCACAGTAGTTAGTGCCTTGAACTTTAGATGCACCTGTCTCTTTGCTACAATTGCAAATTAGTATATATGTAATGTAACTCGAATGTGCAGCATTTTGTTTTGTTGTATACCACCATTACACCATACAATGGTTTTGATTTGTGGATTCTAGAAAAGGAACGGGATGCGTATATAATCGCTGATAGGATCGCAATGTTGAATCCTGTCATTGTCCTTGTGATTAATTTAACTAAAGTAGAACTTTAGTAGAAAAGAATGTTAAGTGGGTACTTGAAGGCAGTGAGCCTTGCATGTAGTCCAAAGCACTATATTTTTCCACAAGTTTATAATTTTCTGGTATCCAGTAATGGCTCATGAGTCTCTCTCTCTCTCTCCCTCCCCCCCCCCCCCCCCCCCCCCGCCCTCTGAAATAAAAGGATCAGTAGGTTGACTCCATTCATATTATTTTTTTTTAAAAAAAAACTCTGCATGTGAGTAGAGAGGGGCACTTTATTCTTAACTTAAAAAGAGAATTCTTTACTGAGATCTGTATCCACTCCACGTGATGTTTAATTTGGATTCATACAATCTGTCATAGAGGACAAATACGATGCATGTGCTTGTTGCTCATCAACTTTGGACATCCAGGACAAAACCCATGAGTGACATTCAGTTCAGTGTGCAAGAAGATGCTACAGACATTTTCATTTGCTCCCTCCTAGCTAGCTTACCGACATTGGCTCTGCTGCTATGGCTCTTAATGCCATGGGAGAAGTGCTGAACTGTTCACATCAGTCAAAGCCATATTGTGCATCTTGAGCTCATCAGCGTGTCGTTCCATCTCAGTAGGTAGTGTTTTGCTGTCCATGGACCTTATCTTCCTAGCTAGAGCCATAGAGGATGCCTAGTATTATAATCCTAGCTCCCTTCCACAGTTCCGCCCTTGTCGGAAAGATGACTGAATGATCCGTCCTTTATTTTGCTTAGAAAGAAGGCCAGCAGGACAGTATGGTCTTTCCTTTCCATGCTTTCCTCTCCTGCCCCGGCTGTTCATTCCAGCGATAGGCAAATCATTTGGTGGAGCAACCAAAGCAAAGGCATGATCTTTGCAGGTAGCCAGCGCCCCAGCCTATCAGACCGCCCGGCGTCCTTTTCGGCACCGGTCCTTCTCCCTGAAAATACAATGAACCACTGATGTAAAGATGCAAAATGTCTATACAAATTAATAACACATCTAAAGAAAAAAGCTTTGCTTATAGGATGATAATGTGTCTACTAAAGGAGGAGGAGGCGGTAGTTAAGAAAAGCTATTGATTCTGCACAAAAGCCGGTCAAAACGTACCGGTTGATTTGCCTACTGGTCAAAATGTACCGGTTGATTTGCCTACTGAGAGTGCTGCTGGATGTAGCATTGCTTTAGCCTAGACTGTCAGAGACAGTTTTGCACTTTTGATCGGAGTTCCCATCTTCCTACAAGAATCCACATCCTCTCAGCTAAAAAAATGGTCTGGACTCTGGAGTTGCGTTGATCTCGTATGCTACTACTCTACGGTATTAATATCATAGTACTAACATTTGCACAAGATTAGTCTATTTGAGTCCTCAAACACTTATGTATTACATCTAAATACAGCAGTGTGTGAGAAAAATGACAACAAATCTGTGATATAGTATTTCAGCTCATCGTTCATGTGGCTACAAACTAAATAAAGTACAGAATACACAAGTAAATGACCGGCCTTCTTGATGAACTTATTCAACAAAGAAAGAATACTTTGACAGATAGCTAACCGAGACACTATGAGAAGTAAAAATTGTGATGCCAACTATTCACTATCCACCATATGATGACTGCATCCGCTGCAAGGACCCCTGCTCATCTTCTTATTTGTCAGTAGGCTTTGGATGTGCCTTCGGAATAATCACAAGGTGCTGTTCTCTTGTTGCTGCCATGAACCAATCAATTAAAGTTTAGCAGCAAAACTAGACCATATCATGGATGCAATGGCAAAACTTCTCACTGTCACCAGGAACAAAATGGACTCCGCAGCAAACAAGGTGGACATATCTGTCTTTGCTTCCATGTCAAAATTTGGATGGTGCCAGCAAGCATGCAGCTGCCTCAACTATAGTTTCTGTAAAGATAAGATATCAAATAACTGTTCATGCTTCACCACGATCATGATTTTGACTTGATTATTATGGCTGCATGTGAACATCTGATGTCTTCCCCGTGTATTTTTTCAATCTAGAAAGGAGATTCAAGTGACTCATCCCAAACATCTCCACTTGCATTGGAAGCATCTTCACCATCTTCTTCCATCGCCAATCTTACATACTCTCTTCGTGCAAAACGATCCCAGTCTGTTAATGATGGCTCTTCACGCATCTGCACTTGGATTGGGCGAAAGCAGATGTGTTACAAGTAACAAACAGTTCATGTGAGAGTATCAATGGATATCATAACATGAATAGCAGTTTGACTCACTTGGCGGATGAGGAATGGATCCCTAGCTTCAAATGCCATAAATTTGTTCAGATTGAAGAGAATGTTGAAGAAATGCCCAGACAGTTTGCACCTTCGGAAGTCTTTCAATGTCAAATAGCTATCATTCTGGAACAAAATTAATGCATAACTAATTCAGCATAAAAATGTTTATAACTTGGCGATGCACAAAAGTAATAAAGGTAACCTCAGGTCCAATCATATCAATGAGCTGACACAAGATGTCCTCAAATAGAACAGGTTCCTGGGCCATGCACTCCATGCGATGAAGTTGCTCCTCAAAAAAGAACTGTAGTTCAATGTGTGTAAGTATGCCATTGCCATCTATATCTATACATTTGAACCTGAAGAGATGATGTCACCAGACAAAAATATAAGAACTTTTTGGATGTTATAGGCCTGGTTGGAAGATAAGGAATGATCAAGAAATTTTTAAGAGTTAATTGAAGCTTGTACTGAATCCTAGAACCACCTTTCCAAAAAGGCAAGCAAATCATTTTTTTTCTCAAACAAGCAAGCAAATCAAATTCACACGACAATTTAGACTGATGTGTTTTAGGTTGAGGATCAAAGGCTACCCTAACAGATATAGATAAATCTTCTCCTTATAGAATTGATCTCTAGGAATGAATTTTGTGTACTTTATTCATTCTCACTTCTTATGCTAATAGAGGGTCAAGTTGACTAAGGCTCTACCAAAATTCAATGAATGCACATTCATTTCTTAATTTCAATCTGTAGAAAAGGAAACCCTTGCTTGAAGGACCATTAATGAAGAATTCTACTTTCTACCCGGATGGGATGACAATGAGACCAACAGCTAGTCTAGCTGTGACATTTATTTTAATTGAAGTTGCTCTGTTCAAAGTAAGGATTTTTTCATGCCACTGCCTTTTTTGTTGACTGGTTTATAATGAGCTCATCACTAAACACTTTTCTTTCCCAAATATCACTTGAACAAAGATAGATAATCCTAATTAATAAAAGCACTATCCACCATATGTTTTTCTCTATCCTATAGAAAGGATGTTTTAGAAACGTTATATAGAGATGGTTCCGGTGGTTGCATGATACGAGTATAAATTGAAATCATAATATCGTAAGTGATTCATAAGCACTCATGATAGGAAGTGAAATAAACGTAAACACTATAATACATTGAAGATGGAGCATCAATCAATTTTCTTTTTTTAAAAAAGTATTAAACCAAACATACCAATATTCTTGGCTTGGCGCTGATGATTTGTCCTCTTCAGACAATATAAAATGGACGAAATCTTCATAGCCCATTTTCCCTCCAACCTTACTGGTAAATTTCCTAGGAACCTACCATATATCCATTTCAAACTATCAACATACA
Source organism: Coix lacryma-jobi var. lacryma-jobi (assembly GCA_009763385.1). Lineage (NCBI taxonomy): Eukaryota > Viridiplantae > Streptophyta > Magnoliopsida > Poales > Poaceae > Coix > Coix lacryma-jobi. The sequence continues at coordinate 173,678,851 of CM019822.1, read as the reverse complement.
CTCAATAAAATGGACCTGAAGATAACTCGAAGAAAATAAAATTGGTAGGGCAAAAAGGAAAACTAACCTCTGAAAAAATTCTATCTACAATCCTATATGTCAATGCATGATTTCCGTACTTAATAAGATTTTCTTTGTCAATAAAGAAGTCGTGGTCTGTGTCCAGCTCCCAGAACTTGCAATATATCACATAGAAATGCTCATATGAAAAATACCTACAGGGGAAAACAAACAAGAAGTTAATGTGTTGCATAATGGAAGCTTAGGGTTCCCTTAAAGAAAAACTGCACTTGAGAAAATTCTGTAAATACAAGGGAGGAGAATTGTTAGAACTTGATTTGAAGGTGTCACCTTAAAACTTTATTGATATCCTCTTCATCATCAGCATGCCTGAGTGCACTGAGTAGATTTCCACGCTTCAGCTCCCTAAGTGTTAGATGTCCACTCCCAATTCGATTCAAGCAATAGAATATTCTATATATGACAGTCTCAGCTGACAAATAATGTTGTATATAAGCCAAAGAAGATAGAAGATGGGATTTGATATATATAATCCACAAATATCATAGCATGGCAAAGAAAGTTTACCGTATCTTTCTTGAAACTCAGGTGTGCTCTTTAAGAACTCCAGACCAGGATGGTTGTCCAGAAGGTCTTTGAGAATTGGTTTAAAATCCTCCTAAATGAATTCAATCAATCATTATGAAACATTGATTAGAGAAGAGCAACAGTCATCAATCAGACAATCACAAACATGCTTGAAATAATCCTTTATTAGAATCTTTCACCGTATGATGTTTATAGGGAAACAAGAGATGGATACCTTTGCGAGGTAATTGCGATTCTGTTGCTTCAGAATTGTGAACACTTGGGTTGCACTATCCATACTCATCAAATTGCTATTCACCCAGAAATCAATGAAGGCTCCCCTGAAACAGTTGAAGTAGTGCCATGTGTATCATACATTAATTTTGTATAATGCGGACAATCAAATTTTGCCAACAACTACCTTGTCACGAATCCCGTCCTCTCCTTGTCTATCCTATCGAAGATAACAGTGGTAAAGAATGTCGGTAGTTTGCAGAGTTCCCTGGTAACCATCCGAAATTCTTTTGCGCAACCAAAAGAGGCACCGAAAGAAAATTATTAGATGAATGCCTGACCAAAAACTAGTGTGATCAAGACAATTGCCAGTTTCAGTTGATTTGAGAGGGGAAGCATGAAACTGTCTTATCATGAGCATCACCACTAGTCAACAGATGATTTCTCGAATAAATAAATTGAACAAAAATGCAGATCGAATTTGACGCACCTGGAGCCCGAAGACCATTTGAGTGGCCGGCGAAGAGCTGATCAACTGTCGATATGCATTGCTTCTTCAGCTCGTACGGCGGTGGCCGGCCACCTTGAAAATAAAACTGGCAAACATAACAAAAGAACTTCGATTGCTAACTCGCCCATGGCAACCATCAATACGATTCCGTGCAGACTGGGGGAAAAAAACGAGAAGCAAAGTCTGATCCGATCGACAGATGACGCGGAGCAGCAGTACCGTACCTGCGGTATGACCTCCTTGGCGGAGCGCGCGGCTGGCGGGCGGAGCGGCGACGCGGAGCGGTTGGACTGGCCGGCACCGAGGCCGCTGGGCCTCCGCGAGAGGCGCGGGGACCTCGGGGAGAGCGGCGGCACGGCGGCTCCCCCCTGCAGCATCATGGAGGGCAGCATCGCGGCGGCCGCGGCGCCGGCGCCGCCGCCGCCGCTGGTCTTGGCCTTGTGCACGAGGCCGGCGAGCAGCGCGGTGGTGTCCGGGAGCGAAAGCCACTGCGCGAAGAGGCGGTCGAGGACGCCGCGCAGCGCGGGGGCCCCCGGCGCGGGCACCTCCGGCGGCAGCTGCAGGAGATCCACCTGCAGCGGCAGCGCGGGCACCTGCGCCGCCGCGCTCAGATCCGCCGGCGCCGGCGCCTCCACCATCCCGTATATCCTCGGAACGCTCGCTCTCGTTCGCCGCCGATCCGCTCCGGCGCGCGATCCCCCTGCGTGCGGAGAGGCGCGGGGCGAGCTCGCGTCGCCTGGTTGAAACGGAAGGCGAGGCCGAGCGCGTGGGCGTGGCGCGACGCGGTGCGGGGGGTGGCGCTAGTTACCCGCTGGCTGCACGGATCTCGACGCCGGCTGCGCCGTCCGATCCATCGAAGCCTGCGTGGCAAGCAGCACGTGTTGGCTGGGTCAACGGCGAAGCACAAGCGCAAATGCGCAATGGATGCAGACTTGGACAACCACACATGATGGCATGATGCATGGCATTACGTGTTGTTTATTTATAAATAAAATTGTTAGATCTGTCACCGTTGAATATTCTACCAAAAGTCTACATTTTGTATGTATTCACTCCGAAAAAAACTATGAATGAATGTGTATGATTTTATATAGGATGGTTCTGAGTAGCTTGATATTGCAATTGGGTGCAGTAGAAAAATGAGTTTTTAATAATGTGTTTTGCTTAGGATTGTAGCAAGTGGAACAGCGAAAATTCATCATTGTGTGTTATCATGAACCAAGATCATCATACATGCAAAAATGAAAAGATCAAAGGAGGGGCAAACACTGCATGCAAGACTTCTTCGTGCACATTTCAATGCGGAAGTTCAATGAAATGATTAGATAAGATACATACCATTCGAAAATCGGGATGAGCTAGATGTAGGAAGAATGCGATTGAGGAATTAACCTTGAAGGATCACTTAGTCTCAAAAGCAAGGGGCAAAGAAAGAAGTAGCAAGGGGGGCAAAAACTGACCATAAATAGAGTTAGTGTGTTTGGGTTGAGAAACAGAATAGGTGGATGCAAGGGAAAGGAGGGGAGAGGAAGTAGGGCTCGAGGAGCACCGGGAAGCTCGGACCATAGGTCCCCCTTGCCCCAATTCATCAATGTAAAAACGAACAACACATTCTTCACTTGAACTTTTGTTGAGCAAAATACTAGAGTAGTACCCTCTTTTTCTAAATACTTTGACACTTGATTCTGCTTGGTAAAACTTGCCGCCAAACTTTTTTTTAAGAAAAAATGCCCTTTGTGGACCCTATGTGTAAATCTAACCTTTACCCATTCATTAGAAATTTCTAAATCTTCCACTTCCCTCTATATATGTGAATTCATAATGTGCTTATTTTTACCAAAAATAGAACAAAAATGCATTGTGACCATTGGGAATGAGACAAATTTATGCATTGGTTTGTGGGTTTTGGTCATGGGGGAATTATGTTGTTGGGTTCACCTCACATTCACATATGCTCATGTTTATTTTCCATAGAAGATGTGAGTTCGATTAACATGAAAATTGTACTCATCTAATTGATTATACACTTTTCTTTTGTTTTGAACAAATTAAGGGGGTGTTTGGATTCAAACTAGTTTCATAATAATGGGGTAAAATATTATGAAAGTAATCTAAAATGGGCTTATGTGTTGAACCCACCGGGTTATAATAATCCTATAATGGCTTTGTTTGGAATCACTTGTCTTATAATCATTTTAGTCAGAGTGAATAACACCTACAATTTAGAAAGTCAGAGTGCGTTGACAATCCTGATTATTGCCCATAGATTCTCTATCCTAGGTGTAAAATGACATATGTATGCCCTGAGGTTGAGGATAGTTCATTTGTCAACTCAATATGAGTTGAAAAATGATTATGGCAATATTTTTAAGTTTGTTCAATAGAAAGTTTGTTACAATAATAACTAATGTGTAGGAAATTATGAAATAAACAAGAGACATCGTTTTCATTCTCCAAAGTCTAAAAACGAGATGGATACAACAATTAATCACCCAAACGTAGTTGTGGCTATATACCATTGCGCAAAGCACCCATATCGATTTCATCCACACTCCCTTCACTCATGCTAGATTTACTTCATGAGTACCATCGTCTTGGATATGTGATTGAAAACCATCATCATCATTATAGTATTGTCTAATAACATTGTGAAGGGTATACATGAAACTATATTTTTTTATTGCTTGCTAACCGATTAGTTAGACAAGTTCAAGAGAATACGCCATTTCATAGTTACTACTTCAAATGGCCACTCAATCACATTTCTCGAACAAAGATGTGCATAATTGAACACTTTCTTCGGTTCCACTAGATTACGACCATATGCCATTCAAAAACTTGGTATCTTTATCCGCTTGTATGGTGTAAGATATCATTTTTTGTTATAACATATGGAGTCGTCAAGACGATATGATACTTCTTTGATGTTAGATTTCCAAGTTATAGTACAAATGCAAAAAGATTACTTGAGAAAAACATTTGAAAATAAGTGATACAAGGGTGTGGGAACATGAGGTGCGAAATTGTTGCTTGTATGTGAATTGAGTATCCAATAATACACAAGTATCATGCATAGATTCAGGCCAAGTAGTGAATGTGAGTGACATATTAAAGTCACAGACCACCATTACATTTTGTGCCATGGCACAAACAGAATGTATTTGATTGTTCGCTTAATAGAACAAATATCGGTATATGTGTGCCATCGAATTCATCATATATAATCTTTGAAATGATGCCAAAACCTATCTACCTGTAGCTTAGGATGTATCAATCCATCCTAAATTATAAGACGTTTGACTTTTTTGACACCAAGTTTGACCACTTATCTTATTCAAAAAAATTATACAAAATATCACTTTTTTATCGTGGCTTTGTTTATTAATAAAAATTCTTCAAGAATAATTTAAATTTGACTATGTTTGTATTTTTTTTTGAATAAGACAAGTGGTCAAAGAGAAAAAATCAAGAGCTTTTTACCTATATGGCCTTACAAATAATGACTCTTCTTTGTATGACCCTTTTTTATTTGAACTTACTTCTATGGCCCTGAAACGAATTTTTATTCCTTCTATGACCTTCCGTCCGTTTTTGCTACTTAACGGTGTTAAGTCAAGGGTGAAAAGACAATTTTACCCCTAGCATAAAAAATTGCAGAGTTATATTTTTGTTGTATATTAAAATTAATATTAAAAAATAAATTCAAACATGACAATATTTCACATAAAAGAAATATTGTTATGTATAAATTTATTTATTTAATATTATTCTAAATATACAACAAACAAATAAAACTGTAATTTTTATGTCAGGGGCAAAACAATCTTTTTACCCTTGAATTAACACCGTCAAGTGGCTAAAACGGACGGAAGACCATAGAAGGAATGAAAGTTTATTTTAGGGCCATAGAAATAAGTTCAAAAGAAAAAAGGCCACACAAGGAAAAGTCATCTTTGACAAGGCCATATAGGTAAAAAGCTAAAAAATCAAACGCCTTAGAATTTGAGATGGAAGGAGTATTTATAAAATTTTGTATCGTTAGGCCTAACCGTGTCAAAAGCCAAACCCATAAATAAAAAATCCAAGTACCTCTGCAAATTTTCCGCTGACAGTTTCTAATGAGTGACGAAACTTGTTCTTCAGTTGCCTACAGATTGAGGTGCACCGCTTGCCCATAAAAACTTTTGGACATGATAGTGCTGCTGAGCACTCCATTTTTGAACCCTATCCTTAATAATGACTTGATCGAAAACACCTTTTTTAGGTAAAACGTCTGGTCAAAAATACCTTTTTTTTACAATAAAAAAATGAAAAGTCCGGTCAAAAATATGTGATCTCACATCTCATTCTCTCGCTCGTTCTGCTTGGGCTATGGAACTTTGTGGGTGAGATGCCTGCTCGTCCGTCGTTGAGTTGGCCCAGTGCTGCTCTTGCGGTGGCCAGGCCCGGCACCGAATGAATAGCCCATAGGCAGCAGCAGGATGTGTGATAAGGGATCGGAGATGGGCCCGTCGACCTTAATAATTACCGTATGTAAAACGGTTCCGGCTGGTCAATACCGATGGCCGGACCGGCGATCGGCTCCGGCAGAAAGGCGTGATCCGCCGCGGACCGTGGTCGCCGCCACGTATATAAGTTCGGTACGGGCGGCGGCGCGCGCGGACAACCGAAGCCGCACACGCACCGCCTATGGGCAGCAGGCAGCTTGTAGTATGGAGTAGTACATGTCTCTCTGGTTTTGACGTCTGTCCGCCGCTTGTTTGTTGCCGTCAGAGCGGTCCACGGCACGCAGACGCAGCGTACGTCGTCGGCGCCGCCCCAACAACGGCCAACGCGCGCGCGCGGCCGGACCTCAGCTCTCGCTCCCATGCATGCCTTGACGACGTACGCCGCCCCTTCGGCCGGCCTCCGCTTGCCGCGCGCGTCCCTCCACATATGGGTCTCATTGTGAGAGCGGTGCTCCCTGATTCTCCAGCTGTGCTCCTAAATTCTCTGATGAAGTGATTATGTGGATGAAAATAAGTTCTCTTTGATTCTTTAGCCTAAACTCTCAAAATTAAGATAGAGAATCACTTCATAGAATTAGGTGAAACTACTTTTTTCAGCTCTCAGCCTCTTAGTTTATTTCAGAGAATCACTCCACAGAATAAGCAAAGAATCAGTTCTCGTTGAAAAATACGTTTGGTAGTCAGGGAGTGATTCTCCCTAAGAATCCGCTCCGTGGAGCTCTGTCAAACGGCCCCATATATACATCGAGGCTGCTGTCTGCTGACAAATGACGTGCAGGCCGGCTGCTTCAGCTCAACCAGTCGCCGTTTGACCACTACAACAAATCATCCACCAGAATTGCTCCGTTCTAAAACCGCATTGACCTGAACTGACAAACACCTCTCAAATTTGGTGCTCAACTCAACCAATTCTCAAAGCAACTTGACAGATCAATGGAAGTACTATAATTAAGTGAGTAATGAGTTCGCCAAGTTTGGTGTCAATCCAATCAAGTTTGATACTCCAATCACCGGCTTGAAGATGACTGGTTTAGAGCCACTAAATCTAGACAGATTTGTTTTAATTTTCCTTCTTCTTCCTCTCTTCTCCCACGTTGTGGTTTGTGTGTTTTGCTCTCTCTTCCTTCTCTCTTTTAGTAGGAGTAGCTCAACTAAGAATGGAGGCTAAGGTTTTTACTTATATACTTCTCAAGAAGCAATCTCGACTAAGAATGACTTTTATTTTCAGTACCCTTGCTATGCAGTGTGGTGCTTTTTTTACCCTTTTATGTGTCCATGGATTGTACACAGGGTAGAAGAAATTGGAATGTTCTCTGTTGGAATATCAGAGGGATTAACGCTAAGGGGAAAAAGGAATCTCTTAGAAACAGAATCACTGATAGCAGTAGTGACATAATTAGCATTCAAGAAACTAAGAGGGAGGTCTTTGACTTAGCCTACATTAGAAGCTTCTGCCCTGCTGGCTTTAATGACTTCTGTTACCTGCCATCAGTTGGAAACTCAGGTGGGATTTTGGTGGTCTGGAGAAGTGCTGCTTTCAGGGGTACTGTAGTTTTCCAGAATCAGTTCTCCATTTCAGTTGAGTTCACCTCTCTCCTCAATAATGAATCCTGGATTCTCACCTCAGTCTATGGCCCTTGTGACTCTGAAGGCAAAAATGATTTCTTGGATTGGTTGAGCAATATTCAAATGCCAGATGACATTGATTGGCTATTGTTGGGTGACTTTAACATGATTAGGAAACCTAAGGATAGAAATAGGCCTGGTGGAAATGTTTTAGAAATGTTCAAATTCAATGATGCTTTGAGCTCAATTGAGGTAGTTGAAATCCCCCTCCATGGAAAAAGGTACACTTGGACCAACATGCAAACCTCCCCTCTTCTTGAGAGGCTAGACTGGTTCTTCACCTCACAAGTTTGGACTACCAACTACCCTAACACTTCTGCTCATTCTTTGACCAAAGAAGTATTTGATCACTGGTCCTGTGTAATTGAGATCAAGACCAGTATTCCCAGGAGCAAGGTTTTCAGATTTGAGAATTGTTGGTTGCAGCATGAGTCTCTCCTGCCTCTTGTCAGTCAAGTCTGGAATGGTCAGTTTCATCAGAGTGATCCTGCCAAGTTGATCACAGCCAAGTTCAAAGCCCTCAGAGGTGCTCTTAGGGAATGGCAGGTCAGGCTCTCCAGGATGAAGGAAACAATCTCAAATGTCAAAACAATGCTTTCTTTTCTTGACCTAATAGAAGAATGGAGGTACCTGTCTCTGGAGGAATGGAATTTTAGAGAGATCCTGAATCATAAGCTCTCTCAGCTCCTTCACCAACAAAATATTTACTGAGGGCAGAGGGGTGCTGTTAAATGGGTTAAACTTGGGGATGAAAAGTCTAAGCTCTTCCATGCTCATGCAACAATAAAAAACAGAAGGAATTCTATTTCCTGCCTTGATGACGCCAATGTGAATCTAGTCTCAGAATATTCTGCCAAAACTTCTTTAATTTGGAATGATTTCAAAGAGAGGATGGGTACAACCTGCTTTGAGGATATGCATTTCAATCTAGACAGTTTACTGCAACATGATGCTGATCTGAGTGCCCTTGAGTTGCCCTTTAGCCAACAAGAAATTGATGATGTGATCAAGCTTCTGCCCATGGACAAATCCCCCGGGCCTAATGGCTTCAACAATGAGTTTCTCAAGAAATGTTGGCATATCATAAAGCATGATTTTTACAAACTATGTGATGTCTTCTACTCTGAAAATGTCTGCTTACGAAGTATTAATGGATCCTTCATAACCCTGATTCTAAAAGTGGATGGTCCAACCAGGGTTGGCGATTTCAGACCTATATTCCTGCTCAATACCTCAGTAAAACTAATCACTAAGCTTCTAGCCAATAGACTGCAGCCAGTAATCACCAAGCTCATCCATGTAAATCAATATGGTTTCATCAAATCTAGATCCATTCTGGATTGTTTGGCCTGGTCTTTCGAATACTTGTACTTGTGTCATGCTTCTAAAAAGGAATTGATCATTTTGAAACTAGATTTTGAGAAAGCCTTTGATAGGATTGAACACCAGGCCATGATTGAAGTCATGAAGAAGAAGGGTTTTGGTAATAAGTGGATATCATGGATGAAGTTAATTTTTGAATCTGGCACCTCATCAGTTTTGCTCAATGGTTCACCTGGCAAAGTCTTCCACTGCAAAAGAGGGGTTAGGCAGGGTGGCCCTCTCTCTCCCCTTCTTTTTGTCATTGATGTAGATCTCCTTCAATCAATCTTAAACAAGGCAAGGTCACATGGTTTGTTCAATCTTCTAATTCCTTTGCAATACACTGAAGATTTCCCAATACTCCAATATGCTGATGACACTTTGATTGTGATGGAAGGCTGTGGAAGGCAACCCTTTACCCTGAAAGCTTTGTTGCACACCTTTGCCTCTTCCTGTGGACTCAAAGTGAATTTTAGTAAGTCTATGCTTGTTCCAATCAATATTTCAGAAGAAAGAATCAATCATCTGGCTGCTACTTTTGGGTGTTCTGTGGGAAGTTTTCCCTTCACCTATCTGGGCTTGCCCCTGGGTCTAACCAAACCAAGAGTTGATGATTTTCTCCCCCTAGTGACTAGATGTGAAAGAAGATTAGTAAGCACTTCTCTCTTTCTTTCTCAAGCTGAAAAACTCCAAATGACCAATGTTGTCTTCTCCTCCTTGCCTACCTTTTATATGTGTACCTTCAACCTTCATGTCTCTGTTAGAGAGCAAGTGGATAAGTTTAGAAAACATTGCTTGTGGAGGGGTTCAGAAGAATCTAACAGAATCAATGTCAAAGCAGCTTGGCCCATGGTTACAAAACCAAAAATTGAAGGTGGTCTTGGAGTCCTTGATCTAAAATCTCAAAAAATGAAGCTCTGCTGATGAAGAACTTGCACAAGTTTTATAACAAAGATGATATTCCCTGGGACCATTTGATTTGGGAGAAACATTATAGTAATGGAAAACTGCCTAATCACACTAAGAAGGGATCCTTTTGGTGGAAGGACATTCTCAAACTAGTTGACAAATTTAAAGGCATGGCCTCTGTGAAAGCTGGTGATGGATCAACTTGTCTCCTTTGGAATGACTGTTGGAATGGACAACCACTAAGGTTGTCATTTCCAGAACTACACTCTTTTGCCATCAAGCCAGACATATCCCTTTGCAGTGCTCTATCTTTGCAGGAGTCCTCGAATCTTTTTAATCTCCCCTTGTCTGTCCAAGCCTTTGAGCAGTTCCAAACACTTGAGGAGTTTCTGGAAACACAATTGCAAGTCCAAGGTGTTGATAAGTGGCAGTACATCTGGGGGAATTCAATTTTCTCTTCCAGCAGGGCATACAAGCACTTGATTGAGATCAGCTTTGTTCACCCAATTTTCAGAGCTATTTGGAAATGCCAACCCAAGCACATTGTCTTTTTCTAGTTGCTGCTCCAAGACAGATTAAGTACAAGGAACCTTTTGAGGAGAAAAAACATGTTCCTGCCCTCATATGTCTGTGTTTCTTGCTCTGACAACATAGAAGAATCTGTTGAGCACCTCTTTCTAGAATGCCCTTTTGCTAGAAACTGTTGGAGCCTTATTGGATTATCAGTCATCAGTTCTCCTGATTGCTTTGAAAGGCTTGAAAGCTTCAAACATCAGCTCAACGTCAACTTTGCCATGGAGATTATCATAATCATGTGTTGGAGTATCTGGTCGATGAGAAATGATGCAATTTTCAACGGCACCTCTATGGACTGTTTGCGGTGCTTGCAAATCTTTAATGCGTTTTTTGGTCAGCTATTGTGGAGGGCCAAGAAGAAGTACTTTCCTCTAATTGAAACATGGTTAGAGCAAGTCGTGTAATAGATTCTATCTTCTTTGTCTCTTTTTTTTTTGTTTCTTAAGCCCCCTCATGTAATTCTGCTTTTCCTCTTTCTTTCTTTCTTTGTTTCTTTTTTCCTTTATTTTGTACGTTGTTCTAGTTTTGTTTTCAATATATTTCAGTAGGGGCTCTCCTGCCCCTCCTGTTCTGTCAAAAAAAAAACTGCTGAATCAGACACCAAACCAATGGTGCACAAGCGTGCACTGGGCTTGTGAGCTGTTTTTTCTAGGCTCAATTATTGTATGTATCCGCCCTATACGTGGAGGGATATCCCAACACTATTAGAGCTACTTTTCCTAAAAATTATGTATTTGAAAAAAATCAAAAGGTAACTTAGAAATTTATAATGGATGGAGTAGTATACATTGTCACTCGCTTTCTATCGATGAAATTAAAAGGTTACAAGGCTCACCGGCTCCTCCAAAGGAACCGTCATCCACGTCACCCAAAATTTTCCGACCATTCGATCTTCCGTTCGACGACTCAGATCTATTGGAGCTGATTTCACGGTGGTAGCTGCTCCTGCTTCTCCGTCTTATCCTCTGCTTCCTTCGGCTTCTCGTCAGAATCTAGAGAAACAAATAAATACTCGGCTTCCGCTTCTCCATCCCAACGCTTCTCAAAATATCTCGCCTCCTCTCCTCTCTCCCTCGTGTTCCCGTGTCGGCCCGGCCATCGCCGTTCCCCGCCCCGCTCGCGCGGAGCGACACGTCGCCACCTGCGCTGCACCCCTGGCCTCTGGTCGTGCAGGTGCACGGGCTGGGCCCCAACGCGGCCGCTTCGATGCTCCGCGCGCGGCTAGCCCGACGGCGCCCTCGGTGTGCGGCCCGGCCATCCAGATGGGCACCGGCGGTGGCTGCCGCACGCCGCCACCGGCGGTGGTCGTTCTCGGCCATGGCGCGACTCGACTGGGCCTTGCCGGTGGCTTCCCCCCGGCGCTGCATCATCCCTATGCTCCATGTGTGCTGATGTGCTATAGGAAACCCTAGCCGCCGTGGCGCGACCTTCCACCCATGGCACTGCCTCATCCCGGCGAGCCTTGCGGCCTCCCGTCGTCGGTTTGGTCACCCCCTCCCTCTCCTTAACTCTTCGTGGCAGATCTCCCTCTCTTGCTAGCTGAGGCTCCCTCCCCTTCGCTATGGATGATAATGTATATGTATGTCAATTGTGCGTCGGTTTGGTCACCCCCTCCCTCTCCTTAACTCTTCCTGGCAGATCTGTCTCTCGTGCTAGCGGAGGCTCCCTCCCCTTTGCTATGGATGATAATGTATATGTATGTGAACTGTGCATGTGTGCTCCAGGGAACCTAGCTGGTTGTTCTCTTTTTAACGCTAGAGGTTTGAATAGACATTTCTTGCTGATTCCTGATTTGCATACTGTTTTGAATTCATATTTATATTTATTGTCTAATTATCTAAGACTTAAATCTAAAAATAACTACTTAGTTTTCAAATGTCCATTTGTTTCATCCGACCTAGTGCTTGCTCTCAGTATATTTTACTTTGGTGGAACATATTTGCATTTTTTATTGCATCGCTTTATTTAGATTAAGGGATATGTGGTTGCATGTTCATTTTCCCAATCCGAGAGCATTGGGCGCCTTTTTTTAATGGGTTCCATGCATATAGTTTGATCTAACTCATTAGTGTTTTTTTGTTGGCTTAAAATAATTGTGCACAGATACAATCCCTAGAGGATAGTTGGTTTAAAAAAAAGGCTACAAGTGTCTGACACACCATTGGATGATGTGAATGCTATCTTCAATGATTCAGAAGTGAGTAAACATTGTATTTATATTTTTTGTCTCAGGCAAAATGTCATCACTGCTAACTCATTGATGTTTTTTTGGTTTTCCCTGGAATAATGGTGGACAAATATAGTCTTTGGACGATGGTTGGTGAAAAAAAGGTTAGAAACATCTAACACACCATTGGATGATGTGCATGCTATCTTGAATGGTTCAGAAATGAGTAAATATTGCATTTCTGTTTTTTGTCTTAGGCAAAAATGCCCCACATATTACTTACATACTTTTGCATTTTGTTGAACTGATTTTAAAGTCAGTAAGCCTAAATATTTAGAACTTATTTTATTTGGCTTCAACCATGTGGTAACTTGGTTGGCCGGATAAAACATTTGGGCAGAGACTTTTCCAAATATATGCACCCTTTTTCCATTTAGGTTACTGAAGATGATATTGTTGCCTTAATTTAGGGCTTAACTTTTAATAGGATTCATGGTGTCTTGTTTTTTTAATGGTTACCCTCAATATTGCAGAGTTGGATGCTTCCCCAGTTTTGGAGTCCACATCAGCTTACATGCTGCACCAAATCGCTCTGAACCAGTCCTGGCCTACCAATAAGTAGGCAGAAGGTAATTTATTTGTGTCGCATTCTCAGCTTAATGCAGTTTCTAGGTTTTTTTTCCCTATATAGACATGGACAAGGAACCAATTAGAAATACTTTTGCCTATAGTAGTAGGGTTGAGTAAAAAAAACATAGAATTAACATGCTATTTCTGAATGTTACAGTATTATATGCCTGTTTGGTAACAAAGAAAGCGTTATATTTAAGGGTTGTCTGCTTCCTACATGATGTGGTACACTAAATAAACTACTTTCAATTTGCAGCTACTATAGGTACCTCAAACCTTATGTTTTCATAATATGCTTTTTCCAGATTGCTGTTAAAATCTTTGACATCTTTTTACGTAGTTGATATCTGATGCGGTACTAACATCTACTACATTATCTGCAAATATAGAATGTGGTCTCTCAGATGTTTAGGGTGCATTTCTAACTTAATTATTATCCTATGCAACCATGATTGATGTGGACGCCTATGTAAACCTTTTCTTGCAGATACTTTCCAAGGTCATTGCCAAAAGCAGATCAGTTTAGGGAGTAAATTTCTACCTACTGTATCTTCTCTTCTATTTTGCAATTGTTGAAAGATTAATGGTGGTGCTTATTTTATGTGATTGTTATTGCAATGCGTTTTAGGATTCTATTATTTCCCATGAAAATGTGAAACAACTAACACTAATTTCCTACTCTTAAAAGGAAAAACAATTTGCGCATAGATAGAACAATATTGTTGGATTCATACTTTTTTGTCAACTAATAAATGAACTTCTAAACTTAGGGGTAAATATAATTATTTCTCAAAAAGAAAAGAGATCCGTGACACCTAAGGATCAATATCTTAGTGTTATTTTCGTCGGTTTATACCTGTGCAGCGAACTGGCAAAGTTTGCAAAGTTTAATCTGCCCGCTTGCTTCAACATACATTACACAACCTCTGCTGCACCTGAAAACTTTTTCTCTAACATTTTTTGTTTACCAATTATCACAATCATGTATTTTACTCTAGGTATGCATTTCTGAAGAAATTAATCGGTGATTAACAATACTGGTGTTCACTACCAAACGATCCATCAAAACAGAGAGGCCCTTCGCTGATCTGTTTGCCATGTCTTCTTGTTCTGCCTTATCATTGCTTCAATCCTTGTTCGTGCTACTACATCTATTTTTATATTGCTTAATTAGCCCTTCCACAATGATTTTGGTTTATTTATTTGCCTTATGCATTAAATATGTCGTCATCTCCTGTTGCAATGCATGAACAAATACGTCCATTCAGAAAAATGTTTCAGGTTAAAAATTTGTCCACACAAAATTATGTTTTGGCTTATGGGTCCATAATAGCTTGAGAGTGTGGTCTGTATATCTCCATTTATTCTTTTAAATTAGCAGCTTCTTTCCTTAGGCACTAATCTGTTCTAAAGGTTCTAAAACACCATTTTTTATTTGACTGATGGTGTACCTAATTAAATATATCAATTGTAGATATATATATCTGACCTATTTAGTTCTACCTCATCGTTGCTTCAGTCCTTGTTCCTGCTACTACATCTATTTTTATTTGGCTTAATTAGCCCTTCCACAATGATTTTGATCTATTCATTTGCCTTGTGCCTTAAATGTGTTGTCATCTCCTGTTGCAATGCATGAAGAAATACATCCATTCAGAAAAAATGTTTCAGGTTAAAATTTTGTTCACACAAAAAAAATGTTTTGCCTTATGGGTCCATAATAGTTTGAGATTGTGGTTTGGATATCTCCATTTATTCTTTTAAATTAGCAGCTTCTTTCTTTAAGCACTAATTTATTCTATAGATTCTAAAACGTCGTGTTTTCCTTGGATGACAGTGTACCTAACTAAATGTATCAATTATAAGATATCTGGCCTATTTATTTTCACCTAATAGAAGTTTTTTGGGTCTAATAAATTAAATGGAAGAGACGAACCCGAATGTGAGATGGATCGATGCACACGTGAGGTCTACACGCAGTCGTGTTATACTGCATACAGTGCAGCCTTGCCATGGTTTCAACACCTTTTACCTCAGACAGGTACCTATGGTATTGCACTAGCTACCATATGTCAATAGTTTGCACATCTCGTATCCTTAGGACCTTTCATAGGTTCCATGCCTTACCACAAAGTGCTTTTGTAGGCAAGCCAAATTCATTTTTTTGACAAATTATTTACGACACAAGCATGTTGTGATGCTTTACCTTGATTCAAGAACTATCATTGTTTTGTTCCACTATTGCAGTTCCTCATGGAAGTACTAGGTATATAGAAGCATGTCTGCTTGATATAAGTCTCCATCTGCAGCTACCTGTATCTGAGCAAGTTAGTGCCAATCAGTGGGGCATCAGGTGACCTTGCTTGCCTTATACTTGATCAATTATGCATTTATCCTTCCCCACCTGATAGGTACTTTACTTTATGGTCAACACTCAGAGGTGTTGGCTCCAGGTTTCATTGCATGAGCAGATTTTGGGATTCCCTTGTGTGCGCTGGGAAGACGGTTTTTTCCTATGCCAACTCTCCTTGCCATCGATGGGGCCAGGTACGTGTGTGCAACTGCCTCGCTGGCCTTCATTGTTGGAGGAGCCCCACGCTAAAGCATCTGGCCCGTTGCACATGGTGTAGGCGACTCTATCCCCTTACGTGATTCTTGACAGCAACTCATTCGTGAGCATGCCTTGAAATTCCAGGTTCATGAACATGATTATGATCTCAGGTTGTTAGCATTTGCCATCTGCTATTTTCTCCCTATGAAAATTTCATGTCCATTGCTCAAGGATACAATCTGATGTTCATTTTCTTGTGAGGCGCTAGGCATGATATGTTACTTATACTATGCAATTTCTAAGAGTAACTTACTTCTGAACATGCCTTGAAGCTCCAGGATGATGAACAAATGATGATTGCCAAATTACTGAGGCCTCTAACAATCTCTAAGGTTTTTTATCAGTTTTTCCCTCTAAACAGAACCATTATATGTTGATGGTTTCAGTGTGCCGTGGACCACTGAAATTATATTAAAAGCCTCTTTGCTTACCAAAGACTGTTTTAGGCATTTGCCAATTCATGTGATGCATTCCTCATTGGTTATGATCTGATGTTGTGAGCGTTTTCCATTTGCCATTTTTTTTTGTCTTTGTTCAGCCTATGATAAAAATTTCATATTTGTTGCTCATGGATATAATCTGGTGTTCCTTCACTTGCTTGTATGCCATATACACTACTTTTGCTTTCATGGGTATAGTTTTCTTTATGCAAAGATGGCAATTCATGTCAACGTTATTGTGATCTTTTGCTTCAATATTTATTTGGTTTTTTTGGTAAGTACAACTGAATTTATAGGAAACCTGTGTACTGTTGCTCAAGTACTGAACAAAACACCGCAAACAAAAAACATGCAATTACAAGCAATTAAACTCATGTTACTCAATGTTTCAAACCAAACACCTGGTCCAGTAGACTAACATCGCTTTTTGGAACAAAAAAATTGACCTGTTGTTCCCTCAATAATTTCCAGTGTGTTCATACTTTGCTGCTAAAAGCCGCACTAATACTTCCCTATTATGCTCCCATATATAAGGTTCATGTAGAACTAAAAAAACAGGTTATGTACTGGTTGCCCACTTGATAACATGGGATGTAGGAATAGCACCCACTTTATGAACACATATAGATCTTGTTTTGGCCTATGCAAAGGTACATGCCAATTTCCTTGTGTGTTGTCCCTTTGTGAATATATGTAAACTGGCCATCAATGTATTCTTCTTGTATATGTATACTATTAGAATGCTATGTCTGATGAAATTGCAGGTTCACAGGTGGACACCAAGGCCCACCACAGAGCACAAGGTGCTGCATTTCTTAGATAGGACAATGCCATATCCATTATATACATGTCTTCTCTTTCTGCAATCTTATTTATACCCCTTTCCATTGCTTTTGTCAGATTTATTCTACCACGTGCTAAAATTTCATATAGATTACACCTTGAGTTTTTAGTTCCATACAGTTTAGATGCACATTTGTAAATTTTGTCGTGTTACTTCGTGTTTACTTATTAATTATGTGATTACCTCAGCTTAGTTTGCTATGGATATGTATAATCTTAACAACTATAGGCTGTTAACTCAGTTCTGCATTGAAGGATTCCATTCATATACATTTTTGAACACGAATTTATCATGTCATAGTTACATGCACATCAGTTCTTTTTTACATATTCGCCTATGATATTCAGAAACATGTAATAATCGTTCGTGATCTGTACGTTGCTATTCTTGTCCCTATTGTATTTAATTGCTCAAAGTGCATTTTTAGAATGACATTTTGCCTTATGCAACTCTGTTGATCCCAGTACCTTTGTTGCATCAATATTTAGGACGTTGTATAATCTTACCAACTATGTATTTGTGTACTAAGTTGTTAACTTAGTTGTGCATTAAAGGATTCCATCCATATATGTTTTCGAGCACAAATTTACAAGTGCTTATTCGCGCCCGTAAAAGTGTGCCTTCTACTAATTCATAATGTGAACAAAGGACACGCGCGCGAGGGCGCGCGCCTTCCACTAGTATATAGTACGACGCACGTGAAGGAACGAATATACATGCTGCATAGAACAGGCATGCAGCACAGCACATACATGATGCTGGTTTTGAGACGGAAACCTTGTCCCATAGGAATTTCGCTTTTCTTCCGCTCGCTGCTGGTTTTGAAGCGCTAGCTGCAACCTTCAAATGCATGCATGCATGCATGCTCTCTTTGTGATCAACGAATAACAGGAAAGCGCGGGAGCGAATGATTCCGTTTGCAACTGGTGGCCAAATCCAAATATATCCGCCTGGAGTATGGCCTCTGACTTTAGCAGCACCAACCAAACTGATCATTCAGCTGGCTCTACTTATTTCTAAGCTAAAATATAAAGCTTCTACTGATGAGCTCCATATATTCCGAGCACTAGAAACCAAATTTTGCAAGGTTCCTGGCTACATGGTTTAAGTCTAAAGCTTAGATAAACCAAATTTTGCTAGGAGCTGCTGCACTGTGTTGGTCGATTTGGTCGAATATAAATGATATGGTATTTAACAAAGCTAAACCTAATACGTTGATATATATGCTGGTAATTTTTAGTACGACGTATTGGACACGACAGTGTGGTCCATGCTGCACAAAGAGGAGGAGAGGCCACTCTTCTTTGAGGGATGCAGAAGATGGGAGACATTGATCATGACTGTCTTCGCGAAGTCCGGCGGATGGAACTTCATGAATCCCATTATTGAAGAAGCCTATAGTGTTTTGCTTTGTTTGTTGTGTCTGCTATTTGGGCTAAACTTTGTTTCTTTTCCATGATTTTGTAAGCCTTATGGCGTTGATTTTTTTTTCTGTGATTATCAGTTGTGTACCATCCACGGATGGTAGAGGCTGGAACTTTTTGTTCTATTATCTAAAAATATTTCGAGCACTAGAGAATTCATCCGATATATGACATTGGATTTGGTGTATCATCGCCATATGCAAGAATTCGATTAGTGGCCTATGGGGGTACGGTACTACTTCAAATGGAGGAGGAGGCATATTACTTCAAATTCAAAGTGATCAATTTGACGACCCAAGAGCAAAATTCAATTTGACGGGTCTTATTAGGCCTCCTTTGTTAGGGATTCAGTTTCTCCAAGAAATTAAATGGTTTCTGCTGGTCTATGGCTAAACCAAGAATCCTATTTTTCGATCGATATATACCACCGTCCATTCATTTGAAGAGTAATAAAGGGTTCTTTGTTTCTCTGCAGAAACTGTGTGCCCTTTCCGTTCCCTGACACTAGTACGGTACTAGCCTAATACTACAGTGTAGGCAATTAGGCATAGCCAATTGATCGACAACACAAAGTGAAAAAAAGGAAAAAAAAATACTATATCTCTATGCTCGATCGTGTAAGGCAAAACATGGTGCGCTTAGCTAAGCAAAGCCTTTGGCAGCAGTTTCAACTCATCGATCAGTAGCTAGTCAGTCAGTGTAGCTAGTGCATGGCCACCATATCATCATCATGGCTGTGTTTTCTCTTTTCGGATTCGGAGTTCCGGATAAGGACGGACGCTGCCCCGTAGTGCTCCCTGACTCGGTACTCTCGTTAGGCAGAGGCAGATAGATGCACAGAAGAAGAAGAAGCTAATTCACCTTTATTTCCTGCTTCTCTAGCTTTATTTGATTTGTTATTTGAAAAAGCAGAAGGGCCCGGCCGGCTGAGAGTAAAGCTGAAAGTGACTCAAATATATGGTGTGGATCTACTTATTTGTTATCATATATACTACTGAATTTTCGTCACTTTATAATTATCTGATCGATGAGAACAATCAGCACTTAATTACAAGAAGAACTGTTAAGATTATATATAAAATATATAGAGAGGGAATCATGCAAGGTTTTTTTTCTTTCATATTGTAGGCTCTTCCGTTCTCGTTTTTTTAAAAGCAAAATTCTAAAGTTTCTGGATAAAACCCGGCTGAGGAGGCCACTTATCCAAAACAGACAAGCGACATCATTCGTCGTCGCTAGGGATGCAAGTGGGTACCCAATGAGTATTTTGGGTCAACTAACTATTTACGGTTGAATGTCATTCTAGTTCATTTTTTCACTTTTCTCAAACTACAAAAACGTCATCCTAGTTCATTTCATCAATTTTTTGGGTCGATCCAATGACCCAAAATATTTTAAACTTGCATCCCTAGTCGTCGCCCCGTACGTTTCGCAACCCTTGAAAATCTCCTTAATTTATATGAGATCAAAAACAGGAAATGATGCAGCCAGGGTGATTAATTATTAGGTTGCAAACTTTCCGTGTGGCCTCAAGCAAGCCCAGCTCTCCACAACACATCTTCTCATTTTACGTGCACAGAAGCGATGCATGGACAGCATTGCACGTCACAGAACTACTACACTAATATATAGGAAAAGCAAAAAAAAAAAAAACAAGTCAGAACAAAATCGCTTCGATCTCCGATGATCATCCAGCCTAGTTTTTTTTTTCTTTTCTTTTGTTTGCGCGCGCGTGCATGCGCGGGCGCGCTCGTTGGATCGATCTCTTGCATGCCGCTTGTCGCAGACCGCAGTGAAGCCGCCTATGCTACACGGCGGCGGCGCCGTCCTTGCCGCCGCCGCCGCTGCCGTGCTGCGGCGGCGGCTTGGCGGCGGCGTCAGTAGCGAAGCTGGTGGCGAACGGCGCGGCGCTGGCGAGGAACGACGGCGCGCTGTGGCCGGCCATGACGACGAGCACCTTGGGCATGGCGTCCTCCCTGTCGAGCGGCGCCAGCACGCGCACGACGGACATGATCCCCGCCGCCTCCGCGCCGGCCGCGCGGCGGCGTCGTGCCTCCTCCTCCTCCTCCCTGCGGCGGGAGCAGAGGAGCACGGCCAGCGCCACGGCGATGAGCGCCATCACCACCGCGAAGCCGATGAAGAGGTACGGCGTCGGCGTGGACCAGAACGGCGGCGGCTGCACGCGCCCGTACGTCATGCCCGCCGCCGCCGCCGGCTGCTGCATCGTCATCTGCTGCACCGACGACGACGACGCCGCGCCGCCGCCGTCCTCCATGGCCATCGCGATCCTTGCCAGCCTCATATCCTCTCTCGATCGACCGTGCCTGTCTGTGTGTGTGCTTTGCTTTTGCGTACTGGTTGATGATGATGAAACCACAAACACAAAGGTTGATGTGTGATATGGTTGCTAATATAATTGCTATCTGTCTGTGTGTGTGGGGAAGATGAGGTGCAAGGAGAAGGAGAGGTGGGCTTTTTATAGGCGGGAGATTGGAAATGCATGGAGGTGGGGCCCGCGCGCAGCTGCCAAACTGTGTGCCCCCAGCCCCAGGCCCCAGGTGGTTAACCACCTGATGATGGCGGATCAACTCCGGGGGCTCATGGATTTGGTATTTTGGTAGGGCTGGATTATGCTTGGTGTTTCTCCTTTGTCATTTCAAGGAGTGGGGATCTAATAATTTATTTCATATATTATTCATAATATTCGCACGTAAAGTCTACTCGGCTAGTAGCTAGCAGCGTTGGTGGTTTAATTTGGTGCGTGTTCCTGTAAGCTATTCCAGGAGTGGTGGTGTGAAGTTGCATTTCTCTGCTTATTATTAACACAGAGTCCCACTAGTACAGAACGATACAGTACAGGCGGTTGTAGACCCATTTGTACAGGCGTTTTTGTCAACCGCCTGCACTGGAGGCCAGTAGAAATAGGACCGCAACACAGGCGGTTGTTTGTGAACCGCCTGTGGAAAGGATTTTCACAGGCGGTTGACTTAGCAAACCGCCTGTGAAAATGGGTATTTCCACAGGCGGTTGACATAGCGAACCGCCTGTGAAAAAACTTTTCGAAAAAGCCTAAAATAAAAGAGAAAAAATATTTTAAATATGGTGAGGACCTCATCGCCCAGCGCCCGCCTTGAGCCTTGCTTGCCCATATTTTCTGGTGAATTTCATGTCCACCATCCGAGTGACCCCCATAATAGAGCCAATAGCCCAGATAATTGCAAAGTCTCTCAGTTCTTTTGGGAGGCCTCTAAATTGCACCCAGGCTTTGGGAATTTCATATTTGTATACCTCATTATCCCCTATTTTTTCAAAATCTATCTTGCCTTTTACTGTTTTAGTTTCCATGGCTCCCCACAACACCAACCTCTGTAACTCAACAGCTGATGGGAATGTGGTTATGAACTTGTCTTTACCTTTCTCCTCGATGTCCCATTTAGACCCTGGTATGAGGCGTTCAAGTTCCACCGCAAGCTGAGTTGCGGTGATGGAACCTTCAAGTACCCTCACCAGAGCCAGCTTATTCTCATCAGGTTTTGGTTTCTGCACACCCATGTATGGGACGTAGTAGAATCCAAGACCCTCAACAGCATATCCACATGGCATTGCACTAGGTTTTTCAGCCTTCATTTTGGGACAAACCTTAGTAACATGATTGTCAGATTCACAAATATCACAAAAAATGACAGCAGTGCACATTGAAATTGTATGTCCCTTAGTGAAACATCTATAACAATAAGGCTTGTTCTTACTTTTATTAGCTCCTAGTGTAGAGGTTTCTGCTTCTTCTTTTCCTTTTCCTTTTGCCAACACTAGATCACCCTCCCGGCTAGCTGCATTAGAGGGCTCCAAGCCTTGCATCTCCAGTACACCAGTAGACGCCTCGGGTGCAGGTGCCTGCTGTTGCTGAGCAGTCACATGAGTCGCCGAACCACCGGCCGCGACCTCCCTCGACCCGGCAAAAGGGGCCGATGAGGGTCCAACACCAGGTTGAGTCGTCCCTGCTGGAACGCCCGTTGTGGCTGTTGCTGGACCAGAACCAGGTTGGGAAGCCACGCTGCCAGCATGAGCGCCTGGCTGCTGATGACCGCCGAAACTTGGTGCCTGGTACTCGGGAACCTCCATGTGATGTCCGCCATAACCCTGGCCCCCAAAGCTACGGCCATAACCGCCAAAGGAGACGTTAGGGTCATGGAAATTGTTGAAGTAGCCTCTCCCACAATATCCGTTCACTAGTACACAACAATACTACACAGGCGGTTGTAGATCGATTTGTACAGGCGTTTTTATCAACCACCTGCGCTGGGGGCCAGTAGAAATAGGACCACAGCCGCCTGTGGAAAGCCTGTGGAAAGAAAGTCCTCGGCCCAACGCCCACCCGTCTCCGTCGCAAGTCGCGGTATTTTTCGCGCAAAAATCGCGGCCGGTGGGATTTGAACCCATGACCTCAGCCTCGCGTGGAGCCTCCTCTACCACTGCACCACACACTCACATGTGTTCAAATACCTCTTCGGTTCCCCACATATTATACAAACCCGAATGTAATTTGTTTGTTTGAGGTCCTAAACGATTTCAAATCAAAAAGTTGTCAACTACAAAGTTTCGTAACTTTTTGAGACGAACAACTTTTGTATTGATCATTTCTTCATCCGAGGTCATTTACAAAATTTGAATTTCAAATTTGAGACCATTCAAATATATTTTTCGTTGACAAGATGACTTCAAATTAAAAAGTTGTAATTTACAAAGTTTCATAACTTTTTGAGACGAACAACTTTTATTTTGGGTGTTTTCTCATCCGAGATAGTTTGAAAAAAAATCAAATTTTAAAAAACACATCTATTTCTACTAGCGGTTGTCTTAACGAACCGCCTGTAGAAATGGATTTCTACAGGCGGTTTGTTAAGACAACCGCCTGTAGAAATGTCTTATTTCTACAGGCGGTTGTCTTAACAAACCGCCTGTAGAAATCCATTTCTACAGGCGGTTCTAGACTTGAGGTCCACCGGTTCATTTCTACAGGCGCGTGGTAACTCAGACCGCCGGTAAAAAAAAATTGAGGCGCTAGAAAAAATCATCATTCTACTAGTGTCCGCTAGCTTCTCTCGATGTAAACGGTATGGATATTTTCTACACTAACCACTACAGGAAACTCAGGCTTTGCCGAGTGCCTGAAGATTTGTCGAGTGCCAAATTTCGGACACTCGACAAAGAGCCTCTTTGCCGAGTGCCGGACATGTGGCACTCGGCAAAGCCCAAGCACAAGGCAAAGGCTGCGAAAAGCACTCGGCAAAGGCACCTCTTTGCCGAGTGTCGTACACTCGGCAAAGATAAGCACTCGGCAAAGTGTAGCGGACCAGACGACATCCACGGTCGTTTACTTTGCCGAGTGCCCGCCGTCTGGCACTCGGCAAAGAGCTCCTCTTTGCAGAGTGCCGGCCACGTGGCACTCGGCAAAGCGTGTGGTCCCGTTCTATGACACGTGGGCGAACCTTTGCCGAGTGCCATGTGGCCGACACTCGGCAAAGAGGAGCTCTTTGCCGAGTGCCAGCCACGTGGCACTCGGCAAAGCTTGTGGCCCTAAAATGTGCCACGTGGTCGGGGCTTTGCCGAGTGCCAGCTGGCACGGCACTCGGCAAAGAACTGCTCTTTGCCGAGTCCTGCCTCTGGCACTCGACAAAGTATTTTTTTGGATTTTGGACACCAATTTTTTTGTGGATCATCCCCACAGTACCATGGCCAACATGTTCAAATTTCACACTTTTTCAAAGCCTTTTGTTATATTTTATGTCTTTATTGCATTTTCTTGAATTTTCCCGCTAGACGCAAGTTTGAACTGCGGGTGCATCGAATAATGGATTTCAATGATTCGAAAATTATTATTGTTGTTCTTGAGTGTATGTTGAGGCCAGATCCAAAAACTGACCCTAGGTTTCGATCAACGTGCTCACGGGGCAACGCCTCAAAATTATGTGCGGGCGGTTTTTTAATCATAAAAAAAATGCAAATGCATTTCGAAAATCGCGAAACTTGGCGAGATATTGTTACATCATATGCGTATGCCGAGGCCAAAATTTGGAGCACATTGTCACGTACGACGCTCACAAACCTGCACATCTCCACATCCTCTCACATGTGATCACATGTTGAGAGCCCAGAGGACTATGCCCGTGCAGTTCCATTGGTGCTTTCCAATCGAGAGATGTCTAAAGATTCTGAGGAAAAGTGTAGAAATAAAGCCAAAATAGAGGCTTCCGTGGCAGAGGCATTCATTCTGGAGAAGGTGTCGAACTTCACAACGACATACTATAAGGACAACCTTCCTAGCGTGCACAATCCACCCTCTCGTTACAACATCGACGAGAGTTCATTGAGTCTCAGCCTTTTCAAAGGGCAACTCGGAAGAGCAAGCGCATCGAAGATCAAGATGTTGCGGCATGACGAGTGGCACACAATCACGATGTATGTGTTGTTGAACCTTGATGAAGTGACTCCTTATGTGCAGTAAGTTCTCAATGAGCTTGTTACATACGCCGTCAGTATCAACCACCTATCGATCCGACCCCCTTGTCTCTTGTTTTTTTCAGAAAATTTATTACTGAACAATGGAGAGGCTCAAGAGATCCTTCCCTTGAAGAACAAGACCATCTTCTCAAAAATGGTTACCCTGATTTCATTTCATGGTTCAGTACGAAGGTATCGACCAACTTAACTCTCTCGTATTTCATTTCATGTAACGATCTACCCCCCCTCAACGTGCAGGCCCACACGGATGCGGAAATGAGTGATGAGTTGAAACAGGTCGCCAGTGGCTTCGATCGCAGGGTCAAGTCATTCACCGTTTATGATGTGAATGGCTATCGCTTTCACACAAGAAGCTACGAGCAGAGCCGACCCAATCGAAAGACCACGAATACCGGAGTTCGTACGCCCGACACCGATGAGCGCGACTACTATGGCATAGTCGAAGAAATTTACGAGCTCACCTATCCGGGTCTGAAAGCTCTTAATCCGGTGGTATTCAAATGCCATTGGTTCGATCCTGATGTCACGAGAAGAGCCCCTGAGATTGGGCTAGTTGAAATTCGATAGGATTCCGTCTATAAAGGAGACGATGTCTATATTGTGGCTCAACAGGCCACCCAAGTTTATTATCTCCCATGGCCGTGCCAAGAAGTCGAGAATCTTGTGGGGTGGTACCTCGTGCAGTTGGTATCGCCACGCGGCAAAGCGCCTCTCCGAAACGATGATGACTACATCTTTGACCCAAACACATATAGCGGAGAGTTCTTTCAACCTGAGGGCCTAGAAGGGAGGTTTGACATTGACATTTTTACGCTGATGGACTTGGAAGAAGACAATGACTTTGATGAGGATGATGGTGTTGAGGTGCAGAATCCCAAGGACTTAAGAATGCTTGAGCGGTTCCAGTTAGGAGCTGACGCGGGTGATGACGACGATGAAGACGAGAATGAGGTATTAGAGTAGGATAATATGGACAGTGATGACGACACACGAGTGCCACGAGCCACTGCCGATCGTGGAGATAATTTCTAATTCATGTAATACTTACTGTATTGTTATTATTATTATTATTTTGCAATTATATATATATATCTCTTTATAAGTACTCACCGTTTATTTATGCTAATTGGTTTCATCTTTGTAATTGCAGGCACTCGACAAAATGCCGGACGGAAGGCGGTCACAGCGGCAGGGGTTCTCCGCCTACCGGAGGGCTACTGAGGACCCCGAGGACCTAGCAGAGGCGTCAGCTCCACAGGCGAGGACCGGTCGCCCCCGCGGGTGTCCTAGGAGGGAGAGGACTCCTCCTCGAGAGCCGACCCCCGAGGAGACCCCCGACGCGACCCCCGACGAGGCAGGGCACGGCGACACTACCTCTTCGGACGACGAGGTGGCCCTGTGTGACACCCCAATTTTAAGAACAAAATTGGAGCACAATATATGTATGTCAGGATCAATTTTCATACATATATCCACATCATAGTAAATATCAAAACAATGCTTTATTAATATATCGAACATTATTACAAAAATGACCCTCGGGTCTAAAAGAAAAGTACAGACTCTCAGTCTAACTCTAATGTAGACTCGCGGAAACTGGACGCCATCTCCACAGGAAGGTCGACCGGGGGCTGCGCCATCCTAGTACAAGTCGTCTGGGTCGTATCCGCCGTCTTCTGGGTACTCCTGCTCTGCGTCGGCGTAGACTCCAACGTCTGGGTGGGGTAGCAGGGGGTTCAAAGAGGAAGGGTGAGTACATCGAAATGTACTCCGCAAGTGTAGGAAATAAGTGCTTATGAGGCTAATAACAAAGGTAGGCTGACTTTGTTTGACTCAAGCGCCTAAAGCGACACACCCTATTAATCCTATTAATCCTATGCACCTATTTACTAGGTTATAACCACAGTCTCCAACCGAAAAGTAACAACACTCGGAGTCGCACCGAGCAAACCACACTCGGAGTCGCACCGAGCAACCAACACTTGGAGTCACACCAAGTACCCGCACTTGGAGTCGCACCAAGTACCCACACCTGAAGTCCATCAGGCAAACCACACCTGAAGTCCATCAGATGACCCGAACTAGGACGTTACAAGGAGTCCTATGTGTATTAGTTCCACACGTCACGACATAGAGAGCTACCTTCCGTAATAACACCAGGTCTGCACCCGAGCCTGGGAATCACTCCCGTACCAAGCAGTAACCCGCGTAGAAGAAGCCTCTGTACCCATGTCATATGAGACTAATAACCACATAAGGCTTCTCTAATGAACTAGAACAAAACCACCAGCTAATCTCGAAGAAGTCCAAGCCCGCTCGTGACCGTGAGCACGGCTGATATATCAGTTTTAATACTCTGCAGAGTTCGCACATCTTTACCCATGAGTCATGCGTTCCCCATCACGCTAAACACTGCCAAGGTGCACAGCGGGGTCGCACTACAAGGCCTTTACAAAGCCCCCTCCAAGTCCGTTCCACACGTACCTCTAAGTTTTCACCCCGTACAAAGGTCTACGACCCCCAGGGCCCCCTCGTGAGCCACTAAAACAAACCCCGTGTGAACCCTCAACTTGGAGGAAACTAATTAATTAGCCAGTCCCAGAGCCATATAGGCCTCATGGTTTGCGCTGTTTTGCCAGGTTACATGCTCCAAGAACCGGGTCCTAGGGATCCAGGCAGGATAATCTAGCACAAGCCCAGAACCAAAAACCAAAACCAGCTGCCGAGTCCCACGGCACAAAAACCACCACACGGTCCATCCTGTCGGATTTACCTACTCACCATACTACTCATTACCAGTCCATGTTCCATAGATCATTAATCAAGATTATTATTAAACCACCATCCCATCCCAAGACAGCAGGGCTAAGCATGACTTCTACCCAAACCATCCCAAAACAGGCGACAAGGATAATATAAACAAGTTCTAGTAAACCTTAACATGGGATTCAGTATTAAGACACTGCATGCAACTACTGGATTTAACTACTCTAACTCAAAATAAAATAAATACGGGAGCAATATGAGCAAGGACACTTGCCTTCGGGCTGGGTCGAATCAACGGAGACGAAGGCTGGATTCTGGGGTTCCGCGTAGATCGCGCTCGCTGGATCAAACATCAAACATGGCCCAAACAAGACAAATAAATAATAGTACATCAACATTATGAAAACAGAACATAAATAGATCTACTGCGTAGAGCTCGACGAGACGAATCTAACGCAAGTTGAACGGGTCAAATCGGAGTTAAAACGCAAAAGTTATGAGTATTTGAAGTTGGATGGCAATTCTGTAAATAGTTTGAACTCGTTTTCGTATTTTAAAATAAATCAGAACCGATTTTAAATGCTGACTGGAGCGGGCCTCAATTCTCCAAAACAACAGGGGCCTGCGCGGAAGAGTGCACAGACTCAGGGTACAGTAGGCGCGGACCGCGGGTTAGTTTCAAGAAAGCCTGAGGGGTTGGCTGCAAAACGGCGGAGAGGTCCCGTGCTGGTGCCACGTGGCGGCGCGTCACTGGGGCGGTGCACGTCTATGCTGTGGACGGGGCGCACGGCGCTCTGGCTCGCGGTGTATGGTGGACCGAGGACTGCGCCTCATTTTCCAAGGAACCGAGGGGCTATACTGTAAGAAACACAAGACACAACGCATAGCAGATCTGGAGCGCGGGTTGATTTCGATGAAGGTGGAGGACTATTTAGCAAAATGGCCAGAGCCGATCGGCGCGCTGGCGTCGGCGCTGACGGGGCGCCAGGTGGCGTGACATGGCTTCACCCGATTGGCTCGGTGCACGCGCTGTGGCCGTGGACGCGCTGACGAGGCAAGGGGGGGCAAGTTGTAACACTCTGGTGTTAAGCAAGACTAAAACTTGACATGTCATCATATGCACTGGCATTTTATCTGAGTTAATAACTTGATTATGCATTCACTTAAAACAAGTTTAATTTTCATGTTTGTGCTTAGTGATAAGGAGTGATTAAGTTTGCAATCCTAGTTTATGCTTTCTTGTTAAGAATAATGCTTTTAGGCTTTATAAGGGTATTATGGTAATCTTATGTATAGTAGTCGAATTTTATACCCAACTCTGGTATTATGTCTCAAAGGTGTAGTAAGAACATGTTTCAAGCTACCTTTTGAGGTATAATTCCAGTTTGGAATGAAATTCAAATGAATAGTTTAAATAATTCAAAAACCCTATTTTATCCCCTTTTCTATAAATCAAAATTTTGAAAGAATTTGGGTATGCTCTAAAAAGCAAAGATGTTCTATTTTTGATAAGGAACAACTTTGATGTATAAAGTTTTCCAAGTTTTCATATGAAATCAAAAGTAATTTGGAAAATACTTTTCTGCCCTTTTTATCCCCTTTTGTTTTTCCAACTCTAATTCAAATTTTGAGCATATTTTGAAAATGTTGCAAAAATAAAAGATGTTCAGTATTAAATTCTGAGCATTTGATATTTTAGCATACTTTCAACTTATATTCAAAATTTCAAAGTAATTTTAAATTTACAGAAAGGGTAGAAAAGGAAGTGGGAAAAGGGGGAGATA
This sequence comes from Coix lacryma-jobi var. lacryma-jobi, assembly GCA_009763385.1. Taxonomy (NCBI): domain Eukaryota; kingdom Viridiplantae; phylum Streptophyta; class Magnoliopsida; order Poales; family Poaceae; genus Coix; species Coix lacryma-jobi. The sequence continues at coordinate 173,649,349 of CM019822.1, read as the reverse complement.
AGCTTCTGGCTCTGTTCATGGCGGTGGCCGCCGAAGCTTTGATCGGCGACGCCAGCGTTCTGGGTATCGCTCCCTCTCGAATAAGCGTGCGACCGTCTCCGTGGCGCGGTTAATTAGCTGCTGACCCTTTTCTCTCACGTCGTGGCGTCCTCTCTCGCGCTCGCCGTCGATCTCTTGCCACGAAGCCCCGACGAGCACCTTCTCGGCTCAATCTCCGATTCACCGCACACCGATCGTTCTTATCTCAGTTTAACCGCGGGTATAAAAACCCTACATCCTTGCGCATCTCCAGAGTTCACTCTTGCAACCTCTACTCACTCAGAGAGCCAGGAACTACTGTTCTTCTTCCCGCCAGGCAAGAAAGCTCCGCCGAGCTCGATCTCGCCGTGGTCCGATCCACTGGGCACTTCCTTACTCTCTTTATCTCGCGTTTATGCTTCATCTTGATCCCAGAAACCTCTTAAGCTCACTGGTTTCATGTGTGGTGCCCAGGACTCGCCGGAACCACCGTCTTTACATCGGAGCTCGCCGCCGGAAGCCACTGCTCCGTGGGTACCTTCCCTCCGTTCATCCTCCGCTCGAACCGACTACACAGGCAGCACCAGGGTGAGCTACTGAAGCCTCCTAGCCCTTCCGTTCTACTGCTACCGACCTAGGTTCGCCGGAACATCTACGCCGTGGCTCGGTCCGCCGCCGTGCGTGGCCACACCTCACCGGAGCGGTAGCGTTTAGGGTTAGAAGCTCTGTCGGCCGCGGGTGACACGCCGGTGATGATGCGCGCGTCGTCTAAGTCTCTACTGGCCGGGGTTGGCCGGCGTAAGGACGGTCGCCGCTCGGTTCGCCGTCGTGCGCTCGGGCCATGGCCAGGGACCTCGCGTTTGTAAAGATAAGATCTTCCAGGGTGTTGGTTGCAAAGTCCAAGACTCAGGTGAATAGCGCCTTGGACTGTGGGTTAGTTTCGCGTAAGCCGAAGGGCTTTTCTGCAAAGCTGTCAGGGCGCTCCGTCTCGCTCGAGCCAGGTCTCGAGCGGACATGTGGACACGTGCTCACGTCTCGAGCTATGCCTCGAGCAGGCGCCTCCTCCGCTTCGCTCGAGCCGAGCCTCGGGCGAACGTGTTCACCATTCCGCCCGAGCTAGGCCTCGGACGGACGAGCCTTTTTCCGCCTCGCCCGAGCCGAGGGCCAGGTCTCGGACGGGTGTTCGGTGTTTTTCGTTTCGGTCGAGATAGGCCTCGAGCGGACCCTCGGGCGCTGAGCTAGGCCTCGAGCGGACCCTCGGGCGTTATCTCACTCGCGCCGAGCCTCGAGCGAACGCACCCGCACTCTCCGTCGTGCGCTCGCGTCGCGCTGGGCCGAGTTGGCTTGGGCCGAAAGCCCAGTTTGGGTTCGTTCAAGTTTTTCTTTTTTCTGGCTTTATGTACAGTAATCAGTTTTGTTGTTTTTGCTATAATTAATCTATAGCTCTGTTAATTATGAAATTTGACATGAAAGTTGATAACATGTCTGTGCTAATATAAAAATTATAAAACTTGAGTTTTGAGTACTTCTTTTATGTCAATAAAATCTGTACTTTAATTAATAAATGCAACTTTGAGGATTTATGTATATTTCTGTGTTTCTCCAAAAATCATGAATTTTGACATGTGAGTTTGTATCATTAATATTAATCTTCATGATTAATTTCAGCTCTGTTGGAATAAGTATAATTTATGTTTGTGTAGAAAGCTATTTTAAATGGCTTATGAAATAAATAAAAGTAGTTAATCACTTTAGGATTTATGTGACTTTTGGAATTGTTTGACAACCAGTGGAAAACTAGCAAGATTTGCTCCCTGGTTATGGATTCCTTTATGAAAATAACCTTTTGTTGCTTGTTAAGTTGCATAACCATATTTAAAGAAAATAACAAAACTTGTTTAGTAATTTTAATAGCTAAAGTTAGTTTGTTGGTTTGCAACTTTACCGTGAAGGAAAGTTGTACTCCATAAAAGTTATAATTTAAGAAAATTTCCATCTTTACCATAATCATATCATAAGCATCTCATTATTCATGCATATGCACTTCTACGTGTAGATTTCGCTTCGGAAGGCCCTAACTCTCAGTGGATTCCTCCTGAGGGTGTAGACCCTTCTCGATTTTCAGAATCTTCGCACTCCACTGATCCTCAAGGCAAGCCCCGGTGCATTTAACCTTTCTGTTTCTATTGCAAAGTTTATACAATGATTTATCAACTGCATTTAAGTAATAGGAGTTGGATGACACCAGTAGTTGCATTACCAGTTGGTTACCTTTATCCTATCCTTGTTACCTATTTGTGTATAAATGCTTAGCCAAGATGCACGGTGATGAGATTATCCTCCGCTTAGGCCTTGAGCAAACTAAGGGATGATGAGTCATCATTGTTAGGATACCTCTCTCAGGTACAAACTGATAAATGGATAAAAAAATGAATTTCAGACCAGACGGGAAACCGTTCATGGAAAGATGGCAGGCAGGGTCACCCTAGTCGTGCTAATCCCGTCTGTGTCAATTAGGAACCGTCCGTTGTTGGTCCTTGATCGAGAGCATGATAGTACCAATCACGGGATACGGGTTAGTATGTTGCAGGTTAGAGTCCTGCCATACAACGCCGTGGTGCTTTGGTATGTTGCAGGTTAGAGTCCTGCCATACAAATCACTTATGGTTGTGCAATATGTTGCAGGTTAGAGTCCTGCCATATTGTGTGATTGGGAACCCCCAGCTGGGTAGATAAAGCGGTTCGAATCGTCGTTGCTCTACGATAAAAAGAGACTCGATCTCTGACTCTCAACGTAGAGTTTTCAAAACCAAAGCTTTTGGGAAATGATGTTTCATCCTAAAAGAGTACTTTTGATGGTATGTTTGGAAGGAAAAGAAGAATGTTTTGTTAAAAATGTTTATTCTGCAAATTCCTTCTCTATTGCTATCCCCACTACATCCCTTAAAGCTAGCATGACCTGAAGTCTTTTCTATTGACGGGCAAGTCTTGTTGAGTACTTTTGTACTCAGGGTTTGTTACCCTTGTTGCAGGAGAGTACATGGATCCACCTTTTGATGGACAGTGCTATTTCACTCTTGTTGAGGAGAGTGATAACGATTCTGATGTGTGACCTTGGGCAAGTAATAAGAATTTGGGTGATATATGTATTATAAAGTTCCGAACCGTTTATGTAATAAGTACTTATGGTTTGTAAAACTCTAAGTTTTTAACTTATGTATTATAATCTTTCCGCTTTACTCTGATTTATCTTATCTATAAAACTGTTGTAATACTGTGATGCTTGATGAGGAATTTTCCTGGAAGTAATGTAACGTGGATGATTCGGGTTTCCCGAGGACACCCGACAGACCTCTTGAGTCATTTGGAACGCGTGTACGCCGATCAAAGGTCTTTAGGACAATGATGGGTGCATGTGGGCCACTTAATTCAGGAGGTTCTGCCACACAAGTCCATGGCACAGGTGGATCCGGCTCATACCGGTTCGAAGCGGTTTTAATCTCGGCCATCCAGATTGGATCTAACGGCCGAGAAAGGCTCGGGAAGAAGGAGGCGGCGCCGGTGATGCTACGCGCGGCGACGGCCGTGCGGAAGGCGGTGGCGCCATGGCCAGGGCTCGCCGGAGTTCCCGGGAAAGGGCTACAGAGCGGTAGGGGTCACGGAAATAGGTGGGATCGGCGGAGAATCTTACAACGGATCCGTAGATGTGCTCCTCGTTGCCGATTGGGGTCCAGAGTCGACGAATGGCGTGGAGGTCGCGGCGGCGGCGTCCGGTTGCTCTGGCGTGGTCGAGGTCGGTGTGCTCTGGCTCGGTTTCTTGTCGAGGAAGGACCTCCGGGGCGCGGTGTGCTTCACCGATCTAACAGCCCGGAGAGGACTTTGCAGCGGCTCGCAGGGTGGGTTGAGCTTGGTGCTGGCTCGACAATGGTGAGCGTGAAGGCGGTGGTGTTCGGGAGGGTGAACAGGGGTGGCGGCGCGCTCGTGCGAGGGTTATAAAGGGTGGGGGACAGATGGGAAGGAGCGGTGGGGATGAGGACGGCGAGCGCGAGCGCGAAGGGCGGGCGGTCGGGTGCGGGGGAGAGAGCGCTCGCGGTGGCGCTGGGGCCGATCTGTGCGCGGTGCGAGCGGGGAGGCCAGCGAGGAGAGGGAGGCGCGCGCGGAGTGGCTTGGGCCGGCGCTGGCGCCGTGCGGAGGGAGGGTGAGTGGGCCGGTGCGGAACGCTGGCCCGAGAGGGAAAACGGGGAGGAGGGAAGGGCCGCGGGGGGAGGTTGGGCTGGCCGGCTGCGGGCCGAAAGGAGATGGAGGCGGCTGGGCCGAAATGGGAAGGTGGGAGAGAGGGTTGGGTCCAGTTTGCCATTTTCTTCTCTTTTCTTAACTCTTTTGCAAATTTATTTTCAAATTCAAAATTCAAAACAGATTTGAAATCAAAACAGTTTGAAGAGTTTTGAAAACATTTACCCTAGGTTTGAAAATAAAACTTGAGTTTAAATTTGTAAAATTTTCATAAATCTTTTATTTGCTTTCTAAATAGAATAAATCCGATTCGCCCTATTCGGGTTTAATAAATTCATTTTCACCCAATAAAACTGTGCAACGGCATGAATGCAACAAACATCTGGTTAGAATTTTCCTCCATCTAGGGTTTTGGTCATTTTCTAATTTATTTTTAATTAATTAAACACCAGGGGTGTTACAAACTTACCCCCTTAACTGGAATCTCGTCCCGAGATTCAGAAGGACTACAGTCAATACAAAGAAGCAAATCAAACAAGAGCACAAGCACATGTCAAACAACGTTCTATGAGTTCAACAATTTATGGTGGGCATCCTACTATTGGAGGACCTACTTTTAAACTGAGTTTGAATTTTCAGCAGAGAAAGACTACAGAAGTGGGAAATAGGGTGAAGCTTTTAAAAAATAGTTTTGTAAACTCGACGACTAACTAGGGTAGCGTCCTACGGTCAACACGGCTCTGATACCACTCTGTGACACCCCAATTTTAAGAACAAAATTGGAGCACAATATATGTATGCCAGGATCAATTTTCATACATATATCCACATCATAGTAAATATCAAAACAATGCTTTATTAATATATCGAACATTATTACAAAAATGACCCTCGGGTCTAAAAGAAAAGTACAGACTCTCAGTCTAACTCTAATGTAGACTCGCGGAAACTGGACGCCATCTCCACAGGAAGGTCGACCGGGGGCTGCGCCATCCTAGTACAAGTCATCTGGGTCGTATCCGCCGTCTTCTGGGTACTCTTGCTCTGCGTCGGCGTAGACTCCAACGTCTGGGTGGGGTAGCAGGGGGTTCAAAGAGGAAGGGTGAGTACATCGAAATGTACTCCGCAAGTGTAGGAAATGAGTGCTTATGAGGCTAATAACAAAGGTAGGCTGACTTTGTTTGACTCAAGCGCCTAAAGCGACACACCCTATTAATCCTATTAATCCTATGCACCTATTTACTAGGTTATAACCACAGTCTCCAACCGAAAAGTAACAACACTCGGAGTCACACCGAGCAAACCACACTCGGAGTCGCACCGAGCAACCAACACTTGGAGTCACACCAAGTACCCGCACTTGGAGTCGCACCAAGTACCCACACCTGAAGTCCATTAGGCAAACCACACCTGAAGTCCATCAGATGACCCGAACTAGGACGTTACAAGGAGTCCTATGTGTATTAGTTCCACACGTCACGACATAGAGAGCTACCTTCCGTAATAACACCAGGTCTGCGCCCGAGCCTGGGAATCACTCCCGTACCAAGCAGTAACCCGCGTAGAAGAAGCCTCTGTACCCATGTCATATGAGACTAATAACCACATAAGGCTTCTCTAATGAACTAGAACAAAACCACCAGCTAATCTCGAAGAAGTCCAAGCCCGCTCGTGACCGTGAGCACGGCTGATATATCAGTTTTAATACTCTGCAGAGTTCGCACATCTTTACCCATGAGTCATGCGTTCCCCATCACGCTAAACACTGCCAAGGTGCACAGCGGGGTCGCACTACAAGGCCTTTACAAAGCCCCCTCCAAGTCCGTTCCACACGTACCTCTAAGGTTTCACCCCGTACAAAGGTCTACGACCCCCAGGGCCCCCTCGTGAGCCACTAAAACAAACCCCGTGTGAACCCTCAACTTGGAGGAAACTAATTAATTAGCCAGTCCCAGAGCCATATAGGCCTCATGGTTTGCGCTGTTTTGCCAGGTTACATGCTCCAAGAACCGGGTCCTAGGGATCCAGGCAGGATAATCTAGCACAAGCCCAGAACCAAAAACCAAAACCAGCTGCCGAGTCCCACGGCACAAAAACCACCACACGGTCCATCCTGTCGGATTTACCTACTCACCATACTACTCATTACCAGTCCATGTTCCATAGATCATTAATCAAGATTATTATTAAACCACCATCCCATCCCAAGACAGCAGGGCTAAGCATGACTTCTACCCAAACCATCCCAAAACAGGCGATAAGGATAATATAAACAAGTTCTAGTAAACCTTAACATGGGATTCAGTATTAAGACACTGCATGCAACTACTGGATCTAACTACTCTAACTCAAAATAAAATAAATACGGGAGCAATATGAGCAAGGACACTTGCCTTCGGGCTGGGTCGAATCAACGGAGACGAAGGCTGGATTCTGGGGTTCCGCGTAGATCGCGCTCGCTGGATCAAAAATCAAACATGACCCAAACAAGACAAATAAATAACAGTACATCAACATTATTAAAACAGAACATAAATAGATCTACTGCGTAGAGCTCGACGAGACGAATCTAACGCAAGTTGAACGGGTCAAATCGGAGTTAAAACGCAAAAGTTATGAGTATTTGAAGTTGGATGGCAATTCTGTAAATAGTTTGAACTCGTTTTCGTATTTTAAAATAAATCAGAACCGATTTTAAATGCTGACTGGAGCGGGCCTCAATTCTCCAAAACAACAGGGGCCTGCGCGGAAGAGTGCACAGACTCAGGGTACAGTAGGCGCGGACCGCGGGTTAGTTTCAAGAAAGCCTGAGGGGTTGGTTGCAAAACGGCGGAGAGGTCCCGTGCTGGTGCCACGTGGCGGCGCGTCACTGGGGCGGTGCACGTCTGTGCTGTGGACGGGGCGCACGACGCTCTGGCTCGCGGTGTATGGTGGACCGAGGACTGCGCCTCATTTTCCAAGGAACCGAGGGGCTATACTGTAAGAAACACAAGACACAACGCATAGCAGATCTGGAGCGCGGGTTGATTTCGATGAAGGTGGAGGACTATTTAGCAAAATGGCTAGAGCCGATCGGCGCGCTGGCGTCGGCGCTGACGGGGCGCCAGGTGGCGTGACATGGCTTCACCCGATTGGCTCGGTGCACGCGCTGTGGCCGTGGACGCGCTGACGAGGCAAGGGGGGCCAAGTCCATGGCACAGGTGGATCCGGCTCATACCGGTTCGAAGCGGTTTTAATCTCGGCCATCCAGATTGGATCTAACGGCCGAGAAAGGCTCGGGAAGAAGGAGGCGGCGCCGGTGATGCTACGCGCGGCGACGGCCGTGCGAAAGGCGGTGGCGCCATGGCCAGGGCTCGCCGGAGTTCCCGGGAAAGGGCTACAGAGCGGTAGGGGTCACGGAAATAGGTGGGATCGGCGGAGAATCTTACAACGGATCCGTAGATGTGCTCCTCGTTGCCGATTGGGGTCCAGAGTCGACGAATGGCGTGGAGGTCGCGGCGGCGGCGTCCGGTTGCTCTGGCGTGGTCGAGGTCGGTGTGCTCTGGCTCGGTTTCTTGTCGAGGAAGGACCTCCGGGGCGCGGTGTGCTTCACCGATCTAACAGCCCGGAGAGGACTTTGCAGCGGCTCGCAGGGTGGGTTGAGCTTGGTGCTGGCTCGACAATGGTGAGCGTGAAGGCGGTGGTGTTCGGGAGGGTGAACAGGGGTGGCGGCGCGCTCGTGCGAGGGTTATAAAGGGTGGGGGACAGATGGGAAGGAGCGGTGGGGATGAGGACGGCGAGCGCGAGCGCGAAGGGCGGGCGGTCGGGTGCGGGGGAGAGAGCGCTCGCGGTGGCGCTGGGGCCGATCTGTGCGCGGTGCGAGCGGGGAGGCCAGCGAGGAGAGGGAGGCGCGCGCGGAGTGGCTTGGGCCGGCGCTGGCGCCGTGCGGAGGGAGGGTGAGTGGGCCGGTGCGGAACGCTGGCCCGAGAGGGAAAACGGGGAGGAGGGAAGGGCCGCGGGGGGAGGTTGGGTTGGCCGGCTGCGGGCCGAAAGGAGATGGAGGCGGCTGGGCCGAAATGGGAAGGTGGGAGAGAGGGTTGGGTCCAGTTTGCCATTTTCTTCTCTTTTCTTAACTCTTTTGCAAATTTATTTTCAAATTCAAAATTCAAAACAGATTTGAAATCAAAACAGTTTGAAGAGTTTTGAAAACATTTACCCTAGGTTTGAAAATAAAACTTGAGTTTAAATTTGTAAAATTTTCATAAATCTTTTATTTGCTTTCTAAATAGAATAAATCCGATTCGCCCTATTCGGGTTTAATAAATTCATTTTCACCCAATAAAACTGTGCAACGGCATGAATGCAACAAACATCTGGTTAGAATTTTCCTCCATCTAGGGTTTTGGTCATTTTCTAATTTATTTTTAATTAATTAAACACCAGGGGTGTTACAAACTTACCCCCTTAACTGGAATCTCGTCCCGAGATTCGGAAGGACTACAGTCAATACAAAGAAGCAAATCAAACAAGAGCACAAGCACATGTCAAACAACGTTCTACGAGTTCAACAATTTATGGTGGGCATCCTACTATTGGAGGACCTACTTTTAAACTGAGTTTGAATTTTCAGCAGAGAAAGACTACAGAAGTGGGAAATAGGGTGAAGCTTTTAAAAAATAGTTTTGTAAACTCGACGACTAACTAGAGTAGCGTCCTACGGTCAACACGGCTCTGATACCACTCTGTGACACCCCAATTTTAAGAACAAAATTGGAGCACAATATATGTATGCCAGGATCAATTTTCATACATATATCCACATCATAGTAAATATCAAAACAATGCTTTATTAATATATCGAACATTATTACAAAAATGACCCTCGGGTCTAAAAGAAAAGTACAGACTCTCAGTCTAACTCTAATGTAGACTCGCGGAAACTGGACGCCATCTCCACAGGAAGGTCGACCGGGGGCTGCGCCATCCTAGTACAAGTCATCTGGGTCGTATCCGCCGTCTTCTGGGTACTCCTGCTCTGCGTCGGCGTAGACTCCAACGTCTGGGTGGGGTAGCAGGGGGTTCAAAGAGGAAGGGTGAGTACATCGAAATGTACTCCGCAAGTGTAGGAAATAAGTGCTTTGAGGCTAATAACAAAGGTAGGCTGACTTTGTTTGACTCAAGCGCCTAAAGCGACACACCCTATTAATCCTATTAATCCTATGCACCTATTTACTAGGTTATAACCACAGTCTCCAACCGAAAAGTAACAACACTCGGAGTCACACCGAGCAGGCCAGGGAGAAGATGCGTGAGAGGGCGACCGACCTCACCAGGGAGCAGTACGAGCAGGTAAGTAGACGTGAAGAATATTTAGGCTTCAATTGATCTTCTGACATATTACATAATTGACTTGATGTCATGCAGTTCTGTCCTGCTTGGTGCCAAAAGTTCACGGATTGTTGGAAGGCCATCGTGGATAGGTGGCTTTCGGACGAGTGGGCTGAGAGGCACAGTGTGCGCCGGGACTGCCGCCTGCAGATGGCTGGGGTGCCACACCACCAAGGCAACCTTAGCCTCGACGCCTATGCTGAGAGATGGGTACGCTCTACTGATTTTTTTTAATTCTAACGCACAATACTCATTACTTGCAATCAACTCTATGTCTTTCTTGCAGTCCCAGTCGCATGGTGGCGTAGAATGTAACTCGTTCGTGGCGTACCACCTTGCCCACAAAGGCAAGGCGACCGCGCCGGAGACCCAGTACAACCCGGAGGATGGGTCCGACTCGTTCACCAACTCGGGAGCCTACACCAAGTTGAACGAGTACACGATGGCGGCTCGCGAGCGCTATGGGGCGGACTACAATCCGACCTCTCAGCCCCTGGACACGGACCTGCTGATGAGACTGGGAGGAGGAGGGCAGCACGGTCGCTTGTATATGGCCAGCAGCACAGTCTCCTCGGACTCTGTCCCCAACCTCGCCGAGATTCGGTCTAGGAGCACGAGCTCCTCCATGGCCATACGACCAAGGCAGCAGACCATGGCGCAACTTCAGGTTAGTACAGTTCAATTTATCGTCCATTACTCAACTTTCTTTTGCATTATTTAATCCTTGCAGGACAAATATTGCAGGCCCAAATGCATGAGGAGATGCAGAGGTTCTAGGCCTAGCTGCAAGCTCAGGACGAGGCTCGGCAGGAGGCCCATCGCCGCGAGATGGAGGCCGCCCAAATGCGGGAGGCGCAGAGGTCGGCGGAGATAGCTCGCTTCTTTGGGAGTCTCAACATCCCAGGTGTGGTCGTGCCTCCGTCGTTGCTAAATCCGTATCTGCCGCCGCCGCAGCCGCCTCATAGTCCTATTGAGACTCCGATGAGTATATATATGATTGTTTATTGCTTTCACTTCTTCGGTCGTACTAACGACGTCGCTTCTTCGTGCAGGTGCAGTCACAGGGTTCGGCGCCGTCCCCTCCGGGTGGCCCTTCGCCACAGTCCGGGTGTCCGCCTCCAGGAGGCCCTCCTCGTCTGCCGTACTACGTGTGGCCTGGCGTTCCTCCTCAGCCCGGGTACTCCGGGTGGACTCTTGGAGGCGCTGTGCCGCCGCCCCAGTGGCAAGGTCCTCCACCGGCCGGCTCTTCGCAAGGGTGGGGGCAAGGTGGGACCTCTTCAGGCACTGGGGGCGAAGGTGAGCAGTGATTGGCTTATGTGTTGGACTTATGGATTATGGACTACTCGTTTGTGTTAGACATGTGTTGGTTCAACTTTCACTTGTGATGCATGGATGGACGGAATTGTGTGACATGTATGGATTATGTGATGAATTTATGTTGTTTTGTGATATATGGACATGAATGTGATAAATATTGTGATTTGTGTGATGAAATATGGATATGAATGTGATATATATTGTGTTCTGTGTGATGGAATATGGATATGTAATATATATACTCCCTCCGTATCACAAATAGAGTTCGTTTTGGAAAAGCTTTCGGTCAAACATTGGGAATATAAATCATGAATAACTTTTAAATTATTGAGTTTAGAAATGTAAAAATCATATAAATAAATTTATCTTGAAAAGTACTTTCATAAAAGTATATATATACCACTTTATAACAAATATTTTTAAAGAAATAAGTGGTGAAAGTTATGCTTTGAAGACCGTGTCGCTGTGCAAAACAAACTCTATTTGTGATACGGCGGGAGTATTGTTTTGTGTGACAAAAATGAAAAAAGACAAAAAAAAGAAAAAAATTTGCCCAGCTTTGCCGAGTGCCACACTCGGCAAAGATGCCATGGCACTCGGCAAAGCTGGGCAAAATTTTCTCCAGTTCTGCCTCTTTGCCGAGTGCTGGCCACGTGGCACTCGACAAAGAGGGCTTCTTTGCCGAGTGTCAGAGGCAGCACTCGGCAAAGATTTATTTTAAAAAAATAAACAAGTTTTCTTTACCGAGTGCTGCCGACGTGGCACTCGGTGAAGAATTTGTCAAAAAAAAGAAAAAAAAATCCTTTGCCGAGTGCCTGCCACGTCAGCACTCGGCAAAGAAGCCATCAAGTTGAGGGTCGCTGTTTTCTTTGCCGAGTGCTGACTTGGCACTCGGTAAAGGCTTCGCCGAGTGCCCGATTTCTGGCACTCGGCAAAAAAATCTTTGCCGACCATTTCTTTGCCGACTAATCTCCGCCGAGTGCCGCACTTGGCAGAGCCTTTGCCGAGTGCAAAAGAGCCTTAGGTGAGTGCAGCCGGCACTCGACAAAGAGGGCGTACCCTGTAGTGAACTCTAATTGAGTGAAAGACTTCACTATCCATACATTTAATATCGCATTGAGATTCAGTATTATCTCTGTTTTTTTCGCTACTTTTAGTTGTCTTTGCACAGCTATAATCCATCCGTCCCTAAATAAGTGTCACTGTTGGTGTGCGTGCCACATGTTTGACTCAATTTGTTGAAAATATGTATAATATTTATATCTTTAAATAATTTTGTTAAAAAACTAGATGTAAAGATTTTTCCAATGATACTAATTACTTAGCATAAATATTAATATATTTTAATATATAATTGCCGGTAGCTTTTTCTCGGGAAGCGAGACCTGACACTTGTCTAGGGACGGAGGGAGTATGTATCAATCGATACAAAAGTTGTCATATCCATATATTTCCGTTTCTAAAAAAAGTATCTATCTGAGTTGCTGGCTTCAATGGGTAGCTGCCATGCCCCGCTCAGCAAGCACGCGCGTCCTCATCAACGAGGGACCCAGGCAGCGGATCCGCCATGCGCAGGGGCTCAGGCAGGGGGACCCGTTGTCCCCATTCCTCTTCCTGCTCGTGATGGAGGTCCTCAATGCCATGATCGCCGAGGCCGACCGCCGTGGTCTGCTTACTCCTCTGCCTGCGGCGGTGGCAAAGTGTCGTGCCTCTGTCTATGCGGACGATTTGGTCATCTTCTTAGCGCCCACGGCCAATGACAGCGCTTGTATTCGTCGCCTGCTGGAGCTGTTCGCCGGGGCCTCGGGCCTTGAAACCAACATTGACAAGTGCACGGTGACGTCGATCGGTTGTTCGCCGAGCGAGGTGAACGAGTTCCGGGCGACGTTCCCCTGCCGCGCATCCGCCTTCCCAACCAAATATTTAGGTGCCCCGCTCTCTACTGGACGGCTTGGTCGAGACGCGGAGCAGGCGCTGGTCGACGCGGTCGCCAATCGCATCCCCGCGTGGAAAGAAAACCTCCTCAATGCGGCTGGAAGGACGACCCTCGCCCATACGACATTGTCAACCATTCCGGTACATGTGTCCATCTGCTGCTCCTTGTCGAGCTAGGCTGTCGAGGCCATTGACAAGGCGCGCAGAGCTTTCATCTGGGCGGGGACGAACAATGTTGTTGGTGGCCGGTGCAAGGTCAACTGGAAATTGCCCTGCTCCCCGCGTGACTTGGGGGGCTTTGCTTGCCAGACCTCCGCGTTCTCGGTCTCGCGCTTCGGCTTCGTTGGGAATGGCTGCGCCATACCGACGACGGTGCCGTTTGGGCCAGGTTGCCCGCGGCCAGGGAAATTAAGGAGGTGTCTGTTGACACTTCTTAGCGCAACCACCAAAAGATAGGGTTTGAATCTATCCCCGGCAACGACGACAGAAATGCTTCTTGGTATTTCTTAGCGTAAGCAGAAAAGGTCCGTAAACGCACGGAAGTACCGTTGTAGCACTTCACTCGAAAGTATTCAGGGTATCGTATTTTCCACAGGGAACGGTGTGCTATAGTCTCTTGGTCTAGTCCTCCCAGATAAGTCAAGGAGAAGGGTAACAAGTGTAGCAAGGTTTCGCTAGGTAACGAGTCCTTAGGTGCTCAAACTCAACTAACATAGCTTGCTTCAGTCAACGGGTGAAACTGGTTTCCCAGTCTATGCCGATACAGCTCTACTTGGAATCCCGAACGTGTGTGGATTACGAAGGACGGACAGGGCTGTCACCACCTGCCGCCTACCTCCTCAACCGTGGAGACCCAGGTAACCAACCTGTGACCACTTAGCCTAAACACCGCGTTTACGCTAAGGGCCACTACTCTAGCGGCGATCAGGACTTGCACCCTCTTACTAGAGCACCCACCCGAGGGTGAACGATCGGTCCAGCTAACTAAGTTAGCGAAAAGCTAGAATACGATAAGAACTCGAATACCAAGGTCAACACGAACCTTTATACTTCAAGAAGTATATAAGATCATAGAGGTACAAGCGGAGTCATACCGGCGATCCCGGTGTTCCTTGCGCGGAGGTAGCCGACAACTCCGGTACTTCTCCAACTGCACTCACTCGCTCCCTATTCTAGTTAGCTACTAGAGCTAAGATATATGAGGCACTACTCCTTTTTCCATGGATCCCTCTTGAGATATGTGTTGATGAGCACTTGGATGTTTTGTGAGGAGGGTGGAGGTCTTCTTTTATAGGTGGAAGTGCCTTAGGGGAGTGGAGGACCTCTCCTTCTCCTTTGGAAGGTCCAAACCGACCTCAAACCGCCTTCAAGATGCGCTGCACCTAGACGGAAACCACATAAACCGTCATTGCAAAGGCGATGGGAGTTCACCTGCCAAAATTGGCTGGGAACCGCCTCAGAAATGGTGCGGCCGCACCAGGGGTGTGTCCGCACCCCCAGTTGGCCCAAAGTGGCCCATCTTTGGTGGGTTGCTTCTTTTGGGCCAAGATGGGTCCTGCAAAGTTTGGGCCCATTTGGATTTTGTTTGATTTGGGTCTTGACCTTTTTATCCTTCCGACAGGCCCCTGATTTGCCTGGTATTTGGCCTATTCCCCCTTGGGCTCATATCGGGTGCATTTACATGCCATAAGTTGTATGCGTTGGAGCCTGTTTGTGGTTGTTTACATGAATGCCCCCTGCAATTGACCAAACACCAAAACTTGTGGAAATATTTAGTTGTAAGCCCTATTCTATGTTTGATGTTGGTTTTATGCGAGTCTTGGCGGTTACAAAGTATGAGTTAAGGACCGCCAACAGTGTGTGGACATGTTCGAGGCGTCAACGCCCTACCAGGTTGGTAGTGGCACGCGTACGTTCTTTTGGTCTGATCATTGGCACTCAGTCGGGGTTCTTGCGTGTTTCGCCCCGGACGTTTACCGTGCGATCAGTTGCCGGGGGCGACGCCGCACGGTTAGTGAGGCACTTTCGCGGAACCAATGGGCCTGGGATGTGGCTACGGCGCCCATAGGCAACCTGGTCTCACAGTTCCTCCGCCTTTGGGCACTGATGGAGGACGTTCAGCTTCAGCAGCAAGCTCAGGACCGCGTGGTGTGGCGTTGGACCTCGGACGGTCAGTACTCCAGCTCATCCGCCTACGCCGCCTTCTTCAATGGCAGAACGACCATGTGGGGTGCCAAAGAACTCTGGGCAACTAAGGCGCCTCCTAAAATGAGATTCTTCTTCTGGCTTGCGCTTCATGGCCGCCTTTGGACGGCGGAGCGTCGCTTCAGGCACGGGCTGCAGCAAGCTGACGCTTGCGCCATGTGCGACCAAGGCGCCGAAATGACAGACCACCTGCTCCTGTCATGTGTCTTTTCTCGGGAGATGTGGCATCGGCTCCTAGACAGGCTGGGTCTGCAGCTCCTATGCCCTTCCGAGGAAGATAAGCTACCGGACTGGTGGCTACTCTGGCGTAGCGTGGTTCCGGCAGGCCAACGCCGGGGGTTCGACAGTCTCGTTTTGTTGGTGATGTCCAGGAACTGCTGGAAGGAGAGGAAGAGGAACTGCTGGAAGGAGAGGAACAAGCGGACCTTCCACGACATCAGCTCTTCGGTGTCAGCTACGCTCTTGCGACTGAGGGACGAGACCGAGGAGTGGGCGTTGGCGGGATACCCAATCCTAGGCGCCCTGTCGACCGCAAGCCTTTAGTGTGTTGGCTCAACCTTCGTAGCCGCGCAATAGATTCTTGCCTAAGTACGAATCCGAAGCACCGCCGTTAAAGCCGGCGCCTTCTGTTAGTGTTTGGCCAATGGTTCCCTGGCACCTCGCCTGGAGATCAATTGGTTTTGTACTAAACTTCTAACTTCTCTTAATGAAGCACGTGTCAATGACATGTTTTCGGGAAAAAAAGTATCTATCCGGTTACTTAAGTTTGGGTGATATCTCGATCGATTCATATATCTTACCTGGCATATATAGTTGACATTATCTGCATTTGAGAAATACTGTAGCTATAACTATCTTTATCTATATATGTGTAGATAATTGTTTGTATCTGATTCATTTACACCCCTAGTTCGCACCCAAATTAGGCTAACTCAGGATGTTGTGGTAAAACTGGCTTGGCAAATAAATGTCACTTGGCTTGCTAACTGCCTTCATATTTTTACTTAGCTTATTAGTCGATCGATAGAGAGTTTACATTCACTTAGCTAGATTGGCCGGCCTGATAGATATATGCACTCGATCGGTTTGCTAGCCGAGTGCATAATTTTTCTCGGTTTGGTTGGGAGTGCATAGGTTTACTGAGCTTAGTTGGTCATGACCCGGGTGCATAAGTATTATCTTGATCAAGTGCATAAGTTCATTCGGCTTAGATGGCCGGGTGCATATGTGCTAATATAATGGCAAGAGTGTCACTCTATAAACACAAAAAAACCGTGGAAATTGAATCACACAAAAAAAAACCATTTACTATCCTTTTTATTACCCTTATTCTCTTATTCCAAATCCATGTCGCTATCCATCCTGCGCAAAGCCCTATAGGAATCCATTAATTTTCTGGTTTGCTCGTAAACCTAGACATCTCTCGCTGCCACAGGGTGTGGCATACTTCCTTCTCATGGTGTATCAAACAATTATTAAGTAGAATCTGAAAACTAGCCAGACCAATTTCCATGATAAGAGCTTGTTTGGCTGCACATCATGGTAAAATTTAATTAGTTTAAGTTTCACTTCAATTCACTTTAACTCACATTGATTACAGTGTATTTGTGTGTAACCAAATAAGGATAAGGACACTAAGCGTGGCGAGAAGCACCACTACGGGGTTGCATGTGGCGTGTGCTCAGGTGTGTATACACACACACACAAATGGTGGGTGAAGAGACTGAAGATGCATTAGGCTTTCATAGATGCCCAAAGCAGCGGAATACTGGAATTAACATATATATCCTCTTCTCATCAGTCGACAAATGAGAGGATGTAACGTACGCATCTTGTAGTACGACGTCTATAACACGTTAACAGATTCTGTGAAAAAAATTCAGCTTGGCAGGCAGCCACAATGCATCGATCAGGATTCACATCTATCTCCATCATATCGATGGTGAAATGCACAACGCCACAATGCAAGTGGTGCAATATTTTGACGCAACTACGCAAGTCAAGTCATCACCTGAAGCAATTCTTTCCACACGTAAGCCTCAAGAAGACTAAATACTAACTAGAAGAAGTATTGTGCGGCAATGGTCTCCGCGTCAGCCCCCAACGACGACGAAGTCACGTCAATGCCATACATGGAGGCACGCACTACCTATAAATAAGCTGTGTGTTGGCGGTGCCATATACAAGGCTGGCCGGCCAACAAGCTAGCTAGACCCAAAAGAGGATACTGTACGTGCCGAGACGGATCGGATAAGAACGCAGGTTTTTTTTTTTTTTTTGAGCATAGAACGCAGGGTTAATAAAGCGAGGATTAACATGCGTGATGCACGCGATTCTTAACCAGTAACCACGATCGTCAAGGAATATTAGGCCTAAGCAACTAGGAACAACCCTAAACAAAATATAGCTTAGTACCTTCCTTTCAGTCTCTCGAGCACTAGCTTTTGCCTCGATATTTTTCTCTATCACGGAACATTACTCCACAATGATTAATCATGACAGATAACTTGGGCTTACCGCAGTGGACAAAAGCGTCCGCTGCGGTGAAAGTGCAACGGTAAATCAACCATTTACCATAGCGAGGAGCCCACTACGCTAAATCTATTTTTTAACCGTGTCAAAAAAAAATCCTCAAAAATTCGGGGAGGGGAGAGGCCCACCGGCCAAGCTCCTCCGATCTACTCCATAATATTTCCTCATGAGTTGTGTTTTTTTTTGCACTTTGCATCAACTCAAGATTCGAATCAGTGACCTCTGCTCTCGTGTACTCCATAATATTTTTTCATGAGTTTTTTTGCACTTTGCATCAACTCAAGATTCGAACCGGTGACCTCTGCTCTCGTGTACTCCATAATATTTTTCATGAGTTTTTTGCACTTTGCATCAACCAAGATTCGAACCGGTAACCTCTCCTCTCATGCATGCACACGTAACCTCAACTACCACTCCACCAATTTGTTATTTATGTCTATATTCCATTTCAGTCCACTCATATTATACTAAATTATGTGTAAATTACTTGTTTTAGGCTATAAACAAAATTAAATCAAAAAATTGTCAACTACAAAGTTTCATATCTTTTCGACATCTACACTTTTTGTTTAGGAAGTTTCTCCATCCAAGGTCGTTTAAAAATTTGAATTTTAAATTTGAGAATTTCAAATGTAGTTTTAGATGATAAGATGATTTCAAATTAAAAAGTTATCAACTACAAAGTTTCATAACTTTTCGAGATCTATAACTTTTATTTTGGTCATTTCTCCATCTGAGGTATTTTAAAAAATTCAAATTTCAAAATTTTTAAATTCGGACGTAGTTTTGCATGCCAAGATGACTTCAAATTAAAAAGTTGTCAACTACAAACTTTCATAACTTCTCTAGATCTACGAAGTTTATTTTGGCTGTTTGACCATTTATACGTCCAACATTCTGGTTCTAACATTATTTACAAATCTTATATATCACTCTTGTAGTTTCATAAACTACTAAAGAGATGTAATATTTGTGAACAAATTTATTTTCAGTTTGTCAAATAAATAAATCACCAAAAGAAAAATTATTCATCTTGATAGGTTAAATAACTTTGAAGTTGAATTTTTTTTCTTTCGAATTAATTTACTGCTTCAAAATGTGATTTGAAAATTGGCTGTCATTTTCCACAGCGGACGCCTTAAGATGTCTGATGCGGTAAATCGATTTACCGCAGCAGATGTCTGATGCGGTAGATCAATTTACCGTAACGGGCATCTTAAGACGTTCGTCGTGGGAAATATGGAATTTTCCGTAACGGACGCTTTAAGATGTTCGCTGCGGTAAATCGATTTACCGTGCGGGCAAAAGTGTCTACCACGGTAAATAAAAAGTGTCTGCTGCGGTAAATCGTGGGATTTACCGCAGTGGGCAAAAAAACACCCATCACGGAGGGCAAATGGACAACGCTGTGTAAATTCATTTCTGTAGCAATGGAGCACTATTGAAATAGTTTAAATCAACCATGAAAACGACCAACCGAATTACTCGCAAGACCAACTAGTTCATAGTTCTAGACACATTAATTTATTACAGCTATGGCTATGTGTTATCCGTGAAACCATGAGCTTATTTGTTACAACTTATAAGTTGCTTGTAACCAAAATAAACTGAAACTACAAATCAAACGATACATTTTTTCGCAAAAAATACTTTTTTTTAGCCTTTTCTGACCACGCTTCTCCCAACAACACCACCAATTTATACTAAAATATAGAAGTTGTGCTAGACCAGTTCATTTTGACCATATTTTTCTTATGTGCATATATATAACTGTCGACGAAATATCGCTGATAGTCTACCTAGGGGTATGCCCAAGGTGGTAGATTAGAGGGGAAGGTGTGCAAGATAACGACCCAGACGTTGACGCAAGGCAAAACTAGATGAACACGGAGTTTTATCCAGGTTCAGGCCGCTAGGTTTAGCATAACACCCTATACATCCTGCGTCGAGTTGTATTGATTGGATCTGGCTTGTCACCTAATTTGTCCTCTCGGAGGACCCCTGCCCCTCCTTATATATTCCGAAGGGACAAAGTTACATAATAAGTACTAGAGTTGGTACTGTATCTAGATTAAAATTGTCGTGCGGTGCATATCGTGCGTCGCACGCCTTCATCCTGCGGGCCGGACAACCCCTAGTAGTGCGGCCCATGTACCATACCTGATGAGGACATCACCACGCTGGACACACCGACGCTATGGTCTTCCCCAAGTTGCAATCCGTCTCCAACTCAGCTACCACGTCACCCTCGGAATTCAGGAGCAGTCCCCAGTAAAATCAACGCCCCGGACGCATACGGACTCCGTTTTCGACGAACCAGATATGCTTGGAAATATAATTTGATAAGCTAACCAATGGTTTTGGAATCACGTCAAAATACGTCCGGAGTCAACGGGAATCGTCGAAACAAGTCAGCGTACAGAATCTGCCACGGTGCCGCGACACCGTCTTTTGGTCCGATGGGCCGTGTATCGTCTTAGAGCCCATTAGGGGGCGCGTCCAGTAGGGGCGACGACCTAAACCCTATAATTAGCCGCCGCCGCCGTCGTTAGGTCTTGGGTTTTGTTTAGAGTTTAGTTTTCCATCGAGAAACTGAATCGTTCATTGTAACTGTGGTGACAAATCCTTTTACAGTGATCCAGGGCCCCCGTTCTTGATCTCCTCCACTGTGTCGATTAGTCCTTTGGAACCGAGTTCTCGAACCCCTCTTGATATTCGCGAAATTCATATCTGTAATTTCAGATTGCGTGTTTTTACCCTCTTGCTTGTGTTCTTCGATTCGCTTGCAGGAATAGCCTTCTTGGCGAGGTCAATCAAGTTGTGCTTGGTTGATAACCAACAGAGCAGTGGGGTAACGGTTGCAGGGTTCAAATCGTGTTAATTTGAAGCCGGATCGCCAACGTCGAGATCTCCACCGATCGAATTTACCAGCTACCTCACGGAAGATCGGGTCGTCCTTCATCAATACCCTGGGATCTATATCCCCACAACAACTCCTCAGAGAATCGTTTTTTCTCACCAATCTATCAAACATGGTTGGTGACAAAGGCTGAGCCAGGTCTTTTTTTCCATCAAGTTTTATATGGTGCTGCAACCTAGAGCAAATCTAACTAATTAGTCTATAGATTTAATAATCTCTTTGCATAGGAAATAGATGATGTTTTGGATATGGTTTTAGTCAAACATTGAGAATATAAATTATAAATAACTTTTAAGTTGTTGAGTTTAAAAATATAAAAACCATATGAATGAATTTGTTTTGAAAAATACTTTCATAAAAAATATATATAGCATTTTTTGATAAATATTTTTTAGTATAAAGAGAGTCTAAAAGTTGTACTTTGAAGACCATGTCGATATCCAAAACGTCATCTATTACCTATACGGAGGGAGTATATAAGCTCTCATTCCCTTCGAAAAAACATAGGATCGATATTGTGATCCCGACACATATACGTATATACATTGGATTACACAGCAAGTGAACGAAATACCTCTTTTAATTTTTTGTTCCATTTCCATGAGTGCAGAGAGAGAGACCACCGTACAAGAAATTAATTTACGAATCATGTTTGCCTCTCCCCTCTGTATGCATTATATATATCTCTCTCTCTGTGTGTGTGTGTGGGGATCACGTACGCATGGATATGTCATATATATGGCCATATATACGGGACATCATCATATCGAGAATGCGTGGTCGACAGCATAATTTTATGGTGGCCATTTGACAGTGACATACACTACTAGCTTAGGCCTTGTTTAGTTTTCCAACTTCTCCCAAATATTTAGATTCTCCGTCACATCAATCTTTAGCTGCATGCATGGAGCAATAAATGTAGGTAAAAGAAATAACTGATTGTACTTTTAGTATCTATACGTCGAGACGAATCTTTTGAGCCTAGTTGGTTCATGTTTGGATAAAGTTTGTCAAATAACAACGAAAGTGCTACAGTGCAAATTCCAAATATTTCTCGGAACACAAGGCCTTGGTAGTAGCTGATGCAAGTGACGCACCATATATAGTTTAATAATTTGGTGCATAATATAACAGTAGTGCAGGTTGCCTGTTGCTATACTAGTGGCGCAAATAATTCCCCGGCCTTTTTTGGTTGCAGATATTGGCGCGGCCGGCAACTTCCGGTGCGCCTGCGGTTCTTGACGAACCCCAACCAACGTGTACGTACCCGTCGTTTTCTGGTCCCTGCCATTATTAATTCCCCAGGGGTCCAGCGTATGCGGCGATCCTGCATATGCATGCATCAGCTCCATCATCGGAAGCAGATGCAACCTCCATGTACCACGCACTCATGTCAACTGCAAATATCTAGTCTCTCTATCCATGAAACACTACTACACAACAACAGACAACACGGTCATAGGCCGATTCTCAAAATCGTCTTTAGTTTCGGTGTTTTTACCGCCCGGGACTAATAGACCCTTTAGTCCCGGTCGGTTTCACGGACCGGGACTAAAGGGTCTGCCCCAACGGCTACTGCGCAGAGCTGTCGGGGAAGGGACCCTTTAGTCCCGGTCCGTGTTACCAACCGGGACTAAAGAGCACTCTTTAGTCCCGGTTGGTGCCACGGATCGGGACTAAAGATTTAGCCACGGTTTGTGGCTTGCCCCGGGATAAATGATCACATTTTAGCCCCAGTTTTTAATACAAACCGGGACTAAAGCTCTCCGGTTTATAACGTGCCAACTTCTTCCTCCTCGAGTCAGAGACATTCAAATTTCAGTGAGCTTCTTGCTGTTGCTATTGCTTGTTCTTCATTGTTCTTCGTCTCCGACGTCAATTGGTGATCTTCTTCGACTCCGTCATCGTCTCTTTGCGTTTAGAGGTAACTATTTTCATCTCCTACCATGTCTTTTGAATATGAGAGGAATTTAATTAAAATATATAGTTTGCAAGAACAAGCATAGAGAGTTGAGTAGTTTAAATTGGTTCATCACAATCACTTGATAGTTTTCTACTGCTAGGTAGTATCCATTCTATATTTCATACTTATGCAAGACGAGTAATATTAAATTTTAGTGTCTTTTTAGTTTATTTTCTTTAGAAAAATGTGGAATTTATAATAGTTTGCAACAATAAATATAGAGAGTAGATAATGTGGAAATTGGTATTGTTATATCATATTTTTCGATTATCTAAACAAATAGATAAATTTAGAGTCTTTTTTATTTATAATTGTTTAGAAAATTAGGAATTTGCATGTAATAGTTTAAAAAATGAGCATGAATATAGTAGATGGCAACTGTGACCGGGTCCTCAGCCTCTCATCATCGGGATCCGAAGCGTTTGCGGCCGGATCTTCCTCTCATTACTTGCGGCGAGTGTAAGCAGAAGATTGTGAAGGAGTACCGAGTGAAAAAAGAGGGAATCAACAAGGGTTGTATATTCTACAAGTGTCCGGACCATGAGGTGAGTTATTATTTACCCGCATTTGATTAATATGGTTCATTCGTATCGGTTTTGCTTGATGATGTTGTTTAAATTTCTTATTCTTTGTTCTAATTGCAGTGGGAGGGCACCGACGGATGTAAAGGTTGGTACTGGGAGGAAGAGTACGTTCAGCACGTACGAAATTCTGTTGCACAGGAGTTTGCCGCTGAAGGGGATGAGGCAGTGAGTCAGCGGCAGCAGCCCATCCATGCTGTTGAAGCGAATGATCTGTCTATTTTAGTTGGAATCGGACGCGAACTAATTATGTTGCTTAACTGCATTTTATTTTTAGTTTTTTTAGTGCTAGCTGCAATAGTCTTCGTTGTAGTCAAGCTTGTTTGAATTAATCACTCATGTGATGTCATGAGTGTTGTGCAATAACATGAGAAACTACTAAGTGCATGGTTGTAATATTTAATGTAGATGTTGTCACGCAATTGGATGTATAATGTCGATCGCCGCTCCAAAGAGTTCATTGCTGGCGTGCACTATTTCTTAGGTGTGGCTGAGACAAACAAGCAGTATGGTTTAATGTGTTGCCCATGTGCCGTCTGTAAGAATTTGAAGGAATATTCATGCCCAAGGACTCTTCATACGCATTTGTTGAAGTCGGGTTTCGTAACAAACTATATTTGTTGGACGAAGCATGGAGAAAGGGGTTGTAATGGATGATGGTGAAGAAGGTGAAGAAGAATTGGCCCACGCTGATATTATTGCTCAGTACGGTGTCTTTGATAATGATGCAGTGGGGGGAGATGGTGAAGAAGATGCGACAGCGACAGAAGATGTGACAGCTGATGTTGATGCTCTTGGTGATGCCATTCGTGATGCACAAAGAGAATGTGAAAGTGACAAGGAGAAGGTCAAGTTTGTGCGCATGCTAGAGGATCATAGGAAATTGCTATATCTCACTGCTGAAGATGGCCAAAAAAAGCTGGGTACTACGCTGGAACTGCTGCAATAGAAGGCAAAGAATGGTACATTCGATAAGGCATTTGGGCAGTTATTGAAGATAATGAAAAAGATGCTTCCGAAAGCGAACGAATTGCCCACCACTACGTACGAAGCAAAACAGGTCGTCTGTCCTTTGGGATTAGAAATCCAGCAGATACACGCATGTCCTAATGACTGCATCCTGTACCGTGGGGAGGAATACGAGAATTTGGATGCATGCCCGGTATGTGAAGCATCACTGTATAAGATAAGGCGAGATGATCCTGGCGACGTAGAGGGTGAAGAACATCCAAGCACGAAGAAAATCCCTGCCAAGGTTATGTGGTATGCTCCTATAATACCACGCTTGAAACGTTTGTTCAGAAATAAGGACAATGCAAAGTTATTGCGGTGGCATAAAGAAGACCGTAAGGTAGACAATATGCTGAGGCACCCAGCTGATGGATCCCAGTGGAGAGCGATATACAGAGAATTCCCAGAGTTTGCAGATGAGGCTAGAAACTTGAGGTTGGCTTTAAGAACGGATGGTTTTAATCCTTTTGGGGAGCAAAGCAGTATTCATAGCACTTGGCCAGTTACTCTATGTATCTACAACCTTCCTCTGTGGTTATGCATGAAGCGGAAGTTCATTATGATGCCGTTGCTCATCCAAGGGCCGAAGCAACCTGGCAACGACATCGATGTCTACCTGAGGCCATTAGTTGAGGAACTTCTACTTCTATGGAGCAAACCAAGCATACGCGTGTGGGATGAGTACAAACAGAAACACTTTGACCTGCGAGCATTATTGTTCGTAACAATCAATGATTGGCCGGCTCTAAGTAATCTTTCAGACCAGACAAACAAGGGATATAATGCATGCACACACTGTTTTGAAGACCTTCATAGTTTATTTTTGAAAAACTGTCGAAAGGTCGTGTATGTTGGGCACCATCGGTTTCTTCCTGTGGGCCACCCAGTAAGAAAGAAAGGCAAACATTTGAAAGGTAAGGCAGACCACCAAACCAAGCCTCGTAACCGATGATATACTCGAAATGGTGAAGGATACGAAAGTAGTATTTGGAAAGGGACGGGGCAGCGAACCTGTTCCCAAAGACGCTTCAGGACACACACCCATGTGGAAGAAGAAGTCCATATTCTGGGAGCTACCCTACTGGCATGTCCTAGAGGTCCGCCATGCGATCCACGTGATGCACCTGACAAAGAACCTTTGTGTGAACCTGCTTGGATTCATGGGTGTCTACGGAAAGCCTAAGGATTCACTTGAAGCACGACAGGACTTGTAGCGCATGAAAGAACGAGACAACTTGCATCCGGAGAAGACAGATGACGGGCGCTAGTACTTAAGCCCTGCTAGCAACACTGTTAGCAGAGAAGAAAAGGAAAGCATGTTTGAATGCCTTAACAGCATCAAGGTCTCATCTGGATTCTCCTCCAATATAAAGAGAATAATTAATGTGCCAGAGAAGAAGTTCCAAAACTTGAAGTCCTATGACTGCCATGTGCTTATGACCCAATTGCTTCCTGTTGCTCTAAGAGGAATTCTACCTCCACATGTACGTCTAGCCACTGTGAAGCTATGTGCATTCCTCAATTCAATTTCACAAAAGGCAATCAATCCAGAGGAACTTTCTACTTTGCAGAATGATGTCGTTCAATGTCTCGTCATCTTTGAGTTGGTGTTCCCTCCATCCTTCTTTGATATCATGACACACCTCCTAGTTCACCTGGTCAAGGAGATCATTATTCTCGGTCCTGTGTTCCTACACACCATGTTCCCATTCGAGAGGTTCATGAGTGTCCTGAAAAAATATGTTCCTAACCGTTCTCGGCCTGAAGGAAGCATCGCCCAGGGCTACGGAACAGAGGAGGTCATAGAGTTTTGTGTGGACTTTATTCCAGACCTTGACCCGATTGGCGTTCCCGAATCGCGACACGAGGGCAGACTCAGTGGCAAGGGAACACTAGGGAAGAAAACATATATCGGTACAGGAGACGATTACTTTGATAAAGCACACTACACAGTTCTACAGAACTCCTCATTGGTCGATCCATATATCGAGGTACAAAAGGATTTCCTTCGATCCAAGTGGCCCGGGAAGAGTGAATCTTGGATTACACGTCCGCACATGCAAACCTTTGGCGGTTGGTTGCGAAAACAATGTCAGGGTGATGACAACATAGATGAGCAGCTTTATTTGTTGGCCAGACAACCATCATGGCATATCAGCACGTACAAAGGGTACGAGATCAATGGGAATACATTTTACACAGTAGCCCAAGACGCAAGGAGCACCAACCAAAACAGTGGTGTACGTGTGGATGCCACGGATCCAAATGGGAACAAACAAACATATTATGGCCGCATTCATGACATATGGGAACTAGACTACGCACCTAATTTTAAAGTCCCTTTGTTCCGGTGTAAATGGGTCAAGATGACCGGTACCGGAGGTGGGGTAACAGTCGACAAGGAGTATGGGATGACATCAGTGGACCTCAACAATATTGGGTACAAAGACGAACCATTTGTCCTTGCCGCAGATGTGAGTCAAGTGTTCTATGTGAAAGACATGTCTACAAAACAAAAAAGAGGGAAAAATGATAACAACTCGATCGTCAACGAGCCAAAGCGCCATATAGTTCTTTCAGGGAAAAGAAACATTGTCGGAATTGAGGACAAGTCAGACATTGAAGGGTCGAGATGGCGGACTAGAGGGGGGGTGAATAGTCCTTTCTAAAACTTAAACATAATCGGAGCGGCTAACCGAAACAAATGCGGAATTAAAACTATCGGTCTAGCCAAGACTACACCCCTCTACCTATACTCTATGACACCTTATAAAAGATTCTAAACAATGCAAATAAGGTGTCGGGCTAGCTAGAGCTCACCTAACCAATTCGAGAAGCAAGGTCACACAAGCCTATGCAACTAGTACTTCAAGCACGGGGGAGCTCCTACACAATCTAGCGAGCAAAGCACAAAGCCTAAGCTCACTAGCAATGCTCAATAACAAGGCTACACAAGCCAAATTAGAGAGCTCAACTTAGCTACACAAACTAAGCAATGTGACTAGCAAGACTATAAGTCAACTAGTCACGCAAGAGAGCTACTTCTAGGCTACACAAGCAAAGAAGGTAACTAGCAAGCTACACAAGCTAATTAATTACAAGAGCAACTACACAAGCACAATATATATGAAAGTAATTACGATCTTGTGTAAGGGGAATGCAAACCAACGGGAAGAACAAGGTTGACACGGTGATTTTATCCCGAGGTTCACTTGGTCGCCACCAAGCTAGTCCCCGTTGAGGCAAGCCCAAGGTTGCCGCCGATCCTCTTGCTAGTGGTGACCCTAAGTCACACTCTCCACGATGGAGTGCTCACCAAGAGCTCTAGCTTCGATCCGGCCGGACCACTTGGCGCTCTTCGTGCCTCTCTCTACTAGAGTTGCTCTTCGCGATCTCCCGCGGGGCGAGCACAATGCCCCTCACAAAGCTTTTTCCGGAGCCACGCACAATCTTCACGCGGGCTTCACGACAGAGACTCGAACACCAAGCCGTCTAGGAGGTGGCAACCTCCAAGAGTAACAAGCACCACCGGCTTGCAACACGATCACCTAGTGCCACTCGATGCTATCTCTCAATGCAACGCACTAGCGATCACTCACTCGCTATCGAATCGCACACTAGCAAGCACAAGCGAGTTAGAGGGCTCCCAAGCACATCCACACAAGCCACCAAGGCTTTGGAGTGCTCAACCTATGGCCCAAGGCTGGCCACCAACGATATAAATAGCCCCAAGGGCTAACTAGCCCTTGCCCCTTCACTGGGCAAACTGCGCCACCATCGGACGCTCCGGATCGGGACCATCGGACGCTGAGGCCAGCGTCCGATGCACGGATGCTCGCCACGTGTCCCCCACGTTCAACTTCGGCCGAGCGATCCCAACGGCTATAATACTGCCCGCGCCAGTTAAAGTGGCATCGGACGCGCCGATGCCTAGCATCAGACGCTCCGATGCCTCTGCTCAAATCTGCGCAAACCGGCTCTCACATCGGACGCGCCGGACCCTTATCATCGGACGCTAAGGGCTAGCGTCCGATGACACACCAGAGAGGTTCCAGAACGCTCCCAAACACATCGGACGCGTCCGATGGTTCCACATCGGACGCAGGCCAGCGTCCGATGCTCCTTGGAAAACCTGCTCGCGCCACGGCATGACCATCCGACTCTGCAACAGTGTTTCGCCTGCGTCCATTGCCAGCGTCCGATGCTGCCTCGACTTCTGACAGCAGTTAGGGTTTGCCATCGGACGCTCGACCAGCGTCCGATGCCAGCGACGCCAACGTCCGATGCCCCTAACTTGACAACTTTTCAACTCTAACTTCTACCAACAACTTCTCCTTTGCAAATGTGCCAACACCACTAAGTGTACAACATCATGTGTATGTGTGTTAGCATTTTCACAATCATTTTCTAAAGGATTAGCACTTGCACTCACCACGCCACTCGATCCTAGTAACATCGCAAAGTTAGATCGCTCAAGTGGCACTAGATGACCGATATGCAAACAAGTTTGCTCCTCTTGATAGTACGGCCATCTATCCTAAACCCGGTCATAATCTTCTCTACACACCTATGACCGGTGAAATGAAATGCCCTACAAGTATACCTTTGCCTTGCGCATTCCATTCCATCTCCTTCGGTGTTGATGCAACACATGCACCAACCTATCATCAAATGATATGATCCACTTCATATCATCACATGGCCTCCATGGTCCATCGATCTTGACCTCACTTGCTCTTCACCATTGATTCGGTCCTTCGGCGCCAAGTCTTTGCTCAAGCCTCCCGACACTCGGTACCAACGGCTTCAAAGCCTCCAACTTGCCCTTCACTTCCGCAACCGGTCCATCAAGCCAAGCCTTGCCTTGATCTTCACCATCTTAGCCATATGACCACATGTCATGTTTCATGTGCATTAATCTCCTTCTTCACATGTGTGAGCCTTGCAACATCCGCCAAGCCATTTCACCTCTATGGCATATGTTGCTCACACATGATCACCTGTGGACTAATCACCTGTGTAATTCACTTCAAACACATATTAGTCCACCTAAAGTTTTCACTCAATTACCAAAACCAAACTAGGACCTTTCAATCTCCCCCTTTTTGGTAATTGATGACAACTCTACAAAGATATGGAATCTAAGCTTATTTCAAGTTAGCACTTTACAAGAATGTAAATTACTAACTTGGTATGGATTCATGTTGCTTGCCCAAGCTATTTTACCATGTGTAAAGGATTTTGGACAAGTAGCACAAACCCGAATTGGTAGTATTAGTCCCCCCTACATATGTGCTAAAGTGTTTGGAAATGAAACTTGCACATATGCATAGATATTGAAATGTGGGAGAGTAATTACTACCAAAAGGTGCTAAGGTGTATAGAATAGCCTTTGAAGCGTGATATCAATGAAGTTCATAGTTGTACACCTTCCTTAGCACCAAGAGTAGCTAGACATTATAAAAACTAGAAAACCCCATGAGATCAACATTAAAAGCAAGGGTCTAGTTTTGCATGAAAAGCACAAGTCTAGCTATCAACCTATGCATGCTAGTTATCAAATCATCAATTAAATCCTATAACTAGCATACACCACACAAGCATGCATATAAAATGTAAGACATATGCATTATGCAAGCAAGCAAATGTAATGCACAAACAAATGCATCAATCATGTATTCATGAGCTTGCTCCCCCTACTTGTGTGCTCTCTTTGTTCAAGAATTTTGATCCTTTCCTTTGCATTATCCAATCTTGCTCCCTCTTGATCCATGTCCATCTTGTTTTCTCCCCCTATCATATCATATCTTTGGAACTTTCTCCCCCTTTGTCATCAATGACCATAAAAGGTATGCTCTTTTGATACAAAGGGTGACACTAGGGTAGATGGTTGACACTTGAGTCTTGATTTTTGATGGACACCACCATATGTGTTGGAATGACACCATGTGTAGGATCTTTGACCTTGATATCAATAGGTGGGGCACCTTCTCTTATGTAGCATGGGTCATTCACTTGATAAACTTGAGCTCTTGTTGGTGAGGGATGCTTTGCTTGATTTGATCACTTAAAGTTGAGGATCACTTGAAGTCTTGTAGGATACCACTTGTGAGCTTGATCTAGACACCACTTGGTAAATATCACTTGAAAGATCATATACCATTTTGAATAGATACCATGTGAAGAAATGATGAGTCTAGATACCACTTGAATGATAGTTTAAACTTGATATCCATTTGCATTATTGTCTTCTTCTTGAACTCTTATCATCTTCATGAGCTTCTCATTTGTGACTTGAACTATCAAATTTGCACAAGATATCTAACTCGGTTTGCTCTAGAGTAAGCTTCTTCACACATCTTTTAATGGTTATCTTACTCATGTTGAATTAGACACTTGAATGCTCATCTTCTAGATCAAATATTTGGGTTCACTAGCTCATGAACAAACTCATATACTAACCACTAGATCATATAATCAATCAAGCAATAGTGGTAGGCTATGAATTTAAACTTTTCATTTGTTATGCATGATCCTATTGAGTATGAACTATATGCACTAACCGCATACTAGTAAGGGATGAAATGATCATGCACATTACAATTGTACCTTTGCTACCTTGGAGTAGAGGATAGTCATTTGATTCCAATTAAGCTCCAAATAGCAATGTGAAGTCCATGGTGAAGACCAATAGATATCAATTTGATAGAACAAATCTTCACCCATATGAACAAGTGCACTAGCTCAATGTTGTGATTGGCTTGTCTTTTCATTTGATCATACCTTGCATGTGAATACCACTTGAGTTGCCATGATTTGCTCTCTATCTTGGGTGTTTCTTGCTTTGCTTGGTCAATCCTTTCATTGCTTCAACTAAGCATCTCAAACATCCTTTGAATCACCACTTCCATATTAGCCTTCCAAGTACCATACTTGGTTATCCTACAAAAGGCGGCAAGCCCCTACAAAAGGGATAAGTGACCTCTCTCCAAAGAACATCCTTGATCCTTAGTTGAAATGTCTTTGTTTGATTGATCCAATTGAACTCTTCTTGAAAATGTGAATTTGAATCCTTCTTTGAGTTCCTTCTTTGAGTCTTTTTCTTTCTTTCCAAAAGATCTTGAATTTGATACTAGAACTTGATCTTTATCTTCATCTTGATGTTGGTCTTGATCTTCAATTTGAGTACCAAATGTGTGCTAAAAACACTCATCAATCAAATGAACTTGTACTCATCTTTGTCATTCTTCTAGCTTATTTCAAAACCAAACATAGGTCCCTCAACCACTTATAAACATAATTCCAACTTGAGGGCCTTTCAATCAAAGTGACTCTTGATCAATCCAATATTTGTCACTTTTATGGCAGATTCTGTCTTTCTCAAAGAAATATGCATATCTCCAAAAATATAAGTCCAATGACCATGAAATTTGGTGTAAATGTGCTTCTACAAGTGTTCTAGCATCCATAAAAATTTGAGCTTCATTGGCTTTCTAGATTGCTACTAGATTTCAGTTCTTTCCATAATACTACATGCTGAAAATTGCTGCACTATAGTTGACAAGGTCCACTCCAAAAACAAAGCATCACTTATCCAATAATCATGAATTTTGCACAGCAACTAGTATCATAAGTGTAGAGCATGTGTACCAAATTTCAAGCCAATCTATCTAGATTTGATCATTCAAACACGGCTATCTTCTCAGTTCACTCAGTTTTTTTGCAATATTGAACAACTTGAGCAATTGAGCTATACTCTACCAATTTGAATCAAACTTGAGCTAACTTGTTTGAATACTCTCACAAGACATATAATCATTCAAATCACTTACTAAAAGAGGTCTCATGAACATATCCATTCAAACTAACTCAATTTTGATCACTTAAGCATTAAATCCATTCAATCATCTTATAGCAAGCAACATATGCATATTTATCCAATTCAATCATCTCATATGCATCTAAAAGAACATGATCAACTAGAGATATACCTTAGTAGCTCATGATCATCAAATAGCAAGCTTCTTCATCTATCATTTGCATTCCTTCAAATATTTTGAATCAACCACCACAACTTGATCTTTTGCACTTGGACTTCACTCCACTCGACTTGGCATTGGCATGAGAATAGCAATAAGCTTCATTACTTGACTTAATCACATGATGAATAATATGAAATCAATTGAATCAAGCCTCCAATGCCATGGTACCTACACACATTCATCCACTAGTTGATGGTACCCAAACTTGTTTGGGTCCTCTCAAGTTAGGTGCAACATACTTTGGCATAGCCTTAGTATGAGTAGCGAGATGAGTTGCAATAGTAGCCTTAGAGGTACCATTTTCATCCTTTCTAAGCACAATATTATCATCAATTGAAATAGGCTTAGAAGTTTTACCTAGGGGACATGAATTTGCCATGTGTCCCCTTTCCCGGCATGAGTAGCAACTTCTCTTTGATTGAGCCTTCTCTTCCTTGCTCATTTGTTGCTTCTCATTGCCTCGTCTCTCATGAGTTGCTTGATCCTTCTTGTCAAGCTTGTTAGGACACTTCGAGGCAAAGTGTCCCATATCATCACATTTGTAGCACTTGATGTGAGCCAAATCTTTCTTCTTTTCTTCATTCTTGCTCATCATCATCTTGGCATCTTGAATGTGAGTTGGATGCCTTGCTCTTCCACCCCTTCTTGTTTTCTTCTTCTTCATCAAGTCACCATCATGATGGTTGTTCTTGATTTGAACTTGGGGCTTCTTTTCTTGCTCAACTTGTGGCTTTGGTTGAGGCTCATCTTGTTGCTTCACCAATTGCTTGGTTGGGCACATAGAGGTGAGATGTCCTCTAGTGCGGCACTTGAAGCATTTGACATGCTTGAGCCTCTCTTCTTCCTTCTTCAACTTGAGCTTCTCCTTGTTGGGGCAAGTATTTGCAAGATGTCCCATCTCATGGCACCGATAGTACATGAAATGAGATAGCTTCTCTTGTTCTTGCTTCTTCATCTCTCTTTCATACTTCTTCTTTCCCCATCTTTTGCCTTTGATCTTGCTCTTGTTGAAGCCAATGCCACTCTTGTCACCATAGCTCTTTTGATTCTTCAACATATGCTCAAAGGTGACTTTGGAGTTGTAGCACCTCTCTAACTTGTTGCTCAAATTCTTCACTTCACTTTTGAGCTCATTGTTCTCCTTCAAAATGTTAGTCTCACAAGACAAGGAAGTAGAACAAGCATCTATATGTGAAGAACATGGCATAGATATTAAATCATCACAAGAGGTGGATACATGCTTCTTCTCTACATCACATGGGTTAGCATAAATATGTGATTGATCACTTGACCCAAATGATGAGCTCTCACTAGTTTTAGTTTCTACATTAGAAAGCTTCTTAGTGAGAAAAGCATGGTCTTGTACCAAGTTGTCATGAGCAACACTAAGTTCCTCATGAGTCAATTTAAGCTCATCATGTGAACAAGTAGTAACATAAAGTAGATGCTTTTGTTGTTCACATGCATTCTTTAGAAATGAGTTTTCTTTTGTCAATTTCTGTTAACACATAATTTTCGCACTATGACAAATGGGATAGCACGGTGCAGGTTCGGGAGGAGTCACCACCTAAGGGATTCGGCAGACAGCGAACGCGGTCGGCTAACTCAATGTATTCGGCAAGGCTATGAAGGCGACTAGTCAACGGCGAGCAGGTTCGGCAATATGACGCTGCGGTCGGCTACATCAGATTAAGGTCAGTTTGCGCCAGAAGACGACAAATGCGGCATGTCAGAAGATTTAGCAACGAGGATCTCGTCATTTTTAGCGCGCGCCGATTATTAAGGGAAGCTTGGAGCAGAAGGCGTCATATTTTAGATAGTTTCCTGATTTTGTCGTTGTAATCGTGTCCTTCTAGGACTCATAGGACACCAGGGTATAAATATAAACCCTGAGGCCATTGTAAAGACGTTCAACAATCAATACAACCAAACCGGCCCCGTGCCATCTTCGAGTCCAAGTCGTGTCGTCGTGTTCTTCGAGAGGAGTCATCGATCCGTCGACCTCCGTAAGTCCCGACAACCTTGCTATTATGTCTAGTATCGTGCGGCGGATTTAGGCGTGATGCAAGTAGTCTCGTTTGTTGGTAATGGTCGTGCGGCGGATCATTACTCGACGATCGGGAAGTCTTAGTTTATGATAAGATTACGAGTAAGTACCGTGCGGCAGGCATTTACTTGGTAACCTTAGCATAAACAAGATAGTTATCGGCTCTATTAGGTTTGGCAAGATCTAATAGATTCATTAAGTTACCTTGTGTTATACGTATTATAATGTGTATTTTGTTGTAACACTTTATTGCCCAATCTAGATCTTGCTCGGTTCGGCTTCATCTTGTATAAGATCTATCCTGTCCTTTTACGATTATTTTTGTAAGGCCTTTATACGATAGATCTACTATTTGCAATAGCCGATTCGATCATATCTAGATTGCCACGTGGTGAGGGTTCATGCACGTTGAGTATGCTTGATCTATGATACAGCTAGGTGTCGTGCGGCAGGCATAGGCTTTAGATTAGTTTAATCATGCTTAGTTTGTACGTTCAATCCCCATGGACCCCAACTCGGTTGTACAATCGAGATTGGTTAAGCTTTAACTCATATTTAATACACCATGCAAGTACAATTTTCATGCAAACGTATTCGGCAACTCGTTATTCACGTAACTTCGTTCATATTGCCGAATAGTCTTTGAGTTTGTTGGCAGATAGCTTTCATAGCTATATGTCATCGTAAGTGGCTTTAGGGCCGTATATTTTGGAACTGTCTAGTCACACCCGGCATGTTCCAGCTTTGTATTTAACAGTTTCTTTCCCTTGTTAGTTGCAGGGCAAACTGACTGGCACGCACCGGATTTCTGAGCACCCGGGCCACGTTCGAAGCTAGCTTTTTCGGCTTGCTGTGTGATTGGCACAGTGCGCCGCTTTTGGTGTCAACAATTTCATTGTTTTAGCCATCTCATTTTCTAAAGCCTTAGTGAGTCTACATACAAGCTCAAAATTTGGATCATCACAATCAACTACCACATTAGCAATTGATACCTTAGTGTCATCATGTGACATGAAGCAATGTGGTGTAGTAGAAGAGCTTGAAGAGACATCACTTTCATAGCCATCATCATCATCATCATCAAGTGTGCATGGAATGGCATCATCATTTGCACCACTTGAGCTTTGGCTATGGTTACCATCATCCTTGTCAAGTGATCTTATGGATTGATCATCATCATTATCATCACTTGACGATGAGGTGGAGCAATCCTCCACAACTATCATGTTGTGGTCATGCTCAACACCCTCATGTGCCTCTACCTTGAGCTCACTAACATCATCATCATTTGAGGCCCTCCCATACTTGTCGTTGAGAAACTTCCACATGTGATAGGAGGACTCCATATCCATGATCTTACTAAAGATATCATCATGCACAGATCTAAAAATGATGTTAGTAGCTTGGCACTCGAGATCTAGGCATTTCTCTTGTGCTTGAGTTAGATTCGTTTCATCCAACACATGAGAAAAGCCTACATCTACGATCCACCACATTTGAGGACAAATAAACTTGAAATTACACATCATCCAAGTTTTCCATCGTGTAAAGTGAGTGCCATCAAAAATGTGTGGACAATCAACGCCTAGCCCGTAAGTCGACATCCTCTCGGGTCAGTGAAGACCACAAATGAGAGACCTAGCTCTGATACCACTTGAAGGGTCGAGATGGCGGACTAGAGGGGGGGTGAATAGTCCTTTCTAAAACTTAAACATAATCGGAGCGGCTAACCGAAACAAATGCGGAATTAAAACTATCGGTCTAGCCAAGACTACACCCCTCTACCTATACTCTATGACACCTTATAAAAGATTCTAAACAATGCAAATAAGGTGTCGGGCTAGCTAGAGCTCACCTAACCAATTCGAGAAGCAAGGTCACACAAGCCTATGCAACTAGTACTTCAAGCACGGGGGAGCTCCTACACAATCTAGCGAGCAAAGCACAAAGCCTAAGCTCACTAGCAATGCTCAATAACAAGGCTACACAAGCCAAATTAGAGAGCTCAACTTAGCTACACAAACTAAGCAATGTGACTAGCAAGACTATAAGTCAACTAGTCACGCAAGAGAGCTACTTCTAGGCTACACAAGCAAAGAAGGTAACTAGCAAGCTACACAAGCTAATTAATTACAAGAGCAACTACACAAGCACAATATATATGAAAGTAATTACGATCTTGTGTAAGGGGAATGCAAACCAACGGGAAGAACAAGGTTGACACGGTGATTTTATCCTGAGGTTCACTTGGTCGCCACCAAGCTAGTCCCCGTTGAGGCAAGCCCAAGGTTGTCGCCGATCCTCTTGCTAGTGGTGACCCTAAGTCACACTCTCCACGATGGAGTGCTCACCAAGAGCTCTAGCTTCGATCCGGCCGGACCACTTGGCGCTCTTCGTGCCTCTCTCTACTAGAGTTGCTCTTCGCGATCTCCCGCGGGGCGAGCACAATGCCCCTCACAAAGCTTTTTTCGGAGCCACGCACAATCTTCACGCGGGCTTCATGACAGAGACTCGAACACCAAGCCATCTAGGAGGTGGCAACCTCCAAGAGTAACAAGCAGCACCGGCTTGCAACACGATCACCTAGTGCCACTCGATGCTATCTCTCAATGCAACGCACTAGCGATCACTCACTCGCTATCGAATCGCACACTAGCAAGCACAAGCGAGTTAGAGGGCTCCCAAGCACATCCACACAAGCCACCAAGGCTTTGGAGTGCTCAACCTATGGCCCAAGGCCGGCCACCAACGATATAAATAGCCCCAAGGGCTAACTAGCCGTTGCCCCTTCACTGGGCAAACTGCGCCACCATCGGACGCTCCGGATCGGGACCATCGGACGCTGAGGCCAGCGTCCGATGCACGGATGCTCGCCATGTGTCCCCCACGTTCAACTTCGGCCGAGCGATCCCAACGGCTATAATACTTCCCGCGCCAGTTAAAGTGGCATCGGACGCGCCGATGCCTAGCATCGGACGCTCCGATGCCTCTGCTCAAATCTGCGCAAACCGGCTCTCACATCGGACGCGCCGGACCCTTATCATCGGACGCTAAGGGCTAGCGTCCGATGACACACCAGAGAGGTTCCAGAACGCTCCCAAACACATCGGACGCGTCCGATGGTTCCACATCGGACGTAGGCCAGCGTCCGATGCTCCTTGGAAAACCTGCTCGCGCCACGGCATGACCATCCGACTCTGCAACAGTGTTTCGCCTGTGTCCGTTGCCAGCGTCCGATGCTGCCTCGACTTCTGACAGCAGTTAGGGTTTGCCATCGGACGCCTGGCCAGCGTCCGATGCCCCTAACTTGACAACTTTTCAACTCTAACTTCTACCAACAACTTCTCCTTTGCAAATGTGCCAACACCACTAAGTGTACAACATCATGTGTATGTGTGTTAGCATTTTCACAATCATTTTCCAAAGGATTAGCACTTGCACTCACCACGCCACTCGATCCTAGTAACATCGCAAAGTTAGATCGCTCAAGTGGCACTAGATGACCGATATGCAAACAAGTTTGCTCCTCTTGATAGTACGGCCATCTATCCTAAACCCGGTCATAATCTTCTCTACACACCTATGACCGGTGAAATGAAATGCCCTACAAGTATACCTTTGCCTTGCGCATTCCATTCCATCTCCTTCGGTGTTGATGCAACACATGCACCAACCTATCATCAAATGATATGATCCACTTCATATCATCACATGGCCTCCATGGTCCATCGATCTTGACCTCACTTGCTCTTCACCATTGCATCGATCCTTCGGCGCCAAGTCTTTGCTCAAGCCTCCCGACACTCGGTACCAACGGCTTCAAAGCCTCCAACTTGCCCTTCACTTCCGCAACCGGTCCATCAAGCCAAGCCTTGCCTTGATCTTCACCATCTTAGCCATATGACCACATGTCATGTTTGATGTGCATTAAGCTCCTTCTTCACATGTGTGAGCCTTGCAACATCCTCCAAGCCATTTCACCTCTATGGCATATGTTGCTCACACATGATCACCTGTGGACTAATCACCTGTGTAATTCACTTCAAACACATATTAGTCCACCTAAAGTTGTCACTCAATTACCAAAACTAAACTAGGACCTTTCAGACATGTCAGGTGATTATGAAAGAGATGATCGAATTCCGTCATTCAAAGTGAACAAAGACCCAAGCATTTTATTAAACAATGAGGAAACTCCATGGTTAAGGAATGATCATAACCAAGGGACATATGTCAAGAGGAGGTTCGCAGTTGTGCCCACTTAATAGTGGGTTGTAAAGATATTATGTAATAATTAATTAATTAATTAAGACTTCATTTATTTGATAATGGATTTATATATATATTTAGTAGTAGTGATCATTGATTTATGTGCTTCTCTAGATGTGAATCATCAAAATACATATAAGAAGATACTAAAATTTAACATTTTCTTCAATAAACTAAAGCAAAAAGAATCTCATACTAATTTTTAAAAGAAAGTACATCAAATATTTAATTTTCTGTTCAATTAGAAAGATTTAAGATATATTTAAAAAAACTAAATTTAAAAATCTAAAACTACTGCATCTGTCGCGTAGAATGAAATTGGGCAATGATTTTTTAGGTTATAAACAAAAGATTAACATCCAAATGATATGAAAATAAATTTTCTATTGAAAGCCAATAATTTTTTAAATTTAAATTGAACATTACATTTTTGCATTAACCAAATATGAATGGTTAATTACATTTATATTTGTTATTATAAAAAAGAAAAGAATTTATGCTACAAAATTTTCTACTATACAATAAGGTTAAAGGATATACAACTGTTATTTTTAAGTAATTTTATGACTACTGTTCAATTTACTATGCAATTAACAAGAATTACAACATATTTATATAGTGGAAACTTAATACAAAACCCAAAATACTGAAAATCCAAAACTGTGGCACGAAAGAACTCTTTAGTCCCGGGCCGTCTTACGCACCGGGACTAAAGGGTCCTTAGTCCCGGTGCGTAATCCCGGGTATATAGGTGTGGCAGAACCTCCTGAATTAAGTGGCCCACATGCACCCATCATTGTCCTAAAGACCTTTGATCGGCGTACACGCGTTCCAAATGACTCAAGAGGTCTGTCGGGTGTCCTCGGGAAACCCGAATCATCCACGTTACATTACTTCCAGGAAAATTCCTCATCAAGCATCACAGTATTACAACAGTTTTATAGATAAGATAAATCAGAGTAAAGCGGAAAGATTATAATACATAAGTTAAAAACTTAGAGTTTTACAAACCATAAGTACTTATTACATAAACGGTTCGGAACTTTATAATACATATATCACCCAAATTCTTATTACTTGCCCAAGGTCACACATCAGAATCGTTATCACTCTCCTCAACAAGAGTGAAATAGCACTGTCCATCAAAAGGTGGATCCATGTACTCTCCTGCAACAAGGGTAACAAACCCTGAGTACAAAAGTACTCAACAAGACTTGCCCGTCAATAGAAAAGACTTCAGGTCATGCTAGCTTTAAGGGATGTAGTGGGGATAGCAATAGAGAAGGAATTTGCAGAATAAACATTTTTAACAAAACATTCTTCTTTTCCTTCCAAACATACCATCAAAAGTACTCTTTTAGGATGAAACATCATTTCCCAAAAGCTTTGGTTTTGAAAACTCTACGTTGAGAGTCAGAGATCGAGTCTCTTTTTATCGTAGAGCAACGACGATTCGAACCGCTTTATCTACCCAGCTGGGGGTTCCCAATCACACAATATGGCAGGACTCTAACCTGCAACATATTGCACAACCATAAGTGATTTGTATGGCAGGACTCTAACCTGCAACATACCAAAGCACCACGGCGTTGTATGGCAGGACTCTAACCTGCAACATACTAACCCGTATCCCGTGATTGGTACTATCATGCTCTCGATCAAGGACCAACAACGGACGGTTCCTAATTGACACAGACGGGATTAGCACGACTAGGGTGACCCTGTCTGCCATCTTTCCATGAACGGTTTCCCGTCTGGTCTGAAATTCATTTTTTTATCCATTTATCAGTTTGTACCTGAGAGAGGTATCCTAACAATGATGACTCATCATCCCTTAGTTTGCTCAAGGCCTAAGCGGAGGATAATCTCATCACCGTGCATCTTGGCTAAGCATTTATACACAAATAGGTAACAAGGATAGGATAAAGGTAACCAACTGGTAATGCAACTACTGGTGTCATCCAACTCCTATTACTTAA
This sequence comes from Coix lacryma-jobi var. lacryma-jobi, assembly GCA_009763385.1. Lineage (NCBI taxonomy): Eukaryota > Viridiplantae > Streptophyta > Magnoliopsida > Poales > Poaceae > Coix > Coix lacryma-jobi. Next base: position 173,608,930 of record CM019822.1, on the reverse strand, counting down.
ATGCAGTTGATAAATCATTGTATAAACTTTGCAATAGAAACAGAAAGGTTAAATGCACCGGGGCTTGCCTTGAGGATCAGTGGAGTGCGAAGATTCTGAAAATCGAGAAGGGTCTACACCCTCAGGAGGAATCCACTGAGAGTTAGGGCCTTCCGAAGCGAAATCTACACGTAGAAGTGCATATGCATGAATAATGAGATGCTTATGATATGATTATGGTAAAGATGGAAATTTTCTTAAATTATAACTTTTATGGAGTACAACTTTCCTTCACGGTAAAGTTGCAAACCAACAAACTAACTTTAGCTATTAAAATTACTAAACAAGTTTTGTTATTTTCTTTAAATATGGTTATGCAACTTAACAAGCAACAAAAGGTTATTTTCATAAAGGAATCCATAACCAGGGAGCAAATCTTGCTAGTTTTCCACTGGTTGTCAAACAATTCCAAAAGTCACATAAATCCTAAAGTGATTAACTACTTTTATTTATTTCATAAGCCATTTAAAATAGCTTTCTACACAAACATAAATTATACTTATTCCAACAGAGCTGAAATTAATCATGAAGATTAATATTAATGATACAAACTCACATGTCAAAATTCATGATTTTTGGAGAAACACAGAAATATACATAAATCCTCAAAGTTGCATTTATTAATTAAAGTACAGATTTTATTGACATAAAAGAAGTACTCAAAACTCAAGTTTTATAATTTTTATATTAGCACAGACATGTTATCAACTTTCATGTCAAATTTCATAATTAACAGAGCTATAGATTAATTATAGCAAAAACAACAAAACTGATTACTGTACATAAAGCCAGAAAAAAGAAAAACTTGAACGAACCCAAACTGGGCTTTCGGCCCAAGCCAACTCGGCCCAGCGCGACGCGAGCGCACGACGGAGAGTGCGGGTGCGTTCGCTCGAGGCTCGGCGCGAGTGAGATAACGCCCGAGGGTCCGCTCGAGGCCTAGCTCAGCGCCCGAGGGTCCGCTCGAGGCCTATCTCGACCGAAACGAAAAACACCGAACACCCGTCCGAGACCTGGCCCTCGGCTCGGGCGAGGCGGAAAAAGGCTCGTCCGTCCGAGGCCTAGCTCGGGCGGAATGGTGAACACGTTCGCCCGAGGCTCGGCTCGAGCGAAGCGGAGGAGGCGCCTGCTCGAGGCATAGCTCGAGACGTGAGCACGTGTCCACATGTCCGCTCGAGACCTGGCTCGAGCGAGACGGAGCGCCCTGACAGCTTTGCAGAAAAGCCCTTCGGCTTACGCGAAACTAACCCACAGTCCAAGGCGCTATTCACCTGAGTCTTGGACTTTGCAACCAACACCCTGGAAGATCTTATCTTTACAAACGCGAGGTCCCTGGCCATGGCCCGAGCGCACGACGGCGAACCGAGCGGCGACCGTCCTTACGCCGGCCAACCCCGGCCAGTAGAGACTTAGACGACGCGCGCATCATCACCGGCGTGTCACCCGCGGCCGACAGAGCTTCTAACCCTAAACGCTACCGCTCCGGTGAGGTGTGGCCACGCACGGCGGCGGACCGAGCCACGGCGTAGATGTTCCGGCGAACCTAGGTCGGTAGCAGTAGAACGGAAGGGCTAGGAGGCTTCAGTAGCTCACCCTGGTGCTGCCTGTGTAGTCGGTTCGAGCGGAGGATGAACGGAGGGAAGGTACCCACGGAGCAGTGGCTTCCGGCGGCGAGCTCCGATGTAAAGACGGTGGTTCCGGCGAGTCCTGGGCACCACACATGAAACCAGTGAGCTTAAGAGGTTTCTGGGATCAAGATGAAGCATAAACGCGAGATAAAGAGAGTAAGGAAGTGCCCAGTGGATCGGACCACGGCGAGATCGAGCTCGGCGGAGCTTTCTTGCCTGGCGGGAAGAAGAACAGTAGTTCCTGGCTCTCTGAGTGAGTAGAGGTTGCAAGAGTGAACTCTGGAGATGCGCAAGGATGTAGGGTTTTTATACCCGCGGTTAAACTGAGATAAGAACGATCGGTGTGCGGTGAATCGGAGATTGAGCCGAGAAGGTGCTCGTCGGGGCTTCGTGGCAAGAGATCGACGGCGAGCGCGAGAGAGGACGCCACGACGTGAGAGAAAAGGGTCAGCAGCTAATTAACCGCGCCACGGAGACGGTCGCACGCTTATTCGAGAGGGAGCGATACCCAGAACGCTGGCGTCGCCGATCAAAGCTTCGGCGGCCACCGCCATGAACAGAGCCAGAAGCTTATCTCCCCCTTTTCCCACTTCCTTTTCTACCCTTTCTGTAAATTTAAAATTACTTTGAAATTTTGAATATAAGTTGAAAGTATGCTAAAATATCAAATGCTCAGAATTTAATACTGAACATCTTTTATTTTTGCAACATTTTCAAAATATGCTCAAAATTTGAATTAGAGTTGGAAAAACAAAAGGGGATAAAAAGGGCAGAAAAGTATTTTCCAAATTACTTTTGATTTCATATGAAAACTTGGAAAACTTTATACATCAAAGTTGTTCCTTATCAAAAATAGAACATCTTTGCTTTTTAGAGCATACCCAAATTCTTTCAAAATTTTGATTTATAGAAAAGGGGATAAAATAGGGTTTTTGAATTATTTAAACTATTCATTTGAATTTCATTCCAAACTGGAATTATACCTCAAAAGGTAGCTTGAAACATGTTCTTACTACACCTTTGAGACATAATACCAGAGTTGGGTATAAAATTCGACTACTATACATAAGATTACCATAATACCCTTATAAAGCCTAAAAGCATTATTCTTAACAAGAAAGCATAAACTAGGATTGCAAACTTAATCACTCCTTATCACTAAGCACAAACATGAAAATTAAACTTGTTTTAAGTGAATGCATAATCAAGTTATTAACTCAGATAAAATGCCAGTGCATATGATGACATGTCAAGTTTTAGTCTTGCTTAACACCAGAGTGTTACAATAGGGCACAGGGTACAGGGCACAGTGCCCTCCAATCTTCCCCAGATCGACGCGCAGTTGCCCCGCCTCCGTCCGCGCCGCCGCCCTCGAGCTCACCTCGCCGTCGAGCCTCTGTCCGCGCCGCCGTCCTCCTCGCCGTCGAGCTCCGCGCCGCCGTACTCCTCGGCCTCCCTCTGCCCTCCGCGTCGTACGTCGTCGTCCTCGCCGTCGTGTCCGCGCCGCGCCGTCCTCCGCGCCGCTGCCGTACGGCCTGTGCGTGTGTGTGCGTGTGCAGTGTGCGTGGTGTGCGTGTGTGTCCAGTGTGTGTGTGAGAGTGTAAAAAAAAAGAAATGAAAAAGAAATATATACCTATAAATAGATATATAGAAAAAAGAAAATTGGTATATATATAGAAAATAAATATATATGTATTTAGAAATAGAAAGTGATATATATAAAATAAATATAAATAGATATATATATTTATAGATTATTTTCTATTTAACTTTTTCATTTCTTCTTTTATAGAAATAGATATACAAATAATGAATATGAATAGATATATCTATAGAAAAAGGAAAATCATATATATGTTTTTTTAACCTAACAAATATGTGTTCGACCTGTAGTCCTGGTGACCGCTCCACCGACCTCGCCGTCGTCCACTGTCATCCGCACCGTCGTCATCCTCGCTGCTGTCCGCCGTCGTCGTTCTCGTCCACGGTGTGTATATCACATGACAAGGATATGTTTAAACATGTATTTATTACTCTTAGAAATATGTGTTCATAGAAAATCATGTGTCATGTTGGAAAGCCATAGAAAATCACTTGGATATGTTTAAACATGTATTTACACTTAGAAATATTTTGACAGATATGCTTCTTCGTGTTATTTTTAATGTCAAATTGCCTCTTTACGAATATATGTTATTTTTAATGTTGGCAATTACATGTCACCTAAAACTCGAAACCCTAAAACCTGAAACCCTAACCCTAAACCCTCAAACCCCTAAACCCCGAAACCCTGAACCCCGAACCCCTAAACCCTGAAACCCTAAACCCTCAAACCTAAGCCCCTAAACCCCGAAACCCTAAACCCCAAAACCCAAAACCCCGAAACCCTGAACCTCGAAACCCCGAACCCCTAAACCCTCAACCCTAAACCCTCGAACCTAAACCCCTAAACCCTGAAACCCTAAACCCCAAAACCCTAAACCCTGAAACCCCGAACCCTGAAACCCTAAACCCCGAAACCCGGCCCGAACGCCTAAAGCCCTAAACCCCTAGTTTTCGGTTTTCGTTTCACATACATGTATAAAGCTCCTCTAATTGTTCGATCATATTGTATATATATTTTAATATTCGTAGAAATGATCTACCCAAATGAGAACATGGAGGAGGAAATGATGAATATCATCGCTGACGATGATGACAGGAGTCAATACTTATTGAATTACGAAGACATGACCATGCATGATGAAAATCCCCCTGAACAACAAGTTGAGATGGAAGAAGGCAATACAGGCGAGGTATATATACAATATGTCGTGTTAGGGTTTACATTTACTTTATTACTTGATTAGGTTTTATCTCAACTTGTATTAGGGTTTCATCTTCGTGTCTTTACCTATATGTAGCCCTCTGGATCGACGTCTGTGACGGGGCAGAGCAGACCAAAACGAGGACCGAAGAGGCCGTTGAAGGGCCGTCATGTAATCTCCGAATTCGATATGGCTACAGGCCAACCACTAGGACCCCATGCACAGAAATATGTCTTTCACTGTGGGTTCCTTGTGAGAGATCGGATTCCGATAAGTGCCCGTGAATGGAAAGAGAGGCGAAGTGCTCCCGAGATCAGTTATGTCTCCGATCTTGACAAGCAGCTAGTCTGGGATGACATCCAAGCTCATTTCTCGTTCGACACGGAAGATGAGTAGCTGCTGAGGCGAATTCGGGAGTGGACAATGAAGAAGATGGCCACACTTTTTCAGGACTGGAAGAAGAAATTGTACCACAACTTTGTGCTGAAGAACGAGACGCCAGATTTCAACTCTAAGGCGTATGTCAAGATAAGGGCCGATTGGGATGAATTTGTACAGTACAAAAGATCACAAGAGAGCGAGGCCTGGGTTAGAGTAAACAAACAGAATGCAGCTCAGAAGAAATACCACCATCATTTAGGATCAGGTGGCTATAAGACTGCCCTTCCAAAGTGGGAGAGACAAGAACAAGAGATGCTTGCTAGGGGGTAGTCCCGGAGACAATAAGAAGAAATTGGAGTGAACGGTCCAGGAATTGGTTCTACGCTCAAGGGGGAACCATAAACCCTAATGACGGGGAGCTTGATTGGGGCCCGCAAATTTCAAGAGCAGCACAGAGGCTAGTTCAAGCACGAAGTGCGGTGTTGGCTGGCAAGTTCAAGCCCAACAGAGAGAAGGATGAACTCACATACGCGCTGGAGAATCCTGAGCACGGTGGGCGTACGAGAGGCTTTGGGGCCGTTTCGTGGCTCCATTCCTTCGAAGCGGATCGAGAAAGTTACAGAAGCTGCCAGAGAAAGAAGGATGAGGAGGCAGAGTGACTCTTCAAGTTGGAGGAGTATGTTCTTCAAACACAAGAGCGTGAGAAATCTCGTGAAGAATGGATGCAGGAGGAAATCAAAAGGCAAGTGCAAGCGCCACTTAGTCAAATGACGAGTGGGCAAGGTACATCATCACAACAGCCTCAAGCGAACATTAGCCCCCTAGGTCAGATGAAAAGCAGGTGCGCCTCCACGGAAGTACCAACCATTCAAGATGACTCCAAGCTACGCTTCCCCGTGGATGACGTTAAAGAACCTTTTACTACTTGTGAGCTGCACATTCCAGATGGAAATGCCACGAAAAAGGTGGTTGTCGGTGTTGTAAACCCTATCGATGGCACAAGAACACCAAGAATCCATGGTCAACCAGTGTCAGCCGGATACGCTAGCGTCTCTGTGGATAGGGTTGAGACAGGTTGTGGCAGCATGGCACTGGAAATCGAAGGGGGAGATGGGGAGAAGACTTTAGGTGAAGCGGAGAAGACATTTATTTGCTGGCGCAAGCGCTTCATTATTATTCCTGGAGTGTCACCGCCGCAACCTCCTCCTACTGATCAAGATCCTCACCATAGGTAGTGTGCGCGTGAACGAGAAACAATTTTTATTACACTAACTTCCTATATGTATATATTAGTTGGATGCTCACATCATTTGTTGTTTTGCATAGCAGGAACTATAGTCTAGTTCGTCATTATTCCCCAGCGCATCAGAGTGCTGCGGGCGGTGACGATGTGTTGGAGGACACGGCTTCAACCCCACCTCCTGCACAAAGATCTCCACCGGCCCCACCATCTCCTCCATCGCGGGCTCCAACGCCACAACCTCCACCGCAGGCTCCAACACCACCGCCGGGCCCACCATCTCCTCCACCGCGGGCTCCAACGCCACAACCTCCACCGCGGGCTCCAACACCCCCGCCTCCACCGCGCGGCCCTAAGAAGCGGTCTGCCGCCACAGAACCAAAGGCCCCACCTCCAAAGAAGAAGGCTCCTGCATCAGGAAAAAAAGCCCAAGAGAAATTAGCTTATGAAAAGACTGATGAGGAGTTAGAAATTACGGTGAAAAAAGATGTACGAAATTTTTTAGATAAATGTGACGCCGCTGCTAAAGCGAAGAGGAACCCGGAGAAGCCTTACCTCTTGTTAAACCCACAGGAGTGAAGGAAAAGGGTGGACCAACATGGTATCAAGATGCGTGAAGCCCGAAAGGCTCCGCGAAAATCAGATTACGAACGCTCTCTTATGAAGTCCGCAAAAGAACAACAATCCAGCAAGAAGAAAGTGGGAAAGGGTGTTCCACAGCTCGGGGAAACATCAAGACCTTTGTCCTCGTTAGTTGTGCAAAATCAGTATGGTTCAAACATGGGCAGAGTACAGAGGAAATCTGGAGAGACCGCTTTGTCTGAGATGGACTCAATGGAAAAAAAAATTCATTGACAACGGTCTCTCGTACGACACCATTAAAAATATTGCTACTGGGCTGGAGTTTCCACGAGCAGAAGTAGTTGATGAATGGAGGAGAAATTTTGCACCGGGCAGGAGTCTAATGAACCCCAATCACTTACATGTACTTGGTACACAGATGTTTGCAATCAACAAATGGTGCATGGAGGCTTCTAAAGACGGTGATGTCAATTGGATTTCTGTCCGAATTCGGAACCATCACTACTTCTGTGGCGATGACCTAATCTTAGTCCAGATGGAGGAATTACACCAGCTATGTCATATGGACGCACTGGACAAATCGCTGTTGTATATAAAATAAGTATATCCGCATACTCTATGTATGCATGCATACTTGACGTATATACTTCCATAGATAGTCTAGTATGATCATATACTTCATGTAAATATACTTCGTTCGGTCATATATACCATAAATCTAGAGATATAAACATGGGAGTAACTACTCCCTAGGAGTAGAAAATAATTTCCCTATATATATATATATATATAGTTCTATAGTTCAATTATATATGCATGCAATAAGCTTATTGTGTTATGCTGCTAATATATATAAATTATATATATTAGTAGCAAAGAATATATATCGAAAAACCTATTAAATAAATAAACAAAACTGAAAACAGAACTGAAATGAAAATAAAAAGGAAAAACCAGGGGACCCTTTAGTCCCGGCTGGTAATACCAGCCGGGTTTAAAGGGTGCTGCTGCGGGGCACCGCTGGCAGCACCATTTAGTCTCGGCTGGTATTACCAACCGGGACTAAAGGGGGGCTTTAGCCCCGGTGGCCGGAGCCGGGACTAAAGGGGGGGCCTTTAGTCCCGGAAGCGTAGTCCCGGCTCGGCAACCGGGGCTAAAGGCCCTTGCCGACCGGGGCTAAAGACATGTTTCTGTAGTAGTGAAAAAAATCAATTCATGGAGCTGTCTTAAGTTAATTTTTCTAAACTTTAACTGAATTTTTAGAAAAAAAAACTATCAAGATTGATGGTACCAAATTCATATCATTAGATATATTATAGAATATATTTTCATAATGTGTCTATTTTATATCATAGATGTTATTACTCTTTTCTTGACTGACACAGATTATAGGAATTGATTCTTTCGTGGACAGAGGGAGTATATATACTAGGTGGATTCCCCGCGCGTTATCACGAGTATGACGAAGGAATACAAATGGTTGCCTCTCTGTTGTTTTTTCGTGTCATCTGTTTGCCTTAAATAGATACTTCGAGCCTTGATTTTCGCGGACCTAGGAATTATGGGTATGGAAGAGTGACTTCACTATAGTTCTCGTTAGAGGGTCATCGTAAACCTTAGTGGCTTCGAAGCATTTCACTCCAGGTCTCACTCAACTGAACCCTCTTCCCCCTAATATATCCGAGGCACATACACCCTCCCAGGAGTTCTGGTAATTCTGTGTATGGCTCCTTAAGCGTTTTGGAGGACCTCGGAAAATCTATGTGATATGCAATTTTACCACGTTTTTACTCAGAAACACTGGTTTTGGTCCTAGAGGCATGAAGGAGTGGCTTCACTGCAGTCCTCGTTAGAGAGTTAACGTAAACCTTAGTGGCTTCGAAGCATTTCACCCCAGGTCTCACTCAACCGAACCCTCTCCCCCTAATATACCCGAGGCGCATACCCCCTCCCAGGAGTTCTGGTAGTTTAGTGTATGACTCCTTTAGGCGTTTTGGAGGACCTCAGAAAATCTATGTGATATGCATTTTTGCCACGTTTTTACTCAGAAACACTGGTTTGTGCCTAGGAGGCGCACGAGGGTCATTGTTTCTCACGGATGGACCAAAATATATCCATGTGGGGTCTTGTTTTGAAGAGTTTATTGCGAGAAACACCATAGTGCAATTGGATTTTAACTACGATATTTTGTTTAGGTGCTACGACTTTTTTTTCTATTTTAAGTGTATGCATGAGTGGACAGCGGTGAACACTTAATTGCATGTGTGAGTGGGCATGACGTCATGACACATGAGATGACATCAGCACAGATGATGTGGAGGAATGATAGGCTAGAGAAATAGGCTAGTGGGGCTTTACTTTATAGACATAGGCGGAGCTTAGTTCAGACAAAACTAGGCCATAACCCCCCTATCAAACGTATTTTTTGCACTGAGCAAACAGTAAATGTGGTACTGTTGATTATTGTTTAGAGCATAATTTTACAGATTAGCCCCTCCTGATTTTTTGGTCAAGCTCCGTCTCAGGGGTTATAGATATACAACGGCTTATTATTAGCTTGGTGCATCCATATCCATAATACATTAGCAAATGCTTACTGTAGCATGACATTATCAAATAATGGACTAATTAGACTTAAAAATCATCTCATAAAGTTATCGCAATTTATGTAATTAGTTTTTTTAGTCTACATTTAATACTCCATGCATATGTCCAAACATTCGATGTGATGGGTGAAAAGTTATGTTTGATACATACATGAAGTACTAAACATAGATTAAAAAAATAACTAATTATACAAATTGTCTGTAATTTACGAGACGATTTTTAAGCCTAATAAATTTATGTTTTGACAATGTTGTGCTACAGTAAATATATGTTAATGACAGATATGATTAACGAGTCTTAAAAATTCGTCTCACAATTTCCAAACGAAATATGTAATTTATTTTTTATTAGTTTATTTTTTAATAGACTAAATGAGTGTCGGAACATTTCGATGTGACCCGTAAAAATTTTTCATGTTCCAACTAAACAAAGCCTAAATAAGGTCTTAGTTTATTCTCAACTGGACACACATATAATAATAGTAAGCCCGAGTAATCTGTCCTCATATATCTCTGAACCTATCGGAGAGTTGGCGGGTAGCAGAATGATGGCATCTCGGAGCTGTGGCCCATATATATATGTTGGCCACCTAGCTTCCTCACCTTTAATTTCCGCAGTGGACGTACGGGAGGGAATGAAATGGCGCATTTCACCTTGTATATGCTTCATGACGACACAGCAGAGTATGTAGAAGCCACCAATGGCAGCTGCTGCTTGCGGATATAGACGACGACGAGGGCACTTGAGTGGTGGCCTCTTTGCGCTAGCTTCTCTCACTTGTCATCAGCATGACAGCTACCCGTACAGGACATGTCCGGCCGTCGTCCCTCTTTGTGATTAGCATCTAGAGGTGAGCCCTCAAATTAGAGAATGTTTTTTTTTTTTAATTTTTTTTTGAGGACTCTGCTTCTATACATGAGTGTCTGTCTTCTTTTCATCTACTCTAGTAGAAGCCCCAAACCAGTGATGGCCCCATAAATCCATTAAGTATACGACTTTGTTTATTTAAACTTATCTGTCGGTTTAATTATTAGTCATACTATGACTTTATTCTCTCTCACATTAACCACTATTTAAACAGCCGAAATCAACTGTAATAAGTTTAAACGAACAGACTCATTAATTGGCCTATAAGATGACCCAGTCACCATTCACCCACCATACATATCGTCGTTCCAATTGATATGGGTGGTTAGCGGACGGGCACCGGAGACTGACACGAGGAGGGCGGTGAGTACCAGCCTACCAGGGTACAACAAGTTATTCCAACTATAGGCGGAAAACAAATCTGGTAAGGACCATCTGCACGAAGCACTGTGAAAATTGAGTGTATGACAAGTGGGTCGTAACTATACATGAGAGGAGAAAGAATTAAACTAGATCCACGCTACACTCATACAGTTCACACAGGATTCGTATAAGGATGCTTCCTATTTTCCCATAGGCGTGAGTGAATCCAACCGGTGCCATGCATGCGGCCGTGTGGGGGCTTTCTTGGAAGAGCCGCGCTGTTAGAATTTATATGGGCTTGGCCCAATAATAAATTCTGAAATTCATAATAAATCTCAAAGGCCCATTCATATGTGAGCAAAGAGGGGAAGTGGAACTCTTTAGTCCCACCTTGCTAGTGGAAGGGGAGGTAAATATGGAAGTTCTCTCCACTTCCTCAAGTCTAGTGTGAGAAGGAGAAAGAGAAGTCCACACGCGCGCGCGCTCTCGCTCGCCGCGCCGCGCCGGGCCGGGCGGGGCGGGACGAGGCGAGGCGACTTGCGCGGGTGCGCGGCACCTGCGTGAATGGTCCGCCGAAATCCGGCTCCTCGCCTTGCGGGAGCGCGGTCTCCTTTTGCAGTTTTAGTTTTTGGTTTCTTGGCCTTCAAGTTGCAGAGTCCTAAACGGTTACGACTCAAGAGTCCTAAACCGATTTAGATCGTGATCGCGACACGAGGTCGGTTCAACAGGGCTATATAAGCAACCTATCGGCCACGCCAAAACGTATCTCAACACCTCTCGAGTTAGGGTTTGTCTCATATCGCTTTTGCGCTGCCGTCTAGTCGTCTCCAGTCCGTTCGCTTGCGTGCACCAGCGACCGGGCGAGCAGGTCTCCGGAACCCTCGTCTTTGCGATCCTGCACCGGGAGAAGGCGAATAAGGTTTTTGGGAAGCGCTCGTCGCGCGACTGCTCTCGTCTACAACAACGGGTCGTCTACCGTCCAAGTCAGGCGGCGCTACGTCCAGGCGTATTCGTCGTCAACTGCTCCGAGCTATTCCTCCAGCACTCATCGACGATCAGCCAGCACCGACTCCGCCACCGTCTTCTCCAGCTATCGAAAGGTACGCCGTTCGTGATCTAATGTCTATGTTTATATTAGATCTTATGTCTTTGATCTTGCCTTTTAATCTATCTGGTGTACGAGCTATGCTTACACCGATTGTCATGTTTGAGATTATGTTATGCATGTTTTGTTATGCTAGTAAACAATACAATATGAGATATCTAGATCATCAATTTATCATGATTTATATTCTGGTTTTAATCTGGAAATTGCCTATTCTTTTAACAATCCAAAAACCTTATTATAGGTTTCCAGAATTAACTATGGCTAGTTTTGTTGATGCGCTGAAGCCAGAAAAATTTTCTGGAGAGCACTTTAAGAGATGGCAAGTTAAGGTCACCAATTGGTTGACGGCCATGAAAGTGTTTTGGGTGAGTGCTGGTATGCCCGAGGGAAATATCTCTGAAGAGGATCAGAGAGCTTTCCAGGATGCCAACCAAATCTTTGTGGGAGTTGTGCAGAATGTCCTTGCTGATGATATCTTTGATACAATTCTGCACATTAAAGACGCAAAGACTTTGTGGGATCATCTGTCAGCTACCTTTGGTGCTTCAGATGCTGGCAAAGAGTTGTACATCATGGAGACTTTTCATGACTACAAGATTGTTGCAAACAAGTCTATAGTCGAACAAGCTCATGAGATACATCGTCTGGCAAAAGAGCTTGAACTCCTTAACTGTGTTATACCCGATGAGTTTGTGGCTGGATGCATTATTGCAAAGCTACCTTCCTCGTGGAGGAATTTCGCCACAAGTGAAAGTGCATGTTGCACTTAAGTGTGATTTTGGATGATTTGATGACAATGTTGATTAAAGATCTAATATGTTTGCTAAGTGTGACACAGGGAAATGATTATCTCACTATGTACTTGAAATGTAATGCAAAGCCAAAATGATGGATTGTTGTATGAAGATCATGTCACAAGCACAAAACAACAATGAGAATGATATTGATATAAAGGGTTATCATATTGTGGGATAATCATAGTGCATTTATGTTTGCTAAGAAACGATTCAAAATGAAGCATGGTTGAATGGCTTGAAATGGTGAAGATAGCAAGGAAAGAGTCTTTGAGGTACTAAGCAAGGGTGAAGGGCAAGCGACGGCTTGGCGGCTGAAGAACCTAGCTAGAGTGAAGAAGAAAGTACTTGCATTTAGTCGAAGGATCAATCAAGCTTGAAGATCGCATCTAGTGGAGAATCGACATTCCTAGCAACAATATTGTTTGGAGTGACTTGGCACATTTGGAACTTCATTATGTCACTTGCATGGAGTCAAGTCACATGTTCAAGATGGCTATGCTCGAGGAATATCTACTTCTAAACTTGACAACCATTCCTCTCGATATGGAAAATGAAGTCAAGCGGCTTTGGTTCAAATGGGAATCAACTCAAGAGGTTTAAAATTCGTATTTCAATTTATCTTGAGTAAATAGGAAAGCCGTACTATTAAGAGGGATGCAACATAGAGTAGATGATTCTTCATAAGTGCTCAAACCAACCTAAGTGAGACATGAGAGAGCTAGAGCTAACTTTCAGCTGTTTGCTGCACTGTCTGTCCATACCGGACATGTCCGGTATGCATACCGGACATGTCCGGTATGAGCCCACAGCAGTGCGGCCATCCGTCTCGCCCGAGCCTTTGCGCCAGGCCTCGGCCTCGGCGCTCAAGCTCCGTCTCGCCCGAGCCATTGCGCCAGGCCTCGGCCTCGGCGCTCAAGCTCCGTCCCGCCCGAGCCAGCCTCGGCCTCGGGCGCTCAAGCTCCGTCTCGCCCGAGCCTCTGAGCCAGGCCTCGGCCTCGGGCGCTCTTGTGGAGTCCATACCGGACATGTCCGGTATGCATACCGGACATGTCCGGTATTAGCGGAGTTCTGTCTCGCAGCTTGTGTTTGGGCGGTTCAACCGACTCTTGCGTCGGTACTATCGACCGGTGCTACCGGAGTAATGGCGGTACTACCGGTAGGCCAAATTTTGGCCCAACACAGAGAGGTTGCAAAACCCCCTTTTAACTGTCGGTACCACCGACCTGGTGGTCGGTACTACCGAGATCCTATTCGGGGTTTGAAAGATGGTTGGTTAAGAGTGCTTCTCGCGCAGTCAAGTCATACCGGACATGTCCGGTATGCATACCGGACATGTCCGGTATTTGCGGATTTGTGACTAACAGTATCTTTGTGATAGGCGGTTCTACCGACGCTTGGGTCGGTACCACCGAGAGGTACCACCGGGGTTATAGCGGTACTACCGGTAGGTCAAAATTGGCTACTTCCAGAGAGGTTGTGAAAACCCCCTCTATAACTAGCGGTACCACCGACCAAGTTGTCGGTACTACCGAGATCTGTTGGGAAGTTTGAAAGTTGGTCTGTTCAGTGTGTTCCTCACGCAGTAAAGTCATACCGGACATGTCCGGTATGCATACCGGACATGTCCGGTATGAGCTGACTCAGCCAACGGCTAGAAAACGGCTAGTTTCGAATGTGGGCTTATAAATACCCCCAATCCTCCACCTTTGGAGGCTGCTGATTCTACTGGTTCCCACACTCATTCTAAGCCTTTCAAAACACTTTCCAACCCTCTCTTAGTGAGTGATTGTCCTCTAATTGCCAAATCCATTTGTGGGTTGAGAGAGATTCAAAATTAGAGAGCAAGCCATCTCTTGAGCACTTGTGCAAATCATCGATCTTGTTGTGCGCATTCGTTACTCTTGGACTCTACGGTCCTAGACGGTTAGGCGTCGCCGTTGAGCACCCAAGAGATTTGTGGAGTGCCTCGGAAAGTTTGTGAAGGTTCGATCTCTCCTCAAAAGAGATCAACTAGTGGAAGGAGCATAGCGGGTGAAATAGACCGCGGCTAGAGTGACCCGTGGTGTCCTCTAGAGCCCACCTTTGTGGTAGCTCGCAGCCGGCTCAACGGAGAGTAGGACCCGAGGGGGTGCCGAACTTCGGTGAAACAAATACCGTGTCATTCCTTTGTGCTTTACATTCGGCTATTTGTTATTCTTCGTTGTGCTAGTTGTTTTGCAAGCAATCAGTTTTATATATACATCATACATAGTGATTGCAGGTTGTGTGAGAAATTGGAGAAGAAAAGGAGCAGTCCCGCACAACCCGTGCATACCGGACTTGTCCGGTATTGATACCGGACATGTCCGGTATTTACTGATTGTGCCCAATTTGTTTAATCCTTGAGCTAATCTTTGTGGTGCAGGGTATTGCCTTCTAGGTGATTAATTTCTCGTCATATACTTTGTGTTTGTCTCTTGAGGGGTTGTTTATACTCCGATTGGGAGTTTCCAAGTAATTGGAAACTCGCATACTAATTGCTTCCGCATTATAAGTTGTAAATTTTCAGAAAAGCCTATTCACCCCCCCTCTAGGCGACACCTTAGGTCCTTTCAATTGGTATCGGAGCTTGGACTCACGTTTGAGCTTCACCGCTTGTGAGAACCGATGGATTCGCCTATGGAGACAAACGTGGTGCTTCTCCAAAATGATGGTTCAAACTTTCTATCTTGGTCATCTTATGTACTCAATGCATTTCGGGCTATTAGCCCCATTATTGAGCATATTGTGGATGCAAGCATATCTCTTTCTATAGTTGATTGGAGCAACTATAAGAACTTGACAAAAGAGGAAGAGATATGTGTGCAACTCAATGCTCATGCGTGTTTGATCATGTTGAACTCATTGAGTGCAGAGGTTCTTAAGGAGGCTATCTACAACGGAGAATCTCCGCCGGAGAGTGCTCATGTCATTTGGACTAGACTTGCCCACTTGTATGGGAAGTCCAAATGTGATGAAGCATATGATTGTGATTCAATGGAAATGAAGTCCATTGAGTCATCATCATGTGAGGAAGCCTCAAGAAGCCTCAAGGAAGACGAGCCTGATCGAGGGCTGCCAGCTGCTGCTGCTCTGGACCCTGTCTGTCCATACCGGACATGTCTGGTATGGGTACCGGACATGTCCGGTATCAGCCCAGCAGACAGGGAGCTAGCAGCAGACAACAACGACTTTCATGCTCGGTGGCGACCAAGTGATGAGTCAACCTCAGTAGCTCATGATACTCATCACTTGTGTCTCATGGCCAAGAAGAACAAGAAGAAAGCAACCAAGAAAGATCAAGAGAAGATTCTTGGTGAGATCAAGGAGAAGGCATCAAGAGATAATCAAGTAGAGAGCGATGAGGATGATGAAGATGATGAATCGCTTGATTATCTCAAGTATGAAGACAAGCTCTTGTTCGTCAACTTGCTGAAGAAAAATGATGAGCTAGAAAAGGAGGTGGATGAACAAGAGCAATCCCTTCAAAATCAAGAAGAGTTCCTCATCTCCAAATTAGAAGAGCTAAAGGCATTAGAAGAAAGGTATGAAAAATTGTCAATTGAGCATGCCTTAGCTACTAACTCTCTATCTAATGTGGAAAGGCTAGAGAAGGAGAACTACATGCTTAAGGCAAAAATGAGTGATCTCTCATATGAGCACAAGTTCCTACAAGAGGACTTCACTTATCTCAAGTGCTCACATGAGAAGCTAGTGGAATCAAATGCAATGCTTGAGATTGCACATGAGGTTGTTATTGCTATGGTAAAATCCTCTCAACCTCACACTACTACACTCACTAGTGCACCATCTCAATTAAATGTTATTTGTGCTAATGAGTGTGCTTCTCAAGCAAGCCAATCTTCGATTGAGCAAACGCTTAAAGAAAATGCTAGGCTCATCGAAGAAGTGGGAAATCTAAAGAAGGATGTGATTAGATTGAAGGATGAGGAGAAAGCACAACCTTCTCAAGATAACCGTGATATCATGGTGAAGAAGCTTGAGAAGGGTTCAAACCTTGCTTCCTCCAAAATCCAACAATCTAGTCACTCCTCAAGTCATGAGAAAGCAACCAAGGGCAAGAAACAAAAGAAGAGATTATGCTATGGTTGCGGATTGTATGGACATGAGTGGGCTAAGTGTCCACACAAGACTTGGGCCGACAAATGTGAAGCGGCCGAACAAAAGGCATCAACCAAATTGTCCAAGCAAATGAAGAATGATGCACCAAGTCCTTGCCTCAAATGCAACAAGTTGGGTCACCTCACCAAGAGTTGCCCCACATACCAAGAGGCAAGGAAGATGGCTCAAGTTGCAATAAGAAGATGCTATGCATGCAATGAGCCGGGACACATGGTTGATGCATGTCCCAACAAGCAAGACAAGAGAAGAGCAAACAATGGGCGTATTTGCTATGCTTGTAGGAGAAAGGGGCATCTAAGCTATGATTGCCCAAATGGTATGTTTCCTAAGCCGAACACATTTGCAAATGATAAGGTGCTTAGGAAGGTCACAAAGGGACTTAGCACTAGTAAGGTGATGTGTTCACCTCATACTAGCTCTAAGGCCACTTGGGTGCCTAAGCACTTGTTGACTAACTTTCAAGGACCCAACAAAAGTTGGGTACCAAAATGTGCTTAGGATGTTGATGTAGGTTCCAATGGTGAGATGAAGGCTTTCGGGGTGTTTGAGCAAGCAAAATGACATCTCAACTCAAACTATCAACCTATGTTGTCAATATTACCCTATATGGTTGACCCGAACACTGTGTGATGATCGATTCCTTTTTACTCATCTCCACCATTGTTGATAAGTGCCTAAAACTTAGTAATCAAATGAATTTAATTTAACCTTACGACATTTGTCATTCGATGCTCTTAATGGCTCTCTAGTAGAGCATTATCTTTGATGAAGTGCAGGGAAGTGAAATGAACTAGAGCCAAAAGGAAATCTCAGAAGTGGCTGTTTACTGGTTCTGATTTGCAAATACCGGACTTGTCCGGTATCGTACCAGACATGTCCGGTATGAGTTACTCACTCTGTTAAGACCAGTGACTCCATATGCAGATTTGGACAAAGTCACTTCATACCGGACTTGTCCGGTATCCATACCGGACATGTCCGGTATGGGCAGAGAAAGGATGAGATTTCTGGTTTTAGAAGAATTGCTAGATCTTTGTGGACTAGTCTTTTGCTCTAACTAAATACCTGCACATTAATCTATACTGAGTGTTTGTAAGTAGTACTTGAACTTAATTCAGGATTTGGCAAATCTATGTGTCTTGGTCAAGGTAGAAAAACATTCCCTTTTCCTTAAAAGAAAACCAAAGTGCTTTCACAAGTAATTCAAAATGACTTGAGCACCTATTAAAGGGAAGTTTAGTTTCTACCTTGAACCATTGTGATCTAACAATTTCCTCTAAAGTGATGTGATAGTTCTTTAAATGAAAAGGAGATCACTTTGACAAAGGCATGATCACCTGACAAGTCAAGTCAACACGAAGATGATTATGTCATGGTTACTCTTAGTGGAACATATGCGAGCTCAAGGCCAAGGTATGTGGTTACATACATGCTATGTAAGTGCATATAGGATTCATAATGCTAGAATGTGCTTTCGGGGTGGTTGAGCAAGACAATTTGAAATTCTAACTCAACCTATCAACCTATTTTCATCATACTTGCTTTATGTGGTTGACCCGTTGGTAATCTATGTTTATCTTATCTTTTGCTTTATCTTCACCATGACATAGAGTGCCTAAACTTGCTACCTATCCTTGCCTACATGAGATTTGAGCTTATTTCTACTTGTGCTATGCTTATTGTCTTAACTTAGATCTCACATGTCGTTGTGTCTCAAGTGATTTGTGCTTAGAATTTACTCTCTTATCACATATGGAAAATTACATTGTGTTGGCCAAAGTTGAACTTTGACTCTCACATTCCTAATGGAATGAAAGTGCTTGGAAAGGAATTCAAATACTTGAAGCACTAATTGAGGGGGAGCTCAATTTCAACTTTGTGCCCTTTATGAGCTAATAAGGTTTATCTAGCATATGTTGTAGTTCATCTTGATCAAGTTGACTTCTTGATGAAGACATGACTATTTGGCAAGAAAGGTCAACAAAATCATCACCATGTCATGATTATGCTAGGTGGAACTTGTGGGCACAAGGCAAAGGTATGTTTTTAATATGTGCATTGAAAGTGCATAATAGGCCTATAATATGCTAGCGTGTGCACTTATGTGTGATAGGATAGATATTTCCAAATTCCTTACTAGCATGAGTAGGAAGTGTGTTTTGGGAAAATATTTGACACTTGGTCTTTGTGACCTATCCATGACACTTGTAATTATTGTTCCCCTTGATTGTTTGATTGGCTAATTACAAGTGGCATGGACCTCTCTCAAGTCCTATATCTCTAAAGTAAATTATATTCCTTGATAATCCTCTTGTCAAAACGATTCATGGACATAAGGTTTCTCTATAATCTTTAGTGTGTTGAAAACCTTGGATTAAACATAGAGAAAAGAAAACTTGAGTTTTGGACACAAGTACTCTTTGTGAAATCATATGAAGAGAAGAGAATAAAATATGATGGATTACATGTTCGAGGAAAGAAAGGGGTTTTGGATGAAAAAGAAGCAAATCTGGAGCTGTTGGACATAATCTGCTAATACCGGACTTGTCCGGTATCCATACCGGACATGTCCGGTATAAGCAGAGTAGCTCTGGAGAAAACCCGCCAATACCGGACTTGTCCGGTATCCATACCGGACATGTCCGGTATGAGCGGGGGACATAAGGACAGCGTACCCCTTCGGGCTCTCTTTCTCTCCCTCACTTCTGTTCTTCCCAAACCGGCCAAGCAAGGAGCCGACCGTCTCCACCCACGGCGACCTAGTGCTCCCTCCATAGAAAAGTGAGAGAGGGAGAAGGATTTGGAGAAGGATTCCATCAAAAGCAAGTGCCGGTGTTGGATTTGAAGTTTTCCCTCGTTCCCTCTCATCCCAAGGTATTTCAAATCCCGGACTTGTCCGATCTATTCATCGCTAAATCATTCTCAAATTCCTTCGGTCAAGATGTTGGATTCATGGTCTAGAAGCAATGTATCAAGTTTGAGATGGATTGGGTTTGAATTGGTGGTGAACCGAGGAACCCTAGGAAGGGGGGTGCTGTGAACGTCCATACCGGACATGTCCGGTATGAGACCGGACATGTCCGGTTTTTCCCAGCAGAACAGAAAACTTTCTGTTTTTCTCGGTTCAGGCCCTCCATAGTTGATGTTAGGGATTGTATTGGATGTCTATAAGTGTGTTGTAAACCTAGTGATCAAGTTTGGCCTAGGTGCTTGCAATCCATGAGGCATTTAATCGTATCTCTATTAATTCAACTAGTTTTGACAAATCCTATAAATATGCTTCTGAGACATCTTTGTGGATTGTTTGGTCACAGGGCAGCAGCTATGAGTGACAGAGTCGAGCCTCGAACCAAGACGAGACATGATCCAGCTAGGGAAAGGCATAAGAAGAGGAGGCAAGATTCTCACTCCGGCTTGTCAATAGGAGGCAGCAGTGGCAGTGGGAGTGGTAGTGGTCGTGGCACTACTAGACCTCCAAGGGGAGGTGCCTCTAGAGCTCCTTATCCGTTTGCAGCTCATGATGACATAGAGGAAGAAGAGGAAGAGGAAGAAGTTGAAGAAGAAGAAGAAGAAGAAGAAGAGGAAGAGGAAGAAGATGCACCTCAGCAGCAGCAGGAGGGTTTACACTTTGGGGCTCTTGCGATACGCCCTGCTGCCCTGATTCCTGCTTGGGTGGCTCGTGTGGACTATCGGGAGTCCGGTGGTACACAGAAGGCCAGGAGAGAGCGGAGGAGAGACCCCAGGGGACAGGAGAGGAACATCTATGACTACAGGTTTCACACCTTGTTTCACATTGACTATTATGAGAAGGTGCTTCTGACCAGAAACCCTGTGATCATTAGAGCTCAGTACGTTGATTGGCAGCATGCTAGAGATCATCACCGTCCTTCAGTTGAGCATGCTATTGCTATTTGCCAGCAGACAGGCCTCTACCGCATTCTGGAGTTTCAGCATGATTGGTGTGATGAGGTGATAGCCCAGTTCTATGCCACCCTATATGTTGAGGAGTCTGACGAGATTGATGAGAAGCGCATGAACTGGATGACTGAGGGTGTCTGGTACTCCGTGTCTTATAGGGAGTTTGCAGGGTATCTTGGCTTTGACGAGGAGGATCTTCAGAGAGCTTGTATTCACGATGAGGTTGTGCTTCCTCCAGAGCAGCTTGGGTACATGTACCCACCACCTCTACCTGCTGGGGCAGTTGTAGGGAAGGTGAGAGGCATTCACCCTACCTATGGCTATCTCAACAGGATGCTCAGGGCTACTATTGATTGCAAGTCAGGAGACAGAGGGACACTTGCAGATTACACGAGGAACCTCCTGCACAGGTTAGCACCAGGAGCACAGCCTTTCAGTGTCTTTGATTTTATCTGGTATGAGATCAAGAGAGTGGGTGAGAGGCCACTCAAGGGATGTGGATTTGCACCATACATTCAGCATATGATTGAGCAGCAGATTGGTGCCACTTTCACCTATGACCACTCACACAGGCCCTTGAGGTTCCAGGCAGATCTTCTTGAGTCTCCTATACCTCCACCTGGACCAGGGGCAGTTCCAGCAGCAGCAGAGCCACAGCCAGAGGACCCAGTTGCAGGAGCAGCAGGAGGAGCAGCCGTGGCAGGCTCGCCACAGCCACTCACTCGTTCACACTCCACCTCTCAGGGACGTGGCAGGCAGCGCTCTCTCTTGCGCAAGGTTCTTAGCAGTATTCTCGGCGTGTGCAAGGATGTCAATGTGATCAAGGCTCAGCAGCACCGTGAGAGGCAGGCTAGGAGAGAGGACTCGAGGACGCTGAAGATGCTTCACGAGCACTACAGGTTTCAGCCCCCGAGATCCCCACCGTCAGATGACGAGACTGAGCAGCCTGAGACGTTTGAGCAGCAGCAGCAGAGGTATGAGAGGGAGTTTGACGACCTTTCAGTGCGTCAGAGACAGGGAGCAGAGTCAGAGCAGCAGAGTCAGAGGCAGGGAGTAGAGGCTGGGCAGCAGCCCCACGACACTCCTCCTTCAGCTCCCAGGTTCTCCACAGACCCCCTACTTCGTCCTAGCTCAGCTGAGGAGTTTGCTTCAGACGTGTGGGACAGCTTCCTTGGTGGTACCTACGGCTACCCTGACCCAGGACAGAGCTCTCGGCAGCCTGGGGACGACGACGAGTGACAGTTTCGCCTGCGGCCCTCCTGGTGTCATCCTTGAGCGACACCTTTACCTTTTTGGAGATGGATGACAAAGGGGGAGAGATAGTTGATTAGAGCTTCCAGACTTCATGTTATCAGTTATGTATCTTGTATCTGGAGTTTTGTTCTGCAGGTGGTTTAGTTCTCAGAGTTTGAGCTTTATTGTAATATCATGAGTCATGTATGAGTTCTTTAGTGTATCCGATATCAGAGATATCTTTGTGATGAGACATGATCCTTATCTTGTAATATAATCTATCTTAGTGGTTGTGGACTTGAGAAATCTTTGTGTGAGTGCTATGTGTGTGATATGAGTAGCAATTTATTCTTCATAAGATCTTTACTTACTAGTGTGTTGCATATGTCTTGGTGTATTGTTTTTCATTTATTGACTTGTGTGATATATCTTGTCATATGCATCATGATCTATATTGCTCACACACTTGCATTTCTCGGATGCAATGATTTAGGGGGAGTTTCCAACTCACCTTAGTATGTGCAAATTGACATTTTGAGGTCCTTTATGAATTCAATTCATATTGCACATATTAAGGGGGAGCTCTTCATAAATCATTGAACCCATAAGCTTAATTGTTTATCCTTTGGTAAAATTTAATCAAGGTTGTCATCAATCACCAAAAAGGGGGAGTTTGAAAGTGCATGTTGCACTTAAGTGTGATTTTGGATGATTTGATGACAATGTTGATTAAAGATCTAATATGTTTGCTAAGTGTGACACAGGGAAATGATTATCTCACTATGTACTTGAAATGTAATGCAAAGCCAAAATGATGGATTGTTGTATGAAGATCATGTCACAAGCACAAAACAACAATGAGAATGATATTGATATAAAGGGTTATCATATTGTGGGATAATCATAGTGCATTTATGTTTGCTAAGAAACGATTCAAAATGAAGCATGGTTGAATGGCTTGAAATGGTGAAGATAGCAAGGAAAGAGTCTTTGAGGTACTAAGCAAGGGTGAAGGGCAAGCGACGGCTTGGCGGCCGAAGAACCTAGCTAGAGTGAAGAAGAAAGTACTTGCATTTAGTCGAAGGATCAATCAAGCTTGAAGATCGCATCTAGTGGAGAATCGACATTCCTAGCAACAATATTGTTTGGAGTGACTTGGCACATTTGGAACTTCATTATGTCACTTGCATGGAGTCAAGTCACATGTTCAAGATGGCTATGCTCGAGGAATATCTACTTCTAAACTTGACAACCATTCCTCTCGATATGGAAAATGAAGTCAAGCGGCTTTGGTTCAAATGGGAATCAACTCAAGAGGTTTAAAATTCGTATTTCAATTTATCTTGAGTAAATAGGAAAGCCGTACTATTAAGAGGGATGCAACATAGAGTAGATGATTCTTCATAAGTGCTCAAACCAACCTAAGTGAGACATGAGAGAGCTAGAGCTAACTTTCAGCTGTTTGCTGCACTGTCTGTCCATACCGGACATGTCCGGTATGCATACCGGACATGTCCGGTATGAGCCCACAGCAGTGCGGCCATCCGTCTCGCCCGAGCCTTTGCGCCAGGCCTCGGCCTCGGCGCTCAAGCTCCGTCTCGCCCGAGCCATTGCGCCAGGCCTCGGCCTCGGCGCTCAAGCTCCGTCCCGCCCGAGCCAGCCTCGGCCTCGGGCGCTCAAGCTCCGTCTCGCCCGAGCCTCTGAGCCAGGCCTCGGCCTCGGGCGCTCTTGTGGAGTCCATACCGGACATGTCCGGTATGCATACCGGACATGTCCGGTATTAGCGGAGTTCTGTCTCGCAGCTTGTGTTTGGGCGGTTCAACCGACTCTTGCGTCGGTACTATCGACCGGTGCTACCGGAGTAATGGCGGTACTACCGGTAGGCCAAATTTTGGCCCAACACAGAGAGGTTGCAAAACCCCCTTTTAACTGTCGGTACCACCGACCTGGTGGTCGGTACTACCGAGATCCTATTCGGGGTTTGAAAGATGGTTGGTTAAGAGTGCTTCTCGCGCAGTCAAGTCATACCGGACATGTCCGGTATGCATACCGGACATGTCCGGTATTTGCGGATTTGTGGCTAACAGTATCTTTGTGATAGGCGGTTCTACCGACGCTTGGGTCGGTACCACCGAGAGGTACCACCGGGGTTATAGCGGTACTACCGGTAGGTCAAAATTGGCTACTTCCAGAGAGGTTGTGAAAACCCCCTCTATAACTAGCGGTACCACCGACCAAGTTGTCGGTACTACCGAGATCTGTTGGGAAGTTTGAAAGTTGGTCTGTTCAGTGTGTTCCTCACGCAGTAAAGTCATACCGGACATGTCCGGTATGCATACCGGACATGTCCGGTATGAGCTGACTCAGCCAACGGCTAGAAAACGGCTAGTTTCGAATGTGGGCTTATAAATACCCCCAATCCTCCACCTTTGGAGGCTGCTGATTCTACTGGTTCCCACACTCATTCTAAGCCTTTCAAAACACTTTCCAACCCTCTCTTAGTGAGTGATTGTCCTCTAATTGCCAAATCCATTTGTGGGTTGAGAGAGATTCAAAATTAGAGAGCAAGCCATCTCTTGAGCACTTGTGCAAATCGTCGATCTTGTTGTGCGCATTCGTTACTCTTGGACTCTACGGTCCTAGACGGTTAGGCGTCGCCGTTGAGCACCCAAGAGATTTGTGGAGTGCCTCGGAAAGTTTGTGAAGGTTCGATCTCTCCTCAAAAGAGATCAACTAGTGGAAGGAGCATAGCGGGTGAAATAGACCGCGGCTAGAGTGACCCGTGGTGTCCTCTAGAGCCCACCTTTGTGGTAGCTCGCAGCCGGCTCAACGGAGAGTAGGACCCGAGGGGGTGCCGAACTTCGGTGAAACAAATACCGTGTCATTCCTTTGTGCTTTACATTCGGCTATTTGTTATTCTTCGTTGTGCTAGTTGTTTTGCAAGCAATCAGTTTTATATATACATCATACATAGTGATTGCAGGTTGTGTGAGAAATTGGAGAAGAAAAGGAGCAGTCCCGCACAACCCGTGCATACCGGACTTGTCCGGTATTGATACCGGACATGTCCGGTATTTACTGATTGTGCCCAATTTGTTTAATCCTTGAGCTAATCTTTGTGGTGCAGGGTATTGCCTTCTAGGTGATTAATTTCTCGTCATATACTTTGTGTTTGTCTCTTGAGGGGTTGTTTATACTCCGATTGGGAGTTTCCAAGTAATTGGAAACTCGCATACTAATTGCTTCCGCATTATAAGTTGTAAATTTTCAGAAAAGCCTATTCACCCCCCCTCTAGGCGACACCTTAGGTCCTTTCAACAAGCCTTAAACACAAGAGACAGAAAATATCAGTTGAAAACCTGATAGCATCTCTTGATGTTGAAGAGAAGGCTCGGGCTAAAGATAACACTGAGAAGGGGAACGAGGAAAGAGTTAGCGCCCACTTCGTCCAGAAAAACCATGGCAAGTACAAAGGAAAGCCTAAGTCTTTCAATGCCAAAACTACTACTACATTTAAGAAGAAGAAAAAGAACAAAGCAGAGTTGCCATGCTTCACTTGTGGAGAGCTTGGGCATTTTTCCAAAGAGTGTCCAGAGCGAGCGGACCGCAAAGGGAAAAAGAAGAATGTCAACCTTGTGACTACTAGCGATGCTGATGACAGGTATGGTAATTTTCCTACTGTACTATCAGTATTTCAATCACCAAATTAGTGGGTTGATACAGGTGCTAATATTCACGTGTGTGCTGATATCTCTCTGTTTTCTTCTTATCAGGGGCTCCAAGGTTCCTCCGTCCTAATGGGGAATGGATCACATGCTTCTGTTCGTGGTGTTGGCACGGTAGATCTGAAGTTTACTTCGGGGAAGATCGTGCAACTGAAGAACGTGCAGCATGTCCCTACTATACGCAAGAACCTTGTTAGCGTATCTCTTCTTTTGAGAGATGGTTTTAAAGTAGTTTTAGAGTCTAATAAAGTAGTTATGTCTAAGCATGGACAATTTATTGGTAAAGGCTATGATTGCGGAGGCTTGTTCCGCCTATCTTTGGCAGATTTTTGTAATAAGTCAGTAAATCATATTTGTGGCACAATTAATGATATTTCTAATGTTTGGCATTCTCGTTTATGTCACGTGAACTTTGGTTTAATGTCACGTTTGTCTAGCCTGAGTTTAATTCCAGATTTCACTATTGCCAAAGGTTCTAAGTGCCATAGTTGTGTGCAATCAAAGCAACCTCGAAAGCCTCACAAGGCAGCGGAGGAGAGAAACTTGGCACCTCTAGAACTCATACATTCTGATCTTTGTGAGATGAATGGTGTGTTGACAAAAGGTGGAAAGAGATATTTCATGACTTTAATTGATGATGCAACTAGATATTGTTATGTTTACTTGCTTAAAACTAAAGATGAAACGCTAGACTACTTTAAAATCTATAAGGCTGAAGTTGAGAATCAACTAGAGAGAAAGATTAAACGTCTAAGGTCAGATCGTGGTGGTGAGTATTTTCCTATGCTTTTTGATGATTTCTGTACGGAACATGGTATTATTCATGAGAGGACAGCTCCCTATTCTCCTGAATCAAATGGGATTGCCGAGAGGAAAAACCGCACGTTGACTGACTTGGTGAATGCCATGTTAGATACTGCTGGTCTTTCTAAGGCATGGTGGGGGGGAGCTTTATTAACTGCGAATCATGTCCTGAATAGAGTTCCAAACAGAAATAAAGAGACAACTCCATACGAGTATTGGGTTGGAAGGAAACCATCACTTACATACTTACGCACGTGGGGATGTTTGGCGAAAGTCAATGTTCCAATTTCTAAGAAGCGTAAGCTTGGACCAAAGACTGTGGATTGCATCTTTCTAGGATATGCACATCATAGCATAGCCTATAGATTTTTAGTAGTAAAATCTGAAGTACCTGATATGCATGTGGATACGATCTTTGAATCTCGTGATGCTACATTCTTTGAGAACATTTTTCCTATGAAAAATATGCGTAGCAATGCTAAGTTTTCTTCTGAATTAACTCCTGATTTTACTACACCTATTGAGTCTCCGCTTAAGTCATTTGAACAACCACTTAATGAAGTTCCTGAGGAGGATGACAATGAAATTCTTGTGAGGAACAAGAGACGAAGGATTGCAAAATCCTTTGGTGATGATTTCATTGTGTACCTTGTGGATGATACTCCTACTTCTATTACGGAAGCATTTGCATCTCCAGATGCAGATGATTGGAAAGAAGCTGTTCGTAGTGAGATGGACTCGATTCTTTCTAATGGTACCTGGGAGTTATCTGAGTTGCCTTTTGGTTGCAAACCTGTGGGTTGTAAGTGGGTGTTCAAGAAGAAGCTTAGACCTGATGGTACTATTGACAAGTACAAGGCTCGGCTTGTGGCTAAAGGTTATACCCAAAAAGAAGGCGAGGATTTCTTTGATACTTATTCACCTGTTGCTAGATTAACCACTATTCGAGTATTACTTTCCCTGGCTGCCTCATATGGTTTTCTCATTCATCAAATGGATGTGAAGACAGCTTTTCTTAATGGAGAGTTGGATGAGGAGATCTATATGGATCAGCCTGATGGGTTTGTAGTAAAAGGTGAAGAGCAAAAAGTGTGTAAGTTATTGAAATCTTTGTATGGCTTGAAACAAGCACCTAAACAATGGCATGAGAAGTTTGACACTACTTTAATTAGTGCAGGCTTTGCTGTTAATGAAGCTGATAGGTGTGTGTATTATCGACATGGTGGGGGTCAATCTGTTATATTATGTTTATATGTTGATGATATTCTTATTTTTGGAACAAATATTGATGTTATTAATGAAGTCAAGTCTTTCCTATCAAAGAGCTTTGATATGAAAGATCTGGGTGAAGCTAATGTTATTTTGAACATTAAGCTGATTAAGGATGAGAGTGGGATTACTTTATTGCAATCTCACTATGTTGAGAAGGTTTTGAGTCGCTTTGGCTTTATGGATAGTAGACCTTCTCCAACACCTTATGATCCCAGTGTGACTTTGAGAAAGAACAGAAAGATTGCTAGAGACCAACTGAGATACTCTCAGATTATTGGTTCACTCATGTATCTAGCGAGCGCAACTAGACCAGATATCTCATTTGCTGTGAGCAAGTTGAGTAGGTACATGTCCAACCCGGGTGGTAATCATTGGCATGCACTTGAAAGAGTTTTGCGTTATCTCAAAGGTACAATGAGTTTTGGAATTCACTATTCTGGGCACCCAGCTGTGCTAGAGGGATATAGTGATGCAAATTAGATTTCTGATATTGATCAGATCTACGCCACTAGTGGGTATGTTTTTACCCTTGGAGGTGGTGCGGTGTCATGGAGGTCTTGTAAACAGACTATATTGACTAAATCAACCATGGAAGCAGAACTTGCTGCTTTAGATACAGCTTCTGCAGAGGCAGAGTGGCTGCGTGAGCTCTTGTCTGACTTACCGGTGGTTGAAAAACCAATACCGGCTATCCTTATGAACTGTGATAATCAAACAGTGATCACGAAAGTGAACAGTGCTAGGGATAATGCGAAGTCAACAAGACACGTTAAAAGACGTTTGAAGTCTGTCAGGAAGTTGAGAAACTCCGGAGTAATAGCTGTGACCTATGTACAAACAGACAAAAACCTGGCAGATCCCTTTACTAAAGGGTTATCACGGAATGTGATAGAAATCGCATCAAGGGAGATGGGTATGAGACCTATATGAGTTTACAGTAGTAGTAACCCAACCTTTTTGATCGGAGATCCCGTGACTAAGGATCTGGGAAGAACAAGCTATTGGTAAACTGAGGAGAGTAATTTCTAGACCCTCTCTTTGTGAAGATGCAATACTCTCATTGCTATGAGGCACTGTATGGAAGGTTGGCAAAGACCTTAATATGTTCTATTGGTTTTTAAAAGCAAAGATGTTGTCCTACAGAGTATTCTTGAAAGAACATACCTATATGAGCCATGACTGTTAAACGTCGCAGTCTATGAGATTAGGGTGATCTCTAGTAAGCTCATGAAGAGACCATGGAGTATGACGTATATGCTCCACCCACGGAGAAAGGCTATTGGCAGCCAGGTACTAGCTTAACCTTGAGTAAAACTTGCTTCACGCAAAACTTGCAATTCAAGGCTTAGTCCATTGTTCAAGTTGTGAATAAGTGTAACTTGAGGTTATAGGCATAAGTTCAACTTAACAGTCTCTGCTAAACACTAGTATATCAAACAGTAGCGGGAACAGGCAAATCTCTAAATGGGCATTTGAGATCTGGTGGGGGATTGTTAGAATTTATATGGGCTTGGCCCAATAATAAATTCTGAAATTCATAATAAATCTCAAAGGCCCATTCATATGTGAGCAAAGAGGGGAAGTGGAACTCTTTAGTCCCACCTTGCTAGTGGAAGGGGAGGAGAACTTGCTTAAATATGGAAGTTCTCTCCACTTCCTCAAGTCTAGTGTGAGAAGGAGAAAGAGAAGTCCACACGCGCGCGCGCGCTCGCTCACCGCGCCGCGCCGGGCCGGGCCGGGCCGGGCCGGGCCGGGCCGGGCCGGGCGGGGCGAGGCGAGGCGAGGCGAGGCGAGGCGACTTGCGCGGGTGCGCGGCACCTGCGTGAATGGTCCGCCGAAATCCGGCTCCTCGCCTTGCGGGAGCGCGGTCTCCTTTTGCAGTTTTAGTTTTTGGTTTCTTGGCCTTCAAGTTGCAGAGTCCTAAACGGTTACGACTCAAGAGTCCTAAACCGATTTAGGTCTCCTTTTGCAGTTTTAGTTTTTGGTTTCTTGGCCTTCAAGTTGCAGAGTCCTAAACGGTTACGACTCAAGAGTCCTAAACCGATTTAGATCGTGATCGCGACACGAGGTCGGTTCAACAGGGCTATATAAGCAACCTATCGGCCACGCCAAAACGTATCTCAACACCTCTCGAGTTAGGGTTTGTCTCATATCGCTTTTGCGCTGCCGTCTAGTCGTCTCCAGTCCGTTCGCTTGCGTGCACCAGCGACCGGGCGAGCAGGTCTCCGGAACCCTCGTCTTTGCGATCCTGCACCGGGAGAAGGCGAATAAGGTTTTTGGGAAGCGCTCGTCGCGCGACTGCTCTCGTCTACAACAACGGGTCGTCTACCGTCCAAGTCAGGCGGCGCTACGTCCAGGCGTATTCGTCGTTAACTGCTCCGAGCTATTCCTCCAGCACTCATCGACGATCAGCCAGCACCGACTCCGCCACCGTCTTCTCCAGCTATCGAAAGGTACGCCGTTCGTGATCTAATGTCTATGTTTATATTAGATCTTATGTCTTTGATCTTGCCTTTTAATCTATCTGGTGTACGAGCTATGCTTACACCGATTGTCATGTTTGAGATTATGTTATGCATGTTTTGTTATGCTAGTAAACAATACAATATGAGATATCTAGATCATCAATTTATCATGATTTATATTCTGGTTTTAATCTGGAAATTGCCTATTCTTTTAACACGCGCCTGGAAGGGGGAACAGGCCGGGCAGCCACGAGGGATAGAGCACACATGGGAGCAAGGAAACAATTTACCAGGAAGAAGTATGGAGGGAGATGAGGCTGAGGGGAGATGATTATTTTTGACCTCCCTACGCATCTCTTGGCCACACACCCCCACCCAGAGGACAAGTATCGTTGACTCTAGCTTCAATGTATGTTTATCTATCTATCTACCCTACTAATGCACCAACTCTTCTCTTTGCTTGGTGTATTAAAGAAACTTCCCCCGCTGAGAAAGTCACCCTCCGCACACCCAAAAAAATGTACCCAGAAAAACAACTCTATAGAAATCAATCATCCAGATTAATTCTCAATCTTCTCTCTTCTTACTCAAATCTAACGACCAGAATTATGTGTACGGTGTCTGCAGCCCACGGTTCGATTCCCACCTTCCATATTGTTTTCTTTTTTTTCTTTTCTTTTCTTTTCTTCTTTCTCCTTTTCTTATTTCTTGTCAGCGTATGTCGTAGCCACATTATTTTCCTTTTTTTTCTTTTTTTCTTCTTCCTTATTCTTTCTTCCTTGTTAGTTGTTACCGTACGTCTTCATTTTTTCCTTTTTTTCTTCTTTCTTATCTTTTTTATTTCTTGTTACCGTATGTACGTCACAACTATATTGTTTTCCTTTTTTTCTTTTCTTTTTTTTCTTCTTTCTTTTTTTTCTCTTCTTCCTTGTTACTGTACATTGCAGAATCGCATCGTGATCCTGTGTTTGATGACCTCGCGTCATTCGTGTTAGCCTCGTCCCGAGCTCGTTGCCGGTGGCCTAGCCACTTGCGTCACTGCCCTGCGTTCGCCCCCGCACAACGCCGCCACACCGCCTAGTGCTCGCACCGCCGCCAACTGTCTGTCTTGCTCGTGATCTCGTATGCTTGCGCCGCTCCTTCACGACCTCAGGCCAACGCGTGGTGGCATGCTGGTAGGCCGACGCTCCCGCGCGAGCTCGCCGACATGACGAGCTCCCACAGATGCAGTAGGGATTCCCCCAGAGCAAGCGCCTAGGACTTCCGCGCGTCTTGCTATGGGCGGAGCTCGTCGGGGCAGGAACGGAGCTCGTGCTCCCATGGCCCTAGCCGGGGGTGGAGCTCGCTGGGTCGAGCACGATGGGGCAATGGCAGAGCTCGTGCTCCCGTGGCCGCGTGTGGTGCTTGTAGGCAAGGACAGATCTACCAATATGGCGAGCTCTAGCATCCACCCGACCTCCTCGCCGGCAAGCCATCACAGCCCAACTCATGTGTTTAATCTTTACATCTGCTCAGCTTTGAAAAGGCACAATTAGCAATGAACTTAAATTTAATAGAATTGATTTTACATTTAATGTAGCCCCGTAGCGTTAGCACGGACAATATACTAGTCATTATTAGTTCATTGCCTGATTAATTATCTGACTGGAGATCTCATCACTTCATTGTGATGACCACGTACAGTTTTACAGTCAACTTTACGGGATGGATTTTTATCTTGATTGTGCATTGCTGATATGATTGCTTTTGTGCCACACAATTTGTATACAGGCGCCGTTTATGGACCACGACGTTTGTAAATTTGCGGCCGATGGTAATAAGACAAAGCAGGTCGTGTCGCACGCACACATGGTGGATGATGGTCTGACCCCCCAGCCTGGTGTGGCTGGATCAGCCTTCGTTCGACTGGGCCAAAAGAAAAGTGGGCGTTGCTTTGGATCACCAAATGAAAACTCGGCCCATCAAATGTCCCCGCGACGGGAGGAGGCCTGGCGGTGCGCGTGGGGTGTTTCGGCCCAGTAGGGAGGACGGCGGCCCTGGACGGGGGACACGGCCGGCGTGGGTCGGGCTCGGAACCTCCTCCGACGCAGGCCGGAAGGAAGGGGGAAGGCGGAGCCTGCCTGACGACGCCGATGCCGATGCCGATGCGCCGGCGTGGTCGGGGACAGGGTCGGTCGGCGTCGGTCACAGGTCCACCACGCGGTCGGTGCCTGCCTTCCTGATGCTGATGCTGCCTGCGTGAGCTCTCGATCATCTGCGTCTGCCGACCGGCGACCACGCGCAGGCGGGGGTGGTCTTGCTCTTGCATTAATAATTGGTCTCGATTCCTTCTCTTGTCATGCATGGTGTGTGCGTGGGAGGGGCGAAAGTTTTGGATAGGCTCGGACGTACGTGCAACCGGAATGATAGATTATCAAGCCACGCCAACACTACAATGGATCGAATCCGTGTGTGTATATATATACATACATGGATGGACGCTTAGCTTTCAAGTCTACTATAGGGCGGTGGAGTCGTCATCAGTCGTCTATGGGTGTGTTGTAAGAAAGCCAATGCTATGGTATTCATTCACTCGTTAGTAGGAGGTGATAATATCTCAAATGAACTTAATGTATTATATATTTTCAAAATTAAAAAATATATACATATCAAGTCCAAAAGTAACAGAATGAAATATATCAATCAATCAAGTTTAAATGTACAAAATTTTATTTAACATACTCGCCAGATCACGCATATATCAACCAAAAATAAAAAAAATAATATATTTTATATTTATTATCTTTCTCTCACAACTAAAAAGACTAAAGATAGGACATCTTTTTGGTGCGACAAAAATCGCTTCACCACCCATCGTCCTGCCCCTATGCGATCCCGGACGCGCTCCCTCGTGCGCTGACAGGTGGGACCAATGCGTTTCCGAGCGCCGTGTTGTCAAAAAAAAACTACTCCCCCATCCGTTCTCATCCCACCGCCGCCGCACCGGCTCCTGCAACACTTGCTCTTCGCTCGCAGGAACCATCCAACGACGGCACCACCTCCGAGCACGCCGCCCACCTCCCGAGCACGCCGCCCCTTCGCTAACGCCGAGCTCTGCTGCCACCTTGATTTTGCTAGGTTGCTCGTGGTCGTGGAGGCTGGGCGTGCTGCAACGTAAGCCGGCAGGGCACACGCGACGTGACCCTCCCCCTAATCCAGATCGCCTGGATCCGCGTCGCCAGATCTTCATCGAGCCCTCACCTGCGACAAAGACGCACGGCGGCGGAAGCCGGCAGGGCGCCCGCACGTACCTCCCTCGACCTGGTTCGTGTCATCTCCCTCCTGTTCTGCGAGGAGCACTGCTAAGTGTGCCAATCCCTTCTCTTCCTTTCCTGCTGCTCAAAACCGAGCAACCAAATCCTATCTTAAGCTAATTCTCTATGTGTATTCGGATCTAATCTGATGGTGGAGCTACATGGTCGAAGCCAGGGAAGGACGTCCGTCGGCGACACCTTGAAGGCCGCCACGCTCCAGTCCCCGCTACTGCCCGCCGAGGTGAAGCCACCTCCTCCTACCTCCCTAGACCCAATGGGTTTCTGATGCTGTTGGTGATGGTTTGTTTCGAAGGATGCCTTGGGAAATCCCCACAACTGGCAACTACTTTGTATACAACGTGGGTGCCGCCGGCGCCGCCGCTGACCCCCCACGCTTGTCGTCCTTGTCCCTGGCGTAGCCACATCACCAACCCCTTGTGTCGCTCGTGCAGGTTCTTCCCATGTCTAATCTCTCCAAGCCGAAGATAATGCAGGTGAGTCCACGTGATGGATGTGGATTGCTTTTTGTTCGTTGTTAAGATCCGTAGTATAGTAGGGTTACAATATTCTACACAATTATAGTTTCCTCTTGCTGACCAGTGATATCCCCAGTAATTTCATGACCCAAATACAGTAGATTTTTGTTTTGTGTTTACTTTCATAACTAATTACACTTTAGCAATTTTGATATATCGTTCTGTTGAGTACAAATACTTGTTAAAACATAGAATAATTCTTATTGAACTGAATTTTTCCTGGTTGAGGAATCAGGACCAATGAGAAAATAGCATCAGCTCATATTTTGTCATTACTCATGGCTCTGATCAAAAGGTGAACACATGCATGGTTTGATTCGTTGTACGAGTTAGGATCTAAGTTCCATTTCAGAGCTCGTTTATCTTATCTGCAATTGCAGCTTGGGCGTCTAGGTTGTTCTACTGATGAGGTTCCCATTGGCATTTGTTAGAATTTTACATTGGCGTTGACATGTTCTTAGTCCTCAAAGTTATACTGAAAGTCACAGTCCATTAGAATTTAAGGCCGAGATGTGCTTATATCGTAGACATCAATTAGACATGGTATTTAGGCTTTGCGAATATTGTTGAATTTACTCTCCTAATTAATGTTAATGCCACTTTTGAAATACTGATGCTAAATTGAGATTGGAAAACACTTGGTAGACTGAAATTGAATCATTTTTTTTCTAAAAATCATATTAGAAATTCAGTAAAGTTCATTTCAGATATAATAGACATAGCACATCAGTTGCCCAACAAAGAAAAACACAAAAGAAGCTACTGTAAAAAAGGACTTATATTGTACATCAATTCATATGATAGAATAAAAAGGATTGAAGTACGAAAGTATTATGCAATCTTAAAAGTTACGATCACCTGTTGAGATACTATTTTAGGTTTCAAGGACACAAGAGCTCTCTTTAGAAGTTTTGTTTGGATGAAAAAATAGATTCAAAGCTTGTTGCTGCAGCTGTGCCTACAGTTCCTCAACTGTGAGCCACTGCAGAAACAACAGCTTG
Source organism: Coix lacryma-jobi var. lacryma-jobi (assembly GCA_009763385.1). Classification (NCBI taxonomy): domain Eukaryota; kingdom Viridiplantae; phylum Streptophyta; class Magnoliopsida; order Poales; family Poaceae; genus Coix; species Coix lacryma-jobi. The sequence goes on along the minus strand of CM019822.1, from coordinate 173,574,103 downwards.
CCAATTTAGGTTTCAGCAATTAAGCATTACAATTTAGAAGCATTACAATTTAGATTATTCCCATGGATGTAATAATCTATTTTGGGCTGTTGTGACGCATGTGTGGTGAATTTCATGGTGGGTCTGTTTGGATAGAGACCTGAGCCAAAATGCATGGTTGGCATCCTTGCCTGTGACTTGACTGGATATTATTTGGTTGCAATCCTGAGTGGATATTATTTGGTTGCAATCCTAAGATTTTTGCCTGTAGAAAATCTGCCTGTGTTAGTTGGCTATGACCAGGCGATGCAATTCGGTCGCCTGGACTCCTCGGCCCCTGCCTGAGCATAATAATATTTAATTATCGTGTTCGTCCGTAGTAATAAATAAGAGTCACTTAGTTTGTTCTAAAGGAGGTCACTACATCTAATAGGAAAATCATCGTGTTCATTGATGAGATCCATATTATTGTTGGTACAATGGCATAAGGCTCTGAGTTTACTATAATTTTGATAGGATTTTCAAAGAGGGTTTGAGATGTTTTTGAATTCTGCAAATGGCCAATGCTCGGATTGGATTGTTGTAGAATGCATTTTAGTTTCAGCTTGCAGTCAGCATGTTCTTTGGCCAATGCTAGGATTGGATTGTTGTAGGATGCATTTTACTTTCAGCTTGCAGTCAGCTTGTTCTTTATAGTCTTTGTAGGAGATGGTAAATTGGTGGAATCCTTGAATGAGTTTTCATCATAGGAAGTCAAGAATATAATCATTATTGATAAATTAATTGGCAAAATTATTAGAATTAAACAACTTTACTATTTTATTCTGAATTCAACGGGAAATATGATAATATCGATGAGAGCTTCGAAATACGCTGCAATTATGCAGAATAACTAGAACTAGGTTTGCATGCATAAACACGTGAGGAAGGCTTCCATGTCTGCGTCTATCTTATCTTGTGTTTTGCAATCTGAAGCACTTAGTGCCTTCCTACTGAAAACATCTTCTATTGCCTTGTCAGACTTGTGTTGTGGTGTAGAGGGTTTGCATCCTGGTATTTTTCTTATCTTCTACATAGAGATCCAGTTAGAAGTGTACTGACATATCCTTGAATCTTTGCACAACAGAAGTTATATTATACACCTGGTGTCCATCTTCACCATAGGCAAGCAGCAGTTATACATGTTGATGATCTGCCTTCCCTTGCACCCAAAGTCGTCTAAAAGGGTGATGTTTTCCCGTTTGTATATTTCATCCTCTGGAACACATGTTCCTTCCTCCAAACTTTCACACTAATCTTTTTCTTCAGATCATGATGTTACTTTTAGGCTAATGATACAAATGTTGAATTGAGTGGGAATTCTTTATTCTGGGTTGGGCTTGTCTGCATTGATGTTGTCAAGGTATATAAACGAGCTTTATTTCACCTCTGAGTTATTTTCAAGTCATGTTCTATAGTTCACATCAAAGTTCAGTTGCTTCAACATCTTTTTTCTCTGATGCAGCTACTTTTCCATCAGAAATATGATGATTCAGCTCAACATTCTCAGGTACAGTAGAACATGGACTATGTAAACTGTCGAATCTATTTTAAATCATTACCTTTGATTGACGTCGAGTTGTTTTTTCTCTGTACTTGTGCAGATTGAGACTAAAAAAGCTTCTAGCCCAGTTGGTTGAGATTGAGATGCACAGATGTTTGGTATGCTTTCTTTGGACTCTGTTCTAACTTCCAGTTTAATTGAGAGGCATATGTCCATATCTGCTCATGTACCAAACAAATAGTGTTTTACAAACATTCCCATTTCTCTCTATGCTTTGTGATATTTCATCTTATCGCTGGAAGAACAAAATGATCTACAAAATGCATGGTTCTAATGGCATCTATCCATGGGACAGTTTGCATCTTATAAATAGAGCAATGACTTCTCAACTTCCTTTAAAAAACTATCAGTTCTAATAATTTTGATAGCAACTTAGGTTCAACACTTTAGTAGTTACTTTTAAACAGTCCTAAAAACACTTTAGTTCTATAGAACTATCGTTTTAATCGGTGTGCTGTGTTTTTCATGTTACATTGCAGATGAAAACTTTATTGAGTTTCCATTCCTATGAGCATCTCTGTTAGAAAATATGCCCCTTCATCTTTTTTCTAGCATACTCTGAGCATTTGTTTTGTAGTTGCATCCAGAGTTTTTGTCATTATTCACCAATCGCCACTTTCCCAGCTCCTTACTCAAATCAACGGAAGGTCAGTCATTGGCAGAAGGAACCTAAGCAACATTTTTTTGGTTATTCTATTCACATTGGTAGTTCCTGTTAAAACAGTGAGCATGTTTTTCTTAGTACCAAGATCTAATTTTTCCAAACCTTTTCTGTAACTTGACTAAAAAGTTGTTGATATTATACTGCAAATGGTTGCAGCTTACCCAGAAACAATTATTTGGGTCATTTTTTTCAATATATTGTATTTATTCTGGAAAAAAAATTCCTTCCAACATACATTTGATGTTTAAAGGCTAATAGTCAGTTTTTGGGTTTTCGCTTTCTGATAATATGAGTTCTAACTAGATTCAATTCATTCTGTGAGCCGATATAAAACATCACGAGAAAGATCTATACAGTAGAGGTTCCGAGCTTGCGGCACCGCACTCTATTAGTTTCATGCACTTTGACTTTTAGATTAAATATCATCTTAACATCTATATTTAATTTCATAGTATTGTTATCTTACCGTGCGGTCTCTATACTTTTATACTTTTAGTATAAAACTTTAGTTCTCCCGTAGCAACGCACGGACATGCTACCTGGTATATACACCTAAAAAGACCCGGAAAAGACGCGGAAGTCATCCTAATCGCCCCGCTCCTGGTTTCGCCCGGCGCTAAAATATTCCTCGCGATACCGTCTGCCCGCCCACAATCTCTGTCGCCGCCACCAACTCTTCGCCCGGCGCCTGCCCGCACCGCCCCGACCACCACCAGCTCCCGGGAGAACAGCGCCGGCAGCAATGACGCCGCCGGCGACCACGAGCACACGTCCGGTGGCTCCGCCGCCGGCGGCGGTGGCGGCGGCGCGGGCCGGGGCGGCGGCCGCCGGCTCTGGGTCAAGGAGCGCGACCACGAGTGGTGGGACCGGATGCGCAGCCCGGCGTTGTGCCCCGAGGACGAGTTCCGCCGCGCCTTCCGCATGTCCCGGGCCACCTTCGAGGCCGTCTGCGACGAGCTGGGCGCCGCCGTCGCCAAGGAGGACATGATGCTGCGCGCCGCCATCCCCGTCCGCCAGCGTGTCGCCGTCTGCATCTGGCGCCTCGCCACGGGCGAGCCGCTCCGCCTCGTGTCCAAGCGCTTCGGTCTCGGCATCTCCACCTGCCACAAGCTCGTCCTCGAGGTCTGCGCCGCCATCAAGGCCGTGCTCATGCCCAAGGCCGTGCAGTGGCCCGCCGAGGCGCCCGACGCCGCGGCGGCGGCGTTCGAGGCCGCGTCGGGGATCCCGGCCGTCGTCGGCGCCATGTACACCACCCACATCCCCATCATCGCGCCCAAGGCCAACGTCGCCGCCTACTACAACCGCCGCCACACGGAGCGGAACCAGAAGACGTCCTACTCCATCACGGTGCAGGGCGTGGTGGACGCCGCCGGAGCCTTCACCGACGTCTGCATCGGCTGGCCGGGCTCCATGTCCGACGCCGACGTGCTCGACCGCTCCGCGCTCTACGCGCAGCGCGGCGCCGCGGGACTGCTGCAGGGCCAGTGGGTCGTGGGCGGCGCCGGCTACCCATGGACTGGCTGCATGCGCTGCTCCCGGCTGCTTCCGCGTCTTGAAGGATTTCAAGGAAAGGAGGATCGGAAAGGGCAACTACGATTCGGTTGGCCCATTCATACGGTTCTGTAAAAAAGGCAGTTTTTTTTTTCTTTTTTTTTTGGCTGTGACCTGGGAGTATCCGCTGGTTTGCTATTCATTTATTCATTCTCAGTTTTGGAGGCCGAAAAATCGATCTTCGCGCTGGTCTGGGTGTTTTGAGGCCTCGAGGTGTTCCTGTGAAGAACCAGAGGAGGAAAAAAGTTGGTTTCTCGTCGGTTTTTCTTGGTTTGGGGGTTCTGCATTCTGAGATTTTCTGAGGCAGGGGTGGTCTGTCTTGCTGGAGAATGTAGATGGAGAGGGTGTGCTCTGCGTGTTTGTTTTGGTGAAGACGACTAGCTGGAATAAAAGGAAGAAAGAAAAATTCGCTTGCTTTCTTTTGCGTGTTCTGATCCTTCTGGGATATCCCTTCCTGCCTCTTCAGAGTTTCTTTGTTTCGGACTTGGTATCGGCATCTCGTGGAAACAGAGAAAGCACGGCAATTTCAAGGGCCTTTGCTCGGGTCTGTTAGATTGTCAGAACATCCTAACCTGTTCCTGCCTGCAATTTTTGGTTCTCAAGACTCAAACTCAAAGATTGTATTGAGTGATATTTGAAACCAAATCTTCCTTGGCCTTTTGGGCACTGCGTGTGAAGTTAGCAGGACCGCCTCTGCTGTTATGCTTGGTTAGTTCTCTGATCAATCATCATTTTTCAGATTTGATGAGACTGTAGCCTGTATAGTCAGTCAATACTGTTTGTACAGGCTATTCTTCTAATCAATCAGTTAGTAGTTATATAAGTTAAGCAAGAAGTTGATTTCGCCTCTCCATCCTCGGAATCAGATTCCCCCTTGTGCTCCATGTGTACACGCGTTATTTTGTTTGGATTGTTCTGGGCCAAGCTGCACAAAAGAGATGTTTATCTCAACTAGGAAGAGGAAGGCACGAGGAGATCTTTGAATTGACCACAGTCAAAGCAAGCCGTGTCGTTCGTTCTTTGTTTATTTACAGTTATTATTATGGAAATAAACTCTGACGAGTCCAGGCATCATAATCAAAAGAAACCTGCCGATGCAGGCTGCCTATTGTTTACTTGAGCCTTTGTTTACGTTTGTGCAATTTGACATGACTCATACAAATTTCTTGCATTTATGGTGTCCTATAAGTCTAAGAATGAACAATGGTTTTTAGTTATTAGTATGTATAATCCAGTTGCCAATGTGCTATACAGTGATTGTGTTAATTTTAGGAACTTTCGTCCTCTTCGGCCGATAGTTCATGCAGTTGATAAGTCAGTTGGATAAGTCAGTTGATAAGCCAATTGATGATGTTTTGTTTTGTGAGTGGCTGATAAGTTCAAGCGAACGGGACCTTTGCTTTTTTTTGGATTAAATATTATTTTAGTGTTGGTGTTTAATTTTATAATATTGCTATATTATTGTGTGATGTATGTATTTTAATATAAAAAATTTATTATCCCGTAGCAACGCACGGACACGATGCTAGTATATATTTAGAACTTCCCTTATTTCGTTCTCATATTTTTTTTAAAAAAAAAACTAAACGAAGCATAAGCATGCGGCAACGACCCGACAAAGTCCGGAGGAAGTCCAGCGGGCCGGTGCAGGTCCAGCGGACGACGTCCAGAGGTCCAGAGCAGAGCAGAGCGCGCGGGCCGGTGGAGACGTGGGCTTGACCAGAACCAGAATAATGCGATGCGCCGGCCGTGGCCCGTGGGGCGGCGCTAAAGCTGCAGGTCGTCGTCGATCGTGTCTTGACGACCCGTACGAACGTACACTCCCCACTCCCCAAGCCCCCACCCCTGCTGCTGCCGACCAACGGATCATACCTTTTATGAAGGACGACGATGGAAACGAACCAGGGCACACACAAGAGTGAGATATAGGATAAAAGTTTAGGAAGGATAAGTTTAAACTATTTTAAAAAAAATTAAGATCTAAATTTTCTCTATGTGATATTATCTTTTATGTCAAACTCTTTTTAACCTTATTTATTAATAATTAAGAATTCATAGAGAGACTAAGAGATATGGTCGTCGTAGGGGGAGCTGGAGCTCCGACAGCTCCTCTGGCAAATAAGCTAGGTTACAGACTTCCAGTGACGAATCTAGAGCGAAAATTGAGCTATCGGAGTCATCGTGAGATAAAACTGCTAGTGTAGTATGATACTCCCTCCGTCCACAAATGATGTTTGTATTAGACTAGTCAAAAAGTCAAACTTTATAAATTTTGACCAACAATTAATCAAATTGTATAAAAGTTTAGAGTATAAAACTTACATCAATAAATTCGTGTTAAAAGTGTCTCTAAGAAGCTATTGAGTTTTTAGCCACCAACTTTATATTATAAGAGAAATTAATGGTCAAAGTATATTTTGTATGACTTTTTGACTAGTCTAATACGAATATCATTTGTGGACGGAGAGAGTATTTTATTAGGGTCATTGAACTAAATAAAGCCGTAATAATTAATCTATAAAGGATCAGCAAAAACCGTCGGAGTCAGCGGGCCTGGGTAATAAATATACTGTAGATGCACCGCTGCAGGCTTAGGGGTTCTATATATCTTGAATATTGCACCTGATCGAAATAAATTCAGCTTATTTTAACTAAAGACACTACAACAGAATTGGGTTTTAGCCCCGGTCGGCAAGGGCCTTTAGCCCCGGTTGCCGAGCCGGGACTACGCTTCCGGGACTAAAGGTCTTCATTTAGTCCCGGTTGGTAATACCAGCCGGGACTAAAGGGTGCTGCCAGAGGTGCAACGCAGCAGCACCCTTTAGCCCCGGCTGGTATTACCAGCCTGGACTAAAGGGTCCCCTGGTTTTTCCTTTTTATTTTCATTTCAGTTCTGTTTTTAGTTTTGTTTATTTATTTAATAGGTTTTCCAATATATATTCTTTGCTGCTAATATATATAATTTATATATATTAGCAGCATAACACAATAAGCTTATTGCATGCATATATAATTAAACTATAGAACTACATATATATATAAATATATGTACATAAAATTACAAACAATATACATATAGGAGTTGTCTAAATATCTATCTACACAAGTTGTACTTCAAAGTTAGTACTGTAAACCTATTACAAGTTGTACTTCATCAAAAGATCTACAGGACATACAAATGATCATCATTGTTTGGAATCAACTTCTCGTTGGCATTATAGTAGAACTCGCCGGATATACAAATGATCATCATTGTTTGGAATCAACTTCTCGTTGGCATTATAGTAGAACTCGCCGTTTGAATTTATGACTTGTTCCCGAAGAAATCCTGCTATTGTCTCTTGTATTGCTTTCAATTGGCCTTGTAGCATCACTTTTTGCTTCAACCAGTCAGTCTTCAATTGAAATTAAAAAGATATTAGTTATATCTATATTATCAATATTAATTCTATAAAACTGAAAAGAAACATGTTACGTACTTTGATGATTTCTTCAGGAATTCTATTTGATTCTATCATCATGTACTCGCAAACATAGAATCTGCATAAGTTGGTACCCTGTTTTTGTCTAAAAATCCACTGTAGAATGAAAAGATTCATCTCGTAATAAAGATATGATATATGACATGATATAATAAAGATACACGTACATTGACGAAGGTGTAAACTTACTAGTAGTCATGGCTTTATTGTAAGTGGGGTCTTACACTGACTCATATGTTCCCGAGCAATGAATTTTTCCCAAACCCTAATCCGGCCAATGAAACATTAATAGTTGGATCATTATTTAATTAGTATACATATATACAAGCTTAGTCTATACTTTAAGCATGCAAGCTAGGGATCGAAAAATTACCTTTGGAGGATGTCTATCATATCTTGGTAATCTTCTTGCGGTTTGCTCAACGAGTTATAGATTAACACATTGCTATGTTTGAGATCGATGACCATCAATATCCAGTGATAGCTGTTCATACACATGATTCATATATATATATATTATTAGGGTTAAGTAAAATAAAATATGCACATACTTATTATTAACTATATATGTCTCACACACTTAAAGTTGTATGGGAAGAGAATTCTTTCTCTATCTTTTTGGTTCACGAAGAACCTCATGAGATTCATACACGACTCATCGCTCCAAGTCGCTGAAGGGTTTGGAGCCTTGAAAACAACATATGGATCAACAAACCCAACAGAATTGTCATGTTTATCTCTGAGCTGAGTCATCTGATACCTGCAAAATATCGAGTCGATCCACAAGTATGTGTGTAAGAATACTACGTACTATATACACATACTAGAGAGTTCAATGAAAACTATAAAAGAAACACTTACAAACAATAGCAGCTAAGGAGCGATTTGTCCAGTGCGTTCATATGACATAGCTAGTGTAATTCCTCCATCTGGACTAAGATTAGGTCATCGTCACGGAAGTAGTGATGGTTCCGAATTCGGACAGAAATCCAATTGACATCACCGTCTGTAGAAGCCTCCATGCACCATTTGTTGATTGCAAACATCTGCGTACCAAGTACATGTAAGTGATTCGGGTTCATTAGACTCCTGCCCGGTGCAAAATTTCTCCTCCATTCATCAACTACTTCCGCTCGTGGAAACTCCAGCCCAGTAGCAATATTTTTAATCGTGTCGTACGGGAGACCGCTGTCAATGATAAAATCTTCAATTGAGTCCATCTCAGACAAAGTGGTCTCTCCAGATTTCCGTTGTACTCTGCCCATGTTTGAACCATACTGATTTTGCACAACTAACGGGGACAAAGGTCTTGATGTTTCTGTTGACACTTCTTAATGCAATTGCTTATAATAAACTTTGATGAACTGATTCTAGCAAAAGCCTTCAGAAATGTACAGGACACTCCTAGCATCACTTAAAGTCAAGTTGTCATCCCCAACATGATACTAGAAATGTAAATTATATGTGACACTAGCGAAAAGATATAAACAAATATTTATCCGCAAGCGCACAGATAAATATACCTATTGTAGCAGCATTTCACCCAGGTTATCTAGGTATCGTTATTTATATTTTACCGAAGATAGTAACGAGGCTGGGAACTAGTAATGATTCAAAGGTAGCAGAGATTATTATTCATTCATTCATTCACTACTCACATGTCTAAGCAGGGGTAAGACAAGGTAAAGATAAATAATAATGATAGTGATAAAAACGGGAATTCTAGAGATAGAGCGAACTACATGAATCAAGCAGAGAGTCAGGAGATTAATTAAGAGATTCGAATCCTAAGTTACTTCACATTTACTAAGCCTAGCGATTACTCTAGTTAATGTACAATCATTTATAGCTAATTAATCTATCATCCATGCTCAAGGGACATTACTAAATTAGAATCAAAAATAGAGTAATGAATTCTAACTTGCAACCGCGTCCTACTAAGATCTACACTTGGAGGGAGGACTACAAAGGACTCAACAGGGTTGTCACTCCTGTGATCTACCTCTCGACCCGGAGCATATGATGTATTCGTAGGTAAACTTAGCCTAAACACCATGTTTACACCAGTTTGACCACTTAACTCTATTCGGAATAAAGCTAAGTACTTTACGAACATGATCATAAACTCTATCATAATCAGATCTATATTAAATAAACAACTAGAATAAACTCCAAAATTGAATAAACTAAAATATATTAAAGTAGCATAAAGTCGAATAAAGATACAAATTATCGAGTCTTCGACAATGATCCGGAGACTCAGACTAAGCTTCAAGCCGGATATGCCGACGAAGTCGCCTGCCTCTACTTGAATCTATCTAGACTAAACTCTAATCTTGATGTAGAGTTCTAACTCTCTCTCTCTAGAAACCCTAATTTCTGTCTTGTCTTCTGATCTTGATCTGATGATGATCTGGAGAGGGGTCAGGGGTCTGGTTATATAGCCCTGGGCGAGGAATCATGATCGTTGGATCAAACCGACTCGAGGTACGGTCAAGATGCATCCTAGAGGTCGGTGGAAGTACCTTGCAGAAGACGGAGGCGTGGCAGCTCTATGGATGACCGACCAGTGGGCCCTGTGGGACCGGTCGGTCCCACAGGTAAGCCTCCTGTGGTGCCCCGTCTCGTGGTGTCTTGTGGTGTCCTCTGGAGTCTTCTAGAAATATCCCGATGTGGCGATGAAGTAATCTGCGTCGGGTTCCTTCTTGGGGAAGCAATGTGGTTGGTTTTTCTGATCCCTGGAAAATGTAGAATCACCAAAACTCATGGAATTTGTTAGTTTAAACCTCCTATTTCTAAGTTGGCAATCCTTTTTGACATTAATTCAAGTATTGTTGACGGTAAATAATGATAGTTAATAGACGTCAACAAACTCCCCCAAGCTAAACTTTTGCTAGTCCCTTAGCAAACATCGGGTTCTGAGAGTAAAATACAAGCCATCAACTGAAAACTTCTTTGAAAAAGTTTGGAAATTTTTTCACATGTTCCTTTCGTCAATCTTTTACCTTAGTTCAGAATAATTGAAAGTTAGAAGCAAACAAGTCAAGCACTATGTCTCAAATTCTTTATTCCAACTTTACTCCGGAGTTTTGCAAGATTTTCACAATAAAAACTCAGAGATCCTCTGTATGACATTTTTCAATTGCATATATATATTTTTAAGTTTAAAAACATACCTTACTAAGTCGAAGTTCAGAGCTTAGGGAGAGAAATGTCATACTCTTAGATCAAGTATTTGAAACTTTTTGAAATTGTCAACTCTTACTAGCATATTGTAATTAGAGGAACCATGTGCTATCATTCTTTTCATATTTTTGTCACACATTTTTCTTTTTCTCTCTTTTTTTAATTGAGGTAGTCGGACACTTGTCCCTTTTTCTTTCCTCCTTATCATATTTTTGCATAGCTCATGCCTCTAACACAATACTGCTTCGGAAGAGTGAATCTTTTACATTTATAGAAGCTTGATCTTTAGAGCATGATAAACCTCTCTACCATAGCTAAAAACTTAGAACAGAGTAGGCAGCCTCAAAGTATGAATCATTTATTATCAGGCTTTAGTTATTATGTCATACAGGTTCTCATCATATGTTTGAAGTTTTCAAAATTAAAATTCCAGAGATTCATTGAAACTAAGAATAAGATAAATAGTAGCTTAGACTTTTTCATCTCTAATTCTCAACCATCCGAACTTTGGTTAAGATTATAAGATTTTGAGATTTTCTGAAATTTTTGAAAGGTATTATTCTACAGCTGAGGCTATGAAAAACAGTTCTATTTTCTTTTTATACTCTACTTCAAGATTATTTTATTCAAAATACTAAACAAAAACTAACTAGTAGTACTAAATATAAGCAAACAGAGGGGTACAACATACTTACCTTGGGAATAGGGGGTCCTCTGTAACACTCTGGTGTTAAGCAGACTAAAACTTGACATGTCATCATAAGCACTGACATTTCATTTGAGTTGATAACCTAATTATGCATTCACTAAAAACAAGTTTAATTCATCATGCTTGTGCTTAGTTGATAAGGAGTGTTTAAGTTGAAACCCTAGTTTATGTTTTCTTTGTGGTGTTTAATGCTTTTATGCTATATAGGGGTACTATGGTAATTTCTTATATAGTAGTTGAATTTTGGATCATATATTAGTATTATGTCTCAAAGGTGTATTTGGAACATGTTTCAAGTCACCATTGAGTTATAATTCAAATTTGGTTGAAATCTAATTAAATGGTTTAATTAATCTAAAAACCCTATTTTATCCCCTTTCTTATTAATCAAAATCTAAAAAGAATTTGAGTATGCTTCAAAAAGAAAAGTTGCTCCATTTTTGATAAGGATCAACTTTGATGTATAAAGTTTTTCAAGTTCTTATGCAAAAGCAAAAGTAATGGTGAAAATACCCTTTTGCCCTATTTGTCCCCTTTTGATTTGCAAACCCTAATTCAAAATCTAAGCATATTCTGCATATGTTGCAAAAATAAAAGATGTTCAGTATTGAATTCTGAACATTTGATATTTTAACATATTTTCAACTTATATTCAAAAATCTGATGTAATTTCAAATTTTCAGTAAGGGTATTAAGGAGAAGGGGGGATAAGTTTCTTTCCCTGTTCATGGCGGTGGACAACCGACGTTTGATCGCTGCTGCTCGCGCGTAGGGCGTCGACTTCTCTCGAATGCGCGCGCAACTGAGTCCGTGGCGAAGTCAAGCAGCTGCTGGCGCTCTCCCTCGCGTCGTGGCGCCACCTCCTGCGCTCGCCGTCGCCGTTTTGCCACCTAGGGCACCGACGGACTCCATTCAATCTCAATCCCAAATTCACCGCCTCTGCTCATCCTCATCCAAGATTGCCCGCGGTTATAACCTCCCTACCTCCTTGCGCATCTCCAAAGTCCATCCCTTCGACCTCTACTGCCCCAGAGCGTTTGTGCTCGCCGTTCTTCTTCCCGCCGGGCAAAATCGCCACCGAGCTCGACCTCACCGTGGTCAGCCCAACCGGGCACTCCTCTACTCTCCCTGATTCATGTTCCTGTTTCACCTTAACCCCAGGTTACTCATCGGCTTGGTGGTTTTCCATTTGGTGCTCAGGTCTCGCCGGAACAACACCTTCTTCGCCGGAGCTTGCCGCCGCAAGCCACTGCTCCGTGGACTCCTTCTCTCCGTGCATCCTCCGCTCGAACCAGCTACACAGGCAGTAGCAGGGTAAGCTACTGGAGCTTCCTAGCGCCTCCGTTCCTCTGTTGCTAGCCTAGGTTCGCCGGAACAGCTCCGCCGCGGTTCGGTCCGCCGCCGTGCGTGGTCAGACCTCATTGGAGTGGTAGCGTTTGGGGTTAGAGGCTCTATCGGCCGGAGTTGGCTCTACTGGCCGGTGCTTGTGCTTGTGCTCGCGTCCGTTAGGTCTCTACTGGCCGGAGTTGGCCGGCGTAAGGCTCGCCGGCGCTCGGTACGCCGCCGTCCGTTCTGGCCAGGGTCGAGGACCTCGCTGTTGTAAAGACGAGAAAGTGCGGGGTGCCGGTTGCAAAGCCGTGACTCATGTGAATAGCGCTGTGGACTGCGGGTTAGTTTCGTTTAAGCCGAAGGACTTTTTTGCAAAAGCGTCAGAGCGCGCGGGCGGGAGCCAGGCCGGGCCGATTTCCACGCGCGTTGGGCTGCGCTGGATTGGGCCGAAAGCCCAGTTTGGGCTAGTTTTGTGTTTTTCTTTTTCTGGCTTTATGCACAGTAGCTAATTTTGTTATTTTTGCTATAATTTTTCTATAGCTCTATTAATTGTGAAATTTGACATGATAGATGATAGCATGTCTGTGCTAATATAAAAATTATGAAACTTGTGTTTGGAGCAATTTTACTATGCCAATAAAATCTGTGCTTTAATTAATAAATGCAACTTTGATGAATTATGTGATTTTCTGTGTTTCTCCAAAAATCATGAAATTTGACATGTGAGTTTATGTCACTAATATCTACCTTCATGATTAATTTTAGCTCTGTTTGAATAAGCATGATTTGTTTATAAGTATAGGGCTATTTAAAAGGATTTATAAAATAAATAGAAATTGTTAATCCCTTTAGGTTTGTGTGCATTTTTGGATTTGTTTGACAACCAAGGAAACACTAGCATGATTTGCTCCCTGGTTATGGATTCCTTTATATAAATGATCTTTTGTTGCTTGTTGGTTATATAACCTTGCTTAATAAAGATAATAAAATTTGTTTAGGAATAATCTATGGTTTAATAGCTAAGTTAGTTTTGTTGGTTTGCAACTTTACCGTGATGAAAGATTGTACGAATATATGTCTACAGCTTAGAAAATTTCCATCTTTACCATGATCATGTCATAAGCATCTCATTGATCATGCATATGCACTTCTACGTGTAGATCTCGTTTCGGAAGGACCTGATCCTCAGTGGATTTCTCCTGAGTGTGTGGATCCTTCTAGCTTTTCAGAATCTCCGGACTTCACTGATCAACAAGGCAAGCCCCGGACATTAAACCTATCCTTGTATTTTTATAAAGTTATTTATATCACTTGAGTTAATATGATGCATTAAGTGAATAGGAGTTATGTGAGCCTTATTTGATGCATTACCAACCTTGATGATTCCAATACTTAACCTTGATACCTGTTTTATGAAAATGCTTAGTATGCTTAGTCATGCTTCACTACTTCAATATAGTAGGTGCTTTTAAAAATGGTTGCTATGTTTTGGAAATCATGAATCTTGAGATAACATGATAACGATAGTAACTTACATCAAAAATAGAGTCTTGTTGTAAGGTTACTCAACATAGGACCTTATCGTTGTTGGCCTGCTGTGATTGAGACCTTTGAGTACAGCCCACATGTGGTGGTAAGCCTCGTCTATAGCTATTCCGGTACTTGAGAACGGCTAACCGCGTACTGGGAGTGGAGAGATGGCGGGAGTAGCATGTACCCTCGGGGCTATGAGATAGTCGGGTTCGAGGTGTACTGTACTCTCGGGTGACGCTGGACCCGTTCTTGTATGGGAGTATCTATAGATAGGGTTGACATATGCAAGATTAAGTTCTACATATGTCGTGTGGTACTGAATCCCCAGCTGGGTTTAAATGATTCGAATCGCCGTGTTTCCTCGGATATGGAGCCTCAATCCACTGACCCGCACCGTAGTAATGAATGGAATCTTAATGAGATGAGAACGAAAGATGTGGTATGCTTATGAAGGTTTGAGAATCTTTGGATAGTTATAAAGTTTAATCTTGAGTTAAAACTTGAAAATAGGCTTTACTATTAGTAAGCTTTTATGCAAAAGAAATGTTTTGATCTTGCTAAAGCCTTACCTTGAATCCCTATAGCCTTCATACCTGGGTCTTCTCCTCTTTTCTAGACGGTTAAGTCTTGTTGAGTACTTTTGTACTCAAGGTTTGTTAACCTTTGTTGCAGGTGAGTTCATTGATCATCCTTTTGGTGGTCAATGTTTCTTCACTCTTGTGGAGGAGAGTGATAATGATTCTGATGTTTGACCTTGGGCAAGTAACAAAAAGTTGTGTGGTATATGTAATATAAAGTTCCGAACCTTTTATGTAATAAGTACTTATGGGTTGTAAACTTTTAAACTTAAGTTTCAATCTATGTTATATACTCTTTCCGCTTTACTCTAATTTATCTTATCTATAAAACTATTGTAATACTGTGATGCTTGATGAGGGAAATCCTGAAAAGAATGTAACGTTGATGATTCGGGTTTCCCGAGGACACCCGACAGATCTCTTGAGTCATTTGGAACTCGTGCACGCCAATCAGAAGTCTTTAGGACAATGATGGATGCACGTGGGCCACTTAATTCAGGAGGTTCTGCCACATCCTCCCCCAAGTTAGTTTCACTCGTACGGTGGTGGTGGCTGAGGTGGATTGATTCCCATCTGCCCGAAGAGGTAGTAGAAATTCTCGTTTGTCTGGGCGCCTTGATGATGTATCTCTTCAAGAGTGTGGCGCATATCTTCTTGACCCGTCTCAAGATGAGTAAGACGAGTGTCGATGCCCTGAAAGTAGGGGTTTCTGTGGTACGAGAACTGGTGGTGTGGCTGGTATTCTGGGTAACCATGGGTGGCATGGTAAGAGTATGGATGATGAGTGGCGTCATGAACACCTCTCCCAGAGAAAGACATTCGTCCTCCCTAGAAGTCATATATCGTATCCTCTTCACGATGAGGTGGAGTGTAGTTGCGAAAATTTCCTTGCCCCCATGAATCTTGTGGTGTATGTGGCTCATAGGCAGTAGTATCTTCCCAGGCTTGATGGTGTGATGAAGATGGTCCAGCTCGTTCGAATCCTTGATAGTGAGTAGAGGCTGGTCCGGCTGGTGTAGCGTCTTCTCCTTGATATCTCGGGGCAGCGTTTCTAGTGAATCTTGCAGAGGGGCTTCTTCCTACTCCCGCGCTAGGTCTGTGCAGGTTAAGCAAAAAGGTTTCCATGACATACAGACCAAGTGATCTGTTTGGCAACTAATATTCATTTGTATATCCTTTATATTGCATATAGAGTTTGTTATTTCTCTTCTTAATAAGATGTGCTTGGCTGAAGAAGTAGAAGCCTATGACTGGACGTGGAGTGGAGATGTACATAATATTTCCGTGTAAGTTCAGATTTCCAGCAAGACGAGTAACCCAAGAAGTGATGGATATGGGGCCTTGTAGAGTGTGAATGTAAGGCCAGTAGTCTACCAGGAGTTTTACAGGTGAAATTTTAGTTTTCTTAACCATTGCGTACATAATCTTTAACTCCTCAGTTCTAACAATACGACCTTCTTGCCTAGGAAAGAGAGTGAAGCCTAGCCACTTGTGCATCACCCTTAATGTGGGGTTGTGTATATCATTGGTGCAAGGGTGATGATCTGTTTTCTTACCAGTGATGTCCTCCCAAAAACTATTTCTGTCAAAGTTTCTTAAGGCTACATCTAAGTCTACAGTGCAGGTTTCAGGAAAACCCAGATTTAGGCTGGACTATTTCCAAGTGAGAGTGAAAGGTTCATTGTACAGCCTAAAATAGACATACGTGTCATCCGAAGAAAGAGTGCAAAGAAATTCTAGAGTGAGCAATCTACAACCTTCTTCGGAGAGCTCCCAAGTGTTCTCCCACCCAATGTTATGGAAGACTAGATCGAACTCAGAGTCCATACCTGTGTCTCGGAGAAATTGTGAATCGAAGGTGGGGGTGTGAGTGTACTCTTTATCGTGGAAGTGCCTGAATAGGTCCTTCTCATAGGCTATCTGGAGCTTGATGTGCCTTTCATGAAGAAGATCACGTGGCTCAGACCGGCTTGTGGTAGAGGATCGAGGCAGGGATGAAGTATCCATGTCCGAGCCTCCTTGTGATGAGCCAGCTCGCGAACGGCTTCTTGTTGATCGGAAAGTGAGCGCGTTCTTCGCCTTTCTCAAGAAGTTGCTCATCTTTGCTGCAAAAACAAAAGAACACACAAACAAAACTAGTGGAACGAGTGAGGGTTAGAGCAAATAAATGTTAGAGAGTTAGCGGTCCAAAAGTTAATAGTCCAGGAGTTAGTCGTTCAAGTTGACAATTTTATTTTAACTTCTCCTAGTTTTTTAACTAATTGGGCAGCACTTCCCCTCTCTTATTGATTTTTCTTGCTTGTTCCCACTTTCCCTTTTCTACTTGCTATTTGCTCAAAGCTTCTTCTTCTCTACTCTTACATCTTCTCTCACTCAAAAACTATCCAAAAGAAGTGCTAAGTGAACTCGAAATTGAAATTCTGAATTTTGAAGTGAGGCTAGTGTTTCTGGAGAGTGGAGTGTGTGAAGAGTGTGAAGAAAGCTTGCCTTTTTATAGAGGGAGAAGGGGATGGCCGGTCGGTCTAGTGGTGGGACCGACCGGTCCCCTGTGGGGCCCACTTTCTTCCATCTTGCTCCCTTACCTACCTTGCTCAAGTTCCCACTCCTTGGAGTATATGCCAACGGTTGCATGTGGTGGTAGGTGAGATGAGTGGTTGTGAGTGCATGTAATAATGTAAAATGATATGATGTGGGTCCCAGGTGTCTGTGGGTCCGTATGTCTCCCGTATTTGTACAATGCAAGTATAAAAGAAAATTGCTTTTATGAAACTATAGAAAATGAGGATTCTAATGATGAAATTCTCATATGTTTTTGTTGTCGTAGTAAATAATACTTATGGAATTCGTAAATATTAATTACATGGGGCCAATTTTATGATGCAATGTTAATGCTAATAAATATGAAAATGTAAAAAAATAAATGCTGATAACTACCGAGTTACCTCCGGCGAAGGTTCGGGATTTAAAGTCCACCGAATTGGACTCTCCAGTCTTCTTCATTCTTTTTGATGGGTCTCCATTACCGGAGACAGCAGTTTCGTTTCTTGAGTTTTATGGTCTACTAGAGTTGAGCATTGTTTGGTCCGTGGTTTGAATGAGAACTTTTCTTCCCTTCCATTTATAGTGAAGTTGATCTCTCCAGCTCCAACATCAATGTGGGCCTTGGCGGTGCTCAAAAATGGTCTTCCGAGAATGAGTGATACTTTTGAATCCGGATGGATTTCTAGTACCACGAAGTCTACTGGTACGAAGAACTCTCTAATCTTGACTGGGATGTTCTCAGCAATTCCTATAGGGTATCTGAGTGATTGATCAGCTAGCTGAAGACACATTGGTGTTGACACAAGTGCTGAATGGTTGAGCTTATAGTAGTCTGATGCGGGCATCACACTAACACTAGCTTCAAGATCGCACAGTGCATTGCTAAACCGTTGATTTCCAATTGAGCATTCAATAGTGGGGCATCCTGGGTCCTTCTTCTTTTCTGGTATTTGATTGAGGATAGCCGCACTACATTCTTCTGTCAGCTCGATTACTTCAGTAGTTGGCAGTGGTCGTTTTTTGTTAAGTATATCCCTCACATACTTGGCATAGGTAGGTACCTGTAATGCATCTAGCAGAGGAATATTGATATATAGTTTCTGAATTACTTCAACAAACTTACTGAACTGCGCATCTAGCTTTGTGTTCCGATTTCTGTGTGGGAATGGTAGAACGTTGGTGTCTTGAAAATCTATCGGTCTTTCTTCATTTTCTACTTGAGTTTCTTGAACTTCATCATCTCTTTCTTCTGCCCTTGGAGATGTTACTGGTGCTGTCTGTCTTCTTTGTGCTCCTTCTGGGTATGGCGGATCTCGCGTGGTCCTCCCATGTCTAGTGGTGATCCCCTTAATCTGCTCATGGTTAGTGGTAACAGGCAAAACAACAACCAATTGTGATATTTGGGTTTCTATTCTTTTATTATAATTGAGTTGATCTTTAATGGCAGAAGAAAATTTATCCATCTTAGCATTTATGTTTTCAAGAGTCTTATCATTTAAAGCAAGTCTTTTAGTAATACTATCATTTATCCTGGCTTGTTCTAAAATTAAATCTCTTAAAGTAGGTTGCTTAGAATCAGAAGAACTGAAATTACTGGTGTACTTATCTCGTTTGGAAGGTTGTTGTTGACGCAATCCTTGCTTGTGTAGAGTGGTGGAGTTGTTGATGATGTTATCTTCTTCTTGATCTTCGGGAAATTCTATTCCTAAATATTCTCCACTTCTAGTTTGAGCATCAAATGCGTCTTGAATAGCTTGACGTTCTTCCTTGTAGTCGGCTCTCCGAATGAGTCGATCCATAAGTACATTCATCTTAGTTGACAGTACACACACTTCTTCTGAAAATTCTTCAATTTGGTGACAGCGTTGAGTAGTAACTTGTTTCTAGCTTTGATTCTCAGCTATCTTATCCATTAAACATTCTGCTTTTCCGAAAGTGAGTGACATAAATGATCCTTCAGCAGTAGCATCAAGTTGCTCTCTTGCTCTTGGTAATAATCCGTGATAAAATAGTTGCATGAGCAATTCATTCCTTATTCCATGATGTGGGCATCTTAAGATTTGTTCCTGAAAACGCTCCCAAGTTTCTGGAATAGTTTCTCCTTTTTGCTGCTGAAAGTTGTATATCTTTCCCCTTAAGATATTGACTTTGCTAATTGGGAAAAATCTTGATAGAAAGGTCTCTAAACACTTCTCCCATGTCTTGATATTGTCCATGTTTGAATAGAACCACTGCTTCGCTTTTCCTTTCAGTGAGAAGGGAAAAAGACGAAGAAGTATAATGTTTTGGGGAACGTCCTTGATGATGATGGTGCTTCCAATCTCCAAGAAATCTTGTAGATGAGCGGTTGCATCTTCTTCTTCCTTTCCACCAAATGTAGTAGCTTGCACCATGTTGATAAGACTTGGCTTGAGTTCGAACTCAAGGTTGTTCGTCTGGAGTGTAGGTCCGGTGCGAATGTTCCTGACACTTGGAGTAGAGAACTTCAGCAGAGTCTTGTTGGCCATGGCTTGACTACTGACGTAGATCTTCCACACGATCAAGTAGATTTCTGATTTGCAAGTGATAGATTATAACTGAACCTGTGTTACCCTGTATATAATATAAACAAAGAAAGACAAGGGTAAGCCTGCCAAGACAGAGGTACAAGTGAATGAATGAATAATCTCCTTTGTTAAATTCCTAATAAGTTTTGTTTCCTTGATTTAGTTCCCGGTGGCTTCCGTTACTTAGATAGAGTTCCCCGGCAATGGCGCTAGAAATGCTTGTTGACACTTCTTAATGCAATTGCTTATAATAAACTTTGATGAACTGATTCTAGCAAAAGCCTTCAGAAATGTACAGGACACTCCTAGCATCACTTAAAGTCAAGTTGTCATCCCCAACATGATACTAGAAATGTAATTTATATGTGACACTAGCTAAAAGATATAAACAAATATTTATCCGCAAGCGCACAGATAAATATACCTGTTGTAGCAGCATTTCACCCAGGTTATCTAGGTATCGTTATTTATATTTTACCGAAGATAGTAACGAGGCTGGTGTTGACGCTAGTTATCTATCAAAATTAAAGGATAAATAAATATGAAAAGGGCATGAATTCAATCACCAACAAAGGTTTATGGTTTTAATTGACAATATTCCACGAGTTTTGGTGAATTATGATTCTGCAGGGACTAAACCAGGAAACCAGCAGTGATTGCTTCCCCTAGAAGGAAACCGACGCGAGATAACGCAACCGGCACGTCAGGAATATTCTAGAAGACTCCAGAGGACACCAGAAGACACCAGGAGGTCGGGCACCGTGGGACCTTGCCAGGTGGGACCGACCGGTCCCACCATGAGACCGACCGGTCTCCCCCCAGGCCCGCTGGCTTCCGTCTTCTGCAAGCTTCCTCCACCGCCTCTTAGGATCCATCTCAGCCCTACGTGAAGTCGGTTTGATCCAACGGCCGCGGTTGTAACACCCTGATTTAATTTTTCCCCAATTCAATAAAAGGAATTAGAAATTAAATAGGTTGGCTCGTTTATTAGAGGAGGAAAATAAAATTTATTTATCATTTTCATGTTGCATTCATGCCATTGCATATTTTTATTGAGTGGAAAATAAATTTATTAAACCCATATAGGGCGAACCGATTTTATTCTATTCAGAAAATAAATCAAAGGTTTATAAAAGTTTTAAATTTTAAACTCAAAGTTTTATTTGCTAAACCTAGGGAAAATATTTTGAAGAGTTTTCAAACAGTTTTGATTTCAAAAGGTTTTAAGTTTGAATTTCAAATAAGTTTGCAAAGCTTTGAAAAGAAAAAGAAAAGGAAACCTGTTTGGGCCCCAACCCACTCTCCCCGCAGCCGCGGCCCACCCCAGTTTTTCCCCTCGTCCCGGCCCGATCCCGCGCGCACTGGGCCGCACCCCATCTCACCCCGACCGGCCCAGGCCAGCCGCACCGCGCGCCCTCCCTCCGGCGCATCCCCTCCCCGCGCACGCAGCTCCGCGCGCCGGCCCGCCCCGCCGCTCGCCTCTCCCTCTGCCGCTGACAAACGGGCCCCGCACGTCAGTTACCAGCCGACACCGACACACGGGACCCACACGTCGGGTTTATCCCCTCCCCGTTGCGACTGGACGCAGCCGCTACGCCGCGCAGCGCCCTCACCTCGCGGCTCGCTTGCAACCCACCCTTCCGAACCCTCGGGCCCAGCCTAACCGATCAGGATCGCGCCGCCACCCCTCTCGCCCAAACTACAAAAGCTAGAGCCGCGGCGTCGCGCACCCCTCTTCCACCTCTCGCCACGCCCGCCATTGCCAAAGCTCGGCACAGGTCTAGCTCCCTTCGCGGAGGCTGCCGTCGCCCCTCCTCCGCCCCCCGACGGACCTACGGGACCGCGCCGCGCCCAGAAGACCCACCCCGTGAAGAATCTGTGCCCGGGAAAACCTCCAGTCGTCCACGCCGGAATCCCGCGCCCGCTCTGCCACCTCCGCCGTCGTGTGCGACACCCGAGCCTCCTTCGACCTCGCGGATACCCTCGGTGAGCTCGCCATCTCCTCCGCTCCCCTCCCCATAGTTTCCCTAGGTCGCTACCGGTTCCTAGGGCTTAGTCCGAGCGGTGCCGCGGCGCAGGCATGGCGCCGCCGACTCCTGTACCCCGCCGCCGCACTCAGCGCCGCCCTCACTCTCCCCAACTCTTCCTAGCCCTTGGATCCCCTACGAACGACCGTGATTAGATCACACGGACGAAGGGGTATGAGCCGGGTCTATGACCGGGTGCACCCGGCTCACACCGCCACGACAACCGGTCCACCGCCACCGCGACGCATCGCGCCAACGGCTGCTCGACACGTGGTGCCACGCCAGCGCCGCGTCAGCCACCGCCCCGCGTCAGCGCCCACTTTGCTAAAGAACCCCTGAGTTTCACCAAAACAAACCCGCCGTCCATCCCTACTGTGCGCTGAGTCTGTGGATTTATTTGCTTTGGACCCTGCGTTTTCCTGGAAATGAGGCGCGGTCCACCCACAGCCGATCGCCCCTGATCTAATCTCAGCCGGCCATCGCCAGATCGACGGCCGAGAATAGCCGATACCCCTTCGCCGATGCGTTTTTGTTAAAGAGCCCCTGCCTATTCCGGAAATAAACCCGCCGTCCACATACACGGTATACTGAGTCTTGCAAAATATTGCGATCTAGCCCCTGTACTTCTCAGTAAATGAGGCCCGATCCTGTTGCCTTTTAATTCAGTTTTCTTTTATTTAAATTACGAAAATGAGTTCAATCTAATTACAGTTTTGCCACTCAGATTCAAATGCTCATAACTTTGCGTTTTAACTCCGTTTCGACCCATTCAACTTGCGTTAGTTTCATAATTTCGTTCTCTACGCAGTAGATCTATTAGTTTACTGTTTTCATACTATTTGTTGTACTGTTATTCATTTCGCTTTGTATGTGCCATGTATGTTGATTGGGCCAGAGAGTGCGGAGTTCGAGGACGCTCCAGACCATCCTTGCGACCCAGTTGATTCGACCCAGTCCGAAGGCAAGTGTCCTTGAACATCTTGCACCTACTTTATTTTACTTTTGGTACTAGAGTAGTTAGATCTTGTAGATGCATGCTTGTCATTAATTTGAATCCCATGTTAGGGTTTACTAGAATTTGTATATATTATCCTTGTCGCCTGTTTTGGGATATTCGGGTAGGTGTCTTGCTTAGCCCTGCAGTCATGGATGGGATGGGAGTTAAAATGTTTATAAACTTGATTAATGAACTATGAAACGAATGTGGACATGGTAATTTTGTAGTAACATGGTTATTAGGTAAATCCGGCAGGATGGACCCGTATTGGTGGTTTTGTGCCGTGGGACTCGGCAGCTGCTTTTGGTTTTTGGTTCGGGGCTCGTGCTAGACATATCCTGCCTGGATCCCTAGGACCCGGTTCTCGGAGCATGTAACCCGGCTTAACAGCGCAGCCATGAGATCTGGATGGGCTGGACCTGGCTAATTACTTAGTTTTCTCCAAGTTATGCTACACGGGGGTTGTATAGTGGCTCAAGAGGGGTCCCTTGGGGTCGTTGACTTATGGACAGGGGAGAAACCTTAGAGTACGTGTAACACAGGCTTGGAGGGGCTTTGTAAAGACCTTGCAGTGCAACCCGCTATGCACCTCGGCAGTGTTTAGCGTGACGGGTAATGCACGACTCATGGGTAACGATGTGCAACCTCTGCAGAGTGTAAAACTGATATATCAGCCGTGCTCACGGTCACGAGCGGCTTGGACTTCTTCGAGATTAGTTGGTTACTGGTTGGTTTTGGGTTCGGGTCATCTGATGGACTTCAGGTGCGGTTGCCTGATGGACTTCAGGTGTGGGTACTTGGTGCGACTCCAAGTGCGGTTGCTTGGTGTGACTCCAAGTGTTGGTTGCTCGGTGTGACTCCGAGTGTGGTCTTGCTCGGTGCGACCCCGAGTGTTGTTACTTTTATACAGTGTCTGTCTATAACCTAGTAAATAGGTGCATAGGATTAATAGGATTAATAGGGTGTGTCGCTTTAGGCGCTTGAGTCAAACAAAGTCAGCCTACCTTTGTTATGAGCCTCATAAGCATATATTCCCTACACTTGCGGAGTACATTTCGATGTACTCACCCTTCCTCTTTGTCCCCCCTGCTACCCCACCCAGACGCTGGAGACTACACGTACGAGGAGCAGGAGTATCCAGAAGACGGCGGCTACGACCCTGATGACCTGTACTAGGATGGCGCTACCCCCGGTCGACGTTCCTGTGGAGATGGAGTCCAGACTTCCGCATCAGAGTCTTCATTAGAGTCAGATATCATGAGAGTCTGTACTTTTTATTTCAGACCCAAGGGTCATTTTTGTAATAAAGTTCGATATTATTAATAAAGCATTGTTTTGATATTTACTATGATGTGGATATATGTATGAAAATTGATCCTGGCATACATATATTGTGCTCTAATTTTGTTCTTAAAATTGGGGTGTCACAGAGTGGTATCGGAGCCGTGTTGACCGTAGGACGCTACCCTAGTCAGTCGTCGAGTTTACAAAACTATTTTTAAAAGCTTCACCCTATTTCCCACTTCTGTAGTCTTTCTCTGCTGAAAATTCAAACTCAGTTTAAAAGTAGGTCCTCCAATAGTAGGTTGTCCACCATAATTGTTTGAACTCGTAGCACGTTGATTGACATGTACTTGTGCATATGTAATGTTTTGGCTCTTTGTAATGATTGTTGGTGTGTTGCGACTGTGACACCCTAGTGTCAAGCACTGCATTAGGAACTTCATTAGCTACTAAAGGAGCGTAAGCAATGCATTGCATCATTGCATGTGCATATGAGTGCTTGTTGCCTTTTGCTTAGTTATTTGGCTTTCTTTATGTAGAGGATTTAAAAATGGTTTTCAGAAAAAGTATCTTATATGAAGGTTGTAGAGAAAAATGTTTTGAGCAACTTTTGTATTTTGGTCAAGACCTAGTTTGGAGATTTTTGAAACTGTTTTTGAGTGGTCAGAGTTTGAAAGAATTTGGAAAAAGAAAAAGGAAAACGTTTTTGAGTGGTCACTCGAGCTTTTGCCTCCCCCAATTTCACCGGCGACCGCCGGAGACGGCGTAGTCGCGCGTCACCGCCGCCTCCGTGCGCTGCCGCTCGCCGCCGGCACACTCCGGCCATCCGCTAGCCAAACCACCTACACCACTCGATGCGCCTCGTCGATGTGAGTTCACAAGCCTAGCTTCCCCGCCGGCGACCTCACCGACGGCGAGGAATCGACGGTCAAACTTCTCCCCTGTTTCCGTCTCGCCCGAGCCCTCGAGCCAGGCCTCGGACGGGCGTGTATGTTTCCGTCTCGCCCGAGCCCTCGAGCCAGGCCTCGGACGGGTGTGTATGTTTCCGTCTCGCTCGAGCCCTCGAGCCAGGCCTCGGACGGGCGTGTGTGTTTCCGTCTCGCCCGAGCCCTCGAGCCAGGCCTCGGACGGGCGTGTGTGTTTCCGCCTCGCCCGAGCCCTCGAGCCAGGCCTCGGACGGGCTAATGTTTTTCCGTCTCGCCCGAGCCCTCGAGCCAGGCCTCCGCCTCGAGCCAGGCCTCGGACGGGCTAATGTTTTTCCGTCTCGCCCGAGCCCTGGAGCAGGCCTCGGCCTCGAGCTCGGCCTCGAGCGAAACCTCGGCCGCGGTCTCGTTCGAGCCAGGCCTCGGCCGATCACCTACCGCCGTGCGCTCGAGCCAGGGTGGGTTCCCGTTGACCCACGGGCCCCGCGCGTCAGCCACTCGCTGGTCCATGGACCGGGTGCACGTAGCCAGCCGGGAGAAATTCAAATGTTTTTCTTTTAGTTTTAATTTCCAGAGATGCTTGTTATTTTTGTACAGCATGATTTATAAGTCCAAATGGAGTACTTTCAGTTTTGTTGGCTTGTTTATGAGTAGATCTATCATGGAAGAGTATGAATGTATTTTTGATAGCAGTTATTTTACTGTTTTCATTTATTTCAGTGTACATGCTTTTGTTGGGATAAATGGAATTAAGTGTTTTCTAATGGAGTTAATTCATGGGAAAATTTGTATAGGTTCTTTGTTATGTTTGGTGCCTGTGAAAATTATATGAAGTACTGTTCTTATGAAAAGAGTTCCTGTTATGGTTAAAAGTTCCTTTTTGCTGATTTCTTAGAAAAAAGTGTTAAGGTGTTTTATAGGTTGAAATAAAATATGGGAAATTTTGTGCAGTCTCTGTATGCCATGAAGAGTCTAAGAAAAATATAAACCTGATCTGTTTTATGGAAAAAGTTGTAGTTGCTTTACAACTGTGCTTGTCTGTGTTTATCTTTGGAAATTCCTATAAGAAATAATACAATGTTTCTGTTCATGGAACTTTCTTGATAAGCATAAAATGTGAAGTAGAATCTGGGAAAAATATGAAATAGAGTTGTGCACCCTTTTACAGTAGGGTTGTAGTTCAAAGCACCTTTTTGGGCAGTTTGCTTGTCATTTTTGTATCTGCAGTTCTGTAGTTTATTTTTGGCTGAAACTTGTTCAGTAGAGTCCAGCAAGTGTTGTTTACTTTCTGGAATTTTTGTGGATTTTTCTGAGTCCAGAAAGATGCACTTGCAGTTCAATCGGAGTTTCTTTGGTTTAAATTAAATAAGAAAAAGAGTGAATAACCAGATTTTGTTTTACGAAATAATTAAGTAATTACCTCAATATCAAAAGTGGTTCAACAAGTTGACTTTGTTGGTTTGCAAGAATTATTCTTTTCATGTCACCTTCATCTTGCACCGCATTTATTTAAATATATATTCATCGCACGCAATAGGATCGACCCCGCCGGAGCCCCACCAAGAGCAGGAGCTAAACGCCGAGCCGGAGATCCAGGAGCTGCAGCAGCCAGAGGAAGTCGACCTCATCCACGACCCTAACTTACTTGAGTGCCCCTCTCACGAGGCAGCAGTCTTCACTCAAGGCAAGCCCCGGAGCATATTAAGCCTCCTATCTTTTACAATTAAGATTACTTGAGTCCTTTTATATTGTGATGCATTAGGTTTAGGAGTTGAAATGAATCCTACTTGCTGCATTACCATTCCTTGGTTATTGATTAATATCTACCTTGTTATCCTGTTATTTAGTTACAATGTAGAATTGCTTAGCCTGCTTAATAAAAGTGGTAGTTAAGGATGTTTCCGTAATACCCGGATGGGTATTTGTCGGATCACGGTTGGCTATATTTGCTATCGTGTAAAAGAACCTGAGTAGTAATAAAATACGGTCAACGGGATGGCAGGGCACAAGTTCGGAAACTTGGGGCAGTCCATCCGTTGGATCGTGTAGGTTTGTATCGATGTTGGCCCTCGTTCATTTTTGAACGCGCCCTTTTACTTAGGGATATGTCGGTGCTGTAATCATCGACCCCAAAGCCGGTTAGAAGCTGTTCGGGCCGGTTTCAACCCGTGTCGTGCCCTCTAGTACGGAAGTTGCGATCTGCCGCGTGAGGCCATCGCCAGACTCTGATTGGGCGGTCCGTGCTTGAACCGCGACGATTACCACCACGAACAAGCGTCGAGCGGTTGCCCAATGCATGGACCCGACGGGGAAAGTGTGGGCTGGTATTAAAGGTCTTTCATCAGCTGATTTGGAATTCGATTCGAGTCGCCGTCTCCCCCGGTTAGTGGGAAACTATGGCGAGCTTCACCACGATACAACTTCATGTGATGTTTAAAGGTTCAACTAAAATGTGGATGAGTCAACTGGATATGGTTATATTATTGATTGGTAGATTCAAGTGAGTGCTCTAGTACAGGTGAAAAACCTAGAATTAAGGAATAGGTCTAAAAATGGCAGCTCATCTTTATCACTAATTACTTCCTATCTGAACTTGAGCTTCTCGCAACTAAAAGATCCCAGCTCCACCCGAAAAGGCCTTGCATACCCTTGGTGTCTTTATTTTCAGTTGGACGGGTAAGTCTAGCTGAGTACATTCCCGTACTCAGGGTTTATCCCGTTTGTTGCAGATGGCCAGGTCTACTTTGGCTATTGTAAGCACTGCCTCTACCCGGTGGAAGGTGATGAGGAGTAGGCCCAGGGCAGGGTCGTCCAGAAGCTTCCCTTTTTCTTTTGCTGGTCTGAGACTGTTAGTGGCACATTTCTGAAAAAGGGAGGAGTGAGTCGTGTTGAGTGGATTTATCAAACAAGGTTTTATTTGGACCACATGTGTAGTGGTCGTGTTTCAAACTATTTCAGCTTCCGCACTTTTAAAATTCGGTTTGTAATAACTCCGTTTTAAAATTCGTACTCTGATGTTAAATTCGGTTTCATTTCCGCTGTGATGTATCTTTACGAATGTGATCCTTGAACAATGCGATCCTGTATGATGTATGGTGTTAGAAATCCTTCGTGATTTCCGGACTACCGGGGTTATATGGGTTTAAGTATCAGTCGAAGTCAGCCGAATTTGGCTAAGATAATACTTGAGCTCTTATAACCAGGACGGTTCCGCCACAACTTGGTATCAGAGCATGGTTCAAGTGATTACCTCCGTAAAGAGCTATTTTCAAACTAAAATGGGTATTTCAAAACTATTTTGAAACTATTTTCAATTACTAAGTGTGCCCAGTCTCGTCCTTAAGCCCTATACTAGGATTCAGGTGGCTTAACTGCTAACAGGGTTCAGGGATTTGTTCATGCTGGATCTTTATTTGCTGGTCCATTCTTGAGGGAAAAGAGAATGTGTCGATTGCGAAAACATGCATAAAATGATTTTGTGAGATATGAGAGCATGACCGTCCAGCCGTCGGTCTAGGCAAGGGATTCTTATACCAAGTATGTGCGAGCTTTACGCAGACACATATGAAGGTATCAATGATTTTAAGGGTGATTTCTATTGGTGCATGGTGTTTGTGTTGACCTTTCTGTATTTTGCGCATACTGGTCAATACTGATTTGCTTTATCATTGGGAATTTTGTTGGGATGAAATGAATCTTCTGCAGGTACGCTAACTATGCGATCGAGTAGAACGTGTAGTTAACGCATGAGAGATCGTTCTTGCCACCGACTAGAACGTTAGGACTTACGAGTCATTATTAGTGAGTGAGAACGTAAGTACGATCATGCATCATGTTTATATTCATGCATTTGCATTACCTCCCCTTAATTTAAAAGTTGTCTCTTTTCTATAAAATTTGCCAACTTAGTCTCCGTCTCACGAGAGTTCGAAACCCTTTTGTTTCTACAGATGGCCCGGACCAAGTTGACTGCTCGCAAGGCCACCGGGGGCAGAGGAGTTCCGCGTCACCGCCTGGCCACCAGGTTGACTCGGAAGACGTTCTTGACCTACTTTGGGTTGCCGACGATCCTTTGAAGGATTTTGCAGGCAGTGGGTTATGAGGAAGGACAGGAGCCCAAGTACTCCTGGCAGAAGGAGATCTACGGGCAGGATTCCCTGGTTATGGTAGAGATCAAGGTCAAAGCCTTGCCTGCCAAGCCGCACTGGACAGGATGGACTGAGATCACCAGAGGCACTTGTGCCAAGGATGGAGCCAACAGGGCAGCATACCTAGTGCCGAAGGATATCATCGCCCGCTTCCCCGCCGACCTGGCAAGTGCGATGGCAGGAGTGTTTCCCCATGGATCACTTTTCCCATTGCGCTGGAAGCAGACTTCAGAGTCAGTCTTGACAGGGAGCCCAGAGGAGAGGTTCTACTGTGAGACGCCTGCGATGAGCGCCACCGGAGCTTTGTTGGGTGTATGTGAGAGTTTGGAGCACACTCTCGAGAACGTGTCCTTCACCCTCACCGCCACCTACCAGAGCAAGAGGAAGCTTCAGGAGGACTTCGACGCTGAGGTTGCTCGTCTGCAGGAGAGGATTCAGCAGCTCACTCTGGAGCGTGACGACGCCTGCACCACAGCAGCAGCACAGTCCACTGCCAGGACAGTTGCAGAGCAGATGTACCTGACTACCGCTCTTCAGAGGGATGAGGCCCGTATTGCACTTGACCAACTCAGAGACGGAGCCCACCTGTTGATACAGCAGATCCACGGACAGTAGGCCTATATCGACCAGCTCCACAAGGCCGTCCATCAGATGCACCACGCCGCGCAGGAGGCCGCCGCCCCAGCAGCTGAGGTCCCGGATCCCCAGGACGGAGAAGTCCTTGGTCCCGACGCCCCACCAGAGGAGGATCATGCTGACGAGCCGATGATCGACGTCGACGCATAGGACGCTGCATCCGCCGCTGGAGACGTCTGAGCGCTAGTTTAGCTAGGAGACGTTTTTCTTTTGTATAGCTTGAGCTTGCTCGCTAAGTGATGTAACACCCTACACATGTGCTAGTGTTATGTTTAAATGTTTGATGGCATGTAAGCTTTTGGACAAAGTCGGGACTTCGATCCGGCACCTTTTATGGAAATCCGTCGTTTGCATGTCTAATTTCGAGCGATTGTTTTGTGATGTTGTATGGAAATGAGTAATTATACTTGGTCGTGTGCTAAATTTTCGAATTATGTACAACGCAGTATTTTATTCATGATCGATGTAACATCACCTAATGATTGCTTAATAATGGGATATGCAGATGCCGGCACACACTCGCAGCCAACGTGGGCAAGGGGCAGGGCAGGAGGAGAATCTGCCACCTCCCCCACCGCCGCCGATGACGCCGGAAGCGTTCTTTGGCCAGTTCTTGGGCAGCCAAAGGAATATGGAGGAAATGCAGAGGCACATGGAGGCCACCCTTCGCAATATCGCTAACAACACTGCACAGCAGCATCATCAACGTCAAGGTCCGGAGCCCAACCAGTACAGCTCTTACCGTGACTTCTTGGACACTCGCCCTCTTGTGTTCAAGGAAGCCACCGAACCGCTCGAAGCTGATGAATGGCTCAACTCCATCACCCAGAAGTTTCGTCTGCTTCGTCTGACGGAAGAGCTCAAGGCAGAGTACGCCGCCCACATGTTGGAAGGACCCGCCGGTTTGTGGTGGGCCCAGTACCGTGCATCCTTGCCAGTAAATGCACGTACCACTTGGGATCAGTTCTCCACCGCTATGCGCAACCACTACATCCCTAGTGGACTGATGGAAATGAAGGTTGCAGAGTTCATGAGGTTATCCCAGGGGACTAGGTCTATGTCCGAGTACCTCCACAGCTTCAACAATCTGGCCCGCTATGCCCCAGATTTTGTGGACACTGAGGCCAAAAAGATTGCAAGTTTCAAGCATGGCATGAGTGCCACCATGCTATCAAAGATGGGTAACAGTCACCGCACCACTTTCAGTGACTTCGTCAGTGACTGCCTGAATCAAGAGGCCAATGACAGCCGGCTAGCAGTAGAAACACGCCGCCGTGCAAAATGAAGGAGGTTCGTCCCAGCAGAGGACCCCTTTTGGAGCACGCGCCCCTTATCGCCCGCCTGTCACAGGAGCACGATACCGTCCCCCACAGAGGAAGATCACCACCAACCATCCCCGTCCCAGCTTCCAGAAGCCGTACACCGCCCCCATGATGCAGAACAAGAATAAGGCAGGAAGTGCAGCAGGATCCAAGACTCCCTATGTGATTGGCCCGTGCTACAACTGCGGTCAGACCGGACACCTGTCACGCCAGTGCCCCCGTCCAAAGAAGCCGTATGCTCAGCCTCCACCTCGTACCGGTCATGTGCACCACACCACTGTGGAAGAAGTGCCAGAAGGAGAGCCTGTTACCGCTGGTACGTTTCTCGTTAATCAATGCCCCGCAGTTGTGCTGTTTGATTCTGGAGCATCACATTCTTTTATAAGCGAGAACTTTGTTATAAGAAGTAATCTTGAGTTGATAGAGTTAGACCGGGGATATCAGATAAGTTCCGCCGGAGCTGTTCTCTCCGCGCGTAAAATGGCTAAAGGAGTGGAAATGACCTTTGGGGATAAACAGGCCGTAGTGGACCCCATAGTCATTCCTGGTCTAGGTTTGGATGTAATTTTGGGTATGAGTTGGATGAAACTATGGAAGGTTAATCTAGACACCGCAGAGAGAATAGTATCCATGGTTAGTCCCAGGAATGGGTCTACCTTTCGGTTCAAGTTACCCCGAAACCCCCATGAGATTGGAGTGTTGTTCAATATCACGGCAAAGCAGATAGCTGAAATTCCGGTAGTATGTGAGTTTCCGGATGTCTTTCCTGATGAGTTGCCTGGTTTACCGCCTGATAGAGATGTGGAGTTTGCTATAGAGTTAATCCCGGGAACAACACCTATATCCCGAAGACCGTATAGAATGCACGCTAAGGAGTTAGCAGAGCTTAAGGTTCAAATACAGGAACTTTTGGATAAGGGTTTGATACGTCCTAGTTCGTCACCTTGGGGATGTCCCGCTATCTTTGTGAAAAAGAAAGATAAAACTCTGAGGATGTGCGTGGATTATAGGCCGCTTAATGCAGTAACCATAAAGAATAAGTACCCCTTACCTCGAATCGATGTCTTGTTTGATCAGTTGTCAAAAGCAAAAGTGTTCTCCAAGATCGACCTGAGGTCAGGATACCATCAGATTAAGATCAGAAGAGAAGACGTGCCAAAAACAGCTTTCTCTACCAGATACGGACTCTATGAATATTTAGTTATGTCCTTTGGATTGACCAATGCACCGGCACATTTCATGTACCTGATGAATTCAGTTTTCATGCCAGAGTTGGATAAGTTTGTTGTAGTGTTCATCGATGACATCTTGGTATACTCTGAGAATGAGAAGGACCATGCTGAGCATCTACGAGTTGTTTTGACCCGGCTTAGAGAGCATAAGTTGTATGCTAAGTTCAGCAAGTGTGAGTTTTGGTTGAAGAAGGTACCTTTCCTTGGTCACGTCCTTTCAGAGGAAGGGATCTCTGTAGACCCTTCTAAGGTACAGGAAGTTATGGATTGGCAAGCACCTACCACCGTACATGAAGTACGCAGCTTTTTGGGTTTGGCAGGATACTACCATTGGTTTATTCCGGATTTTTCAATAATAGCCAAGCCTATGACTCGTTTAACGCAGAAAAACAAGAAGTTCGAATGGACTCCAGAGTGTGAAGCAGCTTTCCGCACTCTGCGAACGTTGTTGACATCCGCACCTGTTTTGGCTCAGCCAAACTTGGAGGAACCTTTTGATGTGTTTTGCGACGCATCCAAGATTGGACTTGGATGTGTACTCATGCAAAATGGAAGAGTTATCGCCTATGCTTCTCGCCAGTTGAAACCGCACGAAGAGAACTATCCCACTCATGATCTGGAACTAGCAGCCGTCGTGCATGCACTCAAGATATGGAGACATTATCTTATGGGAAACCTATGTCATGTGTACACAGATCATAAAAGTCTGAAATATATCTTCACCCAGCCAGAGTTGAACATGAGGCAAAGAAGATGGCTAGAATTGATTAAGGATTATAACCTAGAAGTGCATTACCACCCTGGAAAAGCGAATGTTGTAGCTGATGCCTTGAGTCGCAAGACTCATTGCAACTCTCTACAACCACTGTTCGAAGATGGATTTAATCTTATGCACCCTGTCATGCTAAACAATATCACTCTTCAGTGCACCTTGGAAAGTGACATCATCGAGAGACAGAAGACCGATGAAGAAATCTGTCAGATAAAGAAGAGGTTGGAAACCAGTAGTTCGTTGAACTTTAGAACAGATGAACAGGGAATTCTATGGTATAATCGAAGGATAGTTGTTCCTAAGGATTCAGAGCTGAAAGAGAGGATTCTGAACGAGGCTCACAATTCAAAGTTGTCTATCCACCCAGGAAGCAGTAAGATGCATCAGGATTTGAAAACCAGATTTTGGTGGTCAAAGATGAAGAAAGAAGTCGCAGCCTATGTCGCCAGATGTGATACTTGTTGCAGGATAAAGGCAATACATCTGAAACCCGCCGGACTGTTACAACCGTTGTCAATCCCAGAGTGGAAGTGGGAAGAGATCAGTATGGACTTTATCACCGGACTTCCCACTACTCAGAAAGGGAATGATTCGATTTGGGTTGTCGTGGATCGGTTATCTAAAGTGGCTCACTTCATACCAGTCAAGACTACTCACCGCCCCCATCAGTATGCAGACCTGTATATTCAGAATATCCTGAGGTTGCATGGAATTCCAAAGCGGATAGTTTCTGATAGAGGACCCCAGTTCATAGCACGTTTTTGGGAACAGTTGCACAAGGAGTTAGGAACTAAGTTGGTAAGAAGTTCAGCCTATCATCCTCAATCTGCAGGACAGACAGAAAGAGTAAATCAGATTTTGGAGGATATCCTAAGAGCTTGTGTCTTATCTTCAGGAGAGTCGTGGGAGAAATGGTTACCCCTTGTTGAGTTTTCATACAACAACAGCTATCAAGAGAGTATAAAGATGGCACCTTTTGAAGTTTTATATGGACGAAGATGCAGAACCCCAGTAAATTGGGTTGAGTCTGGAGATCGAGGATTCTATGGATCAGATTATGTAAAAGATGCCGAGGAAATCGTGCAAACCGTACAGCAACATATCAAGGTAGCACAGTCTCGACAAAAGAGTTATGCTGACACCCGAAGGAGACCTTTGGAATTTCAAGTTGGAGACTATGTGTATCTCAAGGTTTCACCTATGAGGAAGGTCCAACGTTTTGGAATCAAGAAGAAGCTAGCACCTCGATATGTGGGACCATACCCGATCATAGAAAAGAAGGGACAAGTGGCATACGAAGTACAGTTACCCCCAGAAATGAGCACAGTTTTCCCGGTGTTCCACGTATCACAGTTAAAGAAGTGTCTTCGAGTTCCAGAACAAGAGGAAGTTCGGATTCCAGACATCACCATCAGATCGGATCTGGAGTACTACGAGCAGCCCAAGGAGATTTTGGATACCAAGACCCGAGAGACTCGTAACCGAACAGTGAAGACTTACAAGATTCTCTGGAGCAATCACGGACCCAACGATGCGACATGGGAAACCGAGGAGTACCTACGCGTAAGCTATCCCGCTTTTGTTAAGAAATGGTACGTAACTCAAATCTCGGGACGAGATTTCTTTAAGGGGGGAAGGGCTGTGACACCCTAGTGTCAAGCACTGCATTAGGAACTTCATTAGCTACTAAAGGAGCATAAGCAATGCATTGCATCATTGCATGTGCATATGAGTGCTTGTTGCCTTTTGCTTAGTTATTTGGCTTTCTTTATGTAGAGGATTTAAAAATGGTTTTCAGAAAAAGTGTCTTATATGAAGGTTGTAGAGAAAAATGTTTTGAGCAACTTTTGTATTTTGGTCAAGACCTAGTTTGGAGATTTTTGAAACTGTTTTTGAGTGGTCAGAGTTTGAAAGAATTTGGAAAAAGAAAAAGGAAAACGTTTTTTTTTCCCGGTGCCACCCCTTCGGCCCATCTGGCCTTTCGGCCCAGCCTCGCCCGCGCTCGCCCGCGCGTGCTGCACGCTGCTCGCCGACCCGCGGCCGCGCCGTACGCCGGCGACGCGGCCACGTGGCCGTTTTTCCCTGCCGAGGATCCGCGTCCGCCTATCGTCGCCTGATCTCCTCCGCCCAAGCACGCAAGCTATCTTGCTTGCCCTCTCCCGCTCCGCCTCGCCTGCTGCGCCGGCCTCGCCGCGCGCGCGCCGCGCGCTGACGCCGCTGACGGCCGCGCCGTACGCCGGCCGCAACCGCCGCGTGGCGGCACGCCTCTGCCGCGAATCCTCCTCGCCCACTCCCCGCGAGATCTTTGCTCACCCGATCACGCCACAATCCGCCTCGCCCACTCCCCGCGAGATCTTTGCTCACCCGATCATGCCACAATCCGCCTCGCCCGCTCCGCGCTCGCCTCGCCGACCGCGCCGCTGCTGCCGTGACGTCCCGTCGCCGGCCCCGCCACGACCACCGGCCGGTCAAGCCGATCAAAACCCCGAGCGCACCGCACTCCCCTCTCCCCACTGCCATTTCACTCGCCCGCTCTCACTCTCGCTCTCTCCCTCACTCTCCCACGAACACGCCGAACACCTCCCCGCTCGCCGCGACCATCGCCGCAAAAGCCCCGCCGTGTTCCGGCCTCATCGGAGCACCACCACCCGATTCGTCTCGCACACCACTCCGTCTACACCTCGGACACCCGGTGCTCCCGCTTGCACCACCTCTCGAGCCCCACCGACGCCGGAGATCGGAGAGCGCCGCCGCGGACGCCATCACCACCGCTGAGCCCGCGACGCTGTTCCTCCCCGACCCGAGCACCACTGCCCCTCTTCTTCATCCTCGACCTTCACCGAGTCAAGGCAAGGTAAGAACACCGACGAGCTTCAACGCTACCGCTCCCTATCGCACTCTTCTCCCCGGCCGAGCGCCATGGGCGCCGCCGCAGACCTCGCTCGTGGCCAGGCTCCTCTGGAGCCACGTGAGCCAAACCAACCCCGTAGCTTTGCTCCTTAGGGTTCACTCGAGCTTTTGCCTCCCCCAATTTCACCGGCGACCGCCGGAGACGGCGTAGTCGCGCGTCACCGCCGCCTCCGTGCGCTGCCGCTCGCCGCCGGCACACTCCGGCCATCCGCTAGCCAAACCACCTACACCACTCGATGCGCCTCGTCGATGTGAGTTCACAAGCCTAGCTTCCCCGCCGGCGACCTCACCGACGGCGAGGAATCGACGGTCAAACTTCTCCCCTGTTTCCGTCTCGCCCGAGCCCTCGAGCCAGGCCTCGGACGGGCGTGTATGTTTCCGTCTCGCCCGAGCCCTCGAGCCAGGCCTCGGACGGGTGTGTATGTTTCCGTCTCGCTCGAGCCCTCGAGCCAGGCCTCGGACGGGCGTGTGTGTTTCCGTCTCGCCCGAGCCCTCGAGCCAGGCCTCGGACGGGCGTGTGTGTTTCCGCCTCGCCCGAGCCCTCGAGCCAGGCCTCGGACGGGCTAATGTTTTTCCGTCTCGCCCGAGCCCTCGAGCCAGGCCTCCGCCTCGAGCCAGGCCTCGGACGGGCTAATGTTTTTCCGTCTCGCCCGAGCCCTGGAGCAGGCCTCGGCCTCGAGCTCGGCCTCGAGCGAAACCTCGGCCGCGGTCTCGTTCGAGCCAGGCCTCGGCCGATCACCTACCGCCGTGCGCTCGAGCCAGGGTGGGTTCCCGTTGACCCACGGGCCCCGCGCGTCAGCCACTCGCTGGTCCATGGACCGGGTGCACGTAGCCAGCCGGGAGAAATTCAAATGTTTTTCTTTTAGTTTTAATTTTCAGAGATGCTTGTTATTTTTGTACAACATGATTTATAAGTCCAAATGGAGTACTTTCAGTTTTTGGCTTGTTTATGAGTAGATCTATCATGGAAGAGTATGAATGTATTTTTGATAGCAGTTATTTTACTGTTTTCATTTATTTCAGTGTACATGCTTTTGTTGGGATAAATGGAATTAAGTGTTTTCTGATGGAGTTAATTCATGGGAAAATTTGTATAGGTTCTTTGTTATGTTTGGTGCCTGTGAAAATTATATGAAGTACTGTTCTTATGAAAAGAGTTCCTGTTATGGTTAAAAGTTCCTTTTTGCTAATTTCTTAGAAAAAAGTGTTAAGGTGTTTTATAGGTTGAAATAAAATATGGGAAATTTTGTGCAGTCTCTGTATGCCATAAAGAGTCTAAGAAAAATATAAACCTGATCTGTTTTATGGAAAAAGTTGTAGTTGCTTTACAACTGTGCTTGTCTGTGTTTATCTTTGGAAATTCCTATAAGAAATAATACAATGTTTCTGTTCATGGAACTTTCTTGATAAGCATAAAATGTGAAGTAGAATCTGGGAAAAATATGAAATAGAGTTGTGCACCCTTTTACAGTAGGGTTGTAGTTCAAAGCACCTTTTTGGGCAGTTTGCTTGTCATTTTTGTATCTGCAGTTCTGTAGTTTATTTTTGGCTGAAACTTGTTCAGTAGAGTCCAGCAAGTGTTGTTTACTTTCTGGAATTTTTGTGGATTTTTCTGAGTCCAGAAAGATGCACTTGCAGTTCAATCGGAGTTTCTTTGGTTTAAATTAAATAAGAAAAAGAGTGAATAACCAGATTTTGTTTTACGAAATAATTAAGTAATTACCTCAATATCAAAAGTGGTTCAACAAGTTGACTTTGTTGGTTTGCAAGAATTATTCTTTTCATGTCACCTTCATCTTGCACCGCATTTATTTAAATATATATTCATCGCACGCAATAGGATCGACCCCGCCGGAGCCCCACCAAGAGCAGGAGCTAAACGCCAAGCCGGAGATCCAGGAGCTGCAGCAGCCAGAGGAAGTCGACCTCATCCACGACCCTAACTTACTTGAGTGCCCCTCTCACGAGGCAGCAGTCTTCACTCAAGGCAAGCCCCGGAGCATATTAAGCCTCCTATCTTTTGCAATTAAGATTACTTGAGTCCTTTTATATTGTGATGCATTAGGTTTAGGAGTTGAAATGAATCCTACTTGTTGCATTACCATTCCTTGGTTATTGATTAATATCTACCTTGTTATCCTGTTATTTAGTTACAATGTAGAATTGCTTAGCCTGCTTAATAAAAGTGGTAGTTAAGGATGTTTCCGTAATACCCGGATGGGTATTTGCCGGATCACGGTTGGCTATATTTGCTATCGTGGAAAAGAACCTGAGTAGTAATAAAATACGGTCAACGGGATGGCAGGGCACAAGTTCGGAAACTTGGGGCAGTCCATCCGTTGGATCGTGTAGGTTTGTATCGATGTTGGCCCTCGTTCATTTTTGAACGCGCCCTTTTACTTAGGGATATGTCGGTGCTGTAATCATCGACCCCAAAGCCGGTTAGAAGCTGTTCGGGCCGGTTTCAACCCGTGTCGTGCCCTCTAGTACGGAAGTTGCGATCTGCCGCGTGAGGCCATCGCCAGACTCTGATTGGGCGGTCCGTGCTTGAACCGCGACGATTACCACCACGAACAAGCGTCGAGCGGTTGCCCAATGCATGGACCCGACGGGGAAAGTGTGGGCTGGTATTAAAGGTCTTTCATCAGCTGATTTGGAATTCGATTCGAGTCGCCGTCTCCCCCGGTTAGTGGGAAACTATGGCGAGCTTCACCACGATACAACTCCATGTGATGTTTAAAGGTTCAACTAAAATGTGGATGAGTCAACTGGATATGGTTATATTATTGATTGGTAGATTCAAGTGAGTGCTCTAGTACAGGTGAAAAACCTAGAATTAAGGAATAGGTCTAAAAATGGCAGCTCATCTTTATCACTAATTACTTCCTATCTGAACTTGAGCTTCTCGCAACTAAAAGATCCCAGCTCCACCCGAAAAGGCCTTGCATACCCTTGGTGTCTTTATTTTCAGTTGGACGGGTAAGTCTAGCTGAGTACATTCCCGTACTCAGGGTTTATCCCGTTTGTTGCAGATGGCCAGGTCTACTTTGGCTATTGTAAGCACTGCCTCTACCCGGTGGAAGGTGATGAGGAGTAGGCCCAGGGCAGGGTCGTCCAGAAGCTTCCCTTTTTCTTTTGCTGGTCTGAGACTGTTAGTGGCACATTATCTGAAAAAGGGAGGAGTGAGTCGTGTTGAGTGGATTTATCAAACAAGGTTTTATTTGGACCACATGTGTAGTGGTCGTGTTTCAAACTATTTCAGCTTCCGCACTTTTAAAATTCGGTTTGTAATAACTCCGTTTTAAAATTCGTACTCTGATGTTAAATTCGGTTTCATTTCCGATGTGATGTATCTTTACGAATGTGATCCTTGAACAATGCGATCCTGTATGATGTATGGTGTTAGAAATCCTTCGTGATTTCCGGACTACCGGGGTTATATGGGTTTAAGTATCAGTCGAAGTCAGCCGAATTTGGCTAAGATAATACTTGAGCTCTTATAATCAGGACGGTTCCGCCACAGCGACCGTCAGGTTGCAGCGACATCATTTGTTTAAAATATTTTACTAATCGGATTAACTAACCAAATCAGGGTTGTTATATATCTATTCATCATATCTCACTTTTACTCCTGGAAAATGTAATAGATGGTTGACACCAGGAGCAGCGCGGGTAACGCCGGTAACGCTGGCGGGAGCGGGGCAGGTGGCAACCAGCCGCCTCATCCCCATCCACCTCCACCTCCGCCTCCATACGACCCGCTCCAGATGGCCCAGGTGCAGAACCAGATGATGCAGAACATGGCCTAGATGATGCAGCACATGCAGCAGATAGCACAGGCTGCTCAGGGAGCTCAGGGTGCAGGAGCTGCACAGCCACCCCGACCGGATGACACTCTCAGGAGCTTCATGACGACGCGCCCTCCAGTGTTCCACCACGCCATAGAGCCAATGGATGCAGATGATTGGCTCGAGACGATTACAGGCAAGTTACAGCTTGCCCATGTCGGGGACCTTGATAAGGCCCTCTACGCCGCGCACCAGCTTCAGGGCCCGGCGAAGAACTGGTGGACTGCCTACACCGCAGCTCATGCGGAGGCCAACTCGATCACTTGGGAGGAGTTCCGTAAGGCATTCCGCGACCAGTATGTCCCTTTCGGCGAGATCAGGGTGAAGCGCCGAGAGTTTCAGGACCTCAGGCAGGGCGCGATGACAGTGCGTGAGTATCTCACGCAGTTCAGCCAGCTGTCCCGTTACGCCCCAGATGACATGGACACGGACGACAAGAAGCAGGAGTGCTTCAGGCAAGATCTCTGTCATTCTTTAATATTAATAAATTCTTCATACACCCTTATTCATTCCTTTTGTTACCTGTTAAATAATAAAATTGTTATCTGCTTCAGGCATGGGCTTAACCCAGGACTCCGCTATGCCCTAGCTTCAAATGAGTATTCCTCATTTCAGAAGCTGGTTGACCGTGACTTCGCGGTGGAGAAGGAACGGAAGGACCTCGATGCAGATCGCAAGAGGAAGATGACGTTCCAGGGACAGTCCTCCGGCAGCTCCGCTCGTCCCCGCTACGCTCCACCTGCCTCAGCTTCCAGGCAGATTCCCCAGCAGCAGCAGTACCGCCCTCCCCAGTCCCGGCAGCCCGCTCCTCAGTACAGGCACCCAGCTCCACAGTACCAGGCTCCACCTCCGCAGCAGCAGCAGCCGCCTCACCAGGCTCAGGCACCTCGTCCGGGTCTTCCAGCTCCGCAGCAGCCCCGTCCAGCACAGGGGGCAGGTCAGATTGGTCCCTGCTACAAGTGCAACCAGATGGGACACTTCGCCAACAAGTGTCCACTGAGGCAGCCGGCTCCACCGCAGTCACGTCCCGCAGGCCAGCCCCAGAGCTACACTCGTGGTCTTGTGAACCACGTGTCAGCGGAGTCTGCTCAGACGGCACCAGATGTGGTGTTTGGTACGTTCCTTGTTGACTCTCACCCAGTTACAGTCTTGTTTGATTCTGGAGCATCTCATTCGTTCATATCAGCACCCTGCGCATCTAAATATAATATGAATAGAGTGTTGATGAAAAAGCATCTGCTAGTGAATTCTCCTGAAGGAGAACTGATATCGAGGCATGTGTGCCCGAATGTGAGCTTAACCATAAGGGGGGTAGTCTTTCCCACCTCTCTTATTGTTCTGGATTCCCAAGGCATTGATGTCATTCTGGGAATGGATTGGCTACGCAAGTACCAGGGAGTCATTGATTGTGCTCAGAGGATCATCACCGTGAAGCATCCAGATGGCGCGGAGATTGTGTATCAGGCACCGACGAAGATGTTAGAAGAAGCCAGAGCATACGAGGTTGTCGTGGTACCTGACATCCGAGTTGTCAAGGAGTTCCCTGATGTCTTCCAGAAAGTACCAGGTATGCCACCTGATCGTGAGATTGAATTCTCCATTGATTTAGTTCCTGACACTGCACCTATATACAGGCGACCATATAGAATGGATGCCGAAAAGCTAGCTGAGCTGAAGTCGCAGATTCAAGAGCAGTTAGAGAAGGGGCATATTTGTCCTAGTACATCCCCATGGGGAGCCCCTGTGATCTTTGTTCCGAAGAAGGATGGAGGCCAACGGATGTGCGTTGATTATCGCGCATTGAATGAAGCCACCATCAAGAACAAGTACCCTATTCCTCGCATTGATGATCTGTTTGATCAGTTGAAGGGTGCTCATGTGTTCTCGAAGATTGACCTGCAAACAGGTTATAATCAGCTGAAGATTCGTGAAGCTGATATCCCGAAGACGGCATTCGTAACTCGATATGGGCTATATGAGTACACAGTGATGTCCTTCGGCTTGACTAATGCCCCAGCTTTCTTCATGTATCTGATGAACAAGGTCTTCATGGAGTTTTTAGATCTGTTCATCGTGGTGTTCCTTGATGACATCTTGATATTCTCGAAGAATGAAGAAGAGCATGAGAAACATCTGAGATTAGTGTTGCAGAAGCTCAGAGAGCATCAGTTGTATGCGAAGTTGAGCAAATGTGAGTTCTGGTTGAAGAAGGTGGCATACTTGGGGCATATCATCTCAGAAGGTGGTGTATCAGTTGATCCAGGCAAGGTCCAAGATATATTGGACTGGAAGGTACCTGAGAGCGTCACTGAGATTCGGAGTTTCCTCGGTATGGCTGGATATTATCGCAGATTCATGGAGGGATTCTCCAAGATCGTGAAGCCAATGACGAGACTGACTGAGAAGGGTGCCAAGTTTGTATGGTCCCCTGAATGCCAGACTGGTTTCGAGGAGCTAAAAGCGAGATTGACCTCTGCTCCCATTATTGTCATGCCAGATGTCCAGAAGAACTTCACGGTGTATTGTGATGCTTTGCGACAGGGTCTGGGATGTGTGCTTATGCAGGAAGGTCGTGTGATTGCTTATGCCTCGAGACAGCTCAGGAAGCATGAGCTGAATTACCCTACTCATGATCTAGAGTTGGCAGCCATTGTTCATGCTCTGAAGATCTGGAGGCACTATCTGATGGGCAAGAAGACAGAGATATACACTGATCATAAGAGCTTGAAGTATATTTTCACCCAGCCAGATCTGAATCTTCGCCAACGGAGATGGTTAGAGTTGATCAAAGACTATGATCTGAGTATCAACTATCATCCAGGCAAGGCGAATGTTGTTGCAGATGCCTTGAGCAGGAAGGTCTATTGCAATGTGTTTGAAATCAAGGAGCAGTAGCCCGAGTTGCATGAGGAGTTTGTGAAGCTCAACTTGGGTATTCTTGGCCACACTAATGCAGTAACCATGGAGGTTGATTCGACCTTGGAGCGTGATATCCGAGCAGGGCAGCTCACTGATGAGTATCTTCTGGAGATCAGACAGTCGATCAAGGAGGACAAAGCCCCAGGGTTCACAGAGGATGATCAGGGTGTCTTATGGTTCAGAGGCAGAATCTGTATTCCAGATGTGAAGGCTATCAAGGAGTTGATTCTGAGGGAAGCTCATGATTCAGCCTACTCTCTCCATCCAGGCAGTACCAAGATGTACCAGGATCTGAAGCAGTATTACTGGTGGTATGGGATGAAGAGGGAAGTAGCAGAGTATGTGGCCTTGTGTGACACATGTCAGAGGGTTAAGGCCCAACATCAGAGACCAGTTGGTTTGCTACAACCTCTGCAGATTCCAGAGTGGAAATGGGAACAGATTAGCATGGATTTCATCACTGGTTTGCCCAGGACGCAGTCTGGATATGACTCTATCTGGGTCATAGTTGATCGTTTGACCAAGGTGGCTCACTTCATTCCGGTCAAGGAGACATATCAGGGTCCGAAGCTGGCAGAGCTGTATATGTCCCGCATTGTATGCTTGCATGGAGTACCTAAGATCATAGTATCTGACAGGGGCACACAGTTCACATCCAGATTCTGGAAGCGGTTGCATGAGTCTATGGACACCCGCCTCAGTTTCAGTTCAGCTTATCACCCTCAGACTGATGGTCAGACAGAAAGGGTGAATCAGATTCTGGAGGACATGTTGAGAGCCAGTGCACTCCAGAATAGCCAGAGTTGGGATGTGAGTCTGCCATATGCAGAGTTCTCATATAACAATAGTTATCAGGCCAGTCTGAAGATGTCACCTTTCGAGGCACTGTATGGCAGGAAGTGCAGAACTCCCCTGTTCTGGAATCAGGTTGGAGAAAGGAAAGTCTTTGGCCCTGAATCTTTAGAAGAAGCTGAGGAACAGGTCAGGCAGATCAGAGGCAACCTGAAGACAGCTCAGTCTAGACAGAAGAGTTATGCAGATGTCAGACGACGAGAGCTAGAATTTCAGATTGGAGACTTTGTATATCTGAAGGTGTCACCCTTCAGAGGTCTTCGGAGATTTAATGTCAAAGGGAAGCTATCTTCGAGATTCATTGGCCCTTTCAAGGTGATTGACAAGAAAGGTGCAGTTGCTTATCAGCTGGAGTTGCCTGCACGGCTGGCAGGTATTCATGATGTGTTCCATGTATCCCAGCTGA
Organism: Coix lacryma-jobi var. lacryma-jobi; assembly: GCA_009763385.1. Classification (NCBI taxonomy): domain Eukaryota; kingdom Viridiplantae; phylum Streptophyta; class Magnoliopsida; order Poales; family Poaceae; genus Coix; species Coix lacryma-jobi. The sequence goes on along the minus strand of CM019822.1, from coordinate 173,530,126 downwards.
AGAGATGCCTAAGGGTTCCAGAGGAGCAGTTGCCACTTGAGGATCTTGATCTCAGGGATGATTTGACTTTCTCTGAGCCGATCAAGATTCTGGACACGATGGAACGAGGTACTCGCAACAAGAGGATTAAAATCTGCAAGGTGCAATGGAAGCATTACTCCGAAGAAGAAGCCACATGGGAGAAGGAAGATGATCTTCGGGCAGATTTTCCTCACCTCTTCGCCGACTCTTCCTAATCTCGAGGACGAGATTCTTCTAAGGGGGGTAGGTTTGTAACACCCTAATTTAATTTTTCCCCAATTCAATAAAAGGAATTAGAAATTAAATAGGTTGGCTCGTTTATTAGAGGAGGAAAATAAAATTTATTTATCATTTTCATGTTGCATTCATGCCATTGCATATTTTTATTGAGTGGAAAATAAATTTATTAAACCCATATAGGGCGAACCGATTTTATTCTATTCAGAAAATAAATCAAAGGTTTATAAAAGTTTTAAATTTTAAACTCAAAGTTTTATTTGCTAAACCTAGGGAAAATATTTTGAAGAGTTTTCAAACAGTTTTGATTTCAAAAGGTTTTAAGTTTGAATTTCAAATAAGTTTGCAAAGCTTTGAAAAGAAAAGGAAAAGGAAACCTGTTTGGGCCCCAACCCACTCTCCCCACAGCCGTGGCCCACCCCAGTTTTTCCCCTCGCCCCGGCCCGATCCCGCGCGCACTGGGCCGCACCCCATCTCACCCCGACCGGCCCAGGCCAGCCGCACCGCGCGCCCTCCCTCCGGCGCATCCCCTCCCCGCGCACGCAGCTCCGCGCGCCGGCCCGCCCCGCCGCTCGCCTCTCCCTCTGCCGCTGACAAACGGGCCCCGCACGTCAGTTACCAGCCGACACCGACACACGGGACCCACACGTCGGGTTTATCCCCTCCCCGTTGCGACTGGACGCAGCCGCTACGCCGCGCAGCGCCCTCACCTCGCGGCTCGCTTGCAACCCACCCTTCCGAACCCTCGGGCCCAGCCTAACCGATCAGGATCGCGCCGCCACCCCTCTCGCCCAAACTACAAAAGCTAGAGCCGCGGCGTCGTGCACCCCTCTTCCACCTCTCGCCACGCCTGCCATTGCCGAAGCTCGGCACAGGTCTAGCTCCCTCCGCGGAGGCTGCCGTCGCCCCTCCTCCGCCCCCCGACGGACCTACGGGACCGCGCCGCGCCCAGAAGACCCACCCCGTGAAGAATCTGTGCCCGGGAAAACCTCCAGTCGTCCACTCCGGAATCCCGCGCCCGCTCTGCCACCTCCGCCGTCGTGTGCGACACCCGAGCCTCCTTCGACCTCGCGGATACCCTCGGTGAGCTCGCCATCTCCTCCGCTCCCCTCCCCATAGTTTCCCTAGGTCGCTACCGGTTCCTAGGGCTTAGTCCGAGCGGTGCCGCGGCGCAGGCATGGCGCCGCCGTCTCCTGTACCCCGCCGCCGCACTCAGCGCCGCCCTCACTCTCCCCAACTCTTCCTAGCCCTTGGATCCCCTACGAACGACCGTGATTAGATCGCACGGACGAAGGGGTATGAGCCGGGTCTATGACCGGGTGCACCCGGCTCACACCGCCACGACAACCGGTCCACCGCCACCGCGACGCATCGCGCCAACGGCTGCTCGACACGTGGTGCCACGCCAGCGCCGCGTCAGCCACCGCCCCGCGTCAGCGCCCACTTTGCTAAAGAACCCCTGAGTTTCACCAAAACAAACCCGCCGTCCATCCCTACTGTGCGCTGAGTCTGTGGATTTATTTGCTTTGGACCCTGCGTTTTCCTGGAAATGAGGCGCGGTCCACCCACAGCCGATCGCCCCTGATCTAATCTCAGCCGGCCATCGCCAGATCGACGGCCGAGAATAGCCGATACCCCTTCGCCGATGCGTTTTTGTTAAAGAGCCCCTGCCTATTCCGGAAATAAACCCGCCGTCCACATACACGGTATACTGAGTCTTGCAAAATATTGCGATCTAGCCCCTGTACTTCTCGGTAAATGAGGCCCGATCCTGTTGCCTTTTAATTCAGTTTTCTTTTATTTAAATTACGAAAATGAGTTCAATCTAATTACAGTTTTGCCACTCAGATTCAAATGCTCATAACTTTTGCGTTTTAACTCCGTTTCGACCCATTCAACTTGCGTTAGTTTCATAATTTCGTTCTCTACGCAGTAGATCTATTAGTTTACTGTTTTCATACTATTTGTTGTACTGTTATTCATTTCGCTTTGTATGTGCCATGTATGTTGATTGGGCCAGAGAGTGCGTAGTTCGAGGACGCTCCAGACCATCCTTGCGACCCAGTTGATTCGACCCAGTCCGAAGGCAAGTGTCCTTGAACATCTTGCACCTACTTTATTTTACTTTTGGTACTAGAGTAGTTAGATCTTGTAGATGCATGCTTGTCATTAATTTGAATCCCATGTTAGGGTTTACTAGAATTTGTATATATTATCCTTGTCGCCTGTTTTGGGATGTTCGGGTAGGTGTCTTGCTTAGCCCTGCAGTCATGGATGGGATGGGAGTTAAAATGTTTATAAACTTGATTAATGAACTATGAAACGAATGTGGACATGGTAATTTTGTAGTAACATGGTTATTAGGTAAATCCGGCAGGATGGACCCGTATTGGTGGTTTTGTGCCGTGGGACTCGGCAGCTGCTTTTGGTTTTTGGTTCGGGGCTCGTGCTAGACATATCCTGCCTGGATCCCTAGGACCCGGTTCTTGGAGCATGTAACCCGGCTTAACAGCGCAGCCATGAGATCTGGATGGGCTGGACCTGGCTAATTAATTAGTTTTCTCCAAGTTATGCTACACGGGGGTTGTATAGTGGCTCAAGAGGGGTCCCTTGGGGTCGTTGACTTATGGACGGGGGAGAAACCTTAGAGTACGTGTAACACAGGCTTGGAGGGGCTTTGTAAAGGCCTTGTAGTGCAACCCGCTATGCACCTCGGCAGTGTTTAGCGTGACGGGTAATGCACGACTCATGGGTAACGATGTGCAACCTCTGCAGAGTGTAAAACTGATATATCAGCCATGCTCACGGTCACGAGCGGCTTGGACTTCTTCGAGATTAGTTGGTTACTGGTTGGTTTTGGGTTCGGGTCATCTGATGGACTTCAGGTGCGGTTGCCTGATGGACTTCAGGTGTGGGTACTTGGTGCGACTCCAAGTGCGGTTGCTTGGTGTGACTCCAAGTGTTGGTTGCTCGGTGTGACTCCGAGTGTGGTCTTGCTCGGTGCAACCCCGAGTGTTGTTACTTTTATACAGTGTCTGTCTATAACCTAGTAAATAGGTGCATAGGATTAATAGGATTAATAGGGTGTGTCGCTTTAGGCGCTTGAGTCAAACAAAGTCAGCCTACCTTTGTTATGAGCCTCATAAGCATATATTCCCTACACTTGCGGAGTACATTTCGATGTACTCACCCTTCCTCTTTGTCCGCCCTGCTACCCCACCCAGACGCTGGAGACTACACGTACGAGGAGCAGGAGTATCCAGAAGACGGTGGCTACGACCCTGATGACCTGTACTAGGATGGCGCTACCCCCGGTAGACGTTCCTGTGGAGATGGAGTCCAGACTTCCGCATCAGAGTCTTCATTAGAGTCAGATATCATGAGAGTCTGTACTTTTTATTTCAGACCCAAGGGTCATTTTTGTAATAAAGTTCGATATTATTAATAAAGCATTGTTTTGATATTTACTATGATGTGGATATATGTATGAAAATTGATCCTGGCATACATATATTGTGCTCCAATTTTGTTCTTAAAATTGGGGTGTCACAGCGGTTGATCCCTCAGGGCTATATAAGCAGCCCCAGACCCCCCTCTCCATGCATCTCCATCTTCATTATTCATCTCCACATCAGAAACTAGGGTTTCAATTAGAAGTAGAGGGTCCCTCTAGATGAATCTCTTCTAGTTCATCTAGAATTAGATCTAGTTCATCTAGTTGTAATCAAGAGCCAGCTATCAAGTAGAAGACTAATTACCCCTCTAGTTTAGGTTTAGAACCTAGTCTTATATTAGAACTAGAAGAGAGAGAGAGAGGAAGAGATCAAGAAGGAGCTCCGTCCTGTCGGATCCACTTCTTCATCTTGTACCTGTGGATTCAAGTTCATCATCAACTTCAGCGATTGTTTCGGTAATCAATGTCTATATTTAAGTTTGAGCTATTGTTCTTATTATTCTTAAAGATTTATGACTCTCTTTTGAGTACTTTAATTCTAGTCATTCTAGAGTTAGAGTAGTTGGATAGTGTAAGCGTGGTGCTTAGACTTGATAGCTCATATATGCCTCCTATAACGCCGGTAGTAGTGGTTGTTCGCAAGGGTGACTCTTATAGCCTTGTTGATTCTTCTATAGTCCACTTACCCGTGTGTAGGCTCGGTAGGATTATACATTTGCATAACAGATTCATACTCTGTTTGTGACCTTTTATGACAACTTCCCCACTAAGAATAATATAAACATATCACTCTTAAATTGGAATTAGACCGCCTTAATGATCCCCTCTATACTTCTAGATTCTTCGTCCTTGTTAGCTACTCCGGGGTTAGACTTTAAGACTTAGCACTATCCGTTCCTTTAGGTTCGATATTAAAACTGGGTTACTCCGGTGAAGTGCTACATCGGTAAATTTTATCTGTGCGCTTGCGGATAAAGTAGAGTGTGCGTTAATTTATACCAACAACTGGGAACTAGTAATGATTCAAAGGTAGCAGAGATTATTATTCATTCATTCATTCACTACTCACATGTCTAAGCAGGGGTAAGACAAGGTAAAGATAAATAATAATGATAGTGATAAAAACGGGAATTCTAGAGATAGAGCGAACTACATGAATCAAGCAGAGAGTCAGGAGATTAATTAAGAGATTCGAATCCTAAGTTACTTCATATTTACTAAGCCTGGCAATTACTCTAGTTAATGTACAAGCATTTATAGCTAATTAATCTATCATCCATGCTCAAGGAACATTACTAAATTAGAATCAAAAACAGAGTAATGAATTCTAACTTGCAACCGCGTCCTACTAAGATCTACACTCGGAGGGAGGACTACAAAGGACTCAATAGGATTGTCACTCCTGCGATCTACCTCTCGACCCAGAGCATAGGATGTATTCGCAGGTAAACTTAGCCTAAACACCATGTTTACACCAGTTTGACCACTTAACTCTATCCGGAATAAAGCTAAGTACTTTACGAACATGATCATAAACTCTATCATAATCAGATCTATATTAAATAAACAACTAGAATAAACTCCAAAATTGAATAAACTAAAATATATTAAAGTAGCATAAAGTCGAATAAAGATACAAATTACCGAGTCTTCGACAATGATCCGGAGACTCAGACTAAGCTTCAAGCCGGATATGCCGACGAAGTCGCCTACCTCTACTTGAATCTATCTAGACTAAACTCTAATCTTGATGTAGAGCTCTAACTCTCTCTCTCTAGAAACCCTAATTTCTGTCTTGTCTTCTGATCTTGATCTGATGATGATCTGGAGAGGGGTCAGGGGTCTGGTTATATAGCCCTGGGCGAGGAATCGTGATTGTTGGATCAAACCGACTCGAGGTACGGTCAAGATGCATCCTAGAGGTCGGTGGAACTAGCTTGCAGAAGACGGAGGCGTGGCGGCTCTATGGATGACCGACCGGTGGGCCCTGTGGGACCGGTCGGTCCCACAGGTAAGCCTCCTGTGGTGCCCCGTCTCGTGGTGTCTTGTGGTGTCCTCTGGAGTCTTCTAGAAATATCCCGACGTGGCGATGAAGTAATTTGCGTCGGGTTCCTTCTTGGGGAAGCAATGTGGTTGGTTTTCCTGTTTAATCCCTGGAAAATGTAGAATCACCAAAACTCATGGAATTTGTTAGTTTAAACCTCCTATTTCTAAGTTGGCAATCCTTTTTGACATTAATTCAAGTATTGTTGACGGTAAATAATGATAGTTAATAGACGTCAACAGTTTCCCCGAGCTGTGGAACACCCTTTCCCACTTTCTTCTTGCTGGATTGTTGTTCTTTTGCGGACTTCATAAGAGAGCGTTCGTAATCTGATTTTCGCGGAGCCTTTCGGGCTTCACGCATCTTGATACCATGTTGGTCCACCCTTTTCCTTAAGTCCTGTGGGTTTAAAAAGAGGTAAGGCTTCTCTGGGTTCCTCTTCTCTTTAGCGGCGGCGTCACATTCATCTAAAAAATTTCGCACATCTTTTTTCACCATAATTTCTAACTCCACATCAGTCTTTTCATAAGCTAATTTCTCTTGGGCTTTTTTTCCTGATGCAGGAGCCTTCTTCTTTGGAGGTGGGGCCTTTGGTTCTGTGGCGGCGGACCGCTTCTTAGGGCCGCGCAGTGGAGGCGGCGGTGTTGGAGCCCGCAGTGGAGGTTGTGGCGTTGGAGCCCACGGTGGAGGAGATGGTGGGCCTGGTGGCGGTGTTGGAGCCCGCAGTGGAGGTTGTGGCGTTGGAGCCCGCGGTGGAGGAGATGGTGGGGCCGGTTGCGGTGTTGGAGCCCACGGTGGAGATCTTTGTGCAGGAGATGGGGTTGAAGCCGTGTCCTCCAACACATCGTCACCGCCCGTAGCACTCTGATGCGCTGGGGAATAATGACGAACTGGACTATAGTTCCTGCTACGCAAAACAACGAATGATGTGAGCATCCAACTAATATATACATATAGGAAGTTAGTGTAATAAAAATTGTTTCTCGTTCACGCGCACACTACCTATGGTGAGGATCTTGATCAGTAGGAGGAGGTTGCGGCGGTGACACTCCAGGAATAATAATGAAGCGCTTGCGCCAACAAATAAATGTCTTCTCCGCTTCACCTAAAGTCTTCTCCCCATCTCCCCCTTCAATTTCCAGTGCCACGCTGCCACAACCTGTCTCAACCCTATCCACCGAGACGCTAGCGTATCCGGCTGGCACTGGTTGACCATGGATTCTTGGTGTTCTTGTGCGGTCGATAGGGTTTACAACACCGATAGCCACCTTTTTCGTGGCATTTCCATCTGGAATGTGCAGCTCACAAGTAGTAAAAGGTTCTTTAACGTCATCCACGGGGAAGCGTAGCTTGGAGTCATCTTGAATGGTTGGTACTTCCGTGGAGGCGCAGCTGCTTTTCATCTGACCTGGGGGGCTAATGTTCGCTTGAGGCTGTTGTGATGATGTACCTTGTCCACTCGTCATTTGACTAAGTGCCGCTTGCACTTGCCTTTTAATTTCCTCCTGCATCCATTCTTCACGAGATTTCTCACACTCTTGTGTTTGAAGAACATACTCCTCCAACTTGTAGAGCCGCTCTGCCTCCTCGTCCTTCTTTCTCTGGTGGCTTCTGTAACTTTCTCGATCCGCTTCGAAGGAATGCAACCACGAAACGGCCCCAAAGCCTCTCGTACGCCCACCCTGCTCAGGATTCTCCAGCGCGTACGTGAGTTCATCCTTCTCTCTGTTGGGCTTGAACTCGCCAGCCAACACCGCATTTCGTGCTTGAACTAGCCTCTGTGGTGCTCTTGAAATTTGCGGGCCCCAATCAAGCTCCCTGTCATTAGGGTTTATGGTTCCCCCATGAGCGTAGAACCAATTCCTGGACCGTTTACTCCAATTTCTTCTTAGTGTGTCCGGGACTACCCCTCTGGCAAACATCTCCTGTTCCTGTCTCTCCCACTGTGGAAGGGCAGTCTTATAGCCACCTGATCCTAAATGATGGTGGTATTTCTTCTGAGCTGCATTCTGTTTGTTTACTCTGACCCGGGCCTCGCTCTCTTGTGATCTTTTGTACTGTACAAATTCATCCCAATCGGTATTTTATCAGCTGGGTGCGTCAGCATATTGTCTACCTTACGGTCTTCTTTATGCCACCGCAACAACTTTGCGTTGTCCTTATTTCTGAACAAACGTTTCAAGCGTGGTATTATAGGAGCATACCACATAACCTTGGCAGGGATTTTCTTCCTGCTTGGACGTTCTTCACCCTCTACGTCTCCAGGATCATCTCGCCTTATCTTATACTGTGATGCTTCACATACCGGGCATGCATCCAAATTCTCGTATTCCTCCCCACGGTACAGGATGCAGTCATTAGGACATGCGTGTATCTGCTGGATTTCTAATCTCAAAGGGCAGACGACCTGTTTTGCTTCGTACGTAGTGGTGGGCAATTCATTCGCTTTCGGAAGCATCTTTTTTATTATCTTCAATAACTGCCCAAATGCCTTGTCGGATGTACCATTCTTTGCCTTCCATTGCAGCAGTTCTAGTGTAGTACCCAGCTTTTTTTGGCCATCTTCAGCAGTGGGATATAGCAATTTCCTATGATCCTCTAGCATGCGCTCGAACTTGACCTTCTCCTTGTCACTTTCACATTCTCTTTGTGCATCACAAATGGCATCACCAAGAGCATCAACATCAGCTGCCACATCTTCTGTCGCCGCCGCATCTTCTTCACCATCTCCTCCCCCCACTGCATCATCATCAAAGGCACCGTACTGAGCAATAATATCAGTGTGGGCCAATTCTTCTTCACCTTCTTCACTATCATCCATTACAACCCCTCTTTCTCCATGCTTCGTCCAACAAATATAGTTTGTTACGAAACCCGACTTCAACAAATGCGTATGAAGAGTCCTTGGGCATGAATATTCCTTCAAATTCTTACAGACGGCACATGGGCAGCACATGAAACCATCCTGCTTGTTTGCCTCAGCCACACCTAAGAAATAGTGCACGCCAGCAATGCACTCTTTGGAGCGACGATCGACATTATACATTCAATTGCGTGACAACATCTACATTAAATGTTACAACCATGCACTTAGTAGTTCTCATGTTATTGCACAACACTCATGACATCACATGATTGATTAATTCAAGCGAGCTTGACTACAACGAACACTATCGCAGCTAGCACTAAAAAAACTAAAAATAAAATGCACTTAAGCAACATAATTAGTTCGCGTCTGATCCCAACTAAAATAGACATATCATTCGCTTCATCAGCATGGATGGGTTGCTGCCGCTGACTCACTGGCTCATCACCTTCAACGACAACCTCTTGTGCAACAGAATTTCGTACGTGCTGAACGTACTCTTCTTCCCAGTACCAACCTTTACATCCGTCGGTGCCCTCCCACTACAATTAGAACAAAGAATAAGAAATTTAAACAACATCATCAAGCAAAACCGATACGAATGAACCATATTAATCAAATGCGTGTAAATAATAACCCACCTCATGGTCCGGACACTTGTAGAATATACGACCCTTGTTGATTCTCTCTTTTTTCACTCGGTACTCCTTCACAATCTTCTGCTTACACTCGCCGCAAGCAATGAGAGGAAGATCCGGCCGCAAACGCTTCAGATCCCGATGATGAGAGGCTGAGGACCCGGTCACGGTTGCCATCTACTATATCCATGCTCATTCTGTAAACTATTACATGCAAATTCCTAATTTTCTAAATAATTATAAATAAAAAAGACTCTATATTTATCTATTTGTTTAGATACTAGAAAAATATGATATAACAATACCAATTTCCACATTGTCTACTCTTTATATTTATTGTTGCAAACTATTATAAATTCCATATTTTTCTAAAGAAAATAAACTAAAAAGACAATAAAATTCAATATTACTCGTCTTGCATAAGTATGAAATATAGAATGGATACTACCTAGCAGTAGAAAACTATCAAGTGATTGTGATGAACCAATTTAAACTACTCAACTCTCTATGCTTGTTCTTGCAAACTATATATTTTAATTAAATTCCTCTCATATTCAAAAGACATGGTAGGAGATGAAAATAGTTACCTCTAAACGCAAAGAGACGATGACTGAGTCGAAGAAGATCACCAATTGACGCCGGAGACGAAGAACAATGAAGAACAAGCAATAGCAACAGCAACAGCAAGAACGAGCAAGAAGCTCACTGAAATTTGAATGTCTCTGGCTCGGGAGAGGAAGAAGTTGGCAGGTTATAAACCGGGGAGCTTTAGTCCCGGTTTGTATTAAAAACTGGGGCTGAAAGGTGATCATTTATCCCGGAGCAAGCCACAAACCGTGGCTAAATCTTTAGTCCCGGTCCGTGGCACCAACCGGGACTAAAGAGTGTCCTTTAGTCCCGATTGGTAACACGGACCGGGACTAAAGGGTCTCTGCCCCGACAGCTCTGCGCAGTAGCCGTTGGGGGCAGACCTTTAGTCCCGGTCCGTGTTACCGACCGGGACTAAAGGGTCTATTAGTCCCGGGCGGCAAAAACACCGAGACTAAAGACGATTTTGAGAATTAGCCAAAGACCCTGTTCTGTAGTAGTGAGAATTATTTGAGGACTCTATTATTCTTCAGTAACAGAACAAGTAGGAAGCCACCCTTATCAGGAACGTGCATAGTCGTCAGCATAGACGATCGATCCTCCCCCATGGCAATGACCAAGGGGATGGACGACGACGACATCGATCCGGCGTCCTCATGTCATGCATGATGACCTTTGTCATCCATGCCGGCCGGCCTGCCAACAAGCACCCAGCAGCAGCACCAGGGAGGGACGTGTCGTCACCGTGCCGGACGCACACTGCCAGCCCCGGGTCCCTCTCCGGCCCCGATCTCACGAGGGCCGGCCAGCAGAGAGAACCCTGGCATGGCATGCATGCATGTTCCATCAGCTCAGCGCCTCAGGCCTCAGCGCCCAGAGAGGGACACGATAACAAACCTAGCTACTTGAGACGTGTACTCCTCCTATATAAAGCCAGCAGTACGTAGTGCCCATTGGGCAGCAGCGAATGAAGCATCGATGCCCTGCAATTGCAAGGCTACCCTACCACCGACCTTTCAGTCCGTACGCCATCATTTGATTTCCCATGGTTATATCTGGTGATGATATATATAGTCCTTTAATTTCCCATTTTGGGGTGAAGCATGTGGTGTTGCGTGAGTTATACGGTGCATGACCTCTAGGTGATGGCAGGAGCCAAGGTGTTATAGGCATGGATGCACACGAGTAGAGAACAAATTTGGATGGAGAAATAAAAAAAAACAAACTTATGGAAATCGATAAGAAACAACTTTCCTGCATATTGTGTTCGAGAAAAAAAAAATTATGAAAAAAATAAAGTGCTTCATCTCATGTGTCCAACTTATACGGGCCTGTTTGCATGGGGGTGTGAGAAAGTTGCCTGAGTCGGACATCACTCCTAGGCGTTCGATTTCGAGCGCACCTGGGGTCAGATGCACTTGTCTGGCCAACACTCCTAAGCCAGGGTTGCATCCAAACAGGCCCTACATCTCCAAACCTCGTTAATTAGTTGGTGATTGTAGTTGAAGGGAACCTCCTTTAGTTAGGACCTGGTTGGCAATTTGGCATAGCTTCTTACGGTTCTGATTCTCATATGAACCGTTCATTTCTCTTTATATACAAAATAAATGTAGAGCCATATAAAAAGCCGGCCACGACTGACTCCGAAGGAGTTTCCTCTCTCAAGCTCAGGTCACCCTCTCTCTCTCTTTCTCCTGCATGCTGACGCTTTCCAAGATTCCATGGACAACAAAACAGCTTGCTGAGATCACTGCATTCAATTGCAGGCTAACAGTTGGTTCATTGGCTGCACCCACCCAATGCAAGTTCCCTCCGATCCTGTGCGATGGTGGCCTGGTCGCTTCTCCCCCAAAGAGCTAGCTTCCGGCTGAAGATTTTCAGTTACAAGACAACTATTGTATCATTGTAGTAGTATGATGTGCATACATGTGTGCTTTCCGGCTGGCTAGCTAGCTTACAGGTTACAGCATAGAAAGCGGAGCACTACTCCTATCTAAGAAATGGCCAAGGTAAAAGCAGACACAACTTGCTGATGATTAATCGCAAAAGGGGGGGGGGGGGACTTGCCGATGATTTAACGCAGATGTCTATCATCGCTGTCGTCTGCCGCTCGGTCTCCTCTTCTTCTCCGTACAGTGGGATTCTCATTGACTTAGCAGCACAAATAATCACGCTATGCAATGCATTGCACTAATAAGCTCAGTGTGGTCCAACTTTACCAACTTCGCACCATAGTTTGATAGTTATTTTTGCCCATAAAAAAGGTGTATGTGCAAACACAATCTAGAGGTCTATTAGGATTAGATAGGAATTTTATAGGAATCAATTCAATTTCATAGAAAAAAACATCGAAATAAGGAGGAAAAGTTCCTGTAATCAAAATAGGTTGTAGCTGTGAGATTCAGCTAGATGGAACATACTACGAGAGTGTTTGATAGGGTGGCTTACCTCTTGGCCTTGGCTTAGCTAATGCAGGCTCAGCTTGTTTGCACGAATGGCTAGCCCCTAAATCAGGCTCTGGGTACTAGACTAGAGATTGCATTGTTGGAAACACTAGGGTCCTCTATTTCCACGAAGCTTGGCTTGTATTAGCACGCGGGGCCCACATACTAGGAATTAGCTCATCTCTCGGTGCTCCTCCCGCACACATGCGACCGCATCTTCACCGTCGCCGGGCGAGGGGTAAGTGTGGCGGTCGAGGATCTCCTCACTCGAGTGGGTGCGGCGAATGTGGAGGCGGGTACGTGCACTGTCACGGTAGGATCACCTGATCAGTTATCCAGCCCAAAACACTACTGGAAAAACGGTCTTTAGCCCCGGTTGGGAAGGATCTTTAGCCCCGGTTTTCCCAAACGGTGCTACCAATCCGGGACTAAAAGTCGGACCCTTTAGTCCCGGGTGCTTCCAACCGGAGTTAAAGGTTTCCATGAGAAAAAATAAATGTGCATCTGTGAGATTCGAACTCAGCACCTCTGGCCTCAGCGTGATGTAGTTCTGGACGTTTTCCTTTTGAATCCACTCGGGAAGGACCTTTAGTCCCAGTTGGTAACACCAATCGGGGCTAAAAGGATCTTTAGCCCCGGTTGGTAACACCAACCGGGGCTAAAGTTTCACCCTTTAGCCTCAGTTGGTATTACCAACCGGGGTTAAAGGACATTTAGTCCGGGTTGGTAATACCAACCGGGGCTAAAGATTCACCTTTAGTCTCGGTTGGTATTACCAACCGGGACTAAAGATCTTTAGCCCCGGACACAATTTTTGGCCGAGACTAAAGCTCAATTAATAGATGGTCCAAATGCATGTTCGAACTCTAGTAGTGAAAGAGAAGAGGAAGGGAAAGCCCAACGCGAAGTACGTCGGCCCAGAATGGGGCAAGTAGTCGGCCCGTTGCATCGGGAGAACCCGCTATTTATTGGACAGCTGTAAGGGAATGGTTTTAAAGGGAGGAAACACGGGAAGGGAGGGTTTCGTCTTGGTTGGCGTCGGACTTGGCGGCGGGCTGCGGCTCGAGGACGCCGGCGGCAACTGATTCCGCCGTTCCTTGTAATAGCTACTCTATCGGTATATTCAAATTCGTGATTTCTTCGCTACCCACGTAAACCTCCGCTACTCTACCCTGATATCTGGTATTAGATTCGTTCGATCCTTAACCGCGCTGTCCTCGTTCTGTTCCGATTCGTTTGCCTCAATCGCCACCGTGATTCCCGTCGGTAGATCTCCGTGCTCCACCTAGGTGTTGAGTGCGCGAGTTTCATAGGTCCGATCCGAGGTCGGTGGATCGGCATTCGATTTTGGAATTGGAGCTCTAGCGCACGAACACCGCACGCGGTTGCAAGTCACGATGAAGGTGGAGGACCAACTGGCATTGATTCTCACCAAGCTAGATGATCAGTCGCAGGGGATCAAAGAGGGCAACAAACGGCTGAACTCAAAAGTTCCAAGGCTGATTTCGAGAAGTGGCGGCCAAAAGTCGATGAACAAGTGGCGGATCTGCGTGATTACGTCATCGATCTTCGCCAACAGCTCGAAGCTCTATAGACTTCTCCTCCTCAAGGCGACCCCTCTCCTACTGCATTCAAGTCTGGCTTTGGGAAGGTATCGGAATCTGATCCGCGGGGTGCGTCCTCTTCGCAAGCGGTACCTGGGTCATTAGACCACGGCGTCGAATCTCATCTCCGAAGCGCTGGTTTGGGGGGTGTTTACACCCACGAACCACCTCCGGCCAATGGTATGAAACCTAGTTTTCCCCACTCGTCTTCACGATTTGATTTTCAACATTCTGCTACTTGGGGTGGTTGCTCCCATATGAATCTTGTTATGCCATAGTTAGATTTCCCTAAATTCGATGGTACTAGTACGTCCTAAGCTGTGGGTCAAACGTTGTGATACATACTTTGATCTGTATGGTATTCCTCCTGAAAATTGGGTCAAGTTAGCTACTATACATTTTTGTGGCCCTGCTGCTTTCTGGATGCAAACCATTGAGCTCAACCTTAAACAATGTCCTTGGGATCACCTTTGTCAGTTAGTAGTTGATCGTTTTGACAGAGACCAGTTTAACCATTTTATCCGTCAGTTCTTCCATGTCAAACAATCTGGTTCTGTCATCGACTACATCTCCATATTCGATGACCTCATGCATCAATTACTTGCCCATGACCCACTTGTCAATCCAGCCATACTCACCAACAAGTTTGTAGATGGCCTGAAACCTGACATTAGAGCCATTGTTATGTTACACCGTCCAAAAGACCTCGATACTGCGAGTTCCTTGGCTATTTTGCAGGAAGAAGTGATGGTGGGGTCTGTTTCACGCGATTTTCAAGCGGTTGGATGCCTCAGTTAAATATTTTAACAAGCAAGTGGTTGGCTCACCTCTGGCACCATCCCAAGGTCACAAGACTGATTTAGAACTCCCTTCCAGACAAGCTAAATCTGATGACAAGTTGTCTGCCCTGATGCAATACAGAAAAGCTCGTGGGTTGTGTTTTCAAGTGTGGCGGTAAATGGGGACCTCAGCACAAGTGTCAAGCCACAGTGCCACTCAACATGATTGAGGAAGTTTGGCAAATTTTGGAGGATTCATCAGATCCTGTTATTGAATCTGCATCAGATTCTGATCCTGATGAATTGATGGCACTGTCCGATCAAGCAGTTAAAGGAACTGGTGCAGTCCATACTCTGAAGCTTCACGCCTTTATTCAACAACGTTCTTCCATCGTTTTGGTGGATTCTGGAAGCTCCCATAATTTTATTAGCGAGCATCTTGCACATGGTTTTAGTCCCTGCACTCCTCTCAAGCACCCATTGTCGGTGAAGGTTGCGGATGGGTCTGTTCTACCCTGCACTCATGAGCTGGTGAATTGTTCCTGGACAGCACAAGGGGTCTTGTTCACCACAACTTTCAAGTTCCTGGACAACACAACTTTCACCACAAGGCGTCAATCCCTTGCTCAAGCACGGGCGCAGAGCAGGTGGAGGTGACCCAAAAGTAGGAGAGGGGATCGACAGCGGGAGGGGATCGAGGCGGCGAAACTCCTCATCGTCCATCTCGAGCTCTGGCCAAGATCTAGCTCCTCCTAGAGCGAGCATGGGCAGACATGTCCAGGCGGCAGGGGAAGGGCGCAGTGCTCAAAGAGGTGTTGCGTTGTAGGGGATCGGGGAGGGGCACGAGCGATGCGACCATGAATATCTCCCGACCCAACCATGGACGTGGCGGAGAGGGAGGTATGTGGCCGAGAGATCCAAGTCAGAACTGGTAACCAAACAAAGGCATTTTGAAGAGTGGCTATTGTCCAAGGTGGACGGATTGCCTGCCTCGGTTAAGTTTGATTAACCGAGACCTACTGTTCGAGGCGCACGGATTGCCCGTCTCGGTTAACCTATTTTGCCCGCCTCGGTTAAAGATTTTGTAGTAGTGTTAGCTATAGATGGGCAACGGGCCGGCCTGCTAGAGGTCGGGCCTTCGGGCCGGACCGTTCTACCATTGGGCCGTGCCTGGGCCGGATATAAATATGTATTTATATATACTTATATTTACTTCTATATATTTATTTATAGTTATATATATATTTATGTCTATTTATATATATTTATACATATATTTACACACACATATATATATAGTTATGTATATATATCGGGTCGGGCCGGCCCGCCGTGGCGAGGGTCTGGCCCAGGCACGCGGGGCGGCCCGGCCCGGGCCCGCTGGCCACAGGGTCGGGCCAAAATGGCGGGCTTTGGGCCGGGCTGACGGGCCCGGGCTTTATGCCCATCTATAGTGTTAGCTAGCCAAAACAACCAAACAATATGTGGTTGCATTGCTTAAGCTATGCTTTAGCTAGCCTGGCAAAAATTTTAAGTCAAGCTAGGCTAACCCACACAACCAAACATATATGTTAGAATTTATATGGGATTGGCCCAATAATAATTCTGAAATTCCTAAATAAATCTCAAAGACCATACATGTGTGTGCAAAGAGGGAAGTGGAACTCTTTAGTCCCACCTTGCTAGTGGAAGGGGAGGAGAACTTGCTTAAATATGGAAGTTCTCTCCACTTCCTCAAGTCTAGTGTGAGAAGGAGAAAGAGAAGTCCACACGCGCGCGCTCCCTCGCCTCGCCTCGTCGGGCCGGGCCGGTGAAAGCCCTAGTTTGATTTTGGTTAATTGATAAAACCTATTTGGTCTAATCCTATTGCTAAGCATGTGTGTAGCTTATAAGAAAGGATTAAGACCAAGCCAAGTGGTGGAACTAGCAAAGAAAGGATTAAGACCAAGCCAAGTGGTGGAACTAGCAAGGTGGCAACCATGGAGGATGATGTTGGCCACAAGCACTCAAGTGATCAAGTGCTCTACCTTTGGTGAATCAAGAGAAGAAGAGAAGAGATGGAGCAAAGAGGCTCGAAGGCAAAGGTATAACCTATAGGGCTCTTTGTTTTGGTGATCAAGACACTTAGCGAGTGTGATCACATTTAGGATAGATAGCCATACTATTAAGAGGAGATTATTCACGGCTTATGCGGTGTTCAAGTGCCACTAGGTGTTCTCTAACATATCGATGCTATAAGACCTAGTGAGTGACTAACTAAACCCTTGGTAAATGCTTTGAAAAATGCAAAAGCACGAGCACAAGTGGTGAAACACTTTGGTGTTGGCACATGGGAGCAAGGGTAGAAGTTAGAAAGTGAAAAGATGCCAAGTTAAGGGCATCGGACGCTGGCGTCGGCAGCATCGGACGTTGGTCGAGCGTCCAATGGCAAACTCTAACTGCTGACTTTTGACAAGGTAGCATCGGACGCTAGCAACGGACGCTGGAAAATCACTGTTGCAGAGTCCGATGGCTATGTCGTGGCGCGAGCTAGCTTTCCAGGGAGCATCGGACGCTGCCCTGCGTCCGATGTGGATCCATCGGACACGTCCGATGTGATTTGGCCCTCTCTGGAACCTCTCTGCATGATCATCGGACGCACGGGTTGAGCATCCGATGTAACTGTGCCGGCGCGTCCGTTGTGGCGCAGAAAAGAGCTGAATTGAGCAGAGGCATCGGAGCGTCCGATGCTAGGCATCGGCGCATCCGATGCCACTTTAACCAGCGCGGGAAAGAATGTGACCGTTGGGATCTAACGGGCTGAATTCATAGCAGGGGGACACGTGGTGCTCATCGGAGCATCGGACGCTGGGGCAGCGTCCGATGGCCCTGACACCGGCGCGTCCGATGGTCCTGTTTCGGGCCCAACGGCTAGGCCGACTTGTGTGGCCTATTTAAGGGGCTTGGCCGGCTTGCTAGGTTTCTCTCTTGCACATTTTGATTCCTAAGCATACTAGTGAGCATTGGCAAGCCTTCCAACTCATCTCCCAAGTTGACTTGATCAAACCAAGTGAGATTGAGTGATCTAGTGCGTGATTTGAAAGAGTTCAATCTAGTGGCACTAGTTCTTCGCATCGGCATTGAGTTTTCTTGTTACTCTTGGCATTTGCCGGTGCCTAGACGGCTTGGAGGCATTGAGGTGGTTGTTGGCAAGATTGGTGATTGTTCTTGGCCACCACCGTTCGAGATTGTGAGAGGTTTTGGAGCCTCACCTCGCCGGAGCGGCAAGAGGCATCCTTAGTGGATTGCTCGTGTCATTGAGCTACCTCACTAGCGGTAGATTCTTGTGGTGCTCTTAGTGAGCTTGGCTTTGCGCCAATTAGCCACCGGATCACCTAGTGTTGGTCGACACAACGGGGAGTAGCGTGCCGACAAGCACGTGAACCTCGGGATAAATCTTTGTCTCCCGAGTGCTTATTGTGATTGGTCTCCATCTACACATTTTTGGTGATTGGCTTCACAAGTGGATTTCACCGTGATTGGCTCTCTACGTGGCGGTCCCGAAGGCTCGGTGAAATTCCCTCTATCTAGCTCATTTACTTTGTGTCTTTACATTGAGATACTTCATTTGTTTAGATATCATTTCTTGTTGTATATCTTTTGTCATATACCTTGTGTAGCTAGTTGTGATTAGCTTGCCTAGTTTGTCTATTGCACATACTTGTCTCATATACATTTTTGTATATCATACTTGTGCTAGAATTATATTGTTCTATTCCGCATTTGTTAATTATCTCTAGTTGATTGTGTGACATAGAAATATTAGGTAGAATTGTTGGATAGGTGGCTTGCAACACACTATTAGGCTAGCGCTCAAAGATTCGCCATTTGTTATACTAATAGTGTTTGCCTAAGTAATTTTGTAGATTTTTAATTAGGCTATTCACCCCCCCCCCTCTAGCCAATTTGGACCTTTCAGCCGGGCGGGGCGTGGCGTGGCGTGGCGACTTGCGCGGGTGCACGGCACCTGCGTGAATGGTCCACCGAAATCCGGCTCCTCGCCTTGCGGGAGCGCGGTCTCCTTTTGTAGTTTTAGTTTTTGGTTTCTTGGCCTTCAAGTTGCAGAGTCCTAAACAGTTACTACTCAGGAGTCCTAAACCGATTTAGATCGTGATCGCGACACGAGGTTGGTTCAACAGGGCTATATAAGCAACCTATCGGCCACGCCAAAACGTATCTCTCAACACCTCTCGAGTTAGGGTTTGCCTCATATCGCTTTTGCGCTGCCGTCTAGTCGTCTCCAGTCCGTTCGCTTGCGTGCACCAACGACCGGGCGAGCAGGTCTCCGGAACCCTCATCTTTGCGATCCTGCACCGGGAGAAGGCGAATAAGGTTTTTGGGAAGCGCTCATCGCGCGACTGCTCTCGTCTTCAATAACGGGTCGTCTACCGTCCAAGTCAGGCGGCGCTGCGTCAAGACGTACTCGTCGTCAACTGCTCTGAGCTCATCCTCCAGCACTCATCGAGGATCGTCCAGCACCGACTCCGCCACCGTCTTCTCCAGCAACATAAAGGTACGTCGTTCGTAATCTAATGTCTATGCTTATACCAGATCTTATGCCTTTGTTCTTGCTTTTTAATCTATCTGGTGTACGAGCTATGTTTACACCGGTTGTCATGTATGAGATCATGTTATGCATGTTTTGCTATGCTAGTAAACAATACAATCTGAGATATCTAGATCATCAATTTGTCATGATTTATATTCTGGTTTTAATCTGGAAATTGCCTATTCTTTTAACAATCCAAAAACCTTATTATATGTTTCCAGAATTAACTATGGCCAGTTTTGTTGATGCGCTGAAGCCAAAAAAAATTCTGGAGAGCACTTTAAGAGATGGCAAGTTAAGGTCACCAATTGGTTGACGGCCATGAAAGTGTTCTGGGTGAGTGCTGGTATGCCCGAGGGAAATATCTCTGAAGAGGATCAGAGAGCTTTCCAGGATGCCAACCAAATCTTTGTGGGAGTTGTGCAGAATGTTCTTGCTGATCATATCTTTGATACAATTCTGCACATTAAAGATGCAAAGACTTTGTGGGATCATCTGGCAGCTACCTTTGGTGCTTCAGATGCTGGCAAAGAGTTGTACATCATGGAGACTTTTCATGACTACAAGATTGTTGCGAACAAATCTATAGTCGAGCAAGCTCATGAGATACATCGTCTTGCAAAAGAGCTTGAACTCCTTAACTGTGTTATACCTGATGAGTTTGTGGTTGGGTGCATTATTGCAAAGCTACCTTCCTCTTGGAGGAATTTCGCCACAAGCCTTAAACACAAGAGACAGAAAATATCAGTTGAAAACCTGATAGCATCTCTTGATGTTGAGGAGAAGGCTCGGGCTAAAGATAACATTGAGAAGGGGAACGAGGAAAGAGCTAGCGCCCACTTCATCTAGAAAAAACATGGCAAGTACAAAGGAAAGCCTAAGTCTTTCAATGCCAAAACTACTACTACATTTAAGAAGAAGAAGAAGAAGAATAAAGCAGAGTTGCCGTGCTTCACTTGTGGAGAGCTTGGGCATTTTTCCAAAGAGTGTCCGGAGCGAGCGGACCGCAAAGGGAAAAAGAAGAATGTCAACCTCGTGACTACTAGCGATGCTGATGACGGGTATGGTAATTTTCCTACTGTACTATCAGTATTTCAATCACCAAATTGGTGGGTTGATACAGGTGCTAATATTCACGTGTGTGCTGATATCTCTCTGTTTTCTTCTTATCAGGGGCTCTAAGGTTCCTCCGTCCTAATGGGGAATGGATCACATGCTTTTGTTCGTGGTGTTGGCACGGTAGATCTGAAGTTTACTTCGGGGAAGATCGTGCAACTGAAGAACGTGCAGCATGTCCCTACTATACGCAAGAACCTTGTTAGCGTATCTCTTCTTTTGAGAGATGGTTTTAAAGTAGTTTTAGAGTCCAATAAAGTAGTTATGTCTAAGCATGGACAATTTATTGGTAAAGGCTATGATTGCGGAGGCTTGTTCCGCCTATCTTTGGCAGATTTTTGTAATAAGTCAGTAAATCATATTTGTGGCACAATTAATGATAGTTCTAATATTTGGCATTCTCGTTTATGTCATGTGAACTTTGGTTTAATGTCACGTTTGTCTAGCCTGAGTTTAATTCCAGATTTCACTATTGCCAAAGGTTCTAAGTGCCATAGTTGTGTGCAATCAAAGCAACCTCGAAAGCCTCACAAGGCAGCGGAGGAGAGAAACTTGACACCTCTAGAACTCATACATTCTGATCTTTGTGAGATGAATGGTGTGTTGACAAAAGGTGGAAAGAGATATTTCATGACTTTAATTGATGATGCAACTAGATATTGTTATGTTTACTTGCTTAAAACTAAAGATGAAACGCTAGACTACTTTAAAATCTATAAGGCTGAAGTTGAGAATCAACTAGAGAGAAAGATTAAACGTCTAAGGTCAGATCGTGGTGGTGAGTATTTTCCTATGCTTTTTGATGAATTCTGTACGGAACATGGTATTATTCATGAGAGGACAGCTCTCTATTCTCCTGAATCAAACGGGATTGCCGAGAGGAAAAACCGCACGTTGACTGACTTGGTGAACGCCATGTTAGATACTGCTGGTCTTTCTAAGGCATGGTGGGGGGAGGCTTTATTGACTGCGAGTCATGTCCTGAATAGAGTTCCAAACAGAAATAAAGAGACAACTCCATACGAGTATTGGGTTGGAAGGAAACCATCACTTACATACTTACGCACGTGGGGATGTTTGGCGAAAGTCAACGTTCCAATTTCTAAGAAGCGTAAGCTTGGACCAAAGACTGTGGATTGCATCTTTCTAGGATATGCACATCATAGCATTGCCTATAGATTTTTAGTAGTAAAATCTGAAGTACCTGATATGCATGTGGATACGATCTTTGAATCTCGTGATGCTACATTCTTTGAGAACATTTTTCCTATGAAAGATATGCGTAGCAATGCTAAGTTTTCCTCTGAATTAACTCCTGATTTTACTACACCTATTGAGTCTCCGCTTAAGTCATTTGAACAACCACTTAATGAAGTTCTTGAGGAGGATGACAATGAAATTCTTGTGAGGAACAAGAGACGAAGGATTGCAAAATCCTTTGGTGATGATTTCATTGTGTACCTTGTGGATGATACTCCTACTTCTATTACAGAAGCATATGCATCTCTAGATGCAGATGATTGGAAAGAAGTTGTTCGTAGTGAGATGGACTCGATTCTTTCTAATGGTACCTGGGAGTTATCTGAGTTGCCTTTTGGTTGTAAACCTGTGGGTTGTAAGTGGGTGTTCAAGAAGAAGCTTAGACCTGATGGTACTATTGATAAGTACAAGGCTCGGCTTATGGCTAAGGGTTATACTCAAAAAGAAGGCGAGGATTTCTTTGATACTTATTCACCTGTTGCTAGATTAACCACTATTCGAGTATTACTTTCCCTGGCTGCCTCATATGGTTTTCTCATTCATCAAATGGATGTGAAGACAACTTTTCTTAATGGAGAGTTGGATGAGGAGATCTATATGGATCAGCCTGATGGGTTTGTAGTAAAAGGTGAAGAGCAAAAAGTGTGTAAGTTATTGAAATCTTTGTATGGCTTGAAACAAGCACCTAAACAATGGCATGAGAAGTTTGACACTACTTTAATTAGTGCAGGCTTTGCTGTTAATGAAACTGATAGGTGTGTGTATTATCGACATGGTGGGGGTCAATCTGTTATATTATGTTTATATGTTGATGATATTCTTATTTTTGGAACAAATATTGATGTTATTAATGAGGTCAAGTCTTTCCTATCAAAGAGCTTTGATATGAAAGATCTGTGTCAAGCTAATGTTATTTTGAACATTAAGCTGATTAAGGATGAGAGTGGGATTACTTTGTTGCAATCTCACTATGTTGAGAAGGTTTTGAGTCGCTTTGGCTTTATGGATAGTAAACCTTCTCCAACACCTTATGATCCCAGTGTGACTTTGAGAAAGAACAGAAAGTTTGCTAGAGACCAACTGAGATATTCTCAGATTATTGGTTCACTCATGTATCTTGCGAGCGCAACTAGACCAGGTATCTCATTTGCTGTGAGCAAGTTGAGTAAGTACATGTTCAACCCGGGTGATAATCATTGGCATGCACTTGAAAGAGTTTTGCGTTATCTCAAAGGTACAATGAGTTTTGGAATTCACTATTCTGGGCACCCAGCTGTGCTAGAGGGATATAGTGATGCAAACTGGATTTCTGATATTGATCAGATCTACGCCACTAGTGGGTATGTTTTTACCCTTGGAGGTGGTGCAGTGTCATGGAGGTCTTGTAAACAGACTATTTTGACTAAATCAACCATGGAAGCAGAACTTGCTGCTTTGGATACAGCTTCTGCAGAGGCAGAGTGGCTGCGTGAGCTCTTGTCTGACTTACCGGTGGTTGAAAAACCAATACCGGCTATCCTTATGAACTGTGATAATCAAACAGTGATCACGAAAGTGAACAGTGCTAGGGATAATGCGAAGTCAACAAGACACGTTAAAAGACGTTTGGAGTCTGTCAGGAAGTTGAGAAACTCCGGAGTAATAGCTGTGACTTATGTACAAACAGACAAAAACCTGGCAAATCCCTTTACAAAAGGGTTATCACGGAATGTGATAGAAATCGCATCAAGGGAGATGGGTATGAGACCCATATGAGTTTACAGTAGTAGTAACCCAACCTTTTTGATCGGAGATCCCGTGACTAAGGATCTGGGAAGAACAAGCTATTGGTAAACCGAGGAGAGTAATTTCTAAACCCTCTCTTTGTGAAGATGCAATACTCTCATTGCTATGAGGCACTGTATGGAAGGTTGGCAAAGACCTTAATATGTTCTATTGGCTTTTAAAAGCAAAGATGTTGTCCTACAGAGTATTCTTGAAATAACATACCTATATGAGCCATGACTGTTAAACGTCGCAGTCTATGAGATTAGGGTGATCTCTAGTAAGCTCATGAAGAGACCATGGAGTATGACGTATATGCTCCACCCACGGAGAAAGGCTATTGGCAGCCAGGTATTAGTTTAACCTTGAGTAAAACTTGCTTCACGCAAAACTTGCAATTCAAGGCATAGTCCATTGTTCAAGTTGTGAATAAGTGTAACTTGAGGTTATAGGCAGAAGTTCAACTTAACAGTCTCTGCTAAACACTAGTATATCAAACAGTAGCAGGAACAGGCAAATCTCTAAATGGGCATTTGAGATCTGGTGGGGGATTGTTAGAATTTATATGGGCTTGGCCCAATAATAATTCTGAAATTCCTAAATAAATCTCAAAGCCCATACATGTGTGTGCAAAGAGGGAAGTGGAACTCTTTAGTCCCACCTTGCTAGTGGAAGGGGAGGAGAACTTGCTTAAATATGGAAATTCTCTCCACTTTCTCAAGTCTAGTGTGAGAAGGAGAAAGAGAAGTCTACACGCGCGCTCCCTCGCCTCGCCTCGCCGGGCCGGGCGTGGCGTGGCGACTTGCGCGGGTGCGCGGCACCTGCGTGAATGGTCCGCCGAAATTCGGCTCCTCGCTTTGCGGGAGCGCGGTCTCCTTTTGCAGTTTTAGTTTTTGGTTTCTTGGCCTTCAAGTTGCAGAGTCCTAAACAGTTACGACTCAAGAGTCCTAAACCTATTTAGATCGTGATCGCGACACGAGGTCGGTTCAACAGGGCTATATAAGCAACCTATCGGCCACGCCAAAACGTATCTCTCAACACCTCTCGAGTTAGGGTTTGCCTCATATCGCTTTTGCGCTGCCGTCTAGTCGTCTCCAGTCCGTTCGCTTGTGTGCACCAGCGACCGGGCGAGCAGGTCTCCGGAACCCTCGTCTTTGCGATCCTGCACCGGGAGAAGGCGAATAAGGAAGCGCTCATCGCGCGACTGCTCTCGTCTTCAACAACGGGTCGTCTACCGTCCAAGTCAGGCGGCGCTGCGTCAAGACGTACTCGTCGTCAACTGCTCCGAGCTCTTCCTCCAGCTCTCATCGAGGATCGTCCAGCACCGACTCCGCCACCGTCTTCTCCAGCAACAGAAAGGTACGCCGTTCGTAATCTAATGTCTATGCTTATACCAGATCTTATGCTTTTGTTCTTGCTTTTTAATCTATCTGGTGTACGAGCTATGTTTACACCGGTTGTCATGTATGAGATCATGTTATGCATGTTTTGCTATGCTAGTAAATAATACAATCTGAGATATCTAGATCATCAATTTGTCATGATTTATATTATGGTTTTAATCTGGAAATTGCGTATTCTTTTAACAATATATACCCTACGTGATTATAATAATTTAACTGAGCAGGTTTCTTGGTACAACTTGACCATGCAGTAGTCATGCACCCAATATCGAATTTTCGAGTCATGGAAAATGCTCCTCTAGTGATATGTGAGGCGACTATCGATAGCATATATGAGATGACGAAATCGTCAACCTCACCGGCTAGATCTTCTCCTCTAAACTTTAGAGCTCTAAAAGCTTTAGAGCACTTTAGCATAGTTTTAAGCTCTAAAACTCTAATGTGAGGTGGGCTAATGTTTATACCTAACCTTAAACAACTTGTTTGGGACTTTAACTCTAATAAAGTTTATAGCGTGGATCTAAACAGACTCTTATTAGTTTTCTTGGCGTTTACATCAAGAGCGTAAAGTGTAGTTCAATTTTACAGACTATTATTGCTAGGTTGGTGGCAACGTACGTACGGTTTTCGTACTACTACGACCCACAATGGTTTGTCCACGTGCACGGTGGCCATTTTTCAGGGGACAGAAAGAAAGAAACGTACTGCCAGTACGCACTACTTTCCAAAGTGCAGAAAAAGGACCTAGCTTGTTGGCTGCCAGCAGAGAAAAGAAAATAAACCCTCGGTCCTCCTTCAGGGTCTTCAGGCTTGAGCCTTGACACACTGCTGCGCAACAGTTTGCAGCCATCTCTCCCGCGTCCATCTATCCAAGGTGCATCCATCCACACATGCATTTCCCTGGAAAAAGGGCGCGCGAGGATGGAGCCCCGAAGCGAAAGGACGACGCAGCGGCTGTCTGAAACTGAGCCTTGGAAAATCTGTCGCAGCGACTGCATATATATCGTGTGATCGATGATTCTCAAGTCAGGAGCACCAAACATTCCGTGACTAATTAGCTCGCCAGATTCCATCAAGCCACAGCCACAAGTTGTACTACTAATATTATAACAGAGATCGAAGACTCGAAGTTACTGGGAAGCTAAAGCCCACGTATATATAAAAAGTGACAGCAGGGCGGGCGTGCCTGAATGAATAAAGCAATGCAAGTTGCTAATAAATACTGATCAATGAACTATATACTTATAAAGCAATGCAAGTTGCGAGCTAAATACTAGCATGTGCGTGGCGGTATACATGCAGAGAAGTATGAAAATCTAGCATGCAAAAAAAAAATATTCCAAGACCTGGATGATGCTTCTCCACACAGCAAGATAGTAGCTCTCAGGAGATAAGATCGATGAAAATGTTAAGGGTCTCTTTCGTACAGCTCATAACAGCTTTACTCATGAAGCTGTTTTATTCCTCCCCTCACAAAACTATAAGCTGAGTGAAGCTGCAAAAAAAGTAGTTTTTCACATCTTACACCTTCATTTCTCTCTCTCAACCATGGATGAAGTTGTTGGTGAAGCTGTTTTGTCAAACATTTTTTTTCAAAACAGTTCATCAGCTTCATCGAGTAAGTTGCTCATGAAGCTATTTTCTAAAAAAAACAAATTCAATAATGAAACTGAGTTGTACCAAATAATGGGGCCTAAGTAGCATTATCATTGGTTAGTAGTAGTAGTATCTTATGCAGTAACGCATTGTATTCGCTGGTCGAAAACACCTGCCACTTTGGCCACAATTAGGGTTGAGGAATCGTCAGGCCACATGCATATGCATGGTCTGCAAAAATCCTGCCATAGTTGTGTTCCTGTGTGCTAGCTCTGCTCTTCGTCTTATTCATTCAGATGCATTCAGAAGCTTGCAGACAAAATATTTTGCATCTCTTACTTGAGCAGCAGAAGAGGAAATAAATAAAGGCACGGCACCAGCATATGCTAGTGGAACTGGAACCTTCCCCGCTCTCTCCAGATAGAATAGATCGAACAGCTAGCTGGCATTTGGGCAATCTCTCGGAGAACATTTGGATTCACTAGCTAGCCTTCACTGCTAGCTTTGGTAAAAACCATGGATTGGACAGTTTGAAAACATATACAAATCAACAACCTGGGCAAATAACATCTATAGATTCTGCCACTAGTGTGAGGGGTATCTGCGCGCTATGAATAATCCATCCAATCATCGCAGTTCTTAACGGGTGGGTGTTTTATTTTTCTTTTACATATTGGAGACAGATTATATATTCCAAGCAACTGTCGCAATGCGGCGGGTCCTTGTTTTTTTTCTTCTTTCCTTTGAAATCCGGTGAATCCGTCTCTCACGTTGGATGATCAATCACTGGCCTTGTTCTTATCTACCAAAAGTGTCATTTGCCATGAAGGAAAAGGAATGAAAGGGAAGGCTCGTTCGCCAGGAGCAGCACGCAGGAGGATTTGATGCTCTCTACCCCCACAGGCCACAGGGAGTTCTTTTCCACGGAACAAAGAAAGAAAGGACGAGAGTTCAGAGACAGGTTTGTGTGACCTGTATAATCTGCCGGGAAAATTGAATCTAGCTTGCAGGGTCAAATTATTTGGGTCTACACGGATTCATTTTCCTTGTAAAAAAGATTAGGAATTGCGAGATTCCTGCTTGATACCAGTACTGTGGGAACAGGAATAATTCTAGGTCTTTTACATCGTGTCCTCGATCATGTTTTCAGATTAAAATTTGAATTTGAAAAGAGTAACATGTTCGAGCGAGAGAAAAAAAATGAAAAGAGAAACAGAGGTCAGGAATTCCGAATCCAAGGTCTTATTACATCCTTATGTCTGTTTGCATGCGTGGTAGTAATTAAGGTTCATTTCACAGGGTACGCCTTAAATAACAGCTATGGGTGGTGGTAATCTGCAGAAAAATGATGAGTTGCTGGTATCTCAGCCATGTACGTGTTGTGTTGCTACCGTGAAAAAGAAAATAATAACCAGGGCATCACACACATTAATTAGTTGGCAATTGGCATGATGATGATATGATAGCTAGTATGCCTAGCTGCATGCATATATAGTACTAAAATTAAAGGTACCATCGCTCTACCTTCTAAGAAACTACATATTTCTGATATGATATATACGTGCCATTTGTTATGTTGAGTTAGATACCAGCGCGCTGTACGTTTGCCTTTTTCTTTCCAATTTTTCTCAAAAGAAATCAACTTAACAGCTGTTTTTGCTTTCTTAAAAAGAATTAAGAAAGTTATTAGATGTGACAACTGTGTTCGATAACCATGCATGCATGAGAACAAATTAAAAGGTGGTATATATCAGGTGTTGTCCACACTCACAGCACTTGTTTTAGTTTGTATGTGTGCAATCAAAATTAAGTATATATACTTGGGCTAGAAATTCTCATTTTCCTTTGTATTTTTAAAAAAATAAACGCTCATATATAATGGGTAGCAAAGGAGATTTTTTTCCTTGAGAAATTAGAAAAATATCTGTAGACTGATCTAGGCGTGTGATGATATATCATGAGAACAAAAGATGGTATATATATATCATGAGAACAAAAGATGGTATATCAGGTGTTGTGCACACAATACTTGTTTTCAGTTTGTATATGTGCAATTAAAACTAATAAGTATATACTTGGGCGAAGAAATTATCGTTTTCCTGTATTTTTTTTTTTTAAAAAAATAAATTTTCATAATGGGTAGGAAGGAACATTTTTTCCTTGACGAAGAAAAGAAAATGAAAAATATCTGCAGGCTGATCTCTAGGTAGGTGGCTTGGCTTGCTACCGATGAGCAGCGAATCATGATGTTCCAGCATAGTAGCTAGCGACTCGATCGGTGTAGCATGATGGCATGGGATCGAGGACAGGAAGGGACTGATAAAAAGCAGGAATTGAAATGACACTCCTTGGCTTTTGCACAAAGGGTTGAAAGCTGAAATGACTCATAATCAGCTCTAGGAATGAGATTTGTGAAAGGATTTGCATTGAACGTACTGTCGGATGATGCATGCATGCCGTTGCCGTGGAGCTATCTTTCACTGCAGAAGCAGCTAGAGAGATGAACTGTACCTGATTGAAACACATGCGCGCATATCACTATATGACACTAGATGAGCTAACTTGTGTCAGTGAAGAGAGAGATAATTAATACATTATACTCGATATGGAGATGAGAGTATTATTTGAATCGCAGGAAGCATTTGAAGAATTCGAGCCAAAAACCAAAGCAAACGCATTTACATATACTCGATCTCTTGACAAGTTGACGACATATGTGTATGGAACAAATTTACATATATATACTACACAATCTAGACTAACCCCTGGATTATTCATTATTAGCTGCAGCTAGCTGTCGATGGTCCTAATATAATAGAGAGAAAACCGAATGGAGAGGAAGAGGAAGAAGAAGAAGAAGAAGAAGAAGAAGAAATTTAGTAGTAGTAGAAATTAAACAAGTGGAAGTAGGGATGGCAGGAAGGCATGACCGATTGGATTTGGATCCACCAAAAACAAGACATCACTCTACTGATAGAACTCTTTCTTCATGCACGAACGTCTCTGGGATGCTTAATTTGCTTGCACGAACGTCGTGCGTCAGTCTCATCTCATCAGCTCATAGCAGGCGCCTGCTGCTGCTGCTGGTCGGCGGCGCAGTCGGTGCAGACGACGCCGGACTGGTGGCGGTGGAACTTGGCGATGTAGATGGCGGCCCTGCTGTCGACGTCCCAGTCCCACTCGCCGCCGTCGTCGTCGCTGGGCCACACCCTCCTGACCCTCCTCTCGCCGCCGTCGCCGCCGTAGCCGCCGGCCGCGTCGTCGCCCGCCGACCCCGACGAAGAGAAGCAGCTGCCCATCTCCCTCCGCGCTGTGGCTCCTCGGCCCTCGGGTACTTGTCGGCAGTTGGCACGCCCTGCCTGCCTGGTGACTCTGCTGGTCCGGTGGAGCGCGAGGGCGACGGAGAAGCCGGAGCGGAGCTGATCACGAGCTGCTGCTGGTGTTGCTTGGCTTGCTTCCGATCGATCGATATGATGCCGGGGGTGGGTTGGCGCGCGCGCAATTTATAGCGGGGGTCGGGGTCTTGGCTTTGGCTGGCGAGGGACGGTTGGTGCTGCGGTGGGCACGCGGCACCGGCGCATTGGCTCTCACAGTCTCAGCGCAGCGGCCAGCGGGTGGCGTGGTGTCGGAGCGTGCTCTGTGCTCTGTGCTCTGTGCTCTGTGCAGGTCCGACGACGAGACGACGGAGCGCGCGGAATCGGGAGGATTCCGGCCGCGCAAGTTGGCGGGCGGTTTGGACGGTGGGGATGGGCCGAGACCGAGACCGAGACCGAGAGCGAGCGAGGCCCACACCGCACCGCAGCACCCTCCTCACCCGCACCGCACGCGCCATGGGATGGGAATGGCCGCCGTCGAATGGAATTGGGATGGGACTGTACTGTACACTGTAGCGCACAGCACACAGCACCTGGCGTTCCTTTTTACAGTACTCGCATGATGATGAGTTGACTTGTACTAAGCTTGATCTTTGATCGTAGTAGTTTTAAAATATCTCGCTACAACTGTCGCTATAACCCGTTACCGCCTTTAAAGCAGGGTATTTAGCCGCTACATCCCACTACCCTCGTTATATATATATATATAGCTCCGTTATTAGCCGTTTTAGAGACATGCCGCTAATATCTTAGCTCGTTATTTAAAACGTTGTCTTTTACTGCGAACACAAGGTTGATATATGTGCCCCTGTGGTTCAACCTTGTGATGAGTGATTGATCAACAAGCTCACATTTTGGCGTGAGTGGACGACATGTCTTTTGGTTGTGTTGGTGTGTAGGTGCGGAGCTCGGAGACAACGGTCGATGGTGAGGTGAAAGTTAAGTAGAGTCGTGTCGTACCGATGGACCGGGAGGGACGAAGGGTGGGCGTGATGCTTGGACTGAGGGGCTAAGAGGTCGGAGGACCGGTTGCGATAGCTGGTACGTGACATCAACAAACAAGAGTACATGAGGATGAAGACGGCATCGGTCAAGTCAAGACGGAAGCAGGCGATGGCGTCGTGACACCTGGCGGAGGCTGGACACGGGCTTGCATGAGAGATGCAAGTGTCTTCGGTCGAGTCATGAAGGAAGACGAAGGCGTCGTGCTTGGCGGAGGCTGGACATGCATTCGTCGACATCGGTGTCGGCGGACGGGGCGTAGCTCCTACGCTCCTTCTACGGCGCTGGTTTGGTGGTAGAGTCTTGAAAAACCATCGGCAATAGTTTCTAGGTTTGGGCCTCAAAACCTGAGGTGATCGGTTTCTGAGTTTGGGCCTCAAAAATCAAGCTGACGGGTTTGTCGGTTTGAGCCTCAAAACCCGGTGGAAGAGGAGGAATGGTGCCGTCGAGGCTTGCGTCAAGGCGAAACTAGCGGTGAGAAGGCTCGTGACCATCGGGGTGGCACGTGACAGCGTCGTGAGGCTTGTGTTGCAACGAAGATAATGATGAGGAAGGCGTGAGACCGTCAATGAAGAAAACCTGCAGAGTAGTACTGGAATGCCCCTGGGTTAGCTAGTTCGCTCTTTGTATCCTAGGGGTAGAAAGTGGTACTATGTAATAGGCTCTAAATAAGGGATGACACCCCTCATCCATCTTCATTACTTCAGACTGCTATTTTCCACTTTGTCTATTAGGGTTTTTCTTCCTCGTAGTTATTGTTGTGATCTGCAGAGAAATCATTCCTCTGTGTACTTGGATTATATAGGAAAGGAGACCATAATCACTTTGTAGCCTTGTTGGCTATTCTGTTGAAATCGTTTTGTTTGATTTTTATTCTTCGCGTTCTTGTTCTTCCCTCTAGCTCTTTCACGAGATCTTTTGATTCAAGAGATAATTGTTATTCCGGTTGAACCGCCTTGTGCTTTGTTATGAGAGACATCTTTTCACCGAAGGACGAATTCTTATAATTACTCACGATCACATAGATCAAACGGATTTCGTTTTTGGATCTAAATTTTTCCCTTTTGTACGAGATCTACAATTCATAAATTTCTAGTTGGGTTCGAGCCATGATCTCTTAGAGATAGCTCACCAACATAGTTGTGATCATCTATACAAAATTTGGTGAAGTTTGAAGTTGATTTGACTGAGTAGATCGATTTTGTGTTTGAATCGGGGCTGCTTTTGGGCTTATCGGACGATACTACGTTACTGTGACCAAACGCAACAGCAACCGCTACGGTGCATCAGGTCCTATAGTAGCTGCTACAGTGATATTGTCCGGACCCGACGCTATAGTGCGACCGGACGCAACGCTTTTATTGTTCATGTGTTCGGTGCTATAGTGACCAGACGCTACAGTGACATTGGTCAGATGCTACAGTGCTGCTACAATACCCCGGCCGCTACAGTACAGTGACCGGACGCTGCAGTGCTACTACAGTGCAAAAAGTGTTCAGTCAGTGTTGTTTCCAAGTTGTTTTATCTGTAGTTTTTACGTTTGAGCTCCAATTTGAGTTTTATTTTTGTGTTGGTTTTCTAACTTTGTAAGGAACTTTGTAAAGTACTTTTGTTACCCATTGGCTCAAGTATTTTTAGTTGGACATAGTGCTTCATTTTCGAAGCTCCAGTTTTAGTGGTATGCTTGGTTGATTGCTTGTGTGGTGTCCGTTGTGTTCCAGAGAACATCCACCCAATTATTTGGGTCATGGACATCGCAGTTTGTGATCTTTGTTTGAGGTTTTGAAATTGGGACAACGGTTAGATAATTTCTGAAATAAAAAATTGAGGGTCGCCATTTTCGGTGCTTCATTTACCGACCGATGGAGGGATGAAAACCCATGCGTTTGCTGGGTGCTGCACAACACAAACGATGATAATTTCTGACGGATGAATCCTGTTCATGATCCAGAGTTTTCTAGACTACTCTCTTTGTGCATGTTGAGGGCAGCCACAGCCACCCACGAACCACAGTGTCAGTTCAATCCGTTCAGTGTTCACTCTCGGTCTCGGCCCCCAGGTGTTCCAACTTGTTGTTCACCAAATTCAACAAGCTACCAGATGCATGCATGCATGAATCTTTTTCCTGAACCTCGATCGCTCCACCTCCAAGTGGGAGATTATTTGTTGCAGGAAAACATTGGATGGTCGAATCCATCCCTACCTACCTACTACAAAGAGGGGAGGCATGCACACAGCTTGCTGGTCCTCACAGGCTACTCGATCACATGCACACAATTTTCACCCCCTAATGGCCTAATGCCTATTACCTACTGCCAGTCTATCACCAGTCACTTTCCCTCCCTCCTTTGACTGGCCAATTGGCGGCTCTGTCTGAATTCTGATCGCCCGTTCAGTGAAAACAACACAACCTCTTGCAGCTCAATGTGATGCACGTAGGTAGGTAGGTAGACTACACTACTGTAAAAATCTCAGTTGCCAAAGAGGATTCTCTCTTCAACTTCTCCAGTTGTTCTCGGAACAAATCTAGCTGTCCAGCAATGAACCCCTCTCAGTCTGTCAGATAAGAGTTTCCATGAATATATTATTGCCAATCATATAGGAGGAGAACAATATATATACAAGCTTTCACAGCGGTTCATATGGTGTGCAGAACATTATATTGTCTGAATGTAATATATATATATATATAGCAGCTTCAGATAAGGAAAGAGAGGGAAGGGAATGGAGGGAGGGGCTGTTCAGATAAGGAAAGCTTATGGGGATAAGCCAGCATCTCAGAGTCACTAATACGTTCAGTCACTTCATCCATTATGACCATTTTTCTAAGCAGGCCGTCGCCAAGATCTTTTCACCTCGGGGATCGGGATGCATTATATTCTATCCTGTACAAGAGTAGAGAAGCCCCAGAGAAGCAAACCGTGATTTGCACGCAATTCCGTGATCTCCGCATTGCGCCCATAATCAGAATTCCGCGCAAAAACAATTCATGTCATGATCAAAGTAGCGGGCATTCACACGCCGCTCCAATAATCTACCATTTTTCGGTGCCGAACAAGTAGACTCTCATGCGCAAGTTTCTTTCTTGCAACGACTCCCTTTAGCTACAAAGCCTATATATATATACCACGTATGTCCCCGCCGCGTATCTGTAATAGTAAATTCTGTATATACCAGTAGTATATAACAGTTCAAGATTACTGACTAATATGAGGACCAGTCAAAAAGGGCATGCATTATTATGCCATCTAAAAGCGATTCTAATTCTACTCACGTAAAAAGATCGATCTCTCGAATGCACAGTTCAGTGCAAGCTGCACTGTGCTGCTTCCTAGTTCCTACAGGCCACAGCTCCCAGTGCCCACAGCTGGGCTTTGCCCATGCCTTGCCATGCATCTCTATCTCTAGAGAGGAAAGGGAAGCTGCAAGCTGCAAGATCTCTTCATTAGTTTTTGTTTCCCTGTCGATCTCTCGATGCTGCTTTTAGTTTAGTCCCTGCCGTACATGTATGTAATGCGCTCTTGCTGTAATCACAACATGGCGCGTCGATCATATATAACAAGCTGGAATTTTAGGCGGAATCCTAATGATGGGCAGAGATCGAGGTTCAGAGGGCTGTTAGGCGAGGAGCTAGCTACAAATATACGAATTTAGTTGTAAAAGATATGTTTGGGTCCTAATCGCTGCTAAACTAATTTGATTCTCGACCGGTGCAGTAAAGCTGCATATCATCCACTACTAGAGAACAGGCCTTTGGACGATCTTTCAATTGAGCTTTAGCCTCGGTAAAAAATTGCGTCCGGGGCTAAAGACCTTTAGTCCCGGTTGGTAACACCAACCGGGGCTAAAGGTGAATCTTTAGTCCCGGTTGGTATTATCAACCTTTAGTCCCGGTTGGTAATACCAACCGGGGCTAAAGGGTGAACCTTTAGCCCCGGTTGGTGTTACCAACCGGGACTAAAGGTCCTTTTAGCCCCGGTTGGTGTTACCAACCGGGGCTAAAGGCCCTTCCCGAGTGGATTCAAAAGGAAAACATCCAGAACTACATCACGTGGGTTGTGTAGCTCAGTTGGTAGGCGTGCCTGAGGCGAGAGGTGCTGAGTTCGAATCTCACAAATGTGTACATTTATTTTTTCTCGTGGGAGCCTTTAGCCCCGGTTGGGAAGGCCCGGGACTAAAGGTCCCAACCTTTAGTCCCGGATTGCTAGCCCCGGTTGGAAAACCGGGGGCTAAAGCCCCTTCCCAACCGGGGCTAAAGGCCGATTCTGTAGTAGTGATCGATCAGTTCTTTTATGGACGTGTTTATTATATATATATATATGTGTGTGTGTCCATCGATCAATTTCTTTTTTGTGTGTATGTTTTGTGTCCAAGTGTCATTGGGAGATTTTGCCAGAATATGAATCCTGGCACAGGAGTGTTAGATGGCTTCTAAAGGAAGGCACATGAGCCGTGTGTGTGTTATTGTGTTAAGATAATCCTAGCTAGCTCGACCTTAATTTGCGGCTGAGATTTTCATATGCTAAAGATTTACCTCTTTTGATCAAGCTAATAATATTAATTTACGACCTATTTAACCTTTCATGTGAACCAAACACACACACAAAGAATAACATAATCCGACAAATGGTAACTACTTGTGCATATATAGAACCTAGCTAGCTAGAAATAAAGCATGTGATATATCCAATTTAAGAGAGATGTCTCTGTTGGATAGTGCGTGCAGAAGATAGTGATATTGATCGATAAAGAAAGCATATTATGATTAGCAAGTTTTAATGTGCTCGAGATTTCTTTTGATCCGATCTGTTGGCTAATGCATCAACGTCGTAGCGTATATATAGCAGTTGGAACGCAACCTAATTAATTATATAGAGGAACACCTAGATGTGTAGGCACGCAACATCGATCAATGTTGAATGGCATATATACACACATCATGAAAGGCAAAACAGTGGTAATTTTTTTTTTGTGTGTGTGTCACACCGTACCTACATATATCATCATCTGGTTTAATGGATAAGCTCTTATTAAAGCCATACATATTGTCGCGCTAGCACACATACCGTACGAGTAAGTGATTTGACACAAGTTACTGCAAATACAAAGATTGCCTTTTATAAAAGAGTGTTCCATTCAGTTCAGTGAGCCCTTTTCCGGCTGGCCAGTTACCTGACGAGCTTCACTTGTACTACTGCTCCTGCTCTTGTAAAGCCTCCTCTCTTTTTTCCCGCTTTATGCCCTTCCATCTAATCAACGGCAGCTTTCTCTTTTTTTTTTTTTTTTACATACACCAATTGCAAGTTTAACCTTGGGGCGGGCAGGCAGGAAGGCAGGCAGTATAGGGCCTAATATATTCCCCCTGCGCGTAGAGTCGGAACCGTTTGGGGTCTTTTTCTGTCCTGCTTTCTGCAAAGGCAGGTCGCATGAATTTATTCTGCTGGAGACTCCGGCCAGAGGTTTAGAGCCATCGGCGCAAGAGTGCGGCCACCAAGAACTACGGCTGGAATTTCTGTTGGAGGTTTGGAGCCATCGGCGTTGCAGTAGTAGTGCGGCCACCAAGAGCCACCAAGAACCACCAAAGGCTGGAATTTCGACGGCTAGTGTCTGCTAATCCATGACCACTGAAATGCAGATTCAGAAGACATCGATTCACGACGGATTTCTCGTGCACCTTTAATTCCTTTTCCTGATACACCGCATCAAAATGTACCCTGCTGCTGGTTACTGTAAACAATCACGGGTGTAGAATGATGTGTTTCTGTCTGTCGTTCTGTTGCAAATTCATGGATGGAAGGTCATCATATGCTTTCAGGCAGGCCGCCGCAGGCATCTCCTGACCTTTGACAGCAGCTTCTTCCCAACTCAGATGCTTGCTACAAAGTTGCAGCAGCAAGCTACGAGTTAGCATAGCCCCAGTATTTGCAGTGTGTATCTCACATCGTACATGCAGCATTTCAGCCAGGCAATGGGCATAAGTTGGTGAAGCCAGATTAAAAAAAAACAATAGCACAACCCAAATCTGAGTTCCCAACAGGCCTACTCTATTATTAAACAAAAAATTATGCACCAGAAGCATCACGATACATGTTTACAGAGATAATCTTTTTACCGACTGTAACAGATTCCTCTGGCATCTCCGAACAGTTAAACAACAAGGTTTCAGTACCTACGGAAAGGATTTGGACTCGGTGTACAAAGCTCTCTTTTGAAAGTAGCCAAGTATTATAAATTTGCCGCAAATTTATTTACGCCCGTGAGGAGCTTCATAATTGCCAGCATTAGCGCCTGCTCGCCCAGATCCATAGGCTGGAGGCTGTGCAGACAACCCATAGGGAGAGGACCCCTGCACAGCAGTGAAGGGAGATTGTGACTGGGCTAGACTGAAGGATGATGGTAGCTGTGTGTGCCCATACGGAGATGGTGCCTGTGTTTGTCCATATGATGGTTGCGCCTGAGCTGAGCCATAGGGACGCACTGCTGCTGCACCGTAGGATGTGTTTGACCCTGATGCGTAAGATGGTGGAACCTGTACAGATCCATAGGTCGATGCAGATTGTCCCCATGCATATGGAGCTGTTGTTGCCTGATTGGCGCCGTAGTAACCAGCAAGGCCACCATGAGCCGCTGTAGCTGACGCCTGTCCACTTACATGTGACTTTGAACCATCATACGCAGAACCCTTCAGAGCGTCAAAGCCAGTGGCACCCCTTGATGCATCATGGGTAACAGTTTTTGAAGAACTGAAATTAGCAATATGAGAACCATCATACGCATTGCCTCTTGATGGATCAAATCCAGAACGAAGACCAGTCCCTCCAGGGCTTCCACTTAAGGGATCTGCCAGGCCAGTAGGAGTTGTCCTTGCCTGAATTAACATCAAAATCATATAGTTATCACTAGACTAGATAAAGATGAATCCAAACAGAGTTACAATAAGCTGAGAACAGGGGGCACTGGAAATGGTATACTAATTACTTTGTGATCCATTTTCTACACAGCAAGATAGCATCCATTAACTTCATGCCACAAAAAGGTAGAAAGAGAGAGAATCAAGGCAACCAACTATGTAGTCCAGTGCAAGTTATTCTGCATCTGTTATCAGCAATTGGTTGACTAACCAATGTGAGAACAGGGGGGGCATCCAAATCACAGATTCAATCAATCAATAATAGCAGTAACACACAATGTACTATGCACACTAGACTCTTGACATGGCGGGTATGTGCCATCTTTAAACTATCTGGCATACTTTTGTATAGCTCTATCAAATGTTATTAGACATGCAAAACAAGATGGTCAGATCGTGTAAAATTTGCTGATTTAATGAACTATGAGTCTATGAGAGCTGAAAATTTTGATCATCCGATCATCCTTCATATAAAGCATTGTCCATAAAGAGCAAGTAACTGCATATTAAGGTGGAGAAAGAATTTCCGTAAGTTTTACTAGGTTGCCTAAATGACATGTTTGAGGCGGCACTGGAGGGTGGTGGTGTGTGTCAGTGTGTCACAGCAGGAGGCACTGGCAGGAGCAGGATGCTCAGGAGATGGCGGCGAGGATCTAAGAGTGAGGGTGAATGCCCAAATGGGGAACGGGATGGAATAAATGAACAGAGCATGGTTTTTATGGCAGCAAGGTGAGACACTCAATTGAGTCGACTAGGCGACGCCTAGGCGATCATAAGGTGAGGCAAGGCGACGCCTTATCATTCTAAGAAATAGAAAAATAGCAGCAGGGAATAGGCAAGGACAAGAGAAAAAAAGGAAAAAAAAAAGAAAAACCAGAAAAGGGCAAATGTAAAGAGAAGTGCTTGGCCCAGCCCACTAGGCAGCCCACGAGTGCCCTCTTGTACTTATCCCTTCTCTGTTTCTTCTTCACACCACCTGGGAGCTCTTTGCTTCTCCTTCACACAGGCGTCACCACATCTCCCTCCTTCACACAGGCGCTGCGCCTGTGCTCCTTCACACAGGCGCAGCACCGCTGCATCTCCTTCACACAGGCGCAGCGCCGCCGCATCTCCTCCCTCATGGCTCACGCTCACGCAGACGCAGATGCAGCACCGCCCTCTCCCCTTCGCGCTGCTCTTGGCTGTGCACTCTGCCTGCCGTCCGCTCCTTCCCTACCTCTTGCTGCTGCTCCCTCAGATCCCCATCTCCATCAACCGCCGCCTCTGTCACAGATGACCCAGGCGGCGCCAGATTTGGTGGGGATGAGCGAGTAGGCAGCTGTCTGGGAGCTCTCTGCTTCTTCACGCCGCCTGGGAGCTCTCTTGCTACTTTTGGCTAGGCGTTAGGTACGCCTTACTCCCTGCGAGCGCCTTGTCGCCTAGGCAACGACTTAAAAACCATGGAACAGAGGAATGAGGCATTGAACTTAGATGAAGCATGCTCATTTGTTGGAAACTTTGCATTGTTAGACAACAAGAGAACAATGAGTGGTTGGACTCCTAGGTTGAGAATGGACCCTCTTGAATTTCATGTCCTAAAGTGCGGATAAGGACACCTCAACTTCAATTTAAGCAGGCACCATGATACTAAAGGCATTAAGGTAGAAATTAAATTATCAAAGAATCTTTACAACAAAAGGGCTCAACTGCAATTTGATGAACATATTTTCTGATATTGAGGAAACACTTAAGTAAATGCTGTCTGTAGTGGCACATAATCATGATCACAATGGTAGGACATATTTATGGTTTGTTTGGTAGAGATCCAGATTTTCCAAGAAACGTTTCAGTTTCAGATTAGTTTCTCCTCAAAAACATTTCTCAGTGAATCAGAATCACTTTTTAAATAGTTTGGCAAGTTGCCCAGATTTGGATTCTCTGAAGTGAGGATGTTGGTTAAATTGACTGATGTACCCCTTTACAAATGCTTCCAATTATATAACAAACAAAAAAATGCACACAATAACCAAATCCTATCAGGTCACAGATTAATCTGATCATCATCTGCGACAGACATGAGAATTGGTAGAGTTAATTTAACAGTGGAAAAGGCAGTAAATATGAGTGAAGTCTAAGGGGGAGGTGGAAACAGAGGGACCGTTTCTCATGTGAAACCAGCTTTGGGCCATTTCTTGGTGCTTTGTGAAATGAAACGTACAGTAGAAAACTATTTGTCAGCGATTCTGGTGTAACTAGAATGAAACGGGTTTCAGAATCGCTAACAAACGGCCTCTTTAAGCGAACAGACATTTCACAACTTTTAAGCTAGGAAGTAAAGAACTAAAGATGTTCATGGCTCACCTGTGCACTTCCATAGCCACTATCATAAGCAATTTGTCCAACTGAAAGATGACTAGATATACCATCGGCCTTTTGGGTGGTGTTATTGTAGAAAAAACCTACACATACAAATGTTTCATGGTGAAAATACAACAACAACAACCAAGCCTCTTAGTCCCAAACAAGTTGGGGTAGGCTAGAGTTGAAACCCAACAAGAGACCCTAGTCACGGTTCAGGCACGTCAATGGTTGCTCTCCATGCATTTCTATCCAAACACAAATGTTTCATGGTGAAAATACATGAAATAAAAAATCTAGTCCCTACAGATGCAACATATAGAGTAATAAAGGAAATAACTGATAAACAACAAAACACCATACCACTTTTCTCAAGATTAGATGTGTCCCTCAACTCAGCGCGAAGTTTTTCAAGCTCCGAAACCATGGAGTCATAATTCCTCTTCATTGTCTGCAAGGACTCGGAGTGATCCACCCTGAGTTTCCTTTCGTAATCATACGTATTCCTGAAATATAAATAATGCATGCAAAGGTGAAGCCAATCACATATTGAACAGTATACATGCTAATGCTAAAGGGTAAACACAGCATCCGCCACAGACCTAAGGTGCTGATTTTCTTGCCTTGCAACATCCCGTTCAGACACGAGCGCCGGAAGCTGCTGCGCCTCACCAAGATTCCTCTGCAGGTCCTTGCTCAGCTTCTGCACGTCTGCCATGATGTTCTGCCTCACAGCCACAAGGTTCTGTGCCTCA
Organism: Coix lacryma-jobi var. lacryma-jobi; assembly: GCA_009763385.1. NCBI lineage: Eukaryota > Viridiplantae > Streptophyta > Magnoliopsida > Poales > Poaceae > Coix > Coix lacryma-jobi. The sequence goes on along the minus strand of CM019822.1, from coordinate 173,489,346 downwards.
GCGTGCGCCTGCTGCAGGTCCACCTTCAGGGACTCGCAGGCCTTCAGGTCGGCCTCCATCTTCGCAACCTTGTCAAGGAGGCCCCTCATCTCCTGCTCCTCGGCAGCTTTCGCAGCCTCCCCATGCGCCTGCAGCCTCTGCAACTCCTGCTGCGCCGCGGCCAGCTCCTTCCTCAGCGACGCGTGGCTCAGAGCAAGCCGGTCGTTCTCCACGGCCAACTTCTGCATCTCTCCGCGCTGTGCCACAAGCTTCTGCTCCAGGACCTCCGGTGGGGGCAACGGAGGCAGCATGTCGTAGGGGAACGAACCGGGCCCATGCCCCGGCGGCGGTAGGTGCATCCCCGCCATCCCCGGCCCCGGCGGCCCGTACGGGTCACGGACCTCCCGATGCATCATCATCCCATGTGCCGTGGGAACTGGACCCTGCCCGTGGCTGGGTCCAGGGCCGGGGAGTGACCGGTGGTGGTAAGGGGGCAGGCCGGCGGCAGGCTTAACGCGGGGCATAGGGTTCGACTCCGACTCGATCCCCAAATCTTGTTCCGGAAAATAATTCTGCACGAACACCTAGGGCACCGATTCTCTTCTGGCGTCAACTCGGGTTCAGCTTCCGCGATGGAGAAGACGAACCTAGTCGAACCATGGATCGATGAAAGGGCTGGAATAGTAGTAGGGCACGAATCCGTAAATGAAGAGTGAGATTTGGATTCGATCCAGAACGAAGCAAACTCGGTACAGCAAAAATCAGGGTTACTTACGAGCAAAGGAAGGAACGGACCAAGGTCAGATGGATGCCCGCCCCACGGTGGTCCAGTACCCGCAGAGGCGGGGAGGAGGGTGGGGACGGTCAGATTCCGGCGAAAGGAGAACTGGCCTGCTGTGCCCCGTCGCCGACGGTGAGTTTGGGGGATAAATCAGAGACGAGGAAGGATATAGTCAAGCGAAAACGGGTCTTCTGTCAAGTCTTTTTTGAGACCAGTCAGGGCCTGTTTGGTTGGTGACGGTAACTTGCCACGCCTGACCTTCGGCAAACTGTGGCTGCCACAGAAAGTGTGGCGAGCAAAATTGAAGCCACACTTGTGGCAAAGTTTGGCACGAAAATGAGTCTATGATGTGTGGGGCATGGTTCTGAGAAAGTGTGGCGTGCCATAGCTGTGGCAGTGAACCAAACGACTGCCAGAAAAACTGTGGCACGACGAATCTGTGGCATGGCAAATTCTGGTCACCAACCAAACGGAAAAGAATCTGAAAAGACAAGTTTTTCTTTTAACAAAAAACAAGTTTATAATCTTGGCATCATGTGTATTAGAATAAATTAGAATGAAAAATTCATTAATTTTCACTCAAGTGCAACCAAATAAACCCTCACGTATGTATAAACCACACTCAGGGCGTGTTCGTTTTCCGAGGAAAACAATTGGTCTGTCACATCGAATGTTGCGGCACTAATTTACTCTATTAAAAATAAATTAATTATAAAACCTAATTACACCGTCATATGCTAATTAACAAGATGAATTTATTAAAGTAAATTAATCTATCATTAGTGAATGTTTACTGTAACACAACATTGTTAAATCATGAACTAATTAAGTTTAATAGATTCGTCTTGTGAATTACTCCCTCCGTCCATAAAAACATGCAATTCTAGCACAGTGTCATGGTTTAGTATCTCTAGTTTGATTAATTATAAATAAAAATATATTAATATTTATGATATGAAATAAATATCATTAGATTCGTTACGAAATGTATTATTTTAATAAATTAATTTGGAGTCGTAAATGTGAATAGTATTTACTAGAAATTTGGTCAAACGTAAGCTACTTTTCATGGCACGGAACCCATAGTTGCATGTTTTGTTGGACGGAGGGAGTAGTCTTCAGCTGATAAATTAGTTTTTTTAATTCGTACTTATATTTTTAATAGACTAAACTAGGACCGCAATATCTCTTTAATACAATTCCTGCAACAAAAGCGGCCTAACGGATAGGGCCACGTCGCTCGTTAGCCCGTGGCCGTTTGATCCAGCGAACTTGCAATGGCGACCGTCCGATTGCGGATCGGTTCGGTCTCTACCTGTAACACCTCTGGTAATTAATATGTAATTAACCTGACATGTCATCATCTTTAGTCATTAATCATCCTTGTCATGCATTATGTTTGCCTAATTCTTGTTTTGCTTTTACTTTTTTTTTTGAGGTGACTTGTGTAGTGATCTCTTTTTCAAAAAAACCTAAAGGCTCAAATCCTCCTATAAGGGCAAAATGGTAATTTCATCTCTGTGTCTAGCTTTGTGTGAATCTTGTTCAGTTGAGTGTCCTGATGTTTTGTTGTGTTGATCAAAGTTCAAAATCAGAAATAGAATTTAAATTCCTTTTGAAAAACCCTAAATTTCCAAACTCTAGTTTTACCCCTCTATTTCTAATTCAAAAACTATTCAAAATTTGAAGTTGGCCCAATAAGAAAAGTTGTAGATCTTGCAATAAGGAACAACTTTGGTGTTTGCAGATTTTCAAGTTTCAATACAAAATCAGAAGTAATTTCAAATTCCTTCAAACTTCAATTTTGTCACCTTTTTAGTTTTCAAAATTATCTCAAAAACTATTAAGTTTCAGAAAAAGTTTATATTGGCAAAGTTGTAGATCTCAAAATTTTAAGCAACTTTAGTATTTTGAGTTTTCTTTGTGTAGTTCAAATTTAGGGAATAATTTCTAATTTTCAGAGAAAGGGGAAGGTGATGTCACTGCGCACGAACTTTAAAGCAGGGGGGCCCGGCCGCCGGCGGCGGAGCGCCGGCCACGCCGACCGGCTGACCCGCGCGCGTGCCGCGCGCGGTCAGCGCAGGCGCTCGACCTCCCCGGCCCCTACCTCCGCCTCGCCGACCCCTACCCTCCTCCTTTTCCCCTACGGCCGCGTACAGCGGGCGGGTGTCGGCCGCCGGCAAGCCGCCGCGCCGCGCGCAAGCTTCCTGCCCACGTCGCGCCGCCCTACCTTGCTCCCTACCTCCGTTAGTGCCGCGCGAGCGCTCCTCACCCCTCGCCCGGACCCCCCAGCGCCGCCCCGCGGCTATAAAAGCCGCCGAGCTCCCACCGTTGCCGCCACCGGCGCAACCCCGTCAACCCGAGCCACCGGACCGCCCCGGAGCCCGCTGAGCACCCCATCACCTTCGCCTTGAGCTTCTCCACCTTCCCGAGCAACTAATTTCACCCCTCCGTCCCTCCTTTCGCCGGCGCAAGCAATCCGTCCCCGACTCCGGCGAACGACCCCGCCGCGGTGAAAGGCGAAATTCGTCGCCGTGAGTGTTCCTCCCGTCCCTCCGACCCCGTCCTCTTTCCCTCACCTCGGTGCGCTCCTAACCGCACACCGGTGATCCCTTTTGATGAACAGAGCCGCCGGAATGCTTGCTCGCCGCCGAAGAGCTCCGCCGAGGCGCCGCCGCCGTCGAACTCCCTCCTCCGACCCTTGCACCGCCTCGCCGTTCCCCGTTCCCTACCCCCGGTGAGCCCACGAAGCTTCCCCTGCCCTCTGTTTTCCCAGCGCGAGGCCCGAGCGGCCGGTCCGCCGCGCGCTCTCGCCGGCGTACGCGCCGAGCCCGCGGGGAAGAAGCACCGTGCTCTTTTCTTTTTTTTGAAAAATGTTAATAGTGTCCCGTTTTCTCTTTTTTGTGAGAATTAATCTGTTGCTCCTTAAATCCTGAGAAAAATGTGGTATGCTCCTTGCACTGTATAGTATTTTAGAAAAATAAGAAACCCTACCTTTCTACAAAAAATAGAAAATGAAAAATCCTTCTTTTAATTAAGAAATGGATGGTTTTAGATTTTTAGAAAATCATGTGTAGCTCCAAAAATCATGAGATAATTTTTTATGTGCTAGTTATGTCATGTTTAGTCTCTGGTATAATTTTGAGGCCTTTTGGAACAAGTTGATTTTTGGGCTTTTATTTTAATTGTTAAATAGTGTCTTTTGTTAATTAAATGTTTGATTTTTGTTAGGCACCTAAATGACCTCCAAAAATTATGAAATTTGTTTTGTCATCTACTTATACCATCATGAACTTATGAGATTAATTGGGTAAATTTTGGAGCAACTGCATAAAATGACCTTTTTAAATAATTAGGAAAAATAGAAAAGCAATTAGGGTTCATGTTGTATGCCCTGTGATGTGACTTTTGGGATTGTTTGCTGTTCATAGACCCCCACCCAGCTGGTCTATGGTGTTTGTGATGCCATGCATGACTTACGCTTAGGTTTACTAGATGATGCTTAATAGGTTTGATTAATCTTGCTTAGGGGTAGAGATAAGCAACTGTATGTCCACACTAGGAGTTACTTTCACGATGGAAAGTTGTGTTCTAGAATCAGTGGAATTGTCCTGCGCTTTAGCAAGTCTCTTGTTCCTGTTAGTACCCTCATAAGCATACATCATTGCATACGTGTAGTGTCTGAAGGAGAAGGCATCAAAGTCGAAGCATCCGCTGACGAACCTACCCCCGAGGCGACCCCGAGCTCCGACACCTGCACTACCGACCCCGAGCCTGTCCTTTTTGCTCTTCAAGGCAAGCCCCGGTGCATTTTAACCCTTCCTTGTTTTTATAAAAGTTTACTTAAAATGCCTTTGAGTCAAACTACTGCATTAGGTTATAGGAGTTGTGTGATGACCTATTGCCTGCATTATTTACCTCCACCGGCAAATACCCCGCCCTGTTTAAAAATTATTTGCAAAATGCTTAGTGATGCTATACAATAGTTTGCAATAAAAATGCCAATTTCAAAAGTGTGATCACTTAAAGAATTTTTATGGGAATTTGGCTTTACTCCCCGACTATTGGCTAAGTATCTGATCCGTACCTAGTCAACAGCGAGGAGAGGTTGTCTGAGTGTACGGTGCCGTCATGTTGTAGTCCGGGACTCAACAGTTGACACCGACCGGGACAGGGTTGAAAAACTGACAGGACTATTACGCTTGGGTGAGATATAACCGAGGTATAGTTCTGGCAGAAAAATTAGGGACCATCCGTATGGGGGCCTGCTGGTCAAGACTTGTAACTATTCACATACTTCGGAAAGCTCTGGCTCCGAGGACTCCTTGATTGGGACCGACAACCGCGCACTGGGAGTGGCGAGATGGCGGAAGTAGCTTGTACCCACATGGTCGTCGTGCCTGGATATGAGTGGTGTACTGTACTTCCGGGTGGCGTAGGACCGGTCCAAACTTGGAGGAATCGTGGTAGACGAGTTGGCATATGCAAGCTTGAGTGCTACATATGCAGTGTGGATAGGGATCCTCAGCTGAGTATTATTTATCCGGATTAACGTTGCTCCTCGGTTATGGAGACTTGGTCACTGACTGTCAACGGAGAGTGGTTCTCAACTAGGTATGTTTTGGAGGGTAAAATGAATCATGAACAATGAAGAATTGAGAAATGCCTGAATCTTTCTAAAATAGAACAAGGTTTACAAAAATACTTTTCTGCAAAATACTTGATCTTGCTTAAGCCTTACCTTGACTACCCTAAGCCTCTCATCCCTGAGTCTTCTTCCTTTTCTTTAGTCGGGTAAGTCTTGTTGAGTACCCCAGTACTCAGGGTTTGTTACCCATGCTGCAGGTATGACTGAGTCCCCGATGTGTCTTGCGCCCTGCTGCATGACCATCGTCCAGGAAGAGGCCGATGAGGCCGAAGACTAAAGTGTACACCCTCGGGCTGGGTGATTGCAAGTACCTTTATTTTGTTGTACTCCGCTACGTTGCCTATTTCTATCATCCGAACTTGGTTTGTAATAACTGCACCTTTAATCTTATTTGGAACCTCGGTTTGTAAAACTAATGTTATTTAAGTCTTCCGCTCTGTATTCCGATGTTATTTGTAAAAGTATCCAGTGTTGTAACCGAAAGGTGAGATGATCCTGCGGACGATGGGCGCTGATGCAGCCCGGTGACGAACTGTCTTGGTCACGTGGAACATAGGTTGGGCTGTCAGAGGCTGACAGGGACCTGTGGGCCATGGGATTAGGACCGTTCTGCCACACTACCTGTTTCTTTGTCAACCCGAAACGTCAGGAACCTTCTCCGGCTCGTCCGTCGAGCGAGCGGCGGCACGGGCGCCAGTCACCAGTCAGGCGGCGCAGCCCCGCGGCCGCAGACGAGCTGAGCGCGGCCCTGCAAGCTAGCCGAACGCAGCCACCACCGCGGCCCTGCAGGCTAGCCGACAACAGTACATCAGGGAGTCGATTACAACCTCTCTGTCCTCCCTTTTCATTCCCGTATGCTGCCTCGCTCCTTTTGGCCACATCGCGTAGCAGCTACACCAGCAAAAAGAAGAAGAGGAGATGCAGCGGATGCACGACGACACGTGCACCTCCAACTTGGTCGGTGGCTCCGATGTCTTGAGGCCACTCCTCACCATGCCTTTGCAGGCCCTTCGACAGGTGCTGCTCGGTCTGCTCCTGTGAGGACGGTATGCACACCATGTGTTTGATAAAATGCCTATAAAGATACTATGGAGCCAACTACATCTAGGGTTATTTGAGTGTAAATCCTAGACTATCACCATATGAATTTTCATATGAATTTTTAGCTTTCTGTATTTACAGTTACAATGCTCACCATAATTGTCACTATCTCTATTCCTCTCGGGTTGGCTATTTATTTTTTAAAACATAAAAAATGGTACTGCTGAAATCCATACAAGTAGATACTCCAATTTAACACTGCTTACGTGTAGCGAAGATTTGGCTAATTTATGCAGATGTATATCCTGAGGAGCAAAGTTTATTTGATGCTAGATGTTGTCCTGAACCATGAAGCAGGTACATGAATTATCATGTCGAACTTAGATATATTAACTATCAAAGCAGAGAAAAATGAGTGATATCAATATAAAAACGTGTTTTGCTTGAACAATTTAAATACAACCATGTGTTGGCTTTGCTGAAAGCTGTGAATTTAAACTCAAACATCATATAATATTTGATTTATGTTCTAATTCAGACATACTCTTCTATTGCAACATCCTGATTCTAAACTATAAGGTAGGCAAAAAAAAATGCAAGACTACTATACCTCCATCTTTGTTCTGCTATATGTTGGGCTGATTGCTAAAGCTCTCCACATAACTTTCTCAACTCATCGACTTCTCGTAATTTGGATTTTAGCTGCTCTACTATCTCTCCCTTATGTAAATGTGTAGTTATTTTTTTTTTACTTTGTTTTAAAAGCTTCAGATCTTAATACAGTGCTAGAGAGTGCCGCCACTGCTATAGCCAATAGGCATGATCCTTTTGTTTCCTATAACTACAGCTATGCGGACAATTGATTTTTATTTACAGCTCTCTCTCATATAGTCATATATGTATATTCATCCAATATTCTGATTGCGGTGAATGTTTGGATTGTCATCTCGAAAACAATTTCTATCTTCCTTTAAAAATCTGATTCAAAAGTAATAATTCTATGCCTTGTATTTTTATTTCATATTTAAATAAATATAAACTTCAAACTTCAGAGAAAAAGGACTATGTGAAAGGTATGCACTAAAATATTTGCAGACGCTTATATTCTCTTTAATATATGTGTCTGATTATACCTAATACTAATCAATTCTTAATTTCACACTATTGGGTGTGTTGTGCATAGTTCTTAACCGAAAATAAATCTCCAACTATTATCCTCTGTGACAGTCACGATGATCTTTAGGGTTAAATTCATTATTCATATCTGTTGTTATATTGATCCTTTTGCTGTGAAAATTTCATAGTAGGCTATTCATGTGACACTTGATTTGCAATAAAAAATTTAGCTTCATTGGTGCATACATGAGAGTTATTAAAATCCTATATATTACTGATTTCAAACTCTTTTTGATAGGGTCATGAAGCTTACCAAACCGACACCCAGGTATTTCCAAAGTCACAAGATCAAGCTAAAGTTTTTCATACCTTTTAGCAGTCATGGTAAAGAGATATATCTCATTGGAGTCCTATTTGAAAATATTTGAGTCATGGGATTAGATCTTTAAGAAAAATGATTAGTTTCATTCATAATATACTATTTATAAATTAGCCTAAGTTTCATTTATTGCATCCATGGTGGAAATAGAATTTAATTAATCATTAAAATCCCTCAAATTTTTCTGAATATCTCTTCAAATGGAAGTTATGCAAATTTCAGCTACACATTAGAATAACCTGCTCTAGGAAATTATAATACGAATAGAGATGCATAGAAGAAACCTCTCTTGATTTACTTATTACATATCCTTTCCCAGCAACTTGAGTCAAGTAATAGCCTTCATCTTTTTCTTACTAAAAAATTATGTATACTTTTTACATAACTCAATATGCTTCCATATTTATCCAACAAATTAATTATATGCATTCTCGACCTTTAATATCATGTAATTAGAAGTGTCAAAATTATATCCTCTCTACAAATATGTATGATTTATTATGGTACCTCTTTATATTTAGCATCAATTACATAAAAATGTATATAGAACTTTTTCTTTATTTCTATCTAACGAATACATAATCCTTCATATCTGATGAAGGGGCGCAACGACTTGTCACATCCATTCTTTCGATCTGACGGTAGGGGCACATCGGCTTTCCACACACCAATAGTCTCACATATCACTGGCTAGACCAGCAAAAATAGGTGCGCGGCAACGCCGCGCTTGTTTCTAGTGTTTACTGGAAATGAACATGCCCTCAATATCACAACCACAGGATATAGATCTTGCTCTAATGAAGCTCATAAAATAATTGAATCTCCACTCGAACCGTATTTTGTACTATATAAATAATGTGATCGAAAAAAGGAGATTGATACCATTTTAGGCAAGTGAAGCTGGAAGGTGGATGCCAAGGCTTTGTTAAAAGAATAAGCAATTTCCAGATTAAAACCAGAAAATAAATCATGATAAATTGATGATCTAGATATCTCAGATTGTATTGTTTACTAGCATAGCAAAACATGCATAACATGATCTCATACATGACAACCGGTGTAAACATAGCTCGTACACCAGATAGATTAAAAAGCAAGAACAAAGGCATAAGATCTGATATAAGCATAGAGATTAGATCACGAACGGCGTACCTTTCTGATGCTGGAGAAGACGGTGGCGGAGTCCGCGCTGGACGATCCTCGATGAGCGCTGGAGGAAGAGCTCGGAGCAGTTGACGACGAGTACGTCTTGACGCAGCGCCGCCTGACTTGGACGGTAGACGACCCGTTGTTGAAGACGAGAGAAGTCGCGCGACGAGCGCTTCCCAAAAACCTTATTCGCCTTCTCCCGGTGCAGGATCACAAAGACGAGAGTTCCGGAGACCTGCTCGCCCGGTCGCTGGTGCACGCAAGCGAACGGACTGGAGACGACTAGACGGCAGCGCAAAAGCGATATGAGGCAAACCCTAGCTCGAGAGGTGTTGAGATACGTTTTGGCGTGGCCGATAGGCTGCTTATATAGCCATGTTGAACCGACCTCGTGTCGCGATCATGATCTAAATCGATTTAGGACTCTTGAGTCGTAACTGTTTAGGACTCTGCAACTTGAAGGCCAAGAAACCAAAAAACTAAAACTGCAAAAGAAGACCGCGCTCCCGCAAGGAGCCAGATTTCGGCGGACCATTCACGCAGGTGTCGCGCACCCGCGCAAGTCGCCACGCCACGCCACGCCCCGCCCCGCCCCACCCGGCCCGGCGAGGCGAGCGAGCGTGCGTGTGTGGGTTTCTCTTTCTCCTTCTCACACTAGACTTGAGGAAGTGGAGAGGACTTCCATATTTAAGCAAGTCCTCCTCCCCTTCCACTAGCAAGGTGGGACTAAAGAGTTCCACTTCCCCTCTTTGCTCACACATGAATGGGCCTTTGAGATTTATTATGAATTTCAGAATTTGTTAATGGGCCAAGCCCATATAATTCTAACAATCCCCCACCAGATCTCAAATTCCCATTTAGAGTTTTGCCTGTTCCCGCTACTGTTTGATATACTAGTGTTTAGCAGAGACTGTTAAGTTGAACTTCCGCCTATAACCTTAAGTTACACTTATTCATAACTTGAACAATGGACTATGCCTTGAATTGCAAGTTTTGCGTGAAGCAAGTTTTACTCAAGGTTAAACTAGTACCTGGCTGCCAATAGCCTTTCTCCGTGGGTGGAGCATATACGTCATACTCAATGGTCTCTTCATGAGCTTACTAGAGATCACCCTAATCTCATAGACTGCGACGTTTAACAGTCATGGCTCATATAGGTATGTTCTTTCAAGAATACTCTATAGGACAGCATCTTTGCTTTTAAAAGCCAATAGAACATATTAAGGCCTTTGCCAACCTTCCATACAGTGCCTCATAGCAATGAGAGTATTGCATCTTTCACATAGAGAGGGTTTAGAGGTTACTCTCCTCAGTTTACCAATAGCTTGTTCTTCCCAGATCCTTAGTCACGGGATCTCCGATCAAAAAGGTTGGGTTGCTACTACTGTAAACTCATATGGGTCTCATACCCATCTCCCTTGATGCGATTTCTATCACATTCCGTGATAACCCTCTTGTAAAGGGATCTGCCAGGTTTTTGTCTGTTTGCACATAAGTCACAGCTATTACTCCGGAGTTTCTCAACTTCCTGACAGACTTCAAACGTCTTTTAACGTGTCTTGTTGACTTCGCATTATCCTTAGCACTATTCACTTTAGTGATCACTGTTTGATTATCACAGTTCATAAGGATAGCCGGTATTGGTTTTTCAACCACCGGTAAGTCAGACAAGAGCTCACGCAGCCACTCTGCCTCTGCAGAAGCTGTATCCAAAGCAGCAAGTTCTGCTTCCATGGTTGATTTAGTCAATATAGTCTGTTTACAAGACCTCCAAGACACTGCACCACCTCCAAGGGTAAAAACATACCCACTAGTGGCGTAGATCTGATCAATATCAGAAATCCAGTTTGCATCACTATATCCCTCTAGCACAACTGGGTGCCCAGAATAGTGAATTCCAAAACTCATTGTACCTTTGAGATAACGCAAAACTCTTTCAAGTGCATGCCAATGATTATCACCCGGGTTGGACATGTACCTACTCAACTTGCTCACAGCAAATGAGATATCTGGTCTAGTTGCGCTCGCTAGATACATGAGTGAACCAATAATCTGAGAGTATCTCAGTTGGTCTCTAGCAATCTTTCTGTTCTTTCTCAAAGTCACACTGGGATCATAAGGTGTTGGAGAAGGTTTACTATCCATAAAGCCAAAGCGACTCAAAACCTTCTCAACATAGTGAGATTGCAATAAAGTAATCCCACTCTCATCCTTAATCAGCTTAATGTTCAAAATAACATTAGCTTCACCCAGATCTTTCATATCAAAACTCTTTGATAGGAAAGACTTGACCTCATTAATAACATCAATATTTGTTCCAAAAATAAGAATATCATCAACATATAAACATAATATAACAGATTGACCCCCACCATGTCGATAATACACACACCTATCAGCTTCATTAACAGCAAAGCCTGCACTAATTAAAGTAGTGTCAAACTTCTCATGCCATTGTTTAGGTGCTTGTTTCAAGCCATACAAAGATTTCAATAACTTACACACTTTTTGCTCTTCACCTTTTACTACAAACCCATCAGGCTGATCCATATAGATCTCCTCATCCAACTCTCTATTAAGAAAAGTTGTCTTCACATCCATTTGATGAATGAGAAAACCATATGAGGCAGCCAGGGAAAGTAATACTCGAATAGTGGTTAATCTAGCAACAGGTGAATAAGTATCAAAGAAATCCTCGCCTTCTTTTTGAGTATAACCCTTAGCCACAAGTCGAGCCTTGTACTTGTCAATAGTACCATCAGGTCTAAGCTTCTTCTTGAACACCCACTTACAACCCACAGGTTTGCCACCAAAAGGCAACTCAGATAACTCCCAAGTACCATTAGAAAGAATCGAGTCCATCTCACTACGAACAGCTTCTTTCCAATCATCTGCATCTGGAGATGCATATGCTTCTGTAATAGAAGTAGGAGTATCATCCACAAGGTACACAATGAAATCATCACCAAAAGATTTTGCAATCCTTCGTCTCTTGTTCCTCACAAGAATTTCATTGTCATCCTCCTCAAGAACTTCATTAAGTGGTTGTTCAAATGACTTAAACGGAGACTCAATAGGTGTAGTAAAATCAGGAGTTAATTCAGAGGAAAACTTAGCATTGCTACGCATATCTTTCATAGGAAAAAAGTTCTCAAAGAATGTAGCATCACGAGATTCAAAGATCGTATCCACATGCATATCAGGTACTTCAGATTTTACTACTAAAAATCTATAGGCAATGCTATGATGTGCATATCCTAAAAAGATGCAATCCATGGTCTTTGGTCTAAGCTTACGCTTCTTAGAAATTGGAACATTGACTTTCGCCAAACATCCCCACGTGCGTAAGTATGTAAGTGATGGTTTCCTTCCAACCCAATACTCGTATGGAGTTGTCTCTTTATTTCTGTTTGGAACTCTATTCAGGACATGACTCGCAGTCAATAAAGCCTCCCCCCACCATGCCTTAGAAAGACCAGCAGTATCTAACATGGCGTTCACCAAGTCAGTCAACGTGCGGTTTTTCCTCTCGGCAATCCCGTTTGATTCAGGAGAATAGGGAGCTGTCCTCTCATGAATAATACCATGTTTCGTACAGAAATCATCAAAAAGCATAGGAAAAAACTCACCACCACGATCTGGCCTTAGACGTTTAATCTTTCTCTCTAGTTGATTCTCAACTTCAGCCTTATAGATTTTAAAGTAGTCTAGCGTTTCATCTTTAGTTTTAAGCAAGTAAACATAACAATATCTAGTTGCATCATCAATTAAAGTCTCTTTAGCCCGAGCCTTCTCTTCAACATCAAGAGATGCTATCAGGTTTTCAACTGATATTTTCTGTCTCTTGTGTTTAAGGCTTGTGGCGAAATTCCTCCAAGAGGAAGGTAGCTTTGCAATAATGCACCCAGCCACAAACTCATCGGGTATAACACAGTTGAGGAGTTCAAGCTCTTTTGCCAGACGGTGTATCTCATGAGCTTGCTCGACTATAGATTTGTTCGCAACAATCTTGTAGTCATGAAAAGTCTCCATGATGTACAACTCTTTGCCAGCATCTGAAGCACCAAAGGTAGCTGCCAGATAATCCCACAAAGTCTTTGCGTCTTTAATGTGCAGAATTGTATCAAAGATATGATCAGCAAGGACATTCTGCACAACTCCCACAAAGATTTGGTTGGCATCCTGGAAAGCTCTCTGATCCTCTTCAGAGATATTTCCCTCCGGCATACCAGCACTCACCCAGAACACTTTCATGGTCGTCAACCAATTGGTGACCTTAACTTGCCATCTCTTAAAGTGCTCTCCAGAAAATTTTTCTGGCTTCAGCGCATCAACAAAACTAGCCATAGTTAATTCTGGAAACATATAATAAGGTTTTTGGATTGTTAAAAGAATAAGCAATTTCCAGATTAAAACCAGAAAATAAATCATGATAAATTGATGATCTAGATATCTCAGATTGTATTGTTTACTAGCATAGCAAAACATGCATAACATGATCTCATACATGACAACCGGTGTAAACATAGCTCGTACACCAGATAGATTAAAAAGCAAGAACAAAGGCATAAGATCTGATATAAGCATAGAGATTAGATCACGAACGGCGTACCTTTCTGATGCTGGAGAAGACGGTGGCGGAGTCGGCGCTGGACGATCCTCGATGAGCGCTGGAGGAAGAGCTCGGAGCAGTTGACGACGAGTACGTCTTGACGCAGCGCCGCCTGACTTGGACGGTAGACGACCCGTTGTTGAAGACGAGAGCAGTCGCGCGACGAGCGCTTCCCAAAAACCTTATTCGCCTTCTCCCGGTGCAGGATCACAAAGACGAGAGTTCCGGAGACCTGCTCGCCCGGTCGCTGGTGCACGCAAGCGAACGGATTGGAGACGACTAGACGGCAGCGCAAAAGCGATATGAGGCAAACCCTAGCTCGAGAGGTGTTGAGATACGTTTTGGCGTGGCCGATAGGCTGCTTATATAGCCCTGTTGAACCGACCTCGTGTCGCGATCATGATCTAAATCGGTTTAGGACTCTTGAGTCGTAACTGTTTAGGACTCTGCAACTTGAAGGCCAAGAAACCAAAAACTAAAACTGCAAAAGAAGACCGCGCTCCCGCAAGGCAAGGAGCCAGATTTCGGCGGACCATTCACGCAGGTGCCGCGCACCCGCGCAAGTCGCCACGCCACGCCCCGCCCCGCCCCGCCCCGCCCGGCCCGGCGAGGCGAGCGAGCGCGCGCGTGTGGGTTTCTCTTTCTCCTTCTCACACTAGACTTGAGGAAGTGGAGAGGACTTCCATATTTAAGCAAGTCCTCCTCCCCTTCCACTAGCAAGGTGGGACTAAAGAGTTCCACTTCCCCTCTTTGCTCACACATGAATAGGCCTTTGAGATTTATTATGAATTTCAGAATTTGTTAATGGGCCAAGCCCATATAATTCTAACAATCCCCCACCAGATCTCAAATTCCCATTTAGAGTTTTGCCTGTTCCCGCTACTGTTTGATATACTAGTGTTTAGCAGAGACTGTTAAGTTGAACTTCCGCCAATAACCTTAAGTTACACTTATTCATAACTTGAACAATGGACTATGCCTTGAATTGCAAGTTTTGCGTGAAGCAAGTTTTACTCAAGGTTAAACTAGTACCTGGCTGCCAATAGCCTTTCTCCGTGGGTAGAGCATATACGTCATACTCAATGGTCTCTTCATGAGCTTACTAGAGATCACCCTAATCTCATAGACTGCGACGTTTAACAGTCATGGCTCATATAGGTATGTTCTTTCAAGAATACTCTATAGGACAGCATCTTTGCTTTTAAAAGCCAATAGAACATATTAAGGCCTTTGCCAACCTTCCATACAGTGCCTCCTAGCAATGAGAGTATTGCATCTTTCACATAGAGAGGGTTTAGAGGTTACTCTCCTCAGTTTACCAATAGCTTGTTCTTCCCAGATCCTTAGTCACGGGATCTCCGATCAAAAAGGTTGGGTTGCTACTACTGTAAACTCATATGGGTCTCATACCCATCTCCCTTGATGCGATTTCTATCACATTCCGTGATAACCCTCTTGTAAAGGGATCTGCCAGGTTTTTGTCTGTTTGCACATAAGTCACAGCTATTACTCCGGAGTTTCTCAACTTCCTGACAGACTTCAAACGTCTTTTAACGTGTCTTGTTGACTTCGCATTATCCTTAGCACTATTCACTTTAGTGATCACTGTTTGATTATCACAGTTCATAAGGATAGCCGGTATTGGTTTTTCAACCACCGGTAAGCCAGACAAGAGCTCACGCAGCCACTCTGCCTCTGCAGAAGCTGCAAGGAGCCAGATTTCGGCGGACCATTCACGCAGGTGCCGCGCACCCGCGCAAGTCGCCACGCCACGCCACGCCACGCCCCGCCCCGCCCCGCCCCGCCCGGCCCGGCGAGGCGAGCGAGCGCGCGCGTGTGGGTTTCTCTTTCTCCTTCTCACACTAGACTTGAGGAAGTGGAGAGGACTTCCATATTTAAGCAAGTCCTCCTCCCCTTCCACTAGCAAGGTGGGACTAAAGAGTTCCACTTCCCCTCTTTGCTCACACATGAATGGGCCTTTGAGATTTATTATGAATTTCAGAATTTGTTAATGGGCCAAGCCCATATAATTCTAACAGGCTTTGACCTAAATGGTCTAACGGCAGTCCTAATGTAGAAGCTATCTAGTAATTTATATGTCACGGGATTTCATATATAAAGTGTGTGACACAACGTTATTTTAGAATGCCCGATAAAAAATCAAACCAATCATTCACCGTCTGCAATCTCCCCTAGTTCTCTAAATCTTGTGCGGTGGATGCGCTTGTGGCTCGAGCGTGCGAGCTCCCATGGTGATTGAGTGAGGCTCTGTGGCGGTCGCATTGGGCAACGGTGGCATGTGCATGAGACTCCAAAGCAGTTGCACAAGCTCCCACAACGACGACGCATGGCAAGGCTCTGCAGTGGCCTTGCAGGGCAGCAACGCACCGATGAGCGAAGCTCTGCAACACACAAGCTCCTGTAGTGGGCCAGCGAGGCGTCATGGCAAGTGTGCTAGGAAGTGACAAACTCCATCGTTTTCACATGTCGTGAACAAAATTGTGAGTTCGAAGGCCTTCTCACAAGCCCTACGCTCAGGGCCCCTCTCAATAATAACGTGGATATCAGCGTTGAGGATATCCATCTTCAAAGCAAGATGATACCTAAAATTACTCATTATCATTCTTGTCCGTAAAACTGACCCTTGACACCTTGACTTAGAATCAATGTTGGTATCAATCATTACTCCGTCGATGACGTTGAGCATATGAGATTTGGAACTTCCCATACCCACAGAATGCCTCATATAAATGAAGGTGCACCTGGCAAATTGTGCATCCTTCATCACACCATCAACCATAATGTGCTTCAGTCGACTCACAACGCATAATGTGTGCGGAAATAGTCAAATGTCGGCCTCCACTCCAAAGGTCCAGTAAGTCGGTAAGCCTTGTAGAACTTGGCCAAGTTTAGGATGCCATTCGGGGCTCAAGTGATGTAGCTAAACACCAAAGCTATGCAACACCTCCCATAAAAAATGGACCGAATGCAACCAAAGGCCGCATGTGAAAAGATCATGAAACATGTCGGTCTTGTTAGGTTGGGGTTGAGGCTTTATCTCACCCATAGAAGCCCTAACTCCTCCTCAAACCACCCCTGCATAACATACCTTTTCAGATCTACTTTATTGGTCAGTGAGCGACCAAACTCAAGAATCTTTTCAATATTGGCCTTGCATTCATTGGCTCAACCTTTGTTGCTCCCTCCTTCATCGGCCTCACCTTCGTCAGACTAGTCTTTGGCAACAACCAACTCATCAACATTGGCCTCAATATCGCTTAATGTATCCTCCAAAAACGCTTGGGCCTTAGCGCTAGCCATCATACAACTTTGAATCACAATAGCATAATTCTTATCACTGATGTCGATTATAGTGTGCCAAGGACCACACCCTCAAAAAAGCCACCTCCACAACTAAGAAACAAAGATCACACACAAAAGGAACTAGAATTTTAACCACAAAAAATGATTGGGGTGCCTCTGTTTTACCTTGATACCCTTATATATCATTGAAGCAACGATCCAACTTCCGCCATGTTGCGGTCAAACTCTCGTCCTAAAACTTCAACCGCAACACACTAAGAAGCGCAATAGCCAGTTCACATGTCAAAATTGAACATGATGCAGGCCTGACACAAACGAGCCTAGGGAATGAACCCTTGGGGCATAATACAAATGCCACAATTTGAGGACCAGTCTTCTTTATGTGAAATCTCACCCTCGAAAGGAAAACTATTATGGGGCAAAGCCTCAAGCCCAAAGGTTCAGTAACCATTTTTGATTCCTTCCATGAAGAATCCTTATGGTCACAGATATGGTGGAGAAGGTCCCTAAGGAGCGACACAAGGAGATGATACCAAAGGCTTAGCAAGGGAGCCTTTGGCGAAGGTCGACAAAATAGACCTTCACACGAAGGCTCTAATGATTTCCGAGCGAAGGCCCCAGGCGAATTTATGGTTGTATTACAAGGAGCCTTCGACGATCAATACATGTGGAACCCTCATGCAAGACGACCCAACAAGATTAAGTTGTGGCTCGACAATAGCCTATTTAGGAAGGCAGTTGTTCATGTAAAAGTCTCATGGAGTCCTTGGTGATGTTGTTTGTAAAAAGAGGAAATGTGCTGGAATATTCTTTAGTTGGCAAAGGGCAATTCTGTACAAGTAAATGTATGTAAGTGTACTCTATAAAAAGGGGATTCAAGCCCCAATGAAAGAGAGGTCACTTGACACACTTACCAAGAAGGAACCAGAATGGGTGAAGGTTCGACCTTCGAGGAGAAATCCTTCATGGGTTCTATCAATCTGCCACTATGGTTTTCTTTCTAGAGGGATATGCTTATTCCATAGTGGCGAGGGGAAGCGGGCCAGAGCCGAAACCTAGCACGATCGCGACAATGATCGGGGAGAGGGAGCATGAACAGATTATGAGGGTGTGAAGGAGGTAGAGAGAAAGCAGAGTGCATTTGATTGTGGGGACACAAATAGTGGCAAGGTGAAAGGTCCTTGTTTGGTTTTGGTAATTGAGTGACAACTTAGGTGGACTAATATGTGTTTGAAGTGAATTACACAGGTAATTAGTCCACAAGTGATCATGTGTGAGCAACATATGCCATAGAGGTGAAATGGCTTGGAATATGTTGCAAGGCTCACACATATGAAGAAGGAGCTTAATGCACATGAAACATGACATGTGGTCATGTGGCTAAGATGGTGAAGATCAAGGCAAGACTTGGCTTGATGGACCAGTTGCGAAGGTGAAGGGCAAGTTGGAGGCTTTGAAGCCGTTGGTACTGAGTGTCGGGAGGCTTAAGCAAGACTTGGCGCCGAAGGACCGAAGCGATGGTGAAGAGCAAGTGATGTCAAGATCGATGGACCATGGAGGCCATGTGATGATATGAAGTGGATCATATCACTTGATGAAGAGGTTGGTGCATGTGTTGCATCGACACCGGAGGAGATGGAATGGAATGCACAAGGCAAAGGTATACTTGTAGGGCATTTCATTTCACCGGTCATAGGTGTGTAGAGAAGATTATGACCGGGTTTAGGATAGATGGCCGTACTATCAAGAGGATCAAACTTGTTTGCATATCGGTCATCTAGTGCCACTTGAGCGATCTAACTTTGCGATGTTACTAGGATCGAGTGGCGTGGTGAGTTCAAGTAAAAATCCTTTGGAAAATGTTTGTGAAAATGCTAACACACATACTCATGATGTTGTACACTTAGTGGTGTTGGCACATTTGCAAAGGAGAAGTTGTTTGAGAAGAAGTTGTGTTGAAAGGAGGTGTGGAGAAGTGGGAGAAACTAGTGTATAGTCCCTCTCCATCCTGCCGAGCTTGCGAGGCAGGATTCAGCGGTTTTTGGAGGAGAAGCGTTGTGCTCAGGGAGCATTAGACGCTGGTCCGAGGAGCATCGGACGCTGGGCCGAGCGTCCGATGGCAAACCCTAGTTTCTGTCAAAAGTCGAAGGAGCATCAGACGCTTGCAACGGACGCTGAGGAAACCCTGTTGCAGAGTCCGATGCAGGTGACGTGGCACGAGCGTGCTTTCCAGGGAGCATCGGACGCTGGCCTACGTCCGATGTGGAACCATCGGACGCATTCGATGTGTTTTGGCCCTCTCTGGAACCTCTCTGCATGGTCATCGGACGCAGAGGTTGAGCGTCCGATGCTAGAGTCCCGGAGCGTCCGATGTGGCGCTGTAGAGTGTAGTTTTGAGCAGAGGCATCGAAGCGTCCGATGCTTGGCATCGGCGCGTTCGATGCCACTTTAACTGGCGCGGGAAGTAATATAGCCGTTGGGATCGCTCGGCCGAAGTTGAACGTGGGGGACACGTGGCGATCATCTGTGCATCGGACGCTAGCCTCAGCGTCCGATGGTCCCGACTGGCGCGTCCGATGCTAGCACAGTTTGCCCAGTGAAGGGGCAACGGCTAGTTGAGCCCTTGAGGCTATAAATAGCGTTGGTAACCGGCCTTGGGCTGGTGGTTAAGCACTCCAAAGCCTTGGTGGCTGGTGTGGATGTTCTTGGGAGCCCTCTAACTCGCTTGTGCTTGCTAGTGTGCGAATCGATAGCGAGTGAGTGATTGCTAGTGCGTTGCATTGAGAGATTGCATCGAGTGGCACTAGGTGATCGAGTTGCAAGCCGGTGGTGCTTGTTACTCTTGGAGGTTGCCACCTCCTAGACGGCTTGGTGATCGAGTCTCCGTCGTGAAGCCCGCGTGAAGATTGTGCGTGGCTCCGGAGAAGCTTTGTGAGGGGCATTGTGCTCGCCCCGCGGGAGATCGCGAAGAGCAACTCTAGTAGAGAGAGGCACGAAGAGCGCCAAGTGGTCCGGCTGGATCAAAGCTAGAGCTCTTGGTGAGCACTCCATCGTGGAGAGTGTGACTTAGGGTCACCACTAGCAAGAGGATCGGCGGCAACCTTGGGCTTGCCTCAACGGGGACTAGCTTGGTGGCGACCAAGTGAACCTCGGGATAAAATCATCGTGTCAACCTTGTTCTTCCCATTGGTTTGCATTCCCCTTTCACAAGCTTGTATTTATTTTCATATATATTGTGCTTGTGTAGTTGCTCTTGTAATTAGTTAGCTTGTGTAGCTTGCTAGTTACCTTCTTTGCTTGTGTAGCCTAGAAGTAGCTCCCTTGCGTGACTAATTGGCTTGAGTAGCCTTATTAGTCACATTGCTTAGTTTGTGTAGCTAAGTAATTTGAGCTCTCTAATTTGGCCTGTGTAGCCTTGTTATTAAGCATTGCCAGTGAGCTTAGGAGCTTTGTGCCTTGCTTACTAGATTGTGTAGGAGCTCCCCGGTGTTTGAGTACTAGTTGCTTAGGTTTGTGTAACATTGCAAGCTAGATTGTTTAGGTGAGCTCTAGCTAGCCCGACACCTTATTTGCATTGTTTAGGATCTTTTGTAAGGTGTCATAGAGTATAAGTAGAGGGGTGTAGTCTTGGCTAGACTGATAGTTTTAATTCCGCATTTGTTTCGGTTAGCCGCTACGTTTTTTTAGAAAGGACTATTCACCCCCCCTCTAGTCTGCCATCTCGACCCTTCACAAGGGAGAGCAGAAAACATGATCTTATGTAGTTTGATCAGGTCAGAATGACTCCTCGAGAACCGCAACAACACTTTAGCATGTTCATAGTCCTCTAAGGACTTGACTTTGCTATAGTTGAATTAAACTCTTGTATTGATATTTAACTACCTCACCAACGAGTTGAGCATCGATCTGACAACGAAGCTTCACTGTCACGTCGATGTCGGACCCAATAGTGATGGTGTGTATCTCCACCTAACAATGAAAACATCATTGTCAGCTCTTGGATTTGTCTGACAGTGACTTCCCTGCTAGGTCAAAGGATCCAGAAATTGTTGGGATTCGAGGCTTATGACCCAATAGTGAAGCCTGGTCACTGTCGGCTCAACGACACTTGGTAGTGATGGGCCAACTTGAAAGGTTTGTTATCTAGTAAGTGTCAATTATCACATGGTGGGAGGCGCACACCGGTAAGTGTCCTTGCTTGGACGGAGGTGTGGGGTGCTGACCACTACCATACCGTGTCGAGACGTTCCCGAACTCACCCATGATGGTAGGAGGTTCGAGACGTTCCCGAACTCACCCATAGAGGGTGTGAGTGTGTTTAGGATAGATAGCCATACTATTAAGAGGGGACTATCTCGGTGATTCCGGTTATCAAGTGCCACTAGGTGAATTCATACATGCATATGCATTAGGACCTAGTGTGCTAACCTCTAATCCTTTGAAAATGATTGTGAAAATGCTAACACACATGCACATGATGATGTACACTTGTTGGTGCTAGCACATTTGCAAAGGAGAAAGTGGTGGAGTTGAATTGGATCAACTCAGAGAAGTTTTCAGAGAAATCTTTGGTTTGAAAAGAGAAGTGATGGATCTTGGATTAGAAATATGTACTAATACTTTGTTCTTTGGATCTTGTATTCATGTGAGTTGTGTAGCCCTCTGAATAATCTTTCCAAAATGTCCAAGATCATCGAAATCGGAGTTCGGAGCTAAGAGTTATGGTCGTTTTAGCGAGGAGTTCAGGATGTTGAAGTCGGTAGTACCGACCCTGAAGCCGGTAGTACCGACCCTACTACCGACTCCTCTATGGGTAGCGCACAAACTCTCTGTTCGGAGGAGTTTTGGCCTAAAGGTAGTACCGCCATAAGGCCGGTAGTACCGACCCTGAAGCCGGTAGTACCGACCCTACTACCGACCCCTCCGTGGGCAGCGCGCAAACTCTCTGTTCGGATGAGTTTTGGCCTAAAGGTAGTACCGCCATAAGGCCGGTAGTACCGGCCCCCGGTAGTACCGACCCTTGTGGTCGGTAGTATCGCAATTTGGAGGAAGTTTGGAGGCGTTCTGTGTAGATCTAGATCTGGCCTACCGGTAGTACCACTGCAGTGGTCGGTACTACCGACTGTGTTAGGAAGCGTCCCTAACGGTCATTTTGGACCGCCGGTAGTACCAGCCCTTGCGCCGGTAGTACCGACCATAGGCGTGGAAGCTCGGGAAAAGGGGAGAACGACTTGTTGTCTTCCCCTCTCCATATAAATAGGTTGTGGCCGGCTGTGGGGCTGCTACTCTTCACTCTCCAACCTCTTGAACATCCTCTTGAGCTAGACATACTCGCTCTCACTCATCTTCTTGCTTGATAGCGCGAATCTAAGTGAGATCGAGTGGATCCAAGTGCATTTGCTTGTGAGTTTGCATCTAGTAGCATTTGGGGATTGTTGTTGCTGCGGGTATTCTCTTTACTCTTGGTGGTTGCCGCCACCTAGACGGCTTGGAGCAGCGGAGGAGCTTTGGCATGAGTGGTGATTGTTCGTGGCCATCTCCCGGTGATTTGTGAGGGGTATTGTGCCTTCCCCGGCGAAGAGCCAAAAGGTAACTCTAGTGGATTGCGCGTGTCTTTGAGTTACCTCCATTTGTGGGTTGGTTCTTGCGGCGCTCATTTGTTGAGCTAGGTTTGTGAAACACCTATTAGCCGTCGAACCACCAAGTGGTTGGTCGACACAACGGGGAGTAGCGTGCCGGCAAGCACGTGAACCTCGAGAGAAAATCTTTGTGTCTCTTGCCTCTTTGGACTTCTCCCGATGTTTCTTGGTATTCTTATTGTGATTGATTATCTCTTGCCGGCGTCAGTATATCTCTCTATCCTTGCATTACTTTCTTTATCACTTGTGTAGAGATATTTGTTGCTAGAAGTAGCTCTCTAATTAGAAGTAATTATTTTTTGCTAGCTCATTGTTTTAGAGAGTAGTGAAATATCTTTTGTGTTCCATAGTGATTATAGGTTACTAGAATTGTTGGATATGTGGCTTGCAACACTTAGTAGAGCTAGAGCAAAAAGCTTCGCTTTATAATTGTCTAACTAGTTGCTCTAAGTGTTTTGTAGAATTTTTTATTAGGCTATTCACCCCCCCTCTAGCCATTTAGGACCTTTCAGAGGTGTGCATCGACTATTGTCCTCGCCTAGAAGAGGGAAGCCGAAGGTTTGCTCGTCGCCGCCACATCGCGTAGAGCTACTCTCAGACTTATCTGTGATGGTGGGAGGTGCGCATTAGGAAGCGTTCACGCCTGCACGGGGGAGAGGGTGGTTGTTGCCAGCCACCGCGACTGCGCAGAGCCATTTTTGGACTCACCCATGGCAGTGGAAGGCACACATTGGCAAGCGTTCGTGCCTGGACGGAGAGGGGCAATGTCGATCGTTGTCACATCGCACGAAGCCATCCCTAGACTCTCGCAATGGTGGAAGACACACACCAACAAGCGTCCACGCTTGGACAGGTGGGGTGGGTTGGGGAAGGCTCGGAGATGTGACTCCAACGAGTCACAGTGCGCCATGCTTGGGAGAGTGGTGCCCGCTGCTGCCACACGAGGACGACGGACCATGACCAGGGTAGAGGAGCCATCCGCCGCCAGGACAAGACTCAGGACGTCGGGTCGTGGAGCACCACAAAAAGAGGTATGGACCAACCATCACCACACAGGACGGTGGATCAAGGTCCAAGGAGCACACGACGAGGACGAGACCTAGTAGCAAGGACTCAGTGACACGACCGTGGTGGCTCATGATGAGCCACGTTGGGGGTAGCGGTGCTAGTAGCCAACACCACACAGGGGCGGTGGACCGTACCATGGCTACGACAAAGGCGCCACATGAGGACGACAGAACTAGGTCCAGGGCGTCAGAGCCTCGAGTGGCACACCCCACTAGCTGGTGTGTATCGGGGATGGGGCACCACAGCTCGGTGGGCCCGTGGATAGGTTCGACGGGCCTATTCACGTTTTTTTCTATTTTTCTATTTTTTGTTTGATTTACCAAGGTGGCTCAAAAAATTGTTTCAGCATAGTCACGATTAACCGTGAGTTTTAATTGGAGGTAGTTGTAATACCCACTTTCATTAATCGTTTTTTTTTGTTTTTGCCGTCTCCATTAAGGTTTCTGTACTAGTGAGACAAAAGTTCCCGATACATAAGTACGAGAAACACAGTACATAATATGCTTCTTATTGAGAAAAGATTTTCTACTGTCAGAACGGAACTAATCTACGGACCCATTCTCGAGACGAACGTGGTGTCATACCGTATTCCCGGTGACTGTGGAGTAACTCGGCCCTTTTGTTTATTAAAAAACCACTATATATGTATTATTACATAAGAGCTAGAAAAGCAGGGATAATTTATAAGAAACACAGGCTGCGATCATTTCATCACGGCTGGATCGGAGCGCTAGCAACAGCAACAATCTCTGAAGAGCATACGGTATAGCAGTAGCATTTTAAGCCGCTACAAGCGCCGTAAATGTTGTCGAAGCTTTCAGTTCTGCATACACGATCGCAGCCGTAGTTGCTAAGGCACACCCCATGATAACTGCCGCTCGGGTGCCGGCAAACAGCTACCTTCGATGGACGCCGGCTCTGCGTGCATTCTGCAGGCATTGAACATACAGGCACGCATGCAAGAACGTGGTTAATTAGCCGAAAGATTAATCAAAACAACCTACTATTAAATTACATGCACCAGCTAATTCAAAGTCAAAACTTAAGCTGTTGGCGCCTGCCAGGCAGCTCAGAAGCCAGGCAAGCCCACCCACTAGACGTTCGATTTCATATGCCTGTGGTCAGGATGTGTTGCCTGGCGATATGGACAATGAACTTATATTTCCATTTCCAGTAACAACAGTTCATACATGTGCACGCACGTACATACCGGCGGCCACGATGACAATTAGGAGCACGGCTGCAGAGAGATTCTTCTTTTGTGAAGGCGCCATTGCATTGGTTGTTTTTTTTTGTGTGTGGAAGTTTTTGTATACGTTGAAGAAAAGAATATATTAAGCGAGTAGGTTGGTGGACGACGATCGAGTGAGGAGAATTTCAACAGTATATATAGAAATCACATCGCCTAGTGTTTTCCAACACAAGCACAAGTCCGGAGACATGTTTGTATTCAGCACGCAGTGTTTTCTTCACAGCCAAAAGTTTCATGACGTCCATCAACCACATATTATCGTCAGCGTCAGCATTTGATGAGCAGCAGGTTCTCCATTGGATGTGGACTGAAGGACAGGTTAACATAGAAGCTTAATTAATATACCAAAGTAATTAAACATGACAGCGCATTGCATTGTTACTAACCTACCTTGTCCGCTGATACACTCGTTAATTTGCACTGCATGAATATCGAATCACACTACTGTGTTCGGGAAAAAAAAAAGAATATTGTTGTATGTGTGTGTATGTTTCAGTTTCAGTTTGATCGATCCCCCATCAGGGGCCCTATGATCCTACGTCAGGGTCACCACACGCGCAAGATGCGGCCACCGTGGCAACGAGTCTAACAGAACGTGTCTAACAGAGTATAATTCAATTTCTAATTCTATCAGGGATGAGGCCGGGCGCTGACCTCCAGAAGGGACCGGTTCGTGGGGATGATCGGGCGAGCTTTGTCCACGGCAGGGACAGCTGGACGGGGGCGAGCATTGTCAACCTAGGGCTTGGTGGCGGCGATGCCGCGTGAGGGTGAAGCAGGTCGGCACGGCGATGACGCTTGATAGCGGCGATGAGGCGGCAGCAGCTAGGGCTAGGGCGAGAGGACAGGGCAAGGCAGCCTCGCGTACCTCTTGATGTGACCACGTGGAGATTCAGGTGCAGCGGGGGTGGGAAAACTTCAAAACTGCTCCTCAGTAAGCATGACGGAGGCTGCAAGTCTAGCTCTGGCTGCAGCTGTTAGTCACACCCTTAACATCACAGGTATCAAATTCTTTTCGGACTGTGAACAGTTGGTCTATTTCCTCAGCAGCCAAGACATGCATCACCAACCCGCCAGACTGGCAAGTACTTCACTGAAACCTTCACTCAGCTTACTAGATATAGGAATTCATCAATTTTAAACATCGACAGACACCTGAACAACACGGCTGATGGACTAGCTAGGTTGACCGTCCAAGTACCAGATTCCCAAGATACTGCTACCACTTTCTCATATTCCTCGGAATACCAATTCTCTTAGGACCCGTTTGGATCCCTTTATTTTAGTGGAATTGGAATTCACTCAATAAACTAGCCTATTTACCATACAATTTGACATTCCACCACTTTCCAAGGTTCATATATATGCCTACCTCAAATTCATAGGGTGGGAGAGGGAAATTGATTCCATACATCACAAATACTATATTTCTACTTTGCAACTCATAACATTCTCTTCAACTCACTCTCCTACGATAGAAATACAACACATGAGTATCTCTCGTATAAGCAACAATAATATACAAATATAATCTATATATAATCATATTAGCTTAATTAATATGTGTCTAAATTATGATTCTTAAAATAAATTCAATTCCAAGCATCCAAACGGGCCCTCAATGTAATGTCTTACCAGCTCTACAATTTGTGAGTGTAACGGGTGTAATAATCCTTGCAGCAAGTTGCTGCTAATAATATTAGTGTTTCTTGTCAAAAAAAAAAAAACTACAAGCTCCTCCATAAGCGAACAGAGCCTGAGGAGAGACGAGTGTTTGGTTCACCCGCCTACATCATTTGCGTGTACCCTCTCATTCACTTAGGGACTGATCGGTAGCGGTTAGCAGTCCGTCCCTACACCACTTACTTGTGTCGTTTCGTTCACCCTTCGTGTTTGGTTTTCTTAGTTACATCTTTCTCCTGCTTCCTGACATACATCTGAGGCAGTCCTGATACAGGTATTTCATCCGAAGAAAATGAGCTTCCCTCTTCATACAGGACGACTTGATCTGTGCAAGATGCAGAGACCCATATGTCAGACACCCAGAATTTCGATTGATACCAAACACGATCTTGTTTCATACTGGACCAACATAAAAAATAACCAAACACAATCACATGTACGAGCTCAGCCCAGATCTTACCAATCACACCCTTAGGACGTGTTTGGTATCCTGGAGCAGCACCGCCTGACCCATCTCATGCAGGTTCTATGTATTCGGTTTCCTGAGCGGGTATGTTTAGATCCAAAAAAATTACAAGATTCTCCATCACATCGAATCTTTAGACGCATGCATGAAGTATTAAATCTCTATCTCTACAACTAAAACATTTGTAAAGCAATCGTCCACCGGCAGGCGAAGCGAAAACCCGCAATGTCACCCCGCCCGACTTCCCTCGTCTCTCCCCGCCGCGGCATGCCTCCTCCCGGCTCCTTAAAAAAGGAAGGCAATGTCGCAGTACCAATCTCCCCCAATTCCGCACTCGCTTCTCCCTGCGACATGGCCCGTCCTCGCCTCCTCTCATCGCTCCGCCCGGCCATCGCTCCGGGTCGTCGCTCCTCGCCGACCGCTGATTCCATGGTGGGGATCTCGATCTGCTCGGAGAACGTGTGTCGCTGATGAATCTGGTGGGGGCGGATCTTAGCAGTGACGAGGTGTTGATGGCGGCCACGCTCGCACAGGAAGATCTCGAGGTTGTTGCCATCATCGAGGTGTGGCACACAATTCTCTCCTCGTCTTTGTCTTGCTCTCCTTCATCCTTCTACTCGACATTGGCCACGAAGGGGACGCTACGACAGTTAAGGGCGAGGAGTGCATTAGGGGAGAACCATGACGCCGGCAGCGGCCCCCAGAGGGGACGCACGACGAAAGTGCTTGCCATGCACGAGGAGCAGGTTGGTCAGTATGCTGCCCTCCCCTCTCCTGCTTTTTTCTCACACGATCTACTATGGCTATGTCTGTGTCTCTTGTTCAGTTGGAATTCCTTGGTCTAGGGGCATCTCAGTTTGATGGAATACCTTGGTCTTGAGTGGAGACCATCTCAGGTGCTTGGTTCAGTCAACATGTTTTTGGTTGTTTTCTTTTGAGATGGTGATTCATTATTTTCCCACATTGTAATTGTAAATTGGTGTTGATAATTTGAGCTCGATAGGTTCAAATTCGAAGAATCCTTTGTACATATTTTTAATTCTTGACAATCTGAGGTGTGTATTGATGTACCTAACAGCTATGTTAAATGTGTTTTTCACAGGGATGATCCATCCTTGTTGCTCTTCATGAACTACCTTGTCCATTAAAATTTCCAGATCGTCAGCAAGGAAGAGGAGCAAGAACCATGGACATGGCCTCACGACTGTTGTATACTTCTAGATCGTCGGCTCGAGGATGACTTCTCATAGCCATCACCCTCCTGGAGGAGCTCCTTGTTGCGGGAAATGAAAAGTTCGGTTTCAGGTCAAGCCCCTAGAGTTCTTACATACTGTTATTGTGGTTAATCCTTTGTTGTATGTCATGTCTGCATCCATCAAATGTTGAGTCAGCTAATTGAGACACACTTCAGAATGGATGTCCTACCGTTACAATGATTAGAGGCCTATATATAGACAACAAAAGGACTTATTGTTTTGCAGGTTGATGAGGCGCTATATGCGAACGGTGATATGACAATGATAGGAAGTGCCCTGGAAGGAGAGGACTTGGAGCTTTAAAATGCTCGGAGGTGTTCCTTTCCTGTTCGTTGAGAAGGGATGACTGATATTTTGGTTTTCTTTAATGTGACAGTAAGATCTAGCTGCCATTTAATTACTCTCTACTACATCATAGCAGAAGTAGTACATTTATATGCATGTTGAGCTTTTGCTTTGTTTTGTATAGCCTTTTTACATAATTAACCGGCGCTGGGAACCTTTTTTATGGTGCTTAATACACATTGCCATTTTTTGTTAATTAGTATTTTATAGCCTGCTAGCAATGTGGAGTGCTTGCTGCTCAGGTCTTTCTAGATTTTGACTTCTTTTTTAGTTCATTTGTTGGTGATAGTTCAAACTCACTATCTATATTTAACCACTGGAAAGTTTAGTTGACCAATCAGATAGTCATGAAATTCATATTATTTGTTTTATAGTTGAGTGTTCAAACCATCAATAGTGTTTCCTTTTCATTATCTATAAAGTTACAATTCAAACTTGACTGACCTCCAATTGGTACCATAAGTTCATCTGTGTATGAATAACAGAACTCTTGAATATAGATGGAGTATAGCTTATGACACTGGGAAATTAGGACTTTGAATGATGCAAGGTAAGACCTGTGCACCCCTACATTGACTGTTGCACAATGTATCTAGCTTATGAAATTAGGTATTTTAGAAAACCTGACTTGCACGCTGTGACGGAACGGTCCTAATCCCATGGCCCACATGTCCCTGTCAACCTCTGACAGCCGAACTTATGTTCCACGTGATTAAGACTGTTCGTCACCGGGCTACATTAGCGCCCGATGTCCACAGGATCAATCACCTTTCGGTTACAACATTTGATACTTTCACAAATAACAGCGGAATAAAGAGCGGAAGATTTAAATAACAATAGTTTTACAAACTGGGGGTTCCAAATAAACTTAAAGAAATGCGGTTATTACAGACCATGTTCTGTCAGTTCAAAGTAGACAACGTAGCGGAATACAACAATATAAAGATACTTCACCCAGCCGAGGGTGCACATCTATTCTTCGGCCTCATTGGCCTCCTCCTGAACGAAGGTCATGCAGCAGGGTGCAAGACACGTCGGATACTCAGGCATACCTGCAACAGTGGGTAACAAACCCTGAGTACTGGGGTACTCAACAAGACTTACCCGACTAAAGAAAAAGGGGAGAAGACTCAGGAATGAGAGGCTTAGGTAGTCAAGGTAAGGCTTAAGCAAGATCAAGTATTTTGCAGAAAAAAAAACATTTTGAAATCCTTGCTTTATTTTTGGAAAGATTCCAGTATTTCTCAATTTGTTCACGATTCATTTTACCTTTCAAAAACATACCTAGTTGAGAACCACTCTCCGTTGACAGTCAGTGACCAAGTCTCCATAACCGAGGAGCAACGTTAATCCGGATAAAGAATACTCAGCTGAGGATCCCTATTCACACGGCATATGTAGCACCCAAGCTTGCATAGGCTAACCCGTCTACCACGATTCCTCCAAGATTGGACCGGTCCTACGCTACCCGGAAGTATAGTACACCACTCCTTTCCAGGTACGACGACCACGTGGGTACATGCTACTTCCGCCATCTCTCCACTCCCAGTGCGCGGTTGTCGGTCCCAATCAAGGATTTCTCGGAGCCAGAGCTTTCCGAAGTATGTGAATAGTTACAAGTCTTGACCAGCAGGCCCCCATACGGATGGTCCCTAATTTTCCAGCCAAAACTATACCTTGGTTATATCTCACCCAAGCGTAATAGTCCCGTCAGTTTTTCAACCCTGTCCCGGTCGGTGTCAACTGTTGAGTCCCGGACTACAACTTGACGGCATCGTACGCTCGGACAACCTCTCCTCGCTGTTGACTAGGTACGAGTCAGATACTTAGCCAACAGTCGGGGAGTAAAGCTAAATTCCCTTAAAAATTCTTTAAGTGATCACACTTTTGAAATTGGCATTTTTATCGCAAATCTATTGTATAGCAATGCTAAGCATTTTGCAAATAGTTTTTAAACAGGGTAGGGGATCTTTGGTGGAGGTAAAGTGCAGGTAATAGGTCATCACACAACTCCTATCACCTAATGCAGTAATTTAACTCAAAAGTATTTAAGTAAAACTTTTATAAAAGCAAGGAAAGGCTAAATGCACCGGGGCTTGCCTTGAAGAGCAAAGACAGCTGGCTCAGGGTTGGAGGTGCAGAGGTCGAAGCTCGGGGTTACTTCGGGAGCAGGTTCGTCGGCGGCGGCCTCGACTTTGACTTCTCCTTCGGTGACTATACGAATGCAATGATGCATGCACATGAGTATGCTAGCTTGAACAATGCAACACAGGGCAACAATACGAAGCCTAATCACTTTTTCTATTTTCTTAATTATTTAAAAAGGTCATTTAAAGTAGTTGCTCCAAAAATTACCAAATTAATCACATAAGTTCGTTATGGTGTAGATAGATGGCAAAACAAATTTCATAATTTTTGGAGGTCATTAAGGTGCTCAAATAAAACTAGACATTAATTAACAAAAGGCACTATTTACAATTAAAATAAATGCTCAAAAATCAACTTGTTCCAAAAGACTGCAAAATTTCACCAGAGACTAAACATGGCATAGGAAGCTCACAAAAATTTATCTCATGATTTTTGGAGTTATAAATGATTTTATAAAAATCCAAAACCATCCATCTATTAATTAAAAGAGGGATTTTACATTTTCAAATTCTTGCAGAAAAGTCAAGTTTCATATTTTTCTAAAATACTACACAGTGCAGGGAGCATACCAAAATTTTATCAGGATTTAAGGAACAACAGATTAATTCACACAAAAAAAGAAAATAGAACACTATTCACACTTTTTCAAAAAGGAAAAAGAAAAGAGCACTGTGCTCCTTCCTCGCAGGGGCTCGGGCGAATCGCGGCGAGGCGGACAGCAGGGCTCGGGCGAGGCGGAAACAATCGGCCGTCCGAGGCCTGGCCGAGAGGCTCGGACGAGACGGAAAACGATTGTTTCGTCCGAGGCCTGGCCGGGAGGCTCGGGCGAAGCGGAGGGTGCATGCTTGCTCGAGGCTAGGCTCGGCGAAGCTGAGGGTGCGTGAGTCCGCTCGAGGCTAGGCTCGGGCGAAGCGGTGAGGGTGTGTGAGTCTGCTCCGAGGCTGGGCTCGGCGAAGTGGCGAGGGTACGTGTCTGCTCGAGGCCTGGCTCGAGCGAGTGCTTGCTCGAGGCCTGGCTCGGGCGAAGCGGAGTGGAAGCAGAGACCGGGGGCTTCGAGTGCTTACCACGGGTCGGAGGCAGGGCTCGGCGGGACGGAACAAGGGTCGAAGGAGGGAGCTCGACGTGGCGGTGTTTCGGCGGAGCTCTCTCGGCGGCGAGCGGCGTGCCGGCGACCCTGTACACCAGACACGGTCACCAGGAGCGGGTTAAGAGCGCACCAAGATGAGGAAGATGAAGCAGGGGTCGGGGAGGAAAGATCACGGCCGGGGAGAGAGTATTTCTCAATCCCGTGCTCACCGGTGTTTCGCCGGAGTTTGGGAAGAACTGCCTGCGCCGGTTAAAGGAAGGACGGAGGGGTGAAATTGAGAAGAGGAAAAGCTTCGCGAGGACACGGCGGAGCTTCTGAGCTAGGTGGTGGAGCGGCGGAGGCTCTGGACTGGCCTGACCACGGTGGCGGAGGGGATGAGGAGCTCTGCCGGCCGGCTGTCTCTTTTATAGCCGTGCGCGGGGACGGATGAGCGTCGCGTGCAGGCGGATAAGCTTGGCCGAAGCGTGCGCAATCGATTGCACGCTGGCGGAAGGACGGGCGTGCGCGCAGGGATCGGGTGTGCGTTCGCCGGCGACGGCCACGCGGCGGCGACGTGCTGGGAGCAGTGGGGGACGGGAGAGAGGGTCAGCGCTCGCGTGCGGGTGCGGAATGAGCACGGGGTCAGCGGCGACAGACTGGTGGCAGGCGAGGAGCGGCCAGACGTGCGGCACGCGCAACGCCGGCGGCTCGGCCACGGCCGGGGCCCCCCGTAGCTCTAGGTTGAAGATGAACAGGGCTAGGTCTAGGGTTTGATTTTAGAACTGATTTCTGTATTTTGCAAAGTACTCCCAAAATTTGAACTGAGCAACAAAAACTCAAAACACCAAAGTTGTGCAGAAAAAGGAGATCTACAACTTTCTCAAAAAGAACATCTTCAAAATCCAAATAGTTTTTGAATCACATTTGAAATTTGAAAAGGGGACACTTTTGGGATTTTAATAAATTAAAAATTACTTTTTATTTTATATAGAAAGTTGAAAATCTGTAAACATGCAAGTTGTTCCTTTTGTCAAAACCTATAACTTTTCTATTATACATTTTTTTCTGAAACTCATTAGTTTTTGCAATAATTTTGAAAACTAAAAAGGGGACAAAAACTGGAGTTTGAATGAATTTGGAATTACTTCAAACTTTGTACAGAAACTTGAAAATTTGTAAATACCAAAGTTGTTTCTCTTGATCAGATCTACAACTTTGCTTTTTGGACCAACTCCAAATTTTGAATAATTTTTGAATTACAAAAAAGAGGGATAAAATCCAAGGTTTGAAATTCAGGGTTTTTCAAAAGGAATTTGAAATCTGATTTTTATTTTGATTTTTGAATGACACAACAAAACTTCAAGACCTCAAATTGAACAAGAATTACACAAAACTAGGCACAGAGGTGAAATTACCATTTTGCCCTTATAGGAAGGTTAGGGCTTTTAGGGTTTTTGAAAAGGGAATTGCTACACACAAAAGGGAACAAATGCAACAAGCATTAAGACAAACATAATGCATGACAAGGATAATTATGACTAAAGATGATGACATGTCAAGTTAATTACAGATTAAACACCAGAGGTGTTACACACGTGTGTGATTTTTCAAATCTCATTGCTGTCCTTTTTTGCTTTGTGATTTTCCAGATCACATAGCTACAAATCAATTGAACTAATATAACAAAGGATGAAAATAAATCATCATATTCTTTTCTCTTTGTTTTGTTCTTTTGTTAAAAATGTTCTGCAGTAAGGAACTACTTATATGGATAGATTTTTAGCTTCTTACTAAAAGTTCATAACATTTTTTTTGTAAAATACCAGTTCTTATACTTCCAACAGTCTCCTGTGAATGTTGGTGCTAATTTGTTATCTAAAACAATAAATTTGCTGCAAGTTAATTAGGCTTTATAGATTATTGTTCTTGGGAATTCCCGTACAGGTACTTGGAAGGGATAAACAAAATCAAGACAGAGGCCTCTGGCCAGTCTTTCTGAACATAAACTATTTCATATGCATAAAAAACTGGTGAATTCAAGGCTATCTAACATGTGTTCATGTCGACTATGTTTCAATGTTTATTCGGCAAGAACTATGTTGTCTTGTGCTTCTTGTGTGTAGAGGTAAAATTGGTGTGCAAAAATGGTGGTATTTTGAGGTGTCATCTTTAACCAATAGGCAAACACTTTTTTTTCTTAATCCTGGCATATTATGTTAATAGTGGAATAATAGAACACTTGAACTCAACTGATTTTTTCCTTCTGTTATCATATCCTTTGATGTTACTCCAATCGCCATTAGGTTGTTTCATCGATGGATCACCACTGCCAGTCTATTTTGCTATGGATGTCACTAAGATGTGTGTTGGATATTTAGCAGAGAGTTAATGAAAACATGATGTTGAGAAGAAGAAGGGGTAAGGAGTATCATGAGTGCTAATTGTATTTGTTTTATGAAAACTCATGTAATAGTGACTATTGACTATAATTAGAATGACACGAACATGACTAATAGTAGTAGTAGAGCAGGATTTAACTTTAATTATCAGGCGTGCCATCGTCTCATGAGATTGACGCTTTTATGACAACAATTTTGTACTTTACAACATATATTATCTGTTGAATATTTTTTCTCGTTGCAACGCACGGACATTCACCTAGTGTAGGTAAAAAAACTAATTACACAGTTTGTCTATAAATATCGACACGGATCTTTTAAGCCTAGTTAGTCTATGTTTGGATAAAGTTTGTCAAATAACAACAAAAGTGCTATATGAACTTTACACCAAAAACTCTATCAACTAAACATGCCCACAGATGCAAAGATTTCCTTCTAGGCTGAGTGGGAACACTGCAACTTTGCTAGTGCATCCTGTGGACCAAACAAAATCTCTAGTGACCTGGTTCTATTTAGGCCTTGTTTAGTTTCTACCATAAAAACTTTTCATCCATCACATTAAATGTTTGGACATATACATAGAATACTAAGCATAGACTAAAAAACAACTAATTACACAGATTAAGTGTAAATTGTGGGATAATTTTTAAGCCTAATAAGTTTATGTTTTGACAATGTTATGCTACAGTAAACATGTGCTAATGACGAGTTAATTAGTCTTAATAAATTCTTCACATTGTTTCAGGCGGAATATGTAATTTGTTTTTTACTAGTTTATTTTTAATAGACTAAATGAGTGTCAGAGATATGACCCGCAAAAACTTTTTACGTCCTAACTAAACAGGACCTTAAACAGGCTACCAAACAACACAGGATTGCATGACTTGGGGCTAGCCAAGTTGGGTACCAAACACGCACACCATCCCATATTTCCTCGTGCGTAGAATTTGAACTTTTCTTTACGAGCTGGGATGATTTGATGCACGTCTGATGCATGAACACATATGTCATGTTCCTGAAATTTTGATCAATATATACATTCAAAATATATTAACAATATGTGCAATTATTGATTCCTATATGTTAACATAATAATGTCATTGCAATTTTGTGTTTGCATACATGTGTTGTATTATTATTATCTGAAAAAGATGTTCCCATGACAAAGGCAGAGTCTGTTTTCCTGTCATGTATAGTGGATCGACACAATTGTCATCTACACTGATAGTACTGTCATCTCCAAGGAATGGAAAGTCATACAGGTAGCTAGGCAACATACAAATGCAAGAAACACATTATCAGATTGCCAAATTAGTACAAAATAACATGCTTTTGTAGGAAATGGGATGTCAATGATGCTGCCATCCTGGAACACCACAGTGCCATCCTCCTGCGCATGGTCAATTTGCAGTCTGAGCATTAGATTTGCCACAATACTGTAATACCCTGGCAGCTCGTCCAACAGATAAAAGCTACCCGTTCACCAGGATAAAAGATAGTCTACCATGGAATGAAGCCACATATTATCGTAGCCAGGCTGCTTCTTACAGGCGGAAACTGGTGCTGATCTATTAGCAATATGGACCTCTTCCGCCATGCTTGTGATGTCTCTCGAAATGTCAAATGCACTTGCCGAGGCCCCAATTACGATCACTACCTATCGTTACAACATATAGTCTTCGTTAACCACGGGAACGCATAATGGGAGCATACATCAGGACATCACAAGGAGGAAACACACTTGATCAAGGAATGGCTCTGGCACATGGTAATTGTGGCTATGCATCTGCTTCCCTGGCCAAGCATCTATCCCTGCCGAAGTTGAAAAGCGTGAGAATTGAGCACTGAAGGTAAAAAGGCATCTGGAATTTGCAATGGCGGTAAACTGTTACAGATTTCTATCACTTTCATGTATGATCCGAACATTGCAAGCACGCACAGGAAGAGGAAGCCGTGGAGTTACAGGTCAATCAGCTTATCCCATAACCTATCCCTGTGGTGATCACAAATTTGTATTTGTGGAGAAATTACCGGGATCACAGATTGTATTTGTGGCGAAATTACCGGGAATGACGGTGATGCGTGGCTCCATGTAGTGGCCATTGAAAACCACGACGGCGTCGTAGAGCTCCTCCTCGCCGCTCCCCTTCTCCCCGAGCTTCTTCGACGTGACCGCCCACCTCCCGATGTCCTCCCTCCTCACACTGAGCACCTCCGTCTCGAAGCGGACGAGCCGAAGCAGATCGAACTGCCGCGCGAACGCCTCAAGGTAGCGGAGCACCGCCTCGTGGCCGGGGAACATGCGGGGGTCTTGGGAGCCCGCGGCACCAGCGGCGAAGGGGAGGTCGATCGAGGAAGCCCATGGTCTCGCGTGGCAGGTTGGTGCGGATCAGAGCGACGCGTAGAGGCTAGAGTGCGTCGCCGCGGAGCCGAGCGGGTCGGAGGACGTGGCGAGGGGAGGAAGGGTGATTGGAGGGAGGGAGCGTGATTGTAGCCGGGATCTCGCGATGTGGAGGGGCTGGCATCGCACGTTCCGGAGAGCAATGGCAACGCTAGACAGGTGTAGGATCGAGATGGCCGACTAGAGGGGGGGTGAATAGTCGATTTTAAAATTAATTACAAAACTACTCAAAATTAATAGCGGAAGAGATAGGCTCAATTATAATTTTGACTACACCCCTCTAATTATGAACTTAGCAAGATATACTACCAAGAGTATTTCTATTTTACACAAGTCAAGTTGGAGCTATTTAGCAAGATGATCAACTGTAAGAATGTAAATCAAGAATGACTACACAAGATATCAATATATATATGAATGTAAATACAAGATACAAGGTCAACACAAGTATGTGTAATATGAAATGAAATAAACTTGTGTTGAGATAGGCAAACCAAACGGAAGAGGATGACACACGATGTTTTTAACGTGGTTCGGTGACTTGCCGGTCACTTAATCCACGTTGAAGCAAGTTCTAGGATTGTTGCTCCTCTTGTTAGCTCTAAGCACAAAACCTTCGGACTACCCCCACAAGGTAGGCTCCACGTGAGCACTAAACTTTGAGGCAACCAAATCACTAGATACTCTTCACGCCTCAAGTTTACTAGAGATACTCTTTGCCTTCCTCCGGCGGGGATGAGCTCAATAGCCCCTCACAAAGCCAACTCCGGAGCACCGCACAATCTTCTTGCGTGCTTCACGGAGACACAATCATCAAACCGTCTAGGAGCCGGCAAGCTCCAAGAGTAATAGATAACCACGCCCGCACGACGACCACCTAGTGCCACAAGTAATCTCTCACACAAAGATTCGCACTAGTGGAGCACACTCACTCTCCAAATGTTGCTCTCAAG
The DNA here is from genome assembly GCA_009763385.1 of Coix lacryma-jobi var. lacryma-jobi. Lineage (NCBI taxonomy): Eukaryota > Viridiplantae > Streptophyta > Magnoliopsida > Poales > Poaceae > Coix > Coix lacryma-jobi. The sequence continues at coordinate 173,451,641 of CM019822.1, read as the reverse complement.
CAAGGGATATGAGATGAGGTGCTAGAGGTGTTCTCTCCCAAAGGATATGTTGTAAGAATGCCCAAGAGACCCCCCACAAATCGGGCAACCCACTATATATAGAGGCCCACTCAAAATCCAACCGTTATGAGCTGAAACGCGATTCCCGGACAGTCCGCGGTATAAATCCCGGACTGTCCGCCGTTGTCAGCAACTAACCGTTAGGTTTGAAATTTGACCGGCGGACTGTCCGCCACCAGGGTCGCGGACTGTTCGCCGTTGACTTTTGCCTCGCTGAACAGAATGTCCAGCACCACTGCTCGTCCTCGAGAAACACCGGCGGACTGTCCGCCACATAGGGCGCGGACTGTCCGCCGTTGACCTGAGACTGCACCAACAACGCGAGCAGCAACTCTGCTTCCTCTGAGAATTAGCCGGCGGACTGTCCGCCACCAGGGCGCGGACTGTCCGCCGTTACTTCGACAGCCCTCCAGCAGGTTACACAGAATCTGTTCGGTTCTCAGGTTTTGGCCGGCGGACTGTCCGCCACGAGGGGTGCGGACTGTCCGCCACCAGCCTGAAAACACCTTTCTCAAGCGCTCTATCTCCTTTGTTTTGCCCCATCAACCCATACACTATGGATATGTCCAAAACAATATAAAGTCAGCTCACAAGCGCTAAGAAAATCTTTTCTTAAAACAAGCCAACTTCAAACCAACGATCTCAAAAAGAGCATCGTTTCCATAGTCACTAGTTAGCTTTTCACAAACGTTTTTCACAAACGTTTTTCGACTTACCGCCACTCGTCATAAAGCGATCAAAACGATAGAGCTCACAAGTGGCACTAGACAACCGTAATGCAAACGTGTTTGCCCCTCTTAGTAGTACGGTTATCTATCTTAAATTCGGCTATTTAAATTCTCTACACACCTCATAGCCGGTAAAAAGAAACACCCTATTGTCCATACATTTGCCTTGCTTATCCACGATTTTCTTTGATACCCGCAAGGAAACATTCATGGACAACTTCACCAAGTTATTAGATATAACCAATGAATCTTCGACTTGGTCCATCAAATATGATGTTGGTCACTCAACCATCACATAGACTTCAAGCCTCTCACTTTAGCTTCACTTGCTATTCACCGTTGTCTCGGTCCTTCGGCGCCAAGCCCACTAGCTTGCCCTTCACCTCTGCGTCGGTCCCTCGGCATCAAGCCCACTAGCTTGTCCTTCACCATCGCTTGAGCACACAGTCCTTCTAGCCAAGTCCTGCCAAAGTCTTCGCTTGCTTGCTATGCTTAAGTTGAATACCCAAACAAACTTTAAACAATCATTTCAATATCATCATCCACTGATATTGTGAACTCAACCTATTTTCCTTCACACACTTGGATAGAATGGTTAGCTCACAAGTGTTGTCATCAATCACCAAAACCAAACTAGGAATTTTCAACAGGCGGGCATGTGATTTACCGGCGGGGCGTGGGATCGCAGGGTGAATCGATAGAAGCCGAGATAGACGATATCACTACGAATTTTTTAGTTGTAGATAGAGAAGATAAGAGATAGAGAAGAGAAATCGTTTATTTATTCCACCCTTTGGGCCTGTTTTATTATTTCAAAATCATAAAATCACAAAGTGAAAACAGGGTAATATCCGGGCATGGCAAAAAAACACGTCCCCCCCACCCAAAAAAAAACGAACAGAGGCAGGCACGCAGGGTGTGTTTGGTTCACAACCTGAGTCTTGTTGCCTGGCCAGCAGGTAGCCTGGAAGCTGTCTGGAGCTCATTTGGATGGAACCCTGACACATTGCTTCCACCAGGCAACAACAGTTCAGGTCCAGGCGAGCAAAATCGAATGTCCGGCGCAGCTCAGCTTGCCTGGTGTGCAATCAACCATGATGTGATGGTTTCCTACTATTAATTATTCACCAAAGTACTATATATTATTATTTTAGTCTCTTAGAAACAGTTACTATTACTGCTAAACAACTGCTAAATAGGTTTTTGAGGCGTCAATTATTATTCTACTGTTCATTATATCACTGTTTAAGGTCTAGGTTATGATTTCTATTATTTATTTAGATTTTTTTATTTATATTATACGGAGTATTCATTAATTCAGGGCCTTTACCTTTTATTTCTTTTTTCATGGAAAGAAGTACTGTATGGTGTAACAGCTATTTTGTATATATATTTTATTTTATCTCTCCCTACCGTTGATCATGTTCACGTTAAATTAGCATGGTCTGTACAGTGTAATTATATTTTTCTTTCTCGTAGTATGTTCTTTCCTTGATATTTTCTAAATAGTTAAAATCTATTAAATTTATTTGTAATTTCAAATATAGTTAATTGAGAAAATACGTGGATGGTTTTATTTATTTATTGCTTGTATACGTTATAATAGTAACTGTATATGTTTAAATATGATATTATATCTTTTATTTGTTTTTTCAGGCAGGGGCTTCCAACCAAACTCATCTCATCTAACTGCCTGACCACTTTTTACCACGAGTAGTCGGCTTCCATCCACCCCCTACCCCTCGAACCCGTCCGGCCGACCTCGCCTTCTCGGCTAGCCAGCAGCCGCCAAGCCTCCGGCGGCCGGCTCCCGGCGCCCCAGCGCAGATCTGGCCACTGGCAGCCAGCCAACGAGGTCTGCGCCTGGCCGGCTGCGGCCTGTTGCCTGCTGCCTGCCCGGCCCGCCAGCGGCGACTGGCCAGCTGGCCAGGGCGCCAGGCGCCCAACCCCAAGCGGCCAAGCCCTTCCGCCCTGGTTGCCTCCACAGTGTGCCGGACAGTGAGTATTCTTTCCTGATTAGTGATTATTCATCCCGTTTTGATTGATGAGTGCCAATTGCTATTTTCTAAAAATTGCATTGCAATGTTTTATACCGTGGGCACATGTGATGTTTTGGTTACGAAGTCTTCTTTATTTGGTATTTCTCTACCATATGCTGTATTTTCAGAGGGAGTGGCCTTGTATAGTTAGTAAACTGTTGTGTTGTGCTTGTATGTACACTCGAAGCATTCATTCATTAACTTCACTCTAATGTACTGACCTGACTTGAACAGAACTATTGCAGTTAATTAGGATAGGGTCATCGTAGGATTTTTCTCCTTTGAGTCTGATTTTTAAAAATCAAATATGGAAAAACTCAGTTGCGCCATATATTCTATTCTCTATCTTGTTCTTCCTGCACCTCTACAAGGCCCTTACGTCTATTTTTTGTAACTATAATTTTTAGCTGGGGTCTTTTGTATATTAGATGGTGTAGGGTTCCAATGATATGCATGTAAGATTGAAAGTCCATGCACATGCTCCAGTTCTGTACTCTATCCCCTGTGTATAATGGCAGTCTGATGTTTCTATCTTTTAACCATTCCTGTGTAAGTTGGGAAACTAGTTTGTCACTGAGCAATATTGCAGCTATTAATCCATTGAAGCTGACTTGGAATTTCTTCTTTGTGTAGCCTAACTTAAGGGGACTCTTAGGAAGGAGCGAGTAATGGGAAGTAGGCAAATTGTTGCTGTTCTTCAAGTAGGTGGAGAGTTTTCAACACATGATGATGGACGGATGTCCTATTATGGTGGAGAGGCTCATGCTATGCATGTGAAGAGTGATTGGACTTTTAAAGCGTTTAAACATGAAATATCTTCAACACTCAATAATCTCAGACTCGATTCCTATGTGTTCAAGTATTTTCTTCCGAGAAATGACAAAACTTTGATTTCAATATCAAATGACAAAGACTTGAAGCGCATGGTTGAATTCCATGCGGAGTCAGAAACAACTTACATATATGTCATGAAGAAGGCTGACAACAGGTATAATTCTTAATGGAGAAGCATCCTTCCTAGTAGCTTTCCAAAAATGATGATGTACATTTTTGCAGGCTGAAGAGCTCCATTGCAGGCGCTGACGCTCCTGCAGATTGTGCTGTGATAGCAACGACTCCAGATGGATCCAAGCGGCAAAAGATTTGTGCTAGCTGGGAGAATGCGATCACAGGAGCTGGTCAAGTGTTTCAAAGTCCAAAAGAATTCCGAGATGCATTACAAAAGTATGCCATTGCTCATAAGTTTCAATACAAATTTGTCAAGAATGACTCTTCTCGTGTAACCGCGGAATGTACTGATGAAGGGTGTGAATGGCGTATACATGCATCAAAGTCTCATTCGAAGGAGTTCACAGTCAAGAAAGTTTGTGGCACTCATACTTGTGAATCAGAGACCATCAAAACTCATCGTTTGGCATCTCAAAAATGGGTTGCTAGTGTTATTAAGGAAAAAATACGTGATAGTCCAAACTACAGGCCAAGAGATATTGCGAATGATCTCCAACGTGAATATGGATTGTGCCTGAACTACTCCCAAGCTTGGCGTGGTAAAGCAATAGCCCGAAAAGAACTTTACAGCTCAGATGAAGAGGCATGCAATCAGCTACCTTGGTTTTGCCAAAGGATTGTTGAGACCAACCCTGGAAGTGTGGCAACAGTAGTGGCCTTGGAAGATTCGAAGTTTCAATTTTTTGTTGCATTCCATGCCTCCCTTCATGGTTTTGAGCATGGTTGCAGGCATCTTCTCTTTCTTGATGTGATCTCTGTCAGATCAAATAAACACTGGAAGCTATTAGCTGCTACTTCAGTTGATGGTGAAGGTGATAGCTTCCCTGTTGCACTGTCTGTAGTCAATGATGAGAATCAAGAAAATTGGCATTGGTTTCTTGAGCAGCTAAATGGTTCATTACCTTCACTTGGAGCAATAACATTCATATCGAATGGTAAGAATGGTCTGTGGGATGAGGTTTCTCTTATATTTCCAGATAGTTATCATGGATACCATGTCAACTGTTTTATTGAAGAATTCAAGCAGCAGTTGGATGGCAGTTGGAGTGAAGAAGTAAAAGATACAATGGTTGCACATCTTGAGAAAGCCATTTATTCATGCAAAGTTGATGAATTCAATCAGTATGTTGAACTCATCAAAATTGAATCTGATAAGCTTGCTGAATGGCTTTTGGAAACTAAACCAGAACGGTGGTCAGATGCCTTTTTCAAAGGGTCACGACTTGGCCAGTACACTTGCAATGTTTCTGAGACAATTTCTGATTGGATTCCTAGCAGATATGAGCTCTCAGTAGTGCAGTTGGTTGACATGATCAGATGCAACCTAATGGAGATGATGTATACACGCAGGGAATCTTCCAATACCTGGACAGAAGTCTTAACGCCATCAGCCAATCAGAAACTTCAGGAACAGATGAACAAAGCTCTTACACTCAATGTTGTTTGCTCAACTGGAAATGATGGAAATGGTCATGTGTTTGAGGTATGTGATGACTCGGTCAATGTTGTCAACATTGATACATGGGAGTGCACCTGCAGAAAATGGCATGTGTCTGGGATTCCATGCTCACACGCAATAGCGGTATTTGACCGTACTGAGCAGTGTCCACTTGACTACTGCTCCAAGTATTTCACAACGGAATGTTACCGCTTGACTTATGCCATGTCCATCAATCCAATACCTGATGTTTTTGTACCTACTCTAGCAGGTGACCCATTACAGGGCACGACAATACATTCAAGCCCCATTCTGACCCGAAGACAAGTGGGCAGACCAAAGGAAAAGCCAGCTGATCCGCGTGTAGCAATCAAAAGAGCAGTGCGCTGCAGCAGATGCAAGGGCTATGGGCACAATAAAGCAACTTGCAAAGTCCCCATCTCAGCTTAGTTCTCCCAAATGTAAATTATGTGGTAGTAGCTTTCTCTGTGCTTATGAAGTATGAACAGCAGTTGATTCTTAATGTGAAATTACATCGCTTACAGTGGAGGAACCAGGAATTAGAAGTGTGATAAATATATACATCAACTGTAGATTTCAACAGATTTTTCAATGCTTCTACACAATTAGTATTCATAATGAAAAAACACAATATTATGATCGGGAATGACAGTGAATTGATGACTTGTGGTGTGCATTAAAATATTTGAAGGGATGTTTGTTGCATGGCCCCTGTTACCATCACCTGGTTCCACTACTCATCGCTTATTAGCGTGTACTATTATTGTTTGTTGATTACAACACAAAGCAACGTTATTGTTGGTGTGCTTGAGGTTGGGCTAGCATTATTCTGAATCAGAATCCAAATATTTCCATGTGGGAAAATATGGCAAGGAGAGGCCATAGCTGCTTTGGGTGTCTGATGATGTTGTTGTTGTTGATTGGGCTGTGAAACCAGAAGGCTTTGCTCAACAATTTGAAGTACGTTGAGATTCCTATGTGAAATATGAGGTCTGTTAAGCTTTGATTTGAGGTCTATTAAGCTTCAATTTCAGCCCAGTTATTCTGCACGTATAAACTAGAGTGGCCATTCTTATTCCAAAAACCGAACAGGTTGCAGCTTTGCCATTATTATTATATATAGAATAGAAGTAGGATGATTTCGGCTCATATTTGCTTCCTGAGAAGCTCGATGCATCTCAACAAAGCAATCCTAAATGTAGACGCCTTCGATAAAATCTCATGACACCTTAGCACACAAGCGACTTCTATCTTTTGTCACTTCCTCCAACTTATCAATTCATTTGGATACAACCTATCAGTGTCTTTTATGCAACAAAAAAAAACATTTCGTTTGATAATAAATATCTAAGTTATGCTAAGAACTTGCCAACAATGATAACTACACATATGGTGATCAAACAACGAAAAAACATTTTCTTAAAAGGAAATCTCGGTGATCAAAAAACTTAAAAACATTTTTGTGTTAGCATTCGAAGAAGTATAAAACATCTATGTGAAAGACAACCCATTAAATTTAATAAGGGAGTTGCTTAAAAATAAATATTTAAGAAATAAAACTTTAATATAAAATTAATACATGTCAGGGGGACTCTCACTTATGGGCTAGCCTAACGAGGTCAAAGGGGAGTTCTTGTCGTAGGACAAGTTTGATCTAGATGACATGTCTCAAGTTCGATTATGGGGGGATTCGTGGATAAGACCACATCCACTAAAATTGCTCTTTCCTGCCCTTTACATTATTGTGAGAAAAAAAGTGTGTCTGTAACATCAGTATTATCTACGACACCGTTAAATGTAGCTTTTAGAGGATCTTTGGTGGGTGTTAATCTGCAAGCTTGGTACAAATGTAGTAGCTATGGTTGCAAATGTACAACTAACAAATTAGAAAGATCGATTTGTGTGGGGACTATATCAGAATGAGTTGTTTTCAGACAAATCTATGTACGGTGGCTTGTTAGGAGAAGAAGGTATACCATATAATACTTTCATCTGGAAACTTAAATTGTCTCTTAAAATCAAAGTCTTTATGTGGTGCTTGTACAAGGGAGCTATTTTAATAAAAGACAATTTAGCACGACAACAGTGGCAAGAAGATAGAAAGTGTCGTTTCTATTCTTTAGATGAGTCTATACAACATTTACTCTTTGACTGTCATTTTGCTAAATTCATCGGGAGAATTGTTCATGTTTCCTTTAATTTAATACCTCCAATTAACGTACATGATTTGTTCATAGACTGGTTGAAAGGGATAAATAGGAAACTGAGATCTCAGATTCTTGTGGGAGCTAGTGCAATTTGCTCAGCGATATGGCTAACTCAGAATGATATCGTGTTTGACAAGGTCTACTTGCAGGTTATCTTTAGAGGGACTTACTGGACCAGGTCTCGGACCCTGCTACAGAAGGAGGTGGATTGCCATACGATGAAGATGGGTTGCAGTACTATTGAGGCATTTGTGATGGAGGTGTTTGCGAAATACGACGGGAGATTTAGTAACATGCTTGCTCTTTAGTTGTGTTTTTTTAGAAACGTTTTTTCTGCTATAATCGAGTCAAACTTTTTTTTTGAACCCTTCACGAATAATGGTTATTGTAGTAGCATATTATCGGCCGATAGCCCAAAGATAGAAGTATACTTGTTATAGATTTAACTATAAGTGTTAAATTTTCTAAAACTATTTTGTTATTGAGGCACATTTAGGATGGTTATTATTTCCTTTCATGACTGAACTTGTGAGAAAGGAAGCTAGATTAATCAATTTTCCTATAATTTAATTACATTTGCCTAGTAGAAACAAAATGTTTAAAATTGAGATGTGCTTATTTTTATGTTACTATTTTTAACTACATCGTATAAAACATGATGCTTTTAAGTGGCTACCTACAAAGGAGAAATAAACATGATTTTCTTGTTGAACCCTTCATAAATAATGATTAATGTAGTACCATATTACCAGTTGTGAGTTGTATATCAGTAAACCAATTATTAATGGAAGTGTAGCCAAAAGATATGTATATTTCTTAACTTGCTTGAAGATTTTATTAAAAACATCTAAATTTCTAAAGCTACTTTGTTGTTGAAAAGGATAGGCTTTATGAGGAAAGAGCTATTTCATTTTGTACCGAGCACTACAAATTCAGTATTTATGAAGGGTTATGCATGTTTATGACCAATACTATTCTACACTAAGTTGTTGTACCAGAAAGAATTCAATATTTTTTAGTACTCGTGTATCAGTATTATTCAGTATTTCTTGATGTTGGGTGTAGTACTGACTGATACTAAACTTTGTTTAGTACTATTCAATATTTTTTCTAATCAATTTTATCCAATAGTGTAGAATAATATTCTACACATAGGATGTAGAATAGCACTGTCGTATATTTATAAATACATATCTTTAGAAAAATGCAATAAATACTGGTAGAAAAAACAATAGTTATTTCCTCACAAAGCGTATCTTTCTCAACAACAAAGTAGCTTTAGAAATTTAGATGCTTTTAATAAAATCTTTAAGCAAGTTAAAAGATATACATATCTTTTGGCTATACTTCCATTAATAATTGGTTTACTAATATACAACTTACAACTAATAATATGGTACTAATTAAACATTATTTATGAAGGGTTCAACAAGAAAATCAAAACTCACTATACATGTGTATGACATATCATAAAACAAATATCACCACATAAACGACGTCAAATCGTTTATTTCTTTTTTGTAGATTGTCACTTAAAAGCATCATGTTTTATATGATGCAGTTAAAAATAATAATATAAAAATAATCACATCTCAATTTTAAACATTTTGTTTCTACTAGGAAGATGTAATTAAATTATACGAAAATTGGTTAATCCATCTTTCTTTCTCACAAGTTCAGTGATGAAAGAAATAATAACCATCCTAAGTGTGCCTCAATAACAAAATGGTTTTAGAAAATTTAGGCACTTCTAGTTAAATCTACAACAAGTATACTTCTATCCTTTGGCTATCGGCCGATAATATACTACTACGATAACCATTATTCGTGAAGGGTTCAATAAAAAAAGTTTGACTCGATTCCACATAAATGACCACACATTTTTAAATCCCATTTCAATGTGGCCACTTAATTATTCTATTTTTTAAGAGTTACTGAAATCTAAGGCATCTTTTAAATAAATGATTTTATATATTTTATTGTATTAGAAGATATATTCAAGTTTTAGCATGACTAGGCATACATCTTTCTTTTCCGTATATTTTAAGGCATGTTTGCTTCATGCCATAGGAGGTAGTACCTGTTGGTATTTCGTAGCGTTGCTACGAAGAATAGAATTAAACCTTATCCCCAGCAACGGCGCCAGAAAGTCAGTTAGTATGTGTAACGCATACAGACAAATCCGCAAGCGCACGGATACCGTTGTAGCTTTCACCCATGAGTATTCTAGGGTATCGTATTTATATCCTCAGGGAAGTAATGTGTAAGGAGTTTAATAACTGACGATCATGTATCTACTAACTTAGTGTACTAACCAAATTAAAGTGAGGGTAAGTGGTAGCATATGTGATTGATAGATAATTGATAGATTAATGATACACCAGAGAACTCCATAAAAATATAAAAGAGCAGACAAGCACAGTTGGAAGGTCATCAAAAGAGTTCAAGGTTCATATATACTTCTCCATTACTGTGGTTCTAGTCTAGATCTAACCCAAGGGAATAACTAAAGCAAACCTCAAGCATAACGATCACATCATGGCACTTTGGAGCAGCAGTTCCTTTCCGGTTCTCGAAGAGACTGAGAAGGGGTAACCAGGAGAAGGCTGCCAAAAACTCTACGAAACACCAACCCGAACATGGTGGAATACAAAGGCCTGGTCGGAGCTGTCACCCCCAGGGCTACCACAACTATCCGTGGGGTTGGGCGCAACCTCAGGTAACCGATAGTCTAGACACCACGTCTATACTACCGATTACTACTCTAGCCACATATAATAACTAGAGCACTCGGTCGAGCGGAGATCCCATGTCAAGGTGCAAGACATTAATCTAACCATGCTTTAGCTAAAACATAAGGTAAGAACTAGATAACCATGTAAGCGATTCAAGTAAGTAGAGAAGATAAATGTATTGAATACTTGAGTCTTACAAAGAAGCGATACAAGATTATACCGATCCTCCGAGGACTCCTTCGGAAGTTGAGCATCTCTCCCTCACTCTCAACTAGAGCTATTCTACTACTACATCTTGGCAATATGGTGAAGAGGACTCCTTGTGGTGTGTATGAGCTATATGAAGATGATTCCAAATGATGGAGAGAGCCTCTATATATAGTGGAGGTGCCTTGGGGGGGGGGTGGAGAGCCTCCTCTCTCCACATGGAAAGTGCAAACCGACCTTCCGGCGTACATTGAACCAGGAAACCTTGATAATCGACATGAGAGAGGCGGTGGCAGGCGACCGTTCAAATTTGAACGTGTTTGGCGCATCCCGTGGTGCGGGCGCACCACCTGCTGGTCTGCCTCGCCATCGCCTTTCTTTTGTAGGCCATGGACTTGATGCTCTTTGATGTTATGGTGAGTTCAAGCCCAAATTTGGGGTTTGATGGGCTTCTTCCTTTATTTCTTGATTTTACGTCTTACCGGAAGGCGTATTCTTCTTGCCTTTCCATGGTATTCTTTGATTACTCCTGTAAGACAAGTGAATCACCAAAACTTGTGGAACTTGTTAGATATAAAAGCCCTAATTCTAGTTTGGTGATCATTTCATGTGGGAGTTGGCGGTTATAAATAGGCAATAAGGACCGTCAACAGTACCTACACTAGCAAATGATCCAATATGCCAGAAGACGTTGGTTTGTTCAGTCGTTTTCACCACACGCTCAACCAAAAAACTCTTTAGTGGAATGTGTAACAAACATATGTAACTAAAAAAGTTCAACAACAGAAGTTGTAAAGACGGACATGGCTCGGCTCTAGCCTCAACACGTGTTGTGTGCCTACTCCATATTACCACATCTCCTCGGTGCCCTACACCATACAAACTCTCCAAGCATCTGTCGCGCTCTCCCAAATACGCATTAGCCTCACGTCTTCCTAAAATCTCGTAGTATTTCATCACAAGAGTGACTTATCTATGTTGTGTCTTTCCCTCTAAATTACTGGTTCATTGATGTATGACTTATGAGTGACTAGTAGAAACTGCAAGTCTGCAATAGCTTTTTCCTCACAAAGCGTGTCCTTCTCAATAATATAGAAGTATTAGAAAATTTAGATGTTTTCGATAAAATCTTCAAGCAAGTAAAGTGATATACATCTTTTACCTTTTGGCTACATTTCCAATAATAACTGGTGTACTGGCATACAACTCATTAATTATAATATGGTACTACATTAATCATTATTTATGAAGGGATCAACAAGAAAATCACAGCTCATTATGCATGTCTATGACATAATCATAAAGCAAATGTCACCACATAAACGATTACAAAATTTATTTCTTCTTTGTAAGTAGCCACCTAAAACCATCATATTTGTATGACTTACATACCACCCAATTAAAAATAGTAACACAAAAAAACACATCTCGATTTTACACATTTTGTTTCTACTAGGAGCGAGTATGTAATTCAATTATAGCAAAATTAATAAATCCGACTTTCTTTCTTACAAATTTAGTGATGAAAGGAGACAATAATCAACCTAAGTGTTTGACCATTTTTGTCTTATGTGCAACAAACCTGTGTCCATCTAGGACAAAGCCACATAAAAAGTCACTATGTGGAGGGATACAACCCAGTTCTTTCTCACAAGTTTACTAATGAAAGGAGATAATAATCATCCTAAATGCCTAATTATTTTTGTGTTATATACAAAAAACTTGTGTGCATCTAGGACAAAGCCATAGGACACGGCCCGACCCAGCCCTTGGCATGCCCCTCATGTGCCTCTGCTCCCATCACCTCATTCCATCCAGCCAAAAGTGTCGTGTGAGTCACTAACGTGCAACCCCACATGAATATTTATTTCATGCCCTGAGAGACAGTTCCTAGTTAAGCAAACGATTGGGCCACCTCTTGGTCCAAGCAACTTCGCTAGGTGCTCAACAAATATGTTGATATACAACTCCATGAGTGGTTGATAGAAACTGCAAGGGAATAGCTCTTTCCCTGCGGAGTGTGCCAACTCTTTTTTAGTAGAGCGACATGTAACCACTCTTTAATAGAGCAATATAAATAATTTAACCGGTCTCTTTTTATCTCAATGTGTAACAAACATATATATGTGGATCTAGAAAAGGCCAACAATAGAAACTGTGAGGATGGACATGGCTCAGCCCTAGCCTCGACATGTGTTGTGTGCCTACTCCACATTACCACATCTCATCAACTCTCTAAGCATCTGTCGGCTCTTCTAAACACGCAATAGTCTCACATCTTCCTAGAATCTCATAGTATTTCATCACAAGAGTCACTCATCTATTTTGTATCTTCCCCTCTGAGTTACTAATTCATTCATGTACAACTCAACAATGACTAGTAGAAACTGCAATAGCTCTTTCCTCACAAAGCATGTCCTTCTCAACAATAAAGTAGCATTAGAAAAATTGGATGCTTAATAAAATCTTCAAGGAAATATGGTACTACATCAATCATTATTCACAAAGGGTTCTACAAGAAAAACACAACTCACTATGCATGTCTATGACATAATCATAAAGCAAATATCACCACATAAATAAATACAATTTTTTATTTCTTCTTTGTAAGTAGCCACTTAAAATAATCATATTTATATGAATTACAAAACAACCAGTTAAAAATAGTAACCCAAAAAAGTACATTTTAATTTTAAACATTTTATTTCTACTAAGACGATATAATTAAATTATATGAAAACTGGTTAATCCGACTTTCTTTCTCACAAGTTCAGTGATCAAAGGAGATAATAATCAGCCTAAGTGTCTGACCATTTTTGTCTTACATGTAACAAACTTGTATACATCTAGGACAAAGCCACACAAAATAGTTACCATTGGAGAGACACGGACATGCCCTCACATGCCTCCACTCCACATCACCGCATCCCATCCAGCCAAAAGCGTCGTGTGAGACATGTGTTGTGTGTCTACTCCACATTACCACATATCATCAGCGTTCTGCGCCATACCAACTCTCCAAGCATCTGTTGCGCTCTCCTAAACACACACTGGACTCACGTCTTCTTAGAATCTTTTCCGACCGAAGTTAGCATGGGAAACCACAACCTATTTTTTTTGATTATTTTAGGGCTGTTTAATTTTCTCCCATGGGGAGTCGAACCTAGACCTACTGGATGCCACTTAGGTGCTCTAACTACTAGCTAGATTAGAATCTCATAGCATTTCATCGCAAGAGTGACTCATCTATTTTGTATCTTCCTCTATGAGTTACTAATTCATTGAAGTACAACTTATGAGTGATTAGTAGAAACTGCAATAGCTCTTTTCTCGCAGAGTGTATCCTTCTCAACAATAATGTAACATTAGAAATTTTGGATGCTTTTGATAAAATCTTCAAGCAAGTAAAGAGATATACTACCTCTATCCCTTTATATCTGTCATTCTAGGGTATGTCCAGGTTCAGTTAATTTTCACTTGGTCAGAGCCAAACAGAGGATATATTAAGACAGAGGGAGTACATCTTTTATCTTTTGGCTATATTTCTATTAATAATTAGTTTATTGATATACAACTCACTATTGCTAATATGACACTATATTAATCATTATTTTTGAAGGGTTTAGCAAAAAAAAGTTACCTCAATATGCATGTTCTTGACAGAATCATAAAACAAACATCACCATATAAATAATTATGGATCCTTAGGTCTCATTTGTAAGTAGGCACTTAATATCATCTTATTTTATACTCCCTCCGTTCTTGAATAGATAGATTTCTAAAGTTGTCATAAGTCAAATTTTTTAAACGTTGACCAAATTTTCAGAAATAAATATTAAGATTTATAATATCAAATTAGTAAGAATGTATTTTCATAAAGTGCTCATTTTATGTTATAAATGTTATTACTCTTTTATATAAAGTTACTCAAAGTTATAAAAGTTTGACTCACACGGATTTTAGGGATTGACTTATTCAAGGACAAAGGGAGTATGGGTTATATGACATTCAGTTAAAAAATTGTAACATAAAAGGGAACGTATCTAGTGCAAACCATAACTTTTGTGAAAACTCGTGCAAACCATGATAAAAAATCGTCTAAATTCACTAAAAATCACACATGTAGATGGTATGATGATACACAACCTTGTAAAATATCTTGTTCAAACTCGACTTCGTTTGTGAGTTATAAAAATAACAAATTTCAAGCCAGAAAGTTTTCCATACGATTTGTTAGAAATTTGTTATTTTTATATCTCACAAATGAATTCGATTTTGGACAAGATATTTTATAAGGTTGTGTATCATCGTATCATCTACATGTGTGTTTTTTTGATGAATTTAAACAACTTTTTTTGTTATGGTTTGCACGGGTTTTCATGAAGGTTGTGGTTTTCATGAAGCGGATCTTGATTTTAAATATGCTATTTTTATTAAAAAGAATGTATTCAAGTTCTAGGGAAATTGGTTAATCTAGCTTTCTTTCTCACAAGTTTAGTGATAGAATAAGATAATAAGTTACTTAGTCCGTTCTAAGTTATGAGTCGGATTGGTAGAGCTCCACCAATAAAAAGTGTGAATCTAGATCTGACATTCACCTAGATCCACCGTGAATCTGAAATTGGATAAAGCATTTGGTAGAGCTCCACCTGCATCTCTATTTCACTTTCAACTAGGCCCTGCATGTCAGCTCTTATCTTCTTTCTTCATCCCCGTTTGCAGTCGTAGAGGAGGCACGAGCGACGTGCGGAGCTCACGTCCTCGCCGGTGCGGAGCTCGTGACCTCACCAGGTGGGTGCACAGGGAGCGCCCATTGCCCACCGCTGGAGCTCGCACGACTTCATCGACAGGTAAGCGTGACCTCCCGTGGTTGGGCGTGACATTGCCGACAGTAGGGGGTCAAGTCATGCACGGTGGAGGTTAGCGGCCGGTGGTGGTGAACACGAGAAGAACACAAATAGCGACAGAGGAAAGAAAGAAGCGTACCTGTTCAAGCGAAATGTGTGTAACAAGTGACAATGTGAGTAATTTTCTTGAACTCCACCAAACTTAGATTTGATGGAGCACCCATTGAGGTGCTCAACCAATTTGGTGAATCTGAGGGCAGATCCACCATTTTGGTGGATCAGATCCATGGTGGATTTGATGAAGTTGAAGGTGTTTAAATAGTGTTGGTAAATCTAAAGCTCGTGAATTTCTAGCAAATAGGCTGTAAGATATTTTGGTACGTACTTAGATTTATTACTTTTGTTACGTACTTAGATATATATATATTATGTTTAGATATATAGAAACATTTTACAATTTAGAACAGACCTACAGTAGGTGTCATTCTCATCATAAGAAAAAAAAAAGAGAAAAACCATTTTTGTCTCGACGCACAACAAACCCGCGTGGACCGGACAAAGCCAGAAACTGGCACCGCGCGGAGGGGCACGGGGGCACGGCCCGCTCCCGGCCCCCGACCCTCGGCATGGCCCTCGCGTGCCTCTCTGCTCCGCGTCACCCCGCATCCGTCCAGCCAAAAAAGCGCCGCGTGAGTCACTGACGTGCAGCCCCACACCAACCCTCCTGTCATCCGCTGCGCACACCCGAACACGCACCAGGCACGCGCTGTCGTCCTTTCCCTTCCGTTTCCTCCGGGCGGGGGCGCCTGCACCTGCTGCGCTGCGCGCGGCTCGGCTGCGCTCCCGTCCGAATCGCCCCACCTTAACCCCAGCGTTGCTTTGCTCGTGCCGCTCTCTCTCTCTCTCTCTCTCTCGCCGTCCTCGCTCCAAACCCCCCACTCCGCTCCCCTCACGCTCCCCACCCACCTCCTCTCCTCTCGAGGCCATGCCGAGCGCCCTTTACCTGGCCTGAGCGCGAGCGCGATCCCCCATTCCGTCATGGATCGGCCTCCGCATCTCGTCATCGACCTCAACGAGGCCCCGTCGCCGCCGCCGAGCGACACCCCGCCGGCGCAGGCCCCGTCGCCGCCGCGGGAGTTGGCTCCGCCCGTCCAAGCCCCTCCGCCGCCTCCACCGCCGCCGCCGCCGCCGCAGCAGCAGCAGTTTCCTCCTCTGCTGCCGCCGCAGCTGCCCCTGGGCGCGCCCAACCAACAGCAACAGGTGCGGCTCCAGCAGGAGGCGCTCGAGGTGGTGCTTCGGTTCCACCGCCCCCTCGAGCTGAGGAATACTCCCTTTGGGCCCATAGGGAACGTGCCCGCCGGCTTGCTCCCTGGTCTGGGGCTGCCGCTGCTGCCTCTGCAGCCGCCGGCGCCTCACCCTGGGGAAGCGGGTTGGGGCAACCCGCCGCCGCCCCCCTGCTCGTCCTGCGGCCTCCCGGAGATTCTGGGGGGAACCTTGGTCTGCGACGCGTGTGACAGGGGGTTCCATCCCAGCTGCGTCCGCGTCTGGCCGCCTCTCCTTCCCCCGCCCCCGCCACCCGGCCCCCCTGGCGCGCGGCGGCCCCGCGCCACGGCGAACGAGGACTGGATCTGCCCTGCGTGCGAGAGGCGTGGCGCACGCTCCACCCGCTGGAAGCTGGGCCCAGTTCAGCTTGACATCAACGCAGCTCCGCCGGAGGAACCCGTCGCAGTCATCGGCAACGACATCGGCAGGCAGTTACTTGAGCTCTTTTTAATTATTATTATTATTATTGATTATATGGATAGTATATGCTTGGCCATCGAACTCCGTAGTCTTAGAGGCTCTGAGTCTGAGTAACCTGCTGCTTGCAAAACGCTGGCACTAAGCAATCGGTGATGGTAAGAGTGATGAACAGCAGAGCAGGGGAATAATGTGTTGAACCTGGCTATTACTTATTCTGTTTGACTCTATGTTTGTTTTGGTGCTTGCTATTGTTATAGTCTTACAGAGTTGCAGCTAGTTTGTTAGTCGCTGTGCTACAGTTTAGTTAACGGCATGTTACCTTAGATTTTTTTCACTGCTCTGTTCTAACTGTATTGCATTCTTATAGCATTGCATGTTCCTTCTGGCGTTGGATGTTTCTTGTATTTGTGTGTACCCTTTCTTGTATATTAGGCCCTTTGGGCACCACAACACAGCACTGCGCGATCAAACATAGACAATATAAGTTGCTTTCGTCTATGCAGCCCTGATATGGATACGGGTATCATTATTGGGCGGATACGGATACACAGATACGTCTAACTATTTTTTAATAAATAATTAATAAGGAATACTAATATTCTAAAAGCAGTAACTTGAAATTCCCTGCATTCTTGCAATTGTGCTGTTCTGCTAAGTGCCCAGCCTATCCATCCAGTTCTCAAAGTCTAGGGGGGGGGGGGGGGCGGGGTACCCAGTGCCGGAGAGCTCCCGCTCTGTCCGTAGTCTGGGGAAGGGTATTTAGTGGCAAGCCTTACCCTCGCATAAATACGAGGAGACCGCGACTCGAACCCGGGACCTTCTGGTCACAGGCGGTAAGACTCTACCGCTTGCACCAGGCCCGCCCTTCCCAGTTCTCAAAGTCTAAATTCACAAAATCCAAATGAGAACATATAAAATTATAAGCGTAGGGCTTGTCAAATCAAGGAATGAGGGCAAGGCTTTAGGCTTGGAGGAGATGGGTACACTGATCCAATTCCTTTCCCCTTTCAACTACAGTTCCAGACAAGACTAATTTGACACTGCATTGAAGCAAAGAGTCTGTAGATGATTTGACATGTGGAATGGGGCAGGAATAGGCTATAAAAGACGAAGAAACAGTGAAGAAATCACCGGTTCACCACTAACTCGTCATTGGTTTGCCATCAATTTATAGCTGGCGTCAAATGGGCGGCGTGCGCCTTGCGGGTGTCACCGCAGTTGCTGCCTGCTGAAGCTTGCTGGCTGCGGTTTATCTCCTTACGCGCAGGGATGCGCAGACGGCTGTCCGGGCGAGTAGTAAGTTGGACAGGCTGGTGGCGTGCATCGCTGCAGTCGCTCCCTGCTCGATCATGCCACCAGCGCTGTATCTCCTCACAGGCGGGGAGAGTGGATGGCAGGGAGTCGGGCGGCGGCGGCGGTGGCGTGCGTGTTCGTCATTGCCTCACTTGCTACCTAGCTCGAGGCTCGTGGTGTGCATGTGAGTCTGAGGGTTATAGTGGGCCTACTCAACGAGGCCGTATCTGCAAAACAAGTCAATATGTTGCCATCCACGTATCTGAAATTCTGTTATTTATTTATTTATTTTTGACAATACCCCAAGGAGATGTCTTCGTGCCCTATCCCACGCGTATCTGTATCAGATACGGGATACGGGGGTGACCTGACGTATTCATGTAACAAAGGTTTTCGTTCAAAACTTATAAGTTAGACACCACAACATGTCTTTGACGTGTTTATGTGAGTTCCATTGTGAATATAGGGCCTACAACTGCAGCCGGAGGTCGAAGATAAAACCATTTGGAAATGGAATCTACTTATAGAACACAGTTTTTGAGAAGCCTGGATCTTCATCGAGAACATTGAACAAGATACAACAAATAATCTTGAGCTTCGAGGCTGGCCACATCACCACACTTGTGCACTATGTAATGGCTCACTGAAGACGAGCTACCACCTATGCTTGGCCTACCCCTTTGCCCATGCGGTCTAGAGCCTTGTTACCTCTTGGGAGCACTTTGCCAACATGCAAACTTCAACACCCTAGTAGATTGGTGGGAGCATTCCCTCCGCTTGATCCCCAAAGATTGCAAGCGAGTTTTCAATGGCCTAGCTATCTACACAATGTGGAACCGTTGAAAAGAGCGAAACTGCATGATTTTTTAGAATACTCATGCCACGGTCCTCCAAGTCATGAGAAGGATCAAAGAAAGCGTGGAAATCTACAAAAGGGCACACTGTATGCAAAATCAATTGGGACTAAGTTTAGTTTCTTATTGCTGGGGTTCCTTCGCTGGTTTGGGCATGCTTGTTTGGCCCTCTTCCCCTGTATATAAAACTCTTCCTCTTAATTGATAGGGCCATTTGCATTCAGAAAAGAAGGCGGTGTACTCTTTACTCACACTGGTTCATTCCTCTTTGGGCTGCGGGCATCGCCTCAATCTCAAGGTTGTATTGCCTAGTTGGACGTCATCAGTGGCTTGAGCTCTTGTATATCTTTCACCGCCTCGTGTCACCATCTTGCATCCATCTCTATCGTGCATTGGGAGCACTAGAGCACCCTCTTCAAGTGTCACCACAAACAAGAATGTCCACTACAAGTTGCAAGGAGCATGTGAATATCCCTTGTAGGTTTTATTGTTGGGCGTCGACTCCCAGGCCTTGATTTCGAGACGCCATACTTGGATCCTCTTTTAGGCCTTGTTTGGTTGGGCTGTGGCTTTTGGAAAAGCAGCTGTGAGCTGTGACTTTCTGAAAAGTAGCTTTTCAAAAGTAGCTGTGAGAAAGCCAAAAGCCCCTTTGGTTCTACAATTGTAGCTTCTCAAACATAGTTCTCACTGACAAGTGGACCCCGCTTGTCATCTTCTTCCCTCTTCTTCCCGTACGTGCAGAGGAAGTTTCGCCGGCCATCGCGCAGGGGACGAGGCCACGGCGGCGAGGCGCTCGCGCTGGCCCCGCGAGGCCGCGGCGGAGCCGCGCTCGCCCGCGCCCGCGAGGCCGCGGCGGAACCGCGCTCGCGCCGGCCCGTGAGGCCACGGCGGAGCCGCGCTCGCTCGCGCCTGCGAGGCCATGGTGGAGGCCGCGTCGGCGTGGTCGAGGCCGCCCTCGCCTGTGCTCGTAGGAGGGGCGCGAGGGAAGGGGAGGGAGGGCGGCGCCTGTGCTCGCCGGGGGGCGCGGGGAAGGGGAGGCCGGGCGGCGCCTATGCTCGCCGCCGACGACGCGGAGGAAGGGGAGGGCGGTCCGCGCTCCTCCGGTTGGGGAAGAAGACGATGTGTTCGAGAAGAAAAGAAAAAACGAATCGGTAAGTTCATAACCAGTGGCTGGTGGGTAATTTTTTACCCCAAAAGCAGCTGAAAGCAGAGGGTGAGGTGCTTTAAGTTTTGTACTAGAGCAAAAGCTGCTTTTGGCCTAAAGCAACTGTGACTTTTTACCCTTTTGGTTGGCTTTTGGCTTTTGCAAAAGCAAAAACAGGTTGAAAAGCCCAACTAAAGGGGGCCTTAATGGTGCTAATTTTTTGTGTGCATGTTTTTTAGCTTATTATATTTCGTGTTTGCAAAATCTCACTTGGCTCATGGTTTTTGTGGAGCTATGGCTGTGACAAACAATGAAACCTTTGCCCTAGTTGTATACGTCACCATTATTCACACTCTTATGCTCGTCGGCTCTCAGTTGAAGTAAGGAATGGCTCTTAGTGTCGAGATTCATTAGGGTCTTCACGCAACAACTGTTACCCTCCATGACTCTTTCCATAGGCTGGTGTACTGTCTATCGAAGGGTTGTCATTGTCTTCACTGCTTCATGGGCATTGTGTTCTCTTGTGTGATTGATCTATTGTATTTGAAGGATCCTCATGATTGTCAAGTTGGTGAAAAGTTGCTCTCCGAAGAATTTAGGGCACCCTTTCTTTCGATATATGGACGATATATGGACCACTCCTTTATTGGTCATGATTGGGTGAGTTGATTAGATATTTGTTCTCCATGTTTTGATATTGTCACTACCTTGGAGACAACTTAGTGTTGTATCCCTCTAAACACAAATGACTTGTTGACCTAGTTGTGGAGGTGCCTTACTATGTTTTGCCAAGGTGTCGTTGAAGCAGCTGTTGTAGCTTCTTCCTGGACTGAACCATCCTCCTTTGAAGGCTGTTATCATTGTCTACGATGACGTCAATGCTATTTACATGTCCGCCAACCTAATATAATCCTGAATAAACCATCCTCCTTTGAAGGTTGTTCTCATCGTCTACATGACACCATTGCTATTTACATGTCTGCCAACCTAATATAATAACAATCTCATGGATATAGAACCCTACATTTAGCGCAACAAGATTTATTTTGTTTGACATGTCCTTATGTTGCCTCAATTCGTCGATATCTTCTCTGGAGGACAAGATTGATACTCTCGAATCCTACGTCAATCGCTTTGTTGATGTTATTGATGCGACTGCATGCCATAACAATCAGTATGTAGATGTTGTCGATGCGGCTGCACGTGAGCATTAATGTTTCCTACACAACTAAGCATGCCCTAATTTCTCGGATATCAAGATCTCTTGGTATCATAATATGCCTAATATATCTCTTGTGAGTGTAAAGTTATTTATGTGATTGTACCTAGCTTTACACTATATGGGAGATCAAAGAAATGCAACATCGTGTTGGCTTCACTATATAGGAGATCAAAGAAATGCAACATGCGTTGGCTTTCCGCAAACTTCAATTAGCTATCTTTGCATTTATTGCAACCCCTATGTGGTTTGCTCGTTGCAAACATCCAATTATCTATTTGTTTATTTGTGGTGAAGCCAACGAGCCAGTGACTAAGCTCATTGATTATATGTTTGAGCATAACTCGTGTTCATATGTAAATTGAGGATTCTGAAGGTTGATTTCTCTATGTGTTAGCCTTGAGATGAATATCTCTGTTTGAACACTTGGAGTACTTGTTATAGCTTGTTTTAGCCTTGCATATCAAAACTTGGAGCTCAACTTAATAATCCACCATGGTTCAAGTCTGTTTGAGTCTAGCTTAGTGCCTAAGGAGGTCCATAACACATCTTTTCTTGCCCATAAGCCATTGTGCGCTCCTTCGCCTTGCTGATTGTTATGCTTCCCTGCACGGTAGGCAGCCATAACACATAGACGGTGATCTAACTAGACATGGCCTCTTGTGGAGAGTGACTCAACCCGCCCCTCTCTGGTGGACGACAAGATACAAATTTTGCTACTCTTGCACGTAGGGGTGGTAAAGGGCCCTCTAATTTAGCCTAGCAAATTTAAGGATCGGGCTCAATAAGGATCGGGCCGTAATACTATATGATTTTGAACTAAAATTGGAAAGGGCTATGTTGGATTGTGAAGAATGGATAAGGGTCATGATCCATTACCACCCCTGCTTGCACGCCCCTCGCCCGTGGCCTCTTGTGGAGAGTGACTCGAGGGATGCAAGTGGGCTTGCCTCATTGAGAGATCTAACATTGATAAATTGGTAGCAATCCACCTTTAAGGGCATAAACGTTAATTAATGACCTACCTAAAAAAACTTATAGGGGGAACACCATTGCAATAAGTTGTAGTAGAATTCAAACACAGACCGCCAAAGGGAGACCCCTTGAGAGAAGCTGGTACAACCTACCTCTCATGGGTAGAAAAGAGTTTTAATCCGTGCCGTGTGTTGTAGACAAATCCATGTTTTCATGGTGTGACACAAAAACAAAATTGACAGTGTGGCGTGTTGTATACTAAACCACACTTTCGAGAGTTCTAGATACAAAATTCGATTTAGTCTACAACTATTGGGTATTGATAACGATATGGCATATGCAGCTAACAAGACCTTGTTGCCTTCCTCTGTTCTATCCTTAGAAAAAATATTTCTATTTGGGTCAATTGAATCCATTAAGTTATCTTTGCCATGGATATTTGAGCTTAACATAATAAGTAACGATGTCAACTTGTATAACAACTCGATTAGGGATGGATGAGGCTGTAAATGTGTCATGTTGAGCCTTAGCTTATGTGGCCCAAAGTTTAAGCCCCTTTGCAATTGCCACAAAGTGGTAGTTATTGTGCCAAAGTAAGCTTGTAGCAAGATACGTTGTGGTGTATTGCAATCAAAGGCTAGGACTAGGATTATGACCTATGCTATGGAGATCATTGTGAGCTCATTTGATGATACCGACGATGATCTTGTGACGAAAGTAGGTCGCCCCATTTTGGTCAAGGGACCATCAATCTTTCTCCTAAGTATCCATGCATCAAACAAGCCTAATGAATCTCGAGAGATAGCTATTCGTTCCTTTTGGACTTAAGCTAAGCTTTTTGTAAAACAATCATGGCCTTTATGCCATTATTCTCCATGTCTACACTAGAGCCAATGATCACACTAGAGTCCATGTGGGTTACCAGCACTCTAGTGTGACTAAGCAGTAAAGAACCATGTAGACATTTGAAACACTCAGTATGGAAACTAATTAGGAAACTGGTTGTGCTTGAGTCTTTCTTCTGGTTGAGTCTCCCATGTTACTTTACGACATTGAACCTTTTTCCCCAAGGTTGCTCTATAATTATTGTTTGTAGACATTGAAAACATTAATCTATTTGTAAGATAAATCCTTTGCGAGTTGTCATGGTGTGAGCCATGAAAGGTCCACAAGAAGGCAACAATACTAGAGCCCCTTCAGCCGTTAAGTTCCTTTCCATAATGATCTAGCACCGTGTCAGCCAGGGCTTGAGCCCTGCACCTCCCCCCTCCCCCCCCCCCCCCCCCCTCCCTCGCCCCCCTACTGTTGTCGGAAGTATGGAGCCCCTCCTAAGCCCCCTAGAAGTTTGTAATCATATAATCTCAGGAGAAATGTAGAAAATGAGGAGGATGGATCTGCCACTGTTACTTTTCTGGTCATAGTTCCACTTCCATCCTAGATGCCTAGTTGCCTACTTTCCATTTCAAGATTTTTACTAAAAATAGTGTCACTTGAATAATATACATGTGAGTAGTTTATGGATTTGATTTATATAGTATATTGTGAAATTATTTGTCATTTTACAATACACCAGTGTGGTACACTCGATCATTTTCATTTTACAATACACCAAAATGGTACACTCAATTACTCGAATGACCCAGTGCTGAATGTTACGGTCTAAGCAAAACACAATAAGCCATGGGAGTGGAACTAAAAAATATGCACAAACACTTACTGTTATAGCTGAATCAAAATCAAGTGGGTAGCCACTCAAAATACGGTACAAACACTTACTGTTTGCAGTTTTGGTATTTTTAACTGTGCCAGTTAGGTCGTACAGAAAACTTTTATTTTCTTGATTGTCTTTTTCCGTAACCACAAATGTATCTTGAAATTTTTAAACCTATTCATGCCTGATTTTTTCTGTTCTGCATTCTGGTTTTGGAAGGTCGCAGTTATTTCCATTCTCATGGCCTTTGCATGAGTTGGAATTTGGTGGGATCAAGTACCTCCTATGTGCTTACCCATGGACGGGCCAGCATGCCACTTAATTTAGACCACACAGATAGGTCCCACATTTCACTTTTTCTAATATGCATGTTGCTGAGTGATGGATCCTTCTGCTTATTCTGTTCTATTTTAATTTTATCAACATCAAAGGATAGCATCCATTATTGTGGTGATTGAATCATGTTCAGATGTTAGAACGATGGCATGGTCATGTATTGTTATCACTCGGTGGTTCTAAGGTAGCAATATTTTTTTTTTCTTGTTTCAACATCAGCATTAGTGCTGTTAGCACTTAGGGCAAGTACATTGGTCTTGTCTCGTAGGTGGTCTCATGTAGTGCTACGTAATTTTAAGACGACTTAGTAGACGACATGTACAATAGTTTGTTTTTTAAGTTGTCTCGTAGCAACTCATGATTCCTTAATTTATGGATAGAATACAAATAAATTGTGAGTTGCATGACAACAACAACTCATACAATGGTAGAATAGTTGTCTGAATAGTTGTCTCATAGTCCTAAATTTTAGCTCATGAGGTGGTTGTTTCGCAAAACAACGACCTCTTCCTCTTTCGCTTCTCTCTTTCGCTTCTCTCTTTCCTCTACATCAGCAAAAATCCTACGTGGCACTGCATGAGACGATGTACGAGACAACTGACGTGTAGCAATGTACTTGCCCTTAGACATGTGCTTTTGATGTAAAATTCCTGATCAAATTGTTACATCTCATTTGGGCCCATAGGGAAAGAGACAGCTCAGCTCAGCCCACCTCTGGAGATTTGGCAGGCCTTGTCACTCATCTGATATACTTGCTTTTTTGGTGACGTGGAATTTTCCAATAAAATATTATTTAATTAAGGCATTTTTTCTCGCTTTATATTGAGCTGTAGACTGAGTCTATACACCGGCTTTCCCCTCTATATATACCCTATGCCCTCTCTCCTTGATAGAAAGAAACCCTAAGAATTACACAGACCCCCTAACTGGTCTGCACTCTCCGCTTCTGCTCAGTGCCGCAATCCTGCTTCGGACAACAGGGAAGTTGTAGATCCGCAAATCGGTGCATCTTGAGGTATAGATCGAAGCATAATTTTGTTTTCTGATCAGATCTGGGGTGTGAGCAGTCAACAGAAACAGGATCGATCTGTGTTCGTCGTCCTGGGAATATTGCTCCCGCCTTCACAAGTAGGGCACTGCGTTTCTTGATCCCAGTTACTCAGCCCCATCAACCCAGGGACACTGATTGTGGGCAAGGGTGGGGAACAAGGGGGCTGTACTTTGCGATGCACATGTTAGGGTTCAAACTAAATTCAGATCTGTGTGAGGTGTTTAAACTTGCATCATATCACCAGTATTACAGTATTACTAAGGTCAACTTGAGAGAGCTTTCCGTGGATCTGATCCATGTAAAAAGTTCAATTAGTTGCCTTATCTGCTTGTTTTAGTGGGTAAATCTTGCCAACAGTAGGGGTTCTATAATGGGACGAACAGATTGTGGAAGTGTAAAGTGGGGGATTTAGCGTTTCCAGAAGACAGCCTATTTATAGTGGCCTATCTGCAAATCCAACACCAATCCCTCACAGTTAGTGATGATTTGCAGCCTAGTGGCAACGACCACCATATCATCATCGCTGTTAGCTGCTAACTTCTTAAAGGCTTGGTTGACAGTTGACACAAATAACTTGGTACTGGAATGTAATGGATAGTTTCTTCAAGTTCGAGACATGGCCTTTGTTTTCCTAATATTTAACTATAGTGAACATCTTGTCCCTATTTTTTCTATTGTTCAAGTGTCCAGACAGAAAATTTGAAACAAATTAATATCTAGAATTGGAAGTCTTGCATTCATTACAGTAGCTTTTATCACCACCATCATTATTATTATGGAGCACTCCTTGTCATTGCCATGCTAGCTGTTTTTTCTTGTCAGTCTGGTTTGTGCTATGATCATCATTTACTTGAAACATCCATTCAAAGAAGGTACTTTTGATTTCCTGATATTCCATTTGTTATCTTGGGCTGTAACTTGTTTAAACTTTAGGTCCTCTTTCTTACCAAACTAGCAATTATGTTCTACAGGCTGGAATGTTTTTCGTTACTCTGACAGTAACAATGTCCGTGAACTCGGTAGAAGCTTTCTGCTAAGTTCTAGTCTAATCATACAGACACTATTATCATAAGGTGCTTAAAATGTTATTGTGACTTCCGCAGGCAAAATATCACCGATGGACCTCAGTTGACAGTTGCCAACTTGCCACATTTTGATGGGGTTCACTTGCAGAATACTACTCTTTATGGTAAGTATAACAGATCAATCATTTACTCTTATTTGATGCAAGTGAGATTTGTTGTTTGTTAGCTTTTGAGACAGCTATACCTATCTCTGTTTATCAAAGAGGCTTTTAGACAGGGATTTGTAGCGCTAACTCTCAAGCTTAAATCCTTTCAGAGAGTATGTTCAGTGCCTAGCCTCTAGCCATTGTGTGCCCATTTCTGTATGGCTTCTGGCTTCCAAAAACATTTGGCGTCTTACTAACTTTTTAAGTGAACTGCATGGTGTCAATTGTATTTATTATAAACATATGGTTTCAAATGTGAATATTGGTACAACTTGTACTAATTACACTTATTGTTGTTGTTGTAGATGGAATGCAGTTTATGCCAGCATTTGATCTTGCCCAGTGTCTTGGCATGAGACAAAATTTTACTTCCATGGACCGAGATTTAAATGCTGATGGAAACGTACCGCAAAGGTCAGTTCATTCACGCAGAAGAAGAGATCTTCCACAAACATCAACAGTACCTAAGATTGCTGAGAACCATGAGTTAGGAAGTGCTGGTATTTCTATGGATCCATCATTTTTTAACAACACAATCGAACAAAGTCCTAGTGAAAACAGAAGTTCCTTAAAGCCTCCAAAATTTCTTATGGAGAACAGTAATCATCAGCCACATCATCATACAGTGAGTATCCTGCTTGGTCCATTTCAGATTCTGCTTCACCATTCAATGCACATTTTATATGTCACTGTTATTTGACAGTACAAGTTTTTTTTTCGAGTCCCAGAATGAAGTGTATTTCTTTTGATACTGATTTGAACTACATGCATTTATTATGGTGAAACTCTAGGTTGCCCTACCTGTTCAATGTAGTGATTTTTTCATTACCAGCTTGGGAGAAATTGATAATCGGACTAGTTACCATGATTCCTACCACATATGGCCGATTGGGTTTACATCTTACTGGCATGATAGAGTTACTGGCTCACTGTTTGAGTGTGAAGTGATTGATGAAGGGAATTTTGGACCTTTGTTTAAGATGAGAAGGTTACCGTGTTCAGCGTTCCAACTTCCAGATGCATCAACCACAGTGTGCCCAAATGTTGTTAGAAAGGCTGATACAATAGAAACAAGGGAAGGTAATGGTTCGATTGAAGACACTGCTAATGATGCTGATGATAATATTTCTATGCTCTTATCAGATTTCTCTGAGACGAATCAAGCTTTCTTATCATGTCTCGGTAATGATATGGAGGGTAAAGAGAGTTTAGGGTGCAGTAATGTACAAACTTCGAATATGACAGTGCCAGCTGTACTGTCAGATCCTGGGTCTTTCAGTTGGGCACCGACTAATGATGCAAATATGTATGACAAAATTGGTGACTTCAGTTATGAAGGAACATCATATTCCTCAGCCTGGAGGATGATTTCTTGTGCTATGATGGAAGCTTGTGAAAAAATGTACAAGGAGCATGGCCATTTGGTATTCTTCTGCACTCACAGTAGTGAAAAATCTTCATTTGAGTATGAAAGTGGACCTCAGCACGCTGATAGTCCTTTCGATCTATTGGCTAAGTTTTGCTCATCAAATGGACCTAAGGTACCACGGTTTATAGAAAAGGAGAATGATGTGGAATCAACTTGTGCATTACTTAAAGAATGGTTGTATCCGGACAGAATTGGGTTTGATATGGAGTTTGTTCAAGAATTTGTGGAATCTCTTCCTAAATCCAGGGCTTGTTCAAACTATCAGTTCTTGTGTAACAGGACTGGAATTAACTCTTCGCTGACGATTGCAAGTGGTGCACTGATAGCTGTTAATAAAAATAGTCCATTGCATGGGGATGTCATGTCATATGGTAGACATGGATCAGTACTGAGTGGGCCACAGGATCATGCTCAGCCTAGCTCTTTTAGCATCCGTGAGCTTCCTCCGGGAAATCCTATTAGCCGCAAGCTTCCACCAGAATTGGCAGGGGATGTTTTCCAGGTAGTTTTGGTTCCTGTTTCTTTCACTTGTTCCACTGTTTAAGGAAACACCTTTTTATTTGTTTATTTCTTGCTTCTAATTCTTGCAACTGGGTTGTCTACGCTTTATAGATATTGGAGTTTCTTGGACGATTTGCTGAAATCATCGGCCTGAAAGAACTTCCTTCAATTGAGCAAGTAGAAGATGAACTCATTGACCCATGGCCAATTCATATAAATCAAAATGATATGCAAAACTACAGAGATCACACTCCAATGAATTCACCTGCTAATGTGTCTACATATTCGAATGGTGAATCAGGTATAACTACTATTGAAGAAATGGTATTTGTGTCTATTCCAGTTGAAACTACTTCAGCACGAGAAGCTGCTCAAAATAAGTTGGCTGCCCAGACACTTGGGAGATGTAGTGGTTTAGTGCTGCCTGAGATCCACCTTGCACTCTTGAAGGTTCTTTTCACCGAACTTGTATCTAGAGTTTCAATTTTTGTGGATCCAAAAATTGATTTAAAGGAATCAAAATCCAGACGAGGAAGAAAAAGGGACACTGATACTCTGTCAAGAGAGTTAAAGATTGATATGCTGACTGCTAACAACTTGACTTGGCCAGAGTTGGCTAGAAGATATATTTTAGCTGTTTCTTCCATGAGTGGCTGCATGGATTTGTCTGATATTTCTAGTCGAGAAGGAGTGAAATTGTTCCGCTGCCTACAAGGTGATGGTGGTATCCTGTGCGGAGCTCTACCTGGGGTTGTTGGCATGGAGAAGGATGCATCGGTGAGGAGTTTGCTTCTTGTTAGCTTTACTTGCACTTCTGATTTATTTAGATATGTAATTTGTTCAATTTGTCCTGTCTGTCTTAATTTAGACAGTTTCAGTGAGTGTGGTTTTCTTGCTTTGGTCATCTTTTCATCCATTTATGTTGAGCTTCTTTGTTCTATGTATCAACTTCTATAATCAATACTTTAGCAAGGAGGCTGAATTATATTGTATATGTAATATGTCATAGATTACACAATGTGACACTTATATGGGAATGGTGAGCCTTCATAGAGGGAAATAAGTATTGAAGAAAAGCTAATTTATTTTCCAAATTATACAGCGTATTGTTCATTACATGTGTTTTTCATTATTTGTTCTGTACTGCTGCTGGGGAAGATTTCGCTGGAAAAGAAGCTAGTTCTTGTCCAGCTATGTCATATATTTTTAATTTTGATATCATATATCGTAATGGGTGATGTGTTGCTTTGCTCCATGTTATCTATCACTCTTTATTTATACTCCATTTCCCACAATTATTCATAGAAAAAATGCTATGATTATCGACTTAGGAGGTAATTGTAAAATATCTAGTTTGACAGCTATGTGTGCATATCATTAGCAATAATCTTCTTGTATTTCAGCTGCTTGCAGAAGCTGAAACTTTGATATGCAATTCTTCATCAAATGAAGGGAATAAGGTCTTTATGATGGATTACAAGGATGCTGATATTGTAGATTCTCCAGAGGAGCCTGCTAGTGACACTACATTACCAGATTGGGTGAAATCACTGGAGCCTGTGAGAAAATTGCCAACTAATGTGGGAACAAGAATAAGAAAGTGCGTTTATGAAGCTTTGGACAGAAAACCTCCAGAATGGGCAAGGAAAATTTTGGAGCATTCAATCAGTAAAGAGGTCTACAAGGGTAATGCGTCTGGACCAACCAAGGTTTGTAAAGTTCCTGCTGCTACTAAGTGAGAAGAAATTATTTTTTGTGTACTTCCTTACATTCTGCATGCGTTTACTCAAAGTAGTGAACCTTACTACATGTTTGTTCTTTTTAGTATGTTATTATATGCTAGGAACTATTGGTACCTCAAAGAGGTTGGTCAGTAGGCTTATGATAGTCCTAGATATAATTTGTTTCTCAAGTGGAATATTGAGCAACCAATTTTGTTGGTATTTTATCTTGTTAGCTGGCCAAGGTTTACTACCTTGTAGAGATGCCAGTTCCCACTCAGGTGCTCTTCTAACATGCTTTTGCTTCTGTAGCTTCTCTGATCAGGAAATTTGCTGTAGAAATTTAATCTGAACTTACTGCTGTCAGCACATGCTGATGAAATTTGACACAGATGCAAGAAGAGGATTGGCACCAGGTTGGAAGCATGGTTTTTGAGGCGTCGCCTAGGCATTGAGGCGTACCTCAGTCGCCGCAGAATGCATCAGGGTTTTAGTTACACCATATCGCCTAGGCGTCACCTAGAAGGTGCCTAGGTGTCCAGGCGTACCCCCAGCGCCACAGGACACCGCAATGCCTCAAAAACCATGGTTGGAAGACCATTATACACGCATTCAAACTAAGCTAAAAAGAATACATTTAGATTTGTCACGAAAGTTACTGAGAGGGAGGGACAAGAAATGAACTCAGCTTTGGGAAAATTATAACTAAGAAATTATTGGAAAATGTACTAAAAGGCATATTTATTTTTCTTTTTCAGAAAGCTGTCTTATCCGTCTTGACAGAGGCCTGTCGTACAAAAGTGCCCCAGAATACAGAAAAACCAAGAAAGGAGAGAAATATTATCTCCATCTCAGAGGCTATCTTGAAAAGGTGCCGTATTGCCCTGCGGCGTGCTATTTCTTCTGATGATTCAAAGCAGTTTGCTAATTTGCTTGGAACAACACTAATGAATTCCAATGAGAATGAGGATGAGGGCATCCTTGGATTTCCTGGTATGGTATCTCGCCCTTTGGATTTCCGCACAATTGATATAAGGTTGGCTAAGGGAGCTTATCGCGGATCTTGGGAGGCTTTTCTTGATGATGTACAAGAAGTATGTTTTCTTTGACACCTTGTTCTGTATTGTTTAGTGTTGATGCATGCTATATTTTTCTTGTACTGTGCCTTTGAGGAATCTCCTTGCACTTTTATGATAGCTTAAAATGATGTGTTATTTGGTACTGTCCTCTTCTGCTATTTTCCATGCAAAATAGATAGTTGTGTTACAGTACCACATTTTGACTGGCAGTTTCTTTGATTTGGTATTTTATCATCATTTCATGACAGTTTACTGCTATTGCAGTATGCCTTTCTGGTCTTTAATAGGGCTCTAGAGCCTGGTTTCCATAGCCAAAAATTAGTCATTATGCCTGCTTTAGCCCCTGGACTGCTGCATGTATTATGACTTAATTGTGAAAGAACCCTAATATTGTGTTGAGTTTAATTCAGTTATGATCGCAATTGACTTATCAATCTTGCTATTTATTCAGTAATGCAGTGATACTGATACCCGATATCCCTGCACCACTTTTATTTATTTGTATTGAAATGTGATAGCTTATTGTTCACACATCTTATGATCCATTCTTTCCTCTTTTTTGTGAAAATCTTTTAAACTATTTTATGTTAACTCATGAAGAGAGATTAATTTTTTGTTCTTTATAAGAATAGGAATAGCCCATATCTTCATGACACATGACTCCCTTTTCTCACACATCATTAGTTCTGTAGACCGAGCTTTACTATGCGGTCTATGCTGATTGTAGACTGAGCTTTACTATGCGGTCTATGCTGATGAGGTTGTCTAAGGTGGAGCCAAACTACCCAGCAAAGATGCTAAGAGTCTAGAATAATGTATTTAGTTTAGTCTTGAACTCTATTATTGTAATTCATGTACTAAAAATATGAGCTCAGTTCAAGATATGCAACCAAAGAGATTTAATTTTGTGGAGCGCCTTTGCTAATATCTGTGTCTAACTGAGCAATAATTTGGTCAGTAGAACCTTGATTTGAGAAGCCCCTCCCTAAAGGATTTGGTATTCCCCTCGCTTAAGATGAAGCCCCCCATCTCTGGCCCTCTCTAAATTTGTTTTATTTTGGTGGATGTCCTCTTTTCGCCACTTGTACTTCAACTCTACAAGAAATTCCATGGTCAAATTCAGATTATGGTGCCTTTGTGTTTTACCTGCAGGTAATCCGTAATCTGCAAACTGCATATGCTGATCGACCTGAAGTGCTAGTCATGGTTGCTGCACTGTCTGAGAGTTTTGAGTCATTGTATAAGGCAGAGGTTTGTTATTCCTCTGTCCCTGTAGGAGAGCCTTTTATGTTTGGGGGTGTGTGATTTTAGCTTACTGTATTCATAAGAATCTTCCATTATGGTATTGTTAATGTGTCTTAAACTGGGTTTTCCAGTAACTACTAGTTCACCTCTCTTAGTTCTCTGAAGTGATTGCAAATTGTTAACAAACTCCAGAGAGTTTCTTTTGTTTTGGAAAATTCTATTTTAGCACTCGCACTTGTAAATATCAATCTATGCTTCCAAGTGGTAATGTTTAGACACCAGCTTTATACATTGGCCTTACTGTAGTATGATCATGATTTTTTTTTTACTGAACGTTCCTCTGCATCGTTTACTTCACTGGTGCAGGTACAAGACCTTATTTCGAAATTTGACAGATATCTAAGCAATGAAAATGGTAACTCAGAAATCCACCAGGAGCTACAAGATGCTCTCACGGCAGCAAACAATAAGCTGCCCAAAGCACCATGGGAGGATGGTGTCTGCAAAGTCTGTGGAATCGATCGAGATGACGAGAGCGTCCTTCTATGTGATACTTGTGACTCTGAATACCACACTTATTGCCTGAACCCGCCACTGGCACGAATACCGCTTGGAAACTGGTATTGCCCGTCATGTACTGCCCAAACTCATGTTTCAGTGCAAGAACAAAAGAAGTGCCTTGGGGAGGAAGCTCATGTTTTTATTGAGAAACTCAATAAGTTAGCTGTTGCGATGGATGAGAAAGAGTACTGGGAGCTTAGCGTAGCCGAGGTCTGTCTCATCTCTTTATCTTCGAATTGAAGTGTAGTTATTGGCTCGTCACTCTTTGAATGTTTTTCATGTATTTTGTCTATCATTTACTTAAAAAGCTTTTGTGCTCCTTCATCCCAGATAAAGGAAGTGGGTGAACATGCAAATATATCCTCTTAAGTTATTTAAGTTGTTTAAGATTTTGCATTTGTGAGATCATATGAGCACTCAAGCTTCAGGGCTTAAACTTGTCAGAAATCCTCTAGCGGAACAACTTTTTTTCTTTTGTTGATATCTTCCAAGTCTTTTTCCCTCAATCAATAATTAGGGATGCTTTCATCAGTTCATGGATGTGCTCCGCACTATATTTTTACTGTACTATTAAGACTCCCTGTTTTGTATACAGTGCATTTTGACTGGTCACATAGATTTAGGAAATCCCAGTTATGAAGATGTTAGTGTGTGTTGTCAGCATGTTTAAATGCTTAGGAAAGAATCTAATAAGGGTTGTATAGAGGAAAAGCCATAAACGTAATCTACTTGCAAATTTGTAATCTGCAACAAGATTACAATTTACAAAACAAATAGGCTTTTGATCAGTGGGGGTTGTATTACCGTAAACGCTATTTGTCATCCTATTTTATACTCCCTCCGTCCGTTTATAAGTGTCGTCCGGAAAGCGTGTCTGTGAGGGAAACACGGATTTCTAGAGACACTTATTTTGGGACGGAGGGAGTATAGCGGATAAGTGACAACCTTCTGATATGCTATTTTGATCTTCAATTGCAGAGAATATATTTGCTGAAATTTCTATGTGACGAATTGCACAACACAGCTCTCATCAGGGAACATCTAGATCAGTGTTCAGACAAGTCAAATGATCTCCAGCAGAAATTACGTCATCTGAATTATGAACTGAAAGAGTTGAAGTATCGGGTAGAAGTAAAAACTTCGTATGCTACACAAAGTAGATGGATGAAAAATGACCAAATAAACAATAGTTCAGGACTTGTGGAGAATCAGCAGTGTGCTATGCCCACAGCATCAGAGCATCTTGAAGAGGCTGAACAGGTTAATGTTGGAGTTAACCTAAGCAACCCTGCTGAAGGGGTTCCTGCTGGGCTATTGAATGTGGGTAAACCTTGCAGTACTGACAATGGCATATCCAGCACATCTGTTATTGAAGGAAGTAAATCTTTGAGACTTTCAAAACAACCATCAGAGATAGTTACTGACCAGATTGATCGGGACTCTATTGGTGAAGGATCCAAAAGTTGTGAGAAATCGTTAGGTGGCAAAAGTGGTACTTGTGATAACTTGAATGTGGGAGAGGCTCATTCCGCTACAGTTATCAATGCACCAAATGGAGATTTACCTGATGAAAATGCTAGGGCATCGTCCCAAGACAATATTGAAACATCGACATCTAAATTGGTTGACCATGATGCTGATAACAATGAATCAAATAATTTATTGGAGAGGATTTCACAGTTGCAGGATTCAATTAGCACAGTAGAATCACAGCTGAGTATGGCATCCTTGAGAAGAGAGTGCCTGGGTAGGGATTCTGTTGGTCGATTGTACTGGGTTACAGGAAGACCTAGTAAGCGTGCTCGTCTTGTTGCAGATGGAAGCCTGCTGATACCAAAGGACAGAGACATTAGCATGGTTACAAGCCATTCTCAGTCAACATTTGATAGAGGTTGGAATTCAGCATCGCTTGTTATGTATGAATCTGATGAAGATATCAAGTGTCTTGTTGACTGGCTAAGAGACATTGATCCAAGGGAGAAGGACTTGAAAGACTCTATCTTGCACTGGCAAAAGTCTCTTTATCACCAGGCTAGTTTTCCCATCACTGATCCTCCAGTGGCCAAGTCTTCAAAGAGTGAACCACCTATGGAACTTCCAAACACCAAGGCTTTTATAGTTTTGGAGCAAAAGTATGGTCTGCAATTGGATCAGGACACTAGTGAGCTATCCAAAAGTAGAGGAAGGAAGTCAAAGTCGGGTTCTGAAGAAAGAGTATATCGCTGTGACTGTTTAGAGCCTCTATGGCCTTCTCGACACCATTGCTTAAATTGTCATGAAACTTATCTCACATTGACAGAATATGAAGGGCATAATGGTGGAAAATGCAACAGCAGTAACGGCTGTCCTAGTGAAAGTAAAGAAAATGATGAGCCAAAACTGAAGGGTACCAAGCCTGATATAAAGGAAAAAGATCCTGTAGATCATAATTGTTCCGTTGAACCATCTAACAGTGGAAAATTGGAGTCATGCCCTTATGACTTTGAAGAGATTTGTAGAAAATTTATCACAAATGATTCAAACAAGGAGACGGTGAAGCATATTGGGCTACTTGGATCAAATGGAATTCCATCTTTTGTGCCTTCACCTGCATATTTCCTTGACCCGCCAGCTCTGCTAAATGAAAATAAAAGAAATGAAGATAAACCAAATGATTGGACTTCCTCATTGCAGGAATGCCAAGCCATGTCTGCCAAAATGTCTGGGCAAGAGGGATCCCAACTTGGTCAAGATTTTTCTGGCAATGCAGGTGATGGGCAGATGCCAAAATCTAAGAAGCCTGTTAGGGATAGTAGTACTTCAGCCAAGGAAGCACCTTCAACAGACAAACCAACAAGATTGCTAACTGTTAATGGCGGCTTGGTTCCAGAGTCATCACTGATGCCTGTGATGGGCAGGAATTTTCATATCCTGAAGCAGCTAAAGATAAACTTGCTTGATGTAGAAGCAGCTTTGCCTGAGGAAGCATTCAGAGCCTCCAAGTCTCAGCAAATAAGAAGACGATCATGGCGTGCTTTTGTGAAGGATGCAGAATTAATATCATATGTACGTCACCCTATTTGTGTATTTCCAATTTACTGAAATTTTTTAGAATAGTAATATTTGCTTTTTCAGTGAGTTTCCAGACACCATTTTTAGTTCCTAAGAAATCTCATTACTTTCCTAAGCAGATAATCTCCTACTCCCTCCATCCCAAATTATAAGACGTTGACCACTCATCTTATTTAAAAAAATTATGCAAATAGAGTCAAATTTAAGTTATTCTTGAACATTTTTTATTAATAAATAAAGCCACGACAAAAGAAGTGATATTTTGTACGAAATTTTGAATAAGACGAGTGGTCAAACTTGGTGTCAAAAAAGTCAAACGTCTTATAATTTGGGATGGATTGAGTACATTTTTTAATACTAATTTATGACTTATTGCTCCTAATCTAAACTCCCATGCTACCTTGCATTTGAAATTTTGAATTTCACGTTAGCTGCCCTCTATTTTTGACTTAAAATGACTAGTGCATGATCCGTAGTCTCCAAACTGAGAAATAAGGCCAATAACGAATCCTAGAATTTAGGATGTAATTAGCAAATTGGCAGTGTGACAGATCCAAGTGGCAGTGGGACCTAATTTGTAATCCTGTCTGTTCCTTCTAACTCAAGTCTGGGAAATTGCAGTTTTAGTTATGCTAGGAGCCTAGAGACAATTGTAGTATGATTCAGTTGCTGATTAATCATGCCTGTGTCTCTTTTAGGTGGTATTGGCAATCAACTTCTTGCAGAGCATGATAAAAGCCGAATTCCTGAAGAAAGATTGGTGGTACTGGTCTTCCTTCACTGCAGCTATCAAGACAACAACTGTATCGTCGCTCGCGCTTAGGATCTACACCCTCGATGACTGCATCATGTACACAAAGGATCCTGCTCCAAACCCCGAGCCAGCTGACAATGCAAGGTCTGGAAACAAGGGGAAGAGGAAGAAAGACGCGGATTCATGAGCTTGGCTATCTCTGTAGATTCTATCTACATTTAGAAGATTCTCAGTTCTCCGACAGCATAACAACGCGGTCAGGTAGATTGGAGTTATAGATGTTAGTGATACAGGTCACAACCTACGTGTGGCCTCTTACTGTAGATTCCGGTGTCCCAGCAAAGGGTGCAGCCATGTTTTTACCCGTTTCAGCCTTGTCCTACTTACCGGCTTCTGTTGTTGCTGAGGCTTAATCTCTGTAAATTCTGTTCGAGGGATGGCACCGGCCAGTGCTGGTGTTTAAACTGTTGCCTGATGGGTTGGCCTGTTCTAGGGGATTAGATGAGGTATGCTAGGTCGTAGGATTTACCCCATTTCTACCCTGCTTCATTTTATTTCAGTGGCGGCAGTGGGTAGTCGTAGTTCTTGTTTCTTTTTGGTGCTGGGCATTGTTTGATGGATGTCCTCTGCAGCATCTGACTGCGTTAGGGAATTGATACATGACGAGTGTAATATTTTTTTTTGACATAGAGGTTGTAACTAAACCAAAACTAATAATGATGAATGAAAATGGATCCTTATTCCTTTCCCCATTTCTTCATGTCGTAAGAGTTGTTTGGTCGCATCTGCCATTCAACTTGGATGGGCGGAAAGGCTGGATTGAACAGCCTCCCCATCTCTTCTAGGTCGCTCGCTGCCATGTTTATTGGTTTTGATCTGGAAACTGGGAGAAGATCAACAGAGTGAGGAAGATAAATAGGGAAACGCTTTGTGTACATCTTGAGCATATACATATGCGTGTAAAACCATTCGATCCATTGATTTTGAGTCGTTAGATCCTGAATGTATACATAACTGTACTTAGATCCTGAAAATGTATACATAACTGTACAAGAACAACTTGTATAGCTGCCTGTGTATATGTTCGGTGCTGTGATAACATGCTGGGAAGGGTGGGTGACGTCTGCGAACTAATTTGACTGAATGTTTACAGATTAGAGTGATTACATTATCGGTTTAGATCAGAACAAATACAAGCTCTGTTGTAGGATCGACACTAAGAGTTACAGAAGTCCGAGTGTACCATTTTGTATGTGTATTCCCTCCGTCCACACACAAAAAAAAAATTCTCACCTCCCCGATGAGTCAAATATTATAAACTTTAACTAGAATTATATTAAAAAACACTAACACTTATGAGACAAAATAAAAATCATTAGATTAGTTATAAAATATATTTTCATAATAAATTTATTTTAAGACATAAATGCTAATACTATTTACTATAAATTTAATCAAAATTAAAATAGTTTGATCGACACGTTTCTCGTAATTACACTCTTTTGTGGACGGAGAGACTATATAACAAAAAAAAAAAAAAAAAAAAGAAGTTGTCGCGCGTGAAGCATTTTGCAACGGGCAAAACGCTTCCCTCAGGACCAAAGCGTCCCCGGCGGCATCAACCAGCGTCGCATTCGCTAACTTCCGGCTCAGAACTCAGAACCGTAGTCATTTCACCGGACCTTGAAACTCTTCTTGTCCTGGATGACCTTCCATCGGAAACGACGGAGCAGGTCCCGGTCAATCCATGAACGCCTGGAGCGGGTCGACGGTGCAGGGCTGCACCTGTGCGAGGCAATCTGGGGCGAGTACGGCGCCGACGACCGCCTCTTGTCAAGAGATGTGCAGCCTGTTCGCTTTCAGCCGTCTCTCATATAAATCAGCCGAAATAGTATTTAGCTACAGAAACTATCAGATCAGCCAAACAAGACCGCGGTCTTTCTTTCTTGATTATTTATGTACAAAGCCCGCTAGTGTACAAGAGAGGAAAACGACATCTTCCATTGCAAGCGCAAGGAAGGTGGAACGGTTTTTGTGCATGAAAACTCTTTTATCCTTTGA
The DNA here is from genome assembly GCA_009763385.1 of Coix lacryma-jobi var. lacryma-jobi. Lineage (NCBI taxonomy): Eukaryota > Viridiplantae > Streptophyta > Magnoliopsida > Poales > Poaceae > Coix > Coix lacryma-jobi. Next base: position 173,412,392 of record CM019822.1, on the reverse strand, counting down.
ACTACCTGAATGTAGGAAAATTTCATGTTTGGAGTATTTTTTTTTCTTGTGAAAATAAACGATTCCGGACAATTATAAAAGTTGATTTGTTCCGTGACTGAGGGATGAAAACAGCGCTACTGATTAAGCATGACAATTGGGAAATGAAGCACAAAGAAACAAACGTACAGACCAAGGCCCGGTTGTACATATATGTTTCACTACACATGTAGGAGTGTAATGTCCACTGAATCTCAATTATTAGCACATCAGAAAAGCTCTCGAGTCTCGACACACATTCGCGAAACAGAACACATCACACCATACAAGCTGGACTATTTGGGTCTGATTGGGCAGCTGCTTGTCTGATCTTAATAGTGGAGCACTGACTGCATCAACGGGCGGCTCTGCTTTTCATGGATTGAAGCATCGGAAGCACTTCAGTTGCCAAGTCCGGGCGATCTTTCCGATTGTCATTGCTGCATTGTATACCTAGACGCATCATTTCCACGGCGTCTGGTTTTGACCTGTCATCCAACTCCAATCTAGAATCCACGAGCTGTTCACAGAGATTTTGTTCTTGTACATCATATCTTAGATTCACTGGATCTTTTTTCCCTGTGACTAACTGCAGCAGTATGATACCCAGAGCGTACACATCTGATTGAGGGGTCAGTCTGCTAGTTCGGATGAACTCCGGGTCCATATAGCAGCTGGTACCCCTCAACGTAACAGTAGTGTGGCCAGGTGTTGCTGTATCACTTCTATATTTTAAGAGACGGGAAATTCCAAAGTCGCTGAGTTTGCATACGTTGTTTGCATCAAAAAGTATGTTTTCTGGTTTAAGATCACCGTGAGCTATTGGCATAGGTTTGGCACTATGGAGGAGCTCAAGAGCGGCGCAAATGCTCATGGTTGCTCGTATTCTTTCTTCCCATGAGAAGGATTTTCCACTGAGACGATCAGAAAGGGTGCCGTTGGGTAAAAATTCATAAATTAGGGCGAGTCTGTTACTGCATGCTCCAATTAGTGTGACCAGGTTTTCATGTCGGGTGCTTCTCAGGATCTCAACCTGCACTTTTCGGATGAATGTTAACAACATTATTCAAGAACACACTATAGTTATACATTGGATAAATATATGTGGGTTTTTTTGAAAGAGCCTTATTAAAGGTTGTGTTACATGCGTGGACAACAAGAGCATGTTAGAGCACTTAAGAAAAATGGACTCCTTCCCTCCATTCCCAATTAAATCAACACCGAATTTATAAAGAAGAGGACCGATATTTTTGAAATCAAATAAGCACACTTTGAAAATAAATTTGTATGGTGTGTCTAGTTTTAATATTACTAATTGAAGGCCTCAGTAGAGGCACCACATTAATTCTCATCAGGCGTGCTAGAAAAAATCATAAATTTAGAAACATCCGGTCTTTAATTAGGTAGACTCCAATCATCATCACCGATAATAGCAACTAGATCTATTGTAATATATTTTTCAAAAGTTATCCAACTCTACTATTACAAAAAATGCATAAAGTAGCCCCTAATTTTGCATGTAAATTACCCATCTCTGCCATTCTGAAAGATAATTCAAAATAACTCCCTAAATTTGTATATAAATTATCCACATCAATCATTATGAAAAATAATTCAAATAGACCTAAAATTTGCATTTAAATTACCCACATTGCCATTATAAAACGTAATTCAAAATAACCCCCTCACATTGCATCTTAATTACCCACATTTGCTATTACGAAAGATAATTTAGAGTAATCCTCTGACTTTATATCTAAATATATAACATCTGTCACTATGAAAAATTATTTAAAATACACTATAATGATTTTATAGATTACACACCTTTGTAATTATGGAAGGTAATGCAAACAACCTCCTAAATTTATATTGATCCTACCCATATGTATCGTTATGAAAGATAATATAAACTTATAAAGTACTACCTTTATATTTGCATCTACCTCAACCATTGTGAAATAAACAAAATATCTCTCAAATCTACACAAAAATACTAATATTCGCTTTACAAAATAATAATTTGATATCCATAAAATATGAGATATATATTTATAAATTATAAACTTCTACAATCGCTTTTAAATTGTAAACTTTTACAACCATGAAATTGAATAATGATAATACTATGTTTCACCATGTATGCCATGTAAACATATATACACTAGAATAAATATTTGTCTTAATAGCTTATGAAGCATATAAAATTGTTTAATTGGCAAACTATTTAGCAATAACACAACACTAACAATTAAATTAAATTATATTAATACCACATGATAACCAATTTCATAAATTGTTATTTTTACTAAATTATATATTTAAATTTAAATATTATGTCATATTTGTATTAAAATTTAATTTTAAGCACTCTATGATATATAAAATAATATCACACACATATAATCATATGATGTAATAAATTCAACAAGTTCAAAGCAAGGGTACAATACAAGTTTCAACTTAATTAACATGTGCAAAATAATACTATGAGAACCTAAACTATTTTTTTTTAAAAAAAGAATATGTGAATAACAAATGAAAAATTACATACCATACTAAACTATGATTCATGAAAAAATATGAGTTTCTACTTAACATGTGAAAAATTGCACAACTCAATTAAAAAGCTGAAAGTTAAACTATGATTCACGAAGTTACAAAAAAGATGCAACTAGAGTGTGTGTGTATTTTGTAGTCACTTTGAGTTACGTTAATTACTACGCTAATTTACGAGATTGTAGTAACTCGTTACTATGTGACTTACTACATACAAATCATGATAGGCAAGGTAAACCAATTATTGTCTTATTATTTGAAAACTTAAATATCCTATCAGATTTACATCTAAAATTATCAACAACCTCAATTAAAAATTTGTTTAAATAACTATAAAGCATGCATATGTTTATACATTACATGCTTCTATCAATATTAAATATGAGATTGGATTAAAGTAAGCATACACGTGCCAACATACATGAGCAATAATATATATATACATGTTTTGTTTCATAAAAAAATATTTTTTTAATAACTAATATAATAATGATGATAAAAATTGTTTATACCACATTAGTAACCATGACTTATAATTTCTAGAAGTCATTATTTTAGATATATTTATATATTTTAACTAAATATTTGAAACGTGTATATTGACAGTATATAATCATAACTACATATATAATTCCTTGATAGGAAAGTTCTATCATCTTAAAAATTATAGGAGACCATTGATGGCTATATTTTCCCGATCTTTTAAGATTGCTTTAGAATAAGAAGTCCATCGTTATAAGACTTAAGTATTAAAATTCTCTTGAGGTTCTTATCTCAAGTGATATGGTGCAGGTTTCAAATGATTGCTTATCTTATTATTATAGTATTTAATAGCATATTGTATATATGATCTAAATTCCTTATTTTTTTAAAAGTTCAAAAAAGAGAGTTAATAAAAATTATAATAAGCACAAGAGTTCCAACGTGAGGATAGGGAAAAAAAATCTATAGCAGTTAACATTTTTTTTTTAAAAAAACAAAGTTTAGATGACTTCATAAGATATGTGATGTAGTAAGGGCCACATAGTTAATGCCAAGATTTCAATTTAATTGCATATTTCAAAAATAATATGAATATAGATGAAAAACATATAAATGAAACCATTGAAAAAATGTGATTAATAAGTTTATGATAATTGGATATAGACTATGAAGTGTCTATTATGTCTATTTTTTTAGAAAATAAACAAAGATAAAAACATATAATTTATTATAAATATTTTTTATTAGACAGATGTATTAAACAGTATATCTCTTAAAATTCTAGTCCGTGACAGAGCACATACTAGTTTGATGTTATAAATATGGGTGCTTTCTAAAATTAGGTAAACTTAAAATCTATTGACTTACAACATCAATAGCTTTAAAAGTCCATTTATTTAGCACGGATGGAATACTCTGCTAAGAAGAAATAAAGATTAACACGTGGGAAGAGTTCACCTAAGAATACGATCGAATCATCACCATAATAAATTGTCTGTGTAATAATTATTTAGTATAACAAAACATGTCTGCTATATTCTTCAGATGACATACGTGAGACAGTATTATCTATTTATTATTTGTACTTACCTCTTGGTTGAACTCCCTCCGTCCTTGCATACTTCCATACTTGTTAAGCTTTACAGCAACAGTTATGCCTCGAATTTCCGCCTTGTACACAGTGCCATATCCGCCAGTCCCCAGCTCCGTCCCATTTTGAACTGCGTCATCTACCTCTAAAGTATTGAAGTCGATGAACATTAATCTAAGCTGCAGGCATTAAGCAAAAATTGCAAGAAGTAAGTTTACTTTCAATTTAGTTTTTCTAAAGGCAGTCCTATGGTAGAAACTACTCCCTCCGTCTCTAAATAAGTGTCGCCGTTGATGTACGTGTCACATGTTTGACTCAATTTGTAAAAAATATATGTAATATTTATATCTTCAAATAATTTTATTAAAAAACTAGATGTAAAGATTTTTCCGATGATACTAATTACTTAACATAAATATTAATATATTTTAGTATATAATTGTTGACAACTTTTTCTCGGGAAGCGAGAACGACACTTATTTAGGGTATACATGATTTCCATATCGTCTTTTTTTCCTTTCTCTCTCCTACCTCTATCTTCCTCCTGATTGCATCTTTCGTTCTTCCTCAAGAACACGCATAGGAAGAGCTGGTGAGAGGAGTAGCATAGCGGGAGGGAAGAAGGCTATCAGACACCAGTAAGAGGGTCAGGCCACCGGCCGCAGCAAGCGACCGGACCACCAGCGAGGCAAGGGACTCACCCTCACCATGGAGGTCGTCCTGGAGAGCGTAGCCATGCGGAGGTAGAAACCGACTCAGCGACGACGTTGCGACCTGTGTAGACGCGGCGCGCCCTGGGTGGCGATAGTACGACCTGCGGACGGCGGCATGATGAGCGCGGGCGGCGTGGCCGGAGTGAGCAGGGTCACCGTGGCCGGTGCGGGCACAACGCGGCGCGCGGCGAGCGTGGCGGGCATAGGCGAGTGAGCATGGCCGACGTGGTCGGGCACTCGAAAGGGGCTAGCACGGCGGTAGATATACCTGGGCATGAGGCCCGAGCCCGTGAGCCCGGCCCGAAGCCCGCTATTTTGGCCCGGCCCGATGGCTAGCGGGCCCGGGCCGGCCCGACCCGTTCCTAGGGCCGTGCCTGGGCCTGACCCTCGGCACGACGGGGCGGCCTGGCACGGCCCGATATATATACATAAATATATATATATATATAAATATATAAAAATAAACATAAATATATATATAAATCAATATAAATATATATAAATACATATTTATAAATATAAAAATACATATATATCCTATTTTCACTAGCAGGCTCGGCGGGCCCGATGAGCCTAGTGGGCCTTCGGGCCGGCCCGTCCTATGACCGGGCCCGTGCCTGGGCCGGAGGTCAAGCCCGCGGGCCTGATAGGCACGACCTGTAGGGCACGCGGGCCTTCCAGGCCCGACCTTCATCAGCCCCGCATGGCCCGTTGTCGGGCCGGGCCGGCCCGACACGGCCTGTTGCCCAGGTATAGCGGTAGAAACCGGTGATTTATTCCCAACGCTAATTTCATCAGGGCGAGGGAAGACGGTTTCTTCTTTAGGAAACCATTTCCTCAATTTTCCTCCTCTTTCTTCATTTATTAACTTGCCATGTCAACATGTTGGTTATGTGGCTTCTTATTTAATAGGGATAGAAACTACTATTAATATCCCCTTGAGACTGCCCTAAGAACACTTAGGGCGTCCGCAATGGGTGACTCATAAGCTAGCTCTTAGCATTCTTTTCATATTTTAATAGAAGAAAGAGAAGAGCTAGCTCTTGATCAAGAGCTAGACTTATACACACATTTCGAGATGATGTGAGTATGTTATATGGGGCTTACTGTATTATGAGCTATTGGTAAAAGCTAATGCTATTGGAGAGGTTGGCTTAGAGCTAACATCCGACTTTTACTGTTGCGGGTGCCCTTAGGGCACTCACAAATCTAAGTCTATTCATTACATCGAAGTTATCATAGACTTAGAGTTTAAATAAGACTTGGAGTCTTATTTTTTCTTCCTCTCTTCAATAACTACACTGCCAAATCAGCAAAATACATTAAATAGAAGTGTAATAAATATGTTTAGACTATATGATATAGTCTGCATTGTGAGTACCCTTACAATGTAGACTCTACCATAAAGTCTAAACTTATTTATTATCCTCCTAAGTCTAAACTTATTTATTAGGGAACATATGCTATGCAAATTAGACTTTTGTGCAAACTATGCAAACTCTAATAAGACCACAAAAATCTATAATAGCTATACGTACATCATACAAACACACATATTAGCTACTCCCTCCTACTAATAAACACGCACTCTAGGCTTGCCCACCCGTGCCCCACAGTTATAGAGTACTAGGATGAACAGCACGCTTCGCTACGCCGTCGATGTTGCTTTTGTTACGTGTCACAAGTAAGCAATTTTGTGTGGGTTAGTGTTGAAATTTTTTTTTTGACCACAACATACTTAGGTTTATTTGACAAATTTTAAAAAATAAAATCAAACTACATACTGAGTTTTAACATAAGAAAGTCACGATGATATCAACACTGTTGAAGGAGCTTAGATACAAGGAGGAAAAATGGTAACTTAGAAAAATAAAAAATAGTATATAATGGAATATTCTATATAATGTTCACATGTTTACATAGGCAACCAGACTGCAACAATGAGGGAGAGACAGAGCAAGACACAAATACATAGATAATAACTATTATAGGACCCATAAAAGAGCCAGATATTGACGGACAATATATGAGTAAAGACATGACCGAGTGAAAAACTAAAAAGCATGACCAGCTAGTGCAAGTTCGGTCATCCATGGAGTATTCAAATAGGATATCTGGCATGACCAAGTTTAGGGTTTCGCCAGCTGATATGATATTGTATTAACAAAAAGAAAGGTAATTAGAGTTTTATGAGTAAAGAAAGTTTCATAGGATGAAACTCTTATGTACTATTTTCAAATATAGGTGCATTGAAAACTGAGAGATGAAATCTGCATTCAAACTGGCTTGACAGCTAAATAATATATGAATTTTGGGAAAAAGAACTTGTTTTGGAAAGAAGATACTCGTCGATGGGCCTTCGAACGGTCAACTTTGGGTCTGTTCGCTTGATCTTATTTCGGCTAATTTCACTTAAACCTATTTTGGTTATTTTTGGTTGTTTCAATAGTGTCATGTGAGAGAAAATAAACCGTTGTATGACTAATAAATTGAAATAAACAGAGCTTTTCATGTTGATATTATTAGCAGTGTGAAATGACATTGATGTAGACAAAAGGTCAATTAACATATCAACTAACACGTATGGGTCTGACTGGTGTGAGGTGGTATTATTCGAACAATTTTACTCATGGGTCAAATCCCGAGAGGTCAAAATACTGTTGATGGTATTGACAATTTGATCTGCTTGATCATATATGGTGCGTATTATGTATTTCTATCGGGTACCTGATTTTTTTTGAGGAATATATCATGTACCAGACTTAAGTCGCCAATTGATCCCGTGCGTAGATCAACGTGTGGCTAATGCTTTTGTGGATAGGTAACGTCGGTGCTTGTATTGTATATTTGGACAGGTAACGTCGGTGCTTGTATTGTATATTTGGACAGGTAACGTCGGTGCTTTTGTGGACAGGTAACGTCGGTGCTTTTGTGGACAGGTAACGAGACGAACGCAACACCGACCCCATGTCGCTCGTTCATCAGAAGGTGAGAGGACGCGAAACCCCCCACAGGTATAGACAGGGCGGAGCCAGGATTTGAGGTTAGAGGGGGCCATTGAAACAACAATCAGACACGATGAAGAATATATACAGTTAGATTAAGGCAACCGCTATAGCAACTTGTTGCCGCAAGTAGCAAATACTAAGTTCCAATCCACTATATCCAAGTTGTTACATCATAGCGGTAACGCCAAGGAACCACTACCACTATTACGGCTGCTATAGTGGTCACTATGAATGTTATTTAGTACCTTGAACGAGAACATAGATAATAACCATATTAATGTTTTTTTTACAGTACGAAAGACGTTTAAAGATCAAAATACTAAATATTATAAAGAAAATATAAATAAAATTTAATTACACATTGGTATCATAACAATAATAAAAAAAAACATATGAGATAAGATGAGAAACTAAAAGGAAGAATAATTCTAAATACAATAGATGTCATTGAGATAAATAAGGAGAGAGAAACACTGACTATATGTATTAACTAGCTAATTATGGGTATACTTTAGGGATCAACCTCTAGGTAATTTTAAAATCATGATATAAATAAAATAAGAATAAAAGAGATGGAGAAGATAATAAGAGTACCAATTCCAGATTATATAGATACTATTATATATTTTAATATAGAGAAAGAATAAACAACTTAGACATAAATTAGTATTGTTAACTAATAGATTATTAGATATCATCTAGCTAATGGAGGGGGCACTGTAGAGGGCACCGGATGTTGGGGGGTGCCTGGCCCCCTCAGCCCCTCCCTCCCTCCGCCACTGGGTATAGATTTGTATATTTGGTTTCAGCTTAACCGTTCGTCACGCATTAGAGGCTAATAATATAGACCGTTCTTATGCTTCCTTCTTAGTCAGATCGGGGTATACATGCTCTCAGAGGCCGTTCCATTATCTCGAATTGGATTCAGAATAATTCTAGCTCTTCAAGATTAGTATTTTCTTCGTACATGTAAATTAAAACAGGTCGTTTTGGATAACAATACGGTTTGACTTCTTATTTTTATAAAAATATTTACCAAAAAATAATATATGTATATTTTTAGAAAAGTATTTTTGAAGACAAATCTATTCATATGATTTTTATATTTCCAAACTCAATAACTTAAAAGTTATTCATAATTTATATTTCTAATGTTTGACTCAAGTTTTGTCTAAAAACAACTTACTTTACTGTATGAACTAGTACAAATTAGTGAACCATTCATCGACAGACGAAGCAGGTGTGGGAGTGGTAGCACGAGACGGCCATGGAATGGTGATCTTCTCGGCATGGCGGTACATCGGGAGATGCGGCAGTGCACCGGAAGCAGAGGCTCTAGCTTGCGTTGAGGGTATGCACCCAGCTGTCCAAAGAGGGGTGATGCGTGTGATCTTCGAAATAGATTGTGCTCATGTTCTATCGGCTATGGTGACCCCTGGGAAAGAAAAATCGGCGACATGTTTCGTAATAGAGGAGACCAAGAATATCACTAAGTTATTGGATGATTGGGTTATGTCCCAAGTGAAAAGAGAGGGTAATGAAGACGTAGTAAACAATCGGATATCTGGTGGGGCGTGGGGGACAACACCTGCGTGTGCTGAAGCAGCCCTCGCTGTGGATTGTACAATTATTATGCCTAGGCGAAAAAATTAGTGACTCCCATTCGTTCGTTTCGCTGGCAAATTTTTTTTGCCTGTCACATCGGACGTTGCGACACTACTTTCGTCTATTTAAAATAAACTAATTATAAAACTAATTACAACGCCATATGCTAATTAATAAGACAAATCTATTAAGGTAAATTAATCTATCGTTAGCGAATGTTAATCTATCTGTGCACATTGTCAAATCATGAACTAATTAAGTTTAATAGATTCGTCTCGTGAATTAGTCTCCGGCTGACAAATTAGTTTTTTAATTAGTATATTTTTAATAAACTAAACTAGAGTCGCAATATTCGATGTGACAGGAAAAAAAATTATCCTAAACTCCCGGATTTTATAATCACTGTCGAATCAGAATCCTCTATCAGCTCCGACAGTTGCTCCTATCCCTGCCAGATTTGGCTCTAGCAGTGGACAATCAGCAGTGATGATTGGGCAGCTGCCGGGTCGGAACCTCCTATCTAGCAGTGGGCAATCAACGTGATGAGGGGCAGCCTCATCATTGCTAGGTCTAGAACCGACAATGATAAATGATAAAAATTAGAGAATATGTACTCCGTATTTCTCAACATTCAAACTCGAGACCCTGAACGTTAACGTCCCCCTTGCGCACAAAAACCAGCTGAACTCTACACGAAACATTTGACTATACAACTAATGTTTACATAATTTTGAAGGTGGTTGAAAAGTACTACTGGTACTTTTGGGTACTTTATAATTTTTTGACAAATAATTAATTAAGAAAATTAGTAAATAAATAAATTAATGAAGAGAAAGGTAGATTCGTTTTTTGGAAAGAAAGGGTAGATTAATAATAGCAGTAGCTTTAACGGATAACTTTTTCCCATGCGAGTACTCTTCCCACGCATACTTTTATTTTTAAGACATTTCTTGTTTAATTTTTCAAAAGAAAAAATAGCGTATCTGGTGTCATCATTAGAGATTTAGTCATCATGATGGTCAATAGCAGACCACCACGGTGTATAGTTCAGGCTGACCTCACGAACAAAGGGTAGAAATACGTATCTCTACATACTAAGGATGTGAAATTATTGGAGTATAACTTTCTTTTATTAGAGTAATAATAACTAAAAAATACTTAAAAATATATAGGCACCAGTCTCGCATGTATTGGTACTGGTCCCACATGTTTTGGTACTTTAATTTTAGATATTTTCTGATACTTTTTTTTAGTACTTCCTATTTTTCCACCGTCCTATCCAAGCTGATGAACGGTCTATATTTTTTCCAACCACCCTAAAACTTGTATATATTTAATACTACAAACGATCTTAAATAAAAAATTCCCGGAAGCTAAAGTAAACTGTAAAATTGTAGATCTCATGGAGTACGTACTACAACTTTGATGTTGATGTCATCTCCATTTGATATTGCTAATCATGTAGTATATACAATTGACTGCTGTTTATAAGTTACTCCATTGGTTCCGAACGGTAAGTCGTTTTGACTTTTTCTTATTAGATACATATAGTTTATACTATATATCTAGATATAATTTATATCTAAGTGTTTAATAAAAATTATATATCTAGAAAAGCAAGAATAACTTACAATTTGGAAGAGAACAGAGAGAGCATCATTCTTTCTATTTTGTACGCAAGTTACCATTCTTTTGAAAATGAGGGTATTTATATCATGCTCAGAAAGTTTTCTCTAGCTACTTACTTTCGATTTTTCCATGGGTGTGCAGAACACGCCGATATGAAGCTCTTTGATTTCCGCAGTACCTCGAGTTCGACTCACAACATCGTAGTATATTGCACCTTGTGCAAGAGTGAATTTCCCTGTACCACCAACAATAGTCCACTCGCCCTTGCCAATATCATTGTTAATCATCCCTTGTACTAAAAGCGTTGATTCCGGATAGCTTGATTATATATGCAAAGTGTGGTGCAAAATCCAATTATGAGATACCAAGGGAAGAAATTCGAAACAACAAGATCCAATCCATATATAAAACGTACGTACCTTGAGCCAGGCATGAAGACTATACTGCAAGAAATGAAATAATGTAGCGGAGCTGCGTCCATGCTTGTCTGTATATGATGGCCTCGTGCTCGAGCAACGACGTTGGCTCTAAAGGGATCTGGGCCATCATAGATAGGCCAATCATTAACTATAAACGAGCCAAAGTTCCCTGGAAGGCTTGGGTTTTTGACAACGTTTTGATTCTGCCTTGCCCCAGCGTACTCCTGGTTCAAATACAAGACGAGATAGATCTGCTCTTGCCTCGAGGCATGTTGCCAAGGAACAATTTGCGATAGCAGATTAGCCATGGCTATCGGATTAGGCTTTTACGTATGACTAGGTAATAGTCAGGAACAAATGGAAGTTCTCCTAGTTATTAATGTCTGTACTAACGAGGGAATGGGGCTTGTTCATATAGATTGTACAATCAATCCTATATATAGATGCTGACACCTTTGACAAACTCAAACTCAACAGCTTAATTATTTTGCACTGAAAATAATGTATCACACGCTTCAACCTCTCGCTAGCTTACTCGTGTGGTCCCTGCCTAGCCGAAATCACCGATATTTTTTTTTTCAATTAGCCCTATTTTTTTAATCAAATTTCACATTTATACTTCAACGTCAAAAACTCATCTTTGGATCTGAGCTCGGCATAGGCTAGGTAGGAGGTCATCGCGCTATAAATAATGCACTATGTAAAAAAAGTCATATCACAGACGTCTGTTCAGACCTATCACATACGCGCATTGCTATAACACGTCCGTGATAAGTTTTATTACAGACGTGCTTTAGACGCGTCCGAAATAACAGAAATAATACAAAGAGTAAAATTCACCGCCGGTCCCTAAACTTGGCCGGTGGTGTCATCCCGGTCCCTGAACTTATAAAGTAATATTTGAAAGTCCTAAACTTGGTCGCTGGTGTCATCTCAGTCCCTAAACTTGTTTGATGATCACCACTAGTCTCTAAACTTGGTCAGCGGTGTCATTCCACTCCTTAAGCTTGACTTTGAGTCTCATCCGAGTCAAAACCGGACGATTTAAAAATTTAATATAAAAAAAATCATAACGTTTTTATACAAACTCGTATGAAGACAAATTTTATATCAAAATTGTAGGTCTCGATGCGATCTACAACTTTGTAGTTGAAACTTTTTGAATTAAAACTGTTTAGAGTCCCAAAATATCATTTTAAGTTTGTAGATTTTGATTCAAAAAACTTAAAATAATATTTTGGGACTCTAAACAGTTTTAATTCAAAAAAGTTTTAACTACAAAGTTGTAGATCGTGTTGAGGGCTATAATTTTGATATAAAGTTTGTCTTCATTCGAGATTGTATAAAAAAGTTATGAATTTTTTTATATTAAATTTTTAAATTGCCCGGTTTTGACGACCCAGATGAGACTCAAAGCCAAGTTTAAGGACTGAAATGACACTGCTGACCAAGTTTAGGGACCTACAGATATCACTTTATAAGTTCAGGGACCAGGATGACACCATCGGCCAAGTTTAGGGACCGGTAGTGAATTTTACTCTAATACAAATGAGTTTTTGTACAAGCGAGAAGCGACTATTACAATAAACACGCGTCTATGGTAATATCTTCCCGTAAACTGACTAGAAACATAAACACGTCTGCACTAACATGGTACGACAGACACGTGTCCTCAAAATGTGTCTGCCATATGATTGTAACTACAGAGGCGTGAAACTTGAACGCATCTGTCTTATTGATTTTGGTACAGACGTCCTTTTGAAGCGCGTCTGGAGTACGTGTAGAATGAACGCGTCTCTATCATTTTTGTCCTATTATAGACGCCTTCAAGAAGCGCGTCTATAGTAACATTTTTTTACCGACGCGCTTAACTTGAACTCGTCGCTCTTAACCATTTCTATTACAGGCGCGTGTAATTTGTGAGTGTCTGTATTAATTATCCTAGTAGACGATCTTTAGCAACATGTCTGGACTAAGATTCATATAAAAGACCCGTGTTACTGACCTACAAGGTGTAGCTCCCGAGCCTATTGTCATTTTAACAAAAATGGCTCTGAGGTTCCTTCAAGTCACTTAAAAGTGTCTTTGAAAAACTTTTTCCTAATGATATATACCCTGCAGCCTCTGAGACTACAATCCAAGTACTTTAGTAGTCGAGTTTTAGGGTCATAGATATATGTTATCTGGAAATCCGTATAAACGCTTCTATTGGGTATACCTTGCTTTGTAGGTTATAGCTACAACAGAGTAATGACACCAACTTCAGGCGGGTAACGTTCTCAACGAACGTCCCTTATCACCCTCACTTGAATCAGTACCCTGTAACTCATCAAGTTAGCAGGCAACTTGAAGAGTTGATATGTTAGTTTTATATTGTTTTGTCATATACGTAGATCTATGTTCATCTCATCAACCAAGTTGACCGACTAGTTGTTTTCTTATATCTTTTTACATCTTGAATAGCCGTTTTTGCTTCATCAATATATATGCACTTCGTTCTCTTGGGAGTTGACTTTTTAGTCAAAATCCTTTAATAATGGCTATCTCAGAGCCGTATATTTTGGAACTATCTGGCACCAAATCGGCAGGTTCCACAATTTGACGTTGTTTCTTTCTCCTTGTCAATTGCAGGTCAAATTGATTAGCACGCTCTGGAGTCATTCTCACCAAGACCGGCACCCGCTTCGTGAAGGCTCAGGAGATCAGGACTCTGCTCTAAGTGATCTCTGAGGGCCGTCTGCGAGTGTGTTGGCGTCCTGAAGGCACCAACTTTTAGCGTCAACACATCTTTTGGCACGCCTGGGACCACAATCGTTCAATCATGACATTCAGCAATGAAGGAATTTTGAATGTAAAGATGGATGAGCTTCCTGAAGACTTGAGGCGTTTGGTTGAAGCAACTGTTGAACAATATCAGCAGAAGTGTCTGTTGTGTTTCAGCAGAACCAGAGAGAAAATTTTCAAGAAGACTTTTCTTCCAAGGGTGATTATGGAGGGAGAGACTGATCCAAACATTTCAATACAACACAATTTAATGCAAGAAACAATTTGCAAGGCAATGTCGGCTACCCTCACCTCCCATAATGAGACATTTATCAATAGTATTTCCAATGCCATCAAGGAAGTTTTCAACTTGGGTCTTGAAAGAAGGGGTCCAACATACATAGTAGGGAATACTCAAGGAACTGGAACTTCTGGGGCTCAACAATTGACAAATGGCTTTGGTGGCAATGGAACTCAACAGATGATAAATAGCCCTAGTAGCAATGGGGGCATGGTGCAATATCAAATGCAACAATCGAATATGGGTAACAACATCAACCCATCTGCTATAAAAATAGCTCCATATGGTAGGAGAATTACCAGAGACTTCAATGCACCACCTTATGAAGGAAGGGTAGCACCTGGTGATATTCCTCCTGGTTATCATTACGTGTCTGATTTCTATACTCTGGATGCTCATGAGAAACCAGGGTATCAGAATAATGCCTTTGGGGGGCAAAACATCGGCTATCAGGGGTCGGTAAATCAAGTAGATCAATTGATGAGCCAAGTGACTGATATGGTTCAACGCCAGTTCGATGTAAAGCCAAAGAATCCATCCATCGCTTACAGAAAGCCATACCCAGAGTGGTATGATCAAATCACTTTGCCTCCGAGGTACATAATTCTTGACTTGACCAAATTCACAGGAACAGGCACAGTGACAGCCATGGAGCACATAACTCAACTTTTGGTTCAACTGGGAGAGATCAGTGATGAACCGACACTCAAAGTTTGGTTGTTTCCTTTGTCTCTATCTGGCTTAGCTTTCTCATGGTTCTCGTCTCTGCCACCTAACTCTATTCAAGGCTGGGAAGACTTAGAAAATAAATTTCACCAATACTTTGACTCTGGAGCCATGGAGAAAGGAATGCAGATTTAGTCGATGTGAGGCAGGGAAACAATGAGTCAGGGAGCCACTACATCCAGAGGTTTAGGGATGTTAAAAATCAATGCTACACTCTAACATTATCAGATCCAAAGATTGTCAGCATTGCTATACAAGGGCTAATACCAGCCATTAGAGAAAAGGTTGGCTTTGATTGTACCAACCTGGCTGCTTTGGCTAAGAAGGTGGCAAGCATTGATGCACAATTCAGATATAATCAGTTCAACAAGCCTCAAAAAGTCAACAATGCAGAAAATTCTTTCTTTATACAAGAAGAAAATGATGAAACAGACAATGATAGTGAATAAGAGATAGCTGCTGTTGATTGGGCTTGGAAGAATAATGAATACATGCCTTGGGCAAAGGCTAAAAGTGCAGAGAAAGATGTGAACAAATACAATTTTGACATCACAAAAGCTGATAAGATATTTGACTACTTGCTAGAAAAGGGTCAGATCAAATTAACTGGGAATCATAACATTCCATCAGTTGAGGAGCTTAAAAATTGAAAATACTGCAAATTTCACAATTCTGGTACTCACAATACTAATGATTGTAAAGTTTTCAGAGACCTAATCCAGAGAGCCATTACGAAGGGGAGGATTGGCTTAGAAAAAGCCAAGACTGGTATGGGAATTGAAGGCCGTCCCTTTCTAACAAATATGGTTGCTCCTGCACCTCAAGGAAGGTTTAAAGTTTTAACCTCTGACAAAGCCAAGGAAGCTAGAACAGTCGATCTGAGGAAACAAATATCAGCCGAGGAGTATCAGGAGATAAAAGGAAAAAAAGAAGACTGGTCAGCAAGATCACCCTGAGACCTCGAGGGCTGGTGAAATGAGAAGACGTCCTACTGTCAGAATCCTGCTAAACAAGTGGCAGCGTCAGAAGGAAAGAGATCAGTTACGCAGGGAGAGGGATGAACAAGAGTACCAAGAGTGGCTTGAAGATGAAGAATATAGAAGATCTCGTGAGGAAGAAAGAAGTATCAGAGATGAAGAAAAAAGCCATTGGGATTGTCCTTTCTTCAGGCACTGTTAGTATGAGGGGTTGAAACTCCCAACTCTTCGGAACTGCCCAGAATGCAGTGATCAATATATGGAGTACAGACAGTCAAGAGACAACCGCCAATCTGTGCATGAGAGGTTGAATTATAGAGGAACGAATCGGCACATAAAAAATGAAAATGTTCATGATCGGCTAGGAGTAAGGATAGCTAATCAGGACTATGAGCATGCTTGACAAGAGGGACAATGGTGCCCAGGTGGTCTAACCAGAAGCCAGAAACGTGGGGTTCAAAGATTGAGAAACGATGAGGTTCAAAAGAAAAGATCTAAAGTCTGGCAGATAAAGCAAACAATCGATAAGAGCAGGGATGAGCCATCGGCTAACATATCTGCTATGTTTATGTTGTCTGCCGAGTTCAGATCCAATGACCAACAAGAGGAGTCAGATGATGAGTTGGCTGTGGCTCAATGGATCTACCAAACAGAAGGTGCTACATTCAAGAAGCCAGAAAAACACTCTCATTTGAAAGCCTTATATCTAAAAGGGTTTGTCGATGGGAGGCCTCTAAACAGGATGTTAGTCGACGGAGGTGCAGCTGTTAATATCATGCCATATACCATATTCAGAAAGCTTAGGAAAACTGCAGAAGATCTAAACCAGACCAATATGAGATTAACAGATTTTGCTAGGAATGTATCATCTACCAAAGGAGCTGTGTGTGTTGAATTAACAGTGGGGAGTAAGAGCTTGCCTACTACCTTCTTTGTGGTTGATGCAAAGGGCACATACAGTGTACTTCTGGGAAGGGATTGAATTCATGCCAATTGTTGTGTTCCATCCACGATGCATCAGAATGTAATTCAATGGATCGGAGATACTGTGGAGGTAATACCAGCCGATTCAATAGTGAGCGTAGCATACTCTGATCCCAATGACTGGAACTTTGAAAATGTGGAGTGTTTCTCTGGAAAGGTATATGAAGGAGGTTTCATCAAGATGTTTGATGATGGTCAACAGCCGATCCAAATAGTCGGCTTTAAAAAATATAAATAAATGGATCCTTTAGTCAATAAAGATGAAGGCAAGATGGGCAAAGGTTTTACGTCGTCTGATAAACTAGAAGTTGTTGATATTGGAGATGGTGACAAACCAAGGCCGATGTATCTTAGTGCTTTAAAAAATATCAAAGCTCATAAATTCAGGATTGCTAAGTACTGTGATTAAAAGATAAAGAAGAAGAAAATTAACGAAGGTGACCTGGTTTGGAAAATTATTTTGCCGATTGGAACTAAGGATAACAAATATGGCAAATAATTACCAAATTGGGAAGGGCCCTATCGAATCACGAGATGTGCTCCTAGCAATGCTTATTTTTATAAGACTTTGGAGGGAGTTGAATATTTCAGAACAATTAATGAAAAGTATTTAAAAAATATTATCCTAGCATCTGGGCTGATCTGTTGTGACCAATGAAGACAGCCGATACTAAGGTATCGCCTTCGGAACAAAATAGCCGATGCATGATGCATCGCCTTTAGCACTACAATAGATAGTAAAGATAGCCGATGCGGAGAGAGCATCGCCTTTAGAATAAAAATAGAGTATTATAACAGAGAAAAATTCCAGAACTAAGAACTTCAGCGCATCAACGAAAGAGACATCAACATGCATACATATATTACACATAAATGTTTAGACTGACGATGCAGGGGTAGGTTGCAGTTGTTCAGATGTTTAGACAGACTGGACCAAATTTGCAAAAACATAAAGATACAACTAATCAAGATGAAGTTTATTCAGGAGGTCCTCCAGATGTGACACCTCCACCACAGCGAGCCCCAATGGCTGGAATTCCTCCACCAACCCCCTGAAGTCTTCCCTCGTCCTAGTGCCGATGAAGGAGGGAGACACCTTGAAATGTACCATGATTTCCTCGAAGGGAAATCCACAGATACAACAACAATGCGACAGTCTCCGAAGATCATGCCATCACATTATCATGGAAATTCAGTTGATAACCAAAGTGCATACATCGAATCCCTGTTTAAGAGTACAAATAGCAGGGTTTACTTATTAATACATCGCCACTTGGTGGAATCAAACATCACATGACATCCAGAACAACATCAGAAGACACGATCTCGGTAGTAGACTTGTCGACTCCTCCGACTTGAGCATAGAACAAGGCCCCCTAGTTCTCCCATCCATCGCCCTCGTAGTCATACTCGGGCTCAACACCTGTTAACCAAATTTTCAGTATGATTTGTACTGGCCACACTTTCCCATCCTATGCTTAAATTTGCTATGTGGTAGGTGGATGCAAGGGTAGAGCAAAAGAACCTACTATGGCTGTAGTTTTCCTATGCATATAGTCATCTTTTATAGTATATAGTTCGTCTAGTTTTATTCCCATCATCCAGTCACGTGATCGGCCACCCGATCACCCTCCCGGATGTCCCAACCAGACCATCCATACACATCTTACCACACACTCTCGCACTCTCTAGGCGGCAAGGGCGACTCCCTCTCGCTCCTTGCCTCAACAGCCATGCCGGGCCTATCATCCCAGGGGAAGAAGAAGAGTATCACTCGCTAAGCCAAGAGGAGTAAAGCTATAGAATTGTCCATAACCGGGGACACGGCTATACGTATAGATCGATCAACTCTGAAGAGCGTGTACGCCTGGGACCACAGGTTAGTCATCATCGACGATCGCGCTCGCCTAGACTGATTCCGAACTTCCCCCTAATCCGCAACGATGCCATCCTACCACTCAGCCCTGGGGCACCCCGGTGGAGATCCACAGTAACGCTGAGACTGTGAGACGTGGATCCTGGCGTACCAAATAAAACACCACGTTGTCTTAGGAGGGTGTGGGTATCCAGCCCTTACCTCCCTACACTTATCACCTTCCAGCCTAGCAGTAATGGCATCGCTTCGCCCAGGGGGTAGGAACGGTTCCCGCCCATTCAAGAACAAGTGGTGCGCACGAAGGTTCTATGAGCCAGCATCTTGGCGTCCTAGGTGACCAGACAGGATATCTCCTCCTCGGGGTATCCCGGATACCCCCGTGCTGACACAGCACCTCTATCCCGGGGATTCGCCCCACGAAGGCACTCCTCCCCAGGACCTCTTCTCAAGATTACTATGTACCCGCCACAGGTACTCCCCAGGGGATGCCCAGGTCACATCCCCTCGGCAAGACTCGTCACCGGACTCGTCGTAGATCCTGTCCGATCGACTCAACCCTCACCCACACGCACCCGAGACACACGCCAAGATCTCCCCATATTCCATCCCGTTGTTATGGCACCACGTGCCTTAGCCAAGCTCAAGCATCATCATAAGCATCACATCTCAGATATAATGCGTAGAGGAAACAAGTAGCAGGTATGAGTAAGCGGTGTCTAGCCTATAAGCGGGTGTGCAGGGGAAAGGTTGCGACAAGGTAAAGGCTTCACAAGCAATCTATCATGCAACCTATCACAGTTCAATTGCAGAAAGTAAAGCACTAGCATCTACATTATTGCATGTCTAATAGGTTCTACGGGGTTGGATGGGCTGTGGCAGCTTCGGAACCGTCGTCTCCGAGCTCCTCCTGGTACTCGTAGTCGTCCTCGTCAGGGTCCTGCTCCTCCGGGGCTGAAAAACGAGACGTAACGTCGCAATAAGCGACTCCTATAGATGTTCACAAAGAAGCAACTGGAATCCAAAAGGTCCAAATTCACTCAAACATAGGCCTATGACGTACTGCTTATTTTTAGAAAAATTTAGAAACTGGTTTCGTATTTTTCTGAGACTGTATGAATTTCTTATGAATTTTCCAAGTTTGAAACCATTTCTGAAAAAGAAAAGATCCAGAGATCCCTTCTGCTGACACGTGGCGCGTCCTGGCCGTGACACTTGGCATCTTCCGATTGGCTCTAGGCTCAGTGGGGCTGACAAGTGGGGCCTAGTGTCAGTCAACGTTGACCGGTCAACGGTCAACGATGACCGGGCCGTGACTGGGTTTTGGCGGGCCGGATACGGGCTGGGTTTGGGCCGGTCTGGGCCGGGCCGGCCCGGACACGTGTCGGTCAGAGAACGTGGCCACGCGACGCTTTGGGACTCTGCCGGGCCTGTGAAGCGGGCGGAATCCCTGGGCGCGGTCCTCGGTGGATTTCCCCGTGCCGGTCTATAGACCGCGGTCATGGTCCGCGGTGGACCGCGTCCTCATTCCCTTCCTTCTCTCCTGGTCCACATGCACCGGATGCGCAGGACCGCTTTCCTTCTTCCCTCTGTTCTTTTCTCCCCTTTCTTCCACCCGCGCGACTCCCATCGGCGGCGTAATCCCCCTTTCCCTCCGCTCGTCAGCGGCTAATCGAGCCGGTGGTGTCCCCCAGGGGCTTCTCTATTCCATGACGAGTATGGCGAGGTGCTAAAGGCGGGGCATTGGCCCACCCAGAGCTTGGTAGCGGCGCGGTGGCGGATCTCGGCACTCGGCCGAGACGGTGAAACGGCGTGGAGAGGTTGCGACTATGTGATAGGTCTCCGTGGCTCCTTGCTGGGTTCGGTAGGCAAGTTTCCCTGCTACCGGCGGCGACCAAAACTTGTGGCGGATCGCGTGCGGGCGCGGCGGCGCTCCGGTGACTTCCGGCTTCCGTGGCCAGGGCCACCAGGAGGACTCGGGGTGTGCCCAAGAGTGTGGCTAGACGCGCCGTGCCGAGGCGGGGCTGGCCGGCTACTTTTCCCCGACTGGGGTGGCTAGTGATAGCCGGAACGGCTTCGCCATGGCCGTGTCGTGGCCATGGTGAGCGCGTCCGGCGTGGCGCTCGACTGGACGTTCCCGAGCTCGTATGGCTCGGCTTCGCCATCCCTCGCCTACTCCACGTGTGCGGTGTGTGCTGTGCGGCGTGGTGCTCGACTGGGCGGCGCCTTGCCCCTCCCAGTGGGGAAAGAACGCGGCGGCGCCCTTGGTGGCCATGGCGAACGCGCGTCCAGAAGCAAGGGACATGCGGCGCTTAACGTGGTGCTCGGGGTGGCTAGGATGGCGGTGCAGTGGCGTGGCGTGGCCATGTCGAGTCGAAGCAGTGCAGGGTGAGCCGCAACGTCGACGTAGTCGTTCGGGGCGTCGTCCTCCGCTCCGGCGTCTCCGGGCAGAGCTCCGAGCGGGGCTCCGTCTTCCGGTCTCCCTCCCGCCTCCTTCTTCTCCCTTCTTACGGCTTGGCTGGTTGGTGTGGTTGCCACCCGAGTGGCGGCGAATGGCTAGGAGGGGGCGAGGGCTCGCGGTGCGGCGTTTTATAGCCGCTCGGCGGCCATGGCTTGGCAGTGGACGGCGGGGAATAGTGGAGGGGTAC
The DNA here is from genome assembly GCA_009763385.1 of Coix lacryma-jobi var. lacryma-jobi. NCBI lineage: Eukaryota > Viridiplantae > Streptophyta > Magnoliopsida > Poales > Poaceae > Coix > Coix lacryma-jobi. The sequence goes on along the minus strand of CM019822.1, from coordinate 173,390,596 downwards.
GTGTAGGGCGATTAGGGCCTTAGCGTTAGGGTTTGGGGGTAGGTGCGAGCGGGCGAGCGGGCTGACGCTCCCATATGCGGCGACGGCCGGTCAAAAGAGGCCGCCGTGGCGTCAGCGGCGCGGGCCATGGCGGCGACGCCACCACAGCGCGGTTGCGCTTATCCGGGGGAGGAGAGGCGCGGCGCTCTTGGTGCGAACGTGGCGGCCATCCGGGTGCGGTCCTCTTAACGGCTCGTGTGGGCCGTGCGCAGGGGCTAGCCGACCAGGCCGGTCGGGCCGACTTGGGCCTCTTCCTTCTCCACTCTTGTTTCTGGTTTTTCCTCCCTTTTTCCATTTCTCCATCTTGCATATAAACCAAGGGTGCGTGCGTGAGCTTGTGTGGGACCCACTTGGGCCTCTATGGGCTGGTTCGGTTTTTAGGGCATCATGTACCGAGGTTACTTTGCGTCAGCATGTTGGGATTTGGATCATAGTCCTTATAGAGTTTTACTTAGTATAACACACACATAGAAAGATAAGATCCAAATCATAAATTGAATAACAATGCATATGCTTTTACCTCTATATGGGTGTTACCTATGCATCTAGGTAGGGTTTCCTACATGGCACTCACCAAGCTTGGGTTATTTTCAAAAAGTTTTTGAAAGTTGTGATTTTTGGGTTAAGGGTTTTCTCCAGGTTGTTACACACCTCCTTAGAGATGCTTGCCCTGCTGAGTTCTGCTCTGGCTAGGGCGAAGGTGGCGCCATGGTTGATGGCATGGAGGGTTAGCTCCCTGATGCGCGTCCCGACATCCTCAAGGTGCGCCTTCAGCGTCTCCCATTGGGCATTTACAAAATCTGCAATCGTCGTGGCTAAGCCTGGGAGAAACTCAAGTTGGCGCTGAAGATCTGCATTTGGAAAAAAGAAGGATAAGTTTGAATAGCCGATTCAATCATATATGAGTTCGAATTGGCTAAAATTCAAATAGGCGGTTACAAAATACCAAATGAAACAACTATGTGTGAAGTAACTGAATCAAATCAAGAATGGTGAATCGAAGGATTTGAAGTGATTGTACCTACGACCCTGGCATCAGAGGCCTCCAAGTGCTCCAACGCACTGTTAAGGCATGCGCGGAGAACTTCTAGTTCCTCCTCAGCATGAGACCGGTGGCGCTCCTCCTCTAGAAGGTGTCACGTGCTGGAGTAATCCCGGATGAAGCGCCAGGCGTCCTCATCCAGAATCAAGTCGCGCTCTGCCGAGGGCCAACTTGGACCTTGACCATCCACTTGAGGGGGAGGGCTACGAGAAAGGGAAAGATTAGGGTTTTTAATTGTTCTCAAAATCAACAAAATCCAAAGGAAATAATAGTGAAGAAGGTTATTACCTGAGGACGCGACAACAGTCGCAGGGGACCGGTGACGGAGTCCTCTTCGGCGGGACGCTTGCCGCGATTGTCCGCCATGGATCTTGCTTGTTTGCTAGCTAAAGAAGAAGGAGAGTCGACAGTTGAGGATAGCAAGGACCGGAGCAGAAGGCGATGAATGCGTAATGTGTTCGGGAGCCACCAGTTTTGCGTTTATAAGTGATGGCAGGGATGCGAAGAGGCGTCGGTTTTGAGAGCCTTCAGATCTGAATCCTACAGTGAACCGACTAAGTCACTGATGCGAAGGCCGTTTGAGTACCAATCGGCTAAACAGATAACAGAGGACTATATGAATGACATCGGCTGATGGGACACTAAAGATTTGACAAGATGAATACTAAAGGAGATGTCATTTACAAGCAATGGATTAAGAATCGAGATTACATAACATTGATTCTTAAGTAAAAAGATTACATGTTTAGAGCTGATTTTAGTGCATCAAGAGCGTTTGAGTGGATGCTATCTATATCGGCTATTTTCTTTTGTTCCTCTTCACTTGAGCCTGGAACTGGTTTCCTCTTGGTTTTAATATCCTGGAGCTCGTTGTGAAGAGATTCATCTTTTTCTTTTGATCTTGGAGCATGTAGGGATCTTTGCCAGATTTTATTTTCCCAAGGCAATTTGTTCGTTGACAGTTCAGAGCCTTTCTGCTAGCTGATCCCTTTCAGACTCCAGGGAGGATAAATTGCCAATGAGGACGGTGGAGTTGGTATTCAGCTGATCTATTGCCTTTTTCATAGAAACCATGTTAGAGATGCATTGTTGTTCTTTCTCTGGTAGATCAGCCTGGGCTTCACGAGCCATGAGTTTGGCCTTGACTTCAGAAAATTATGGTCAAAGGAATTCTATGTGGGTAATGGGAACCAAAGCTTTGTTGAGGTCGTCTGGTATATCATCTTTGACCAAATCAAAAATGTACCTGATTCCTTTTGCATCTTGCACTAGATCGGCTATATTGACTTCTAGAAGAGGAAGCAACATTTGGAGCCGAGCCCTGACTTCTTTAGAGAATTTACTTGAGGCTTCTGGTTTAGTGGTGTCCTCTTCATCCATATAATCTTTCAGGTCAAAGAGATATCAAGAGAAGATGACTGTCCTTTTTCCTGTACTGGTAGAATATATGAGAAATCACAAATAAGGACTATCAAAGGGAAGAAACATTATTTGAAGTACATGTCCAAATGGGAGAGTTTGAGAGTCAGGAGCAGCCAATGAAGATTCAAGGAGTGCCTCTGAAATAAGTTTCTGTTATAATGAGACCTGTTACTACAAATAGATACTAATCGGCTTAAAAATTATACCTGATGTTGGTGGAGGAGACTCTTGATGGATATCAGGAGAAGGGGGTAGATCAGAATCTACATTGAGAGTTTCAACTTCATGTGTATCTTGTCCCTGGAATTAAGAAAAAAGAAGAGTCAGAGTCAGAATCCAAACATGAAAAAAGAAGAAGCAATTTCCTTACTTCCATGGTGGCATCTTTGATTGGTGATGATTGAGTGCCTTCAGAGGTTTTCTTCTTCTTTGATGTGGTTTTGGTTTTTGGCTTGTCAATTTTTGACTTCTTGGCCTTGGAAGGACCAATCTCCTTTATAAAGGTGCTGAGGAGTTGGTCATCGGGAATCTCAACAACTTTCCTCTTCATTATTGTTTTTATGGTGGGAGCATCACAACCAATTCTTGGATTTGGACACCATATATTATAATTTACTTTGGGAGGGTTCAAACTGACTAGATCCTGCAAACATTCATGATGACATTAGAACAGGCAGATATTGAAGGTATGAAAGTTGGAGAGAAAATAAAATAAAAGCATACATCATCAGTTGCCTGAAAATCTGAATCTAGTTTGAGGCAGTAGATAGATACAACTTCATTAAAAAGATGGATGCTCCATTGTTGCCACCAATTGATGAAGGAAGATGAAGCAAAAGGTTAACAATTTCATTCTTTAACCATCTTTAAAGAAATAGATTGTTCCAATTGGAAGATTATATCATATTCCATTGCAGAGTCTACGGCCTCCCTTGGTCTTAACTTATCAGCAAAGAAAAGAGCTGGGGGCACTTGCCAAAACCCATTTGCCTGAACTTCTTATGGTAGAATTCATAAGAGATTGGAGGTTTTTCTCTACCATGCCTGACTTCGGTGGGTAAGAGACAAGGTTTCATCAGCTGACATAGAATTTTCAGACCTTCATCATCACATTCTGTCTGGAATCTGAATGAGTATGGGTTTTCGAGCTCTGGGATATCTGGATATTGAAACCAGTTGAAGGTGGCGGCTGGAAAAACCTGATAGAAGATCTTGAAGGAAAAAACTAATTGATTCATCAATAGCACCATAGTTGCACCCTCTCCAAATGAAGTACATCTTCTTGTCTTGTCCTTATCAACTAATTGTTTCTCTTGACTCTCTGAATAAGCCGATGAAGGAAAAGACAGAGTCCTCAAATCTGGGACTATCAATTTGTGAAGATGGAGATTAAGCCAAAGCTGAAGAAGCCACCAGGGTCTAGTCATCGCTGGGATGCTCTCATTTCCCATCAAACATTGGGATACTTTGTTCAACATACTATACAAAGCACCCAAGAGGTATTTACCCAATGGTATCTCTGAGCTCACTGGCAATTTTCTGCTAATGCCAAGAAGTTGGAGGTTGGACCACAACTCTACCCATAAAATAAATATTTATCCAGCCACATGTTCAGGAAGGTTGTGTGTTCTCTTTCTGAAATACTATTCTGAGGGGTGTTGAAAGTGGTGATATAACCAGACCAGCCCCCTGACTTAGTGTTTCGTAGCCTTGTGGAAGACTTAGCCTGAAGGCTGTGTGGGTTAATTGATCCAGTGATGTTCAAACCGGTCAGCATATGAACATCGACTAAAAGAGGAGTCTTGGGGCCTTGCCTGAACATGAAAGCGTTAAAAGTACCAGACCAAAAGTAACAGACAACCCTCAACATTGGTTTATTTTTCTTCATATCAGATAAGGACAGAGCGATACACTATTCCAAGTTACGGAGAATCCAATCTGACTTCTTCTTAGCTTCAATTTTAATCAACAATTCCCTCCAGCCCGGAATAATCGATGGCTAGTTCCTGAAAGGAGTTTTGCTCCAATGCTCTGATTTCAGATCTGAGTTCTTGAAAGGGGTCGTCTGAGTTTTAGCAATGATGATTTTAGCAGGATCAGGGTTGCCCATTGGACCAAGAAAAAAAGCTAATCAGACTAACATGTACGGGGATAAGATTTTGATCGTGAAGCGCCTAAATTCATGAAAAATATAAGTGAGATGCATGAAGCATAGAAATCACCAGGAAAAAGGAAGGAAATAGAAGTGGAAGCTTACCTCAGGAATGGAGTCTAGGGTCGCCATCTATCTTGTACAGTCGCTGAGTTTGCGAATTCTTGAAATTTCACTTGAAAATTGCTTGGCGGCGACAGAGTTTGAAGGTTAGGGTTCGAAAGCCGATTCAGAGAGAGGAATAACGGTTGGAGATGAGAGGACTTGAACAATCGGCTAATTTGAAGGGAACAAAGAATGACAATTTTGGGAATAAATTAAATTTTATCCCGAAATTGGGGGGCATGTGTTGACACCAAATTTTAGATCGAGGAAAAACTTTCCATTTTTGGACACAAGCAGCTGGTTAATTAAGAAAGTCAACCAAAAGAGGAAGGAGATTGATCTAGTTTAAGGCATAATTAGAAGACTCACGTGAACCAGGATTGACGAGCTCAGAAGACGTGTCGGGTTCGACCAGAGATCAGGAGTCCAGATCGTCTTTTATCTATATTATAATGTATCCTAGTCGTGTTAGAATAGGAGTCTATTGGGTTATAAATAGCTAGAGACTCGATCTTTGTAAGGAATCATCAATCAATCAAAATAATCTTTTGGCCTCCAGCCAAACCCTTAGGAGTAAAGTAGATCTCAACGAAACCTTCAACTAGACGGGGCTGCATCAGCTAGATCGATCTCCGACTTGCTTGTAAGTTTTACCAATGGCTCGTGTTATCGTTTGATAAGGCTGCATTTGGCTTGGACCAAACTCTTGTTAAGCTATGATGTGGGTTAGTTATCGGTTTAAGTTCGTCTTTTGTAAGACTGTCTTGGCTTCAATCAATCTCTTGCAATAGTCGATCTTGGCTAGTTACCTGCTTTATTAGGTTTGGCAAATCTAATAGATTCATTAAGTTATCGATATTGTTCATGCTTTTGAATGTTCTATCTTTTTACAACAATATCTTGTCCAATCGAGATTGACGAGTTGGCTTAAGTTTAAACGATATCCAGATTGGCTATCCAAAGCTATCTCATGCCTACCTTAAAAGAGATAGTCGATCTAGGCCTTTATCGGCTAACTTGTCAACCTCGATTGTTATATGTTGTGCGTTCGAGATATCTTTTCAAGTTATAGTTTGATCTAGAAGTAAGTGGATTTGATTTGGTATGCTTATTATGGCTGTATTTTTGAACTCCACTGATAGGCATGTTAAAGCAAGTTTGTTTAGTTGTAGGTTAAATCGTAGCTTGACGGATAGATCTTGTTCGTGCTTCATGGATCCTGTATCGGCTAAAATAGCCGATCCAGTTATGGTTTCCTTCATAACATATATGTCTTTTCAATCTAAAATTAGCAAATCTGCTAATCATACTCGGACGCGATTTAGCTTGATTATCATTATGGCTGCATGGAGACACCCCACTGTTGATAATCAAGTTATTTTGTCGATCTGTTCGTTATTATGGTTGTATGGAGACACCTCACTGTTAACGGGCATAATTGATGATATGGTTAGTCGATATGTTAGTTTTATATTATTTTTTCATATACGTAGATCTATGTTCATCTCATCAACCAAGTTGACCGGCTAGTTGTTTTCTTTTATCTTTTTACATCTCGAATAGCCGTTTTTGCTTCATCAATGTATATGCACTTCGTTCTTTTGGGAGTTGACTTTTTAGTTAAAATCCTTTAATAATGGCTATCTCAGAGCTGTATATTTTGGAACTGTCTGACACCAAACCAGTAGGTTCCACAATTTGATGTTATTTCTTTCTCCTTGTCAATTGCAGGTCAAATTGACTGGCATGCCCCAGAGTCGTTCTCACCAAGACCGGCACCCGCTTCGTGAAGGCTCAGGAGATCAGGACTCTGCTCCAAGCGAGCTCTGAGGGCCGTGCGAGTGTGTTGGCATCCTGAAGGCACCAACTTTTTGCGTCAACAGGTGCTGACCAACACGAGCTGCCAAGACGTCTTAGTGCTCATCCTCACAAATCTCCCACACTGAAGAATCGATGTTGTTCAGATAAGCACCCATCTGAATCTTCCAATAGGGGTAATTGGTAACATCGAAAAACATAGCCTTGTCGTTCCCTTGATCCATGGTGCCCTAAGGATCCGAAACCGATTAAGGTATGGAATATCCTTAACCTGCTTTGATACCAATTGAAGGACCGGATTGGCGACCAGAGGGGTGGGGGTGAATGGGAGCCTCAAATTTCTTCACGAGAAATGGATGGCCTCTGTCCTATAAAATCACCCAATAGCAAAGACTCAAACGACTGGCTAGTTCACGACCTAATGAGTAGGTGGATACCTTAAGAGATGTCCTAGAGGTACAGTGGAACTACCTGAGAAAGCTTAAAACCATGCACCAAAGCAACGGGGCAAAATTGCACAAGCAGCAGGTTCCCGGACTATCCGGGGACAGGTTCCCGGACTGTCCGGGGACCGGGTCTCGGACTGTCCGCGCCTGGGTGTCGGATTGTCCGCCGGTAAAAGTCCAGAAATCAAACAGTTCTGGAACCCCGCTGGACTGGTCCCGGACTGTCCGGGGTTTGAACCATGGACTGTCCGCCGTTCACTTGACAGTCAACAGTCAGCGGGCTGCGCCTGACTGACCTGATCGAAACCCGACCCATGGACTGTCCGGGGTTAGAGTCCCGGACTGTCCGGGAATGCCTAGACAGCACAAAAACAGCTCGGGTCAAAACCAAAATCGATTCAATCTCAACCAAATCAAAGGGGCTGCAACCAAACTTCTCCCAAGTGATCTTCTACGTGTTGGGAAGCTAATCCTAGGAAATCATCGCTTCAAACCAACTCAATTGTGAGAAATCCGAAGATCACTAGAAAAGGGGAAGAACGAAGAACGAACGCGAAATCAGCCCGATCTATGTGCTCGTGAGGTTTGGGAGGAAATCCTTCAGTGGAAAATGACACTCATGTCCTAGCACAAAGTGATTCAAACAAAATCAAAAACCATCCCTCGGATTGAAAGAACGAACCAAATCACCGAGGAGGCAAAGAATGAAATGCGAAGAACACAAGACAAAACACGAATTCGATCTCGATTTCAGCCAGAACTTGTCCCCACGAGGAGACAAAGGGATTACGGTCCCTTTTCTTGAGAATCACAAAATACACAGAGGAATTGTAGCACTCTGCAGATCACAAGCAGCTATAGGAAGGGAGAGCCCTAATAGATGAACTAGAGTCCGCGAAATGTAAATGCTGCAAGGATAGAATGAGAGGAGGAGTGCCTCTCTATTTATAGTCCTAATACATTATTCCCCTTCTACACCTAGATACAAGAGTGAACAGGCTAACCCTAGGGGTGTTCCAGTCCAACTATGTCAGGATCTCATCCGATGACCACGCGCCATGCCATCCTTCGCTTCGCCTTGACGCAAGCTCCAGGATGCCGCCACGTGTCGTCCCATCGACCACCGTGCCTCCTCACTGATAGCTTCGCCAGAACGCAAGTCTCTCGGTGCCACCACGCGTCGACCGTTCCGCATAGGAACCTTCACCCGGTTTTGAGGCCTAAACCGGCAAACTATCCTCGCTGAGTTTTGTGGCCCAAACTCAGAAACCCTCCACCCATGTTTTGAGGCCCAAACCTGGCAAACCGTCCACCCCGAGTTTTGAGGCCCAAACTGTGGCGGAACCGTCCAAATTATAAGAGCTCAAGTACCGTCTTAGCCGAATTAACTAGCTCTGACTCGCACTTGAAGCCATATAACTCCGGTAGTGCGGATACATGGGTGTATGCCGGATCTTGAGATGATGAGTGATTGTCAACTGGGTGATGCACATGTTCGGACTTCTCGTTTGGCCCTATAGTTGACCAAGGAACCTCTCAAGATATCTTTGCTACTTGTTAGCATAGGTATTTGGAGATTTCTCGACGTAGTCTTCCATCTACGTTCGAGGGTCGGTTTTTGGGGTCGAACTTGAGCCAAAGCTTTTGAGTGTTTGGTTCTCTCTTGCTTGGTGGTGCCTCGCTGTGATCCTAGGGATCATCCACCCTCTTCCAAGGGTCGTGGACATCACAGTTTCGACCGAAGCTTTTGAGGGTTGATTTTTGGGACAAAGGCCAAAGTTTCGAGAGAAATTTTAAGGCTCCCATTCACCCCCCCTGGTCGCCTTGCTTTTGCATTCTTGGTCCTTCATCACTCTCACTTTCACTCTCATCGGATGATACCTTGGTGGCCTTAGCCATGAAGCATGTCGATGGAGTGTTGAAGATAGAAGGCTTGCTTGAGATAGCAAGACTAGCCATAGCCTTCTTCTTGGTGGTCTTCCTCTCATTATCACTAGAATCATTATCATCACTTGAGGAAGCATCACTATCCCATGTCACAACATACGAACCACCCTTCTTCTTCTCTTTCTTTTCCTTCTTTTCTTTCTTGTCTTTCTTCTTGCTCTTCTTGTGATCATCATCTTCATCACTAGAATATGGACAATCCGCAATGAAGTGATCTTTGCTCTTGAGAATGTATAGTTTGGCGCCTTTGACCGCCTTGGTGCCTTCATATGTTTCCTCTAATCTCTCCCATATCTCACTTGCTCTTTCAAGGTCTTTGATTTGCTCAAACACCTTTCTGTCAAAAGCTTCATAGAACAAGTTGATTGCCACATCATTCCATTGAAGCTTCTCTTCTTCTCTTGGAGTGGGACTTGCGGGGTCAATTACCGCAAAATCATGCTCAATTACTTCCCAAATCTTTCTATTCATTCCTCTTGTGAATGCGCACATCTTCCTCTTCCAACAATCGAAGTTGGTGCCATCAAAATGTGGTGGCTTTCCCATATAGTTGATTTGAGCCATTTTAACACCAGAGGATGTTAAGCCTCAAACAAACGGTGACCACAGCTCTGATACCACTTGAAAGGTCCAAATTGGCTAGAGGGGGGGTGAATAGCCTAATTAAAAATCTACAAAATTACTTAGGCAAACACTATTAGTATAACAAACGGCGAAGCTTTTTGCGCTAGCCTAATAGTGTGTTGCAATCCACCTATCCAACAAATCTACCTAATATTTCTATGTCACACAAACAACTAGAGCTAATATCAAATGCGGAATAAAGCTATCTAGCTCTAGTACAAGTATGATATACAAAATGTATATGAGACAAGTATATGTAATAGATAGACTAAGCAAGCTAATCACAACTAGCTACACAAGGTATATAACAAGAGATATACAACAAGTGATAGTATTTATATAAATGAAATAGCTCAAAGTAAATACACAAAGTAAATGAACTAGATAAAGATGATTTCACTGAGCCTTCGACATCGCCTAGTAGAGAGCCAATCACCGATGAAATCCACTCGCGATGCCAATCACCAAGAATGCGAATATGAAGACCAACCACCAAGATATGAAAGCAATCACAATAAGCACACGGGACACCAAGATTTATCCCGAGGTTCACGTGCTTGCCGGCACGCTACTCCCCGTTGTGTCGACCAACACTAGGTGACCCGGTGACTAATTGGCACAAAGCCAATTTCACAAAGAGCACCACAAGAATCTACCACTAGTGAGGTAGCTCAATGACATGAGCAATTCACTAAGAATGCCTCTTGCCGCTCCGGCGATGTGAGGCTCTAAAACCTCTCACAATCACAATCGGTGATGGCTAAGAACAATCTCCTTCTCTTGCCAACAACACCACAACGCCTCCAAGCCGTCTAGGCACCGGCAAATGCCAAGAGTAACAAGAAACTCAAAGCCGATGCGAAGAACTAGTGCCACTAGATTGAACTCTTTCAAATCACCGCACTTGATCACTCAATCTCACTTGGTTTGATCAAATCAACTTGGGAGATGAGTTGGGAGGCTTGCCAAAGCTCACTAGAATTCTTAGGAATAAAAAATGTGCAAGAGAGGATCCAAGTGAGTCGGCCAAGCCCTTTAAATAGGCCACTCAAAATGGCCTAGCCGTTGGGCCAGAATCGGGGGCATCGGACGCTGCCCCAGCGTCCGATGCTCCGGATGGAGCCACGTGTCCCCCTGGTATGAATTCATCCCGTTAGATCCCAACGGTCATTTCCCTTCGCGCCATGGTTAATGTGACATCGGACGTGCTGATGCCAGGCATCGGACGCTCCGATGCCACTGCTCGATTTCGCTCCTTTTTGTGCCACATCGGACGTGCAGGCACCATCACATCGGACGCTCAACCGCTGCGTCCGATGACCATGCAGAGAGGTTCCAGAAAGGGTCAAATCACATCGGACGTGTCCGATGGATTGGCATCGGACGCAGGCCAGTGTCCAATACTTCCTGGACAACAAGCTCGTGCCATGTCACCTGCGTCGGACTCTGCAACAGTGTTTCCTCAGCGTTCGTTGCCAGCGTCCGATGCTCCTTCAACATTTGTCAGAAACTAGGGTTTACCATCGGACGCTCGGCCCAGCGTCCGATGCCCCTTGGACCAGCATCCGATGCTTCTGAACACACTACTTCTCTTCTGAAAAACACTGAATCCTGCCGAGCTTGCGAGAAGGACTATACACTAGTTTCTCCCACTTCTCCACAACTCCGGAACACCCCCTTATCCCAAAAGTGCCAACACCACCAAGTGTATATCATCATATGCAAGTGTGTTAGCATTTTGCAAAGCATTCTCAAAGGGGTTTTGTTAGTCACTCACTAGGTCTATAGCATCGATATGTTAGAGAACACCTAGTGACACTTAGGACACCGCATAAGCCGTGAATTATCTCCTCTTAATAGTACGGCTATCTATCCTAAATGTGATCACACTCGCTAAGTGTCTTGATCACCAAAACAAAAAGCCCTATAGGTTATACCTTTGCCTTCGGGCCTCTTTGCTCCATCTCTTCTCTTCTTCATTTCACCAATGAGAGAGCACTTGATCTCTTGAGTGCTTATGGCCATCACCATCCTCCATGGTTGCCACCTTGCTAGCTCCACCACTTTGCTTGGTCACAATCCTTTCTTATAAGCTACACACATGCTTAGCAATAGGATTAGACCAAATAGGTTTCATCAATTAACCAAAACCAAACTAGGGCTTTCAAGAACTTCCACTACTTGTCTTCAACCATCAATAGACTTCCTTTGGATGACACATAAATGTTATAATGTAGTGGCATATCGTCGCCCTAATATTTGTTGTTGGTGTCGGTGTTGATGTCTTCGACAATGATGAGCGTAGGCACAGATTGACCCATATGGGGTGAGTTGCATCCTGCTCATCATCAGTGTCCTAGCTAAGGCCTTGGGATGGCTTAAAGCTTGGCTGTCTTCGACATCACTAGTGACTTGTCTGATGATGAGTTTTGTCTATCCACGGGTTGGATTTTAGATCTTTAAGTTCACACCATGAGCAAGCAAACCTCATCTCCTACAAAATGTTAGTGGACATATACCCAAAGGATTGCACTGAATTTGAAACATGGGTTGTTATCCACAACTTATGTGTTATTTATCCATGCTAATGAAAAGATGATTTTAAGATTACTTTAGCATAGACTAGCATTTTATGTGTTGGCTGCATTTTAACATGGTTCAAGGCAAAAGATACTTGTAGTAGAAGATAAATTGAAATAAACTTTAATACTCACAGTTATTTCATCCATGATGAATGAGCTGAGTCTTCATTATACAGTTCACCGTGTGCCTTGCTTTATCTCTGATATGAATTCATCTTAGGACTTCCCCAAAGTGTATTTAGAGTTCTCTGCAGGGGTTAGTCCATCAAAATATACAATGTCTACACAAGCTAATTTCAAATCAATAATCAAATCAAACTCCATGTCTAATTTGATTAAGGTAGACTATTTAACCTAAGCACCACGCTTAATTTAAAAATCCTATGAAAGTACTTGCAGTACTTCCAAACTAAAACTTGCTTGAGTAAACAAAGGTGGCATGTAAGCATAACAAAGATTTATTCAAAAAGAGATGATAGAGTATGATCACAGTGAGAAGTATTTTATTTTATTTTTATATATTTTTTTATGCAGATGATATGAATGCATGCAAGGAACTAAACATGATGAGGATTTGATAAAAGGAAACCTAAACTAAATTGAGTGGATGCAAGGATGATTCAAAGTAAACATGTAGTGGTATGTAAGAAATTAAAAAGATAACTACTCATAAAGTTTAAAGTCTATGAGCAAGATTGTCTCACCTTGATCATACTAACCATGACTCACAACTGGAATTTGTGAGTGGCGCAGAGTAAAATATCCGTCACATGGGATGCGAGTTGAATTATTGTGACGACGACCTTTTCTCCAATCTACACATGGTTAGAATAAATATATACGTATGTATACACAAACCTGTGAGATGGCAGTGTTCCAAAGTTAATGATGAATCTTGAATGTTCAGGCACCCTGGGTTCTTCATTCTTGTGGAATCTTTGCCATAAGGTCAAAATGGCATCTGATGTCCTATCTATTCCACACTCAATAGAACAAGGGGTAATCCTACTAAAGCTAGTGGTACACTAAATTAGCAGACATCAAGATAATTATCAAAATCTTTACACCAATTGCTTCCCCGGCAACAGCGCCAAAAATGCTTGTTGACGTTTGTTAACGCAAATAAGAATAAGAAAGATTCCGCAAGGGCACAGAACACCATTGTAGCATTTTACCAGGAGTATTCCAGGATCGTTATTTATATTTTACCACTGGGAAGCAAGGGTCAAGAATCAGATAACTCACTATCATGCATCTACTAACTCAGAGTACTAAATAGACTAAAGCAGGAGTAACTGATAAATGATATGATAATGAATGAAAGCACAATAAATGAGAATTCAATGATAACTGTAAAGATAACTATAGTGGGAGGACAACGAGAGAGATCAATGTTCCTATGTACTTCTCTATTACTTGGGTTCTAAGGTAACAAGGATGAAAAGATATAGCAGCCATATAATAACACTTCGGGACATCAGAACACCAACCACAGAAAGGGATGAGAAGGGGGTTGGGAAGCTCTAACTATGGTCCTACGAACATCAACCCGAACGTGGTGGAATACGTCGGCCATCAGGGCTGTCCCCACCTGGGGCTACCACACCTATCCGTGGGGTTGAGCGCAACCTCAGATAACCTATAGACTAAACACGAAGTCTAATCTATCGATTACTACTCTAATTATGGCCTATAACTAGAGCACTCGATGCGAGCGGAGATCCTATGCTAGAACATAACAACTATACTAATCATAATATGAAAGGCATAAAGTAAATAGAGAGGATAAATATATTAAAGGATAAGTCTTACAAAGAAAAGATACAAAGGCATACCAAAACTTTGAAGACTCCTCCAGAACCGAAGCGCAGCTCCGCTCTCCCTAAGTCCCAACTAGAGCTAATCTATTTGAAGGACCAAAAATGCTATAACAAGGCGACCAGAGGGGGGGGGGGGGTGAATGGGAGCCTAAAAATTTCTTCTCGAAATTATGGCCTCTGTCCCAATAAAATCAACCCCGAAAGCTTCGGACTCAAACGTGGTGCCCACGACCCTCGGAAGGAGGGTGGATGATCCCTAGGATCACAGCGAGGAAATAATGCTGGAGCTTGCGCCTCGTGATGACGATGCCGTAGAGCAGCTTCTGGATGTGTGGGTACCGGACCTTGGCCTCGGAGAGTACCTCACTGATGAAGTACACCGGCCGTTGGACTGGTAACGTGTGACCTTCCTCGTGTCTCTCGACGACTATGACCGCGCTGACCACCTGGGTGGTTGCGGCCACGTAGAGGAGGAGAGGCTCAGGGGGATCGTCACCCTGGGCTGGTCGTGGTGGTACGAGAATTGGTGCAGAAGTCAGCAACCCCTTCAACTTGGTTAGGGCCTCCTCGGCTTCGACGGTCCACGCAAAGCGTTCCGTTTTCTTCAGTAGGCGGTAGAGGGGTAGTGCTTTTTCCCTAGACTCGAGATGAACCTGTTGAGAGCGGCTAGACAGCCTGTCACTTTTTGTACGCCCTTGAGGTCTCGAACTGGGCCCATCCTCGTGACCGCCGAGATCTTTTCGGGGTTGGCCTCGATCCCCCGTTGTGAGACGATGTAGCCAAGTAGCATGCCTCGAGGCACACCAAAGACACATTTCTCGGGGTTGAGTTTCACATTCTTGGCCCGGAGGCACTCAAACGTGGTTTTGAGATCGCTGATGAGGTCCCCGACTTTCTTGGTCTTAACCACGATGTCATCGACGTAGGCCTCGACGGTTTTGCCTATGTGTTGGCCAAAGACATGCTGCATACAACGCTAATATGTTACTCCGGCGTTTCGAAGGCCGAAGGGCATTGTAATATAGCAATACATACCAAAAGGCGTAATAAAAGAGGTAGCGAGCTCATCGGACTTTCTCATTTTAATCTGGTGGTAGCCGGAATACGCATCGAGAAATGAAAGTACTTCGCACCCCGCGGTGGAATCGACAATCTGATCAATTCTAGGTAAAGGAAATGGAACTTTCGGACATGCTTTATTCAGACCAGTGTAGTCTACACACATCCGTATCTTTCCATTCTTTTTCCTAACTAGTACAGGGTTAGCTAGCCACTCTGGGTGAAATACCTCCTTGATGAATCCAGCCGCCAAAAGCTTGTGCACCTCCTCGCCGATGATCCTACGCTTCTCCTCGTCGAAGTGGCGCAGGCGTTGCTTCACCGGTCTGGATCCAGCCTGGATTTCCAAGGCGTGCTCGGCGACTCCCCTCGGTACGCCTGGCATGTCCGAGGGGCTCCATGCAAACATGTCGATGTTCGCACGGAGAAAGTCGACGAGCACTGCTTCCTACTTAGGCTCGAGGCTGGCACTGATGGCCAGCGTCTTGCCGTCGGTCGAGGTCGGGTCGACGGGTATTTGCTTGGTGTGCTGTGCCGGCTCGAAGGTGCCGGCGTGGCGCTTTGCTTCATGGGCCTCGGTGGCCAGGGCAGCCAGGGCCTCGAGCGAGTCGATTTGGACGTTGGCCTCCCCACGCTCGACGCATTCCACGTCGCAGTGGTACGCGTGTTCGTAGGAGGTGTCGATGGTGATGACCCCTTTCGGCCCCGACATTTTGAGCTTCAAGTATATGTAGTTGGGGACTGCCATGAACTTGGCGTAGCCAGGCCTGCCGATGATGGCGTGATAGGCCCCTTGGAACCCAACCACCTCGAAGGTGAGCGTCTCTCGGCGGAAGTTGGTCGGCGTGCCGAAGCAACAGGTAGGTCGATGCGCCCGAGGGGGTGGGCCTTCTTTCCTGGTACGACTCCGTGGAACCCACCGACGCTGGGCCAGAGCTGGTCCCTCGAAATCCCCAGGAGGTCGAGGGTCTCGAGGTATATGATGTTGAGGCTCGAGCCCCCATCCATTAACACCTTGGAGAACCGTACGTCGACGATGACGGGGTCGACGACGAGGGGGTACGCCCCCGGATTTACGACATGGTCCGGATGGTCGTCACGGTCGAACGTGATCGGCGAATCAGACCAATCAAGATACCGGGGGGCGTCATGGCAGAGTGCAAAGACCTCCCGGCGCTCCTTCTTTCTCTCCCGAGCTGAGAGCCCGACGGTTGGGCCCCCGTAGATCATGTAGCAGTCGCGCACCGGGGGGAAGTCACCGTCTGCGTCCCCTTCGTTGCGTCGATTGGAGTCCTTGCCCTTTGGTGCATCTTCCTTCTTGTCGCCGAGCTTGGAGTAGAAGCCCTTCATCATTCGGCAGTCCTTCAACTTATGATTCATGGGACCCTTGTGGTAAGGGCAGGGGTCCTCGAGCATTTTGTCGAAGACAGCCCCGTCAGGGGGGCCTCGTGGCTTCTTATGCTCAAGGGCTCCCACGAGCGCTTCTTCGTAGTCGTCGTCGTCGGCGTCGCGCTTTGCCTTCTGACCTTTGCATTTGTTCTTCTTCTTTTTGTTGTTGTTGTTGCGGCTCTGGACGTTGTTGCCCTTGCTCGAGCCCTCCGGCGTGGCCACCGCTTTGTCTTTGTCCGTGGAGCGGCCAAAGAAGGCCCCCACTGCCTCGTCGCCTGAGGCAAAGCTGGTGACACGATTCATCAAATCCTCGACCGTTCTGGGACGGTAGCGCCCTAGCTCGTGGACTAGCTCTTGGCATGTTGTGCCCGCGAGGAACGCTGAGATGACATCTTCATCAGGCACGTGGGGGAGCTCAAGGCGCTGCTTCGAGAATCGTCGAGCGAAGTCGCGGAGGGGCTCGTCCGTTGTCTGCCTGCACCGTCGTAGATCCCAGGGGTTGCCTGGGCGCACGCAAGTCCCCTTGAAATTCCCATCGAAAACCCTGACCAGGTCGGCCCAGTCGTGGATCTGGTCCGGCGGGAGCCCCTCGAGCCACCGTTGGGCGGTGTCCGAGAGGTAGAGTGGGAGCTGGCGTATGATCACGCGGTCGTCGCTCTTCGCCCCGCCTTGTTGGCAGCCCAGGCGGAAGTCGGAGAGCCATAGCTTGGGCTCGACCCCCCATCATACTTCACGATGTTAGTTGGTGGTCGAAAGCGGTCGGGAAGGGTCGAGCTACGGATAGCCCGGCTGAAGACCCTAGGGCCCGGGGGCTCGAGGGCTTGTCGGTCCTCGTCACTGTCGTAGCGCCCCCCTCGATGGGCACTGTAGCCACACTCCTCGGCCCCTTTGTCCTTGCGCCGGCGGTTGATGTTGTTGCGAGCGTCATTGGGCTCTCGAGGTGGCCGGTTGTCGACGATCCGCTCCCGGACTGGCCTGGCTCGAGAGGCGTCCGGTTGGTGGACGGATATCTCACGCTCGTCGCGGGGCGCGTCTGCTAGCTTTCCCGAGGCCGCTCCGCGTCGACGTGAGGCTGAGCTCTCGGCCTGCTGTAGAGCGGCTGTCTCGAGGAGGTTCTTCATTTCCCCGAGCATGCGCCTGGCGTCAGGGTTGGAGACGGCGGGTAGATCGCGGAGCAGCATCGCGGCCGCCACCACGTTCTGCCCGGCTCGCGGGAAGCGCACCTCGGGGCGTGCTAGTGCCCATCCTTGAGGATCTGCCAGTGGACCTCTCGAGCGCGGCCACGAACGCCGGCGCCTCGAGGCTGGGCTTGTTCCTGCACAAGAGCCTGCTCAAGCTGCAGCAGGCGTTGTCGGTCCTCCTCAGCCTTGGTGATCGCCCAGTCGTCGTTATGCTGAGGCGGTGCATCTGGTACCGGGGGTTCGTTCCTCCCTCGGACATGTGGTCCGCCCGCCGCAGCCACGTCGTTGGTGTTTTCGAGGTTGAGCGCCGGCCTGGGGTCGTCGTTGCCGTCGTCCTCGGCATCGTCCATGACCCCTTCGAGCTAGAAGCACTCCCTGGTGGGATCCCAGAGGTCAGGCTCGTGGTAGTCGTACTCGTCGGAGTCAAAGCCGTTGATGTCGTGCCGCCTTGGCTCGTGCTGGGCCTGCAGCTCATGGTACCACTCTCCGACGGTGGCTCGCCGGGGTGGCTCGATGACTCATGAGAAGCCGCGGTCGGCGTGCGCGGGGTAGACGATCTCCAGGTCGGTGGTGGCTCGTAGGATCACGCCCGGACGTTCCTCTTGCTCTGCAGCCGCCTGGTTTTGACGGCGTTCGTCGAGGTGGTGGGCGTAGACAGCTGTGGAGTTGATGAGGC
The DNA here is from genome assembly GCA_009763385.1 of Coix lacryma-jobi var. lacryma-jobi. Taxonomy (NCBI): domain Eukaryota; kingdom Viridiplantae; phylum Streptophyta; class Magnoliopsida; order Poales; family Poaceae; genus Coix; species Coix lacryma-jobi. Next base: position 173,372,294 of record CM019822.1, on the reverse strand, counting down.
CGAACGGGAGCCGTTGGCGTCGAGTGCGGTGCACACCGTGCGGGAGGAAGGCGGGTGGAGTCGACGGAGCACGGCTCGGGGGGCTCTGGCCAGGCTCCCGGTCCGTTCGCATGACGAACGCGAACTCACTGGGAGAGTGCGCGCGCGCCATAGAAGCCGCCGGCCGCGCGCCGGGCATGTTTCTCCTCGGGGACTCCGCGCTGGCCGCGGGGAAGTGGGCGTGCGCCGCGGGTACCGCCTGTGCCTGGCGACGATGGTGACGACGGCGCCGCTCGCGAGGTGGCGACGCGTGGTGGTGTGGGCGACGCGCCACGCCCCCCGCGTAGGGTGGCGAGACACGCCCTCCAGTCGAGCTTTCCGTGGAGAGCAGGGTCAGCTCAATGCCGCTGCCGGTGGCCAGGAACTCGAGGCTCCCGAACCAAATGATGGCACCAGCAGAGAACGAAGGAGTGGGAGAAGCCATCCAGAAAACAACGAGAAATTGACTCTGACACGCGAAGTCCCCTACCTGGCGCGCCAACTGTCGGTGTTTCTAACCTGGGGGTATGACACCAACGAGTAATATGTTCGCGTGCTCTCTTTCTGGATGGTGATGCAAGATGACACAAGGATTTATCCTGGTTCGGGCAAAGAAGGCCCTACGTCCAGCGGGGGGAGGAGGTTCTTGTATTACTTGCACCTAAGTGCTTGTACAGGGGCAATACAAGCTCAATGAGTGTGAGCGAGAGTTTGGACTTGTGTGTGTGTGGTGTGGACTCGTGTTCGCCTTTTTCGTGAAGGGCCCTGGTGTCCTCTTTTATAGATCAAGAGGAGGCCAGGGTTACACAGGAGTGACATGTACGATGCCCAATACGATGAAGGGTAGGAATTTTGTCTTACCGGGGCCACTGGAGCCGGCGTGGACGTTGCTATTGAGACGCGGCGTCCATCCCTGGCACGGACGTGGAGGCATGGCGACGTGGAGGCCGTATAGCGCCCATTCCGGCATGTACAGGACATGGCGGGGTCCATCCGGGTCTTGGGGTACTTGTCCTCCTACAGCGTGAAAGTAGGCAAGGTTCGAGGGGCGCAGAGGCCGGCCTCGAGGTGGCGCCTACGGGGGGCTCGAGCCCCCGCAGTATGGGCAAGTTCCGGAGAACTCGGCCGCACAGCGGGAATCCAGGTCTCGAGATGTGGCTCGAGCGTGCCACAGTGCAGGGTATGGCCCAACAGTGCTGTACTTGTGCCTTTTTGCCCATGCTTGCGGTGAAAAAGGAGGCTTGACTCTGTTCTGGTTCACTGTGGCACACGTTGTGTACCAGAGGACGTGACCGAAGTAGGTGGACGCATTAAATGCGCAGTATGGAGCCGGTATCCGATGTCCGGCGCTGCTCGAGGGGGGTATGGCGCGCCTCGAGGGATAGGTTACCGTATTAGAGAGGCTCGAGGGGTAGTGGAGTGCTCGCCCGAGGCCTGACGCGGAGGGCTGACGCGGGTCTCTTATTAATTGGTGTTCTAGGTTTAACTTATTTGTTCGCGTTGATTGGGGGTACCCTTTTTGTGGTCCCCCGACACTGTTATACGCAATACTAATCACATCCCGCAAGCTGCGGCATTATTTTGACTATTATTCTATTGCGGTGGTTACTGAGTACCCACTAGGAGATATCTTATGCAACAAGGACGCCAATGGTCGTATAATCAAATGGGCCCTGGAACTAGCACCCTTCTCCCTTGAGTTTTGTAGCTGTACGTCCATTAAGTCCCAGGCGCTTGTTGATTTTGTTGTTGAATGGACCGATATGACTACGCCTGTCCCTCCGACCAGCAGCGAGCACTGGATAATGTACTTTGACGGATCATTGAATCTCGAAGGGCCAGGAGCCGGAGTATATTTCATATCGCCTTCCGGAGACAAGCTGAGCTATGTCCTCCGGATCCATTTCAAAGCGTCCAATAACGCAACTGAGTATGAAGCTTGCCTACACGGCCTTCGGATCGCAGTCGAGTTGGGAGTTAAAAGGTTAGAGGTATTCGACGATTCTGCTCTAGTCATAAACCAAGTCAACAAGGACTGGGATGCCACCAACGAAAAGATGGACGCTTACGTTGCTCAGATTAGAAAACTCGAAGGAAAATTTTATGGTCTGCAATTTTAGCACGTGATACGGGCAGACAATCAGGCAACCGATGCTCTATCCAAATTAGGATCGTCCAGATCCCAAATCCCTCACAGCGTTTTCGTCCAAGACCTGGTCAAGCCATCCATCGAACAGGAAACACCGCAGGTTCCCGACCAGGCCCCGACTGATCAGACCGTTGCTTTCGTCCAGCTAACAGGTGGTGATTGGAGAGAGCAGTTCATAAGGTTTTTCACTAGTGCGGATGTCCCTCAAGATAAGATTGAAGCTGAGCGCCTCATTCGGCGCAGCAAGCAGTACATTTTGGTAGATGGACAGCTTATGCGCAAAAACGCAAAAGAAGAACTGCTCTGGAAGTGTGTTTCTCAAGAAGAAGGCATCCGAATCCTAGCCGACATTCATGCAGGCATATGTGGTAACCATGCCGCCTCCCGAATGCTGGTCGGGAAAGCATTCCGAGCAGGTTTCTATTGGCCTTCGGCCGTGGCGGATGCAGAGAAGCTGGTCAAATATTGCGAGGGATGCCAGTTTTTCGTTAAACAAATCCACGTCCCGACACATGACCTCCAGGCCATACCAGCCTCTTGGCCCTTCTCATGTTGGGCTTTAGACATGATTGGGCCATTCAAAACAGCACCAGGCGGGTTTAGGTACGTTTACGTCATAATCGACAAGTTCTCCAAGTGGATAGAGTACAAGTCGCTGGTAAAACCTACAACCCAAAAGGCAGCAGAGCTGCTAAACGATATCATTCATCGCTTCGGCCTACCCAATTTTATAATCACCGACCTCGGCTCAACCTTCACCGGCTCAGACTTTTGAGATTTTTGCGATGAAAGAAGCATCATTGTCAAGTACGTCTCCGTTGCTCACCCAAGAGCCAACGGCCAGGTGGAGCGAGCAAATGGTATGATACTCGATGCATTAAAGAAAAGGTTGCACAGGGCAAACGACCAGGACCAAAAAGCTGGTCGATGGTTGAAGGAACTGCCAGCAGTAGTTTGGGGCCTCCGAACGTAGCCTAGTAGAAGCACAGGCGTCTCACCATATATGGTGTTCGGCGCAGAAGCAGTCTTACCAGCAGATATAGCATTCAGATCGCCCAGAGTGGAGCAATACAACCAGGACAAATCCGACCAGGCCAGAGAACTAGAAGTCAACTGCGTTGAGGAACGAAGATTGGATTCGTGCATCCGAACCGCGAAATATGTCGAGGGGTTACGAAGATACTTCAACCGAAATGTCAAAGAAAGATTCTTTGCCGTAGGGGATTTAGTCCTGAGACGAATTCAAAATACCGCCGGACTGCACAAACTTTCATCTCATTGGGAAGGCCCCTATGTCGTCAAACAAGTTACAAGACCGACCTCCTACAGGCTGGCCGACCTAAATAGGACCGACGTCCCAAACTCCTGGCATATCGACCAACTTTGACGATTTTACGCATAACTACATGGGGATAAAAAAGATATGTACTCAACTCTGTACTTCCATAACATATTATGAATAAAACATTGTCGTCTTTTCACCCCGACTTTTTCATTTCTTTCTCCCATCGCGCGTTAACTCAGCAAGCAAAATAAAGTTCAAACATACCAAATTATATCCATAACGATTAGTTATTTACAAAAACTAATCCAATACTTTCATGGTCCTATGGAGCGCTGGGTTCCCTAGGCTCCTCGAACAGGTGCAGGTCTTTAACAAGAGTAACGGCCGTCTTCCGTGATTCCTCATTCAGCTCCGATGCTTGGGCTTCCGAAGTGTTCCGGGGAAAGCCACTTTCCAATCTCTTCATGTCAATCCCTGGATAATGGGCTCGCGCAATAGCCAGGACGTAGGCACCAACCTGCTCACCGGCATCAGTCACAAATTTCTTCATGGCTGCCCACGATCCAGCACACTGCTCCAGCATGCCATCTGGTCGGGGTAGGTGGCTTCCAGCCCCGTACACGGCATTCAGCACCGGAGTGATCCCTCTCACCATGGCGTGGCATCGCGCCTCCCAGGTCTTCAAGTCTTGGCAAACCATTGCAATTTGGTTTTGCCAAGAACGGCGTCGCTCTACAACAAATCAATAACAGTAACGAGTCATGAACACCCAGAAAGAAGTACGCACCGACATAAAAAGGACTCAGCAGCAACCTTCCAGCTCCTTCTCCAGCTCATCCGCTCGCGCCTTCTCCCTGGCAGCTACAGCCTCGCCATCCTGTGCTTTAAGCTTCTCAACAGCAACCTGCGAGGCAAGTTCTGTTCCTGACAATATTTGTCAAACACGAATCATTCAAAGAAAAAAAGAAACAGAGAAAAGGGGGGTTTTTTGGCATTTACCCCCATTTTCGCGATGAAGCTGCGCGATCTCGGACGCCTGCCTCTCCGCAGCTTCACGCAGCTCGACCTCTGATTGCCGAGCATTATCAAGGTCTGCTCGGTATCGCGAGCATGCTTCTTCAAGCTTTTCCTTAGCAGCGAGCAAAGGGCCGACGGACTCGAAGCATTTACGGCACTCTTCCGACAAATCAGATATCCCCTGCAAGTCAATACCAGTACTTGACGTTTAAATTCGTGCGATTTGATTTCACAAGCATCGAATACTATGGCGACCTACCTGTGCATACTTATGGAGCTGACTAAGCATCCGGTCAAAGTTCTTCATCGGACGGTTGTCAGTGCTCTCTTCATGGAACACCCACTCGCCAGCACGCTGGCGTGCCACCCTGATTATCCGCTCCGGAGATTTAGGCGGACGAGCGATCTCGACGACATCATCCTCGGGCGATCCAGGCACTTCTCCACCCCCCACGGGGTCTGAAGCCCGGCCAATTGCGCTTCGCGCGTGTACCTCCGGAGGGGGAAGCGGTGCATCCGGGGGCGCTTGAGCAGAGTCAGACGGCTCACGACCACCCAGCGACCCCAGGTCGGGGGTCTCCCTGCTACTCGACTTGCTCTCCCGACCACCAGCCGTTGTCGGTGGCCTATCACCCCCTCCATCCGGCGCCCCACCCACGGGCGTTTCCTCCCGTGGCTGCTCGGGCTCCGCACCTGGAGCGCTGGTCGGCTCGCGGGCCATGTCATCTCCCGCAGTCTCAACCTCAGGCACGGGATCACTATGATAGGAAAAAGCGAACGAAGTCACGAACACACTGAAAACCCGTGACAAAGGTGACAGGATACTTACAGGTCGTTGACCCGGAGACCACCCTTCAGCTTCAGCCCCTTGGGCTTCTACGAGGACTGAACGTTCCTCGTCGGCTCCTCAACCCGGATGCGTTTGGGTGCCGCCGGCTCTTCATCGTTATCATCATCCCAGTCACGAATGGAGTCGGCGGTATTGGGAGCCGCTCTGCCCGGAATCTTCAAGGGACCCTCAGCTCGTGTCGACGACCTTGTGGCTGCCCTCCGACCAGAAGCCACACGCTTACCCGCAGTACCCGCAGCTGACGGGTCCGTCGCGTTTGCAGCTCCCTTGTCCTTTCTCGTCGTTTCAGTCGCTGATTCATCAGGTCGGGAACGTGGAGGACGGCTGGTCGGAGAGCCCTTATCCACACTTTCCGGCCACTCGGTCGACGGCACGCTCGAGACATACACAACAGAGCGATCCTACAAAACAACCAAGACAAGCATCACCAATGTTGTGACAGGATATAATCAGCATAGCAAATTAAGAAGACAACTCACATCTCTAACAGGATTCACCAGGCTAAAGGGTTGTGTAACCTTTTTCGGCGCTTTCCATTCGGAGAATTGGAGCACCACGTGAACACGCCTTTCCAGCTCCTCAGACTCCAAATCTTCGGCGCGTTCACGGGTCGCGTCGGACCGACCTGCATACTCAAAGCCTGGGTGCACCCTTTCCTTGCACGGCTGTGTCCAACGGTGCATAAAGTTGGCCGTAATCTGGATCCCATCAGAAGTTATCTCTCTCAATAAACCCAGCAGCTCTTGAACCTGTTCCACGTCACCTGATGAAGGCTTGGACGACCAGGTCCAACTAGAATCAAGCACCTTCCCCACATCACAGCTTAGAGTGGGAGTCTGGCATTGCGTCATATAGAACCATTTCTCTTGCCAGCCGCTCACATTACTCTGCAACGGAACGCTGATATACTCCGACGCCATTCCCTCACACAGCAGGATATACGCGCTACCTGCAATGCGTGAACCGCGGTTATTCTTCTTCAGTTGAAAGAAATAGCGGAACAAATTGAAATGCGGCTGTATTCCAAGGAATGCCTCACACAGGTGGATGAAAACGGCCACAGACAAGATGGAGTTCGGCCCGAGATTGCAAAGCCCAATCCCCCAAAACTCAAGCAAACCGCGGAGGAAAGCATGGCAGGGCAACCCAAATCCTCTAACAAAGGAATCTTCAAAAACAACTATTTCATCGGCATTGGGTTGAGGATAGGCCTCACCAGTGGGCGCTCAGCATCCGCCGGTCACCTTGTCCGGCAAAAGTCCGCTGGCGACGAGGCGGCCGATACTCTCCTCCGTGCTCCTCGACGGAACCCATTCCTCATCCAACCTCACAGTCGCCGTCGCCGCAGCCTTTCTCGTCTTCCGCGCCATCAATTTTGCCGGAAAAATGCAAGGTTTGTCACCGATTGAGCGTTTCTAGATCTAGGGCTACAGTGCAAGGTTCGGCGGAAGGAAAGAAAGTGGGGAATGGCAACGGTCAGGGTAAGTTTCGATTATGCGGCGCGTACATTTATACCCTAATGGGTGACCCTTCGGGAACTTCCCCCGCCGCGAAAAAGGCTTTTCCGTACTACGGTAATTACCACGGCCGATTTCGCTGGCCCAATAGTCGAACCTTCTATGAATAAGCAAAGTTTATAATAATCACCAGCCTTCTCAGCAAAGCTGGGGACTGGTCAGATGACCAGTTACAGGCACACACGTGATAGAGCTGCGTTGACTTCACGACCAGCTCCTCCAGACATACTGGGGACTGGTCGGCTCCTCCGCCAGCCTTCTCAGCAAAGCTGGGGACTAGTCAGATGACCAGTTACAGGCACACACGTGGCAGAGCTGCGTTGGCTTCACGACCAGCTCCTCCAGACATACTGGGGACTGGTCGGCTCCTTCGCCAGCCTTCTCAGCAAAGCTAGGGACTGGTCAGATGACCAGTTACAGGCACACACGTGGCAGAGCTGCGTTGGCTTCACGACCAGCTCCTCTAGACATACTGGGGACTGGTCGGCTCCTCCGCCAGCCTTCTCAGCAAAGCTGGGGACTGGTCAGATGATCAGTTACAGGCACACACGTGGCAGAGCTGCGTTGGCTTCACGACCAGCTCCTCCAGACATACTGGGGACTGGTCGGCTCCTCCGCCAGCCTTCTCAGCAAAGCTGGGGACTGGTCAGATGACCAGTTACAGGCACACACGTGGCAGAGCTGCGTTGGCTTCATGACCAGCTCCTCCAGACATACTGGGACTGGTCGGCTCCTCCGCCAGCCTTCTCAGCAAAGCTGGGGACTGGTCAGATGACCAGTTACAGGCACACACGTGGTAGAGCTGCGCTGGCTTCACGACCAGCTCCTCCAGACATACTAGGGACTGGTCGGCTCCTCCGCTAGCCTTCTCAGCAAAGCTGGGGACTGGTCAGATGACCAGTTACAGGCACACACGTGGCAGAGCTGCGTTGGCTTCACGACCAGCTCCTCCAGACATACTGGGGACTGGTCGACTCCTCCGCCAGCCTTCTCAGCAAAGCTGGGGATTGGTCAGATGACCAGTTACAGGCACACACGTGGCAGAGCTGCGTTGGCTTCACGACCAGATCCTCCAGACATACTAGGGACGGGTCGGCTCCTCCGCCAGCCTTCTCAGCAAAGCTGGGGACTGGTCAGATGACCAGTTACAGGCACACACGTGGCAGAGCTGCGTTGGCTTCACGACCAGTTCCTCCAGACATACTAGGGACTGGTCGGCTCCTCCGCCAGCCTTCTCAGCAAAGCTATGGACTGGTCAAACGACCAGTTACAGGCACATATGTGGCAGAGCTGCGTTGGCTTCACGACCAGCTCCACCAGTCATACTGGGGACTGGTCGGCTTCTACGCCAGCCTTTTCAGCAAAGTTGAAAGACTGTTCACACTATCAGTTACAGCAATTACAACGGAGATACATAGAAACATCTTAACATACAACAATTACCAGTACAAGTACAATCAGGAAGCAAGACGCTACTCTATTACAGTCGAGGTACAGAGCTTTGAAGCCTAATGCACCAAAAACTGGGTTCAGCGAGACGCAGTAAAGCAAGTACAGAACCTTGGGTGGACACATGAGCCTTTTCAGTTCGTCCCAAGGTGGGGTTTTTGGCATCGCCCGAAATGCTCAAGAAGCTCCGGGCAAGACCATCACCCTCGCCCCCCTTTTGACAACCTGTGACTACGAGGTTATCTATGAGTGGTAGTCACAAGAGTTCTTCTAGGCGCACCTCTGTATCCCTCTGCTAGCAACCACTTCAAAACCATCCTAACGGATGATCCATTCACAAGAGTTCTTCTTGACACTACACTTATCCTATAGAAGGAACATATCCAGGGAGTTTGCTATCTCTACTGAAAACGTTATAATACTCATGGCACTAAAGGAAGTCCTACGCTCAAGAAGGTATGAGTTGTTCGCTCTTCAGGTAGGATATTTATAGGCGTTTTCTTCTTGGTCTATAGACTGTGTCCATGAGCCAGAGCGATCGAAGGATCAATAATTCAACCAGTATACTGTATCACATGTGAAGTCTGCTACCGATAATGGATTTGATTCTCATGTGTACATCAAGCGCGTAGCGACAAAACTTGCAGTTGCAGAAAACAACAAAAGTCATCAATATGTTCAGACGAAATAGTTGTCAGTTATTTATCGCTGGTTTCAAGGTCATTTTTTGTGCAATGACGATTACCCTCAGCAGTAAATGGCGCGGTATGTGCTCCCACCGGTCATTGTAGAGACAAGCCTATGACCCCATGACCATCACTAAGGTTGCTCATACTATGTCAGGAGTTCAACAGAGTAAAGGTTACTGAATGTGACAGCGTACGGCGAAAGTTGAATACAGGCCAGTAAAGGTGCACTTTAAAGAGAAGCATGGCAGTAGAAAGTTGATGTTTTTGTCTACATTCTGGTGTGGTTGTTCTGTCACGGATCTACAGTTTATTTTCTGACCTTGGCATCACATGACTGAGTCATCTATTGCCAAGCTCGGGGACTACCGTGTATACATGGCGCTTGGTCGCGCATGTATATTTTTTATTCTTGCCGTTTATTTTCTGACCTTGGCATCACATGACTGAGTCATCTATTGCCAAACTCGGGGACTAAGTGGGCACACTTCACCTAGTCGACGAGTATGCAAGTGAATTTCAAGACGGGGTAGTAGTTGTTGTTATGTAACCATAAAGTGGGCACACTTCACCAGACTTCCAGAAGTCGTTTTTTCTTCTTTAAGAGCACATCGCATCTTGCGGGTTCATGATTTGATAGTCAACAGAATATAACTTGATCGGAGATCAGGTTTCGAAGTACCAATAAAGCCGCTCGGAGAGATCGCTAAGATCTTTTTTCCACCACTCTAAGATTCAATGTGCTCGGGGACTAGCTGTGGGGATATAGACCCAGGTATCCTCACGGCTAGACTTGGGCTGCTTCATGAAGGCCGACCCAACTCACTGCGAAGGACCGTGGCGTTAAGGCCCAGCTGGTCGAGCAAGCGACCCAGCTGGTTGGATGACGGCGCGGGAGCCTTCTCGGACAAGGAAGCGTAGTCGGTTAGGAAAGATATCGTGTTTTTCATGATATGGGATTGTAATTGACTAGGTTTCCTTATTCTACCATGAGATCCGATCTACTAGGATCTGTAACCCTGCTCCCCGCAGCTATATAAGGCGAACAGGGACCCCTCCTAAGAAACGCGTTCATCAATATACAGAGTAGACAACTCGACGCAGGACGTAGGGTATTACGCTGAACTCGGCGACCCGAACCTGGATAAACCCTCGTGTTCATCTGGTTTCGTCCCTGTGTCACGTCCGGATCGTCGTTCCACGCGCCTTCCCCGCTAATCTACCACCTCGGGCATACCCCTAGGTGGGCTATCGACCATATTTCGTCGACACCGCGCGAGGTGGCGGATCCCACGGTCCCCAAGAAGAGGAAGTGTCGGGGCCGTGAGTCATGGTAGAAGCTGCTCCTTGCGGCACAGGAGGTGGAGGGGGTGCTGGATCATCCATACCTTCAGCACCCTCGTCCTCGTCATCAAAAAGAGGTTCTCCAACCTCATGATCACCTGCACGCTCAAAACGAGAAGGACAAACCATGGTCTCGTCGAAGGTGACATCGGATGTCTCCATGACTCGGTTAGTGTCAAGGTTAAGTACACGATAAGCATGAGTATGGGCGCCATAACCCAAAAACACACCGTCAGAAGAACGAGACTCAAACTTGTCCAAATTGCCCTTTTTGATTATAAAACAGTGGCAACCAAAAACTCTAAAATAACTCACCTTGGGGAGTTTTCTAAAACGCAACTCATAAGAGGTCTTTTTCAAGAAAGCTCGAAGAAAAATGCGATTGGAAATATAGCATGCAGTGCTCATAGCTTCGGCCCAATATCGCCTAGGAGTCCTATGCTCATCGAGCATCGTCCTGGCCATCTCTACAAGGGTCCGATTTTTCCTCTCTACAACACCATTTTGTGGCGGTGTGTAGGGAGAAGAAAATTGATGCTCCAAACCCAAAGAGTTACAAAACTTCTCAAAATCCGAATTCTTGAATTCGGAACCATTATCACTCCGAATTGCTCGCATTGAGTTCAAAGGGAACTCATTCTGAAGACGCAAAATCAGATTGCGAGCAAAGGAGAAAGTCTCGGTCTTCTCAGCTAAAAAGAAGACCCACGAATATCTCGAAAAATCATCAACAACAACAAGCACATACCACTTCCCTCCAACCGAGCTCACCCGAGCCGGACCAACAAGGTCCATGTGCAAAAGCTCTCCAGGGCGCTTAGTCATGACCTGAGTCACTGGATGGTGGGGGGTGGCAACCATCTTCCCATGTCTACAAGAATGGCAAACAAGATCCTTCTCCATGGACAACTTGGGCAATCCTCGGATCAGGCCAAGTGAACTAAGTCTTGCAAACAAGTCGAAGCTCAAATGTCCTAGTCTCCTATGCCACTTCCAAAGATCAGAGGAGGAAGGTCCAGCCACAAGACAACGAGAAATGCCAAACGACTCCGAGAAATCCGCATGAAAGACTTTTCCAAAGGGCGAAATCCCACAAACAAGATTGCCCTGAGGATCCAAAATGCGACTGAGATTCGGCTTAAAACGAATCTCATAGTCATCATCGAAAAGTTGCGAAACAGAAAGAATGTTAAAATGCAGGTTAGAAACAAGAGCAACATCGCGCAACACAAAGTGCTCATTAACCCGCACGGACCCACGAGACAATACCTTACCTTTGCTATTGTCGCCGAAGGTGATAAACTCCTTTCTGGTGACCGGACTAAGACTGGAGAACCACTTGGCATTTCCGGTCATGTGCCTCGAACACCCGGAATCCACCAACCAAACGTTCTCCAATCGTTTTACCTACATCAATAAAAATACATAGGGTGAGCATACGGTCCAACACTGGGGTTAGTGAAGTAGGAGGAATACCAGTGTTGGGCCGGCTGCTCAAAAGAACGGTTAGCAGAAAAACCATTCCTAGTATGCCTACGGGGAAAGCGATCACCACGCATAGGAAAACATGGTCCGCTAAGGGAAGAGCGTCCATCGCGATACTCAAAACGCGGTGGAGGAAAAGCTCAACAAAGCCTCCGCCACGGGGTCCGTATCCTGCAAAGTCAGGACCCCGTCGGGCAACACCTCCCTGACGCCTAGGACCTTGAGGCACTGCACCTCTAGGCCTAGCAGCTCTCCTCGGAGCTCTCCTCTGAACATTCGGCACATGTACATCATGGAAAGGATGGTACATGTCCGCATTGTTCATCTCCCTTGCACGGCGCTCCTCTCTCTTGCGCCGAAAGCAAAACTCACTCAATTGTCCATCTCTCCCACAGTGCTCACAATGGTACCTCACCGCTCTCATAGGGGGTTGTTGGTACTCATGGTAGTGGGTGTGGATCACTTTGCCCTTCTGTGGCATAAGCTCCTCCTGGATGGGTGGCATTGTGTCCAGCTTGTTCTTGAGGTGGTTTGGTTTGGGAGCCCAAGATTGTTTCTTTGGTGGAGCTCTCGGAGGTTCAACAAAGACCCCATCCTTGGTGTTAGGCTTGGGAGGCTCTTTGGGTGGAATCTTGGTAAGCTTGGGAGTAGTGGTGGAGTTGGGCTTCTCACATGGGTTAAGACCACTCGACTCTCCAATCTTCCCAAAAGATGAAACATCAACACCCGAAGCAAAACCTACACCTGGACCTCTAGCAGCTCGCTTGAATTGGGAGATCATCATCCCGAGCTGTGGCTCTCCACTAGACACCCATGACAAGATGGTCCGAAGGTATGTGTTTTCCTCCTCGGTTTGCATCTTGTCATGTTTCACATTGGCTATCTCCATCTCCAAACCCTCACAAAGAACACACCTAGCCACACATGTGCTACCTGAGTTGGCCTCTTCAAGAGACACAATCTTGGCATTCTTCTCTGCCAACTCAGATTGCAAGCCCGCATAGGACTTGCATGCACCCAATAACAAAGATCGGGCTTTCAGCTCATCCACCTCTCCTACCAACACAACATACTTGCTTCTCAAAGTGAGAAGGTCAGTCATGTGTGTGGTGCACATCTCACACTCAACCTCCTCAGCCACGACTACGGTGGACTTGGCAAACTCAAGCTCCTTCACCGTATCCTCCCACTTCTGCCTAAACTCCTTGCGCTCTCTAGCAGCACGCCTAAGCAACTTGTCCTGACTAAGGAGTGTGGTAGTAAGCTTCTCGACCTCAGCAGAAAGCTCGTCGGGGGTCTAAGATACCTGGGAGGTGTCGTCGTCGTCGTCGTTCCGAGGGGTGTCCTCCGGCTCACCATCGACCTCCTTGCCGAGGGCCATGGTGCAGAAGCCGTCGTCATCGGCGAAGAAGCAGAGGCCGTTCAGCTTGTCCTCGATCCTCTTCTTCTTCTCGGACTCGTCGTCGCTTGAGGCAGCGGAGTCGTCATCCGAGTCATCGACGTCGCTGAGCGTGGCGAAGAAAGCACGCTGCTCAGCCTGGGCCTTCTCCAAGTACTTCGTCTTGATGTACTCCTTGTCGAAGCCGCCCTTTCGCTTGTGCTTCGCAGGGACGTACTTCTCCTTGCGCTTGCCGGAGTCGTACTTGTGCCCATGATCCACCTTGCCGAAGGTGTTCTTGTTCTTCTTCGGGCAATTGGCGATGAAGTGGTTGGGGTCGCCGCACTCAAGGCATCCCGAGCATCCTCCTCCGCGGCGACGGTTCATGCGGTTGTTGTGGAACCGCGAGAACCGGTTGGCGAGCATAGCCAACTCGTCATCCCCCATGAACTCAAGCTGCTCCTCTATGATAGAAAGAAGTGAAGACAAAGAAAAGCCTCCAGAGGAGTTAGCAGAAGAGCCAGAAAGCAAAGCCATCGACGGGCCAGAAGGATTTTCATAAGAAGCCCTCGTCATAGCATCAATCTCACTGGACTTGAGCTTACTGAAGAGCTCATCGCACGTGATGCTCTCATAGTTAGGCGATTCGATGATCGCCTGAACCTTGGAATCCCACACTGACCGATCGAGAGTATGCAAAAGCTTCAAAGCTCTCTCATGATCGTCGAAAGGCAACAGCTCCTTGTTAGCCCTCATCCTGTTGACAATCACCTGAAAGCGAGCGAATAAACTCTCTATGCTCTCGCCAGGCATATGTCGAAAGTTCTCGTACTCACGCTTGTGCGACTCGTAGAGACGGGTTTTGACTTGAGAGGTTCCCTCATGGAAACGCATGAGGGATGCCCAAATCTCCCGAGCCGTAGCGAGGTGAGAAACGCGATCAAACTTCGTCATGCTCAAGCATGAGAAAAGAGCATTACGGGCTCGGCTATTGGCATCATGATCATCCATCTGACGCTGAGTCACACGAGCAGCCAAGGCCACGTAATCAGCAGAGTTGCAAATATCCCAAATGGAAGCACACATACTCTGCAGAAAGGCCGACATGCGTATCTTTCAATACGCATAGTTCGTCCCATCGAAAAACGACGGTTTGCCCACGCCGCGATCCATGTCGCCTTCTTTGGATCTAGAACAGGCTAAGGTGGAAGATCCTTAACCTGCTCCGATACCAATTGAAGGATCGAAAGTGCTACCAGAAAGCGACCAGAGGGGGGTGAATGGGAGCTTTAAATTTCTTTTTAGAAACTTTAAACCTCTGTCCTGAAAATCAACCCCAAGAGGAAAACCAATGCACGTGATGTCCACGACCCAAAGGAATGGGTGGATGTTCCCTAGGAACACAGCGGGACACCACAAAAATTCCCTCGCTCAAGTTCACGCAGGTCAACTAGTGACAGGATGGACTTTGGGTAACCTCAACCTCCCCCGAGCAACGCGAGAGGGATTCAGGCTATTTTGTAAAGCGAGAAGCCTGATTTCTGTAGAGCACGAAGTCAGGAATCCAACGCAACAAGTGGATCTCAAATCATAAGTCAGACGAACAAACTGCGGACGAAAACGTGACTAGCAGCACTGACCGGACTCTGCCTGCGTCCGGTCAAGAAGCACCGGACGCGTCCGGTCAACCAAAAACAGTTTTGGAACCTCTCTGTTCCTGACCGGACTCACTGAGTCTAAGCGTCCGGTCAGGAGTCAAGCGTCCGGTCACATAGGTCAAAACAGATGAACAGTAGCAGGAGCGCGTCCTGTCACTGAACAGCGGAGCGTCCGGTCAAGTCAACGAAAATCACAGAGCAAACATTCAACGACCGGACTCTGGACTTGTGCGTCCGGTTAGCCCGACCCAGCGTCCGGTCACCCCGAAAATCAGCTGTTCGTCCACCGATTCAACACAAACTCTCCCAAAACGAAACCTCTAGGGTTCAAACTTGGAGAGATGAGTCACAAGGAGGATAGTGAGCTATCTCTAAGAGATCATGGCTCGAACCTATCTCCAAATCGATGAATTGAAGAAATTCGGGAAAGGGAGAAAAACTTGACCCGAAACGAAAATCGACCGATCTACTAGCTCGTGAGGTTAGAGGTGAATTCCTTCGGTGGAAAGAAGTGCCTCACGATCTAGAGCAACTCAGTTCAGACAGATTTGTCAAAAGACGCACGGAGTAGAGAGATCGATCAAAGGGAAAAACATGGAGAAAAGCAACTCGCGAAGAACACGAACAAAATGCGAATCACAATCACGAATTGCAACCGTGTGGCTACCACACGCTACAATAGTGAGATTACAGTCTCACTTCCTCAAAATCTCACGGGCACAGAGGTATTGTTCTCTTCTCTGTGGATCTCAGTTCGCTACAGCAGGGGAGTGGGAGAGCAGGAAAACCTAGAAGGCAAAATAGCAAATGACTGAGATCGATTAGGAGGAGGGTGTCTCCCTCTACTTATCCTAATTTCTAATTCCTACTCTACCCCTCAACTAATTACAGAGAGAGCCAGCTAAACCCTAGGGTTATTCTGGACCAACTCAGGTAGGTGGTGATCCGACGGCCACGCCCGCACAACTGGTAGCGTTGCCTCGACGCAACCTCACCGATTGCCGTCACGTGCCGCCACCGCTCTGCTTGTCCTTTTCCCGGATGTCGCACCCCCGGTTTTGTGGCCCAAACCGAGAAACCAGCCTTCACAGCCAACCCCCGGTTTTGAGGCCCAAACCGGGAAACCAGCCATTCAAGGCCTGAGTTTTGAGGCCCAAACTCAGCAAACCCGCAGCGCCCAGGTTTTGAGGCCCAAACCTATAAACCGTCCTCCGCCCGAGTTTTGTGGCCAAACTCGGAAACCATCCGCGCCCAGGTTTTGAGGCCCAAACCTAGAAACCGTCCACTCGGTGGTTTTTCTGTGGCTCAACCACCAAACCGAGCCGTAGAGGGGATGCACCGCCCGTGCACCCCGTCCACCCGCAAGTCTCTGCTCGTCGCTGTCCCAGGCTGTCAGCCACCACAGCTGATCCTCGGGCCACCGGTCCCTCAGTCCAAGCCTCACGTTCGCCCTTCGCCACTCTCGGTCCATCGGCACGACACGTGTCGGTGTTTCGTTCCCGGGGGTACCACACCAACGAGTGATATGATCGCGTGCTTCTCTTCCTGGATGGTGATGCAAGAGGACACAAGGGTTTATCCTGGTTCGGGCAAAGAAGGCCCTACGTCCAGCGGGGGGAGATGTTCTTGTATTACTTGCACCTAAGTGCTCGTACAGGGGAGAATACAAGCTCAGTGAGCGTGGACCGGGGTCCGGACTCGTGCCTGTGTGTGGACTTGTGTGTTGTGTTCGTCCCCTTGAATGAGGGCCCTAGTGTCCCCTTTTATAGAGCAAGGGGAGGCCAGGGTTACATAAAAGTATTACAGGTGTCGGGGCGTATGGTGCCCCATACGGAGAAGGGTAGGAACCCTGTCTTGTCGGGGCCACTGGAGCCGATGTGATCGTCGCTGTTGAGGCGTCCTTGGGTCGTGGCTTCCATCCTGGGCGCGGACGTGGTGGCGCGACAAGGCGGGAGCCGTACAGCACCCATCCCGGAATGTACAGTACGCGGTGAGGTCCCTCCGGGTCTTGGGGTACCTGTCCTCCAATAGTACGAAAGTAGTTAGGGCTCGAAGGGCGCGGAGCCGGCTTCGAGGTGGTGCCACGGGGGCTCGAGGGGCGCGGAGCCGACCTCGAGGTGTTACGGTGCAGGGCTCGAGGAGCGCGCAGCCGGCCTCGAGGGGTTACGGTGCTTGGCTTGGCCGAACAGTGCCGTACTGGTGCCCTTTTGCCCATGCTTGTGGTGAAAACGAGACTTGACCTTTATACCGAGTCACTGTGGTACATGCTGTGCACGGGTGGACATGACCGGAGTAGGTGAAGACATTAAATGCGTGGCATGGGTTGGTACGGCTGTCTGTGCAGCTCGAGGTCCGTGCGTTAAGGCTCGAGGTGTGGGGGCGCGCTCGCCCAAGGCCTGGAGGGCTCGAGCGAGACGGAGAGCGATCGTGCTCGCCCGAGGCCTTGCTGGGAGGGCTCGGGCGAGACGGAGACAGAGCGTTCGCCCGAGGCCTGGCTGGGAGGGCTCGGGCGAGACGGAGACGGAGCGTTCGCCCGAGGCCTTGCTAGGAGGGCTCGGGCGAGACTGAGACGGTGCATTCGCCCGAGGCCTTGCTGGGAGGGCTCGGACGAGACGGAGACGGTGCGTTCGCCCGAGGCCTGGCTGGGAGGGCTCGGGCGAGACGGAGACAGAGCGTTCGGGTGTGTGCGTTGATTGGGGGTACCCTTTTTTGTACCACCGACAGTAGCCCCCGAGGCCATGGGGGAGTGGTTTAGAACTCCCTCGTGGGCTTCCCGAAGAATCCTCCGTTGTTTGGGAACCTTCTGCCCAGCGGGCGCGCCTTTTTAGGCGGAAATCGTCAGGGAGCGGAGATCGCGGCGCCGGGTGTACCTGTCAACATGCTCGAAATGTGGTTCGGTAGTAATATTAAATATTCGCGGTAATCTTTCCTTTGCCGTGGGAGACTTCGTCCGAGGCTTGGCTCGGAGGGCTCGGACGAGGCGGAGAACGAGCGTTTGTCCTGGGCCTGGTCTCGAGGGCTCAGGTGAGATGGGGGTCGAGCTTTCACCCGAGGCCTGAAAATCTCATGCTCGCACAAAGGAAAGAGATTAGTCGCAACTGTCCGAGTTTTTAGACCCTCTTTCGTCGAGGGGTGCCAGGCTGAACCGACTGGCCGGCTCCTCGAGCTGTCCGGCATGCCGATTGCCCTGGCTTGTCATCCCGCGAGTCCTTTCGATCGGATGCGAGGGGGGATGCCTCGTACTACCCCGAGTGGGCGAGTATCGAGGTTCCCGGTGAGCTGGTAACGGGGAATCCAAGTGAGAGCTCGTGCCCCGTTCGTTAGGGGTCGACTGTGGCCCGGAGGCGGTCTCATAAAGCATGGGTGCTCAGTCTGCAGGAGTGCCGGGTCCATTCGATAGGACCCGGTGGCTCGATGCCTCCCTCCGAGGGGATCTCACTGCACGTCGAGCTCCCCGCCTTGGATACACGTGAGGGGCCTCGAGGGCTCGGCCCTCGAGTAATGCCGCGAGTGGCGCCCCTTGGTGTCCCTGACTCGGGTGCTCGAAGCCGGCTGTCGAACCCTTTTCGAGGGCCAGCCTTCGCTGCTTCGAGACTTAGGGCCGGGGCCCGTTTTTACCTTTATGAAGAAGCCTCCGTCGTCTGGGAGTCCTTCTGCCCGTTGGGCACGCCTTTTTAGGCGGAAATCGTCGGGGAGAGCGGCGGGCGCGAAGCCGGAGCGACGGTCGTGGCGGGCCCGGGTAGTGGAGCGAATGGAGAGGTAACGCGTGTATCCTGCATCCGGCTCGAGACGTGGTTAGGTGGGCGCATTGAATGCATTCGGTTACCTTTTTACGTCGTGGGAGATCCCGCCCGTCTGGATTTCCCCCTATAAATATCGAAAGAGAGGAAAAAGAACCTTTTACTTTGCCTTTGCCTTCGCCGCCGCCGTAGCCTTTACGCGCCCTCTCCTTCGAGCTAGTCGATTGGGGATTTCCGGCCGCCCGTCCGCTGCTCGGATCCGCGCCGCGCCACCGTCATGGCCGCCCAGACACAGATGCTGCCGGCCGAGGACTGGAGCCCGTCGAAGGTGACGCAGAGCGAAATGGACTCGCTGGTGGCCCAGGGGCTTCTGCGCCCCAACCCGGAGGAGGGACCCGCATGGTGGGTTATCCCGTCGGCGGAGCACCGGGAGCCGCACCCACCGGAGGGGTACGTGGTGAGCTTCACGCGCTACCACCGTATGGGGCTCGGCGTCCCGCCGAGCCGCTTCTTGCGAGGGCTGGCCCATCACTTCGAGGTGGAGCTGCAACACTTCTCCCCCAACTCCATCTCGCACGCCGCCATATTCGCCGCGGTGTGCGAGGGGTACCTGAAGATGGAGCCGCACTGGGAGATGTTCGTCCATCTCTTCCGGGGCGAGCTCTTCATCAAGTCCCTGAAGCCCAGCGGGAGACGGCCCGTGCGCATGGGCTCCCTTGCCATTACCGCAAGGGCGGGGACCTCGTCGGCCAATGTCCCCCGCGAGTACCTGCTATACAAGCTTTCCACCAACCAGGCCGGGTGGGACGACCATTGGTTCTATCTGCGGAACGAAGGTGGCCTCCTTCCGCAGTACACCGGTAGGGTCCTCACTCGACGCCCGGAGAAGTGGACCTGGGGCGTTGCAGCGGACAGGCAACGCCACCTGGCCCCGTTGATGGAGATGATGAAGACGCTGGTGGATGAGAAGAAGCTGACCGTGCAAGCGGTATTTGGGCGTTCCACCAGCGAAGAGTTCTTCCGCTGGCGGACCGCCCCCTTCTTATGCACGAGATGGGCCCGCAGGCTCAGCTCGAGGCGCTCAATCGCTCGAGGATGGCCGAAGAGAGGCTGTCCCGGAACGAGGGCGTCTCCCGGGTGTCGATCACGATCCAGGGGCCGTTCGTCCCTGAACTCTCCCACCTGGTTGCGATGGCACCCGACGAGGGGTGTCTCGACCTGGTAAGCCTCCCTCGAGTCGAGCTATCTCGAGCCTCCTCCCCCTTCTTCCTCCTTCGATCCGTTTGCATCCGTCTTGTGGTTTGTCTCATCACGCTTCTCCTTTCTTCAGGGGGCATTTACTTGTCGCGCGTCGAGGCCCCCGGTGAGGGAGGACGCCGCGGACTCTCAGGTGAGGCGCCTCTCTGCTCAGAAGGACAAGGAGAGCAAGGATGCCAAAAAGAAGAAAGAGAAAGATAAAAACTTGCGTCGCTTAGCTCGGGAGCAGAGACTGGCGAAGGCTCGTCGTAACCGTCAGCCTGGGGACGGGTCCCCCGAGCTGAGCTCCTCGAGCTCGGAGGAGGAGAGTGGTGACGAGGAGGAGGGCGACGACGAGGGGATGGATGCGCGCTTGATGCGCGCGGGGCTCGTCGATGACAGGGCTGACCGCTCCTCTGTGCAGGAGGGTACACTGGAGGTCCCACCGACAAAAGGGGCGCGCGGGGACGCAGCCGCGGAAGGCGGCGCCGATCTCTGCCTCGTCGGGGGCCCGAGGTCCGTCGAGCTCCGCGCCGGATGTGCCCCCGGTCGTAAGGAAGCCCCGGACCCGGAGCGCCTCCGCCACAGCGCCAACGGAGGCCGCCCCCGCGTCAGCCCAGACGGGGGGTCTCGAGAGGGGTCGGGCCTCGAGAGGCGGTCGACAGGTTGAGAAGGGTTTCGGGCCCGACCCCCGCGAGCCGTCAAGGGCGCCGTCGAGCCCGCGGAGGGGCGGGCGCCAAGAAGAGGCGTCGAGCCCGCGCCATCACGAGCGTCGGGGAGGGAGCCCCCGAGCGTCTCGTGACCAGGGGCGCGAGCGTCCCCGGAGTCCATCGCCGCACCGCCGCCGGGATACGGAAGCGGACGCGGGAGGGCGCGACCACCAGCGCGGGCGCCGGAGCAGGTCCCGGAGCCCGCGCCGGGGCGAGCGCCACGACGTCGGCACGAGGGTGGTACGGTCGCCCTCCCGCGATGTGGGGCGGAAGGAGGGCTCTCCCTCGAGGTCGAGCCATGGGAGGCGTCGGGAGCCCTCCCCCCATCCCAGCCCCTGTGGAGACGGCCCAGGCTCAGGGCTCGAGCCGTGGGGCGGGCTCGAAGCCCCCGAGTGGGTCCGGCGATTCTGGGAAGAAGCCCAGCCGCCGCTTCGGGTGAGTAGTTTCCTTGGGACTCGTCGGTAGGAAGGCTTCACCTCTTTGCTTTTGATGACGCGTGCCATCTCCGTCTTCTCAGGGGGAAGCGCTCCTACCAGGAGGTGGACCTTGCCTCGTCCAAGCGGGCCAAGACCTCGAGCCCTGTCGAGGCACAGGCACCTCGAGGTATGGCACCTTCCTCCGCTAGAGAAGCCGCTGGCTGGAGAAGGCCCGAGCTGCTATGGCTCGAGGGGGTCGGATGATCGTCGCGAATTTTGGTGAGGCCGTCGCCATCGACCGCGGGGGTCGAGGTACTCTTCCTGGTTCTGACATCTCCGTCATCTCGTATTGCAGGGGCCTCAGCTCATGGCATCGAGCCTGCCACCACCGTATCCGCCGAAGCGCTGCCTCCTCCCCCTCCTCCTCCTCCCGCGATGGTGCCAACTGGGAGCGCCATCCTTCCCCTCACCACGACGGGTGTTCCGGGGGAAGCGCCTGGGGCGAGCACGGCCCCGCCGGCGTCTGGGGCTGAGGAGACTGCGCCCCTTGTGGCTCCGACCAGCACGGGCCGGGCTGCGGAGGAGGGAAGGGGGGAAGAGGCGTCGGCGGAGAAGGAGCCGACGGTGGAGGACCTCCTGAACGAGCTGGAGCAGGGGCCGCTCCTCGCCGCGGGCTCGATGACGGTGGAGGCGCCCGAGGTGCCGGCTAGCGCCGACAAGGCGCCGGAGGGCCCGGCCGGGGAAGAGGGCCCGGGGTCGAGCCTTCCCTCGATCGATCCGCAACAGGAAGTGCCGGCGGAGGGACGGAGGGAGTCGGGGCCCGTGCCGTCGGGCGGCGGGTCGCTGTCGGGGCAGCTCGAGGCGGAGGAGGATCTGCCCGACATCGAGCTCGACCGACCGATATGGCCGTTCCCGTCCCACTGAGCCCGCCCCTTGCCGTGGTTCCCATCGAGCAGCCGGCCCAGCGGGGGCCCCGCGCGAGGTGCGGTCCATCTTCCGGGAGGTGGCCGTGCTTATGGCGGAGGCGGAGCGGTCCTGCTCCGAGGAGGCGGGCCGGTCCGCACAGGTGTCAGCCGCCCTCGAGCGGGCTGAGGCGGAGCTTCGAGATCTCCGCGCGGAGCTGAGCCGGAACGCCCAGATGGCGAGCCGGCTTAACGAGGCGGAGGCGGAGGTCCGGGTGGCTCGAGGCGAGGTCGCTCGATCCAAGGAGGAGGCCGCCGCCGCTCTCGAAGCGTCGAGGAAGGAGGCCGCGGACGCCCGAAGCGAGGCCACCTCTGCCCGGGCCTGAAGCCGAGGCGGCGAAGCGGGAGGCTGCTGACGCCCGTGGCGAGGCCGCCGCTGCCCGAACCGCAGCGGAGGCGGCGAGAAAAGAGGCCGAAGACGCAGTGAGTGGTGCCGCCACCGCCCGAGCTGCCGAGGGGGCGGCGCGGCAGGAGGTGATCCGCAAGGATCTGGCCCTGGTGGAGGCGGGCCGGCTGATCGAGGACCTTAGGTCCGAGAAGCTCCTCACGCTGGCCGAGAAGCGCAGGCTGGAGCAGCGTGCTGAGGGCCTGACCAGCGACCTCGCCGCACTGGGGCAACACTGCGACGGTGAGGCTTACACCTTGTTCTTGTTTGGGTCTCGAAGTTTTTTGTTACGCCGCCGTCTCACTCTTCCTTGTTTGTTGCGCAGGGGTCGAGAAGACGGTTGAGGAGCTCCGCGGGACGAACCAGGCTCTCTTGGACCAACTCCAAGATGAGACGATGGTGGCGGAGCGGGCTCGCTCCTCTCTCGACCGGCTCGGCCCCATGTGGGGTGCTCCTCCTGTGACCGCGGCAGAAGGTGCAATGGCTCGGGGCGATGCCTTGGTCGACGCCTTGTGCTTCTTCGACGCAGCCGCGCGGGACCGTGTCCGGCAAGCTCTCCATCACGGCGTCAAGCAGACACTCGCGGTTGTTCGCTCTGGTTTCCGCTTCCCGGTCCACGTTGTCGCGAATGGCTTCATCGAGATCGAGGGGAAGGATGAGGAGTGGAACAACCGCCGTGTCGACAAAATTTTGGAGAAGATGGAGAGGCCGGGGACGTCGCTCGCGAAGATCTTCGAGGAGGACGTGCTGCCTCCTGACGCCAGCAGCGGTGTCGGGAGCCCTCCTCCTTCGAGCTCGGGCGTCGAGGTCGAGCCTGCCATCGTGGACCTCGGGGAGGAGTACCGCACCGACGAGGACTGAGGCCTGCGTGCCAAATTTGGGCGTCGAGGCCCTTGTAAGAATTCTATGACATAAATGAGGGTACGTCGAGACCCGAATGTATATGTGATTTGTTTATGAAAAGAGTTGTTTCCTTTTCAAATGCGTTTGACCGCTTCTCTTTGTCGCAAGCTCGAGTTTCTGCTAACTTAGTCTGTGTTCCTTCGATACGTCGCGAGCCCCTCGAGGGGAGGCGTAGGTAGGGCACCGTAGCCCGGGGGCGTAGGCGGCCGTCTACGTCGACGCCCCCCGACCTTGGAGGCTCGAGGTACTTTAAGATTTAGACGTCGCTAGTTCACTCGAGGCGCGAGTCGAGACGAGGGTCAAATTTTTGAAAAGAAAACACGCGTTTTTTCCGGAGTCTGGGGGGCGTTTACCCCCTTGTCAGCCCCCGAGGGAGGCTCGACCCTGAGCTAGGCAGGGTCGAGGCTACCTTGAGTTGCTAAGTAACATGAAAGATGGAGCACGAGTTGGCCCATTCATATTCAACGTGTTTGTACAAAGCAAGTAAAATGAACAAGGCCTCGAGGCCCTTAAGGGTAGAAGCGACGTAGCTGAGATATGTTCCACGCGTTCGCCAGGATCCTGCCTTGGTCGTCGTAGAGCTTGTATGTGCCTGGCTTGAGCACTTCGGCCACGGTGTATGGGCCTTCCCACGGAGGGGTGAGCTTATGGCGCCCTCGATTATCTTGCAGCCGTCGAAGCACGAGGTCCCCCACCGCCAGGTCCCTTTTGCGCACGTGCTTGTCGTGGTAGCATCGAAGTGTTTGCTGGTAGCGTGCAGAGTTGATGAGCGCCACGTCTCGGGCCTCCTCGAGCTGGTCCTTGGCGTTGGCGAGCCTTTCGTCACTGGTTTGCTCGTTGTAGGCTCGAAGTCGAGGTGAGCCGTACTCGAGGTCCGTAGGTAAGACGGCCTCGGCGCCGTAGGTTAGGAAAAACGGAGTGAACCCGGTGGCTCGACTCGGCGTAGTCCTGAGGCCCCACAGCACCGAGGGGAGTTCTGTAGCCCACCCCTTTCCGAAATTCTTGAGGGTCTTGAACAGCCTTGGCTTTAGCCCATGGAGTATCATGCCGTTGGCGCGCTCGACCTGCCCGTTGCATTGGGGGTATGCGACCGAGGCCCAGGTTACGCGAATGTTGTTGTCATCGCAGAAGTTGGTGAACTTTTTGCCCGTGAATTGGGTGCCATTGTCGGTGATGATGACATTAGGCACCCCGAACCGGTACATGATGTTGGCGATGAACTCGACAGCCCTCTCGGAGGTGGGGTCTCCTATCGGCTTAGCCTCGATCCACTTGGTGAACTTGTCGACGGCCACGAGCATGTGTGTGTACCCTCCACTTGTCCTTTTGAGGGGACCCACGAGGTCGAGCCCCCAAACGGCAAATGGCCAAGTGATTGGGATCATCTGCAGGGCGTGTGCGGGCTGGTGCGTTTGCTTGGCGTAGAATTGACACCCATGGCATGCTTGGACCAAACGCTTGGCATCCCCAATGGCGGTCGGCCAATAGAAGCCTTGTACGGAAGGCGTTGCCAACCAGGGCCCTCGGCGCTGCGTGGTGGCCGCAAGCCCCCGAGTGCATATCGTCGAGGAGCTTGCGCCCTTCCTCGAGTGGGATGCAGCGTTGAAGGATCCCAGTCGGACTTCGTCGGTATAGCTCCCGTTCGTCGCCGTAGATGACGTAGGTCTTGGCCCTCCGAGCGATGCGTCGGGCCTCCGTCTTGTCTTCTGGTAGCTCGCCTCGCGTCAGGTAGTCGAGGTAGGGCGTCCGCCAGTCGAGGGGCCGTGATGACGAAGAGGCGTGTGCGTCGACCTGCATCGCCTCTGCGGACGTCGAGGGGTCCTTCTCGAGGGGTGGCGTTGAGAGTCGAGCCCCCGTGTCTTGCTCGAGGGGTGGCGTCGAGGGGCCAGCCCCCGGGTCGATTTCGACGGATGGCTCGAAGACGTCCCTCGAGAAGACGTCTGGCGGTACCGTGCCGCGCGTGGACGCCAACTTTGCCAGCTCGTCTGCGGCCTCGTTGTATTTCCGAGCTACGTGGTTGAGCTCGAGGCCGTAAAACTTGTCTTCCAGCTTGCGCACCTCCCCGCAGTATGCCTCCATCTTGGGATCGATGCAGCTTGAAGCCTTCATAACCTGGTTGACGACGAGCTGCGAGTCTCCTCGGGCGTCGAGGCGTTGCTTCACTGGTCTGGACCCGGCCTGGATCTCCAAGGCGTGCTCGGCGACTTCCCTCGGTATGCCCGGCATGTCTGAGGGGTTCCACGCAAACATGTCGATGTTCGCGCGGAGAAAGTCGACGAGCACTGCTTCCTATTTGGGCTCGAGGCTGGTACTGATGGTCAGCGTCTTGCCATTGGCGAGGTCGGGTCGACGGGTATTTGCTTGGTGTGCTCAGCCGGCTCGAAGGTGCCGGCGTGACGCTTTGCTTCTGGGGCCCCCTCGGTGGCCAGGGCTGCTAAGGCCTCGAGCGAGTCGAGGTGGACGTTGGCTTCCCCCCGCTCGACGCATTCCACGTCGCAGTGGTATGCGTGCCGTAGGAGGTGTCAACGGTGATGACCCCTTTTGGCCCTGGCATCTTGAGCTTCAAGTATGTGTAGTTAGGAATCGCCATGAACTTGGTGTAGCCTGGCGGCCGATGATGGCGTGGTAGGTCCCTTGGAAGCCGACCACCTCGAAGGTGAGCGTTTCCTGACAGAAGTTGCCGGCGTGCCGAAGCAGACCGGCAGGTCGATGCGCCCAAGGGGGTGGGCTTTCTTTCCTGGCACTACTCCGTGGAACCCCCCGACGCTGGGTCGAAGCTGTCCCTCTGAAATCCCCAGGAGGTCGAGGGTCTCGAGGTATGATGTTGAGGCTCGAGCCCCCGTCCATCAACACCTTGGAGAACCGAACGTCGACTATGACGGGGTCGACGACGAGGGGGTAAGCCCCCGGGTTTATGACCTGGTCCGGATGGTCGTCACGGTCGAACGTGATTGGCGCATCGGACCAGTCAAGATATCGGGGGGCGTCGTGGCCAAGCGAAAAGATTTCCCGGCGCTCCTTCTTTCTTTCTCGAGCTGAGAGCCCGACGGTCGGCCCCCCGTAGATCATGTAGCAGTCGCGCACGGGGGGAAGTCGCCATCTGCGTTCCTGCCGCCGCGTCGATCGGTATCCTTTCCCTTAGGCGCGTCATCCCTCTTATCGGTGAGCTTGGAGTAGTAGCCCTTCAACAGTCGGCAGTCTTTCAACTTGTGGTTTACGGGGCCCCTGTGGTAGGTACAGGGATCCTCGAGCATCTGGTCGAAAACAGCCCCATCGGGGGGCCTCGGGGCTTCTTAGGCTCGAGGGCGCCCGCGAGCACCTCTTGTCGTCGTCGTCATCGGCGCCACGCTTCGCCTTCTGACCCTTGCGTTTGTTTTTCTTCTTTTGTTGCCGTCATTGTTGTCGTTTTTGGCGTCGTTGCCCTTGCTGGAGCCCTCCGGCGCGATCACCGCCTTGCCTTTGTCCGTGGAACGGCCAAAGAAGGCCCCCACTGCTTCGTCGCCCGAAGCAAAGCTTGTGACGCGATCCATCAGGTCCTCGACCGTCCCGGGACGGTAGCGTCCTAGCTCATGAACAAGCTCTTGGCATGTCGTGCCCGCGGAACGCTGAGATGACGTCCTCGTCAGGCACGTGGGGGAGCTCGAGACGCTGCTTCGAGAACCGTCGAGCGAAGTCGCGGAGGGGCTCGTCCGCCGCCTGCCTGCAACGCCGTAGGTCCCAGGGGTTGCCTGGACGCACGCAGGTCCCCTTGAAATTCCCGTCGAAGACCCTGACTAGGTCGGCCAGTCATGGATCCGATCGGCGGGAGCCCCTCGAGCCACCGTCGGGCGGTGTCGAGAGGTAAAGTGGGAGCTGACGGATGATCACGCGGTCGTCGTTCTTCGCCGCCCAGTTGGCAGCCAAGGCGGAAGTCCGAGAGCCAGAGCTTGGGCTCGACCTCCCCGTCATACTTCACGATGTTGGTCGGCGGTCGGAAGCGGTCGGGGAGGGTTGAGCTGCGGATGGCCCGGCTGAAGACTCGAGGGCCCGGGGGCTCGAGGACCTGCCGGTCCTCGTCGCTGTCGTAGCGCCCGCCTCGATGGGCGCTATAGCCACGCTCTTGGGCCCCCTTGTCCTTGCGCCGTCGGTTGATGTCGTTGCGGGCGTCGTTGGGGTCTCGAGGTGGCCGGTTGTCGACGATCCGTTCGCGGACTGGCCTAGCTCGAGAGGCGTCCGGCTGGTGGACGGATGCCTCGCGAGCGTCGTGGGGCGTGTCCGCCGGTTTCCCGAGGCTGCTCCGCGTCGGCGTGACGCCGAGCTCTCGGCCTGCTGCACCGCGGCTGTCTCGAGGAGGTTTTTCATTTCTCCGAGCATGCGCCTGGCATCAGGGTTGGAGATGGCGGGCAGGTCACGGAGCATCATAGCCGCGCCACCACGTTCTGGCCAGCTCGCGGGAAACATACCTCGGGGCGTGCTGGTGCCCCGTCCTCGAGGATCCGCCGGTGGACCTCTCGAGCCCGGCCTCGAGCTCTGGCTCCTCGGGGCTGGGGTGGTTCCTGCATCAGGGTTTGCCGGAGCTGCAGCAGGTGTCGCCGTTCCTCCTCGGCTTTGGCGATTGCCTCTTGCACTTGGGCGAGTTGCGCCGCCTGGCCATCGTCGCGCTTAGGCGGCACAGCCGGTGCCGGAGGTTCGTCCCTTCCCTGAACGCGTGATCCGCCTGCCGCGGCCACGTCGCTAGGTCCCTCTAGGTCGAGCGCCGGCCTGCCGTCGTCGCCTTCGTCCTCGGTGTCGCATACGACTCCCTCGAGTTGGAAGCACTCCCTGGTGGGATCCCAGAGGTCGGGGTCGTGGTAGTCGTATTCGTCGGAGTCGGAGCCGTTGACGGCACGCCGCCTTGGCCGATGGGGACCGAGCTCGCGGTACCATTCTCCGACGGTGGCTCGCCGGGGTGGCTCGAAGGTCGCAAGAAGTCGCGGTCGATGCACGCGGGGTGGACGATCTCAGGCTGGCCATGGCCTGCAGCAGCGCGCCCGGAACGCTGCTCCCGGTCCGCCATCGTCTGGTCCTGATGGCGCTCGTCGAGGCGGTGGGCGTATACAGCCGCAGAGTTGTTGAGGCCGACCGGGACCGCTGGCGTCGAGCGCGGCGCGACCCGTGCGGGAGGAGGCTGAGTGGCGTCGACGGCGCATGGCTCGGAGGCCTCTGGCCTGGTTCCGGTCCGTACGCATGATGAATGTGAAGTCGCTAGGCGGGCGCGGGTGCGCCCTGGAGGTCTCCGGCCGCGCGCGGGCTGGTTTCTTCTTGGGGACCCTGCACGGCTACGGGGGTGTAGGCGTTTGCCGCAGGCACCGCCTGCGCCCGGCGACGATGATGACGACGGCGCCGCTCGCGACGTGGCGGCATGTGGTGGTGCGGGCGACGCGTCACACCCTCCGCGCGGGGTGGCGTGACACGCACTCCGCTCAGGCCCTCCGTGGAGAGCAGAGTCAGCTCGTTGCCGTTGCCTGTGGCCAGGAACTCGAGGCTCCCGAACCAGACGACGGTACCAGCCGAGAACGGAAGAGGGGATGAAGCCATCCAGGAACCAACGAGAAATCGGCTCGGACACGCGAAGTCCCCTACCTGGCGCGCCAACTGTCGGTGTTTCGTTCCCGGGGGTACCACACCAACGAGTGATATGATCGCGTGCTTCTCTTCCTGGATGGTGATGCAAGAGGACACAAGGGTTTATCCTGGTCGGGCAAAGAAGGCCCTACGTCCAGCGGGGGAGATGTTCTTGTATTACTTGCACCTAAGTGCTCGTACGGGGAGAATACAAGCTCAGTGAGCGTGGACCGGGGTCCGGACTCGTGCCTGTGTGTGGACTTGTGTGTTGTGTTCGTCCCTTGAATGAGGGCCCTAGTGTCCCCTTTTATAGAGCAAGGGGAGGCCAGGGTTACATAAAAGTATTACAGGTGTCGGGGCGTATGGTGCCCCATACGGAGAAGGGTAGGAACCCTGTCTTGTCGGGGCCACTGGAGCCGATGTGATCATCGCTGTTGAGGCGTCCTTGGGTCGTGGCTTCCATCCTGGGCGCGGACGTGGTGGCGCGACAAGGCGGGAGCCGTACAGCACCCATCCCGGAATGTACAGTACGCGGTGAGGTCCCTCCGGGTCTTGGGGTACCTGTCCTCCAATAGTACGAAAGTAGTTAGGGCTCGAAGGGCGCGGAGCCGGCTTCGAGGTGGTGCCACGGGGGCTCGAGGGGCGCAAAGCCGACCTCGAGGTGTTACGGTGCAGGGCTCGAGGAGCGCGCAGCCGGCCTCGAGGGGTTACGGTGCTTGGCTTGGCCGAACAGTGCCGTACTGGTGCCCTTTTGCCCATGCTTGTGGTGAAAACGAGACTTGACCTTTATACCGAGTCACTGTGGTACATGCTGTGCACGGGTGGACATGACCGGAGTAGGTGAAGACATTAAATGCGTGGCATGGGTTGGTACGGCTGTCTGTGCAGCTCGAGGTCCGTGCGTTAAGGCTCGAGGTGTGGGGGCGCGCTCGCCCGAGGCCTGGAGGGCTCGAGCGAGACGGAGAGCGATCGTGCTCGCCCGAGCCTTGCTGGGAGGGCTCGGGCGAGACGGAGACAGAGCGTTCGCCCGAGGCCTGGCTGGGAGGGCTCGGGCGAGACGGAGACGGAGCATTCACCCGAGGCCTTGCTGGGAGGGCTCGGGCGAGACGGAGATGGTGCATTCGCCCGAGGCCTTGCTGGGAGGGCTCGGACGAGACGGAGACGGTGCGTTCGCCCGAGGCCTGGCTGGGAGGGCTCGGGCGAGACGGAGACAGAGCGTTCGGGTGTGTGCGTTGATTGGGGGTACCCTTTTTTGTACCACCGACAGCACGTCTCTACTTGACCTTCATCTTGCCTTCGATCACTGTATCCATGCTCGACACCTGCACAACACAAGCCAAAGAACATGCGCATCATCCTAGTTGACAATCACTCATCACTCAGAGACTCGGCATACACCCATGTATCCACAGTTTCTGATGTGGAGATGAATAATGAAGATGGAGATGCCTTCTAGGGGGGTCTGGGTCTGGTTTTATAGCCCGGAGCGTGGAACGTGAGTCCTTGGATCAAACCGACTTCAGGGACGGTGGAGATGCCTTCTACGAGGCGGTGGAAGAAGGTTCCAGAAGGCGGAGGCAAAACGGCATCCGTGGCCGACCGGTCAGTCGGTGGGCCCCACCGGTCGGTCTGGCCCAGTGGGCCCCCTTGGCGGGCCGCCTCGTGGTGACTTCTGGTGTCTTCTAGATCCTTCTTTTGTAGGTTTCATTGCGAAATTAATATCTTTTCATCCGGGAATCCGAATATAGCAAATGGTATGTCCGTTTCGATCGTCTCGACGAGTTCTTTGCAATGGTGTACTCCAATTCATCACTTGAGATACTTTTATATGGTAAAAACATGGATGTCCTACAAAACAAGTGAGAGCACCAAAACTCGTGGAACTTGTTAGTTTCAAACCCTGCAACTATGCTTTATGGTTCATTTGAAATCATTCTATCCATTAGTTGATGGTATAATATTGGCATTAAGGACTGTCAACACTAAGCGAGAACGTGTCATTACCCCACATCGTATGCTCCCCAATATGTTATCAACGGGATGATCCCGTTGAATTGAATGATGCACTTTTGGATGTGGTACGAGTGATCTTCTTTGGATGTGTCCATCTTCATCATCTTCATCATATGTATGGATGTCTTCATTAGCTTGTTGATCATCATGTTGAGCTTGAGCTTGATCATCAAGTTGATGTGACATTTGAACATCATTTTCACTTCCAACTTTCAGAGTTGCGGAAGCTTCACTATGTGCATTCGAATGCACGTGATGGACATTTGAATCTTGTGGAGTGTGCAATGGCTCATCTTCATCATCTTGAATCTCAATAGGCCTCACATCACCGGTCGCAAGCTTCTTGATTGCTTTAGATGGAGACATGTCACTACCTACAAGCTCATCATTGACTTGCTCCTTTTGGGAGCCATCGGATTCATCAAAAGTCACATCTACCGTTAACTCAATAGTGTCGGTGGCATTATTGAATACGCGGTAGCCGTGTTCGTTAGTACCATAACCAAGTAGAAAACCTTTGTGTACCTTAGGTGCAAACTTTGAGCTTTTGGCCCTCTTGTTAAATATGAAACACTTGCAGCCAAAGACTCGAAAGTAATGCACCTTCGGTTTGTTACCGGTTAGGAGCTCATATGGTGTCTTGTCCCTTAGCTTGTGAAGGTAGAGGCAATTGATAGCATGGCACGCGGTGTTCATCGCCTCCGCCCAAAAGCCATGAGACGTCTTGTACTCATCCAACATAGATCTTGCGGCTTTAACAAGAGTTCTATTCTTCCTTTCCACAACCCCATTTTGTTGTGGGGTATATGGAACGGAGAACTCATGCTTGATTCCTTCTTCATCAAGATACTCTTCTATGTTGGTGTTCCTAAACTCGGTCCCGTTGTCGCTTCTAACCTTCTTGATCTTGAGCTCAAACTCATTTTGAGCCCTTGGGAGTCACTTTTATCTACTAAAAAGAACACCCAAGTTAAACGAGAATAGTCATCAACAATAATGAAACCATATTTGTTACCACCGATGCTTTGGTAAGCAACGGGTCCGATGAGGTCCATATGAAGTAGCTCCAATGGTCTTGTGGTTGACACGATGTTCTTCATTGGATGCTTCGCTCCAACTTGCTTTCCTGCTTAGCATGCGCTGCAAATCCTATCTTTCTCAAAAGAAACATTGGTTAGTCCAAGGATGTACCCTTCCCTTTGAAGTTGGGCCAAGTTCCTCATCCCAACATGAGCTAGTCGGCGATGCCAAAGCCAACCCATGCTAGGTTTTGCCATTAGGCATGTCGTAGGTTCTACTTTATTAGTTGAGAAGTCAACTAGATAAAACTTTCCCTTCAACACGCACTTAAATGCAATAGAGGAATCCCTTCTTCTAGAGACGGTTACACCCTTATCCGTAAAGAGACAATCGTAACCCATTTTTCACAATTGAGAAATGGACAACATATTGTAACTCAACGAATGAATAAGTAATACATTTGAGATAGAATTGTCAGTTGAGATAGCAACTTTACCCAAGCCAAAGTACCTCTCCTTTTCCATTGTCACCAAACACAATGTTGTTTGCATGAATCATGGCTTGGTTGAAAGAGTGAACATTTCTTTTGCCCCGGTCATATGATTGGTGCATCCACTATCCAACACCCAACTTGATCCACCGGAGGCATATTCCTACAAAACAAGTTTATGTTCTTGATTTAGGTACCCAAGCGAGATTGGGTCCTTGGGGTTAGTCACATAAACTTTGGGCACCCAAACATTTCTCATAATCTCTCTCTTCTTGAGTGCACCAACATACTTAACGACAATCTTGTCGTTCTCTCCCCAACAACACAAATAATCACAAGTATAGCTTCGTGATATAGGCTTTTGTTGCTTGGTGACCTCCACTTGCTTCTCCTTGTTGACCTTGTCATTGGCAAGTGTAGCCTTTGGATTGGCAACCTTGTTTGCCTTATTCATGAGGTCAAAGAGAGGAACCCCTTTGTTAAAGTTAACAAGGGTACCCCGTTGACCATCTTCCTTACATTGGCCTTACCACCATACCTATTGTAGCCAATCCCATCCTTGATGGATGGGTGCCTTGCGGTCTTGAGGATGTCTTTTGGTTGTTGCACCTTACAATTGCAACCATTCCTCAAGATCATGTTCAACCTTTGTATCTCCTTGTCTTTCTTCTCTAGCTCAACAAGGTTAGTTGCACAAGCATTTATATCAACTTTATAGCATCTTTTGCAACCATTACTAGTTGAGGCATTAGGCAATCGGAATCCTTAGGAGTGGTTGAAGAAGTGCTACTCCAAAGGTGTTGTAGCTTAGTTCAAGTGTTTGATATTTGTCTTGAAAGCTTGTGAGGCTTTCTTGAACCAAGCTAACCTCATTCTTTAGACTAGCAATTGAGTCATTGCTCGTGCAACACTCCTTAGCCAACTTCTTGTTAGAGTCATTGGCTAAAGATAGTTTCCATGGTCATTTCTCAACCTTCAACTTCTCCTCGGCAAGAGAGGCTTCCAATGCAAGGTTCTTTTCTCTCTCTTGAGAGATCAAGTCCCCTTGCAATGCAAGACTCTCATTCTGACTCTCTAATTTAGTAAGCAATTTTAATATTTTAGGTCCTCCTTTCTTACCAAATTTTCTTATTATGCTAAGTTCAAATTCATCCATATCATCATCGCTATACTCATCACTAGAACAAGTAGGAGAGTTAGATGATACCTTCTCATCCTTAGCCATGAAGCACGAATGAGTGAAGTCATCCTCATCGTCGGAGAGATCCTCGAACAAGCGTGATGAAGTGGTCGATGTAGCCATGTTGGAGAAGAGGCTTGGAGAAGCGGTCTTGTGTATGGCGATGTTGGTCGCTCCCTTCTCCTTCTCCTTGCCCTTGCTCTTCTCCTCATCACTTGAGTCATCTTCCGAGAACCATTCTTCTTTGAGATGAGCTTCACCACCTTTTCTCCCCCTTTGCTTCTTGTCATCACTCTTGCTATACTTGCTCTTGTTCTTCTTTTGTGGACAATCAGCGATGAAGTGATCATCAACACCACACTCATAGAAATTTCTCTTCTTTGACTTCTTGAAGTATCCACCTTTGCCCTTCTTGTACATCTTCTTCCTCATGAATCTTCTAAAATTCTTCACAAGGAGCGCAATCTCGTCATCAGAGTCATCGCTCCCTTCACTTGATGACTCATTTTGAGCTCTACTTCCTTCTTCTTGCTTGGCCTTGAGAGATACCACTTTCTTGTTGCTTGCTTCTTGATCTTCTATGGCCTCATCATCCAAGACTTCATGATTCTTTATCTTGGCAAGCATCTCATGTGGTCCCATACTCTAATAGTTTGGTCTTTCCATAATAATGGATGCAAGTGTCTTGTTCTTATTTCTATATGCTCTCAAAAGCTTTCTTGCAGCTGAGTTGTCATCCCACTGTCACACACCCAATTTTAAGAACAAAATTGAATGCAATAACTCATGTGTGCCCAGAGATCAATCAACACATAAGCCACAAATTAAGAAGTACATCACATATGTTTATTACATAACGAATATTATTCAAAGTCTTTACATAGCAGCGGATAAATAAAGTATCTCTCGCGGTAGCTCCATCACAGGGAAGATGACTGGTTGACAGCAAGACTAGAACTCTTCAGGGAAGTCATCATTACCATAGCAATCTGTTACCCATCCGGGATTTTTATCCAAGTAGAAAGAAATAAACAAGCATAAGGACATCTCGTACTTAACAAGTGTACATGGGGTTCATGAGGCTCAAATAAGGCTGACACTGGGTAAACTGCAGTAGTTTTAATTGGCAACATTTTAGTATTAAGGTGAACATATATGAATGCTTAAACCCAATCCACATGACCATAATAACTGAAACATAACAATAAAGTAATCAACATGAGCAACATAAATAAATAACATAAAACAACTAATCTGTGAGTTTTCCGGACCGCTCGTAACCGTGAGCACGGCTGATATATCAGTTTTACACTCTACAGAGGTTGTACACTTTACCCGATGAGTCGTGAAATCCAGATGCCTGGGTTAATTACTCCCATAACACTTTCGAGGTGAGCGGGCAGGATACACGCAAAGCCTTTCAAAGTTTCGCCTAACAAG
Organism: Coix lacryma-jobi var. lacryma-jobi; assembly: GCA_009763385.1. Classification (NCBI taxonomy): domain Eukaryota; kingdom Viridiplantae; phylum Streptophyta; class Magnoliopsida; order Poales; family Poaceae; genus Coix; species Coix lacryma-jobi. The sequence goes on along the minus strand of CM019822.1, from coordinate 173,337,380 downwards.
TTAGGGCCGCTAGGTCTTAAGGCAAGGGGAAGAAGGGTCTCCCAACCTTATGGCAACGCAGGCAAGGTGAAAGTAGCCGCCCTAAATCCAGCTCGGCAAGACCCAGCACGCCTATACAGGTGTCCACTAACAAGCTAGAAAAGGTCCTTATACTGAGCTAAGGTAGCGTCAGAGCCATATAACCCTCATGGTTGCACTGTATGTCCCAGCTTTTGCTGACAGGAGCTCCAAACCATGTTGCTAAAAGATCAAGTTTTATTCACCGTTATTAGATCATGTTTGGTTTAAGTAAAGCTCTAGCAAAATTCTCCACTCGCATAGCATCCCAGCATCATACCAGGTAGGTTAAACACTACGGGTACACTATACACTACATGAGACTTAAACTATAGGAGATCAAAATTAGACACATGCATATGAATTTAGATGATTCATGGTGAATAGGTCAACAAGGAGGATCCCATGCTATACTTGCCTGATTCAAAGAACTCTGGTTGCTCTTGGTTGTCGTAGAAGGGCTCCTGATCACCAGCGTATGTCTCACCGTCTATACTCGATTACCACATCAACACACAATCATCGGGACAACAATCATGCAAAGCAACAAGCTATAATTAGAAACATTACACCAACAGCAAGAAAATAATATAAAAAGTTTGAAAACAGAACTACGATCTATCACGATCACATAAACGCGAAGATCACAAAAAACGGAATTATAACGCGAAAGTTATGAGCTAAACAAATTACAAAACCTTAGTTAGTAGATTAAACCTAACTCAAATTTTAATTATAGAAAACAGTATATATTTTTATACAGATAGATAGATCTTTTCAAAACGAATCTAACACAACTTGAACGGACTAAAACGGACTAAAAACGTAGATGTTAAAAGCATTTGAAGCGGTGGCAAAACTGTAAATAAATTGAAATCGAATTTGAATTAAACCGATTTAAATCGAAATTCAGAATTGACTGGACTGCGCCTTAATAAGGATGAAGCTCAGGGGCTTATACGGAAGAAAACACAGACTCAATAAACAGGACCATTGGGACCGCGGGTTTAGACTTAAAAACTCGGGGGACTCTTTAGCAAGATTGACAGGCGAAGGGGTATCGGGCGTTCCTGGCCACCCGATCTGAGATGGACGCCCGAGATTAAATCTGGGGGTTGGCGGCACTTCCGCCGGAGCAGAGGGAGAGCGCGGCGGCGCCATGGCCAGAGACGGCGGCGCTTGCTCGGACTCGAGCTAGGAGACGGTAGAGACTACGGGAGTTGGACCAAACGAATGAGAAGCTCAAGGCGAACTCACCAGAGGCACAGACGAAGTCGGAGACGGTCTGGTGGCAGCGTATTGCTCGTCGAGGCGGAAAGATTGTTCTGCAAACGTCGGTGAGGGATTAAGGCACCGAGCAAAGAGAGAAAGAGGAGGAAAACGCATCGACAGATTCGGGAAAACCTTGCGGAGCTCGGAGAGCACCCTGGAACGACGGCGAAGCGGCAAACAATGAGCTTGACGGCGGCGGACAACTCGCGGCTTGCGGAGCTCTCGGTGTCGGCTATTTAGGGCACGAGAGCGAGGGCTTTTCGCGTGAGGAGAGGCGGCGGGCTCTCGGAGTTTGTAGGGGCTCCAAAACAGATGGAAATCGAGGAGGAGGCGAGAATTTGACGAAAATCGGGGCTCTGACTCGTGTTCGGGACGGACACGGGTGGGGGAACGAGCTGACAAGGTGGGGACGCAGTGTCAGCGGCTGCGGGAAGGAGCTGCGGCGCGCTGCGCGCAAGCGCCAAGCTGGGCCGGGCGGCGGCCCACGCGGGCGATGGAGAGGGGAGGGAGGCAGGCCGGCGAGAGGAAAGGAGCGGGCCGGCCAGGCTGGTTCGGGCCAAAAGGATAGAAAGGGAGAGGGAGAAGGAGAAATGGTTTTCCATTTTCAGAAACAGTTTTCAAAAGCAAATTTGAAATCCATTTGAATTCAAACAAGTTTTGAGTAAAACCAACATCACAAAAATATAATATGCACCAGCATGTATGCATCATCATGGTCTTTGGCCTAGGATTTATTTTAGCTTTTGCAAAAATTTATTATCTAGTTTTTTTATGCAACACATAAAATGCATAAATTAAATCATATTGCCTATTTTCAAATAATGCAATTTTTGGGATGTTACACCCACTTGTTATCTCTAAGAGCTCTAATCTTGTTTATCAAGGTCATGTACCTATCAAACATTTGTTGAGTGGTTTCACCACTCTTGATAGTGAAGTTCTCGATCTTCCCTTGAAGAAGCTCTATGTTGCATTTTCTTACACTTTCATCACCCTCATATGATATTCTGAGAGTGTCCCAAATCTTCTTGGAAACTACCATTCCATGGACCTTGGTACTCTCTTCGGGTTTGAGGCATGATAGAATCAAGGATGCCGCTTGAGCATTTTGTTGAAACTCAATGGCATCTAGGTCGGTGTACTCTTCACCTTCAACATGACTTAGCCCATTCTCGACTATCTCCCAAGCTCTAGCGGCAATGAGATGTATCTTCATCTTGTGTGCCCAATCATTGTAGTTGATTCCATCGAAGGATGGTGGTTTGCCTAGATTGACGCTAGGCAATTGAAGGACCTTGCCCATTTGGCTATAGTCATAAGGTATGCTAGAGAATTCCTTCTCTCTCTTGCCTTTCTCTTCATCTTCCTTTTTCTTATCTTCTTTGGGCTGTGGCAGAGGTCCTCCACTGTTTGATGTTTCACCTTTGCTTTGCAAAGCTTGCTTCAAACTCTCAATCTCATCCTTCATCTTCTTCATTTGATCTACGAATTGCTTTGCTTGCTGCTCCAACACCTGATCGGTAACTCCCTTGACAATGTCATTGACGGCTTCTTGACTTAGGCTAGACATGATTTCTCCCTTACGCGGTGAAGCGCTAACACAAGGGTTAGGCTCCGATACCAATTGAAAGGATCAAATCAGCCTAGAGGGGGGTGAATAGGTGATTTTCTGCAATCTAAAACTTCAAAAACTAAAACTTGTAGTTAGATAACAACCAGTATTACCGGTTTGTTTGGGTAGGTACTACCGGGTATGAAACACTGGTACTACCGACACAAACAAACGGCACTACCGGAACCCTAAAGAGAAACTACAAATCCAATGTATGTGAGTGTTGACACTGGTTATCTATCATAATTAAAGGATATATAAATATGAAAAGGGCAAGAATTCAATCACCAACAAAGGTTTAGGGTTTTAACTAACAGAATTCCACGAGTTTTGGTGAACTATGATTCTGCAGGGACTAAACCAGGAAATCAACACTGATAGCTTCCCATAGAAGGAAACCGACGGGAGATAACTCCACCGCCACGTCAGGAAGTTTCTAGAAGACTCCAGAGGACACAAGAAGACACCAGGAGGTCGACCACCACGAGAGGATGTCAGGTGGGACCGACCGGTCCTCCCTTGGGGCCTCTGGACTCTATCTTCTGGAAGGTTCTCCCACCGACCTCTAGGATGCATCTCAGTCGTACCTTAAGTCGGTTTGATCTAACGACCACGGTTCATCGCCCAGGGCTATATAAACAGCCCCAGACCCCCTCTCCAGGGTATCAGGGTTTGATCAGTCATTACATTCATTAGATCATCATCAGAATTATCAGAGAGGGAGATCAATCGGAAGCCCTAGAACCACATCCACCTAGAATAGTTAGATAGAATAGGATTAGAGGAGGCAAGCTTCGTTTGGATTCCTGATCTAGTCACGAGAAGGCTTGGTAAACCAAGATTTTCTCTCTTGTAATTACATTATGGATCTATTTCATAATTGCTCTTCTAGTTCATCATTGTTCTTCATTGTTTATGTTCTAGTTCATCGTCTAGTTCATGTTCATCGTCTAGTTCATCTCCTAGTTCATAAACCTGTTCTAGTTCATGTTCTAGTTCGTACTTTAGTTCTTCTCAATGATCTAATTCACCTTATTATTCATCTTTATGTTCTAGATAGCAATACAATTGATATGATTAAGACATCAACTATTATATTCTTAACTATATTGCTTATAGGATGCTTTGATTATATATTTGGCATAGATAGTTCATTATTATGTTTATACTCATGTTCGTATAGCACTCATCTTAATGATCATTGGGTGGGTGATAGATGCTGTGTAGGCGTGGTGCCTATACACTATCTATCTGCGAATGCGTCCTATGTTCCGGATAGAGTGGTAGATCGCGGGTGTGATATTCCTGTTGAGTCCTTTGTATTCCACCTCCCAAATAGTTCAGTATGGCTTAGTTAGCTCATGGTCTAGGGGTTATTCTGTTTGACACCTTTACTATGGAGTTGCCTCTTGATTATAAATATGATGTGACCTAGCCAATGATTGCCAAATATGTTTGCACTAATCAATGTATGCTATGACTTGTAATTAGAATAACTTAGGAATGTTTCTATTAATGCCTGTTCTAATCATCACTTGCTAGGTAGTACTGTTCTAGGATTATCTTTGATTGATCTGATCTCTGTTATCATTTATCATTATCAGTTACTCTGTAATCTGATCACTGTTTAGAGTAATAAGTGTGTTATCAGTCCTTATCTTAAGTGTGTGCTATATTGAATGTTGTTTAAGTCCTCATTAGTATATTTACCATCATACCTGAATTGATTAGTCTCTAGGCTAAATATAAATAATGATACCTGAGACTAGCTTGGGTGAAATGCTTCTACAACGAGTATATTTATCTGTGCGCTTGCGGGTAAATATTTATCTTTAATCCAGTGCCTTGATATATTACATTGCTAGCTTCATGTTGGGGATGACAACTTGACATTAAGTGAAGTTAGTAATGTCCCGTACTCTCTTTAGTGCCTTCACTAGATTATTATTTATATGGTTCTTTCTTAGTAGCGATGTTAAGAAATGTCAACAAGCATTTCTGGCGCCGTTGCCGAGGATAGATTAAAACTCTCTTCTTAGAGTGATTCCATTAAGGAGTGTCAACAGTGAGCAATGAATGTAAAACAAAGAAATGCCCCACTTCCCTAAGTATTGTAGATGACAATACTAGCCTCTCCCAGCCTTGGTTACTTCCCACGGTGTAGATCGAGCCATCCCAACCTAAGAAAGAGATAGGGAGAGGAAGAACATGAGAAACACAAGTACAAGCGTAATATCCAAAGTAGAGATAACAACAAGCACATGGGACACAACGATTTATCCCGAGGTTCGGCCAAACCACTAAGGAGTGCCTACATCCTCGTTGTTGAGGTGACCACCAAGGTCGGAGTCTCTTTCACCTCCTTGCCTCACTCAAGCAACCACAAAGGCTACTAGAGTTTCTCCACTAGAAATCATAGGGGGTAATAAAACGCTTCGGGGAGCCCTCACAAATGAATCAACATGGGCTACCACGAAGAACACCTAACCGGATAGGGTTCAAAGAACCCAAGAGTAATAGACACAAACCAAGTCGGCTAGATGTGGAACTAATTGCTCAAGTCATAGATCAAAGCTTCCCACTCTCTAATCTCACTTCCCTTGCTCAAATCTTGCAAGGGAATGAATCTTGGAGCAAAGAGGGAGAGAGAGGGGAGGAGTCAATGCTTGGAGAGTCTTTTGTTAGTTGGTAGGTTCCAATAAGTGAGTGGAATGAGTGGGTGACGGTTAGAAATGAAGTGGAGGGCTATTTATAGTCCCCTAGTCCCGAGGCTTGTCGGTAGTACCGACCACCCATGGTCGGTAGTACCGACCGGCCAAAAAACCGCTTCACCAGATCTGAGTTGACCTAGATCCAGCCACCGGCCAAAGGTCGGTACCACCGAGGGTCGGTAGTACCGGCCTTATGGCGGTACTACCGTCAGGCCAAAATGTCCGTGAACAGAGAGCTCCGCAGAAAGACACTCGGCCGCTCGGTAGCTACCGACCAGGGTCGGTACCACCGAGGGTCGGTAGTACCGACCTTATGGCAGTACTACTGCCAAGTCAATTAGCGCACCAACAGAGAGCTTCGCAGATCGGCCTCGGGGGCTCGGTACCTACCGACCAGGGGTCGGTACTACCGGGCCCGATAGTACAGGCTTTTATAGCGGTACTACCGCCAAGCCATTTTGAGCACGAACAGAGAGGTCTGCAAAACGGTCCTTCTACCGGCCGAGGTCGGTACCACCGAGGGTCGGTAGTACCGGCCTTATGGCGGTACTACCGCCAAGTCATTTTCGAGCCAACACAGAGAAGGTGTTAGAATGGTCTGGATGGTTGGTACTACCGACCTTATGGTGGTACTACCGACAGTTCAAAATGAACTCCATCCAGAGAGCATTGCGCGCTGCTTCCCTGGTCGGTACCACCGACCCCCATGGTCGGTACTACCGACTTCACAGAAAAATGTCTACGTGTTCGTGATCGTGCGGTGACTCTCAAGCAAACTTTTGTTAGTCGATTTGAGCACTTTTCTCCACACCTAGTCAACCTAATTTATACCCCTCTTGATAGTTCGGCTTACCTATAACTCAAGTTTAAAATCAAACTTTCAATCCACCACTTGAGCTAGGCAACTTTTGTCCAACTATACTCAACGTGCTTTGTTCACGAGATTTCAACATTTCAAATCTTTCTAAGGACTAACACCTGCATACATGCTTTTATAAATCCGTTAGTCCCTAATTTGATTGTCATTAATTATCCAAAACCCACATTGGGGGCGAATGCACTTACAAAGATACATATGTCGGCCTATCTTCAGAGCATGGGTGCTTCTGTCTGGGATATTTGCAATAAGGCTGATTACGTGGTCTTGGCTGCTCGTGCGACTCAACAGCAGATCGATGAGCACGATGCCAATAGCTGAGCCCGTAATGCTCTTTTCACCTATTTGAGCATGTCTAAATTTGATCGTGTTTCTCACCTCGCTACGGCTCGAGAGATTTAGGCGACTCTCATGTGTTTTCATGAGGGAACCACTCAAGTCAAAACCCGTCTCTACGAGTCGCACAAGCAAGAGTATGAGAATATTCGACACATGCCTGGCGAGAGCATAAAGAGTTTATTCGCTCGCTTTCAGGTGATTGTCAACAGGATGAGGGCTAACAAGGAGATGTTGCCATACGACGATCATGAGAGGGCTCTCAAGCTTCTTCACACTCTCGATCGGTCGGTGTGGGACTCCAAGGTTCAGGCGATCATTGAGTCATCCAACTATGAGACTCTCACGTGCGACGAGCTCTTTAGTAAGCTCAAGTCCAGTGAGATTGACGCCATGACGAGGGCTTCTTATGAAAATCCTTTTGGCCCATTTATGGCTTAGGTTTCTGGCTCTGCTAACCCTTTTGGAGGCTTTGCATTGTCTTCTCTTCTTTCTATCATAGAGGAGCAGTTGGAGTTCATGGTAGATGATGAGTTGGCTTTACTTGCCAACCGGTTCTCGTGGTTCCACAACAACCGCATGAACCATCTCCGCGGAGGAGGACGAGCTGGGTGTTTTGAGTGTGGCGACTCCGATCACTTCATCACCAACTACCCCAAGAAGAACAAGCAGGCGTTTGGCAAGGGTGACCATGGCCACAAGTATGACTCTGGCCGGCATAAGGAGAAGCACATCCCTCCCAAGCACAAGCGGAAGGGTGGCTTCAACAAGGAGTACATCAAGAAGAAGTACTTGGAGAAAGCCTAGACCGAGTAGCGTGCTTTCTTCGCCACGCTCAGCGACATCGATGACTTGGACAACAACTCCACTGCATCAAGCGATGATGAGTCCAAGAAGAAGAAGAAGATCAAGGACAAGCTGAACGTTCTTTGCTTCTTCACCGACAACGAGGGCTTTTGTACCATGGCCCTCGGTGATGAGGTCGACAGCAAGCTGGAGGAGATCCCTCAGAATGACGACGATGACACATCCCAGGTATCTCAGACTCCCAATGAGCTTTCTGTTGAGGTCGATAAACTTACTACTGCTCTTCTTAGTCAAGATAAGTTGCTTAGACATGCAGCTAGAGAGAGAGAAAAGAGTTTAGGCAGAAGTGGGAGGATGCGGTGAAGGAACTTGAGTTTGCCAAGTCCACCGTTGTAGTCACCAAGGAGGGTGAGTGTGAGATGTGCTCCAAGCACATGACTGACCTTCTCACTTTGAGGGGGAAGTATGTTGCTTTGGTTGGAGAGGTGGATGAGCTTAGGGCTAGACCCACGTTGCTGGGTGCGTGCAAGTCTTGTGCAGGCTTGCAATCCGAGTTGGCAGAAAAGAATGCCAAGATTGTGTCTCTTGAGAAGGCCAGCTCGGGTAGCACTTGTGTGTCTAGGTGTGCTTTATGTGAGGGCTTGGAGATGGAGATTGCCAATGTGAAGCATGACAAGATGCAAAGACGAAGAAAGAGAAAGAAAACACATACCTTCGGACCATCTTGTCATGGGTGTCTTGTGGTGAGCCGCAGCTTGGGATGATGATTGCCCAATTCAAGTGTGCTGCTGGAGGTCCAAGTGTAGGCTTTTCTCAGGGGATGGAGAGTGCTACTTCTTTTGGCAGGGTTGGAGAGTTTAGTGGTCTTAATCCGAGTGAGAAGCCCAACTCCACCACTACTCCCAAGCTAACCAAGATACCACCCAAAGAGCCTCTCAAGCCTAACACCAAAAACGGAGTGTATGAGGAACCTCCGAGAGCTCCACCCAAGAAGCAAGTATGGTCTCCTAAGCCCAACCACCTGAAGAACAATCTAGGTACCATGCCACCTATCCAAGAGGAGTTCATGCCACAAAAGAACCAAGTGATCCACACCCATTACCGTGAGTACCAACAACCCCCTATGAGAGCGGTGAGGTACCATTGTGAGCATTGTGGGAGAGATGAACACTTGAGGGAGTTTTGCTTTCGGCGCAAGAGAGAGGAGCGTCGTGCAAAGGAGATGAACAACACGGACATGTACCATCCTTTCCATGATGTACATGTGTCGAATGTTCAAAGGAGAGCTACTAGGCATAGAGGTCAAATGCCTCTAGGTACTAGGCCACAAGGAGGTTTTGCCCGACGGGATCCTAGTTTTGTAGGCTACGGACCCCGTGGCGGTGGCTTTGTTATTGAGCGTTACCCCCACCGTGTTTTGGCTATCGCGGTGAGCGCTCTTCTCTTAGCGGACCACACTTTCCTATGTGTGGTGATCGCTTTCCCCGTAGGCGTGCTAGGAATGGTTTTGTTGCTAACCGTTCTTTTGAGCAGCCGGCCCAACACTGGTACTCTTCCCATTTTACTCACCCCAGTGTTGGACCGTATGCTCACCCTATGTCTTTTTATTGGTGTAGGTAAGACGATTGGAGGACATTTGGTTGGTGGATTCTGGGTGTTCAAGACACATGACCGGAAACTCCAAATGGTTCTCCAGTCTTAGTCCAGTTGCCGGAAAGGAGTTTATCACCTTCGGCGACAATAGCAAAGGTAAAGTGCTATCCCGTGGGTCTGTGCGAGTTAATGAGCACTTTGTGTTGCGTGATGTTGCTCTTGTTTCTAACTTGCATTTTAACCTTCTTTTTGTTTCACAACTTTTTGATGATGACTATGAGATTCGTTTTAAGCCAAATCTCAGTCGTATTTTGGATCCTTGGGGCAATCTTGTATGTTTAATTTCGCCCTTTGGGAAAGTCTTTCGTGCGAATTTCTCGGAGTCTTTTAGCATTTCTCGTTGTCTTTTGGCTGGACCTTCCTCCTCTGATCTTTGGAAGTGGCATATGAGACTTGGTCATTTGAGCTTCGACTTGCTTGCAAAGCTTAGTTCACTTGGCTTAATCCGAGGATTGCCCAAGTTACACATGGAGAAGGATCTTGTTTGCCATTCTTGTAGACATGGGAAAATGGTTGCTGCTCCCCACCATCTAGTGAATCAAGTTATGACCAAGCACCCTGGAGAGCTTTTGCATATGGACCTTGTTGGTCCGGCTCGGGTGAGCTCGGTTGGTGGGAAGTGGTATGTGCTTGTTGTTGTCGATGACTTCTCGAGATATTCGTGGGTTTTCTTTTTAGCTGAGAAAACTGAGACTTTCTCTTTTGTTCGCAATTTGATTTTTTGACTTCAGAATGAGTTCCCTAAGAACTCGATGAGAGCTATTCATAGCGATAATGGTACCGAGTTCAAAAACTTGGACTTTGAAAAGTTTTGTAACTCTCTGGGTTTGGAGCATCATTTTTCTTCTCCCTACACACCGCCACAAAATGGTGTTGTAGAGAGGAAAAATCGGACCCTTGTAGAGATGGCCAGGACGATGCTCGATGAGCATAGGACTCCTAGGCGGTAACCCTAAACCCTAAACCCTATGAACACTGCATGCTATATTTCCAATCGCATTTTTCTCTGAGCTTTCTTCAAAAAGACCTCTTATGAGTTGTGTTTTGGAAGACAACCCAAAGTAAGTTATTTTAAAGTTTTTGGTTGCCATTGTTTCATACTTAAGAAACACAACTTGGACAAGTTTGAGTCTCGTTCTTCTGATGGTGTATTTTTGGGTTATGGTAATCATACTCGTGCATATCATGTACTTAACCTTGATACTAACCGAGTCATGGAGACATCCGATGTCACCTTCGACAAGACCATGCATTGTCCTTCTTCTAGATTTGAGTGTGCAGGTGATCATGAGGTTGGAGAACCTCTTTTTGATGACGAGGAAGAGGGTGTTGAAGGCATTGATGACCTAGCACCGCCTCCACCTGCTGTGTCGTTAGGATCGGCTTCTACTATGACGACTCATGGCCCGTACCCCTCTTCGTCGACTACTTGGGGGTCATGTGATCCACCACCTCAGGCTGTACCATTTGTACCCGAGGAGGCACCAGCTACTGTTGAGGGGGAGGTCACATCAGCTAGAGAGGCGCCATGACACATTCAGCGCCAGCACCCTCCTCAACAGATGATCGGCAGCATCAACGAACGTGTCACTCGGCCAAGGTCACAACAAATCTCTCACTTTGCTCATTATGCATTTGTTGCTGATTTTGAACCCCGAGATGTTGGACATGCTTTATCTGATCCGGATTGGGTTAATGCCATGCATGAGGAGTTAGAAAATTTGAGAGAAATCAGGTTTGGGTTTTGGTTCCACCTCCTCCGGAGTGTCACCCTATTGGTACAAAATGGGTTTTCAAAAACAAAACAAGGAGAGGATGGCCACATTGTGAGAAACAAGGCCAGACTTGTAGCCCGGATATAGTCAGAAGGAGGGGATAGACTATGAGGAGACTTTTGATCATGTAGCTTGTTTGGAGGAAATTAGGATCCTTTTGGCTTTTGCTGCATCCAAGGTTTCAAACTTTTTCAAATGGATGTCAAGAGTGCCTTCTTAAACGGCTACATAGAAGAAGAGGTGTATGTGAAAACAACCCCCCGTTTTGAAAATCCCAAGTTTCCAAACCATATTTTTAAACTTCACAAAGCTTTGTATGGTTTGAAACAAGCCCTAGAGCCTGGTATGATAGGTTGAAAACCTTTTTGCTTGCTAAGGGTTTTAAATGGGATGTGTTGATAAAACTCTTTTTCTCCTCAAGCAAGGCAATGTCACTCTCTTGGTTCAGATTTACATGGATGATATCATTTTTGGTGGTTTTCTCACGCTTTGGTTGCCAAGTTTGCAAATATTATGAGCAGGGAATTTGAGATGAGCATGATGGGAGAGTTGACTTTATTTCTCAGGTTGCAAATCAAGCAATCCCGAGAAGGGACGTTTGTGCACCAGGGCAAGTATATGAAGGACATATTGAAGAAGTTCGATATGGGTGAGGCCAAGCCTCTTCCAACACCCATGTCGACCACGACAGCCCTGGATGTAGACAAGGATGGAGAAGCTGTGGACCAGAAGGAGTACCGGAGTATGATCGGTTCGCTGCTATATCTGACGGCGACACGCCTAGACATTCAGTTCGCGGTGTGTCTTTGCGCACGCTTTCAGGCGTCACCGTGCACTTCTCACTGTCAGGCAGTCAAGCGCATTATGAGGCACCTTTGTTTCACACCTGAGTTCGGGATTTGGTATTCAGCTTCTTCCACCCTTTCTCTTTGTGGTTACGCTGATGCCGATTTTGGGGGTTGCCGACTTGAGCGCAAGTCCACTTCCGGGACTTATGAGTTTTTGGGCTCTTCTCTAGTTTCTTGGTCTTCCCGCAAGCAGTCTAGTGTCGCCCAGTCTACCACAGAGGTTGAGTATGTTGCTGCGGCTAGCTGCTGTTCCCAGTTGTTGTGGATGATGGCCACTTTGCGTAATTTTGGTCTGAGCTTTTCTCGAGTTCCTTTGCTTTGTGACAGCACGAGTGCGATTAGCGTTGCTAAGAACCCTGTGTTGCATTCTAAAACCAAACACATAGATGTGCACTTTCATTTTCTGCGAGACCATTTTGAGAAGGCGATAATCAACCTGAGACATGTTGATACTCATCACGTTAGCCGATATTTTTACCAAGCCTTTGGACCAATCAACCTTTGCTAGGTTGAGAGGTGAGCTTGGTGTGTGTTTTCCCTTTTAGTTGGGGGAAACATTTTGGTTTTTGTATCATAGATTGACTTCTTTTGTTTTGTTTTTTGGTTTGTCTTAGGTTGTTTTGCATTTCATCATGTTTACATCATGCATTTTGAGCTTCATGACTATAATCCTTAGAATGAATCTATGCTCTGTTTAGTGTATGCTTCGATGGTATATTATGATGCTTGTGGCTTAGGCTCTTCTTGATCACTGATACATGTTGTGAGTTGAGCTACTTTTCAGAACAGTGAATATGCTTAATTAAACATAAAATTTTAAACTTGTTCACCATTGAGATTGACAACTAGCATGTGTAGAATGTGTTGAAGTTACTTGTGTTTTTCATATATGCTAGGTTGCTATGTCTCTAGTTCTGAGTCTTTCACTTGCTTGGTATGTTCATATATATACTGCTTTAATACTGAATCAAGTCTAAGTGAATTGAGAAGATCGAGATGGGATTGCTTGTCAGCACATCACGGTATCGAGACAGTCTCTCATTGCACTTTGAGTTAAACTTGAGTCGTGTAGTGTAAGACCGAAATCGATGCTTCAAGCTTCTAATTGCTTATGCATAGGCTTCGCTCGGTTGAAAAGTTAGGCAATGACAAGTTTTCAACCTCTCGCAATCACATGCTGAAATTTTGAACTTGTGTATAATCACCATTGCAACTCCGATAAAATTTGAAAACACAAGTCTATGTTTCACTCTATAGCATGATGATTGAACTTTGCTAGGGGTAGTTCACCTTGTATACATGTTTAGCACCTGTTTGACTTCCTGTCTATACATGTTCAGTGCTATTTTGATGGTGAAACCCTTTCTGAATGGCTTAAAACTGCTCACTTTGCTCTTATGTTCATATTTTGTATTCTATGTTCCGTTTGAGCCTTTGCTGGCATTTATGCTTATTGTTGAGTAAAAGATTTAGCACTCTTTAGAGCATCTATTCCTTCTATCAACTATATTCCTGAAGCTGCTAATCTGCATTTTTGACTCATATGCATTTGCTTGATTGTGCATTATCAACTAAGGGGGAGAAAATTATCAAATCATGTCCTAGTTGTGTGCACTATTGAAGGGGGAGCTTATGTCCGGGGGAGTTTGCTCGATGAGTTTTCAGCTTGCGTGGTGTTTTCAGTTGGTTTGGAGCGGGTGCAACTAGTTGTGTTGAGCCTTTGCCTCTTTCTAGAGGGACTAGCTTGTTTTTGGCTTCCTTGCTCTGACTTTCTCGCTAGCGGTGTTGAGCCCGTTCTGCCTCTTCTTGAGGGCTAGCTTTGCTTTGGTTGGTTGCGTCGAGCTGTTGCCCATGTCTTTGGGGACCAAGTTGTTTTGCTCACTCCACTTGACCTTCTTTCGGCTTTGATATGCTTTTGGGTCATTTGGACAAGTTCTCTACTCTTCCTTCTTCTTATTTCTTCTACCTTCATATGATTTGTGTTGGTAGTTGAAGGACCGAAAATGGCGACCAGAGGGGGGGGGTGAATGGGAGCCTCAAATTTCTTCTTGAGAAATCGACGACCTTTGTCCCAGAAAGTCACCCAAAAGCGTAAAATCTCACACGGGTAGTGTTCTCGAGCCAACAAGTGGCTGGATGTTCTCGGTGATGACCGACGAACACAGCGAAACACTCACCACAACGGAAAACACACCGCACGGCCAAAACGATCCAAAAACCAAAAATGGCGCTCTCTAACTCGATAGAAACGAGAAAAGAGCCCAAATCTAAATCACCCAAACCAACTAGTGGTTTGATGACTTAGAAAAGTTTCTAGGTAGACTAGAAACCCATCGGATCAAACGGATCTAGAAACGGACACTCGGAAGGCTCGGAAGACCAAAATCAGCTAGCAGGTCCGGAGGTTCCGCGTGCTGGCTCGGAGGTTCCGCGGTCTGTAGGGTGAAAGAACCTACAGACCTCGGAGGTTCCATGCCTCAGTGCTGAGGTTCCGTGAGTCCCTGAAACAACCTATAGACTGCTGAGGTTCCGTGGCTCTGCGAGGAGACTCCAGACCGTGGAGGTTCCGCGGTTCAGTGCGGAGGTTCCACGACTTGAAATCAGCAGCTCGAGCTGAAGAACAAATTGCCAAAACTCAATCAAATCAACTTGGATTGACTTCAAACTTTGCACAGAGGATCACAACAAGGTTGGTGAGCTAACTTTAAGAGATCATGGCTCGAACCCAATTAAATCTTCATCAATCGCAAATCTTGTGCAAAGGGGAAAAGTTTGGCTCCGAAAACGAAATCCGCCCGATCTATGTGCTCGTGAGAAATTAGATGATTTCCTTTGGTGGAAAGATGCTTCTCACGACAAATCACAAGATGGTTCAAACGGAATCGCAATCCATCCCTCCAATCAAAAGTTCTCACGAAATCACAAAGAGGGGAAAACGAAGAATGCGAAGAACAAAATCGCAAATCAAAGAGGAGAATGAATTTGATCCTTGGATTTCAGCAAGATGGGTGATTGTATTAGCTTGTGGTGTTGGGTTACAAGCCACTCCTAGCAACACAAAGCTCGGATGGCAAAAAGCTCAAGAACAGGAGTCCTCCTCTCCTCTTTCCCCAGCCTCCTCTCACATGAACAAAATGAAAGTGACACCACTAAGGGTGGCTGTCCAACACAGCCCCTTCACATATATATAGGCGCACGTCCAAAAGACACAAACGCCCTAACATGAAGCACTAACCCCAAATAATCCCTAGGGGTAAAACCATGCAACTTGGTCATTCTTCATCCGATGGCCACACGCCTTCTCATCCTTCGCTTCGCCTCGACGCAAGCTCCAGGATGCCGCCACGTGTCGTCATCATCGACCACCGTGCCTTCCTCACCGATAGCTTCGCCGCAACGCAAGCCTCTCGGTGCTGCCACGCGTCGACCGTTCCGCATAGGAACCCCCGCCCGGTTTTGAGGCCCAAACCGGTAAACCCGCCAGCCCAGGTTTTGAGGCCCAAACCTAGAAACCGTCCACCCCGAGTTTTGAGGCCCAAACTCGGAAACCCGCAAGCCCAGGTTTTGAGGCCCAAACCTGGAAACCGTCCATCCCGAGTTTTGAGGTCCAAACTCGGAAACTGGCCACCCCGAGTTTTGAGGCCCAAACTCGGAAACCGTCGAGGGTAGCTTTTTGAGGCTCAACTACCGAACCCGCACCAAAGACGGGATGTGGTTCTCACACCCCGACCACCGGCACCGATGCCGATGCATGTCCAACCTCCATGCCGGGCACAACGCCTTCGCCTTCCTTCTTGACTCGGCCGACGGCACTTGCGCTGCACGCAAGCCCGTGTACCTCCCGCCAAGTGCCACGACGCCATCGTCTTCCTCCCGACTCGGCCGATGCATCGCGCATCCCCATGTGCTCTCGCTCGCCAATGCCAAGTGCCAGCTACCACAGCTGGTCCTCCAGCCTCATGGTCCGTCGGTCCAAGCCTCACATTCGCCCTTCACCGCTCTGGGTATATTGGCATGGCAAGTGTAACACCCACGGTGTTACCGCGTAAAACAACTTACTAAAACTTGTCATGAGCATCATGTTAGTTTGCTTGCATATGTTTGTGTTAAATAAAACTTATGTTGCTTATCATAATAACTTGTTAGTTATCGTGTTTGGTCCAAGTCTTTGTGAGGAACGCGATCCTTGTCAAGCAAAAATCTTTGGTGGAGTCTAAACTCAATCCTTGTCTCTCATCGAATCCAAAATCATCTCTCAAACCAAGTTAATCGCTTTTCGGTGGTCGTTCCGACGTTGCCTTAGTGTCTTTTAACTAAGTCGCGACCGTATGCTACCACCCAAGTCTTTGTATCTAGTTCGTATCCCTCTTTTGGATATCCCGAACAAAAGTTAGTAAGGGTCCCTGTTGAGGAGATATGCGGAAGATGCCTAAAAGCGGCCAAAACCAATGTTGCAACCTTTTTCAGGATGCATCTTTGGCTTTAGTCAAGCTGCAGTTTCCTTAACTGCTATGGGGTTGGACCTTTAAGGAAAGTTGTAGAGGGGATCATGGTCGACAAATTTGGTTTAGTTACCAAATGCTAGTTTGGCTTGGAAGCTAGTCAAAAAGGTATAGCAAGTTTGAATCTGCTGCTGAAAACCCAAGGACTTAGAAAAATCTGCTAAGTCTGTGGTTTGGAGTGTCCCTGAGGTTGGCATCCCACGTTCTCCTTATCTGTGCAGAGTTTGGGATAGGTCCAAAAACAAAAGTTGGAGTAGATGTTTCGGGTTAGGGTGTGGGAAAAGTTGAGCCTCGTCCGAACTCGTTTGGATCACCTTATCACAGCTTGTCTGCGCTCGGCAGGCGCAGTGACACTGCTACCTTGGCACTGTGTTTCTCGCTGATCCGAGCCTTGTATGGTCTTTCGCCTTAAAGGAGTTTGGAAGTAGGTTGGAAGCTCTCCAACTTTGTCCATAGGCGCTTGGGCTAAATCTGAGTGGATGATGCCAAAAACCTGGGTTCAGAAGTGGTCGGGGACGCACACGAGCTGCTCGACGTTTTAACCTTGTTGTGGCTTGGCGCTGAGAAGTTTCAGCAGGCTGTTCTCCTCGTGCGTTGGGCAGTTCAGGGTGCGGTCTTCGTCGTCCAACAGGGTTAGGTCCCGTGTCTCATGTTCCTTTTGGAGCCAAGTGCCGCAGTTATGAGGATCGGCCGGAACGCTCGCGTCCAAACCTTGGCCAAGTCATGTCTGGTCGGCGTTTTTGGCCGCGGTCACCACGTGCACGTTCTCTGTCCGCGGGCGCTGTGCGTGTGGGAGCTGCATGTGGCCGCCGTGGGTTGTCTCTCCCGAGCCTTTTTCCTTTCTATCCCGAGCCTTTTTCCTTTCTCTCCCGAGCCCCACCATCGCCGAGCATCTCCATCGATCCCTCGCTGCTCTTTCCATCTTAGCTGTTCCAGCGGGGGCACATAGGTTCGGCTTTGAGATCGTTTGCCACGTGCTCGGCCGCGCCACTCCTCCTCCTCCCTTGCTGGCGCCGCGACCAGTGGCCACCGAGAGGGCACCGCCGCGCCGGTCATCTCGGAAAGCCGCGGCGCGGGTCCCCGGTTGGGCCTCCGTGCTTCTGCAGCGGCGGAGAGAAGGACTCGACCACCCCTGGCCACGCCCCGCCGACGGCGAGCCATTTCCGGCCGGCTTTCGAACCCTCCCCGAGCCGGCCGACCGTTCGTGCGTGCGAGCGTGCCGAGGAAGAAGAAGAAGGGACCATCGGGCGCGAATAAGGTAAAGTCCAGAGGGTTTTCAGTTAAGTGCAGAGAGGAGCACAGTAGTGCCTGGACCTGTTTGTAGTTATCCGTTTCCCCGAGGGCTAGAGTGCAAAAGTCGCGGAGAGAGAGAGGGCAAGCCGCCGGCTCCCCTCTGCTGGGCCGCGTCGGCAGGCCGCTTGGGCCTCGGCTTGGGCCGGCCGGTTGGACAGGCCGCGCGTGCTTGCCTGTTGGCTAGCAGGCCGGCCGGGAGTTGTGGCCCGTTAGGTGTTTGCCTTTTTAGAATTAGTTTACCTTTTATTCCTTAGTGTAAAATCTTCTAAAAATCATATCAAATCATAGGAGTGTCTGAAAATGGTGAAATAAATTTTGTTAAGTTTCTAAAATCGTGATCTATCTGTTAGTATGTTTGGTTCATAATAGTTTGTATGTTTTCTGGTAGTGGTTAAATAAATGCTAAGATGCTTAGTTATTTAGAATAAATAGAAGGAAATAGAAAAGGATATGAGTTAGTTAGTTTAATCCTTGGTTAGGGTTGTTGTAACCTTGCTGTTAGTATAATCTGATGGTACCTTGTTGTAGTAAGTAAGTAATGTTTAGTAGCTTGTGTGTTCTCTTGTTGGCTAGTGGTTAATCCATGCTAAGCATTGCATCATCATCGCATGCATATAGGTGACGGGCAAGAAGAGTTTGTGGTTGTCGGCGACCCGGAGTTCGAAGAGGTGATAGAGGAGTACGAGGAGGTGCTCGAGGTGCCGGAGGAGCTTCCACCACCACCGCCTCTTTCTGACTTTGTTCCTGTTGCTCCTGACCAAGGCAAGCCCCGGTGCATAACCTATATTTTTGAATATCTCTAAATGAATATATGTATGTTGTGCATTTATATTTTCAGGAGTTATATGAAACCCACCTGCATATATATACATATCCCATGACTCCTACTAGTACAGGTCCGAGTAGCGCTATGCTTAGGATGAACGGTAGCGTGGGCGACCTATCGTTGCTCACAAAGTAGGTGCTCTACTTTAAACTAATGATGATGGAAAAAACTGAGACCGGGCAGGGATGTGGTTTGGTTCTGTTGGGTGTGACGAGTTATGTCCCGCGGCCACGGGCTTAGCTTCGGTTGCACTGTTTCCCTGTCCATGTCGCTTAGGGACTATTCGTTGTTGTGGGTGTTAGCTATGTCACAGATCCTCTTATCCCGAACACATACTTGGTTATGGGAGCGGGAAGGCTAGCTGACTCTTGCCTCGGTTTCCGGCTCTATGTGATCCGACCGTTAGATTTTTTGTAGGAGGAGGTCCTCGCACCACTCACGGCCGGGCCGGTGAGTGGGGGCTTGGAGTCCCGGTCCTGGATGCGGATACTGGACCCCTTGGCAGGAGTTGGCGAGTTGGTCTCGGTTGTGCCTTGGTACAAACGGGGCGTGTGTTTTGGGGTACCCAGCTGGGCTACATTGATTCGCGAATCGCCGTTGTTTAAACGGTACCGGTATGGCAATCGCCCGATAGCGTAGTTTAACAGCTGGAACTAAGTATGGAGAACTATATTGTATTTGTTTACCATTTGCTTGGTAATAGAATAGGTGCTTACATAGAAGATAGGAGTAACAACTAATATGGCTAAATAACATGTTACAAACTTTTTATTAAAAATGCTCTTTTGCAAACAAAGGAAAAACTAGAGCCACATAGCCTTTCATAATCCTTGTGAGTCGGGATCTATATTTCCCATTCGGGTAAGACTTGCGAGTACATTCAAGTACTCAAGGTTTGTTGTAATCTTTGTTGCAGGT
Source organism: Coix lacryma-jobi var. lacryma-jobi (assembly GCA_009763385.1). Classification (NCBI taxonomy): domain Eukaryota; kingdom Viridiplantae; phylum Streptophyta; class Magnoliopsida; order Poales; family Poaceae; genus Coix; species Coix lacryma-jobi. The sequence continues at coordinate 173,317,893 of CM019822.1, read as the reverse complement.
GCAGCTTGAGCAGTTGTTTGGAGGACTCTTCTGGTGGGCACAGACCGAGTCCTCACCCCTTCGTTTAGATCTTCGCTAGTTGTTATTTTTCGCACCATTTACTTTCCGCACTTGAACTATGGCTTGTAATAATTAAATTCTTAAGACTTGTAATATATTGGTTTGGATTGTGTTATGTAAGCTCTACTCATTATTGGATCCTGGCGAGAAATGTGGATTGTTTCGAGTTCTCCCTTGAGGTGTGCTCGACGGAATTGCTAAGTTTAGACACTCTCAAGTGCGCTTAGTGCCTAATGGAAGGCAAGTGTACTTGGAAGTGGATTTACTTAGGTGGTTCTACCACAGTTGGTATCAAAGCCAATAATGAGTATCTGAGCTTCAGAACACTTCTGAAGAACTGCTAAAACTTGACCAACAAGCATAGGGAGCATAGGTCGTGTATTAAATATGAGCCATATTATAAATATGGTCTATCTAGGATAGCGGCACTGTTTTGAACTAATCATTTTCTGCAGGTACACTAACTTGCGTAGCATACGTAGAGAGTGTGCGATGTGCTGAACTTTTGCGTTAGCCGCTATATTTTGGCTTGTGAAGATAAATAGGTCGAAGCATGCATCATTTACAGGGAACCATAATAAACACCCTTCACAATTAATGTTTTCTCTTCTGGGAGTTATTCCATATCTCTTCTCGAGCTCTATGATAAGACGGTGTTGACTGTTCCCTAATAGTGGCCCTATCTGTTCCAGATGAACCTGAGGTCCGTACGTGGTCAGGCCAGCGCTGGGGCAGGCGCAGGGGGAGTCCGTCAGGGGAGCGCTCATGGGAGCAACCGGGAGCACGAGGGCCATTCGGGGAGTAATGAGGTCCCCGAGTTGGAGCATGAACAACATCTACCTCACCCACCACCGCCGCCACCTCCTCACGCGGTCCCGGTGGAAGTATGGGCGGAAGTCGCGGCGTCTCGTCGTGAAGCAGCTCAAGCTTTGAGCCTCATGGCCTATTTTATGGAGGGCTTTGCTCACGGGGCGAGGGGAGGAAATGGTGGCAATGGGAATGGGGGTCGTGCTCCTGGAAGGGAATGCACTTTCCAAGACTTTCTGGGGACACAGCCTCCTACTTTTGTTCCCACTCAGGAGCCTTTGAATGCTGACCATTGGCTTCGCAATATGGAGCAGAAGTTCCCGCTCATTCCTATCACTGATGGGCAGAAGGTGTACTTTGCAGCACAGCAGCCGCGGGGTGCAGCAACAGCTTGGTGGGAGACGTTCAGTGCAGCTCAGCCTGTGGGCCATGCCATCACCTGGCGGGAGTTTACAACAGCTTTTCGTCAGTTCCATATTCCTGCTGGTCTTCTGAGCAGGAAGCTTAAGGAGTTTCTAAAGCTGCGGCAAGGCGGGCTTTCTGTGTTGGACTATGTCAATAGGTTCAACCTGTTAGCTCAATATGCCGAGTCGTATGTTGACACAGATGCAAAGAAGAGAGACAGGTTTTTCCAGGGGCTCTCTGCTTTACTCCAAGAGAAGCTTTATGTTGACACTGGTTATCTATCAAAATTAAGGGACAAATAAATATGAAAAGGGCAAGAATTTGATCACCAACAAAGGTTTAGGGTTTCAACTGACAATATTCCACGAGTTTTGGTGAGTTATGATTCTGCAGGGACTAAACCACGAAATCGGCACAGATAGCTTCCCATAGAAGGAAACCGTCGGGAGACAACGCAACCGCCACGTCGGGATACTTCTAGAAGACTCCAGAGAACACATAGACACACCACGAGAAAGGGCACCGCGATCCACCTCCAGGTGGGACCGACCGGTCCCCTAGACCCACCGGTCGGTCCCCCCTGGGCCCGCTGGGTTCCGTCTTCTGCAAGCTATCTCCACCGACCTCTAGGATGCATCTCGACCATACCTTAAGTCGGTTTGATCCAAGGGCCACGGTTCCTCGCCCAGGGCTATATAAACAGCCCCCTGACCCCCCTCTCCAGAGCAATCAATTAGGGTTTGATCATTAGACATCATCAATCAGAGCATCAAAAGGAGATCAATCGGAAGCCTTAGAACTACATCCACCTAGATTAGTAGATAGAATAGGATTAGAGGAGGCAAGCTTCGCTTGGATTCCTGATCTAGTCACGAGAAGGCTCGGTAAACCCAAGATCTTCTCTCTTGTATTAACATTATGGATCTATTTCATAATTGCTCTTCTATTTCATCATTGTTCTTCATTATTTATGTTCTAGTTCACCGTCTAGTTCATGTTCATCGTCTAGTTCATAATCTTGTTCTAGTTCATGTTCTAGTTCGTACTTTAGTTCTTCTCGATGATCTAATTCACCTTATTGTTCATCATCGTGTTCTAGATAGCAATACAATTGATATGATTAAGACATCAATGATTATATTCTTAGTTATAATGCTTATAGTCTGCTTTGATTATATACTTGGCATAGATAGTTCATCTTTATGTTTATACTCATGTTCGTATAGCGCTCATCTTAAAGTACAACGGGTGGGTGATAGAAGTTGTGTAGGCGTGGTGCCTATACATTATTTATCTGCGAATGCGTCCTATGTTCCGGATAGAGTGGTAGATCGCGGGTGTGACAGACCTGTTGAGTCCTCTGTATTCCACCTCCCGAATATAGTGTTCAGTATGGCTCAGTTAACTCATGGTTTAGGGGTTACTCTGTTTGACACCTTTACTATGGAGTTGCCTCTTGATTATAAATATGATGTGACCTAGCCAATGATTGCCAAATATAATTGCACTAATCAATGTATGCTATGACTTGTAATTAGAATAACTTAGGAATGTTTCTTATTAATACCTGTTCTAATTATCACTTGCTAGGTAGTACTGTTCTAGGATTATCCTTGATTGATCTGATCTCTATTATCATTTATCATTATCATTTACTCTGTAACCTGATTCCTGTCTGAAGTAATTAGTGTGTTATCAGTCTTATTATAAGTGTGTGTCATATTAAATGTTGTTAAGTCCTTACAATACCATCATATCTTGAATTGATTAGTCTCTAGGCTAAATATAAATAACGATACCTGAGACTAGCTTGGGTGAAATGCTTCTACAATGGGTATGTTTATCTGTGCGTTTGCTGGTAAATATTTATCTTTAAATCCAGTGCCCTGATATAATTACATTGCTAGCTTCATGTTGGGGATGAAAACTTGACGTTAAGTGAAGTTAGTAGTGTCCCTACACTCTTTAGTGCCTTCACTAGTTTATTATTTTATGTGGCTCATTCTTAGGGTGATTCCATTGAGGAGTGTAGTATTTCTAGCGCCGTTGCTGGGGATAGATTAAAACTCTATTCTTAGTAGCGACGTTAAGAGATACCAACACTTTACAACGGCAGGTATACTATCTTTGGAGAGTTAATGGATGCTGCCATCACCATGGAGGGCCTACACAAGGAGACACAGGCGGAAAGAGAAGAGAAAGCGAGCTCTTTCTGGAGGTTCTGGGCATCAACAAGCTCAGAAGGTGCAGGTGGTAAGGGGGGTGCCCTTTCACCAACAGGGTGGGCAACCTTCTCGCCCATTTCAGAGTTACAGAAGCTTTCCAGCACCTACCCAGTTTCGCGCAACTTCTCAGCAGGTGCCGCAGCCACCTCCTGGACAGCAGGCACCACAGTTTCAAGCTCAAAGGAACAGGCCGGGTGCTTGTTTCAAGTGTGGCAAGGAAGGTCACTATGCTCGGGAATGCCCCACTACTACAAAAAGGAACTTGCGCAGCGTTGCCTAAAAGACCTCCGTGGCGGGCACTCTTTTTGCCCGCCACGGTTATTCGGTGGCCGGCCTACAGCGGCCAGCCGCCAAAGCGCCCGCTGCGGTTAATAATTAACCGTAGCGGGCAACGTAAGGAGCCCGCTGCGGTTAATCATCTTTAACCGCAGCGGGCTTCCTTATGTGCCCGCTTCGGTTAATGATTAACTGCAGCGGGCAGGTAAAGAAGCCCGCTGCGGTTAAAGATGATTAACCGCAGCGGGCTCCTTACGTTGCTCGCTGCAGTTATTCCTGGCTATTTAAGCCGCCGCCAGCAGAAAAGAACGCGATCATCTTCTTGTCCTAGACCAAAAATGGGGGAAGAAGTTTTGCCGAAATTTTATCCCAAATAACTTGTTTTTGAGGTTTATTTGTTTGATTCAGAGGAGAAGTACTCCACAAGATGTATCTAGATGATCTCCACCCTCTTTCCTCTCTCTTTTTCTCTCTTTTTAGCCCCCCTTTTAGATCTAGTTTCATGTAGGAGAGAGAAAACTGGTTTTTGTTTCTCTAAGTTCATCATGGATGCATTAATTTTATTTGCCTTCGTTATTAATTTTGTCCCTAGATTTAACATAAATATAATAAATTATTATTTTTTCTAATTCATCTTTGTTTTGTGATTCATGACGATGTGTGTAATTAATTAAGGATCGCAGGTACGATGGACCGGTCGGAATGGATGTATAAGATCAATAGAGTACTTGATGTGCGGTATCTCGTTGAAGTGAGAGTTTATTGCCGCTGCGAAAGCTGACTGTGAGAGATCGAACCAGATGACAATCATATGTCCATGTCATCGTTGCAAGAATCTGACCGCCTTCAAAGACGAAGGCACAGTGCAATCTCATTTGATTCGTTTTGGTTTCATGGATGATTACACGGTGTGGACTCATCACGGCGAGAGATTCGATCCGAGTGTCGGGGCGGCATCTGGAGTAAGCTCAGCGTCGACGGCGACGGTGAACCAAGATCCTAGAGCGCACATCTCATCAGCAACAGTAGCGCCTGCCTTCAGTGACAGTAGTGCTCGTGACCACATCGCTGTGGAGGATGAACTCCAGGATATGACAGATGATGATGGTGGTGGAGATGTTGAGGACGCTACGGTGCAGGACCCTGCGGATGTGCAGTTGTTTCAGGATTTACTCAACCACATCAACGAAGACGACGTCGTGTATGGCTCCCCGAAGTGGCTGGAAAATTTCAGAGAGATGAAGCAGGCGTCACTTGATCCTTTATATAAGGACGGCGAGGAATGTCCGAAGGATTGCACGGTGCTCCGTTTCAACCTCCACATGTTGATGATGAAGGCTCGGCATGGGTGGTCAGACACTAGCTTTAATGAGCTGTTAGTTTACCTTGCTAAAACATTCCCGACGAGTAACAAGATCCCAGCTGATACGTATCGGGCGAAGAAGCTTATCCGACCAGTGGCGATGAAGCTTAGAAAGTTCGATGCCTGCCCTAACCACTGCATCCTCTATCGGGGCACAAAGTATGAGAATTTGACGAGCTATCCGCACTGTGGCGCCAGTCGGTACAAGAGAAATGCTGATTGTCGCGTGGATGCAGACGACGATGAGGCCTTGCGAGGTGGTCAGAGGAAGAAGAAGAATAAGGGTGTCAAGAAGAGCAGTGTTGCAGCCAATCGCATATCGGCTCATCAGCAGTACGAGGAAGAAGAGGGTTACACGTTGAGGAGAAGTCCGGCACTGTCAGTGTGGTACATGCCAGTGATCGACCGCCTCTGTGCGCTATTTGGGAACCCAGAGGACGCAAAGCTCATGTCCTGGCATGCATCAGCTTACTGCTTGAAGGACGATGGCATGCTGCGGCACCCCTCCGATGGCCAGCAGTGGAAAGATTTCGACAAGGCCTACCTGCAATTTGGCAAAGATCCCAGGAACGTTCGGTTCGCGCTGAGCACCGATGGGATGAATCCGTTCGGCGAGCTGAGCAGCTCCCACAGCACCTGGCCGGTCGTACTGACCATCTACAACCTACCTCCCCATCTATGTCAGAGGCGCAGGTATCTTCTGTTGACCATGCTTATCTCGGGACCGAAGCAGCCCGGCAACGATATCGATGTTTTCCTCGAGCCGGTAATGGAGGAAATGAAGGAGCTTTTTGATGTTGGGGTCGAGATGGTGGATGCGTCCCTCAAGGAGAAGTTCACCCTAAAAGCCATCATCTTTGTCACCATCACCGACTACCCCGACCTCTTCTCACTGTCGGGGCAGATCAAAGGGAAGACCGGCTGCGCAATGTGCATCGACGAGACATGCTACACTTACCTCAAGGGATCGAACAAGATGGTCTACATGAGGCATAGGCGGTTCCTTCCGAAAAGGCATAGATATAGAAGAAGTGTCATGAATCAATTGTTCGATGATCAGGGCGAGCCACAGGGTGAAGCACCGGCGCAGACTAGTTGGGGGCCAAAGGTGTATGAGATGGTGAAGGATATTGATCAGATCGAGTTTGGGAAGAAGAAGAAGCCACCAGAGGAGGGGACAAAACAAACGAGGAAGCGAAAGCGAGACACGACGGAGGAAGGGTCGCAGGTCCCCTCTGTTCCTTTCAAGAAGAGGTCTATTTTCTTCGAGTACCTGTCATATTGGAAGACACTGAAAACACCCCATGCCATCGATTGTATGCATCTCGAGAAGAACGTCTTTGATAGCACGATTGGTGTCCTGTTGGACATCCCGGGAAAGACGAAGGATGGTCTGAAGTCACGGACGGATCTTCTGAACCAAGGCATCAGGCAGGACCTTCACCCTGGGTCACCTCATAATGGTAAAGTCGATCTTCCAGGTGCGGCCTACAACCTAAGGCATGGCGAGAAGACTGCTATGCTCAACCTTCTTAGGGGTATCAAGGTGTCGACCGGTTTCTCTTCCAACATTAAGAGCCTCGTCTCCTTGAAAGACCTCACATTGACTGGCTACAACGCACATGACTGCCGCATCATTTGACGGTGTTCCTTCCAATTGTGATAAGGGTTATTGGTCCAGAGTACATGAAGATGGTGGTCACTCAGATATCATACTTCTTTAATCGCATCACGCAGAATGTCATCGGTAAGGCTGACCTCCCTGCCCTTAAGGACTTCATCGCGGAGACCCTTTGCTAGCTTGAGATGTGCTTTCCCCCATCATATTTTGATATTATGGTACACCTGATGATGCACATGGTGGATCAGATCGAGCAACTAGGCCCCGTGTACCTACACGAGATGTGGACATACGAGCGGTTCATGTCCACCCTCAACAGATATGTTCATAACCGTGCTCACCCGGAGGGCTCTATGATCGAGACGTACACAACCGAAGAGGCAGTGAACTGGTGTATGAGGTACATAAAAGATGGGAGGGCGATTGGGTTGCCTGTCCATCAGCATGAGGGCAGAACCGCGGGCATGGGGTGCACGGGCCGAAAAGTTCGCACAAATATACCATACAAGGAGATTGAACAAGCTCATTACAACATCCTTCATCAGTTGGTGAGCATGGAGAAATATGTCGAGAGGCACATAGAAGAGATCCGCGTCGCTAATGACGGACAACGCACAGAGGCATGGGTCCAGAATGAGCACAGGAACAGTTTCATAGATTGGCTGAAAGAGCAACACGTACCCCTAGAAAGATGCCCTGATGATGAAGATACGGAGACCGTGCAGAAGTTTTTGCAAGGCCCGTCAAGCCAAATCACGACATGGCAAGGGTACGATGTGAAGGGGTACAGGTTCCACACGAAAGAGAAGGACAAGAAGAGCGCGGCACAGAACTGCGGTGTTCGATATGAGGGCGTCGACGAGGCCACAAACACGAGGATGCAATACTATGGCCAGATCGAAGAAATATGGGAACTTGACTATGGCAAGGACGTATGCGTAACCGTCTTCCGGTGCCACTGGGTAAACCCCAAAGCGGTTGCGGTCGACAGTTTCGGGCTAACCACCGTGAACCTCAAAAGTATCGGGTACAAAGATGACCAATGGGTACTTGCAACCAAAGTCGCGCAAGTGGCCTACTATATCTATCCGGAGGACCCAAAGAGGCATGTGGTCGTGTCAGGAAAGCAGCGGATTGTTGGAGCTGATGGGATCCAAAGCCCAGAAAAATACAACAACTATGCAGAGCTCCAACTTTTTTCCGATTTTGCAAAGAAGATCAAGGCCATCGAGGACCGTTGCAACAAGAGCGGTATCAAGCCCTGGGCCCGTCCCGATGGTGAGAAGCAGTCCGTGAAAGCGCCAACACCAAAATGAGATGTTATATGCCATACGTCTATGTAATAAAGTAGTGGACAAAAGTTATGTAATAACATTGTAGACAAATTTTGTAATAGATTATTGTTAATAAGTTAATATTATTAACTTATTAATAAGTTTTGTTACTAAGTTATGATTGTTGTTAATAAGTTTTGTTACTGACTTATTAATAAGTTAATATTATTAATAACAAATTTTGTAACAGATTATTGTTAATATTATTAATAACATTTTTAACAATAACCGTAGCGGGCGTCTTAAAATGCCCGCTGCGGTTAAACGCTGCCTATAAAAACCCACAACCCCGAAGGACACTTTAGTCCTTCGCACATCGTCCTGGGAACCCCGAAGGGCTGCCGAATTTGTCCAACGCCGCCGACCTCCTCCGCCATCGCCGTTGCCGCCGCCCCTGTCCTCCTCACCCGTTCCCGTAGTTGTTCCCCTGCTCGCCCTCAAGCCACGCCCCTGGAGCCGGAGCCACCGGAGCCATCGGAGCCACCGGAGTCGGAGCCGGAGCCACGCCTCGAGCACGCCACGACCACGCGGAGCCACTCGACCGCGACCACGTCGGAGCCACGCCACGCCGCCAAAGCCAGAGCCGCACCAGGAACCCTAGCTCCGACCTCCTCCACCGACCTGAGGAGAGGTACGCATTGTCTTCCTTGCTTGCTCTGGCTTATACATTGTCAACTGTGACTGATGCTTGGCTTCTAAAAGATTTTAATCTCATTTTGGTGGCTTCATTCAATTATGCCTTAGTTCATTCAGTTATGCCTTAGTTCATTCAGTTTGGTATATGTTCATTCAGTTTGGTATATGTTCATTCAGTTATGCTTTAGTTCATTCAGATTGGGATATGTTCATTTAGGTATGTTTTAGTTCATTTAGTTTGGGATATGATCATTCAGTTATGCTTTAGTTCATTCAGTTTGGTATATGACATGGTTATGCCTTAGTTCATTCAGTTATGCCTTAGTTCATTCAGTTTGGTATATGACATGGTTATGCCTTAGTTCATTCAGTTATGCCTTAGTTCATTCAGTTTGGTATATGTTCATTCAGTTATGCCTTAGTTCATTTAGATTGGGATATGTTCATTCAGTTATGCCTTAGTTCATTCAGTTATGCCTTAGTTCATTCAGTTTGGTATATGTTCATTCAGTTTGGTATATGTTCATTCAGTTATGCTTTAGTTCATTCAGATTGGGATATGTTCATTCAGTTATGCCTTAGTTCATTTAGTTTGGGATATGATCATTCAGTTATGCTTTAGTTCATTCAGTTTGGTATATGACATGGTTATGCCTTAGTTCATTCAGTTATGCCTTAGTTCATTCAGTTTGGTATATGACATGGTTATGCCTTAGTTCATTCAGTTATGCCTCAGTTCATTCAATTTGGTATATGTTCATTCAGTTATGCTTTAGTTCATTCAGTTTGGTGTATGTTCATTCAGTTTGGTATATGTTCATTCAGTTATGCCTTAGTTCATTCAGATTGGGATATGTTCATTCAGTTTGGTATATGTTCATTCAGTTATGCCTTAGTTCATTCAGTTTGGTATATGTTCATTCAGTTATGCCTTAGTTCATTTAGATTGGGATATGTTCATTCAGTTATGCCTTAGTTCATTCAAATTGGGATATGTTCATTCAGTTTTGGTATATGTTTTTGGGTTATGCTTTTTTCCTGCCGATGATGCAATTTGATGCATTTTTACACTATATGCATTTGCCACTACCTATGATGCCCTGTGATGCTACTGTACGTATATGCTGCCTTTACTCCTACTCTTCTAAACTACTACTAGTCCTCTGTTCTACTATTCTTTGTAGTAGTACTCACTCCCTGTACTACTCCTCTCTCCCTGTACTAGTCCTCTCTTCTACTATTGTACTACTCCTCTGTACTACTCATCTCTACACTACTCCTCTCTATAACTACATAACTGAATGAACATATACAAACACCATGTCATCAACCAAACTGAATGAACTAAGGCATAACTGAATGTCCCTACTCCTCTCTATACTACTCTCCACTCCCTATACTACTCCCTACTCCTCTCTCCCTGTACTACTCCTCTCTCCCTGTACTACTCCTCTCCCTACTCTCTACCTAGTCTCTGTACTAGCTAGTCCTCTCTATACTACTCTCTCCCTACTACTACTCTCTGTTACTACTCTCCCTACTCCCTACTATGGCATTTGCATTGATGATTTTTTTCGATCTTGTAAGCTGAGGTAGTGGCAAATGCAATGATGTGAACCCTTCTATCTATGCTGAGGCAGCGGCGATGATGATCAATTGCCCCCTACTTTCTATGCTGAGTCAGCTGCTAGACTAGGATGGCTTGTATTTTACAAGTAACCAGTTTAGCAGTGACATGTTGACCTAGGGGCAAATCTGAGCCAAAAACTTATACGTGTCATTTTTTATTCAAAAGCTTTGAACTGATCATATTATATACGCGTCTGTGTATATTATATACGCCAAGTTTAATGAGCCCCACCTCGAGGACATCGAGAAGACTTTGATGGAGAAAGCAAAGCTTAAGGACAGCATCGTGGTCCGCTGGGGCCACGACTTGCTCACCGAGGTCCTGGGAACCCCCGAGCACCGCGGCCGCGTTCATGGTGTCGGGTCAAAGATGAGCTGGAAGTCGGTTGAGTCGTGGCAATCCGACGCGACCACATACAAGTCCAGGCAGAGGTATAAAGATGAGCTATATAAGAAGGGCTTCAATGAAGGCGTGGCTGAAATGATCAAAAGCTCAATAAAGGAAGCCTTCACGAGCAACGACCCGGAGATGGTCGCGATGAGGTCGAAGATGTTTGATCACCATGGGCTGCCCAATCCTCAAGCAAAGAAAAAGAAAGCCTTACTGCCGATGAACGAGGATCGCCCAAGGGTCTCGAACGAGGACTTCAAGGAAAACCAGCATGTCCAACTCCTCATCCCGTTCGAAAGGTCCAAGAAGATGGTGGTGGCCGAGGGATGCATTCTTGCTCCCCACGATATTCACGACTTCAACGAAGACAACATCCCTGAAGACTATGTGGTCGTGAACCCGTTATGGCACGTTCTCGACCAGGAACATTTTGAATTGGACCATCCCAACCTACAAACAGCCAGGCACCTAGGGCAGGCACTTGGATTGGAAGTCCTATGGAACTGCGAGGACATCGAGATCATTACTCGGACACCAACTCCAATGCCGACACCAACATCACAACCATCAGCCGCCGGATCTTGTCCTCCGGAAGATCCAGATCAGGACAGCGATGATGACGAAGAAAAGGGCGGGGACAAGGGCAAGGGAAAGGACAAAGGAGAAGGCGGTAGCAAAGGCGGGGACAAGGAAAAGGTAGAAGGTGTTGGCGGGGAAAAGGAAAAGGGCACTGACATGGGAACTGTGTCTCCCCCGCCTCCAAATAGTCCGCCGATCGGCCCGGTCAATGAGGCAAGAAGCTCAGAGGCCGGTAAGGGCGACAACATGACAAGCCAGCCAAGCACGAATGAGCAACAGGGAGGCACGACGGGGGAGGCAACAGGGACGAAGACACCTCCCCCGTCAACCACAAGCCAATGTCCTCTCCCGCCCAACAAGAATCCAAGAATGTCCACCGACAAGCTCCCGTACACGCTCACGTTCGAAAGGTATGGTAACATTGAGCATAATACCACGTCCATAGTATATATGCTACTAACATCCCTATCCATCGTTTGCCAGGCCTAAAACTACCCGTCAACTATTTGATGAGGCCGAAGACTGCCCTGGCCACTATGTGTGCGGGAAGTTCATGATTCCCAAGGCCCAGCTCATCGACGAGGAAAAGTGGGATACAAGGAGGTTCCATCTATGGTACATGGAAGCTGCAAAAGCCGAGATGTCAAGTTTTAACGTCAAGATTCCCACGGAGTACTTCCACTTGCCCGCTGGTAACGAAATGCACCTACCCGTCGACTTTAGCAACATGTACAACCTGATGCGGGAAGAAGACCTGGACATCGTTCAAACCACCCTATTCACACTGTAAGCGATGAATGCAACTTCCACAGATCACTACATTCGTATTTTCCATGGTTCTATACTTATTATGTCACGATGACTTGTCCGTGCAGCATGACGGTCGCTGTAAGTAATAAAAAGACACGTCCTGTACTCTACCTCTCTCCTGCACATATTGCTGAAAGAGTCATCAAGGGTTTCGAGATCACTGATCCGGAGATGACAGTTCGACAGCGAGAGAAGAAATATGAAGAAAATATGAAAGCCGAGAAGACTAAGTTGAAAAATTACATACTAGAATGCATGAAGAAGATCAAGCCGGATGGGCCAGAGTGTATAATGGCTGCCTATCACTTTGGGTAAGTCAAAGACATATACGTACACCTAAGTCGCTAGCATATCATGCCTTCTCGCCGTCATAAACTCTATTTTGTTGCAATGGTGCAGCCAGGGCCTCGTGGGTGGCCACTGGGTCGCTTTTATAATATACCCTCAAGATGGCAGGGCCTGTGTGTTTGACTCCTTGAGCGTACCAAACAAGCAAGGGTACAAGGCATTTAAAGATTGTTTGAAAAAGTAAGTCATCCATCTTTTTCATCAGTTACGGTTACCATACGTTTTTAAATGGTGGCTAAAACTATTATATTTCATGCAGTGCTTATAAGGAATACCAAAAGGTGCCTGGATTCTGGGACCGAAGAACTCAAAAGTTCAAGGACAAGCATAGGTAGCACCTCAAAATCCGACGAGATTTCCCGGTAAGTATTTCAAAGGTTCAATTCATGTTTCATACATATATATGGGTTCTAATGCTTGTGTATCAATCGTGCAGTGCGCCAAACAGCCACTAGGATCGAAGACATGTGGCTTGTACACATGCGAGTTTCTAAGGGAAAGCAAGGAGTACACCAATAGCTGGAAGAAGCTCAAGGAAGGTGTCAAGTATTAGGGAGAGCAGCAGAGCCACAGGATGTGCTTTAAACAAGTCAAGGCGGACATATGCAAGTTTGTAATGGAGAAATGCATTCTCGAAGGAGAAACGTTCTTCGACAACGAATCCGAGCTGGCGTTGCTACCCCAATACGAGAAGCTCCGCAAATGGAACACAATGCTTCGTCCGACAGATTACGCTCATCAAGTTGAACTATGAATTGTAATTTGAATTTGAAATCAACTAAGTCAATGTGTATATGATGACAACAAACAACTAAGTGACTTTGTATGTTATGTCCAGATGGTTTATATGTGCATATATATATCTCTGTTAGAAATCTGGAATTATTTGAAAACTGCATTTGATTTGAATTCATATCCTGTTGTTTCTGCTGGCTGCATTATTTATTTATTTTAATCCAAAATTAATAACCGCAGCGGGCAACATAATTTGCCCGCTGCGGTTAATAGCAGTTACCGCAGTGGGCAACCTAAATCGACCGCTGCGGTTAATAATTTACCGCAACGGGCACTTTAGGTTGCCCGCTGCGGTAAATGCTATTAACCGTAGCGGGGCTGCGGTTAAGGCTTTTACCACAGCGGGCAACAGCGCCCGCTGCGCCCGCTGCGGTAATGGCCACGATTAACCGTGGCCTTAGCACCGCAGCGGACGCTGTTGCCCGCTGCGGTAAAGCCAAAACGCCCGCTGCGGTTAAGCTTTGTGCAGTAGTGCCCGCAGAATCAGGGCGGTCAGTACTCTCAGCCTTCAGCCAACTCACGCCTGGTCAAGAGAACGGTGATCAAGAAGAGGATTCCAGTTAGCAGATCCGGACAAGTGAACTACACCGCAGCTGAGGAGATTCCATAGGGAGAACCTGTGATGGCTGGTATGTTCACCATAAATTCCCATCCAGCCTATGTGTTGTTTGATTCTGGTGCATCACATTCATTCATGAGCATGGGTTTTGCACAAAGGCACGATATATCTATTATGGCTATACCTATTGCCTATAGAATCAGAACTGCGGGAGCTCAAATCTGTGTTAATACTCGGACAGTTACAGTGGATCTGAGATTAGCTGCTCATATATATCGCTCCTAGTTCTTAATATTGCCTGGACGCGGCATAGATGTTATCTTGGGAATGAATTGGATGAAAAACTTTGGGGTCAGTCTGAACTTAGAGCACCGAGCCATAGAGCTGAGACTTCCAAACTTATCAAAAGATAGGATGACTCTTTTCTTGACCTCCACTCTTGCTTTGCCAGTTGTTGCTAGTACATAAGCTTCCCCCGATCTTGCCTCCATCCCAGTTGTCTATGAGTTTCCAGATGTGTTCCCGGAGGATTTACCCGGTCTTCCTCCTAAGAGAGATGTAGAGTTCACCATTGAGTTGGAACCAGGGACCGCGCCAATTTCCTGGCGTCCCTATCGCATGGCTCCTCCAGAGCTTGCTGAGATGAAGAAACAGTTTGGGAGAGTTGCTAGATAAAGGTTTCATCCGTCCTAGTCACTCACCTTGGGGTTGTCCAGCAATCTTTGTCAAGAAGAAAGATGATACTCTCAGGATGTGTGTGGATTACCGTCCCCTCAACGCGGTAACCATTAAGAATAAATACCCATTGCCCCGGATTGACTCACTCTTTGACCAGTTAGTCGGTGCAAAGGTATTCTCCAAGATCGATCTTCGATCTGGTTATCATCAAATCAAGATCAGGCCTGAAGATATTCCCAAGACAGCCTTCTCCACCAGATATGGTTTATATGAGTATTTAGTTATGTCTTCTGGCCTCACCAATGCTCCTGCCTTCTTCATGTACCTCATGAACTCAGTCTTCATGCCAGAGTTGGATAAGTTCGTGGTGGTTTTCATTGATGATATCTTGATCTACTCCAAGGATAGAAAAGAGCATGCCCAACATCTTCGGGTAGTCTTGAGTCGACTGCGTGAACACAAGTTATATGCCAAGTTTAGCAAGTGTGAGTTTTGGTTAGAAAAAGTGCAGTTCTTGGGGCATGCCTTAATCCCTGAAGGAGTCTCGGTGGATCCAAGCAAGGTACAAGATGTGTTGAAGTGGCAATCTCCAGTGTCAGTGCATCAGGTTCGACAGTTTCTTGGTCTAGCTGGGTATTATCGTCGGTTTATTCCGGATTTCTCCAAGATAGCTAGACCAATGACCAAGCTGCTGCAGAAAGAGGTCAAGTTCAAGTGGAGCCCAGAGTGTGAAGAGTCCTTTCAAATCCTCAAGAAGTGCCTCACCACTACTCCTGTTCTAGCTCAGCCTGATATTGAAAAGTCTTTTGATGTGTATTGCGACGCATCAAGGATTGGACTGGGTGTTGTGCTGATGCAAGAAGGACGGGTAATAGCTTATGCTTCCAGGCAGTTAAAGAAGCACGAGTTGAACTACCCCACCCATGATCTTGAGTTAGTTGCAGTTGTGCACTCATTGAAAATATGGAGGCATTATTTGCTTGGAAATAAGGTGCACATTTACACCGATCACAAGAGTCTCAAGTATATCTTCACTCAACCTGAGCTGAATCTGAGGCAGCGAAGATGGCTTGAGCTGATTAAGGATTATAATCTGGAAGTCCATTATCATCCTGGAAAAGCTAATGTGGTAGCCGATGCTTTGAGTTGGATGTCACATTCAACGCAAGAGGAATCTTTACCTTTGGATCATTCAGAGATCCTAGCTCATATTGCTCTTGTTTTGGATTTGTTAGAATAGATAGTTATGGAGCAAAGGCGAGATAAAGCAGAAATCCCTCACATCAAGAAGTTGATTATGGAATAGCGGGGAACTCATTTTAGTATGGATGACCTAGGAGTGGTGAAATTCAACAATAGACTTGTAGTTCCCAATGAAGGAGAGTTGAGAAGGAAAATTTTGGAAGAAGCACACAACTCAAAGCTTTTTATCCATCCTGGAAGTAACAAGATGTATCATGATATGCGTTCTTTGTACTGGTGGCCAAAATGAAGCAAGATATTGTCAGGTATATATTTGAGTGTGATACATGCAGAAGAGTAAAGGCAGATCATTTGAGGACACATGGTTTTCTTCAGCCTTTGCCTATTCCTGCCTGGAAATGGGAAGATATCTCTATGGATTTTTTTGTGGGCTTGCCCCGTACCTCTTCAGGATATGACTCCATTTGGGTGATTGTGGATCGACTCACCAAGTCGGCTCATTTCTTGCCAGTGCATACTAAATATGGGGCCAAGCAGTATGCTGAGTTGTATTTCGACAGGATTGTCACCTTACATGGAGTGCCTCTCACCATTGTGTCTGATAGAGGGTCTGTGTTTGTTTCCTGTTTCTAGGAACAACTCCATGAATGCCTGGGAACTAAGTTGTTGAGAAGTACGGCATATCACCCGCAAACAGATGGACAAACTGAAAGGGTCAACCAAGTGCTGGAGGACATGTTGAGAGCTTGTGTCATATCTTTTCCAGAAAAATGGGACAAGTGTCTGAGGTTCACAGAGTTTTCTTACAATAATAGCTACCAAGAAAGTATCAAGATGGCATCATTTGAGGCTTTGTATGGCAAAAAGTGTAGAACACCACTCAACTGGGTTGAGGTTGGAGACCGTGGATATTTTGGTCCAGATTTGGTAAAAGAAGCTAGAGAGCAAGTCACTATCATTCAGGGTCATATAAAGGCAGCTCAGAATCGTCAGAAAACATATGCAGACAAGGGAAGGAGGCCCTTGAGTTTTGAGGTTGGAGATTATGTATATCTTAAGGTATCCCCTATGAGAGGTGAACATCGCTTTGGTGTTCGTGGGAAGTTGGCTCCTCGTTATGTTGGACCTTACAAGGTGTTGTCAAAACGGGATCTCGTGGCGTATCAGATTCAGCTTCCTGAGATTTTGTCAGCAGTCCATAATGTTTTTCATGTAGCACAACTAAGAAAGTGTTTGCGTGTCCCTGAAGAAGTTATAGAGGTTACTGATCTTCCACTTCAGCCTGATCTCTCTTACATTGAACATCCGATAAAGATTCTGGATGAAAAGGAAAGAGTCACAAGAAACCAAGTGGTTAAGTTTTACAAGGTTCAATGGCAAAATCATTCAGAAGATGAAGCAACTTGGGAACAAGAAAGTTATATCATGGAGCATTATCCTCATCTTCTTCCTGTCTCTCCAAGGTAAAAAGTTCAATAATGTTTCCTTTCTTTTTCCACACTAGACACGGAAATCTCGGGACGAGATTTTCTTTAGGGGGGTGGAGTTGTAACACCCACGGTGTTACCGCGTAAAACAACTTACTAAAACTTGTCATGAGCATCATGTTAGTTTGCTTGCATATGTTTGTGTTAAATAAAACTTATGTTGCTTATCAGAATAACTTGTTAGTTATTGTGTTTGGTCCAAGTCTTTGTGAGGAACGCGATCCTTGTCAAGCAAAAATCTTTGGTGGAGTCTAAACTCAATCCTTGTCTCTCATCGAATCCAAAATCATCTCTCAAACCAAGTTAATCGCTTTTCGGTGGTCGTTCCGACATCGCCTTAGTGTCTTTTAACTAAGTCGCGACCGTATGCTACCACCCAAGTCTTTGTATCTGGTTCATCTCCCTCTTTTGGATATCCCTAACAAAAGTTAGTAAGGGTCCCTGTTGAGGAGATATGCGGAAGATGCCTAAAAGCGGTCAAAACCAATGTTGCAACCTTTTTCGGGATGCATCTTTGGCTTTAGTCAAGCTGCAGTTTCCTTAACTGCTATGGGGTTGGACCTTTAAGAAAAGTTGTAGAGGGGATCATGGTCGACAAATTTGGTTTAGTTACCAAATGCTAGTTTGGCATGGAAGCTAGTCAAAAAGGTATAGCAAGTTTGAATCTGCTGCTGAAAACCCAAGGACTTAGAAAAATCTGCTAAGTCTGTGGTTTGGAGTGTCCCTGAGGTTGGCATCCCACGTTCTCCTTATCTGTGCAGAGTTTGGGATAGGTCCAAAAACAAAAGTTTGAGTAGATGTTTCGGGTCAGGGTGTGGGAAAAGTTGAGCCTCGTCCGAACTCGTTTGGATCACCTTATCACAGCTTGTCTGCGCTCGGCAGGCGCAGTGACACTGCTACCTTGGCACTGTGTTTCTTGCTGATCCGAGCCTCGTATGGTCTTTCGCCTTAAAGGAGTTTGGAAGTAGGTTAGAAGCTCTCTAACTTTGTCCACAGGTGCCTGAGCTGAATCCGAGTGGATGATGCCAAAAACCTGGGTTCAGAAGTGGTCGGGGACGCACACGAGCTGCTCGACGTTTTGACCTTGTTGTGGCTTGGCGCTGAGAAGTTCCAGCAGGTTGTTCTCCTCGTGCGTTGGGCGGTTCAGGGTGCGGTCTGCGTCGTCCAACAAGGTTAGGTCCCGTGTCTCATGTTCCTTTTGGAGCCAAGTGCCGCAGTTATGAGGATCGACCGGAACGCTCGCGTCCAAACCTTGGCCAAGTCATGTCTGGTCGGCGTTTTTGGCCGCGGTCACCACGTGCGCGTTCTCTGTCCGCGGGCGCTGTGCGTGTTGGAGCCGCATGTGGCCGCCGTGGGTTGTCTCTGGTGCCCACGTGCCTCCTAAACCTAGCCTTGTGGCCAAGTTCTTGAAAAGGCAGAGCCTTTTTCCTTTCTCTCCCGAGCCCCACCATCGCCGAGCATCTCCATCGAACCCTCGCAGCTCTTTCTGTCTCGGCTGTTCTAGCGGGGGCACATAGGTTCGGCTTTGAGCTCATTTGCCATGTGCTCGGCCGCGCCACTCCTCCTCCTCCCTTGCTGGCGCCGCGACCAGTGGCCGCCGAGAGGGCACCGCCGCGCCAGTCATCTCGGAAAGCCACGGCGCGGGTCCCTGGTTGGGCCTCCGTGCTTCTGCAGCGGCGGAGAGGAGGACTCGACCACCCCTGGCCACGGCCCACCGACGGCGAGCCGTTTCCGGCCGGCGTCCGAACCCTCCCCAAGCCGGCCGACCGTTCGTGCGTGCGAGCGTGCCGAGGAAGAAGAAGAAGGGACCATCGGGCGCGAATAAGGTAAACTCCAGGTGGTTTTCGGTTAAGTGCAGAGAGGAGCACAGTAGCGCCTGGACCTGTTCGTAGTTATTCGTTTCCCCGAGGGCTAGAGTGCAAAAGTCGCAGAGAGAGAGAGGGCAAGCCGCCGGCTCCCCTCTGCTGGGCCGCGTCGGCAGGCCGCCTGGGCCTCGGCTTGGGTCAGCCGGTTGGCCAGGCCACGCGTGCTCGCCTGTTGGCTAGCAGGCCGGCCGGGAGTTGTGGCCCGTTAGGCGTTTGCCTTTTTAGAATTAGTTTACCTTTTATTCCTTAGTGTAAAATCTTCTAAAAATCATATCAAATCATAGGAGTGTCTGAAAATGGTGAAATAAATTTTGTTAAGTTTCTAAAATCGTGATCTATCTGTTAGTATGTTTGGTTCATAATAGTTTGTATGTTTTCTGGTAGTGGTTAAATAAATGCTAAGATGCTTAGTTATTTAGAATAAATAGAAGGAAATAGAAAAGGATATGAGTTAGTTAGTTTAATCCTCGGTTAGGGTTGTTGTAACCTTGCTGTTAGTATAATCTGATGGTACCTTGTTGTAGTAAGTAAGTAATGTTTAGTAGCTTGTGTGTTCTCTTGTTGGCTAGTGGTTAATCCATGCTAAGCATTGCATCATCATCGCATGCATATAGGTGACGGGCAAGAATAGTTTGTGGTTGTCGGTGACCCAGAGTTCGAAGAGGTGATAGAGGAGTACGAGGAGGTGCTCGAGGTGTCGGAGGAGCTTCCACCACCACCGCCTCTTTCTGACTTTGTTCCTGTTGCTCCTGACCAAGGCAAGCCCCGGTGCATAACCTATATTTTTGAATATCTCTAAATGAATATATGTATGTTGTGCATTTATGTTTTCAGGAGTTATATGAAACCCACCTGCATATATATATTCATATCCCATGAGTCCTACTAGTACAAGTCCGAGTAGCGCTATGCTTAGGATGAACGGTAGCGTGGGCGACCTATTGTTGCTCACAAAGTAGGTGCTCTACTTTAAACTAATGATGACGGAAAAAAAACTGAGACCGGGCAGAGATGTGGTTTGGTTCTGGTGGGTGTGACGAGTTATGTCCCACGACCACGGGCTTAGCTTCGGTTGCACTGTTTCCCTGTTCGTGTCGCTTAGGGACTGTTCGTTGTTGTGGGTGTTAGCTATGTCACAGATCCTCTTATCCCGAACACATACTTGCTTATGGGAGCGGGAAGGCTAGCTGACTCTTGCCTTGGTTTCCGGCTCTATGTGATCCGACCGTTAGATTTTTGGTAGGAGGAGGTCCTTGCACCACTCACGGCCGGGCCGGTGAGTGGGGGCTTGGAGTCCTGGTCCTGGATGCAGATACTGGACCCCTTGGCAGGAGTTGGCGAGTTGGTCTCGGTTGTGCCTTGGTACAAACGGGGCGTGTGTTTTGGGGTACCCAGCTGGGCTACATTGATTCGCGAATTGCCGTTGTTTAAACGGTACCGGTATGGCAATCGCCCGACAGCGTAGTTTAACAGCTGGAACTAAGTATGGAGAACTATATTGTATTTGTTTACCACTTGCTTGGTAATAGAATAGGTGCTTACATAGAAGATAGGAGTAACAACTAATATGGCTAAATAACATGTTACAAACTTTTTATTAAAAATGCTCTTTTGCAAACAAAGGAAAAACCAGAGCCACATAGCCTTTCATAATCCTTGTGAGTCGGGATCTATATTTCCCATTCGGGTAAGACTTGCGAGTACATTCGAGTACTCAGGGTTTGTTGTAATCTTTGTTGCAGGTGCAGCTTGAGCAGTTGTTTGGAGGACTCTTCTGGTGGGCACAGACCGAGTCCTCACCCCTTCGTTTAGATCTTCGCTAGTTGTTATTTTTCGCACCATTTACTTTCCGCACTTGAACTATGGCTTGTAATAATTAAATTCCTAAGACTTGTAATATATTGGTTTGGATTGTGTTATGTAAGCTCTACTCATTATTGGATCCTGGCGAGAAATATGGATTGTTTCGAGTTCTCCCTTGAGGTGTGCTCGACAGAATTGCTAAGTTTAGACACTCTCAAGTGCGCTTAGTGCCTAATGAAAGGCAAGTGTACTTGGAAGTGGATTTACTTAGGCGGTTCTGCCACAGCATGTCTGCCGCACGGTACGCCCATCCTTCACCCCCGCTCCCGTTCCGTCGGCACGACACGTCTCTACTTTAACTTCACCTCGCCATCGACCACTGTCTCTAAGCTCCACACCTGCACATCAACACAACCAAGAGACACATGTTGCACACGCACACCAACACATGAAACACCACAACTCAACGCCATGGGTTAGTCATAAACATTAAGCGCATAGCGACATATGGACTTAACCGGGAAAAGCCTCAAACCCTCACAAATGTCAATCATTCATCATATATGTTCTCAGTAGTTGACAATGCACTCATCAAGGGGGAGATTGCGGATACATGGGTGTATTCCGGGTCTTGTGATGATGAGTGATTGTCAACAGGTTTGATGCGCATGTTCTTTGGCTTGTGTTGTGCAGGTGTCGAGCACAGAGACGGTGATCGAAGGCAAGGCGAACGTCAAGTAGAGACGTGTCGTGTTGATGGACCCGGAGTGGTGAAGGGCGGACGTGAGGCTTGGACTGATGGACCGGTGGCCTGAAGATCAGCCGTGGTGGCTGACAGCCTGGGACAGCGACGAGCGGAGACTTGTGGGGCACGGTGTGGCTCGGGTTGTGGACCTGAGGACACGTGTCGGTGGACGGGGTGCACGGGCGGTGCATCCCTCTACGACGTCGGTTTGGTTGTAGAGCCCCAGAAAAACCACTGGGTGGACGGTTTCCAGGTTTGGGCCACAAAACCTGGGTGCTGCGGGTTTCCGAGTTTGGGCCTCAAAACTCGGGTGGACGGTTTCCAAGTTTGGGCCATAAAACCTGGGTGCTGCGGGTTTCTGAGTTTGGGCCTCAAAACTCGGGCTGAGGACGGTTTCCAGGTTTGGACCTCAAAACCTAGGCGCTGGCGGGTTTCTAAGTTTGGGCCACAAAACTCAGCTGATGGACGACTAGTATCCCGGTTTCGGCCTCAAAATCGGGGGAGGTCCGTGAAAAGGACGGAAGGCGCGTGGCGGCACGTGGCGGCATTGGGTGAGTTCGCGTCGAGGCAAAGCTACCGTATGTGCGGGCGTGGCCGTCGGATCGACTACACTTTGAGTTGGTTAGGAATACCCTTAGGGTTATCCTACCTGCTCATTAGGAGTAGGGGTAGAAGGGGAATAATTGTATTAGGCTACATAAGGAGAGGTGTTGACACTCCTTAATGGAATCACTCTAAGAATGAGCCTCATAAAATTAAAATCTAGCGAAGGCACTAAAGAGTGTACGGGACACTACTAACTTCACTTAACGTCAAGTTGTCATCCCCAACATGAAGCTAGCAATGTAATTATATCATAGCACTGAATCAAAGATAAATATTTACCCGCAAGCGCACAGATAAACATACCCATTGTAGAAGCATTTTACCCAAGCTAGTCTTAGGTATCGTTATTTATATTTAGCCTAGAGACTAATCAGTTCAAGATATGATGGTATTGTAAGGACTTAACAACATTTAATATGGCACACACTATAATAAGACTGATAATACACTAATTACTTTAGACAGGAATCGGATTACAGAGTAAATGATATGATAAATAATTGATAAAGGATAGCAGAGATCAGATCAATCAAGGATAAACTTAGAACAGTACTGCCTAGCAAGTGATGATTAGAACAGGTATTAATAGGGAACATTCCTAAGTTATTCTAATTACAAGTCATAGCATACATTGATTAGTGCAATTTTATTTGGCAATCATTGGCTAGGTCACATCATATTTATAATCAAGAGGCAACTCCATAGTTAAGGTATCAAACCAAGTAACCCTTAAACCATGAGTTAACTGAGCCATACTGAACACTATATTCGGGAGGTGGAATACAGAGGACTCAACAGGTCTGTCACACCCGCGATCTACCACTCTATCCGGAACATAGGACGCATTCGCAGATAAATAATGTATAAGCACCACGCCTACACAGCATTTATCACCCACCCGTTGTACTTTAAGATGAGCGCTATACGAACATGAGTATAAGCATAAAGGTGAACTATCTATGCCAAATATATAATCAAAGCAGACTATAAGCATTATAACTAAGAATATAATCATTGATGTCTTAATCATATCAATTGTATTGCTATCTAGAACACGATGATGAACAATAAGGTGAATTAGATCATCGAGAAGAACTAAAGTACGAACTAGAACATGAACTAGCACAAGATTATGAACTAGAAGATGAACTAGACAATGAACATGAATTAGACGATGAACTAGAACATAAACAATGAAGAACAATGATGAACTAGAAGAGCAATTATGAAATAGACCCATAATGTTCATACAAGAGAGAAGATCTTGGGTTTACCGAGCCTTCTCGTGACTAGATCAGGAATCCAAGCGAAGCTTGCCTCCTCTAATCCTATTCTATCTACTAATCTAGGTGGATGTAGTCCTAAAGCCTCTGATTGATCTCCTTCTGATTGATCTAACCCTGATGAATGTATTGCCTGATGCCCTGATTGCTCTGGAGAGGGGGGTCAGGGGCTGTTTATATAGCCCTGGGCAATGAACCCTGGCCCTTGGATCAAACCGACTTAAGGTACGGTCGAGATGCATCCTATAGGTCGGTGGAGATAGCTTGCAGAAGACGGAGACCAGCGGGCCTAGGGGGACCGACCGGTGGGTCCAGGGGACCGGTCGGTCCCACCTGGAGGTGGACCGCGGTGCCCTTTCTCGTGGTGTCTCTATGTGTTCTCTGGAGTCTTCTAGAAGTATCCCGACGTGGCGGTTGCGTTATCTCCCGACGGTTTCCTTCTATGGGAAGCTATCGGTGCCGATTTCCTGGTTTAGTCCCTGCAGAATCATAACTCACCAAAACTCGTGGAATATTGTCAGTTCAAACCCTAAACCTTTGTTGGTGATCAAATTCTTGCCCTTTTCATATTTATTTATCTCTTAATTATGATAGATAACCAGTGTCAACAACTCCCCAAGCTTACCTTTTGCTAGTCCCTTAGCAAACATTCATGATGAATCAGGAACTGCTACTATGCCTTCTCACTTAATAGGTACATATGTTCAAACAAAAATCTTCCCTTTGTTTTAAAGTTAACTATTCTGACTTTCTCATATTACCTTTAGCTATGGGGCTTTTGCCTTAACCTGGGTCCTTAAACAATTGAAAGATAGAGCAATCAAGTTAAGCATTGTTTCTCTAACTCTTTGATCAACCTTCAATCTGGAGTTTTTATATATTTTCAAAAATAAAGAATCAGAGATTTCACTGTATGACACTCTCAAATCGCTCTTTTATATTTTATGATTCCTCACTAATGCATTTTCCTTCTTTTCTAAGAATATATATTTGGAGCTTTAATAAGTGAAAAGCATATCTTACCAAGTCAAAGTTCAAAGTCAGGGAGAAAGAAGTCATACTCATAGATCTAAGACTTTAGAACATTTGAAATTTGTCATCTCTTGCTGGTATATTGAAATTAGAGGGACCATGGGCTATCATTCTTTTTTTCATACTTTTATCATAACTTTTATTTTTCTTTTTCTTTGAGGTAATCGGACACTTGTCCCTTTTTATTTCCTCCTTTTATACTTTTGCATAGCCCATGCCTCTAATACAATACTACTTTGGAAGAGTGAATCTTTTAATAAAACATTCTTGATCTCTAGAGCATGATAAATTTCTTAACCATAACTAAAAACTTAGAACAAAGCAATTAGCCCTATCTTAAAATCATATTAATGGCTCTGGGTAGGAATTCATGTTATGTCATACAGGATCTCATCATGTGTTTTTAATCTTTTTAAAGTGTAAATCTCCAGAACTCTAGTATCTCTAGGAATTAGATAAACAGCAGCTCACACCTTTTTATGTCATATCTCACAATTATCCAGACTTTAGATCAAGCAATTGTCATCCACAGGTTTTAGGTTCAGAGTTTATTCAGAACAACTTTGTCTAAAACTCAAGAAAATTTAAGTTTAAACACTAGGTACTTAAAAAGAGACAGAGCAATTGTTCATTATTTTTATTATGAGCAAAATTAAGCTTTTATCCACCTAGACATATATAATATTTTTATTTGGTTGTATAATAGTTATTCATCTTTTTAGGGGTTTCTATATTTATTGACCTGTTCTAACTAAATCGAGCTAATAGTAATAGATAAAAAACCGTGATACTTATCGTGGTAACTGAGGGTGCTCTCCCCAAGCTGGATCTTTGACGAGGTCTTTTTCTCCAGAAGTCGAGTAGACCATTATTGGTTTGAGTCTTTCTCTTCTTCTCTTCCTGCTGAATTCAAAGATAGACAACACAACTAGTGGAACTTGATTAAGTGTTAATAATAAATATTTCTCCATTTGTCTAGTTGCCTTAAAACTCTTAAGATTATTTATGTTCTTCCCTTCCACTAAGCAGAGTTTCAGCAGTGTTTCATAGTATCTCTTTTTAGATATTTATTTATTTTATTTTTATGGATGTATGAAATACAGAAGTAAATATGCAAATGTATATCTATTTATTTTTTTATGCCTCCACAGAAAGTGTACTACTCTCATGGGGCTTAGAGTTTCCATATTCTTTTTATTTTGTTTTCTAATGCAGATATAATTGCTTAAGAAGTAAATATGATACTAAAAATAAAATGATCATGCTTTATCTAATTATGCAATGATGAATTTAATGCTAATGATTATGGATAACTACCGAGTTACCTTCCGGCGAGGATTCGACGTTTATAGTCTATCGAATAAGACTCCTTGTACGCTCTTTATTCTTCCTTGGGTGCATCAGTGGATCATGAGGAGGACCTCGATGATTGCACGTCAATAGAACTCTCTTTTTTTCCATACTTGCTTGATAGGTGGACTTGTCTCCTTTACTTCTTCGTCCTTTGTTTCCTTTAATGGGACATCTTCACTTCTGGTAACTTCTTCTTCATAGTCAGCCCATCCATCCTTGATTTGTCGTCTCTTGTTGTGTTGGGATGCGTGGCGTCTCCTCCTTGAGTGATTCTTCTTTCCCTGTACATTATTGGTATAACTATTGAATTAATAGCGTACCTTCTCTCTAAAGAACTGGAAGTGGATCTCTCCAGATCTCATGTAGATGATGGCGCCAGTGGTGTTGAGGAAGGGTATTCCTAGGATGATGTGAATGTCGTCTTCTTTACCCATATCTAGTACTAAGAAGTCGGTGGGAACATAGTGGTCTTTAATTTGGATCATTACGTCCTTCACTATTCCCTCCGGAAATCGATAAGTTTGGTCCGCCATCTGCAGCAGCACATATGTCGAATACATAGGTCTATTTTTATATAAGTGTTCATATGTTACCTTAGACATTATATTGACACTTGAGCCGATGTCGCAGAACGTCTTGTGGAATGTACTTCCTTCGATCTTGCAATCGATGGTGGGTATGCCTGGGTCATCTCTCTTGGCGAGGAATGGTGATACAAGAAGGTGGTCGTATTCTGTTCGGACAGAGTTGACCATCCATACTGTGTCTTGATGTGGTTGTGTAGCCTTGTTCTTCCTCCTTCTGTTCCTATTCTTCTTCCTTGATGATATGATGTTTGTGTCTTCATAGGGCATCTTAGGGTGGACTTTAGTAGTGAGTGTACAGCTCTTGAAGCTGAATCTTTCTTTGTTGCCTGTGATTGTGAAACAGATCTTGGCGCTGTCCGTGTAGATAATGACTTTGGTTGAGCTTAGGAACGGGCGTCCAAGAATGATGGGTGCTCTTTTGTCTCCACCTGTTTCAACGATTATAAAGTCTGCACACACATACGAGTGTCCCACTTGTACACAGATATCTTCTAAAATTTCCAATGGGTAGCACAGTGTCTGATCTGCAAGCTGTAAACACATAGTTGTATATAATAGAGGTGCACCATGTATTTGTTCGTATATTACCCTTGGCATAATGTTGACGCTTGCTCCAAGGTCACAGACTGCTTCTTCAAAACTGTGAGATCCAATATGAATTGGAATCACAGGTCTTCCTGGATCCCCTTTCTTTGGGGCAATGGAGTCATCCATCCATTCCCTTGAAGGTCTAGGTATGAGGTGTCCTGCATCAAAGATGTCTACAAGATTTGCAGTTTCTAGCTCTTTTGGACTTCCTGGAATCTTACCTTTTTCAGCCATAGGGACTGAAGCTGCTAACTGAGATAACTGAGATTCTATCATTTTATTAAAGCCATGTTGATTCTTTATAGCAGAAGTAAAGCTATCGATTCTAGTATTAATATTTTCAAGCAGTTTATCATTGGAAGCTATCTTCTTAGACATATTATCAATAATTTTATTTTGATTAGATATCATCTCTCTCAAAGGTGGTTGATTAAAAGTGTTACCCTGGTAGTTACCTGAGTAGTTACCTGAGTAATTAGGCCTTGATTGCTGGTTCCATCCTTGAGCTTGTTGAGGACGATAGTTGGTGTTGTTGTTGATGTACTTTGCATCCTCTTGAATCTCAGGGCAGTTGCTCCCTGAATGACCAGTGCCTCCACACTCTTCACATGTCATGCGAGATTCGTAGATTTTCTTGACGTCTTCTTTCTTGGGAGTGTGTTCATCGAACTTCTTCATGAGTAGGTCAATTTTAGCAGACAACATGTCTACTTCCTTTAGTTGATGTATTCCTCCTCTCTTGCGTGGCTGAGAGCGTTCCTCATTCCATCCTTGGTTCGAGGCCATCTTCTCTATGAGTGTAGTTGCATTGTTGATTGTGAGTGATAAGAATGATCCTCCAGCAGCGGCATCTACATTCTCACGGGTACTCAAAGTGAGCCCGTGGTAGAAGGTCTGCATGAGTAGCCAATTCTCCATCCCGTGGTGAGGGCATTCTGATATGTAGTCTTGAAAGCGTTCCCAAGCTTCTGGGATTGATTCTTCATGTTGTTGCTGGAAAGTTGAAATCTTGGCACGGAGGGCATTCGTCTTGCCCACTGGAAAGAACTTTGCTAGAAAGGCAGTTGAACAAATTGCCCACGAGGTGTTTTTGTCTTTATTGGCGTAGAACCATTGTTTTGCTTTTCCCAAAAGTGAGAATGGGAACAAGTGAAGTAGAATGGCGTCCCTTTCAACTCCTTTGATGGTGAAAGTCCTGCAAATCTCCAGAAAGTGTTGGAGATGAGCGCTTGCGTCTTCATGTGCCTTTCCGCAAAACTGATTAGCTTGCACCATGTTGATCAAAGCTGGCTTGAGTTCAAATCCGTTGTCTCCCACATTGACTATTGGTCTAGTCCTGATGTTGGCAGTGGTTGGTGCAGAGAACTCGTGGAGTGTCTTGTCGGCCATGGCGTCCAACACTGGTGTTAAGCTTCTTCTTTGAGAACACAAGGTTGATATGTGCCCTTGTGGTTCCCTTCCTGAGTGATGAGTGATCGATCAACGGGCAACATGTCTCTTGGCTGTGTTGATGTGCAGGTGCGGAGCTCGGGCAGTGGTCGAAGGTGAGGTGAAGGTCAAGTAGCGACGTGCCGTGCCGACAGACCAGGAGCGGTGAAGGGTGGACGTGGAGCTTGGACCGATGGACCAGGAGACCTGAGGACCAGCTGTGGTAGCTGGCACATGGCGTTGACAAGCAAGAGTACATGGGGATGTGCGGTGCATCGGCCGAGTCGGGAGGTTGCCCGGCGTGGAGGCTGGACATGCTCCGGCATCGGTGCTGGAACTCGGGGTGTGCGAACCACATCCCGTCTACGGCACGGGTTCGGTAGCTGAGCCTCGAAAAGCTACCCTCGACGGTTTCCGAGTTTGGGCCTCAAAACTCGGGGTGGCCGGTTTCCGAGTTTGGGCCTCAAAACTCGGCGAGGACGGTTTCCAGGTTTGGGCCTCAAAACCTGGGCGCGCGGGTTTTTGAGTTTGGGCCACAAAACTCAGCCTAAGGACAGGTTTCCCGGTTTCGGCCTCAAAACCGGGGCAAGGCCCAGGTTTCCCAGTTTCGGCCTCAAAACCGGGGGGAGGTCCGCAAAAAGGACGGTCGACGCGTGGCGGCGTGGAGAGGCTAGCGCGGAGGCGAGGCTATCCACGAGGTAGGCGCGGCGGTCGATTGGGCGGCACGTGGCGGCATCCTGAGGCTTGCGTCGAGGCGAAGCTACGGATGAGGAAGGCGCGTGGCCGTCAGATCAACTATAAGCAGAGTCGGATCGGGATACCCCTAGGGTTGGCCGTTTCGCTCAAGTATCTAGGGGTAGTAAGGGGATTATTGTTTTAGGCTATAAATAAGAGAGGCACCCCTCCTCTCCCTCTATCCTTGCAGTCATTTGTTCCTGAGCTCTCTCTCTCTAGCCCTCGCTCAGGTTCTAATCATACCTCGCTGCAAACGATCCGTAGAGACCAAAATCATACCTCTGTGTATTTGGATCTTTTGAGGAAACGAGACCGTATTCTCGTTGTCTCCTCGTGTGGAGGAATTTAGGCTGAAATCGAATCGTGTTCTGTGTTCTTCACGTTTTGGTTTTTCATCTCCCGGAGATTTGCTTCGTTCTTCCTCTCTGCGAGATGATTTTTGATTCCACTTGAATCAATTTGTTCTTGGTCGTGAGCCCCTTCTTTCTACCGAAGGGATTCTTCTCTAACCTCACGAATCCATAGATCGGGTTGATTTCGTGTTCGTTCTTCCTCTTTTCCCCTTTCTGGTGTTTCTCGGATTACTCTCGATTGACTTGGATTAGTGCGATGATTTCTTAGGATTAGCACCCCAATACGTTGAGGAACACCAGGGAGAAGTTTGATCGAAGCCTCTTTTGATTTGGTGAAGTTTCGATTGATTTACCTTTTGACCCGGGCAGTTTTTCTGCTCTCTGTTCATCCGCGGACAGTCCGCGCCGCCAGCGGCGGACAGTCCGGGGATCGGGGTTGGCCAGGTCAGTCAGGCGCAGTCCGCTGACTGTTCACTGTCAAGTGAATGGCGGACAGTCCGCGGTACAAACCCACGGACAGTCCGGGACCTGTCCAGCAGACTTGCAGAACAGTTCGGTTTCTGTGTTTTTGCCGGTGGACAGTCCGGCGCCTAGTCGCGGACAGTCCGGGTCTTAACGGCAGACAGTCCGGGACTCTGACCGCGGACAGTCCGCGAATCTGCTGTTTGTTCAGTTTTGTTCCGTGGCTTTGGCAGTTGGTTTTGGGGTTTCTCCGGAGGTTCCGCTGTACCACTAGGACATCTCCTAGGGTATCCACCTACTCGTAGGTCGTGAACACTCTGGTCGTTTCGAGTCTTCGCTTTTGGGGTGACTTTCTGGGACAAGGGCTATACAATTCACGAGTTGAAATTGAAGCTCCCATTCACCCCGCCCCCCTTTCTGGTCGCTAATCCGGTCCTTCAATTGGTATCGGAGCTGGTTAAGGATCTCTCCTACCTTAATCGGTTTCGGATCCTAAGGGTGACATGGAACGAGGGAATAGCAAGGCTCCTTGGTTCGATGGAACGAACTACTCCTATTGGAAGATTCGGATGCGTGCTTATCTCAACAGCATCGGATCTTCTGTCTGGGAGATATGTGAGAACGCTGAGTACGTAGTCCTTGCGGCTCATGTTGGTCAGATCCAGATTGACCAACACGAGGCCAACTCCAAGGCTCGTAATGCTCTTCTGGCCAGCCTCTCCCTTCCTGAGTTCGAACGTATCTCAGAGCTTGAGACGGCACGAGAGATCTGGGTGAAGCTTCAAAGCTATCATGAGGGGACAGCCCATGTCAAGACCAGACTCTTCGAGACCTACAAGCGAGAGTACGAGAATTTTGTTCAGTTGGAGGGAGAGACGATTGACGCGTTGTTCGCTCATTTCCAGACGATAGTAAACAAGATGCGTGCCAATCGGGCTAACCTACCCTATGACGATCATGAGAGGGCTCTCAAATTGCTATACGCCCTGGATCGGAGGGTATGGGAGGTGAAGGTGTCGACCATCATTGAGTCTCCTGCTTACGACACCCTCACCGTGGACGAGCTATTCAGCAAGCTCAAGTCCACTGAGATCGATCACCTGACTCAAGCCAAGCTGAAGAACCCATCTTCACACACCATGGCTTTGGTCTCAGGCACAGGTGGATCGACTTCCTCTGCTGATGCTTCACCTCCTCTTGTTGCCTTGTCTTCTTTGCATACAGTCACGGAGGAGCAGTTGGAGGCACTCGGAGACGATGAGCTCGCCCTCGCCATCACCCGGTTCTCGCGGTTTCACAACAACCGCCTGAATCGCCGGCGTGGTGGTGCACGCGAGGGCTGCTACAAGTGTGGTGATCTAGACCATTTCATGGCGAACTGCCCCAAGAACGTCAAGAACTTCCCCGGCAAGAACCGCAACTTCAGGCGCAAGGGCAAGCCGGAGAACAAGGCCGGGAAGAACAACAAGAACGGCCTCTACCGCCAGGAGGACATGGAGAAGGCTTTCGACGCCGGCAAGCGTGCTTTCCTCGCCACCATCGGCGATGGCGAGAAAACCTCCGACGGCGGCTCCAGCGACGACGAGTCCGAGCACAAGATGGAGGATCGCTTCAACAGACTCTGCTTCTTCGGCAACTCCTCCAAGGGCTTTTGCACCATGGCCTTGGATGAAGAGGACCACAAGCACCAGGCAGAGGATGCCGATGACGCTCACGACGACGACGACGACAACGCTTCTGAGGTACCAAATTCCTCTGAAGTCGATCGTCTCACTGAAGAGCGGGATAGGTTTGTGGATCTAGTCGGTGTCTTGGAGAAAAGGCTTACGGAAGTCTTCCAAGAGCGCGTTGAGTTTAAGGCTAAGCTGAAAGAGGCGCGTAAGGAACTTGAGATTGCTAGGTCCGAGGTGAAGGTGGTTGATGTGGAGGAGTGTGAGGAGTGCACGATGCATATGACAAGCTTTGCCACCATGCAAACCAAGTATGCCTCCTTGATTGAGGTGTATGATGAGCTGAAGAGTAGGCTAGACTTGGTGGGTGATTGCAAAGAGTGTCCCTCCCTGAAGGTAGAGCTGGAGGAAGTGAAGGGTAGGTCTTCTTTGCTGGGTGCGTGCAAGCTTTGTCCTAGCTTGCGAACTGAGTTGGCAGGAGTTAATGCCAAGCTTGCTGAAGCCTTGAAGGCCAGCTCAGTTAGCACTTTGTCCGCTCCATGTGAGCGATGCGTGGGGATGGAGCTAGAGATTGCCAACTGTCGGCATGACAGGTTGCAAACCGAGGAGGAAAACACATACCTTCGTTCCATCCTGAGTTGGGTGTCATGCAGTGAGCCGCAGTTGGGCATGATGATCAGTCAGTTCAAGAGGGGAACTGATTGCTCGGGAGTAGGCTTTACCTTAGGTGGGAAGGGCGCTAGTACCTTTGGTAAGATCGGTGAGTTTAGCGGAGTGAACCCGAGTGAGAAACCATCCGCTATCCCTAAGCTTACCAAGATCACCCCACCTGAGCCTTCCAAGCTTATCACCAAGGATGGCATCCTTGATGAACCTCCCAAGGCTCCACCTCGCAAGCAAGTGTGGATTCCAAAACCTAACCATCTTAGGAACACACTTGACACCCTTCCTGACGTCTCTAGTGATCCCCTTCCGAAGGGCAAGCAGCTAGCCAGAGTGAACAACCCTCGCAACAATAGAAACCAACAACCCAAGAGAGTGGTGAGGTTTGAGTGCGAGTACTGTCACCGTGAGGGTCACCTAGCTGAGTTTTGCTTTCGGAGGAAGAGAGACGCTAGGAAGGAGTTGGAGCTGAACAACCAGGCCAGGCACCACCCTTTCCATGGTGTGCAAGGTCGGGGAGTTCAGAGGCAGGGCGCTAGACCTGGAGGAGCACCCCCTCAGGTTGCTAGGCCCCAGGCAGCTAGACCACAGGGTGGTGGTCGTGCCCGTCGCGGTTCCGGTCGTCCTCTATACGATCGTGAGCCGAGTGTAAGAGGTTTTGCTGCTCAGTCCCATAGCAGACCACCTTTTCAGTATGGTGGTGATCGCTTTGCTCAGATGGGACAGGTAGGTCAGTTTGGAGGTTTTCCGTTCCATAGCGAACCACCCTTTCAGGTTGGTGGTGATCGCTATCCACCCATGGGACGAGGACAGTTTGGTGTTGCTGCTAACACTTTTTCTGGGCCTATGACACAGCACTGGTATCCTTCTCAGTATACTAACCCCAGTGTTGTGCCATATGCTCACTTCCTGCCTTTCTATTGATGCAGGAACTTCGGTTGGAGAACATGTGGCTCATGGATTCCGGGTGTTCGCGCCACAAGACCGGAAAGAAGGAATGGTTCTCCAGCCTTAGCCCCGTGATGCACAAGGAGTATATCACTTTCGGGGATAATAGTAGAGGTAAGGTTGTTTCTCAGGGAGCCATTCGGCTCAATGAGAACTTTGTCCTGAAGAATGTTGCCTTGGTTTCTAATTTGTATTTCAACTTGCTTTCTGTTTCGCAACTTCTTGAGGATGATTGTGAAGTGCGCTTTAAGAAGGGTTTGAGTCGCGTTTTAGACCCTCGGGGAGATCTTGTTTGTCGGATCGTCCCTTTTGGCCGTGTTTTCAGAGCCGACTTTTCTCAGTCTTTCGGCTCTGCTAGGTGTTTGATGGCTGGTCCTTCTTCTGATTTGTGGAAGTGGCATAGGAGGCTCGTTCACTTGAGTTTTGACTTGCTTGCAAGGCTTAGCTCACTTGGCCTAATCCAAGGATTGCCCAAGCTTAAGTTTCAGAAGGACCTTGTTTGCCATCCGTGTCATCACGGGAAGATGGTTGCTGCTTCTCACCCACCTGTTACTCAGGTGATGACAAAGCGACCCAGCGAGCTTTTCCACATGGACACAGTCGGTCCAGCTCGGGTTTGCTCAGCGGGTGGGAAGTGGTACGTTCTAGTGATCGTTGACGATTTTTCGAGGTATTCTTGGGTATTTTTCATGGAGGGTAAGGATGAAGCATTTTCTTTTGCTCGTGACTTAATCTTGAAGTTGAAAACTGAGTTTCCCCCTGATACCATTAGAGCTATTCGTAGCGATAATGGTACTGAGTTTGATAACTCTCAGTTTGCCTCTTTCTGTTCTTCTAATGGAATCGAGCATCAGTTTTCTTCTCCTTATGTCCCTCAGCAGAACGGTGTTGTTGAGCGCAAGAACCGGACCCTTGTTGAGATGGCCAGGACGATGCTCGATGAGCATAGGACTCCTAGGCGTTTTTGGGCCGAGGCGATCAACACCGCTTGCCATGTTTCAAATCGCATCTTTCTTCGTGCCTTGATGAAAAAGACTTCTTATGAGTTGCATTTTGGACGGGTACCCAAGGTGTCTCATTTTCGGGTGTTTGGGTGTAAGTGCTTTATCCTAAAGCAAGGCAATTTGGATAAATTTGAATCTCGCTCTGCAGATGGGGTGTTTCTTGGTTATGCCTCTTATTCACGTGCTTATCGAGTTCTTAACCTTGAAACTAACCGGATAGTGGAGACCTGCGAGGTCACATTCGACGAAACTATGCCTTGTGTTTCTTCTGCTTTTGAGGTTGCAGGAGAACAGGAGATGGGAGAGACCATCTTTGTGGAGGAGGAGCAGGAGAATGCCGATTGGGGTGATCCCGAGCCAACTCCACTGGCTGCCCCCGTCGACCCTGCGACGTCTACTTCAGCTCGAGGACCAGATCCCACTACGTCTTCTTCTTGGGGTCCTCTAGAGCCACCTCTCCAGCGAGCACCCGCTGCACCTGAGGGAGCGACAGCATCTGGCGAGGGGGAGGCAACTTCGGCGAGGCAAGCGCCCCGAAGCGTTCAGCAAGTTCACCCCCCGCGACAGATGATCGGCGGCATCGACCAGCGAGTCACGCGGTCGCGAGCGTATGAAATCTCCCACTTTGCTCATTCTGCTTTCGTTGCTTCTTTTGAGCCCAAAGATGTTGGACACGCACTTTCTGATTCTAACTGGGTCAATGCCATGCATGAGGAGCTAGAAAACTTTGAGCGAAACAAAGTCTAGACCTTAGTTCCACCTCCACCACAATGCCACCCTATAGGTACCAAATGGGTTTTCAAAAACAAAGAGGGTGAGGATGGAATGGTAGTGAGGAACAAGGCTAGGCTAGTAGCCCAGGGTTTTTGCCAAAAAGAGGGGATAGACTATGATGAAACCTTTGCCCCTGTAGCCCGTTTAAAAGCCATTAGAATCCTTCTAGCCTTTGCTGCTTCGAAGGGTTTTAAGCTTTACCAGATGGATGTCAAGAGTGCCTTCTTGAATGGGTATATAGAGGAAGAGGTTTATGTTAGGCAACCCCCTGGCTTTGAGGATCCCAAGTTTCCAAACCATGTTTATAAACTTTCAAAAGCGTTGTATGGTTTGAAACAAGCCCCGAGAGCGTGGTATGATCGTTTGAAAAACTTTTTACTCTCCAAGGGTTTCAAA
Organism: Coix lacryma-jobi var. lacryma-jobi; assembly: GCA_009763385.1. Classification (NCBI taxonomy): domain Eukaryota; kingdom Viridiplantae; phylum Streptophyta; class Magnoliopsida; order Poales; family Poaceae; genus Coix; species Coix lacryma-jobi. Next base: position 173,282,392 of record CM019822.1, on the reverse strand, counting down.
ATGGGACGGGTTGATAGAACTTTGTTTCTCCTCAAGCAAGGCAACGATACCCTGTTAGTCCAGATTTACGTGGATGATATCATCTTTGGTGGCTCTTCTCATGCGCTTGTTGCAAAGTTTTCAGATACTATGAGCAGGGAGTTCGAGATGAGTATGATGGGCGAGTTGACTTTCTTCCTCGGGTTGCAAATTAAGCAAACCCGAGACGGGACGTTTGTGCATCAAGGCAAATACACGAAGGACATCCTGAAGAAGTTCGACATGGGCGAGGCCAAGCCTCTTACGACGCCCATGCCGACGACTGCGGCGATGGACGCGGACCAGGACGGAGAGCCGGTTGACCAGAAGGAGTACAGAAGCATGATTGGCTCACTTCTGTACCTGACGGCGACGAGGCCGGATATACAGTTTTTTGTGTGTCTGTGCGCTCGTTTTCAGGCGTCCCCTCGGACTTCCCACAAGCAAGTGGTCAAGCGCATCATGAGGTACCTCTGATACACTCCTGAGTTCGGTCTTTGGTACTCTTCTTCTTCGACTCTTTTGCTCTGTGGTTATTCCGATGCGGATTTTGCCGGTTGTCGGCTTGAGCGCAAGTCTACTTCTGGGACTTGTCAGTTTCTTGGCTCTTCTTTGGTTTCGTGGTCTTCTCGCAAGCAGTCGAACATAGCCCAGTCTACTACAGAAGCCGAGTATGTTGCCGCTGCTTCTTGTGCTTCGCAGCTTTTGTGGATGGTGGCTACTTTGCGTGATTTTGGTCTAGATTTCAGTCGGGTTCCTTTGCTTTGCGACAGCACTTCTGCCATTAGTGTAGCAAAGAATCCTGTTCTTCACTCCAAGACCAAGCACATCGATGTTCGCTTTCATTTTCTTCGTGATCAGTATGAGAAAGGCGACATTGATCTTAGGCATGTAGACACCCATAACCAGGTTGCAGATATTTTCACTAAGCCTTTGGATCTCTCAACTTTTGCTAGGTTGAGAGGTGAGCTTGGTGTGTGTTTCCCCTTTTAGATGGGGGAAACATTTTGCTTGTTGTACTATAATCTGACTTTCTGATTCTTTTTTGTTTTTGGGTCTTGAGTCTTTCTGTTTTTTCTTTGGCTCTGATTCTGACTTCTTCATGCATACACCTTTTATTTCAAGCTTCATGTCTCTATTCCTTAGAATGAACTTATGCTCTGATTAGTGTATGCTTCGATGATATATGATGATGCTTGTAGCTTAGGCTCTCTTTGATCACTGATACAGTTTGTGAGCTAAGCTATTTTTCAGAATGATGATCATGCTTAATGAACTTAAAATTTGATATATGTTCACCATTGAGTTTGGCAACTAGCATGCGTAGGATATGTTGAAGTCACTTGAGCTATTACATATATGCTAGGTTGCTATGTCTCTAGTTCTGAGTCATTCACTTGCTTGGACTGTTCATAATCTGCTTAAAATGAACCAAGTTTTAGTGAATTGGAAAGATCAAGATGGGATTGCTTTGTCAGCACATCACGGTATCGAGACTGTTTCTCATAGCACCTTGAGTTAAACTTGAGCCGTGTAGTGTAAGACCGAAACCGATGCTTTAAGCTCCTGATTGCATATGCATAGTCTTAGCACGGTTGGAAAGTTAGGCAATGACAAGCTTTCAACCTCTCGCAATCACATGCTGAATTTAAACTTGTGTAAAAACCGCTGCAAATATCTCCGATAAAATCTAATAACACAAGTTTATGTTTCACTCTATAGCATGATGGTTGAACTTTGCTAGGGGTAGTTCACCTTACATACATGTTTAGCACTTGTTTGACTTCCTGTCTATATATGCTTAGTGCTAATTTGATGGTGAACCCCCTTTCTGAATGGCTTTAAACTGCTCACTAGGCTTATGCATTCATATCTTGTATTCGGTGATCAGTTTGAGCCTTTGCTAGCATTTATGTATGATGTTTTGTAGACGGGTCAGCACTCATTAGAGCATTCTTTCACTCTTTCGAGTATATACTTGAAGCTGCTAACATGCATTTTTAACTCATGTGCATGTGCTTAACTCCGATAGGCATGACCTAGCTCCGTTTGTCTTTCTTGAGCTCCCTTCCCTCTCTTTTGTTTGCAAATTGCCCCCAAGGGGGAGAATGTTTTCGAAGATGAGATTTCGATTTTCTGTGGTGACAATTTGCAACTTATGCTTCACTTGTTGAGGGGGAGTTCTTTGAGTAAGGGGGAGTTTTTCTGCCTGTTTTGAGTTATAAGCTTCCAGCTAGTGGTGTTGAGCCCATTTTGCCTCTTCTTGAGGACTAGCTTGTTTCTGACTTGGTTGCGTCGAGCCGTTGCCCATGTCTTTGGGAACCAAGTCTTGTGCTCTCATTTTGATCGAGTTTTGCTTCTGATGAGTTGTTGCTCTGATCTTTTGCTTGGTTGTGTTGAACCGTTGCCCATGTCTTTGGGGACCAAGTCTTGTGCTCTCATTTTGATCGAGTTTTGCTTCTGATGAGTTGTTGCTCTGATCTTTTTCTTGGTTGTGTCGAACCGTTGCCCATGTCTTTGGGGACCAAGCTTCGCTTATCTTGAATTGTTCTTTTTCAGCCTTGTCTCTGGCTTTTGGACATTTCGAGTGAGTTTTTCTCCTTCTATCTAATTCTGCTTTCTTCTATTCTGGTTACGGATACTATGAGTTGACGATGCACTCATCAAGGGGGAGATTGAGAACACAAGGTTGATATGTGCCCTTGTGGTTCCCTTCCTGAGTGATGAGTGATCGATCAACGGGCAACATGTCTCTTGGCTGTGTTGATGTGCAGGTGCGGAGCTCGGGCAGTGGTCGAAGGTGAGGTGAAGGTCAAGTAGGGACGTGCCGTGCCGACGGACCGGGAGCGGTGAAGGGCAGACGTGGAGCTTGGACCGACGGACCAGGAGACCTGAGGACCAGCTGTGGTAGCTGGCACATGGCGTTGACAAGCAAGAGTACATGGGGATGTGCGGTGCATCGACCGAGTCGGGAGGTTGCCCGGCGTGGAGGCTGGACATGCTCCGGCATCGGTGCTGGAACTCGGGGTGTGCGAACCACATCCCGTCTACGGCACGGGTTCGGTAGCTGAGCCTCGAAAAGCTACCCTCGATGGTTTCTGAGTTTGGGCCTCAAAACTCGGGGTGGCCGGTTTCCGAGTTTGGGCCTCAAAACTCGGTGAGGACGGTTTCCAGGTTTGGGCCTCAAAACCTGGGCGCGCGGGTTTCTGAGTTTGGGCCACAAAACTCAGCCTAAGGACAGGTTTCCCGGTTTCGGCCTCAAAACCGGGGGAAGGCCCAGGTTTCCCGGTTTCGGCCTCAAAACCGGGGGGAGGTCCGCAAAAAGGACAGTCGACGCGTGGCGGCGTGGAGAGGCTAGCGCGGAGGCGAGGCTATCCACGAGGTAGGCGCGGCGGTCGATTGGGCGGCACGTGGCGGCATCCTAAGGCTTGCGTCGAGGCGAAGCTACGGATGAGGAAGGCGCGTGTCCGTCAGATCAACTATCAGCAGAGTTGGATCGGGATACCCCTAGGGTTGGCCGTTTCGCTGAAGTATCTAGGGGTAGTAAGGGGATTATTGTTTTAGGCTATAAATAAGAGAGGCACCCCTCCTCTCCCTCTATCCTTGCAGTCATTTGTTCCTGAGCTCTCTCTCTCTAGCCCTCGCTCAGGTTCTAATCATACCTCGCTGCAAGCGATCCGTAGAGACCGAAATCATACCTCTGTGTATTTGGATCTTTTGAGGAAACGAGACCATATTCTCGTTGTCTCCTCGTGTGGAGGAATTTAGGCTGAAATCGAATCGTGTTCTGTGTTCTTCACGTTTTGGTTTTTCATCTCCCGAAGATTTGCTTCGTTCTTCCTCTCCGCGAGATGATTTTCGATTCCACTTGAATCAATTTGTTCTTGGTCGTGAGCCCCTTCTTTCTACCGAAGGGATTCTTCTCTAACCTCACGAATCCATAGATCGGGTTGATTTCGTGTTCGTTCTTCCTCTTTTCCCCTTTTCGGTGTTTCTCGGATTACTCTCGATTGACTTGGATTGGTGCGATGATTTCTTAGGATTAGCACCCCAATACGTTGAGGAAGACCACGGAGAAGTTTGATCGAAGCCTCTTTTGATTTGGTGAAGTTTCGATTGATTTACCTTTTGACCCGAGCAATTTTTCTGCTCTCTGTTCATCCGCGGACAGTCCGCGCTGCCAGCGGCGGACAGTCCGGGGATCGGGGTTGGCCAGGTCAGTCAGGCGCAGTCCCCTGACTGTTCACTGTCAAGTGAACGGCGGACAGTCCGCAGTACAAACCCGCGGACAGTCCGGGACCTATCCGGCAGACTTGCAGAACAGTTCGGATTCTGTGTTTTTGCCGGCGGACAGTCCGACGCCTAGTCGCGGACAGTCCGGGACTCTGACCGCGGACAGTCCGCGAATCTGTTGTTTGTTCAGTTTTGTTCCGTGGCTTTGGCAGTTGGTTTTGGGGTTTCTCCGGAGGTTTCGCTGTACCACTAGGACATCTCCTAGGGTATCCACCTACTCGTAGGTCGTGAACACTCTGGTCGTTTTGAGTCTTCGCTTTTGGGGTGACTTTCTGGGACAAGGGCTATACAATTCACGAGTTGAAATTGAAGCTCCCATTCACCCCCCCTCTGGTCGCTAATCCGGTCCTTCATTCTTATCTGGCTAACTTCTGGTAGTGGTGCTGAGGGTCTCTTAAGTTTGTGTCTAGTTTTCCTTAGTAAAGCTTCGGGATCCTCACTGTAGTTTTTCGGAAGTTGGAAACCAGTCATACATCACCCTGCATAAGATATAAGAGATAAACAAAGCCAGGGTAAGGCTGTAAAAGTAAATAATTAGTGCATTATCACAAGTGTGTAAGTAAAATGATATGTTCTAGCTACCGTTTTAAATGCTGCTAATGCAATATCCTTATTATTGTTCATAAAGATTTTAATGATAAACCCTAGGTACCATCCCTAATTGAATTGATGTGTTCCCCGGCAATGGCGCCAGAAATGCTTGTTGACACTCCTTAATGGAATCACTCTAAGAATGAGCCTCGTAAAATAATAATCTACCGAAGGCACTAAAGAGTGTACGAGACACTACTAACTTCACTTAACATCAAGTTGTCATCCCCAACATGAAGCTAGGAATGTAATTATATCAGAGCACTGAATCAAAGATAAATATTTACCCGCAAGCGCACAGATAAACATACCCGTTGTAGAAGCATTTCACCCAAGCTAGTCTCAGGTATCGTTATTTATATTTAGCCTAGAGACTAATCAATTCAAGATATGATGGTATTATAAGGACTTAACAACATTTAATATGGCACACACTATAATAAGACTGATAATACACTAATTACTTTTAACAGGAATCGGGTTACAGAGTAAATGATATGATAAATAATTGATAAAGGATAGCAGAGATCAGATCAATCAAGGATAAACTTAGAACAGTACTGCCTAGCAAGTGATGATTAGAACAGGTATTAATAGGGAACATTCCTAAGTTATTCTAATTACAAGTCATAGCATACATTGATTAGTGCAATTATATTTGGCAATCATTGGCTAGGTCACATCATATTTATAATCAAGAGGCAACTCCATAGTTAAGGTATCAAACCAAGTAACCCTTAAACCATGAGTTAACTGAGCCATACTGAACACTATATTCGGGAGGTGGAATACAGAGGACTCAACAGGTCTGTCACACCCGCGATCTACCACTCTATCCGGAACATAGAACGCATTCGCAGATAAATAATGTATAAGCACCACGCCTACACAGCATTTATCACCCACCCGTTGTACTTTAAGATGAGCGTTATACGAACATGAGTATAAGCATAAAGGTGAACTATCTATGCCAAATATATAATCAAAGCAGACTATAAGCATTATAACTAAGAATATAATCATTGATGTCTTAATCATATCAATTGTATTGCTATCTAGAACACTATGATGAACAATAAGGTGAATTAGATCATCGAGAAGAACTAAAGTACGAACTAGAACATGAACTAGCACAAGATTATGAATAGAAGATGAACTAGACAATGAACATGAACTAGACGATGAACTAGAACATAAACAATGAAGAACAATGATGAACTAGAAGAGCAATTATGAAATAGACCCATAATGTTCATACAAGAGAGAAGATCTTGGGTTTACCGAGCCTTCTCGTGACTAGATCAGGAATCCAAGCGAAGCTTGCCTCCTCTAATGCTATTCTATCTACTAATCTAGGTGGATGTAGTCCTAAAGCCTCTGATTGATCTCCTTCTGATTGATCTAACCCTGATGAATGTATTGCCTGATGCCCTGATTGCTCTGGAGAGGGGGGTCAGGGGCTGTTTATATAGCCCTGGGCAATGAACCGTGGCCCTTGGATCAAACCGACTTAAGGTACGGTCGAGATGCATCCTATAGGTCGGTGGAGATAGCTTGTAGAAGACGGAGACCAGCGGGCCTAGGGGGACTGACCGGTGGGTCCAGGGGACCGGTCGGTCCCACCTGGAGGTGGACCGCGGTGCCCTTTCTCGTGGTGTCTCTATGTGTTCTCTGGAGTCTTCTAGAAGTATCCCGACGTGGCGGTTGCGTTATCTCCCGACGGTTTCCTTCTATGGGAAGCTATCGGTGCCGATTTCCTGGTTTAGTCCCTGCAGAATCATAAGTCACCAAAACTCGTGGAATATTGTCAGTTGAAACCCTAAACCTTTGTTGGTGATCAAATTCTTTCCCTTTTCATATTTATTTATCTCTTAATTATGATAGATAACCAGTGTCAACAAGAGGCAACCCCTCCCTCCAGACTATCACAGCCATTGCTCTTTTCATTCTAGGGTTTCCTGCTCCCCATTCCCTATTGTAGCTATTGAGATTCGTAGAGACAGCTAATCATACCTCTGTGTTCTTGAGATTTTGAGGAAGTGAGACCGTAATCTCACTATTGTCTCGTGTGTTCGAGACACGGTTGAATTTGTGGTTGTGATTCGCGTTTTGAATTTGTTCTTCGCGTTCATCTTTTCTCCACAATTTGCCCATCGCTTGATCTCCCTCCTTGCTGCGTCTTTTTCGAATCCACTTGAATCAACTTGTTCTTTGACGTGAGAAGAACATTTGCACCGAAGGAATTCATCTCAATCCTCACGAACAAGTAGATCGGGTCGATTTAAGTTTCGTGGCAACTTTTTCGTTCTTGCACCTTCCCTTTCGATTTCCCAGAGTTTGAGTCGATTTGAGCAGATGATTTCTTAGGGATAGTTTCCCAACTACCTAGTGATCATCTTCTCCAAGTTTGGGATCAAGTGATTCTCCAAGTTCGCGGACAGTCCGTCGTTGGTGCCGCGGATAGTCCGCGCATCGGGATTCAGCCGGGTCAGTGGTTGTTCGTCCCGTGCTGTGTTGGCTCAGTTTGACCGATGGACAGTCCGCAGTTGTTGGTCGCGGACAGTCCGAGACTTGACCAGGGAGGTTCAGCAGCTTTGTGTTTTGGGAATTTTGCCGGCGGACAGTCCAGCAGGAATCCACGGACAGTCCGGGACCATACCCGCGGACAGTCCGGGATCCTGCTGTGTGTTGATTTTCAGTGTGTTTGCTCTCCCGGCTTTTCCGCTTCGTTTCTGGACTTCTCGTTTGGTCCTAGAGTTCACCTAGGAACCTCTCTAGATATCTTTGGTACTTGTTTGCATTGGTATTTGGAGGAATCTAGACGTAGCCTTCTATCTACATTTCACAGTAGGTTTTTGGGCTAGGATTATTTTTGGAGTTTGCAAGTTTTGGGTCGCTCCTTTGTGTGGTGCCTCGCTGTGATCCTAGGGATCATCCACTCTCTTTCTGGGGGTCGTAGGCATCATGTTTTGTGTCCCAAGCATTTGGGGTTGAATCATGGGATAGAGGCTAGAGTTTCGAAAGAAATTTTAGGCTCCCAATCACCCCCCCTCTGGTCGCCTTTGGTAGCTTTCTCGGTCCTTCACCAATTGATGGAGTCGACATGGAGTCAGCATCGACTGATTTTGGGAGATCAACAGTTATCACTTGGATTGATAGTATGATGTGTTGGTTATTGTTCGAAGCTTTGATCAAGATCAACGGTCTAGGATTGATGCCCATGATACTCACGCCCAAGGAAAAGCAACATACATGTTGGACTCTGTCAACAAAGGAAAGGATAGAGTCCAAGTTATCTGTAGTAGAAGTAGTTTTGTTTCCTTTTCGATTTTGGCAGCTAGAATTCGTATTACAATAGGACTCAAGTCGAGGGTATAAATATTAACCCCCACTATTTTATCAAGACATTCAACGAATCAAATACAACCGGCTTCATGCCAAACCCTAGGAGTAGGAGTAACATAGATTTGACGAGTTCTTCATCGAGTTAGGCTGCAACAGCTTCGTCTCATCTCTAGCTTGTTGTAAGTTCCGTCATGACTTATGTTTAGCTTTGTAAGGCTGCAACTACCTCGTCTGATCTCTTATAGTGCTTAAGCATGAGTTAGTTATCGTTGATCGTGCGTTGAGTAATCTTTTGCTCCACGTATTATCAATAGTTATCGAATTTGCCCAAAATGTTAGAGCTTGCTCTGCCATCCTGGAAAGGTTTAGTTATCGATTTTTATTATAATTAATGTTGATTAATTATGACATTATCTTCTAGCTAAGTTTTAAGTAGATCGGTCTTAAATCCTTTTGCTTATTTGTTTTCTTTAAGCTCTTTTATGTCTATGCTTGTACATGACAATTAAGCCTGATAGATCAACTATTTTACTTCAAACTTACACCTTACATGACATGCATTTAGAGGTACGACTTGTCTTTCAATCTCTTCTGGAAATCCTATTATGGCTGTAACAGTTTCATCTGATCCCCACTGTTAGGATTATCTGGATTCAGATGTCGTCGGTTGACAAACTCTGACTACGAAGATAGACGTGCACTCAGTTCATTCTGATTGCTCATGCTCTGATAAATGCAGCGCATTGTTGGTAGTTCTTAACTTCACTAAAGATAGAGCTAGGCAACTATCCCCGGTAACGGCCCAGAAATGCTTGTTGACACTTGCTAACGTTGTTACTAGGAGTAGACTATGGAATCTATCCCTGGCAACGGTGCCAGAAATGCTTGTAGCAAGTCCAGTCACTATACCTAAAGGAGTGAAGCTAAAGCAGCTATCTACTAATGCCAAATGGGGTTGTCAATCCCGACACTAGTAGGAGCTAGCTAGAGAGATTGCAATCTACCTAGAGGAGATTATGCAAGTGCACAGAACTATCATAGTAGCACTACGCCTGGGAGTACCAGGTGTCGATTTATTTGATCCCAAAGGAAGGCTATGGTGGTGTATGAGTCGAGTCAAGGAGGGGATGAGAGTCGAAGAATAAGAAAGGGAAAAGGAGAGAAGAGAAGAGAGGAGATGAAAGGCTAGAAAGACTTTATGAGTGGATAGGTAAGGATGAAATGAATGGTTAAGGTAAGGTGGATGGATAGGTAGATAAGTGGAATAAGATAACTAAGGATAACTAATATAACTAACTCCTAGATAACTACAAAGCAAGATAGGCAAATGCCAAATAAGCAAGCAAGTTAAGTATAGTTTTATTCCTATCTTGTCAAGTACTGAGGCGTACTAGCCTTTACCACTGACTTAGGTTGAACGCTAGCACAACGAGCCTTACTGTTAAACTAGACCAACTACGTGGTGGAATTCAAGGTGCACGGGGCTGTCACCACCTGCTTGCTACCATAGCTATCCGGGGGTCTAGCCGTATCTGAAGGTAAGTCTATAACTAAGCACCACGCTTAATATATTCTAACTATCTCTATCCTGGCCTAGAATAGAGACACCCTTGCGGACGTCAAAGCAAATACTTGACTTAATAAGATAAACACTAAACTAACTAAGCAACCTATTGGCAAAGATCAAACACTAAGCACACTAGAGATTAACTACTATGGCTAAGTGAATTGAACTGTAGGATAGCTAGGTACTCAAGCAATCAATCAAGTATACTACTCAATACTGGTAAGTAGAATAAAGTAATACTTGAAATGATGAACTAGAATATAGTAAAGTGCTTGAGTTACAAGAGCAAAACCTGAACCGGAGATGAAGGAAGACTCTTCCCAACTCCAGGACCGATTACTCGCACGCCTCTACTCTTGAGCTAAGCCTGGAGCAGCGCTTCCGCGAGGGCAATGAGGCAAGGATGTCTTGCTCTACTAGCTACCTACTTGCCTAAGCTTGGCTAAATCCTAAGCTATTAGCCTTGCTTTCTTCTTTCCTTGCTTTCCTTGCTTGCTTGATTCAAATGAAGTGATGCCTCCAGGGGGGTATTTATAGCCCAAGTGAGTGAGGGGGGTACTTATAGGGGGCAGCCAACCGACCTAGGGCAAACCCTAGTGGCGGGCGCCAGCCCTAGGTGGCGGCCGCCACCCTCCTGGCCCTTGGATGCACCGTCATTGATCCTACGGTCTCCAGAGACTCCTCCAAGGCGGTTGCATGTCCAGATAACCGTCATTTGGTCATGATCCATGCCACTCCCCTCCTGAGCCCTCCGATGCCACTGACCTAGTGACCAAGGGCTAAGATTTGGCCCTGGGGTGGTCACACGGATCAGTGACGTGGCATGGAGGAAGTTTGGGCCTCTCCCGGGTGGCGGGCACCACCTAGGGGTGGCGGGCGCCACCTAGGGGTGGCGGGCGCCACCCCACTAGGGCCCAAATGGACCTTGGTGAGTGGGCTCGGCCCATGGTGGGTTCATTCTCCAAATTTGGTCCAAATCCTGCATTCAAATAAAAATCTATGGACATGTGGAATTTGGTTAGTTTGAAACCTATTTGACTACTTTTCATGCCTTTTTGTTGAATTTTTGGGTAAAATGTTGATGATAAAACAAGTGTTTAAGGACCATCAACACGCGTGTTTCTGACACCTTTAGGCTTATTCATGCATGTTGCACATAACATATATTTGAGACGTAAATAGACATGTTAATCTCTTATGAGTGCTTTATTATGGCTACAACGGTGAAAGGTCCTAAATGGCTAGAGAGGGGGTGAATAGCCTATAAAAAATTCTACAACAACACTTAAACAAACTAGTTAGACAACTAAATGGCGAAGCGAAGTTTGCGCTAGCTCTACACAGATGCAAGCCACCTAGTCACGATTCTAGATAACCACAAACTCTAAGTCACACAATATCAAAGGAACTATTCAACAACTAAATAAGCAATAATGTATATCACTACACAAGATAAGAGAATGTAACTAACAACAAGGTGTAACATTAACTTGCAAGAAAGTAACAAGTGTAAGTACAAGAGATAGAAGTGTGTATACCGATCCGGCAAGAGATTAATAAATGAATATCAAAGAATACCACGGAGACAAGTTGACACAATAATTTTTCCTCCGAGGTTCACTTGCTTGCCGGCAAGCTACGTCCCCGTTGTAGCGATACACCCACTTGGAGGTTCACGCGCTAATAGGCATCACACGCCTAACCCTCAATAGGGTGCCGCACAACCAACACAAGATGGGGATCCACAAGCTACGAGCAATCCACTAGAGTTACCTTTGGCGCTCCGCCGGGGAAGGTACAAGAAACCCCTTACAAATCACCGGGAGATGGCCACGAACAATCACCACTCGTGCCTAATCTCCTCCGCTGCTCCAAACCGTCTAGGTGGCGGCAACCACCAAGAGTAATAAGAATATCCGCAGCAATCACAATCGCCAAGTGCCACTAGATGCAAACTCACAAGCAAATGCACTTGGATCTCTCGATCTCACTTGGATTTGCACTAACAAGCAAAGAGATCGGAGGGAGGGATTAGATCTTGCTCAAGAGGATGTTCAAGAAGTCAGAGAGTCAAGAAGCCTCTCCCCAAAGGCGGCCACGGTCAATTTATAGGGAAGGGAGGGCGACGGCCCGAACCCTACCTTTTTGCGCTTGGTCGGTAGTACCGACCCCTCCTGGGCGGTAGTACCGACAGAGTCAAACTAGCCGTTTAACACACGTCCCGCTGATTTAGGCGAGGCACCGACTCTGGTCGGTACCTCCGAGGTCGGTAGTACCGAGGTAATGGCGGTACTTCCGCCAGGCCAAAAATCGCCGCGAACAGAGAGCTCTGCGAAAAAACCAGCCACTACCGACCTTGCGTCGGTACCACCGTGGGCGGTAGTACCGAGGTAATGGCGGTACTACCGGCAAGCCATTTTCAAAACAACAGAGAGCCTCGCGAAAAACCAGCCACTACCGACCTTGCGTCGGTACCACCGTGGGCGGTAGTACCGAGGTAATGGCGGTACTACCGGCAAGCCATTTTCAAAACAACAGAGAGCCTCGCGAAACTCCTCAGGGCCACGGTACCACCGACCATCCGGTCGGTACCACCGCCGGCGGTAGTACCGAGGTAATAGCGGTACCACCGCCAGGCCAAAAACGCCCCAACACAGAGAAGGCTGCACGCAGCACCTATGGGCGGTACCACCGACCACCCTGGTCGGTACCACCGACCATACACAGAAAACTCCATTTTCTTCTCTGTGTTGATCCAAACCAACTCCAACAACTTCTTCTTTGCAAAAGTGCTAACACCAACAAGTGTACAACATCATGTGCATGTGTGTTAGCATTTTCACAAACATATTCAAAGGATTCGAGTTAGCACACTAGGTCCTAATGCATATGCATGTATGAATTCACCTAGTGGCACTTGATAACCGTGATCACTGAGATATTCCCCTCTTAATAGTACGGCTATCTATCCTAAATGCACTCACACCCTCTATGGTGTCTTGAGTGCCAAAACAGAAATCCTATTTATACCTTTGCCTTGATCTCCATAGGGTTTTGTTTTTCTCTTCTTCTTCTTCCAAATGTGGAGCACTTGATCTATCTTTTGGTCATCACCACCAATACCATGATCATCATTTGGCTCCCGTACTTGGAATGTACCAACCTAGCTCATAAACACTTCATGACAAGGTTAGTACTCTAGGTGACATCAATTATCCAAAACCAAACAAGGACTTTCAATCTCCCCCTTTTTGGTAATTGATGACAACCTTTCACAAAGATATATGTTTGAAAATTTGAGTCACCACTTTGTTAGTATTAGCTCCCCCTACATATGTGCTATAGTGTTTGGTTCAAGTTCGGCACATATGCATAGATATAAAATGTGGGAGAGTAATACTATCAAATGATGCTAAGGTGTAAAGAATGGACCTTTGAAGCGTGATACCAATCGGAGTTGCCAATGTACACCATCCTTAGCATCTTGATTAGCTAGACTTACAAAAACACTAGATACCTTATGAGATCAACATTATATAAAAGGTTCTAGTACCGCTTTGCAAAAACGGATTACATCTAGCTACCACTTATGCATGCTAGTTCACAAATCATCATTCAAAATTTATTTCTAGCATACATCACACAAGCATGTATATTGAATTTAAATTGTTTACAATGCAATCACTCATATGAATATGCACATTCAAATGCAACAATCAGTTCATGAGCTTGCTCCCCCGACTTATGTGCTCAAATTTTAATTGATCCTCCCTTTGTTATATACAGCTCTCTTAACCATTTCTCCCCCTTTGTCATTAAGTACCATAAAAGGCACACCAATTTTAGTAGGAGTTAAGGTAATCAATAGGGTGATCAAGTTTGTAGTATGGTTCAGCCTAGCAAACAAACATAAGATATTTAACGCGGTTTGCTCTAGAGTAAGCTTCTTCACACATCTTTCAATGGTTATCTTACTCACGTCGGTTAAACCCTTGAATGCTTGTTTTCAAGATCAAACACTAGGTTCACAAGCCCATAAACATGTCATATGCTACCACTAGATCATATCAAACATAGAAGCAATAGTGGTACCATATGTACATCCAAAGTATTTTATTTTCATGAATGAGCCTATAAGATGCAAGGAATGACTAAATGCACTAAACATATCCTTAGCAAGAATGAATGTCATGCCAAACAATTTTACCTTTGCTTTGTCGAAGGAGAGGCATGTCATATAATGGAGGGTGCATCAACTCATATTTGAGAAATCAAGTATATTCAATTCATTCCTTAGCTTGCAAAATCTCTTTTCATCAAGTGGCTTGGTGAATATATCGGCAAGTTGATCATCGGTACCAACATTCTCAATTGAAATATCACCCTTTTGTTGATGGTCTCTTATGAAGTGATGGCGAATGTCAATGTGCTTTGTTCTTGAATGTTGTACTGGATTGTTGGTGAGCTTCACTGCACTCTCATTGTCACATAGCAATGGTACTTGTTTGAATTTAATTCCAAAGTCATCCAAAGTTGCCTTCATCCAAAGTAATTGAGCACAACAACTTCCTGCGGATATGTATTCTGCTTCGGCGGTTGAAAGTGCAACACTGTTTTGCTTTTTCGATGACCATGATACAAGTGATCTTCCAAGTAATTGACATGTGCCCGATGTGCTTTTTCTATCAACTTTGCATCCTGCATAGTCGGAGTCCGAATATCCAATCAACTCAAAGTTTGACCCCTTGGGATACCACAATCCAACATTTTGTGTATGCTTCAAATATCTCAATATTCTTTTAGTTGCCTTCAAGTGACTCTCTCTTGGTGAAGCTTGAAATCTTGCACACATGCATACACTAAACATGACGTCCGGCCTAGAAGCGGTCACATAGAGTAAGCTTCCAATCATAGACCGATACAACTTTTGATCCACCATGTTGCCACTAGCATCACTATCCAAATGTCCATTTGTTCCCATAGGTGTACTAATAGTTTTTGCATCATTTAGACCAAACTTCTTGAGCATATCTTTGATGTACTTGCCTTGACTCACAAAAGTGCCATTCTTCATTTGCTTGATTTGAAGACCAAGGAAGTAACTAAGCTCTCCAATCATAGACATCTCAAACTCATTTGCCATCATATTCCCAAACTCTTCACAAAACTCTTGGTTGGTTGACCCAAAGATAATATCATCAACATATATTTGCAACACAAACAAGTCTTTGCCAATCTTCTTGGTGAAGAGAGTAGTATCAACCTTGCCCATCTTGAACCCTTTAGAGAGTAGGAAATCTCTCAACCTCTCGTACCATGCTCTTGGTGCTTGCTTCAAACCATACAACGCCTTTTTGAGCTTGTAAACATGGTTGGACTTCTTGTCATCTTCAAAACCGGGAGGTTGTTCTACAAATACTAACTCATTGATATACCCATTGAGAAATGCACTTTTGACATCCATTTGATATAACTTGATATTATGAGCACATGCATAAGCCAATAGAATTCTAATTGCTTCCATTCTTGCAACCGGTGCATATGTTTCTCCAAAATCAAGACCTTCAACTTGAGTGTAACCTTGAGCTACCAATCTTGCTTTGTTTCTTACTACTATCCCATCTTGATCTTGCTTATTTCGAAATACCCACTTGGTTCCAATTACATTGTAATTCTTTGGTCTCTCAACAAGTTCCCAAACTTGGTTGCGGGTGAAGTTGTTTAGCTCTTCATGCATAGCGTTTACCCAATCAACATCCATCAATGCATCTTCTATCTTGGTTGGCTCAAATGATGACACAAAAGAAAAATGCTCACAAAATGATGCCAATCTTGATCTTGTTTGCACACCACTTCTAATATCCCCAACAATTTGATCTATGGGATGATCTCTTGCAATATTGGTTGGTTGGAGGATTTGCACTTGATTGCTTGGTTGAGATGAACTAGCTTGTTGATCTTCACTAGCACTTGATTGATCATGAGAACCACTAGCCTGATTTGCATCAACTTGCACATTTGAGGAGAACATTTGGTCATCTTCATTATTATCCACTTGTCTTGGCCTAATATCACCAATATCCATATTCTTAATTGCATTTGACAATTGAGTGCCTCTCACATCATTAAGATTTTCATTCCCTTCTTGAGAGCCCTTAGTTTCATCAAATTCAACATCATGTACTTCTTCCATAATACCACTAGCCAAGTTCCAAACTCTATATGCTTTGCTTGTTGTTGAATATCCAAGTAAGAATCCTTCATCACATTTCTTCTCAAATTTGCTCAATCTTGCACCTTTCTTCAATATATAACATTTGCAACCAAAAACTCTAAAGTATGCGATATTTGGCTTTCTTCCATTTAATAGCTCATATGGTGTCTTCTCTAGCATTCCATGGCAATAGAGACGGTTGCTACAATAGCAAGCCGTATTGATAGCTTCGGCCCAAAAGGAATGACTGACATTGTATTCACTGAGCATAGACCTTGCCATATCAATCAAAGTTCTGTTCTTCCTTTCAACAATCCCATTTGATTGAGGAGTATACTTGGGTGAGAATTGATGTCTCATGCCAAAGTCATCACACAACTCATCAATTTTTGTATTCTTAAATTCACTCCCATTGTCACTTCTAACTTTCTTGATTGTTGTTTCAAACTCATTCTGACATTTCTTGACAAAAGTTTTGAAGATATCAAAAGTTTCACTTTTATCACTAAGAAAGAAGACCCATGTGTATCTAGTGTAATCATCCACTATCACAAAGCCATATTTACTTCCACCGATGCTAGTGTATGTTGTTGGTCCAAATAAATCCATGTGCAATAACTCAAATGCTTTGCTAGTACTCATTATGCTTTTCTTAGGATGGGAGTTACCAACTTGTTTGCCAGCTTGACAAGAGCTACAAAGTTTATCCTTCTCAAAAGTGACATCTTTCAAGCCTCTAACTAAATCATGCTTCACTATTTTGTTTAACTGTTTCATTCCAACATGACCAAGCCTTCTATGCCATAACCAACCCAAACCAGATTTAGTGAACAAGCATGTTGACAGCTGGGTTTCACTAGCATTGAAATCAACCAAGTATAGGTTCTCATATCTAAATCCTTTGAATATCAAATTAGAACCATCTACACTTATGATTTCTACATCATCAACTCCAAAAATGCATTTGAAACCAAGATCACACAACTGAGCGACTGACAGTAAATTGAAGTTCAAACTCTCAACTAGCAACACATTGGAAATGCTCATGTCATTTGATATTGCAATCTTACCAAGCCCTTTAACCTTGCCTTTGCCATTGTCACCAAAAGTGATAGAATCAAAACCATGATTGCCACTTGAATTGATTGAATTGAACATTCTTGAATCCCCGGTCATATGTTGAGTGCACCCACTATCAAGCACCCAATGCCTCCCTCCGGCTTTATAGTTGACCTACAAGAACAAATCAATCCTTTTTAGGTACCCAAACCTTTTTGGGTCCTCCAAGATTAGTGACCAAACTCTTTGGTACCCAAATAGCTTTCTTCTTTGAGCCCACAATTGGTGTACCAATGAATTTAGCTTTTATGCCATTAACACCCTTGGTAAGCAAATAACAAGAATCAAATTTAATAGAGGATACATTAGCGTTCTTGTTCTTGTTCTTGCAATATTGCTCTACATGCCCACTTTGCTTGCATCTAGTGCAAAACCGACCATTGCTCTTCACAAAACTAGTCTTGTGAGTAGCAAAAGCCGCCTTGCCATTCTTGGGGATATAGCCCAATCCCTCTTTGTTGAGAGAAAAACGTTGGCTACCCAAGCACTTAAGCAAGCGGGCCTCACCACCATAGGCTTTACCTAAGGCGTGAGTGAGCTCATTTACCTCCTTCTTCAATGTCTCATTTTCAACCATGAGTGAGGCATCACAAGTGAAGCCATCATCCATAGATGAAGTAGTAGTGGTAGATGATGAGCTACATGAAGGGTTAGTAGCAGCAATAACAATAGGCTTATAGAAAGATTCATCGATTATATCACAAGCTATACCTATGTCACATGTTTTAACCACTTTTTCAGTTTTAGCTTGATCAACAAGTGAGGAGTGAGCTTCCTTAAGCTTAGTGTGAGCATTGCCAAGCTCCTCATGGGCTTCCACTAGCCTCTCATGAGTAGCATTGAGCTCCTCAAAGGATTGCTCAAGAGCTTTTAGTCTCTTTTGCAATTCTTTGCACTCCTTTCTCTTTTTATCAAAATGTTCTCTAGCATCATCAAGCATTTCAATTAATTCATCTTTAGTGGGTTCATCATCATCACTATCATCACTATCACTCTCATCATCATCAGATAGTACCTTTGTGGCCTTAGCCATGAAGCATGATGGAGTATCGAAGATTGAAGGCTTGTTGTTGATAGCAATACTTGCAAGTGCCTTCTTCTTGCTTGTCTTGCGATCTTCATTATCACTATCTTCATCACTATCACTTGTGGATGCATCACTATCCCAAGTGACCATATATGATTGCCCCTTCTTCTTCTTTGTGTAATTCTTCTTTTCTTTCTTCTCCTTCTTCTTGTCCTTCTTGTTGTCATTATCATCATTCTCACTGTTGTACAGACATTGAGCAACAAGATGGTCCTTGCTACCGCACTTGAAGCACCTCCTTGGTTCATCCTTGTTCTTGTATGAAGTTTTCTTCCTCCTTGCCCGGTAGCCCTTCTTCTTCATGAATTTGCC
Source organism: Coix lacryma-jobi var. lacryma-jobi (assembly GCA_009763385.1). Taxonomy (NCBI): domain Eukaryota; kingdom Viridiplantae; phylum Streptophyta; class Magnoliopsida; order Poales; family Poaceae; genus Coix; species Coix lacryma-jobi. The sequence continues at coordinate 173,263,846 of CM019822.1, read as the reverse complement.
AAACCTTTTGACAAATAGAGCCATCTCTTCATCATCGTCATCACTGTCATTTGAGCAGTTATCTTCGCTAGAATCTTCTTTCTTTGCTTTGCCCTTGTTCTTTGATGATGATGTTGTGGCTTTGAATGCCACACTCTTCTTCTTCTCATCCTTCTTCACTTCTTGATCATTCTCATCTCTATAGGTGTCATCGGTCATTACATCTCCAAGAACTTGGTTTGGTGTCATAGTGTCCAAACCGCTTCTTACAAGCAACGTGACTAACATGCCAAATCTCTTGGGAAGACATCTCAAGAATTTATGAGAGAAGTCTTTGTCCTTCACCTCTTCTCCAAGTGCTTTGAGATCATTGACAAGCACTTGAAGCCTATGGAACATCTCTGGAACACTTTCATCTTCATTCATCTTGAAGCTAGCAAACTTTTCTTTGAGAATGTATGCTTTTGCTCCTTTCACTGCTTGAGTGCCCTCAAATGATTCTTCCAATTTCTTCCAAGCATCATATGCCATCTCCAAATTTTTGATTTGCTCAAATACCCTCTCATCAACGGCATCATGAATAGCACTGAGAGCAATGTCATTGTTCTGCATCTTCTCTTCTTCGGCATTGGTGAGATGCTCCGGATCAACTATCTCAATCTTGACATCCACAACTTGCCATATCTTTCTATTGATTGACTTTAAATGAGTGGTCATTTTTGCCTTCCAATAGCCATAGTTTGTGCCATCAAATTGGGGTGGCCTTTTGGTGTTGTTGATATGAGCCATTTTGACACCGAAGGTTGTTAAGCCTCAAATAAACGGTGACCTTGCTCTGATACCAATTGAAAGGTCCTAAATGGCTAGAGGGGGGGTGAATAGCCTATAAAAAATTCTACAACAACACTTAAACAAACTAGTTAGACAACTAAATGGCGAAGCGAAGTTTGCGCTAGCTCTACACAGATGCAAGCCACCTAGTCACGATTCTAGATAACCACAAACTCTAAGTCACACAATATCAAAGGAACTATTCAACAACTAAATAAGCAATAATGTATATCACTACACAAGATAAGAGAATGTAACTAACAACAAGGTGTAACATTAACTTGCAAGAAAGTAACAAGTGTAAGTACAAGAGATAGAAGTGTGTATACCGATCCGGCAAGAGATTAATAAATGAATATCAAAGAATACCACGGAGACAAGTTGACACAATAATTTTTCCTCCGAGGTTCACTTGCTTGCCGGCAAGCTACGTCCCCGTTGTAGCGATACACCCACTTGGAGGTTCACGCGCTAATAGGCATCACACGCCTAACCCTCAATAGGGTGCCGCACAACCAACACAAGATGGGGATCCACAAGCTACGAGCAATCCACTAGAGTTACCTTTGGCGCTCCGCCGGGGAAGGTACAAGAAACCCCTTACAAATCATCGGGAGATGGCCACGAACAATCACCACTCGTGCCTAATCTCCTCCGCTGCTCCAAACCGTCTAGGTGGCGGCAACCACCAAGAGTAATAAGAATATCCGCAGCAATCACAATCGCCAAGTGCCACTAGATGCAAACTCACAAGCAAATGCACTTGGATCTCTCGATCTCACTTGGATTTGCACTAACAAGCAAAGAGATCGGAGGGAGGGATTAGATCTTGCTCAAGAGGATGTTCAAGAAGTCAGAGAGTCAAGAAGCCTCTCCCCAAAGGCGGCCACGGTCAATTTATAGGGAAGGGAGGGCGACGGCCCGAACCCTACCTTTTTGCGCTTGGTCGGTAGTACCGACCCCTCCTGGGCGGTAGTACCGACAGAGTCAAACTAGCCGTTTAACACACGTCCCGCTGATTTAGGCGAGGCACCGACTCTGGTCGGTACCTCCGAGGTCGGTAGTACCGAGGTAATGGCGGTACTTCCGCCAGGCCAAAAATCGCCGCGAACAGAGAGCTCTGCGAAAAAACCAGCCACTACCGACCTTGCGTCGGTACCACCGTGGGCGGTAGTACCGAGGTAATGGCGGTACTACCGGCAAGCCATTTTCAAAACAACAGAGAGCCTCGCGAAAAACCAGCCACTACCGACCTTGCGTCGGTACCACCGTGGGCGGTAGTACCGAGGTAATGGCGGTACTACCGGCAAGCCATTTTCAAAACAACAGAGAGCCTCGCGAAACTCCTCAGGGCCACGGTACCACCGACCATCCGGTCGGTACCACCGCCGGCGGTAGTACCGAGGTAATAGCGGTACCACCGCCAGGCCAAAAACGCCCCAACACAGAGAAGGCTGCACACAGCACCTATGGGCGGTACCACCGACCACCCTGGTCAGTACCACCGACCATACACAGAAAACTCCATTTTCTTCTCTGTGTTGATCCAAACCAACTCCAACAACTTCTTCTTTGCAAAAGTGCTAACACCAACAAGTGTACAACATCATGTGCATGTGTGTTAGCATTTTCACAAACATATTCAAAGGATTCGAGTTAGCACACTAGGTCCTAATGCATATGCATGTATGAATTCACCTAGTGGCACTTGATAACCGTGATCACTGAGATATTCCCCTCTTAATAGTACGGCTATCTATCCTAAATGCACTCACACCCTCTATGGTGTCTTGAGTGCCAAAACAGAAATCCTATTTATACCTTTGCCTTGATCTCCATAGGGTTTTGTTTTTCTCTTCTTCTTCTTCCAAATGTGGAGCACTTGATCTATCTTTTGGTCATCACCACCAATACCATGATCATCATTTGGCTCCCGTACTTGGAATGTACCAACCTAGCTCATAAACACTTCATGACAAGGTTAGTACTCTAGGTGACATCAATTATCCAAAACCAAACAAGGACTTTCAAACGGCCCTGTTGGATCCCCACTATTAGAGTTGCTCAGAACTACTGCTAGTTATAGATCACGAGATTACCACTAGATGCGCAGGTGCAGCGGAAGACGTCTCGGTGTAAACGTGCGCGTTACAGCGATGTCGTGTAGATGTTCAGGTCCATCCTTCACGTCTCCATGTGCGGTCCGTCCTTGTTCTCCAGATGCAGCACCTCCGAGGTATCCCACACGTACAGGGAGGAAGCGTCACGCCTCCAGACTCCTAGGTCTGCGAGGAACAATAGGCGCGGGCGTGGGGTGGGCGACGGCTGTCTAATGACCTGTCTTAACCCTGGTCGCCCCACCCCTCTATTTATAGGCATCCCTAATGAGCCCACCGACCTGGAGGCCCATTAGCAAATCCTAATCCCGGTCTGATTCGAGTCCAACTCGAATCAGGCTTCCAGCCCCTTAAGCGTGCGACCCTATGGGTTCACGCACACATAGACATGGCCCGAGTACTCCTACTCGCCCGATAGTTGATAGCGGTCTCTAGCAAGACGTGTCAACTCCTATGTATACACAAAGATCATATCTGACGAACTACCACGATCACATATACGTAATTCCCTTGCCACACAATATTTTGTCCAACTCATAGGTTAACACTTAACCTAAGCACAGCCATGCATTTTATGATCCAATCATTTGAGTGGTCCAGTGATATCTCTCTCGCATGGAGAGGGGCAAATCCCATTTTGATCGTCTATGTCTCACAACATACTTCCTGACAAACCCGAAGACTATCTTTATAACTACCCTGTTACGAAGTAGCGTTTGATAGTCCCTAAGTAAGTCGATTCATATCTTGAGTACATACCACAATCTCAGGTCTAAGGACATAATGTACATGATGTGTGAAGAGATAATAAGAACATCTCATGCTTGGTCAGTCCAGCCCCATGTCATACATGTGCCCACATTATTAGTTTGACATCTCCATGTCTATGACTTGTGAAACATAGTCATCAACTAATACATGTGTTGATCTAATATTCATGTGTGTCTTCACATGAACTCCGATCAGGGACAACTATCGAATAACCATACAAGTAAAAGAGTTTCACAGACAATTCACATAATTGTCAATCAATACAAGTTGTCTTTAATGGATATTCAATGAACATATAATAAATCATGGATACAATAGAAATATCATCATCTCTATGATTACCTCTAGGGCATATTTCCAATAGTCTCCCACTTGCACTAGAGTTAATCTTTTAGATATCTAATACCCATAGATCTCACATGCGCCTCATGCTTAGGCTGTGGAAGAGCCTTTGTCAAAGGATCTGCTATATTCAAATCTGTATGTATTTTGCACATCTTAATCTCATCTCTTCCAATGAACTCTCGGATGAGGTGAAATTTCTGCAGTACATGTTTGTTCTTCTGGTGATTCCTTGGCTCCTTAGCCTGCGCGATTGCCCCATTGCTATCACAGTGTACGTTTCTTGGCTTAATCCTATTAGCCTCTTTGACCTATCTCTATAGATCTTAATGCCCAGAATATATGTTGCTTCTCCTAAATCCTTCATAGAAAAACTGTTATTCAGTGAAGTCTTTACGGTTTGTAACATCGGAATGTCATTCCCAATCAACAGTATGTCATCTACATACAAGATTAGAAACACAACAGCGCTCCCACTTTCCTTCTTGTAAACACAAGGTTCTTCTTCACTTTGACGGAAGCCAAACCCTTTGACCACCTCATCAAAACGAATATTCCAACTCTGAGATGCTTGCTTTAACCCATAAATAGATTTCCTAAGCTTGCATATTTTTCCAGCATTGCTAGGATCAACAAAACCTTCGGGCTGTATCATATACACGTCCTCTTCCAAATTTCCATTTAGAAAGGTTGTTTTAACATCCATCTTTCATATCTCATAGTCATAATAAGCAGCAATTGCTAGAATGATCTGGATAGATTTAAGCATCGCTACCAGCGAGAAAGTCTCGTCGTAGTCAACTCCTTGAACTTGCCGAAAACCTTTTGCGACAAGTTGTGCTTTATAAACTTGGACGTTTCCATCCATATCCTTTTTCTTTTTATAGATCCATTTGCACTCTATGGGTCTTACCCCATCAGGCGGGTCAACCAAGTTCCAAACTTGATTGGCTCCCATGGAATCTATCTCGGATCTCATGACACTATGCCATTTCTCAGAATCAGGGTCCATCATTGCCTCGGCATAAGTTGCAGGTTCGTCATCATCTAACAATAACACATCCCCACACAACTCATGGATTCTTGCCGACCTTCGTGGTTGGGGTGGGGTGTCTGTTGCCATAGGTAGCTCAACTTGTTCTGCTACATTAGCATCACTCGTGGAGTCAATCCATGTTGGCTCATCCTGAACTTCTTCAAGATACACCTTCTGCCCTCTCTTGTCTCTTTTGAGAAACTCTTTCTCTAAGAAAACACTGTTTCGAGCAACAAACACTTTGCCCTCTGAGCGGTTGTAGAGTTAATACCCTAAAGTTTCCTTTGGGTATCCCACGAAAAAGCACTTGTCTGACTTGGGTGTTACTTTATCTGATATAAGTCGTTTGACATAAACTTCAAAACCCCAAATCTTTAGAAAAGACAAACTGGGACTCTTACCGGTCAACATCTCATATGGTGTCTTAACTACGGACTTAGACGGTACCCTATTTAATGTGAAAGCGGTTGTTTCTAGAGCGTATCCCCAAAATGATAAAGGAAGGTCCGACTGGCTCATCATAGACCGAACCATGTCTAACAGAGTTCGGTTACGTCGCTCGGACACGCCGTTTCTCTGAGGCATTCCGGGTGGCTTAAGTTGTGGAACAATTCCGCGACTCTTAAGATGATTGCTAAATTTGTGGCTCAAATAGTCGCCTCCACAATCAGATTGCAAGGCCTTAATTTTCTTGCCACGTTGATTCTCTACCTCATTCTGAAATTCTTTGAACTTTTCAAATGTCTGAGACTTATGCTTCATCAGATAGACATAGCCATATCTGCTAAAATCATCAGTGAAGGTTATGAAGTATTGGAATCCGCCTCTAGCTATCGTACTCATTGGTCCGCATACATCATTATGTACAAGTTCCAATAAGTCAGACGCCCTCTCAGGAAAACCTGTGATAGGCGACTTGGTCATCTTGCCCAGCAAGCAAGCCTCACATGTCTCGTATGATTCAAAATCAAACGAAGTTAGAAACCCATCGGCATGGAGCTTCTTCATGCGATTTTCACTTATATGACCCAAATGACAATGCCACATATAGGTAGGACTTAACTCATTAAGCCGAGGCCTTTTAGCAGTTGTTTGCACCAGATTTTGGACTTAGAAGTTTGATATTTTGTAAACATAAATGACTAATTTATTAAGGAAGAGAATCGGCCAAGAAAAATAAAAGCTCGTGTGGGCCAAGCGTAAAACGGGAGGATTCAGGTGGACCAGCACAACGGGCTTCGAAGATGTGTCAGACTCGACCAAGGAGTTCAGGTTCGGGTCATCTTTTATTTTTTCTTTTTTGTAATCTACTCATGTTAGGGCAGGAGTCAATCGGGTTATAAATAGCTAAGAACCCGGATTTTGTAAGGATCCCCCCAATCAATCAAACACAATCGGCCCTCGGCCAAAACCCTAGGAGTAGGAGTAACGTAGATCTCGGCGAGACCTTCAATCAGGCAGGGCTGCATCGGCATCGACCGACCTCCGGTTTGCTTGTAAGTTTCACCAATGGCTTATGTCATCGTGTAATAAGGCTGCATTGGCATCGACCAAACTCTTGTTAAGCTATGACATGGCTAGTTATCGGTCTAAGCTCGTCTTTTGTAAGACTGTCTTGACTCTGATCAATCTCTTACTTTAGTCGATCTTGACTAGTTATCGGCTCTATTGGTTTGGCCAGCTAATAGATTCATCAAGTTATCGATGTTGTTTTATGTTTTAATTTGTTTATTTACGTTTTAAACAACATCTTGCCCAATCAAGGTTGACAAAGTAGCTTGCGCTTAAAGGATACTTAGTATCGGCTGTTTTGAGGTTTACATGCTCACAACAGAGGAAATAGCCGATACAAGCCTCTCATCGGCTATTTTGCCAATCTTGATTGTTACATGTTGTGCGTTCGAGATATTCGATAAAACCGTGATCTGATTTAAGAGTAGAAAAGATTTGATCTAGCATGTCTATTACGGCTGTATTTCTGAACCCCACTGATATATATGATAGATTAAGTTTGTTTATCTTAGATTAAATCATGCTTTTATCGGGTAGATCTTGTTCGTGCCTCATGGACCCTGCATCGGCTGAAATAGCCGATCTAGTTATGCTTTCTTCATAATATGTTCTTTTAAGTGGTTTGGAATCAATGATCTACTTTGTGCACGAGACGTGATCTAGCTTGACCATCATCAAGGCTGCATGGAGACACCCCACTGTTGGTTTTAAGTTATTTTATCGATTTATTTGTTATTATGGCTGCATGGAGACACCCCAGTGTTAATGAATAGAACTGCTTGTGCATTTAGTCGATACGTTGGTTTCATATCGCTTGGACGAACATATAGATCTTTATCTATCAAAATCTTCTGAAGCTTATCGGCTGTCTATTTACTATAAATATTCATCTTAGATATGTCATAGCCGTTATTCTTCATATCTTTTTTGTTACTTTACATGCAATCTCATGGGAGTTGACTTTGTAGTCAATGTCCTAAAGACAAATGGCTATATCAGAGCCGCATAATTTGGAACTGTCTGGCACCAAACCGATAGGTTCCATGATTTAATGATCTTTTCCTTCTTGTCAATTACAGGTCAAATTGACTGGCATGCCCGAAGTCGATTTCGTTGAGAATCGGCACCACCGTTTGCTGAAGGTCTAGGAGGTCAGGATTCGCTCCGTACCCCTCTGAGGACCGTGAGCCCGAGTGTGTTGGCGCTTCCTGACCGAGATTTTGCGTCAATGGCAGTAATATTACAGATAGACATAGGTGCATCATCAAGATTTAAAATAAACAACCCATTCACAATGGATGCAAAAGCCACAAACATATCATTCTTAGAGATTACACAACCATTGTCTTTACTCATAAATGAATAGCCATCCTTCATCAAACATGAAGGTGACACAATGTTTCGACTTAAACTTGGAACAAAATAACAATTATTCAACTCCAAAATAAATCCTGATGGGAGGTGTAGTTGCATCGTCCCGACGTTCAACGCAGCAACTCTTGCATTATTGCCCACGCGGAAATCAACCTCCCCTTTTCCAACGCTTCTACCTCTTATCATTCCCTGCATCATATTGCAAATACGAGCAACCGAGCCGGTATCAAATACCCAAGAATTAATATAAGAGTCAGCGAGGAAAATATTTGTAATATAAAGAGCAAGTGTATGAGCATCAGGAGTACCTTTACCACCGCCATCCTTCTTCAAGGATGCTAAGTACACCTTGCAGTTTCTTTTCCAGTGACCTTTCCCCTTACAGTGGAAGCACTCAGAATCAGCAGTTGGTTCAGCAGCGTCAGGCGCAGGAGGGTTTGGCTTAGAGATCACATCTTTGGCCTTGCCCTTGCCCTTCCTATTCTTCCAAAAGTTGCCCTTCCTTTTAAAGTTAGGCTTGTTTTGGATCACCATCACATGGCTGCTGCCAGCACCTTTCTTGATGTCTGTCTCTGCTGTCTTAAGCATTACACATAGCTCATTCAAGCCCCTCTCCGCACCAGGCATATGGTAGTTCGAGATGAAGTTCCCATAGCTAGGTGGGAGAGAAGAGAGAATGAAGTCAGTAGCCAGATCTGGACCAATTGGGAAGCCTAGCTTCTCCAACATCTGAGTGTAACCAACCATCTTGATCACATGTGGTCCAATTGCTGCACCCTCTGCTAACTTAGTCTCAGCAAGACTTAGAAACATTGAACCTTTCAGTTCTAGCTTGAGTCTGGAACATCTCATCTAGCGCTACGATCATATCGTAGGCTGTATGGTTATTATCAAACTGCATCTGCAGATTTGGTTCCATGCTAGCAAGCATCAGGCATCCCACTTCAAGATCAGCATCACATGCTTTCTTGTAAGTGGTTTTCTCAGTAGCAGGTGCATTATCAGCAGGTTCCTCTGGTAGTGAGGTGTCTAGAATATCTTCCTTTTTCTTAGCCCTGAGAACAATTCTCAGGTTGCGGATCCAATCTGCATAGTTTGTTCCAGACAACTTATCTTTCTCAAGTATTGAACGTAAAGTAAATGGTTGAGGTGCGGGTGCCATTTATCCAGTAAATGCAAAATACTAAGACAATGTATCCAAGACAGAGTAAATGATATTAAAACTTTAATAAAATTTACTCCCACTAAGATCAATATCCCTCTATTGAATTTTAGTGATTCAAGACCCAAATTAACAAGTCTACTAGTGAGCTTTAGCATCACCGCTAGTGGACATGGTAGATCGGTAAGCAACTCTTTGCTAATCATATCACATATGACTTTTGTTGTTGTCCAACATCTTTATGCGTGCTCAACTCCTTATGCTTCAAGGTCTCTAACCGTTAGGATGACCTTGTTCAAGCAACCAACCCTTCTGCAGTAAGTATCCGATACAAACCTGCCTGGTCAAGGAAAATCAGTGACACCCTAATTTCATAGACGCGCCACCGATTGTACAAGACATATGACAGTGCAAGGTTTGGGGAAGCATATGACTTGAACATTACTGAGGGATCGTTCTATACTTTAACTACCGCATGTAGACAATAAACATGAATCATATGTGAAAGTAGAACATAATAAGAGAATAGCATCAACACAGATATGACTTGGTATAGCCCAGTGTCCATATGGAGATCTCCATCTCCGCCAATCTATGCACCATGATGATCTCCATCTACATGGTGCATGTACGCCATCCTCCAGTGATGAATCCACCAAGAATGGCTACAACTAGCGTAATTAATAAAGTAATTACATAGTCGTAAGTAGGATCATCACAATTTGGCATGCAGGCCATTATATCAAATGGACAATATATATGTGGCTCCAGCCATATTGTCATAATCATGACATGTAAGTCATGAAATAATTACATACATGCATCACATACATATAAGGGCTATACCAGTCATCAATCCCTGCAAAACAGAGTTAAACGTTCTCGATGTCTAATCTAGAATCGCAGAAAACATAATTTTCCCAGCCTTTTTTCGCAAATCTCAATTCGATGAAACCGGCTAAAGCGGGTGAAAATCGGATGTAAAATTTTCTGTAAATCGATTTTCGTTTAAAGATCGTTTCAATCCATGGTCGTATGCAAAAGTTATGGTCGTTTTACCAAACAGCGCTCCTTTTGCAGATCTCCTCATGCCGACGCACATCTCATGCACCCGACTCTTGATCTAGATTCGATTCGATCAATCTGATTGATCTCCATCTTGCCATGATTGGATTTACACGTATCACTTAACTCCGATGGCGGAATTCCGATCGGTAGGAGTAGATCGTTACATGACTAATACGGCAAGATCACGAATCAAGATCAAAAACTGATCTACAACCGCGCATATCTCTATATGCACACAACTGAATCTATAACGAGGCAGTAACGGCTTTGATACCACTAAAGGGGTTACGAGGAAGCTACGCTAGCCGAAAACAAAAAAATTTCGACCCCATAAACCAGGAACTACTGCTAGTTATAGATCACGGGATTACCACTAGACGCGCAGGTGCAGCGGAAGACATCTCGGTGTAGACGTGTGTGTCGCAGCGATGTCGTGTAGATGTTCACGTTCGTCCTTCACGTCTCCACGTGCGGTTCGTCCTTGTCGCAGCACCTCCGAGGTATCCCACACGTACAGGGAGGAAGCGTCACGCCTCCAGATTGCTAGGTCTGCGAGGAACAATAGGCGTGGGCGTGGGGTGGGCGACGACTGTCTAATGACCTGTCTTAACTCTGGTCGCCCCACCCCTCTATTTATAGGCGTCCCTAATGAGCCCACCGACCTGGAGGCCCATTAGCAAACCCTAATCCCGGTCTGATTCGAGTCCAACTCGAATCAGGCTTCCAGCCCCTTAAGCGTGCGACCCTATGGGTTCACGCACACATAGACACGGCCCGAGTACTCCTACTCGCCCGATAGTTGATAGCGGCCTCTAGCAAGACGTGTCAACTCCTATGTATACGCAAAGATCATATCTGACGAACCACCACGATCACATATACGTAATTCTCTTGCCACACAATATTTGGTCCAACTCATAGGTTAACACTTAACCTAAGCACGACCATGCATTTTATGATCCAATCATTTGAGTGGTCCAGTGATATCTCTCTCACATGGAGAGGGGCAAATCTCATCTTGATCGTCTATGTCTCATAACATACTTCCTGACAAACCCGAAGACTATCTTTATAACTACCCTGTTACGAAGTAGCGTTTGATAGTCCCTAAGTAAGTCAATTCATATCTTGAGTACATACCACAATCTCAGGTCTAAGGACATAACGTACATGATGTGTGAATAGATAATAAGAACATCTCATGCTGGGTCAGTCCAGCCCCATGTCATACATGTGCCCACATTATTAGTTTGACATCTCCATGTCTATGACTTGTGAAACATAGTCATGAACTAATACATGTGCTGATCTAATATTCATTTGTGTCCTCACATGAACTCCGATCAGGGACAACTATCGAATAACCATACAAGTAAAAGAGTTTCACAGACAATTCACATAATTGTCAATCAATACAAGTTGTCTTTAATGGATATTCAATGAACATATAATAAATCATGGATACAATAGAAATATCATCATCTCTATGATTACCTCTAGGGCATATTTCCAACACATGGGGCCTCCTAACAAGAATAGGCCAAAGCAAATATGGGTTGCAAAGTCTCTTGTAGAGAAGGTTAAGGGACTTCAACAAGTTTGGGTCCCAATAGCTCAAGCTTGATTTCTTGTGTGTGTAGGTGAACTATAAGACCGGTGGATCTCATTGGGTGATCGATAGTGGTTGGACACAACATATGACCGGTGATCCCCGGATGTTCACCTCACTAGAAGAGAATGTCGATGACCAAGAAAAGATAACATTTGGTGACAACTCAAAGGGCAATGTCAAGGGATTGGGCAAAGTGGCAATATCAAATGATCATACCATCTTCAATGTGCTTCTTGTTGCATCATTGAGCTTCAACTTGCTATCCGTTGGGCAATTTTGTGATCTTGGCTTTCAATGTTTGTTCACCGACAAGGAAGTGGTTGTGACCAAGAAAGATGATACACAAGTGATCTTCCAAGGCTTTAGATACAACAATCTCTATTTAGTGGATTTCTCCTCCGAAGATGCCAACTGGAAGACATGTTTGTTCACTAAGCAATCACTTGGTTGGCTATGGCACAGAAGATTGGCACATGTGGGAATGAACACTCTCAACAAGCTATTGAAGAAGGATTTAGTTAGAGGCTTGAAGATTGGCACATGTGGGAATGAACACTCTCAACAAGATTAGCACATGATTTTTGTCTGAATAGTTTCTTGGCCTTAATGTCTTATAATTTTTTATTTGCTTCGTTTCTGTTTAACTGACACTACTAATACTCATGTTTGTATCGTGAGATGTTGTAGCCGTATGATATCAATAATCTTGGAGCAGTACCACACTAGCTCTGGAAAGATACCGTGGGATGAAAAATACAAGGTAATATTTGATTTTTTCAGATAAAATGTGAACCCCTTTTTAAAATCTTAACTATTATTTATATATTTTGTTAGCCTCTGAGGATTAGTTGAACAATATTCACTGATTGTTTTGCGCACGCATGAACCATCCTCTGGTGCCCGGGGTTTGACGACGGTCGCAGCCTCCTCTTGAACAAGGCGCACGTTGGCTAACGATCGCGACGCTCGTCGGCTCTTGATCAAGGTGCACAGCGGGAGGCTTCTGGACGCAAAAATAGAAATATCAAATGACGGCTGCACATTACTTAAATAAAGCCGTAGCGTTAGCACGGGCACGAAACTAGTTAAATAAAGGAGAAAGAATAAAAAAATGCTTGGTGGCGTTGGCAAAAGTAACTGGATAATTTTTGTTAAAACAGGCCAGCGCAGCGCACACGCACGCCCAACGCGAGTCTCCTCGAGGCGAGGCGAGTGAGCTCGCGTGGATTTCTTCCTTTTCCTCTCCCCAATAGCTTCAATTAGTTGGAGATAGCTCAATTATATAAGTTGACTTCTCTCCTTCTAGAGTAGCAATGTGAGACTAAAATCTCTCACCATATCATGTATGTGTGATGGGCCTTTGGAATTTATTTGAAATTTATTTGAAATTTATTTGGAATATTTATTTGAGCAAGGCTCAAATCTTCTAACACTTTTTTTTTGTCGAGCCACTAAAAAAAAAGAAAAAGAACGCCAGGAAAAACCTTGAGGTCAAAGCCTTACTCCGGGATAACGCAAGCATGCTATCCAGTTGTCATATTGAAACCTTGAGGTCATCTTCAGGCTGAAGTACTCCCACCGTAGTTGCCGTATTAAAACCGTGAGGTCATCTCCAGGCTGAAGTACTCCCTCCGTTCAAACTTTATTACCTTTAACTAAGACTAGGACAAATGCTCGTGCGTTGCAACGGGAGAAGAAAGAAACTCTAAAAATATTTTAGGTTGACCCAATCCCGAAAATCCCGAAAACAAATAAATGCAGAAAGACCAAAGTTTAAATTGTTAATTTTGGTAGTGGTACACAAGCCTTAATGATCTCACGTCGACCCCGTCCAGGTAAATATGGAGCAACGGGGCATGGGGCGCTCTTCTCATAGCTTGAGCTCGTGACTCGTCCGCCTTCAGCTGGTGAGGTGGTGCTAAACTCCCAGACCAAAACCGAACGAGCGCTCGTCTCCGCTCTACTGCCGCTGAGGTCTCATGGGCTATCGAGACTGGGCCTTCAAGTTCGGGCCGATTTCGTTGCAAAGAGGACCGGGCCGAGACGAAATTCCAGCGGTCAAGAACCGTGGGCCTTTTCTTTTTGGGCCGAGCTCATCATATCCTTGCGGGATAAACAAACGAATAGGTATCAGTAACATCTTATTAGTCCCATATCGGTCCACTAATCTTACGATAATCCTAGTTGGTCAATATAAGTAGACCAGACGAAAATGACCAGACAAAAACAGTGGAGAAATTTTGCCTCTTTATTATTAGATTTATATAAATATATAAATATAGATATAGAATAGATATAGATAGAATTGGTCTAGTTATATCAAAAAAATGTATTATAAAAGTAGTTACATTAGATCTGTATTTAGAAATACTACTTTCTAATTATCAAACTTTTTTCTGTAAACTATATATTATATAAAAGAAATTATAGATCAAAATATATTTTTCAAAACTCCACAAAGTCAAATCTGCACCCACCGCCTTGATAACGCAAGACCGCTATCCAGTTACCTTATTCAATGCTTGAGGTAATCGTCATCACCTCGAACACGAAGTAGTCTCAAACAATCCCCGCACCCACCCCCTTTATAACGCAAGCCTATTATCCAGTTGCCCTATTCAGGCCTGGTTCAGTACGCGAAATTTTTTATGAAGAGTTTCTATAGCACTTTTGTTGTTATTTGATAAATTTTGTTCAAATATACACTTTCATTGTTATTTGATAAATTTTATCCAAATATAGACTAAGTAAGCTTAAAAGATTCGTCTCGACATGTACATATTAAAAGTACAATTAGTTATTTTTTTATCTACATTTAATGATTCATATATACGTCTAAAGATTCGATGTAACGGATGTTGGGGGTAGAGACAGCGGAGCCTGCTCTCCTCCTTGTAAAAAGGCCTGACGCCCAATGGTTCCAAGAACCTCCTTGTAAATACATGAATTATGAAGGGTGAGGAGGAAGAATGTATTCCTCCTACCGCCCTTATAAATAAAGCCTAAGGGGCTCCCACGGGTTCTTCCTCTGGTGTGAGACGAGTCTGGCTCACCTCCATCTCCGGTGGGGGTTTGAGCGAAGGACCATATCTCAACAGTTGGCGCCGTCCGTGGGGATCGCACACAAAAAAAGAGGGAAAAAACACAAAAAGGCAACCTTCGTCGTCACTGGACGGAGAAACCTTCGTCAAGGCCAAATTCAGCAACCTTCGTCGAGGCCTATTCGGGAAACCTTTGTCGTCGCCGGATGGAGGAACCTTTGTCACGACCAAATTCAGCAACCTTCGTCGAGGCCTGTTCGGGCAACCTTCGTCGTCGCCGAACGGAGAAACCTTCGTCAATGCCAAATTTAGCAACCTTCGTTGAGGCCTGTTCGGGCAACCTTCGTCGTCACCGGACGGAGAAACCTTCGTCAATGCTAAATTTAGCAACCTTCGTCGAGGCTTGTTCGGGCAACCTTCGTCGTCATCGGACGAAGAAACCTTCGTCAAGGCCAAATTCAGCAACCTTCATCGAGGCCTGTTCGGGCAACCTTCGTCGTCGCCGAACGGAGAAACATTCGTCACGACCAAACTCAGCAACCCTCGTCAAAGCCAAAATGGTCAACCCTTGTCGTGACCAAATTCAGCAACCCTCGTCGTGACCAATCACAACAACCCTCATCACGGCCAGACGGGACAACCTTTGTCGTGACCAGATTCAACAACATTCGTCATGGCCAGATGAGACAACCTTCATCGTGAACCCTCGTCATCAACAACGATGACTCCAGCGTACCCTCTCCAACAATCTGGAGAAGGTACCCTCGTCATCAAAAAAGACGACTCTAGCGTTCCCTCTCCAACAATCTGGAGAAGGTACCATCGTCATCAACTACAACGACTTCACATACCCTCTCCAGCAATGTAGAGAAGGTACCATCGTCATCAACGACGACTTCAGCGTACCCTCTCCACATTTCTGGAGAAGGTACCATCGTCATCAACGACGACTTCAACGAACCCTCTCCAACAACCTGGAGAAGGTACCCTCGTCATCAACTACAACGACTTCAGCGTACTCTCTCCAACAATTTGGAGAAGGTACCCTCGTCATCAATAACAACGACTCCAGCGTACCTTCTCCAACAATCTGGAGAAGGTACCCTCCTCATCAACTACAACGACTTCAGCGTACTCTCTCCAGCAATGTAGAGAAGGTACCATCGTCATCAACGACGACTTCAGCGTACCCTCTCCACATTTTTGGAGACGGTACCATCGTCATCAACGACGACTTCAACGAACCCTCTCCAACAACCTGGAGAAGGTACCGTCGTCATCAACTACAACGACTTCAGCGTACTCCCTCCAACAATCTGGAGAAGGTACCCTCGTCATCAACAACGACTCCAGCGTACCCTCTCCAACAATCTGGAAAAGGTACCCTCGTCACCAACAACGACGACTTCAGCGTACCTTCTCCAACAATCTGGAAAAGAAGGTATCCTCGTCATCAACAACAACGACTTCAGCATACCCTCTCCTACATTTCTGGAGAAGGTACTCTTGTCATCAACTACAACGACTTCAGCGTACCCTCTCCAGCAATGTGGAGAATGTACCATCTTCATCAACCACGATGACTTCAACGAACCCTCTCCAACAATTTGGAGAACGTACCCTCGTCATCAACTACGACGACTTTAGTGTACCCTCCAGCAATATGAAGAAGGTACCATCTTCATCAACAAGGACGACTTCAACGAACCCTCTCCCATAACCTGGAGAAGCAATGTGGAGAAGGTACCGTCTTCATCAACCACGACGACTTCAACGAACCCCCTCCAACAATTTGGAGAAGGTACCCTCGTCATCAACAACAACGACTTCAGCGTACCCTCTCCACATTTCTGGAGAAGGTACCATCGTCAGCAACGACGACGTCAATGAACCCTCTCCAACAACCTGGAGAAGGTACCTTCGTCATCAACTACAACGACTTCCGCGTACCCTCTCCAACAATCTGGAGAAGGTACCCTCGTCATCAACAATGACAACAACAACATACCCTCTCCAACAACCTGGAGAAGGTACCCTCGTCATCAACTACAATAACTTCAGCGTACCCTCTCCAACAATCTGGAGAAGGTATCCTCGTCATCAACAACGACGACTCCAGTGTACCCTCTCCAACAATCTGGAGAAGAAGGTACCCTCGTCATCAACAACGACGACTTCAGCGTACCCTCTCCAACATTTCTGGAGAAGGTACCCTCGTTATCAAATACAACGACTTCAGCGTACGCTCTCCAGCAATGTGGAGAAGGTACCGTCTTCAACAACCACGATGACTTCAACGAACCCTCTCCAACAATTTGGAGAAGGTACCCTCATCATCAACTATGATGACTTTAGTGTACCCTCTCCAGCAATCTGGAGAAGGTACCGTCTTCATCAACAACGATGACTTCAACGAACCCTCTCCCACAACCTGGAGAAGGTACTCTCGTCATCAACTACGAAGACTTTAGCGTACCCTCTCCAACAATCTGGAGAAGGTACCCTCGTCATCAATAACAACGACTCCAGTGTACCCTCTCCAACAATCTGAAGAAGGTACCCTCGTCATCAACTACAATGACTTCAGTGTACCCTCTCCAGCAATGTAGAGAAGGTACCATCGTCATCAATGACGACTTCAACGAACCCTCTCCAACAACCTGGAGAAGGTACCCTCGTCATCAACTACAACAACTTCAGCGTACCCTCTACAGCAATCTGGAGAAGGTACCATCTTTAGCAACCACGATGACTTCAATGAACCCTCTCGAACAATTTGGAGAAGGTACCCTCGACATCAACAACGACGAATTTAGCGTACCCTCTCCAATAACCTGGAGAAGGTACCCTCGTCATCAACTACGATGACTTAAACGTACCCTCTCCAACAATCTGGAGAAGAGAAGGTACCCTCATCATCAACGATGAATTCAACGAACCCTCTCCAGTAATGTAGAGAAGGTACCGTCTTCATCAACCACGACTACTTCAACGAACCCTCTCCAACAATCTGGAGAAGGTACTCTCGACATCAACAATGATGAATTTAGCGTACCCTCTCCAATAACCTGGAGAAGGTACCCTCGTCATCAACTACGATGACTTAAACGTACCCTCTCCAACAATATGGAGAAGAGAAGGTACCCTCGTCATCAACAATAACTTCAACGAACCCTCTCCAACAACCTAGAGAAGGTACCCTCGTCATCAACTACGACGACTTCAGTGTACCCTCTCCAGCATTCTAAAGAAGGTTTTCCATTCTCCATAAGATCTCTATGCTGCACTTGAGGTAATGAATTCATACCGCAAAAAAAACGAGCTAAACTTGACATCATATATCTCATCTATCGGGACACTAAACCTTTGCTAATCCCGAACTTTCACTTCTTACATCCAAATGTGCGAGGTCTCATATTACAAACTCTTGCAGGATTCCACTTTTTGCAATACTTCAAAACTCTTATGTGATAATACAATTTATCGAAACATCTATGTAGGATGACCTCTAATATGTGAAGCCCCTCTCATTAATAATTGACTTTGCAGGGATCAAATTATCTATTTTCGCATGTGCCTTAAATGTCAAATTTTTTGTTATGGAAATGCTCAGCTTATCTTCGCACTAATTTTGTGCAAGTAAATATCATAAACACATCAAGCATACTCATTCATCATACCATCGCATCGCATATTCATGGTGCATACCAAACCTCACTTCGCTCTCCAAAAGACAAAGGAGACGAAGAGGGAGGTCATAAACTTTTACAGCCAAACCTCACTTCACCCTCCAAAAGACAAAGGAGGGTGAAGAGGGAGGTCCAAATAGAGTACCCTCGCAAAGAAACACGTGAAGGGCTCAAATCTTACAATTCACCGTTATATGAAAATAATTTTTTGTCTTGCAGAGCTAATTGCTTGCACACAACTTTCACAACGCAAAGCAAGTCGAATGTTTCCCTCAGAAATTTTATCGACTTCACACTTTTTAGGGAGATTCCCTTGCAGGTCTTCGACATGTCCACAAGGGAAACCCACTGACCACAAAAAAATATATGAGATACGACTTCACTAACTGCACCCTCGCCGACTACACGGCGAGGGGCTCGCCTCTGACCTCGGCAACATTAGTTGTGCCCTCGCCGCCTCCATGGCAAGGGGCTCGCCTCCGACCTCGGCGACATCATTTGTGCCCTTGCGACTCCACGAGAAGGGGCTTGCCTCTGACCTCGGTGACACCAGCTACACCCTCAACGACTCCACAACAAGGGGCTCGTCATCGACCTCGGTGACACCAATGGCACCATAGCCAATCGCGGCAAATGGCTCATCAACATCTTCGTCAACTAGGCACAAGTCCTTTGCCCGCTCATAAGCACCAACCAAGAGGGGCTAGGGGGTGCATTAAGGGGGCACTTCAACCTAGAGAACATGTCTTGGTCACTGCTCATGAACTGAAAGAGGTAGGCCTTGCTAACTACAACAAATGCTATATCAACATCTACCTCGAGAAATGAGTCGTCATCAACCCTCGGTGGGAACTCTGGCGTCCAACCACGTCCGGCGACCACGACCGCCCGAATGGTTGCCTCTGCTGCTACGAGTACTTCTGTTACAGAGAGTTGCTCCTTACGAGGCGAAGTCCCTCACTGAAGCTAAGTCTAACGAGAACTGAGGCATCGACCTCCGCATTTGACAACTCACCGACATTATCAAGGCCTCCGACCTTTGCTGGAGAAATTGCTCGCTATTCTAGGGACACCCATCGAAGCTCGAGATAGACTAGGAAATTGTTCTATAGGGCCCTTTTCCTGTTCTTTAGCAACTAGGTTTTGTTGTGTCTGCCAAAGCCTAGTGGCTATGGGGCTACTGTTGGGGGTAGAGACAGCGGAGCCCGCTCTCCTCCTTGTAAAAAGGCCTGACGTCTAATGGTTCCAAGAACCTCCTTGTAAATACATGAATTATGAAGGGTGAGGAGGAAGAATGTATTCCTCCCACCGCCCTTATAAATAAAGCCTAAGGGGCTCCCACGGGGGGCTCTCTCTTCTTCCTCTGGTGTGAGACGAGTCTGGCTCACCTCCACCTCCGGTGGGGGTTTGAGCGAAGGACCATATCTCGACAACGGAGAATCTTGAAAAAAATTAAGTGGACGTGGTCTCAAAGTGGTAACGATGGGACCTATGCGAGTCTAGGATTTTGAGGGCGCTCTGACGACCTCGTCGCCACGACCCATCTAAACCATTGTAAAGTCTAAGACGCGCGGGGTCACGGCCTGGTGGAAGGAGCGATCGTGGCCTGGTCTGTGTCTCTCCGTGCCATGGTCCATGAGACCCTTCCGACTTCCGAGCCTCCCGAGCTTGATGGAAGGAGTTGTATGTAATAATATGTATATGTACTACTCCGTATCGCAAATAGAAGTCGTTTAGGACAGCGACACGGTCTTCAAAGCATGACTTTGATCACTTATTTTTTAAAAAATATTTGTTGTAAAGTGGTGTATATATATTTTTATGAAATTACTTTTCAAGATAAATTTATCTATATGATTTTTACATCTCTAAACTCAATAATTTAAAAGTTATTCTTGATTTATATTCTCAATGTTTGACCGAACCCTTTTCCAAAACGACTTCTAAATAGGATACGGAGGGAGTATATGTATATGTATATGTATATGTATATGTGGCTTTTTTCTTTTAAAAATAATATTTAGTTTTTTATGAGTTTTAATTATTTTTCTATTTTTCATCTGTTTACTTTACTTTCTATTTTGTATTTCTATATTTTTGTTTTTTTGTTTTTAGTATTTTTCATTGTTTTAAAAAGTTTAGTTTCCGTTATTGAATTTAAATGTCTTTTAGTTTTAAATTTTAGTTGTCCGTTTAAGTTTGAATGCCATTGTTTTATTCAGTTTTTAGTTAATTTTTTAGTGTTCTTTTAGTTTTAATTTTCAGTCAAGTTTTTTAATATTTTTAGTTTTAGTTCTCTTCTCAATCATCATATTAGTTTTCAGTCAAGTTTTTTATTTTTGTTTTTAGTTTCAGTTTTCGATCATCGATTTAGGTTCCCGACCCGTATGGTAGGTTATATAAAAATTTGTCTAACAACTTATGCAATGTTTATTTAAATAATTTACTTTCAATTTATAGCTTGTCCTAGTTTTGTATCGCTACCCTCATTTTTAATAAATGTACTAAGTTAGTAACTTATGAAATGTTATTTTAGTAATTTATCTCTTCAGGTTTTATCTTGTCTTGTTTTGGTCTACTACTCTCTTTAGAGATTAATATCTCTATATAAATGTTATATAAGAAATTTATTATATTTTTATAGTAACAATCAATGTGCATACTATGTAAAAACTTTACTTTCGGAGTAGTAATTTTAGTATTATATGGTAGCAACTTCTTTTGTAACTTTACTAACACTTTTTTACACATAAATTGCTACTAAAAATAAAATTCTTCAAAATATAGGCAACCGTGTTTTAGTTTTGCTCCTCTCCTTACATAGAATATATCAGTATAGACCAAATTGAAAATGGATATATAATTCAAAAATTACAATAATTTATAGAAAACTATTTGATTTTTAGGTTCTCGTGCGTAAGGATGGCAACGGATCGGTTTCGGGTTGGATATCCGCGGGTTTCCGGTCTAGCGGGTTCAGGTTTGGTGACGGTTTTTCACCCACGGTTTTCGGGTTCGGGACTCCGAAACCTATCGGGTTCGGTTTCGGGTTTGTTTTTTCACCCGTGGATACCCAATGGATATCCGTTTGGAATGAAAACTCATGTTTTATAATATACTAATAATAAATTGTTTACTTAGATTATGAAATTTATTCTAAGTTGTCTTATAAAATTATTTATTATTTATTGTCTCTTAATTATGCATGTGAATATGTATATATATATATCGTATATATTTTTACCGAAAGTACTTATTACTCTTATTATAGTGCAACACAAATCGGGTTTCAGATATCCAATCGGGTTTCGGGTATCCGCGGGTTTGGTTATGGTGATGGATTTTCACCCGAATCAGTTTTCGGGGCGGGTTCAGGTTTTGAGTTCGGGTTTGGGTGCACAGAGACTCCACCCGATCCGAATCCGATTCGTTGCCATCCTTACTCGTGCGGGGTGCTCACTCACCTGCATCGGGTTACGAGCGTGGGATCGCCTGCCCGAGCCTGGGGATTACTCGACCGCATGCCAGCATGCAGTGAGTGGGTCGTTGCTTGGGGCTCAGTTGCTGCGCAGGGGTCGCTCGTTTTCCTTGTGAGGCGCGTTATCCACGTCCCTAAACCATGTACTTCCTCTCTGTGGTGCTGATTGTGTCCGTCGCAGTTCCGGTCGTTCTCAATATGATCGTGAACCGGGAATAAGAGGCTTTGCTGCACCGTCCTATAGCGGACCACCTTTTTAGCTTGGTGGTAATCGCTATCCTTAAATGTGACGAGGAGGTGAGTTTCGAGGATTTTTGTTCCATAGCGGACCACTCTTTTAGTTTAGTGGTGATCGCTATCCTCCATGGGATGAGGTCAATTTTGTGTGTCTTCTAACACCTTTTTTGGGTCTATGACACAACACTAGTATCCTTCTCAGTATACTAACCCCAGTGTTGTGTCATACGCTCATTTCCTACCTTTCTATTGATGCAGGAACTTCGGTTGGAGTAAATATGGCTCATGGATTCCGGGTGTTCGCGCCACATGACCAGAAGCGAGAAATGGTTCTCCAGCCTGAATCCCGTGCCTCACAAAGAATACATCATATTCGGGGATAGCGGTAGAGGTAAGGTAGTCTCTCATGGGTCGATTCGACTTAACGAGAGTTTTGTTCTCAAAGATGTTGTCTTGGTTTCAAATTTGCACTTTAATTTTCTTTCTGTTTCGCAACTTTTTGAGGATGGTTTTGAAGTGCGCTTTAAGACCGGCATGTGCAGAGTTTTGGATTCTCGGGACGATCTTGTTTGTTGAATTGTCCCCTTTGGTCGTGTCTTTCGAGCCGATTTTTCTCGCTCTTTCGGCTCTTTTAGATGTTTGGTGGCTGGTCCTTCTTCTGATTTATGGAAGTGGCATAGGAGACTTGGTCATTTGAGCTTCGACTTGCTTTAAGCTTTGACTTACTTGCAAGGCTCAGCTCACTTGGCTTAGTCCAAGGATTGTCCAAGTTTAAGTTTCAGAAGGACCTTGTTTGTCACCCTTGTCGTCACGGGAAGATGGTTGCTACTTCTCATCCACCTGTGAATCAGGTGATGACCAAGCGATCCGGTGAGCTTTTACACATGGACACTGTTGGTCCAGCTCGGGTTTGCTCAGCAGGTGGGAAGTGGTACATTCTAGTGATCATGGACGATTTTTCGAGGTATTCTTGGGTGTTCTTCATGGAGGACAAGGACGAGGATTTCTCTTTTGCTCGAGATTTGATTTGAGGTTGAAAACTGAGTTTCCCCTGATACTATTAGAGCTGTTCGTAGCGATAATGGTACTAGGTTTGATAACTCGCAGTTTGCCTCTTTGTGTTCTTCAATTGGACTTGAGCATCAGTTTTCCTCTCCTTATGTTCCCCAGCAGAACGGCTGAGAACATATATGATGAATGATTGACTTTGATGAGGAAGGTTTGAGGCTTTTCCCGGTTTAGTCCATATCTCGCTATGCGCTTATTGTTTATGACTAACCGGTGGCGTGAGTTGTGTGTGTTTACTGTGTTGGTGTGTGTGTGCAACATGTGTCTCTTGGCTGTGTTGATGTGCAGGTGTTGAGCTCGGATACAGTGGTCTATGGCGAGGTGAAGGTCAAGTAGAGACGTGTCGTGCCGACGGACCGGGAGCGGTGAAGGATGGGCGTGCCGTGCGGCGGATGTGCCATGCCGATGTACCCAGAGCGGTGAAGGGCGGACGTGAGGCTTGGACTGATGGACCAGAGGGCCAGAGGACCAGCTGTGGTAGCTGGCACGTGGCATCGGCGAGCGAGAGCATATGGGGATGTGCGATGCATCGGCCGAGTCGGAAGGAAGACGTGGTGTCGTGACACTTGGCGGGAGGTCGGACACGGGCTTGCGTGCGGTGCAAGTGCCGTCGGCCAAGTCAAGGAGGATGGCGAAGGCGTTGTGCCCGGTGTGGAGGCTGGACATGCATCGGCATCGGTGCCGGTGGTCGGGGTGTGCGAACCACATCCCGTCTACGGTGCGGGTTCGGTAGCTGAGCCTCAAAAAGCTACCATCGACGGTTTCTGAGTTTGGGCCTCAAAACTCGGGGTGGCCGGTTTCCGAGTTTGGGCCTCAAAACTCGGCGAGGACGGTTTCCAGGTTTGGGCCTCAAAACCTGGGCTTGCGGGTTTCCGAGTTTGGGCCTCAAAACTCGGGGTGGACGGTTTGCCACGTTTGGGCCTCAAAACCTGGGCTGACGGGTTTACCGGTTTGGGCCTCAAAACCGGGGGTGGTCCGAAAGGACGGTCGACGCGTGGCGGCGTGGAGAGGCTGGCGCGGCGGCGAAGCTATCCACGAGGAAGGCGCGGTGGTCGACATGACGGCACGTGGCGGCATCAGGGAGGTCGCGTCGAGGCGAAGCTACCGGATGTGCGGGCGTGGCCGTCGGATGAAGATTGACCGGACTGGACGGTTTTACCCTTGGGGGGTATTTGGGTCGAGTGCTTAATGTAAGGGCATTTTGGTCTTCGGACGTGCACCTATATATATGAGGGGGGCTGCTAGGGCAGCAGTATCCTTGGGAACTCTTGGTGGTGTCTCTCTCATTTTGTTCCTGTGAGAGAAGGCTAGGGTTAGGGAGAGTTGGCTCTTATTCTTGAGCTTTTTGCCATCCAAGCTTTAATTTGCTAGGAGTGGCTTGTAGCCCGACACCAAGTGATTAATCAATCATCCATTCCTCTGAATCCAAGGATCAAATTCGTGGTTGAATTCGCGTTTTGAATTTGTTCTTCGCGTTCTTCTTTTCTCCACGATTTTCCCCTCTCCCGATCTCCCTCTACGCTGCGTCTTTTGCGATTCCGTTTGAATCAACTTGTTCTTTGAAGTGAGGAGAACATTTCTACCGGAGGAATTCATCTCTAACCTCACGAACAAGTAGATCGGGCCAAAATCGTTTTTGTTCTTCGTTCTTCCCCTTTTCTAGTGTTCTTCGGATTTCTCATGGATTAGTTGGGTTGAAGCGATGATATCCTAGGATTAGCTTCCCAACACATAGAAGAACACTTAGGTGAAGTAAGTTTGTAGCCTCGTTCGATTTGGTGAAGATCCAATCGATTTTGGGTTTGTCCCGCGCTGTTTTTGCGCTTTCTGGGAGGTCGCGGACAGTCCGCCATATTGGCCGCCGACAGTCTGCGCATCGCGGCTTCAGCCGAGCAGTGGCTGTTGGCCTCGGGCGTTTTCCCCTCGGGTGACCAGCGGACAGTCCGCCAGTGTTGGGCGCGGACAGTCCGGGCCCGAGCAGAGACTTTGCAGCAGCGTTGCTGTTTTTGCTTCATAGCCGGCGGACAGTCCGCCAAGACCCACGGACAGTCCGGGGTCTTCATCAGACGCTGCTACGGGCAGGCTTCGGACGCTCTGTGTTCACTGTTCACGTGAACCGCGGACAGTCCGGTGTGCAAACCATGGACTGTCCGGGACTCGTCCAGGGCTGTGGCAGAACAGTTCGTTTTGAGTCCTTTTGCTGGCGGACAGTCCGGCCCCCGTGTGGCGGACAGTCCGGCCTTCACCGGACAGTCCGGGATTCTGCAGTTTGTGCAGTTTTAGTGCGTTAGCCCTCCCGGCTTTTCCGCTTTGTTTTTGGACTTCTCGTTTGCTCCTAGAGTTCACCTAGGAACCTCTCTACATATCTTTGCTACGCGTTAGCATCGGTATTTGGAGGAATCCCGACGTAGCCCTCTATCTACATTTGGGAGTGGGTCTTTTAGGCACGAACTTGACAAGGGGTTTTGAGAGTTTTGGTTTGCTCTCTTGTGTGGTGCCTCGCTGTGATCCTAGGGATCATTCACTCTCTTTTCGAGGGTCGTGGGCATCACGTTTCGGTCCGAAGCTTTTGGGGTTGATTTTATTGGGACAAAGGCCATAATTTCTGAGAAGAAATTTTAGGCTCCCATTCACCCTCCCCCTCTGGTCACCTTGCTATAGCATTTTTGGTCCTTCAACGGCATTGTTGAGCTCAAGAAACGGACCCTTGTTGAGATGGTTAGGACGATGCTCGGTGAGCATAGGACTCCTAGGCGTTTTCGGCCGAGGCAATCAACACCGCTTGCCATGTTTCAAATCGCATCTTTCTTCGTGCTTTCATGAAAAAGACTTCTTATGAGTTGCAATTTGGACGGGCACCCAAGGTGTCTCATTTTAGGGTGTTTGGGTGCAAGTGCTTTATCCTAAAGCAAGGCGATTTGGACAAGTTTGAATCTCGTTCTGCTGATGGTGTGTTTCTTGGTTATGTTATGCATTCTCGCGTTTATCAAGTTCTTAACCTTGAGACTAACCAGATAGTGGAGATCTGTGAGGTCACATTTGATGAGACTATGTCTTGTGTTTCTTCTGCTTTTGATGTTGCAGGAGATTAGGAGCATGGAGAGACGATCTTTGTGGGGGAGGAGCAGGAGAATGCCGATTGGGGTGATCCCGAGCCGACTCCATCGGCTGCCCTCGTCGACCCTGCGACGACGACTTCGACTCGAAGACCTGATCCCACTACTTCCACTACTTGGGGTCCTCTTGAGCCACCTCTGCAGCGAGCACCGGTTGCACCTGAGGGAGCGACAACATCTGGCGAGGGGGGCGACTTCAGCGAGGTAGGCGCCCCTAAGCGTTCAGCAGATCCACCCTCCGCATTACATGATCGGCGGTATCGACTAGCGAGTCACGCGGTCGTGAGCGTATGAAATCTCACACTTTGCTCATTCTTCATTCGTTGCTTCTTTTGAGCCCAAAGATGTTGGACACGCTCTTTCTGATCCTAACTGGGTTAATGTCATGCATGAGGAGTTAGAGAACTTTGAGCGAAACCAAGTCTGGACCCTAGTTCCACCTCCACCAGAATGCCACCCTATAGATACCAAATGGGTTTTCAAGAACAAACAGGGTGAGGATGGGATGGTAGTGAGGAACAAGGCTAGGTTAGTATCATAGGGCTTTTGCAAGAAAGAGGGGATAGACTATGAGGAGACCGTTGCCCCTGTAGCTCGTTTAGAAGCCATTATGATCCTTCTAGCTTTTGCTGCTTTGAAGAGTTTTAAACTATACCAGATGGATGTCAAGAGTGCTTTCTTAAATGGGTATATAGAGGAAGAGGTCTATGTTAGGCAACCCCCTGGTTTCGAGAGTCCCAAGTTCCCAAACCATGTGTTCAAACTTTCTAAAGCTTTGTATGGTTTGAAACAAGCCCCGAGAGCATGGTATGAGTGTTTGGAAACCTTTTTTGCTTTCCAAGGGTTTTAAAATGGGACGGGTAGATAAGACTATGTTTCTCCTCAAGCAAGGAAATGACACCCTTTTAGTTCAGATCTACGTGGATGATATCATATTGGTGGCTCCTCTCACGCACTTGTTGCCAAGTTTGCAGATGTTATGAGCAAGGAGTTTGAGATGAGCATGATGGGTGAGTTGACCTTCTTCCTCGAGTTGCAAATCATGCAAACCCGAGATGAGACGTTTGTGCATCAAGGCAAGTACATGAAGGACATCCTGAAGAAGTTCGACATGGGCGAGGCCAAGCATCTCACAACACCCATGGCGATGACTATTGCGATGGACGCGGACGAGGATGGAGAAGCCATGGACCAGAAGGAGTACAGAAGTATGATCGGCTCTCTCCTGTACTTGACGGCGATGAGGCTAGACATACACTTCGCAGTGTGTCTGTGCACTCGTTTTCAGGCGTCCCCTCGAACTTCCCACAAGCAGGCGGTCAAGCGCATCATGAGGTACCTTTGATTCACTCCTGAGTTTGGACTTTGGTACTCTTCTTCTTCGACCCTTTCGCTTTGTGGTTATTCAAATGCGGATTTTGCCTGCTGTCGGCTTGAGCGCAAGTCTACTTCTGGGACTTGTCAGTTTCTTGGTTCTTCACTTGTTTCGTGGTGTTCTCGCAAGTAGTCTAGCGTAGCCCAGTCTACCACCGAGGTTGAGTATGTCGTTGTTGCTTCTTGTGCTTCGCGGCTTTTGTGGATGGTTGCTACCTTGCATGATTTTGGTCTAGATTTCTGTTAGGTCCCTTTGCTCTGTGATAGCATGAGTGTCATTAGTGTTGCAAAGAACCCAGTCCTTCACTCCAAGATCAAACACTGCCCACTTTGCTTGCATCTAGTGCAAAACCGACCATTGCTCTTCACAAAACTAGTTTTGTGAGTAGCAAAAGCCACCTTGCCATTCTTGGGGGTATAGCCCAATCCCTCTTTGTTTAGAGAAAAGCATTAGCTACCCAAGCACTTAAGCAAGCGGGCCTCACCACCATAGACTTTGCCTAAAGCATGAGTGAGCTCATTTACTTCCCTCTTCATTGTCTCATTCTCAACCATGAGTGAGGCGTCACAAGTGAAGCCATCATCCATAGACAAATTAGTAGTGGTAGATGATGAGCTACATGAAGGGTTAGTAGGAGCAATAATAATAAACTTATAGAATGATTCATCAATTATATCACAAGTTATGCCTATGTCACATGTTTCAACCACATCCTCAATTTTAGCTTGATTAATAAGTGAGGAGTGAGCTTTCTTAAGCTTAGTATGAGCATTGCCAAGCTCCTCATGGTCTTCCACTAGCCTCTCATGAGTAGCATTGAGCTCCTCAAAGGATTGCTCAAGAGCTTTTAATCTCTTTTGCAATTCTTTGCGCTCCTTTCTCTTTTTACCAAAATGTTCTATAGCATCATCAAGCATTTCAATTAATTCATCTTTCGTGGGTTCTTCATCATCACTAGCATCATCATCGGATTGTACCTTATTGGCCTTAGCCATGAAGCATGATGGAGTGTCGAAGATAGAAGGCTTGGCATTGATAGCAAATCTTGCAAGAGCCTTCTTCTTGCTTGTATTGTGGTCATCATCATCACTATCTTCATCGCTATCACTTGTGGAAGCATCACTATCCCAAGTGACCACATATGAGTGACCCTTCTTCTTCTTTGTGTAGTTCTTCTTTTCTTTCTTCTCATTCTTCTTGCCCTTCTTGTTATCATCATCATCATTCTCACCATTGTAAGGACATTGAGCAACAAGATGGTCCTTGCTACTGCACTTGAAGCACCTCCTTGGTTCTTCTTTGTTCTTGGATGAGGACTTTACCTTCTTGCCCAGTAGCCTTTCTTTTTCATGAATTTGCCAAATCTCTTGACAGATAGAGCCATTTCTTCATCTTCATCATCGCAAGCAATAGAACAATCATCTTCACTTGATTCTTCCTTCTTTGCTTTTCCCTTGCTCTTGGTCTTGGATGATGATGTGGCCTTGAATGCCACACTCTTCTTCTTCTCATCCTTCTTTACCTCTTGATCATTCTCATCTCTATAGGTGTCGTCGGTCATCACATCTCCAAGTACTTGGTTTGGTGTCATAGTGTCCAAACCGCTCCTCACAAGCAATGTGACCAACATACCAAATCTCTTTGGAAGACATCTCAAGAATTTGTGAGAGAAGTCTTTGTCCTTCACCTCTTCTCCAAGTGTTTTGAGATCATTGACAAGCACTTGAAGCCTATGGAACATCTCTGGTACACTCTCATCTTCATTCATCTTGAAGCTAGCAAACTCTTCTTTGAGAATGTATGCCTTTGCTCCTTTCACCGCTTGAGTGCCCTCAAATGATTCTTCCCATTTCTTCCAAGCATCATACGCCATCTCCAAATTCTTGATTTGCTCAAATACCCTCTCATCAACGGCATCATGAATAGCACTAAGAGCAATGTCATTGTTTTGCATCTTTTCTTCTTTGGCGGGGGTGAGTCTCTCCGGGTTTGCAATCTCAATCTTGACATCTACAACTTGCCATATCTTTCTATTGATTGACTTTATGTGAGTGGTCATCTTTGCCTTCCAATAGCCATAGTTGGTGCCATCAAATTCGGGTGGCCTTTTGGTGTTGTTGATTTGAGCCGTTTTGACACCGAAGGTTGTTAAGCCTCAAATTAACGGTGACCTCGGCTTCGGTACCACTTGAAAGGTCCTAAATGGCTAGAGGGGGGTGAATAGCCTATAAAAATTTCTACAACAACACTTAAACAAGCTTGTTAGACAACTAAATGGCGAAGCAAGTTTTGCGCTAGCTCTACAAAAGTGCAAGCCACCTATCCACAATTCTAGTTAATTATGATCTATATGTCACATAATGTCTAAGTTGCTATTTTACAACTAAGTGAGAAAATGAGCAAGAATAATTATCACTACACAAGACAAGTAAATTAACTAGCTACTAGAAGATACAATTATAACTTGCAATAATATAACAAAGGTAAATACAAGTGATAGAAGTATGTATACCGAGTCGGGCAAGAGATCAATTAATGAATACCAAGAATGCCATGGAGACAAGATGACACAATATTTTTCCTCCGAGGTTCACTTGCTTGTCGGCAAGCTACGTCCTCGTTGTAGCGATTCACTTTTCTTCTTGCATAGCTTATGCCTCATGTTTGCCACATAAAGGCTTTGAAGAGAGATTAATTCAAGAACTTGGAGCATTTATTGATAATCCTATAATTCTTTTTGGGTCTACTCCCAGTGTAGGAGTAGCTTTCCGGAATGGAAGGCATGTTTTTTGCATAGCCCTAGTGTAGGAGTAGCATGTGTATGTGGTGTATACATGATCTTGATCTTGGAAGCATGACAAACCTCTCAACACGGGTCAAAAGGCTTGACAAAGCTCAACACAAAGCAAGTAGCTCATAATCTTGGTTTTTAAATCTTTGATTCATACATGGCTTTGGTAGGACATTCTTTTACCACAAAGGAGAAGTAGCTATAATTTTTCAAGTTTTGATCCACTGACAAGATATCTAGGTTCTCATTATTCTATTATATCTTGTTCCACAGCAACTTAAGTAACACGGGGTCCCTATAAGTAAGTTCCCATCAGCGACAAGATTTTTAGGAAAGCGTTGTGTGAATCTATCATCAAGTCATGGCTAAAAGCAATTTTCCTTTATGTTTTAAGTTGTGTTTTTAAATAATTTTCAAATTGGTTCAAAACAGAAGGTAACATATGTGAAAAAGGTAAGTTTAGGATGAAAACCTAACTGTGGAAAAAGCGTGAAGAAGGAGGGGACACAGGGTGGTCGATCGGCATGATAGGGAGGTTGGGTGACCTGCCCTGGTGACCTTTCGGGTCCCGCTTAGTCTCAGGTGGTCCTTATGTTGTTTCTTTCTAAAATTTTCAATTTTTGCGAATGGATCCCGTCTGTTGTCACGATGTCTCTCCCCCACACTTGTTTTCTATTATCCTGTATGCAAGATATGTGGAGATAAGAACAGATATCCATAGAGATAGAGGGGCATTTATTAACAAATTTCCATTGATATCATATAAGACACTTTATTACATAATGAATGATCGAATGAATGAAAACAAACCTAAACATTATAAATATGCCTTATCAATCGTGAAATTCGTAGCACTAAGGGTGGTTCTGCCTATAGAGGTCGAATGCCTGAGCTAGCCTTTTGTGCTAAGTTCTCTCTAGGTCTACCGTACCATTAAGAGTGTCTTCGGTCCTAGCGAGGAGCTTGGATCTCTTATCCATGGTTGTCACTGTCTGGTCGAGGAAGTTGATTCTCCTCTCTAGATCTACAACGGTCATCCTCTGGCGCTTTGCTCCACCTTCTTGCATGGTTGCTACTGATATTTTGGGTATCTCCTTTGGTCCAATGAACTTGACCTTGCTGGGTGAAGTGCACAGGCCTTCGAAAGCTTCGCAGGGCTTGGCGGTGGTGTACTTGGCACAGGTGATCTCTCCAAGCTTATTCATCTTCACACTAGTTAGTCTCTCATTAGGTCTTGGTGGAAGGATCTTGGTTCATGAAGGTACCTTGATTGTGAGGTGTTTAAACTTGCATCATATCAGTGGTAGTACCTTGGTGGAGGGATCCTCATGGGGGTCAATACTGAGCTCTTTGAATTAGAGGATTTTAGCAAACATGAGTTTAGCATTATGATGCTAGTCAGAGATAGAAGTTCTAATTTTAGATGGAGATTTGTCACGGTGTATGGTCCAGCAAGACATGAGTTATCAAGGGAGTTTCTGTCAGAACTGGGGGATATCTGCCAAAGCTCTCCTCTCCCAGTCATCATGGGGGAGATTTCAATTTGATCAGGGAAGCAGCTGACAAAAACTCTGGGAATGTTGATTATGGGCTGATCAATATTTTCAATGAGTTTATTGGGATCCATGAGTTGAGAGAGTTGAAGAGATCTGGGCAGAAATTTTCCTGGACTAATAAGCAAAGCAATCTAGTAATGGTGAATTTAGATAGAGTCCTTTTCTCATCAGGTTAGGAAGATCAGTTTCCTCTTTCCATGTCTTGGGGTTTGACTAAAATTGGGTCTACTCATGTGCCTATTATAGTTGACAATGGGGAAAGTCTAACATCAATACCCAAATACTTCTTCTTTGAGCAGCATTAGATTGAAACCCCCAATTTTCATCAGATGGTCGAGAATAAATTGTTGCAAGCTGACTCTAGATGCCCTAAGCATTGTTATTCTCTGGACAGATGGCATGGGAGCCTAGCTCTTTTAAGATCTTACTTAAAAAGGTGGAACATTAGGGAGATAGGGGTGCAGAAAAAAGAGAAATTCGAACTGAGGAATAAACCCCGGTATATAGATGATCAGGCGGATATAAGGGATTTGTCTGCTCAGGAATGGAGGCAAAGATATGATATAGAAAGGGATCTAGAGAGCATTTATCTCATGGAGGAGAGTTATTGGAAGCAAAGAGCAGTTACATTAGTTGATCGAGGGGGACTCTAACACAAAGTTTTTTCACCGTTTTGCCAATGGTAGAAGGAGAAAAGAGACCATTGTATCACTACAATCTGACCTTGGTTTGCTAACTAGCCATGAGGACATTATGGATCATGTAGTGCAGTTCTACAAGTAGCCCTTTGGAAGGGTTGATCCCAAGAACATCAAACTAGCCCCTGATTTTTGGGACATGGACAGGAAAATTAGAGAGGAGGACTGCTTTTAGCTGGTTAAACCTTTCTCTATGAAGGAGGTTAGAATGGCCATTTTTGATATGAATAAGGATTCTGCTCCAGACCCAAATGGTTTTTGGGTCACTTTCTTCCAACATTTCTGGAATGAGATCAAAGATAATTATTTTAAGATGTTTGTGGACTTTTACGATGGGGGCTTGGACATTAGGAGAATTAACTATGGTTTTATTACTTTAGTTCCCAAGGTCAAAGAGGCTGCTAGTATTAAGCAATATAGACCTATTTGCTTGCTTAATGTTGATTATAAAGGGTTTACAAAAGTTCTTACTGCAAGGCTAACTCCAGTGGCTAAGGGAGCTATTAGCCCCAACCAAACTGGTTTCATTCAGGGGAGAAACATTTTGGAAGGGGTGGTGGTGCTTCATGAGGTCATACATGAGCTGAGTTAAAAAAGAAAGGTTTAATTTTGAAGATTGATTTTGAGAAGGCATATGATAGAGTTAGGTGGGATTTTCTTAAGGAGGTGTTGTATGGAAAAGGCTTTCCTTCCAAGTGGGTGAATTGGGCTATGCAGACTGTCCAAGGATGCCAGGTCTGTGTGAATGTCAATGGCACTAGAGGTCCTTATTTTAAAACCTTAAGGGGACTTAGGCAAGGAGACCCCCTATCCCCTCTCCTTTTCAATCTGGTTGCAGACTCTATCAGTGCTATGTTGAACAAGGTTGTCAGCAAGAAGCTGTTAAAATGGGTTTAAACTCATTTGATTCCTTAGGGTATTTCCCATATCCAGTATGCAGATGACATTGTCATTATGATTGATGGATCTGATAATTCTATTATCAATCTGAAAATCCTTTTATACTGTTTTGAATGGCTCTCTAGGTTAAAAATTAATTTCCACAAAAGTGAGGTCATTCTGTTTGGGTATACCCAGGAAGAGGAGAGGAAGGCTAATATGCTCAATTGTAGACTGGGTGTGCTTCCTATGAAGTATTGGGTATCCCAATCTCTGACAAGGTGTTGGGCATTGGACTGAACAAGATGATTTGTAGACTAGATCCTTGGAAAGGTAAGTTGATGACATCTGGAGGGAAGCTAATCCTTACAAATTCATGCATGAGCAACCTGCCTATGTATGTGATGGGTTTCTATTTTCTCCCAAAAGGGGTTCATGCTAAGATGGACACAATCAGATCAAGGTTCTTTTGGCGAGGGGCTGATGATGTGTTTAAGTACCACATGACAAAATGGACAACCATTTGTACTCCAAGAGTGCACGGAGGCTTATGGATTATTAGCACTGAGATTATGAACCATTGCCTTCTCACTAAATGGATTTGGAAAATTGAAGAAGGTTCAGAAGATCCTTGGTGCAAGCTGGTTAGGGCCAAGTATATGAGGGCTGGTAACTTTTTTTGCTCCAACTTAAAGGGAACTTCCCAATTCTGGAAAGGTTTGCATAAGGTGAAACACCTTTTTCAATGGGGTCCGAATATAGAGTCTTTAAATGAGACAAGGGCATGATTCTTGGTTGAAAAATATGCCGCTGAGAATTCAGTTTTACTCTCTTTTTCTGATTAGTGAAAATCAACAAGACCTTGTGGATGAGGTGTGGGATGGACAGAACTGGAATTTGACCTTTAGAAGAAGTCTGAATGGAGATTTGGCTGAGGATTGGTTCATTTTGCAGCAGCTTTTAGCAACAATGCAGTTGGATCCTTTTCGAAAAGATGAATTAAAATGGATGATTGACAAATCTCGTTTACAACCAAATCCTTATATCAGTTAATGACTCATGGGGGGTTAGGGATCCTTTGTGTAATCTCATCTGGAAAAGCAAATGTCCCCTTAAAGTGAGGGTTTTCCTTTGGCAGCTGTTTCACGATAAGCTGCCTTCGGCAGCTACTTTGAAAAAGAGAGGGTGGCAAGGTGTCCCCTGTGTTGTGTGTGTGGGCAATCCGAATTTGTTGATCATATTTTCTTTGAATGTTTTCTTGCTCAATACATTTGGTGTTGACTCCGAGATGCTTTCGGCTGGTCAAGCTTTCCAGTTTCAAGACAAGAAGTTGTCTCTAGATGGGTAGCAGGTAGGATGGGGTACCTCCAAGTTTGGTTATGTTTTTCTTTGCAGGTTTATCTTGGGCGATTTGGAAGAACATGAATAAAATGGCCATTGAAAAAGCTTTTCCTTCTGATCCTGTTACTGCTATTCATGTTGCCATCAATCTTGTGCAGCTCTGGGAAGATCTTCTCAAGGATGAAGACAAGGTCAAACTGTCATCGATGGTGGCCCGGCTTAAGTCTTGACTGAGTGGAAGAACTCGGTGTCCGGCTTCTAGTACTTAGAGCATTTTTGTATAATTTTCTTTTTCTTTTTCTTTGTAGTGCCTTTTGTTTTCGGAGCAAGGTAGCTCCCTCCTGATCTTTTGTTTGTTCCATCATTGTCTAAACTGGCGTCCCCAGTATGTATCAAACCTGGTTATTAGCTCTCTTAAGAGCAGATCTGCTTGAGAGAGCTTTCCGTGGATCTGATCCATGTAAAAAGTTCAATTAGTTGCCTTATCTGCTTGTTTTAGTGGGTAAATCTTGCCAACAGTGGGGGTTCTATAATGGGACGAATCAGATTGTGGAAGTGTAAAGTGGGGGATTTTACGTTTCCAGAAGACAACATATTTATAGTGGCCTATCTGCAAATCCAACACCAATCCCCTACAGTTAGTGATGATTTGCAGCTTAGTGGCAACGACAACCATATCATCATCACTGTTAGCTGCTAACTTCTTAAAGGTTTGGTTGACAGTTGACACAAATAACTTGGTACTGGAATGTAATGGATAGTTTCTTCAAGTTTGAGACATGGCTTTTGTTTTCCTAATATTTAACTATAGTGCACATCTTGTCCCTATTTTTCTATTGTTCAAGTGTCTAGACAGAAAATTTTTAACAAATTAATATCTAGATGTAGCACCCAGTTTTAAAGAACAAAACCAGGTACGCCATATGTGTGCCCAGGAAGTCCACACATACAACCACAGAGGGAAAAAATATCAAAAACATTGTTCTATATATCGACAACATAGCTATAACTAAAACTTATATCAAAGTTAAACGAAATGAAAACTAATCTTCTCTTCAGACTCCATTCTTCACAAGGACAACTCACTGGGGGTAACATACGCCTAGCACTTCTATCAGTATTCTGGAAACTCATCTGTGTCTTCACCACGCTTCCGCTGCGCAACTCTAATGGAGACTGGGGTGTGGGGGAAATAGCAAGGGTGAGCACATGTTGTACTCAGCAAATATAACATGGGATTATGAAGCTCAAAAGGTCTGACACTGGTTTACCGCGGTTCGCACTTTTAATTGAGTCAATATTTTAGCATTAGATAGTGTAAGTGCAATCGAGCCCTAATTGTGGGTTTTGGTATTAATGACAATATGATTGGAGAACTAATGAGATTTATGAAGATGACAAGCAGGTTAATAATAAGAAAGGATGGTGTATATGCGTTGGTGGACCCCTCATACTATATTTCATCGGATCCGGACTCAAAGTGATATGTCAAGCTTTTTCATTTGAATTTGAGTTATAGGAATGTCGTACTATCAAGGGGAAATGCAAATACATTGCTATGGCTGAATGACATGTGCTCAAACCAACCCAAACCATCCATGTTTCTAACCAAAGACAGCTGCACCCATTTCAGATCTGTTCATGTCTGATTGGTAGGCGCGGCAGTGCCGCTCTTGGCGCGGCAGTGCCGGGCCGCGGCACTGCTGGGCATCGTCCGGCACTGCCACGACTTATTGTAACCGTTGGCAGGCAGGAGATATTTACTCCATCTCCCTGCCACCCCAACGGTCATCCACGACCATAAATCATCACCTACCTCCAGACAAGCTTTCTCTTCCCCATTGAAGGCCCCCAAGCTCTCTCTCACCAAATCTTTGATCCCTTTTGATTCCAAGTGAGTTAGAGGCTTAAACCTTCACCAAAGAGAAGTCCTAGCTGAGATCTACTTCCTAGAGCACTTGATTTGAGCCATAGCCGGTGGATTTGCTTCTATTACTCTTGGGTTCTTGGAACCCTAGCCGGCTAGGCGTCGCCCTAGAGCCTTGCCAACTTGTGTGGCGGCCTAGGGAGGTTTGTAATCAATTGTGCAGCTAGTATTATTACCCCTCACCTCAAGGATTTGGTTCCTTCACTTGAGAACGAGGTAGAGTTGCAAAGCTCATGACCTAAGTGGTCAACCTCAACAACGTGGAGGTAGGCAAGCCTTGGTGGCGAGCTGAACCACGGGATAAATCACTTGTCTCTTGTGCTTACTAGTTTTCATACTACATACTTGTGAACTTGTGATAGATTTTAGGGTTTGGCCCGATCTACTTCATACTTCATCTTTGGCTTGGTGTAGTTGTTTCTGCTGGTTCAGGGAGCTTGTTGCAGCATTTCAATTCATATAGAATCAGTTGGGTGTGGCTGGATTTCGA
Source organism: Coix lacryma-jobi var. lacryma-jobi (assembly GCA_009763385.1). NCBI lineage: Eukaryota > Viridiplantae > Streptophyta > Magnoliopsida > Poales > Poaceae > Coix > Coix lacryma-jobi. Next base: position 173,226,356 of record CM019822.1, on the reverse strand, counting down.
ATTACAGTCTCAGGTCTCACTCTACGCGGCAGTACCGGGCTGAGGGCGACAGTGCCGGGGAGCGGCAGTGCCGGGCTCAGAGCGGTAGTGTCGGGCTTATCTAATTAAGTTTTGAGCTGTGATTTTTGATAGGCCTATTCACCCCCCCCCCCTCTAGGCCACACAGGTCCTTACAAGTGGTATCAGAGCCTGGTCTCTCAGCAGCAGTTCACCGTGCGAGAGAATGACCACCGACAGAGGAACGGGTAACGCTAGCGTTGTGCAACCCGCCGTCAAAGTGGAAATGCACACCGCTAGCAGCGATGAAAGTCTCTCCACAACAAGTGAGAAGGCACCTCCTCAAAGGGATGTGTCGGCCGGAGAGCTAGCAAGAAGAAAGGAGGAAAGAAGGTTGAGAAGAGAAGCAAGAGCCAAAGCAAGAGAAGATGCAGCGACTCTCAAAGCAAGAGAAGATAAGGCTCAAAGAAAAGAAGAAAGAAGGATTAGAAGAGAAGAAAGAGCAAGGAGAAGAGAAGAAAAGAAGGAGGAAGAGCTCCAAGCAAAGAAGAGTGTGAACTTGAGTGATGACTCAAGTAGCACCGAAGATGGAGACGATCACTTCTCCTACACGCTCAAGAACGACAAGAAGAACAAAGAGGAGATGAAGAAGACATATGGAGAAGTATCCTTTAACTATTCTTCTATGACTAACCATGATTCTAGGCCTCTCATCAATGTGCCCGCGGGCAAGTTACCTCATTTCGACGGGACTAACTTTGCCAAGTGGAAGCACATTATGAAGACCTATCTTATTGGTCTCCACCCAGGTATTTGGGAAATAGTGCACAATGGACTTGACGCACCGGTTGATCCAAAGAGCCCCACTCAAGATGAGTTCCGCAACATTCATCTCAATGCCCAAGCCACTAGTGTGCTACTTAGTGCCTTGGATGGTGATGAGTACAACAAGGTCATGGGAGTTGAAGTTGCAAAGGAGATTTGGGACACATTGCATATTGCTCATGAAGGGGTTGACAAAGTGAGGCAATCCAAGATTGATTTGTTGATGGCTAAGCTCAACCGGTTTGTGATATGTGATGGTGAAGGCCCACAAGAGATGTTTGATAGATTGATCGTGATTGTTGGCAAGATTAGAGGGCTAGGTGGAAATGAGATCAATGATCACAAGGTTGTGAAGATCATGTTAGAGGCATACTCACCTAGGACTGAAACCGTAGTGACATTGATTAGGGACAAGAAGAAGTTTGAGCAATTCACACCTAGTGATGTGCTTGGAAGGATTATCACCTTTGACATGCAAAGAGAAGAGGCAAATGAGAGAAGGAAGCTTGGAGAGTTGCAAGCTAGGCTAGATGGGATGAAGATCAAGGATGTAGCACTCAAGGCTAGCAAGCCATCAAGGCAAGCAACATCAAGCAAGGCAAAATCAAGCAAGCAAGCCTCTACTAGCAAGCCCAAGCAACAAAAGAAGAAAATTGAGGTAGAGGACAACACATCATCCTCTTGTGGGAGTGAAAGTGATGGTGAAGAATTTGAAGAAATTGGTGATATAGCTCTCTTCATGAGAAGATACCGCAAGGGGCTCAAGAAGGAAGGCTACAAGTTTGTGAAGAGAAGGTTTCCAAACAAGAAGAAAAGAACTTGCTACAATTGTGGAAGTACCGATCATTTCATAGCACATTGTCCACATGAGAAGAAGGACAACAACTTCAACAAGGGCAAGAAAGATGACAAAGGCACTTACAAGAAACACAACAAGAGATACATGGGAGAAGCTCACATTGGACATGAATGGGATTCAACCGCACAAACCTCAAGTGAAGAAGATGAGAAGATGGCAACAATAGCATTTCAAAAGTCATCTCCTTCACCAAGGCTATTCAACAACTTGTCCGATAATGATGATGGCAACTCCTACACTTGTCTCATGGCCAAGAAAGACAAGGTGAAAAAGGTTCCTAAACCCTCTCTTCCACCTAATGACATCTCTAGTAGTGAACTTAGTGATTCCTCTAGTGATGATGATTCTAGTGATGAAGAGATAAATATGATAACTAAAAAGTTGGACAAGAAAATCAAACTCTTTATCACTAAGCTAATGGAGGAACTAGAAAGTGTACAAGCCGAGCTAGCAATAAGTGAGGATGCTCTCATCAAACAAGAGGACCTCTATATTGCTTGCAAGGAAGCTCTTGCATTAGAGAGAAGTGAGTTGGACGTCTTGCACGAGGCTTTGGCCAAAGAGCAAGATGAACATGCTTCCCTAAAGAAGACTCATATTGCACTCAAGGAAAAGTATTGTGGCTTAGATGAAAAGCACAAAGAACTTGAGCTGCAATATAACCTTCTTTGGGAAAGCAACTCAACTCTTCCTAAAGCAAATGTCACTTCTATTCCCTCTACTAGTGAAGGTTGTGGAAAATGCTATAATGTTGATTTGAATGTCTACTCCACTAACCTTGTGAACATGGAGGCCATGAGAAAGGAGATAGCAAGGTTGACAAACATTATCGCAAATGGTTGTGTCAAGTCTCCCACAAGTGCAAATGAGAAGACTCAAGAGAAGAGCAAGCCCAAGTTCAAGAATGGAAGGCGTCATTCCATAAAGGATGGGTTGGGGCATGAAAAAGGAGCCAAGACAAATGGAAGAAGGACAGTAAATGGCTATGAGTGTGTGAGGTTTGAGAAGAAGGGTCAGATTGGTACAGTTCAGCCTGCACAGACTACGGCAGTGCCGCGCCAGAAGGCGGCAGTGCCGGACCCCGGCAGTGCCGCCCCCAGGCCGGCAGTGCCGCGCCCCAAGAAAGGGAAGGCTACCAGTTTGCCTTCTGCTCAGTCTCACACACAGCACAAACAGGTGCCCAACCCAAAGCAAGAATCTCAGAAACCAAAGGAATCTATTTGGGTGACCAAAAACAAGTTTGCACATCAACCCAAGATAGAAGCCCCAAGGAAGAGCTTGTCCTCTTGTTACATATTAGGACACAACAACAGTGGTAAAGTTGTTGCAAAGTATGTTGGTAATGACAAGAGGACAGCCGACAAGTGTATTTGGGTTCCTAAGATACTTGTGACTAACTTGCAAGGCCCCAATATCAATTGGGGACCTAAACCTAGGAACTAAACTTGTCTTGCAGGCATACTCCTCCGGTGGATCAAGTTGGGTGCTTGATAGCGGATGTACAAATCATATGACCGGAGAAAGGAGTATGTTCTCATCATATTCCCCAACTTCAAATGCAAATGAAAACATCATTTTCGGTGATAACTCAAAGGGGGATGTGTTAGGTCTTGGTAAGGTTGCTATTACACTTGAGCATTCAATTACTAATGTCTTACATGTTGATTCGTTGAGTTACAACTTGCTATCCGTTTCACAATTGTGTGGGATGGGTTTCAATTGTCTCTTTACGGATGAGGGTGTGGAAGTCTTTAGAAGGGAGGATTCCTCTATTGTCTTTATGGGTTGTTTGAAAGGAAAGCTTTACTTAGTTGATTTCAACAAAAGTAAAGCCAAACTTGAGACTTGTTTAGTGGCAAAATCTAGCATGGGATGGTTATGGCATCGCCGACTAGCTCATGTTGGGATGAGGAACTTGGCCAAACTTCAAAAGGACAACCACATCCTAGGACTAACCAATGTTGATTTTGAGAAAGACAGAGTATGTGGAGCTTGCCAAGCCGGAAAACAAGTAGGCGTACCTCACCCACCAAAGAGCTATGACACTACTACTCATCCATTGGAGTTGATCCACATGGACCTCTTTGGACCGGTTGCCTACCTAAGCATCGGCGGTAACAAACATGGTCTTGTTATTGTTGATGACTTTTCTTGTTTCACTTGGGTATTCTTTTTGCATGATAAGAGTGTAGTGCAAGAGAAGGTCAAGATGTTCATACAAAGAGCTCAAAGGGAATTCGGTTTCAACATCAAGAAGGTTCGTAGTGACAATGGAACTGAATTCCGAAACACCGAAGTGGAAGAGTTTCTTGATGAAGAGGGGATCAAGCACGAGTTTTCAGTTCCATACACCCCTCAACAAAATGGTGTGGTGGAGAGGAAGAATAGAACACTCATTGACATGGCAAGGATGATGCTAGATGAGTACAAGACGCCGGACATCTTTTGGGCCGAAGCCGTCAATACCGCTTGCCATGCAATCAACCGCCTCTACCTCCACAAGAGAAGAAAGAAGACCTCCTATGAGCTTCTTACCGATAACAAGCCAAAGGTGTCTTACTTTAGAGTCTTTGGGTGCAAATGTTTCATTTTGAACAAGAAGCCCAAAGCCTCTAAGTTCGCATCTAAGGTTGATGATGGTTTTCTTCTCGGTTATGGATCAAACGAGCATGCCTATCGTGTTTTCAACAAAGCCTCCGGCAAGGTTGAAATAGCGATAGACGTGACGTTTGATGAAACTAACGGCTCTCAAATAGAGCAAGTTGATGAAGTTGTTGTAGGAAATGAGGAACCACCTTGTGGAGCAATCGAGCAATTAGCTATTGGTGATATTAGACCACAAGAACAGCAAGCTACTGATTAGGAAGGTCCTCAAGCTGAAGCCTCTGCTGGAACTGGTGATATACAGTCCCCGGCAGTGCCGGGCATGACCCCGGCAGTGTCGTGCCCCGGCAGTGCCGGGCGATGTCCAGCAGTGCCGGGCACACCCAGGGCAGCTGCAGCTACTCCACTTCGTGGAGTGAACCTACAACCCATCTTCGAGCAAGATGAAGAAGATGCTGAAGATGCAGCAGAACCCATAGATCATCCAAGGCTCAAGCAAACTATTCAACGGGATCATCCCGTTGACAACATTCTTGGGAGTCTTCGAAAGGGGGTAACGACACGCTCTCATTTGGCAAATTTCTGTCAATATTACTCGTTTGTTTCCTCTTTGGAACCTCTCAAGGTAGAAGAAGCCCTGGAAGATCCAGATTGGGTGATGGCCATGCAAGAGGAGCTCAACAACTTTGAGCGCAATCAAGTGTGGTCACTTGTGGAAAGACCAAATACCAATGTGATTGGTACTAAATGGGTCTTCCGCAACAAGCAAGATGAATAAGGCGTGGTGACAAGGAACAAGGCAAGATTGGTAGCTCAAGGGTACACTCAAGTAGAGGGCTTGGACTTTGACGAAACATATGCACCGGTTGCTAGGCTTGAAGCCATTCGGATTCTCTTAGCCTATGCAGCCCATCACAACTTCAAGCTATATCAAATGGATGTGAAGAGTGCATTTCTCAATGGCCCCATGCAAGAGTTGGTGTATGTTGAGCAACCACCGGGCTTTGAAGATCCCAAGTTCCCCAACCATGTCTTCAAACTCCAAAAGGCGCTCTATGGGCTTAAGCAAGCACCTAGAGCATGGTATGAATGCCTTAAGGAATTCTTGCTTAAACAAGGCTTTGAAATAGGCAAAGCCGATCCTACTCTCTTCACTCATAAAGTCAATGGAGATATCTTTGTGTGCCAAATATATGTCGATGACATAATATTTGGTAGTACTAACAAATCCTTTTGTGATGAGTTTAGTAGGATCATGACTAAGAGATTTGAGATGTCTATGATGGGTGAGCTCAAGTTCTTCCTTGGTTTTCAAATCAAGCAATTGAAGGAAGGGACTTTTCTTTGCCAAACCAAGTACACCCATGATATGTTGAAGAAGTTTAACATGGTGAACGCCAAGCCTATCAAAACACCCATGCCAACTAATGGACATCTTGATCTCAATGAGGAAGGGAAAGCCGTGGACATCAAGGTATATCGCTCCATGATCGGCTCTCTCCTTTACTTATGCGCATCTAGGCCCAATATTATGCTTAGTGTGTGCATGTGTGCTAGATTTCAAGCTAACCCGAAAGAGTGTCACCTAGTGGCCGTTAAGAGAATCTTGAGATATCTAGTTCACACACCAAATCTTGGCTTGTGGTATCCTAAGGGCTCCAAGTTCGAACTACTTGGCTATTCGGATTCCGATTATGCCGGTTGTAAAGTAGATCGAAAAAGCACTTCGGGGACATGTCAATTCCTTGGATGCTCCTTAGTGTCTTGGGGTTCTAAAAAGCAAAATTGTGTAGCCCTATCCACAGCCGAGGCCGAGTATGTTGCAGCAGGTGTATGTTGTGCGCAACTACTTTGGATGAGGCAAACCCTTTGTGACTTCGGATGTCATTTCACTCATATCCCACTCTTGTGTGATAATGAGAGCGCCATAAAACTTGCAAACAACCCAGTGAGTCACTCAAGAACCAAACATATAGACATCCGACATTACTTCTTGAGAGATCATGAAATCAAAGGAGATATCGCCATTAGACATGTGAGCACCGACAAACAACTAGCCGATATCTTCACTAAGCCTCTCGATGAGTCAAGGTTTTGTGCTTTAAGGAGTGAACTAAATATACTTGACTCTCGTAACGTAGTTTGAAACCTAGCATGCTTGTTTGATCAACTAGAATGACCTAGGCAAAACCGATTTCAAAACTTTCATATTGTGTTTCAAAATCTTTGAGAAAGAAACTTGCTTGGAATGACCATTGTTCTGTATTGATTAATTGTCTCTGGTCATAACAAGCAAGCAGTATGTGTCCACTCCAAGAATGAGTTGTAGTAACTTAGAGAATAAATCTCTCTGCTGGTAACTGTCCGGCAGTGCCGGGCCAGGCGCGGTAATGCCGGGCCTCGGCAGTGCCGCAACAAGCGCGGTAGTGCCGCGACTTATCGGTTCAGCCTGAATCGATCTGTTACCGTGTGGGACCAAAGGGAAAAATATCTTCTACTCTTACCCTGCGGTTTCACCCTCTCTCTCTCTCTTTCTTCCCAGCCCGTGACCCTCTCCTTCCTCTCCCTCTCTCTCTCGGGCGACAAGGGCGACCGTTGTCTCCCTCTCCACCGACCGTGCTCCCCGGCAACTCCGGCCTCCGGAGGTGCTGCTCGGGGATCCCCTTCGGTGCTGCGCCATCGTCCTCTTCTCCAAGGGTCTCCTTCCCTCTTCTTCCTCTCAAGGTGAAGGTTCAAAATCCCAAACCCTAAGTTTTCCCGATTTGTAAAATGCGCCATGGGTATTGTATTTAGAGGTTGTAGAAGGGTTTGTAGATGATAGGGAAGTGGTAAAGATGATGGATGTGGTGTTCCCTGGCTCAGATCTGGTCTGCCCGCGCGGCAGTGCCGCGCTAAGCGCGGTAGTGCCAGGCCCCGGCAGTGCCGGACCACGAGCAGAGATTTGATCCAAGTAACACCCTATCCATCAAAGTCTATCGCCTCACTATAACCTACCAGCCCTTATGCAGTCTTCTAATTCGTAGTTTCCATGTTTTAGATGTCGGGCGGAAGAGGAGATGAGAGAAGGGTGAAGCAGAGGATGGATCCGCTCAGGGGGAGGAGCAAGCAGCCAGCCCGCCGAGGTGGTTCTAGCTCCCAAGGCGATGTTTCAGCCAGGCAGCAGATCCGGGATGAGGCTCGCCTGCAGATGCAAGGGCGACAGATAAGGGAAGACCTCTATCCCAACACCCCAGAGCATTTGGCAGAGGTCAGCAGGGCACACTTGCAGCCATATACAGAGGATGTGCAGGAGAGGCCTCCTCAGGACACCAGGGACAGGCAGCCAGTGTCTTACTACCAGCAGTTCAGCTCAGTGAAGACACAGCGCCAGATGAACCCCTACACTGCTCAGAAGGATATGGGCATTGATTACAGGTTCTGGAACGAGTTCCATTCAGATTTCTATCATTCAGTCCTGTACAATGCCAAGAAGCAAAAGATTCTGAACATGAAGTATGTTGATTGGGAGCATCTAGAGAGCAAGGCTGACCGTGACATCAACAGGGTGGTGGCTGCATGTAAGGCAAGAAACATGTATGATCTGATGGGTTTTAGTTATAATTGGAACACCGAGATCATCCATCAGTTCCATGTGACGCTATATGTTGACAATGTGGTGGAGGAGATGCATTGGATGACTGAGGGTCGTCACTACAAGGTCACTTATGAGACCTTTAGTAGGATCCTCGGTTTGGGCAGCGAGGATAGAGAGTTTGATAATCTGCATGATGAGAGGACTTTGACAGATTCTGAGATTGCTTTCTTGTATAAAAATCCTCAGAAGGCAGATGGGTTGGTCAAGGGACTACAAGGCTTCTATTACATGTTGAACAACCTCTTCAGGCAGACTCTCAACCCAAAGAGTGGGTCCCATTCTAACTTGTATAGATATGGCAGGAACATGTTGGCTAGGATGGCCCCTAGGGCTAATCGCTTTTCCATATCCAGCTTTATATGGACTGAGCTTCAGGTTGCAGCCAAGGATGCTAGGAAGGCAGTTCTCTATGCCCCCTACATCATGTATATGATTGAGATGGTCTCCGGCTACACCTTCATCAAGGATGGGTTGCATGAGCCTTACCGTGCAGAGAAGAAGAGAGGCAGCAGCAGCTGACAGGCCAGAGAGCTCCCGCCCTTCCTATCAGAGGAAGAAGAAGAGCAAGCTGGCCAAATGGATCAAGGTCATCTTCTCTACTTGCACTTACGCAGCCCAGACAGCTCACCAGGCACTCGTTGAGCAGCGAGCAGAGCGAGAGCGGGCGGGTTGTTCGCCGTTACCTCCACCCTGCTCTCCACCTCACTTCGACCTCTCCAGCCTCGACTCGGATGATATAGATTCAGATGGCGATGAGGAGCAGGAGGAGATAGTGCCTGTGCCACCCCGTCGTTCTACACGTGCCTCGACCTCGACCCGCTACACTAGTACCACCCATCGCCATGGGAAGGCCGTGGTAGAGTCCGACGACGATGACGATGATGACGATGATGATGAGGAGGAGGAAGAAGAAGTCCAGTGGGACAAGATAGCTTCGGATGATGAGTGAGTGTTTGGACACTCTTCTCTTCTCTACTTCTCTCTTTTTGGTGACTTGTTGCCAAAGGGGGAGAATTAGGTGAAGAAAAGGAGTACAACACTTTCTTTCTTGTTCTTGTCCCCATCGTTTTAGTAGTTGTGAGTTGTGAGAGTTTGATTCGTTCAAAACTCTATGTTTGTAATATTACTCTATGGTACTACTTCTTAGGCTTGGATGTGGACATGTACTTTTACCTGCTTATCTATCCTGTGTTATCTTGTTTAGACTTTTTGTTGATTATGCTTTGTGGCTGTTTTAAAATTCCGCTGCGTTTGCTGTCTGTAGCCTGAGCGGCAGTGCCGCTCCAGGGCCGGCAGTGCCGGGCTCCGGCAGTGCCGCGCCCAGAGCGGCAGTACCGCTCTGGCTGACAGGCAGCAAACCACTCTGATGTGCTTAAACTGTCATTCACATCACGTATTATTTTTGACACAGTTTAGTTACACCCCACAAAGCTATTAGATGTGAAACTGAACCTATTTCTCTCTCTTGAATATGTGAATGTTGGCCTCTAATGCCAATTTGAGATTTCAGCTCTCATTCACACATTTAGGAGGAGGTTTCACACCTAAGCTTCTAAATCTCAAGTATTGTACCCTTTTATTGTAAGCTTCAATTGTATTATCATCAATCACCAAAAAGAGGGAGATTGTAAGTCCAATCAAGCCCTAATTGTGGGTTTTGGTATTAATGACAATATGATTGGAGAACTAATGAGATTTATGAAGATGACAAGCAGGTTAATAATAAGAAAGGATGGTGTATATGCGTTGGTGGACCCCTCATACTATATTTCATCGGATCCGGACTCAAAGTGATATGTCAAGCTTTTTCATTTGAATTTGAGTTATAGGAATGCCGTACTATCAAGGTGGAATGCAAATACATTGCTATGGCTGAATGACATGTGCTCAAACCAACCCAAACCATCCATGTTTCTAACCAAAGACAGCTGCACCCATTTCAGATCTGTTCATGTCTGATTGGTAGGCGCGGCAGTGCCGCTCTTGGCGCGGCAGTGCCGGGCCGCGGCACTGTCGGGCATCGGCTGGCACTGCCGCGACTTATTGTAACCGTTGGCAGGCAGAAGATATTTACTCCATCTCCCTGCCACCCCAACGGTCATCCACGACCATAACTCATCACCTACCTCCAGACAAGCTTCCTCTTCCCCATTGAAGGCCCCCAAGCTCTCTCTCACCAAATCTTTGATCCCTTTTGATTCCAAGTGAGTTAGAGGCTTAAACCTTCACCAAAGAGAAGTCCTAGCTGAGATCTACTTCCTAGAGCACTTGATTTGAGCCATAGCCGGTGGATTTGCTTCTATTACTCTTGGGTTCTTGGAACCCTAGCCGGCTAGGCGTCGCCCTAGAGCCTTGCCAACTTGTGTGGCGGCCTAGGGAGGTTTGTAATCAATTGTGCAGCTAGTATTATTACCCCTCACCTCAAGGATTTGGTTCCTTCACTTGAGAACGAGGTAGAGTTGCAAAGCTCATGACCTAAGTGGTCAACCTCAACAACGTGGAGGTAGGCAAGCCTTGGTGGCGAGCTGAACCACGGGATAAATCACTTGTCTCTTGTGCTTACTAGTTTTCATACTACATACTTGTGAACTTGTGATAGATTCTAGGGTTTGGCCCGATCTACTTCATACTTCATCTTTGGCTTGGTGTAGTTGTTTCTGCTGGTTCAGGGAGCTTGTTGCAGCATTTCAATTCATATAGAATCAGTTGGTTGTGGCTGGATTTCGAATTACAGTCTCAGGTCTCACTCTGCGCGGCAGTACCGGGCTGAGGGCGGCAGTGCCGGGGAGCGGCAGTGGCAGTGCCGGGGAGCGGCAGTGCCGGGCTCAGAGCGGTAGTGCCGGGTTTATCTAATTAAGTTTTGAGCTGTGATTTTTGACAGGCCTATTCCCCCCTCTACGCCACACAGGTCCTTACAGATAGTCATCATGTTGTGCTTACATCCCATCCAAACCACATGAATAATATTATGAGCAACCACATCAAAGATTAACAAATTGACAGTAATGTGAACATATAAAGTATATATTGTTAAAGTTATTAGCTGCAAGTTTTCTGAGCCGCTCATGACCGTGAACACGGCTGATATATCAGTTTTAATACTCTGCAGAATTTGTACATCTTTATCCGTGAGCCGTGATCCCCATGTGCCAGGGGTTAAAAAACCTATATCACCTCTACCAAGGAAGTGCGGCAGGGTACACTATGAAGTCTTTTGAAGTTCCCCTAACAAGATAGTGGCCACTAGGTTTCCAATCGCCAAGCAGATATAGGAACCCCCTTTCCGATGGCACATTCCTTCCCGGCTATACACATGAGACCAGGTGGTCGTGCTATATCCGAGTCGGCGAGCCCCTTTTGTGCCCTTTCGGGTAACCACCATCAAGTGAGGAGAGGTCCTCGAACTAACTAAAACCAGAGCCATGTAGCCCTCACGGTCGTACTGCATGTCCCAGCTTTTGCCCGCAGAAAGATCATTTAAGGGGTCAGATGTTCACATTACCATGAAAACAAGTTATCAGTATGTGTTGCGCATATTATTAGTCATATCATTTGTTCATTTAAGTTGAAGTTAAGCACTAGCAGATCTACCCACATGCATATATCTCATGGTAGCAAGGTATAGAATTGAATCATCTAGATAAACCTATGGCTTGCAAATTTGACATATGCACATGAATAGTGAATTATAAATGAGTAGGCGACAAGGATGGTCCCATTTATACTTGTCTGCTACACTTGACCAATTCTCACATCTTCAGTTCTAGGTCATCAACTTCTGATCTTCAGCGCGCACAACCGATCGACGTCTACTCGTAGTAAGCATCACACATAGGCAACATACAAGCAAACAACAAAGCCCTAAGAACAACGCAACACGAGACAAAACAATGTACTAAAAGAGAGCTCATACTACGGTCGCGGGATCGCACGAAACGACTAAAACGAAGCTGTTGCTGAAAGACGCGTCTACCGGGAGTTTTATATTATAAAAGTAAGAACTACCGACTTGCTTTATTTTAATTAAATAAGATCATGACAAAATATTAATTCAGATTATACAAAACATATTTTAATTATAAAGTTGGGTAGTCTAATCATATTTTATTCATAAATATTATCATATAATTTAATCAAGTTAAACTTTTTCTTAGCAAAAGAAAATAAACATGTGAGAGCATCTGAACGTAATTTATGTGGCAGTGTTTATCCTAAGCAAATTATAAATTAAAAATATATTTATGTTAGTAACTAATCATGTTAATATTTGTGTATGAAACATCAAAGTATAAAACCTATATTGATCTTAATTATAAATCGGTTGTAGGTTTATTAATCAATTTAGTATTTAATTTTATATGGAAAAACATGTGAGATGAAAAGCGTTAACACTGCTGCGTAGAACGTGACGATACGAAAATAACGCAACTGGAACGGACTAAAACAGAGATTAGATAATTAAATGACAGAGATTACAAACCAGTGGCAAACTTGTGATTATCTCATCTTCCTCATTGGAATTCTCACGTGCAGAACACGAAGGCCATCGATGGATGGCTGCTGCTGTAGAACTCGTGCTGGGCGATGAAGAGCTCCAACCGGGATTAGGCAGTCCGTAGTGGCGACGCAACACACCAAGCCATGGTGGCGCGGGTCCCATGCGGCAGGGCCGGGACAGGGTCCGCACGGCCTGCAGCACGGGTGGCCGAGTGGCCACACCGGCGGCGGCGGCAGTGCTGCCCTGCACAGCAAGGGCGTAGCAGTGCACTGGAAATAGGGGGCCGAGGTTACGGTGTGCTGGTGATGGCGTAGGTGGAGGTCGCAATGGCGCAGCCGGTGGCCGAAAGGGAACGCAACAATGGAGTTCGCCGAAGAAATTCATCGGAAACAAAGAAACAAGAAGAGATAGGTCAAACGGTGATGAATTCTTGAAAATAAGGACATTACGGCGTATAGAACGAAGGGAGATAGCTCGTGATGGCGACAGTTTTCGCCGGGACGCGACGGTTTGGCCGAAAAAGCTCGCCAGAAGTTCACCGGATTTTAGGAGATGCGAAACTTCGGTTTCAGATCTGGAACGATAGGAATAGCGGCTCGCGAAACGGGCTGTACTTCTAGAATCAGGGCATCGAGGGCTACGCCGGCATATATAAAGATGTAGGGTTTGGATAAGATAGAAAAATGAGATATTTTATTAATTCGGGATTAAAATAATTTCAGAAAAGTGCAGAATTGATATTTAAGCCACGAAAAATACTCCGATGGCTCCGAAAATTCTGAGAAAATTTTTCAAGATACTTTGGAACATGATGATCCAAAATAAAGTATTTGGAGCTTATGAAAAGATATTTTGGAGCATCTAAAAATTAGAATATGCTCGCTGAAATATTGGAAACTATTCCGGTAAACGCTAGAAGAATTCCCAAGAAGTTTATAGCGATATGATGATGGATGATGAACTTAAATAAGTGATTTGGGATATAAGAAAAAGAATTTTAGAAAAGTTCAACAAGAGGATAGAGATGGAAACGATAAATTTGATTTTTTTTAAAAAAGATGGAAACAGACCGGATATAGATAGACGATCTACCAAACGCGTTTGAAACTGACTAACAACTCAAGGTCAAACAACAAGCAACCATCACATCAAACATAACCCATCAAATAAGTTTAGCGAAAATTTAAAAACTCTTGATTTACTACAACTAAAGTGGCACAAGCTCCAGCTAAACTTGATCAATTTTATACAAATATTAAAATTATTTATTTTATTTAGTGTTTTCTACTCACAACCCAAAATCAGAAATTTTGGGGTCTGACACTAGAATTGGAAATCTTGCATTCATTACAGTAGCTTTTATCACCACCATCATTATTATTATGGAGCACTCCTTGTCATTGTCATGCTAGCTGTTTTTTCTTGTCAGTCTGATTTGTGCTATGATCATCATTTACTTGAAACATCCATTCAAAGAAGGCACTTTTGATTTCCTGATATTCCATTTGATATCTAGGGCTGTAACTTGTTTAAACTTTAGGTCCTCTTTCTTACCAAACTAGCCATTATGTTCTACAGGCTGGAATGTTTTTCGTTACTCTGACAGTAACAATGTCCGTGAACTCGGTAGACGCTTTCTGCTAAGTGCTAGCCTAATCATACAGACACTATTATCATAAGGTGCTTAAAATGTTATTGTGACTTCGGCAGGCAAAATATCACCGATAGACCTCAGTTGACAGTTGCTAACTTGCCACATTTTGATGGGGTTCACTTGCAGAATAGTACTCTTTATGGTAAGTATAACAGATCAATCATTTACACTCTTATTTGATGCAAGTGAGATTTGTTGTTTGTTAGCTTTTGAGACAGCTATATCTATCTATGTTTATCAAAGAGGCTTTTGACAGGGATTTCTAGCGCTAACTCTCAAGCTTAAATCCTTTCAGAGAGTATGTTCAGTGCCTAGCCATTGTGTGCCCACTTCTGTATGGCTTCTGGCTTCCAAAAATATTTGGCATCTTAGAGCAACTCCAACAGTTTGCTAAAAGGACTTGACATCCTAGGATTTTTGTAAAAAAAAAACACACTCTCCAACAAGTTAACAAAAGTACTTGACAATTTTGGAAGCTTTGACAAATTTTCCCCTTCCAGGCGCAAATTTGCGCATACTTGCGTTGGTTGCCATCGCGAGTTCGGTCCTACGCGTGACTGCTCCCGCGCGCGCAAAGTTGTGCCGCCCATCCTTTTCTCACACGCGTGCAGCGGTGCCGCCCATCTTTATCCTTTTCCCGCGAAGCAACTCCAGGTGCGGCTCCGCATCGTGTCAATCTTGGGTGGGCGTCTTGTAGGGTGTTTGGTTCATGGAATCAAGTTATACTTCATGAGGTGATGCATCATGAATTCATCCCATAAATTTTGGTGGAACCAACTCATTTTTCATCCATATACTAATTATTGGCTTATGAGGAATGAGGTGATGATGTATCAACTCATTCCATTCTACCAACCAAATAAAAAAAGTGAGAAGTAAGAAGATGATGGATCACTTCTTCCTCAGACTAAACACCCTATTCATCTTGAGCTCGCACCGCCGGTTCACATCGCGTGAAGTTGGTCTTGTTTGTTCCCGCTGGGACGCGCCGCCGGTCCCCATCTCCTGAAGCTTGGCAGGTTGCTTTGTCTGTATGATGTGCCGTTGGGTTTTGACAGTCCGCTCTGGCGAGCAGCGGACGGTCCGCTAGGCAAGCAGGTACGTTCTTCCTTTTGTCTTTTCATGGTTCAGCTCGGGTTTTCATGGTCTGTTGGGTGACAGTTCGCTCACATCTCTAGTCTCGTGGTAATTGATAGATGATCTGTTGTTTGTGATAATGGTACATATATTGTTTGTGACAAGGCAACTGATTGGAGGCAGGCAACAAGGAAGTAGGTACGTCGGCGGACAGGAGATCGGTGGCCGCCCTGATGACGAACGCACCGGAAGGAGGCGGCACAATATTTTTCACGCGTGAGATGGGCGTTGTCCCAGCACAGGGCCCATGTAAAAAAAATTAGATATGTGGGCCATCAATTTTCAAATTGAAAACCTAAATAAAAAATTGTTGGAGAAAGTCTCTTTTTTCACTTGGTATTTAGTTTTGAGACTTGACAAAACTATATATTTGTCAAGTGATATTTAGCAAACTGTTAGAGTTGCTCTTACTAACTTTTTAAATGAACTGCATGATGTTCAATTGTATTTATTGTGGCGGAACCGTCCAAATTATAAGAGCTCAAGTACCGTCTTAGCCAAATTCGGCTGACCTCGACTCATACTTAAACCCATATAACTCCGGTAGTCCGGAAATCTCGAAGGATTTGAAACAACTTACAATATACAGGATCATATCGTTCAAGTATCACATTCGCGAGGATACAACAGTTGATAATCGAAATCGAAATTAACATCAGAGTGCGAAACCTTTAAAAGTTATTACAATACTGAGTTTTGAAGTGCGGAAGCTTAAATAAGTTTGAAATACAACCACCACACACGTGGTCCAAATAAAACATTGTTTTTGATAGTCACTCCTTCTTTTTCAAGTAATGTGCCACCAACAGTCTCAGTCCAGCAAAAGCAAAGGAGAAGCTTCTAGATGACCCTGCCCTAGGCCTACTCATCATCACCTCCACGGGGTAGAGGCAGTGCTTACAATAGCCGAAGTACACTTGGCCATCTGCAACAAACAGGATGAACCCTGAGTACGGGAATGTACTCAGCTAGATTTACCCGTCCAAGTGAAAATAAAAGAGACGCCAAGGGTATGCAAGGCCTTTTGGGTGGAGCTGAGAATTTTAGTTGCGAAAAGCTCAATTTAAGGGAAGTAATATTTAATCGTATAGTTGAGCAGTCAAGTTTTGAGCCTATCCCTTATTCTAAGTTTGCACTTGAACTACTACATCCACGAGCCTATCCCTTATTCTAAGTTTGCACCTGAACTACTACATCCACTTGAGACTAACAATCAATAATATAACCATATCCAGTTGAGTTATCCACATTTTAGTTGAACCTTAGGCATTACATGGAGTTGTATCATGGTGAAGCTCGACATAGTTTCCCACTAACCGGGGGAGACGGCGACTCGAATCGAATTACAAACCAGCTGGCGAGAAACCTTTAATACAAACCCATACTTTCTCCGTCGGGTCCATGCATTGGGTAACCGCTCGATACTGTTTGTGGTGGTAATCGTCGCGGCTCACAGCACGGACCACCCAATTAGAACTATACGATGGTCATTCCGAGGCAGATCGTGTTTCCATTCTAGAGGGTGCGACACAGGTTGAGACCGGCCCGAACAGCGTCTAACCGGCTTCGGGGTCGGCGATTACAGCACCGACAACCCTAAATAAAAGGGCGCTTTCAAGAATGAACGAGAGCCATCATCGATATAAACCTACACGATCCAACGGACGAGCTGCCCCCAAGTTCCAACTTGGTGCCTTGCCTTCCAGTTGACCGTATTTCACTACTACTCAGGTTCTTTTCCACGATAGCAAATATAGCCAACCGTGATCCGGTGAATACCCACCAGGGGTATTACGGGAACATCCTTAACTACTACTCTTATTAAGCAGACTAAGCAAATCTACATATAAATAAGTAACAGGATAACAAGGCAGGTATTACAATAATCAAGGAATGATAATGCAGCAAGTAGGATTCAATCAACTCCTATACCTAATGCATCACAATATAAAATACTCAATTAAATTAATTGTAAATATTGAGAGACTTAGAATGCTCTGGGGCTTGCCTTGGGAGAAGATCGAGGCCTCGTGGGAGGAGCACTTGGGCAGGTTAGTTTCTGCCGCGAGATCGACCTCCTCGTTCCTGGACACCTCCTGGATCTCCGGCTCGACGTTTGTTTCCGGCTCCTGATCGTTCTCTGAGGCTATCGATCCTATTGCAAAAACGATAAACTTAAATGATGCATAGTGCACTTATGATGTATGCAAAGTAAACTTTTCTTGTAAACCAACAAAACTAACTTGTTGAACATAAATAAAACCATTAACTCAACTATTTTCTATTGATTAAATCAAAAGAACCCATGTTAAACAGTAACTACCTTTTTCTGAATCAAAAAAATTCATAAACATTACGGCAGGTAACCTACACCTACTGGACCCCTTTGTACAAATTTCATCAAGAAATAAATTACTGAACAGCAGATATAAAAAGATAAAATAAACTACCAAAAAGGTACTTTAAACTAACTTTTCTTTTGAAAAGTGTCAAACAACAGATTTCATATTTTTCCTAGCTTCATCTACCTATTACAACCTTACTGCAGAAAGATCATTGCCAGAGCATGAACCTATAATTCTACACAAAATAAACAAGTTTAACCCTAAATAAACCCTTTGAACCACAACCCTACTGGAAAAGGTTGCAATCCTCACTTTTATATTTTTCCCAGATTCTACTCCATATTTAATATTTATCAAGAAAGTTCCATGAATAGAAACTTTATATTATTTTCTGCATGAATTTTCTAAGAAAAACTCAGAAAAGTACACTTGTACTACAACTTCTCATCTTTCCATACAACAACCTATGCCTAGCATTTTTTTGAGCTAGAACATAGTACACAGAGACTATATAAATTTTCCCAAATTTTATTTCCACATATATTTCTCTTAACAATTATTTTAATAAAATAGCTAAAAAGACATTTAAATCTAAACAGATACTTTTTCTACAAAAGTAGGCCCTCATAAATTTTTCACAGATGCATAACCTGATAAGAAGCGTACACAAATGTTTCCACAATTTAATTTAACAGAAAAACATATAAACATATTTATTTAACAATATGCACATAAACTAAAATTAATAAAAACAGGGTAATAAACTTCCACCAAAAATACTTTCATATTTTTTCCTGATAGATCTACCCATGAACAATTTAGCAAAATAGAAAGCACTCCATTTGAATCATTATAAAGTGCTACACAAATTAAACAAGCTTTTCCTAGAAAATAAAAGGAAAAGAAAAACGTTTGAAAACTCCTGGCCAAACTTGCGTGGACTCAGCCCATGGACCGTGAGCGGCTGATGTGCGGGGCCAACTAGGTCAACGGGCTGACATGTCGGTGTGAGCCGAGCAGGGGAAAAGGGTTGACCGGCGATTACTCGCCGACGGCGAGATCACCGGCGGTGAGGTTGGGCTTGGTGAGCTCGTCTCGACGAGGCGGACCGGTAGGTAGTGATGGTTTGGCTCATGGGTGGCCGTAGCTCACCGGCGACGAGCTATGGCGGGCGGCGGTGGCGGTGTGGCTCGGCTAGGCCGCTTCCGGCGGTTGCCGACTAAATTGGCGGGTGCGAAAGCTCGAGCGAACCCTAGGGTGACTACTAGGAGGGTTGGTTCGGCCGGTAAAGCTCCGAAGGAGCTTGACCACGTGTGAGGGCCATGGCGGCGCCCATGGCGCTCGGCCGGGGACGAGAGGGAGCTAGGGAACGGTAGAGACCTAGCAGAAAGGTGTTCTCACCTTGTCTTTACTTGGTGAGGCTTGTCGGGGAAGGAGGGAGGCGGAGAAGCTTTGAAAGAAGGGGAACAATCTCGAGCTCCGGGCGGCGTCGTTGGCGACCGCGGCGGGGCTCCTTGTGTTCTTGTGAAGTTGAATCTCGCGGGGTGGCGTTAGCGTGTGCACCGGGTGTTCGGGATGTAGGCAGGGTGGTGTGCGCGAGGAATCGGACGGAGGGGCTCCGGTGAGGCCGGAACGACGGTGGCTAGCGGTGGTGTCGAGCGGCGGTGGACACGGGCGCTCGAGCTCGTGTTCGTGTGTGCGGAGTGAGAGGGAGAGAGCGGGCAGGCGGGCGTGTGAGCAGGAGAGTGACAAGTGCGCGAGGGAGTGGGGAGTGTGGTGCTCGGGTTTTGTTCGGGGCTCGGCCGGACGGGCGGTCGTGGTAGGGGCCACGGCCGGCGTGCGGCGTGTGGCAGAGCAGCAGGCCGTGGCGTGGGCGCGGCGGCCGGGGCGAGCGATGAGTGGCCGCGCGGGATCGCTTGCGTGATCGGGCGGAGAAGGATCGTGCGGGGAGTGGCCGCGCCGGATTTGCAGCAGAAGAAAGCGGCCACGCGGCGGCTCGGGCGGCGGGCGTGCGCGCGGCACGGGGGTCGGCGCGAGCGCGGGCTGGCGTGGGCTAGGCCAAAAGGCCATGTGGGCCGCAAGCGAAGCGCGGGAAGAAAACGTTTTCTCTTTTTCTTTTTCCCGAAAATTTTCCAAATTTGACCATTTGAAAACAGTTTCAAAAACTCAAAACTAGACTTTGACCCAAAAATAAAAGTTTCTCAAAATAATTTTCTCTACAACTTTCATAAAGAACACTTTTTCTGAAAATCATTTCTCTAGCCTACTCATAAATAAAGCCAATTCTTGAGCCATAAATCATTTTTGTTCCCACATTTTAATTATTCAACCATAAAGAATGAGGTCAAGGTGTCTACATGAAAGGTGTTATACTCAATATTATCTATTTTATAAAATTATTTGCCAAGATAGAAGTTTATTTAAACAACAAAGTCCTATTGAAACCAAATTTCAATTAAACAAACAAAAGGCAAAACACTTCTATGCATATGAGATGATGCAATGCATTGCTTATGAGAATTTAGTAGCTAATGTGGTTCCTAATGCAGCGCTTGACACTAGGGTTTCATAGCCCTTTCCCCCTTAAAGAAATCTCATCCCGAGATTTAGGTTACGTACCACTTCTTATAAAAAGCGGGGTAATTCACGCGCAAGTACTCCTCGGTCTCCCAGGTAGCATCATTAGGTCCATGATTACTCCAAAGAATCTTGTAAGTCTTGATCTCACGGTTGCGAGTTGCTCTAGTCTTGGTATTTAGTATCTCTTGGGGTTGTTCATAATACTCCAAGTCCGATCGGATGGTGACATCTGGGATCTGAACTTCTTGTTCGAGCACTCGAAGACATTTCTTTAGCTGTGATACATGGAATACCGGGAAGACTGCACTCATCTCCGGGGGTAACTGTACTTCGTAGGCTACTTCCCCTTTTCTGGCTATGATCTGGTACGGTCCCACATATCGGGGTGCTAACTTCTTCTTGATTCCAAAGCATTGGACCTTTCTCATGGGTGAGACTTTAAGGTAAACGTAGTTTCCTACTTGAAATTCCAAATGTCTCCTTCGTGTGTCAGCATAACTTTTCTGTCGAGATTGTGCTGCCTTGATATGTTGCTCCACGGTTTGCACAATCTCTTCGACATCCTTTACATAATCTGACCCATAGAATCCTTGATCTTCTGATTCTACCCAGTTTACTCGTGTTCTGCATCTTCATCCATACAAAACATCAAACGGTGCCATCTTTATACTTTCTTGGTAGCTGTTGTTATAAGAGAACTCTGCTAGAGGTAACCATTTCTCCCACGATTCTCCCGAGGAAAGCACACATGTTCTGAGAATATCTTCCAATATTTGATTCACTCTGTCGGGGGACCACAAAAGGGGTACCCCCAATCAACGCAAACAAATAAATTAAACCTAGAGCACCAATCAATAAGAGACCTAACTAGTCCAACCCCCTAGAAAACCAATCCCTCGAGGTCTTCGACGCCGGCCCGCCATCGAGAAGCCCGGGCCCACCAGAGCCCTACCTCCGCCTCATAGTAGCTTACCTCTCGAGCCCCGGCACGTGGGCCTCGAGCCCGCTACGGCCGTACACCGTTCCTCGAGACCCAACATAGGGACCTCAAGCCTCTCTAACACGGTAACCTATCCCTCGAGTCGCGCCATACCCCCCTCGAGCAGCGCCGGACATCGGATACCGGCTCCATACTGCGCATTTAATGCGTCCACCTACTCTGGTCATGTCCTCTGGTACACAACGTGTGCCACAGTGAACCAGGGCAGAGTCAAGCCTCCTTTTTCACCGCAAGCATGGGCAAAAAGGCACAAGTACAGCACTGTTGGGCCAGACCCTGCACTGTAGCACGTTCGAGCCACGGCTCGAGACCAGGATTCCCGCTGTACGACTGAGTTCTCCGGAACTTGCCCATACCTGCGGGGGCTCGAGCCCCCCGTAGGCGCCACCTCGAGGCCGGCCTCTGCGCCCCTCGAACCCTAACTACTTTCACGCTGTTGGAGGACAGGTACCCCAAGACCCGGAGGGACCCCGCCATGTCCTGTACATGCCGGAATGGGCGCTGTACGGCCTCCACGTTGCAACGCCTCCACATCCACGCCGGGGATAGACGCCACGTCTCAACAGCAACATCCACGCCGGCTCCAATAGCCCCGACAAGACAGAATTCCTACCCTTCATCGTATTGGGCATCGTACGTGCCACTCCTCTATAACCCTGGTCTCCTCCTGGTCTATAAAAGAGGACACCAGGGCCCTTGACGCAAGACGGGGGCCAGGCAAACACAAGTCCACAGACACACAAGTCCAGACTCAGGTCTACGCTCGTTGAGCTTGTATTGCCCCTGTACAAACACTTAGGTGCAAGTAATACAAGAACCTCCTCCCCCCGCTGGACGTAGGGCCTTCTTTGCCCGAACCAGGATAAATCCTTGTGTCATCTTGCATCACCATCCAGAAAGAGAGCATGCGATCATATTACTAGTTGGTGTCATACCCCCGGGGCCGAAACACCGACAGTTGGCGCGCCAGGTAGGGGACTTCGCGTGTCAGAGTCGATTTCTCGTTGTTTTCTGGATGGCTTCTCCCACTCCTTCGTTCTCTGCTGGTGCCATCATTTGGTTCGGGAGCCTCGAGTTCCTGGCCACCGGCAGCGGCATTGAGCTGACCCTGCTCTCCACAAAGAGCTCGACTGGAGGGCGTGTCTCGCCACCCCGCGCGGGGGGCGTGGCGCGTCGCCCACACCACCACGCGTCGCCACCTCATGAGCGGCGCCGTCGTCACCACCATCGCCAGGCACAGGCGACGCCCGCGGCATACGCCCACTTCCCCGCGGCCGGCACCGAGTCCTCGAGGAGGAACCTGCCCAGCGCGCGGCGGCAGACTTCTAGGGCGCGTACGCACTCTCCCAGTGAGCTCGCGTTCATCATGCGCACGGACCGGGGAGCCTGGCCAAAGGCCCCCGAGCCGTGCTCCGTCGACACCACCCGGCTTCCTCCTGCACAGGGTGTACCGCGCTCGACGCCAGCGGTACCCGTTCGGCCTCAACAACTCCGCAGCTGTCTACGCCCACCACCTCGACAAGCGCCGCCAGGACCGGGCGGCGGCAGAGCGGGAGGAACGTCCGGGCATAATCCTACGAGCCACCACCGACCTGGAGATCGTCTACCCCACGCACGTCGACCACGGCTTCTCACGTGTCACCGAGCCACACCGGCGAGCCACCGTCGGAGAGTGGTACCACGAGCTACGATCCCAGCACGAGCCAAGGCGGCGCGACATCAACAGCTCCGACTCCGACGAGTACGACTACCATGACCCTGACCTCTGGGATCCCACCAAGGAGTGCTTCCAACTCGAGGGGGTCATGGACGATGCCGAGGACGACGGCGACGACGACACCAGGCCGGCGCTCAACCTCGAAGAGCCCGGAGACGTGGCTGCGGCAGGCGGACCACACGTTCGGGGGAGGAACGAACCCCCAGCACCGGATGCACCACCTCAGCACAACGACGACCGGGCGGCGCAGCTCGCGCAGCTGCGGGAGGCGATCAACAAGGCTGAGGAGGACCGACAACGCCTGCTGCAGCTCAAGCAAGCTCTTGTGCTGGAACAAGCCCAACCCCGAGGTGCCGGCGCTCGTGGCCGTGCACGAGAGGTCCACCGGCAAATCCACGAGGACGGGGCACCAGCACGCCCTGAAGTACGCTTCCCACGAGCCGGACAGAACGTGGTGGCGGCCGCGATGCTGCTCCGCGATCTACCCGCCATCTCCAACCCTGACGCCAGGCGCATGCTCGGGGAAATGAAGAACCTCCTCGAGACTGCCGCTCTGCAGCAGGCCGAGAGCTCAGCCTCGCACCGGCGCGGAGCGGCCTCGGGGAAGCCAGCAGACACGGCCCGCCACGAGCGTGAGACGTCCGTCCACCAGCCGGACGCCTCTCGAGCCAGGCCAGTCCGGGAGCGGATCGTCGACAACAGACCACCTCGAGACCCCAATGACGGCCGCAACAACATCAACCGCCGGCGCAAGGACAAATGGGCCGAGGAGCGTGGCTATAATGCCCATCGAGGAGGGCGCTACTGTAGGGTTACGAGGATGCTATGCTAGCCGGAAAACAAAATTTTCGACCTCATAAACCAGGAACTACTGCTAGTTATAGATCACGGGATTACCACTAGACGCGCAGATGCAGCGGAAGACGTCTCGGTGTAGACGTGCGCGTCGTAGCGATGCCGTGTAGATGTTCACGTTCGACCTTCACGTCTCCACGTGCGGTTCGTCCTTGTGCTCCAGATGCAGCACCTCCAAGGTATCCACACGTACAGGGAGGAAGCGTCACGCCTCCAGACTGCTAGGTCTGCGAGGAGCAATAGGCGCGGGCGTGGGGTGGGCGACGGCTGTCAACAATTGACGTTGTTACAATCCTGGTCGCCCCACCCCTCTTTTTATAGGCGTCCCTAATGAGCCCACCGACCTGGAGGCCCATTAGCAAACCCTAATCCCGGTCTGATTCGAGTCCAACTCGAATCAGGCTTCCAGCCCCTTAAGCGTGCGACCCTATGGGTTCACGCACACATAGACACGGCCCGAGTACTCCAACTCGCCCGATAGTTGACAGCGGCCTCTAGCAAGACGTGTGAACTCCTATGTATACGCAAAGATCATATCTGACGAACCACCACGATCACATATACGTAATTCCCTTGCCTCATAATATTTGGTTCAACTCATAGGTTAACATTTAACCTAAGCACAGCCATGCATTTTATGATCTAATCATATAAGTGATCCAGTGATATCTCTCTCGCATGGAGAGGGGCAAATCCCATCTTGATCGTCTATGCCTCACAGCATGTTTCCTGACAAACCCGAAGACTATCTTTATGACTACCCTGTTACGAAGTAGCGTTTGATAGTCCCTAAGTAAGTCGATTCACATCTTGAGAACATACCACAATCTCAGGTCGCAGGACATAACGTACATGATGTGTAAAGAGATAATAAGAACATCTCACGTTGGGTCAGTCCAGCCCCATGTCATACATGTGCCCACATTATTAGTTTGGCATCTCCATGTCTATGACTTGTGAAACATAGTCATCAACTAATACATGTGCTGATCTAATATTCATGTGTGTCCTCACATGAACTCCGATCAGGGACAACTATCGAATAACCATACAAGTAAAAGAGTCTCACAGACAATTCACATAATTGTCAATCAATACAAGTTGTCTTTAATGGATATTCAATGGACATATAATAAATCATGGATACAATAGAAATATCATCATCTCTATGATTACCTCTAGGGCATATTTCCAACAGTCTCCCACTTGCACTAGAGTTAATCTTTTAGATATCTAATACTCATAGACCTCATGTGCGCCTCATGCTTAGGCTGTGGAAGAGCCTTTGTCAAAGGATCTGCTATATTCAAATCCGTATGTATTTTGCACATCTTAATCTCATCTCTTCCAATGAACTCTCGGATGAGGTGAAATTTCCGCAGTACATGTTTGTTCTTCTGGTGATTCCTCGGCTCCTTAGCCTGCGCGATCGCCCCATTGCTATCACAGTGTAAAGGCAATGGGCTGGACGCATTTGGAAACACACCAAGATCAATGAGGAACCTCCTCATCCAAACACCTTCCTTTGCAGCTCCACTAGCTGCAATATACTCGGCTTCTGCTGTAGAATCAGACACGGTCTCCTGCTTGGAACTTTTCCAACTGACTGCACCACCATTTATTGTGAACACAAAACCTGATTGAGATTGTGAATTATCTGTGTCAGTTTGGAAGCTAGCATCGGTGTAACCATTTACAACGAGCTCCTCCTCACCTCCATAGATTAGGAACATATCTTTAGTCCTTCTCAAGTACTTAAGGATGTTTTTAGCAAGTGCCCAGTGACTCTCACCTGGATTAGCTTGATATCTGCTCGCAACACTTAGAGCATATGAGACATCCGGGCGTGTACATATCATGGCATACATGATGGAACCAATGGCCGAAGCATATGGAACCTTACTCATGCGCTCTCGCTCATTAGATGTCGAAGGACACTGTTTCTCGCTAAAGCGCATGCCATGTGACATAGGCAAGAACCCTTTCTTGGACTGTTCCATGTTGAACCACTTCAACACCTTGTCAATGTACGTTTCTTGGCTTAATCCTATTAGCCTCTTTGACCTATCTCTATAGATCTTAATGCCCAGAATATATGTTGCTTCTCCTAAATCCTTCATAGAAAAACTGTTATTCAGTGAAGTCTTTACGGTTTGTAACATCGGAATGTCATTCCCAATCAACAGTATGTCATCTACATACAAGATTACAAACACAACAGCGCTCCCACTTTCCTTCTTGTAAACACAAGGTTCTTCTTCACTTTGACGGAAGCCAAACCCTTTGACCACCTCATCAAAATGAATATTCCAACTCCGAGATGCTTGCTTTAATCCATAAATAGATTTCTTAAGCTTGCATATTTTCTTAGCATTGCCAGGATCAACAAAACCTTCGGGTTGTATCATATACACGTCCTCTTCCAAATTTCCATTTAGAAAGGTTGTTTTAACATCCATTTGCCATATCTCATAGTCATAATAGGCAGCAATTGCTAGAATGATCCGGATAGATTTAAGCATCGCTACCGGCGAGAAAGTCTCGTCGTAGTCAACTCCTTGAACTTGCCGAAAACCTTTTGCGACAAGTCGAGCTTTATAAACTTGGACGTTTCCATCCATATCCTTTTTCTTTTTATAGATCCATTTGCACTCTATGGGTCTTACCCCATCAGGCGGGTTAACCAAGTTCCAAACTTGATTAGCTCCCATGGAATCTATCTCGGATCTCATGGCACTATGCCATTTCTCGGAATCAGGGTCCATCATTGCCTCGGCAAAAGTTGCAGGTTCGTCATCGTCTAACAATAACACATCCCCACGCAACTCACGAATTCTTGCCAACCTTCGTGGTTGGGGCGGGGTGTCTGTTGCCACAGGTAGCTCAACTTGTTCTGCTACATTAGCATCACTCGTGGAGTCAATCCCTGTTGGCTCATCTTGAACTTCTTCAAGATACACCTTCTGCCCTCTCTTGTCTCCTTTGAGAAACTCTTTCTCTAAGAAAACACCATTTTGAGCGACAAACACTTTGCCCTCTGTTCGGTTGTAGAAGTAATACCCTAAAGCTTCCTTTGGGTATCCCACGAAAAAGCACTTGTCCGACTTGGGTGTTAGTTTATCTAAAATAAGTCGTTTGACATAAACTTCACAACCCCAAATCTTTAGAAAAGACAAACTGGGACTCTTACCAGTCCATATCTCATATGGTGTCTTAACTACGGACTTAGACGGTACCCTATTTAAAGTGAAAGCGGGGCTGTTTCTAGAGCGTATCCCCAAAACGATAAAGGAAGGTCCGATTAGCTCATCATAGACCGAACCATGTCTAACAAAGTTCGATTACGTCGCTCGGACACGCCGTTTCGCTGAGGCGTTCCAGGTGGCGTAAGCTGTGGAACAATTCCACAACTCTTAAGATGATTGCTAAACTCGTGGCTCAAATATTCACCTCCACGATCAGATCGCAAGGCCTTAATTTTCTTGCCACGTTGATTCTCTACCTCATTCTGAAATTCTTTGAACTTTTCAAATGTTTCAGACTTGTGCTTCATCAGATAGATATAGCCATATCTGCTAAAATCATCAGTGAAGGTTATGAAGTATTGAAAACCGCCTCTAGTTGTCGTACTCATTGGTCCACATACATCAGTATGTACAAGTTCCAATAAGTCAGACGCCCTCTCAGGAAAACCTGTGAAAGGCGACTTGGTCATCTTGCCCAGCAAGCAAGCCTCACATGTCTCGTATGATTCAAAATCAAACGAAGTTAGAATCCCATCAGCATGGAGCTTCTTCATGCGGTTTTCACTTATATGACCCAAACGACAATGCCACATATAGGTAGGACTTTACTCATTAAGTCGAGGCCTTTTAGCAGTAATATTACAGATAGACATAGGTGCATCATCAAGATTTAAAATAAACAACCCATTCACAATGGATGCAAAAGCCACAAACATATCATTCTTAGAGATTACACAACCATTGTCTTTACTCATAAATGAATAGCCATCCTTCATCAAACATGAAGGTGACACAATGTTTCGACTTAAACTTGGAACAAAATAACAATTATTCAACTCCAAAATAAATCCTGATGGGAGGTGTAGTTGCATCGTCCCGACGTTCAACGCAGCAACTCTTGCATTATTGCCCACGCGGAAATCAACCTCCCCTTTTCCAACGCTTCTACCTCTTATTATTCCCTGCATCGTATTGCAAATATGAGCAACCGAGCCGGTATCAAATACCCAAGAATTAATATAAGAGTCAGCGAGGAAAATATATGTAATATAAACAGCAAGTGTATGAGCAGCGGGAGTACCTTTACCACCGCCATCCTTCATCAAGGATGCTAAGTACACCTTGCAGTTTCTTTTCCAGTGACCTTTCCCCTTACAGTGGAAGCACTCAGAATTAGCAGTTGGTCCAGCAACGTCAGGCGCAGGAGGGTTTGGCCTGGAGATCACATCTTTGGCCTTGCCCTTGCCCTTCCTATTCTTCCAAAAGTTGCCCTTCCTTTTAAAGTTGGGCTTGTTTTGGATTGCCATCACATGGCTGCTGCCAGCACCTTTCTTGATGTCTGCTTCTGCTGTCTTAAGCATGCCACATAGCTCATTCAAGCCCCTCTCCGCACCATGCATATGGTAGTTCGAGATGAAGTTCCCATAGCTAGGTGGGAGAGAAGAGAGAATGAAATCAGTAGCCAGTTCTGGACCAATTGGGAAGCCTAGCTTCTCCAACCTCTGAGTGTAACCAACCATCTTGATCACATGTGGTCCAACTGCTGCACCCTCTGCTAACTTAGTCTCAGTAAGAGACTTAGAAACATTGAACCTTTCGGTTCTAGCCTGAGTCTGGAACATCTCATCAAGCGCTACGATCATATCGTAGGCTGTATGGTTATTATCAAACTGCATCTGCAGATCTGGTTCCATGCTAGCAAGCATCAAGCATCCCACTTCAAGATCAGCATCACATGCTTTCTTGTAAGCGGATTTCTCAGTAGCAGCTGCATTATCAGCAGGTTCCTCTGGTAGTGGGGTGTCTAGAATATCTTCCTTTTTCTCAGCCCTGAGAACAATTCTCAGGTTGCGGATCCAATATCTTCCTTTTTCTCAGCCCTGAGAACAATTCTCAGGTTGCGGATCCAATCCGCATAGTTTGTTTCATTCAATTTATCTTTCTCAAGGATTGATCGTAAAGTAAATGGTTGAGGTGCGGGTGCCATTTATCTACAACAAAAGTAAATGCAAAATACTAAGACAATGTATCCAAGACAGAGTAAATGATATTAAATCATTAATATAATCTACTCCTACTAAGATCAATATCCCTCTATTGAATCTCAATGATTCAAGACCCAAACTAACAAGTCTACTAGTGAGCTTTAGCATCACCGCTAGTGGACATGGTAGATCGGTAAGCAACTCTTTGCTAATCATATCACATATGACTCTTGTTGTTGGCCAGCATCTCTATGCGTGCTCAACTCCTTATGCTTCAAGGTCTCTAACCGTTAGGATGACCTTGTTCAAGCAACCAACCCTTCTGCAGTAAGTATCCGATATGAACCTGCCTGGTCAAGGAAAATCAGTGACACCCTAATTTCATAGGCGCGCCACCGATTGTACAAGACATATGACAGTGCAAGGTTTGGGGAAGCATATGACTTGAACATTACTGAGGGATCGTTCTACACTTTCACTACCGCATGTAGACAATAAACATGAACCATACGTGAAAGTAGAACATAATAAGAGAATAGCATTAATACAGATATGACTTGGTATAGCCCAGTGTCTCTTTGGAGATCTCCATCTCCGCCAATCTGTTCACCATGATGATCTCCATCAACATGGTACATCCATGCCATCCTCCAGTGATGAATCCACCAAGACTAGCTACAACTAGCGTAATTAAAATAATTACATAGTCGCGAGTAGGATCATCACAATTTGGCACGTAGGCCATTACATCAAATGGACAATATATATGTGGCTCCAGCCATATTGTCATAATCACGACATGCAAGTCATGAAACAATTACATACATGCATCACATACACATAAGGGCTATACCAGTCATCAATTCCTGCAAAACAGAGTTAAACGTACCCGACGTCTAATCTCGAATCGCAGAAAACATAATTTTCCCGTCCTTTTTTCGCAAATCTAAATTTGACGAAACCGGCCAAGGCCAGCAAAAATCGGATGTAAAATATTCTGTAGATCAATTTTCGTTTAAAGATCGTCTCAATCCGAGGTCGTATGCAAAAGTTACGGCCGTTTTACCGAACAACGCTCTTTTGCACATGCCGCGGTACATCTCATGCACCCGGCTTTTGACCTAGATTCGATTTGATCAATCTCATTGATCTCGATCTTGCCATGGTTGGATTTACACGTATCACTTAACTCCGATGGCGGAATTCCGACCGGTAGGAGTAGATCGTTACATGACCAATACGGCAAGATCACGAATCAAGATCAGAAACTGATCTACAACCGTGCATATCTCTATATGCACACAACCGAATCCATAACGAGGCAGTAACGGCTTTGATACCACTGTAGGGTTACGAGGATGCTACGCTAGCCAGAAAACAAAATTTTCGACCTCATAAACCAGGAACTACTGCTAGTTATAGATCACGGGATTACCACTAGACGCGCAGATGCAGCGGAAGACATCTCGGTGTAGACGTGCGCGTCGCAACGATGCCGTGTAGATGTTCACGTCCGACCTTCACGTCTCCACGTGCGGTTTGTCCTTGTGCTCCAGATGCAGCACGTCCGAGGTATCCACACGTACAGGGAGGAAGCGTCACGCCTCCAGACTGCTAGGTCTGCGAGGAGCAATAGGCGCGGGCATGGGGTGGGCGACGGCTGTCAACAATTGACGTTGTTACAACCCTGGTCGCCCCACCCCTCCTTTTATAGGCGTCCCTAATGAGCCCATCGACCTGGAGGCCCATTAGCAAACCCTAATTCCGGTCTGACTTGAGTCCAACTCGAATCAGGCTTCCAGCCCCTTAAGCGTGCGACCCTATGGGTTCACGCACACATAGACACGGCCCAAGTACTCCTACTCGCCCGATAGTTGACAGCGGCCTCTAGCAAGACGTGTCAACTCCTATGTATACGCAAAGATCATATCTGACGAACCACCACGATCACATATACGTAATTCCCTTGCCTCACAATATTTGGTTCAACTCATAGGTTAACATTTAACCTAAGCACAGCCATGCATTTTATGATCTAATCATATAAGTGATCCAGTGATATCTCTCTCGCATGGAGAGGGGCAAATCCCATCTTGATCGTCTATGCCTCACAGCATGTTTCCTGACAAACCCGAAGACTATCTTTATGACTACCCTGTTACGAAGTAGCGTTTGATAGTCCCTAAGTAAGTCGATTCACATCTTGAGAACATACCACAATCTCAGGTCGCAGGACATAACGTACATGATGTGTAAAGAGATAATAAGAACATCTCACGTTGGGTCAGTCCAGCCCCATGTCATACATGTGCCCACATTATTAGTTTGGCATCTCCATGTCTATGACTTGTGAAACATAGTCATCAACTAATACATGTGCTGATCTAATATTCATGTGTGTCCTCACATGAACTCCGATCAGGGACAACTATCGAATAACCATACAAGTAAAAGAATCTCACAGACAATTCACATAATTGTCAATCAATACAAGTTGTCTTTAATGGATATTCAATGGACATATAATAAATCATGGATACAATAGAAATATCATCATCTCTATGATTACCTCTAGGGCATATTTCCAACAGCTACGACAGCGACGAGGACCGGCAAGCCCTCGAGCCCCCGGGTCCCAGGGTCTTCAGCCGGGCCATCCGCAGCTCAACCCTCCCCGAACGCTTTCGACCACCGACCAACATCGTGAAGTATGACGGGGAGGTCGAGCCCAAGCTATGGCTCTCCGACTTCCGCCTGGGCTGCCAACTGGGCGGGGCAAAGAGCGACGACCGCGTGATCATACGCCAGCTCCCACTCTACCTCTCGGACACCACCCGACGGTGGCTTGAGGGGCTCCCGCCGGATCAGATCCACGACTGGATCGACCTGGTTAGGGTCTTCGATGGGAATTTCAAGGGGATTTGCGTGCGCCCAGGCAACCCCTGGGATCTACGACATTGCAGGCAGACAGCAGACGAGCCCCTCCGCGACTTTGCTCGACGATTCTCGAAGCAGCGCCTCGAGCTCCCCCACGTGCCTAATGAGGATGCCATCTCAGCGTTCCTCGCGGGCACAACATGCCAAGAGCTAGTCCACGAGCTAGGACGCTACCATCCCAGGACGGTCGAGGATCTGATGGATCGTGTCACCAGCTTCGCCTCAGGCGACGAAGCGGTGGGGGCCTTCTTTGGCCGCTCCACGGACAAAGGCAAGGCGGTGGCCACGCCGGAGGGCTCGAGCAAGGGGAACAACGTCAAGAACTGCAACAACGACAGCAAAAAGAAGAAGAACAAAGGCAAAGGTCAGAAGGCGAAGCGCGACACCGATGACGACGACGATGAGGAAGTGCTCATGGGCGCCCTCGAGCATAAGAAGCCTCGAGGCCCCCCCAACGGGGCTGTCTTCGACAAAATGCTCGAGGACCCCTGCCCTTATCACAAGGGCCCCACGAACCACAAGTTGAAGGACTGCCGAATGATGAAGGGCTTCTACTCCAAGCTCGGCGACAAGAAGGAAGACGCGCCTAAAGGCAAGGACTACAATCGGCGCAACGAAGGGGACGCAGACGGCGACTTCCCCCCGGTGCGCGACTGCTACATGATCTACGGGGGCCCAACCGTCGGGCTCTCAGCTCGAGAGAGAAAGAAGGAACACCGGGAGGTCTTTGCACTCTGCCATGACGCCCCCGGTATCTTGACTGGTCTGATGCGCCGATCACGTTCGACCGTGACGACCATCTGGACCATGTCATAAATCCGGGGGCGTACCCCCTCGTCGTCGACCCCATCATCATCGACGTACGGTTCTCCAAGGTGTTGATGGATGGGGGTTCGAGCCTCAACATCATATACCTCGAGACCCTCGACCTCCTAGGGATTTCGAGGGACCAGCTCCGACCCAGCGTCGGGGGGTTCCACGGAGTCGTACCAGGAAAGAAGGCCCACCCCCTCGGGCGCATCGACTTACCTGTTTGCTTTGGCATACCGACCAAATTCCGCCGCGAGACGCTCACCTTCGAGGTGGTTGGGTTCCAAGGGGCCTACCACGCCATCATCGGCAGGCCTGGCTAGGCCAAGTTCATGGCGGTCCCCAACTACACATACTTGAAGCTCAAGATGCCGGGGCCGAAAGGGGTCATCACCGTCGACAACTCCTACGAACACGCGTACCACTGCGACGTAGAATGCGTCGAGCGTGGGGAGGCCAACGTCCAAATTGACTCGCTCGAGGCCCTGGCTGCCTTGGCCACCGAGGCCCCTGAAGCAAAGCGCCATGTCGGCACCTTCGAGCCGGCAGAGCACACCAAGCAGATACCCGCCGACCCGACCTCGACCGACGGCAAGACGCTGGCCATCAGTGCCAGCCTCGAGCCTAAATATGAAGCAGTGCTCGTCGATTTTCTCCGCGCGAACATCGACATGTTTGCGTGGGGCCCCTCGGACATGCCAGGCGTACCGAGGGGAGTCGCCGAGCACGCCTTGGAGATCCAGGCCGGGTCCAGACCGGTGAAGCAACGCCTGCGCCGCTTCGACGAGGAGAAGCGTAGGATCATCGGCGAGGAGGTGCACAAGCTTTTGGCGGCTGGATTCATCAAGGAGGTATTTCACCCGGAGTGGCTAGCTAACCCTGTACTAGTTAAGAAGAAGAATGGAAAAATGCGGATGTGTGTAGACCACACTGGTCTGAATAAAGCATGTCCAAAAGTCCCATTTCCTTTACCTAGAATTGATCAAATTGTCTATTCCACTGCGGGGTGTGAAGTACTTTCATTTCTCGAAGCGTATTCCGGCTACCGCCAAATTAAGATGAGAGAATGCGACGAGCTCGCTACCTCTTTTATTACGCCTTTTGGTATGTATTGCTATGTTACAATGCCCTTCGGCCTTCGAAACGCCGGGGCAACATATCAGCGTTGTATGCAGCATGTCTTTGGTGAACACATAGGCAAAACCGTCGAGGCCTACGTCGATGACATCGTGGTTAAGACCAAGAAAGTTGGGGACCTCATCAACGATCTTGAGACCACGTTCGAGTGCCTCCGGGCCAAGAATGTGAAACTCAGCCCCGAGAAATGTGTCTTCGGTGTGCCTCGAGGCATGCTACTTGGCTACATTGTCTCACAGCGGGGGATCGTGGCCAACCCCGAAAAGATCTCAGCAATCACGAGGATGGGCCCGATTCGAGACCTCAAGGGCGTTCAGAAAGTGACAGGCTGTCTAGCCGCTCTCAGCAGGTTCATCTCGAGGCTAGGGGAAAAGGCGCTACCCCTCTACCGCCTGCTGAAGAAAATGGAACGCTTTGCGTGGACCATCAAAGCCGAGGAAGCCCTAACCAAGTTAAAGGGGTTGCTGACTTCTGCGCCGATTCTCGTGCCACCACGACCAGCTCAGGGTGACGATCCTCCCGAGCCTCTCCTCCTCTACATGGCCGCAACCACTCAGGTGGTCAGCGCGGTCGTAGTCGTTGAGAGGCACGAAGAAGGTCACGCGTTACCAGTCCAACGGCCGGTCTACTTCACCAGTGAGGTTCTCTCCGAGGCCAAGGTCCGGTACCCGCACATCCAGAAGCTGCTCTACGACATCGTCATCACAAGGCGTAAGCTCCAGCATTATTTCCTCGCTCATCCCATGACGGTGGTATCGTCCTTCCCCCTCGGAGAGATCATCAACAACCGGGAGGCCACGGGGCGCATCGCCAAGTGGTCTGCCGAGCTGATGGGGGAGGCCATCACCTACGCTCCGCGAAAAGCCATCAAGTCGCAAGCGCTGGCGGACTTCGTTGCTGAGTGGACCGACACCCAGCTCCCGCTGGCACAAATCCAAGCCGAGCTCTGGACTATGTACTTCGACGGGTCCCTCGTGAAGACAGGGGCAGGCGCGGGCCTGCTCTTCATCTCACCTCTCGGAGTCCACATGCGCTACCTGCTACGCTTGCACTTCCCCGCCTCCAACAACGTCGCTGAGTACGAGGCCTCGTCAATGGGCTGCGTATCGCCCTCGAGCTTGGGGTCCGACGCCTCGACGTTCGAGGGCACTCGCAGCTCGTCGTCAACCAGGTCATGAGGGCGTCAAGCTGCATCGATCCCAAGATGGAAGCATACTGCAGAGAAGTGCGCAAGGTAGAAGACAAGTTCTACGGCATCAAGCTCAACCACATCGCTCGAAAGTACAACGAGGCCGCAGACGAGCTGGCTAAATTAGCATCCACACGCGGCACCGTCCCACCAGATGTCTTCTCGAGGGACATTTTTGAGCCATCCATCAAAATCGGCCCGGGGGCTGGCCCCTCGACGCCACCCCTCGAGCCGGACACGGGGGCTCGACCCTTAACACCACCCCTCGAGAACGACCCCTCGGCATCCGCTGAGGCAATGCAGATCGACGCACCCGCCTCCTCTCCATCACGACCCCTCGACTGGCGGACGCCTTTCCTCGACTACCTGACGCAAGGTGTGATACCAGAAGACAAGACGGAGGCCCGACGCATCGCTCGAAGGGCCAAAACCTACGTCATCTACGGCGACGAACGAGAGCTGTACCGTCGAAGCCCATCAGGAATCCTTCAGCGCTGCATCCCCTCGAGGAAGGACGCAGGCTCCTCGACGACATGCACTCAGGGGCATGCGGCCATCACGCAGCGCCGAGGACCTTGGTGGGGAACGCCTTCCGCCAAGGCTTCTACTGGCCAACCGCCATTGGAGACGCCAAGCGCCTAGTTCGAGCCTGTCAAGGGTGTCAGTTCTACGCCAAGCAAACACACCAGCCCGCGCACGCCCTACAAATGATCCCCATCACTTGGTCGTTTGCCGTTTGGGGGCTCAACCTCGTGGGTCCCCTCAGGATGACAAACGTAAAGTACACGCATGTGCTCGTGGCCATCGACAAATTCACCAAGTGGATTGAGGCTAAGCCTATAGGCAACCCCACCTCCGAGAAGGCCGTCGAGTTCATCTCCGATATCATGTACCGGTTTGGGGTGCCTAACGTCATCATCACCGACAATGGCACACAATTCACGGGCAAAAAATTCATCAACTTTTGCGACGACAACAACATCCGCGTGAACTGGGCCTCGATCGCATACCTTCAATGCAACGGGCAGGTCGAGCGCGCCAACGGCATGATACTCCACGGGCTGAAGCCGAGGCTGTTCAAGACCCTCAATAATTTTGGAAAGAGGTGGGCCGCAGAGCTCCCCTCGGTGCTGTGGGGCCTCAGGACTACACCGAGTCGAGCCACCGGGTTCACTCTATTCTTCCTAACCTACGGCGCCGAGGCTGTCTTGCCTACGGACCTCGAGTACGGCTCCCCTCGACTTCGAGCCTACAACGAGCAAACCAACGACGAGAGGCTCGCCAACCCCAAGGACCAGCTCGAGGAGGCTCGAGACGTGGCGCTCATCAACTCCGCGCGCTATCAGCAAACACTTCGACGCTACCACGACAAGCACGTGCGCAAAAGGGACCTGGCGGTGGGAGACCTCGTGCTTCAACGGCTGCAAGATAATCGAGGACGCCACAAGCTCACCCCTCCATGGGAAGGCCCATACACCGTAGCTGAGGTGCTCAAGCCAGGAACGTACAAACTCTACGACGGTCAAGGCAGGACTCTGGCGAACGCGTGGAACATATCTTAGCTACGTCGCTTCTACCCTTAAGGGCCTCGAGGCCTTTTACATTTTGTTGCTTTGTACAAATACATCAAAGATGAATGAACAAACTCGCGCACTATCTTTCATCTATTTAGCAACTTAAGGTAGCCTCGACCCTGCCTCGCTCAGGGTCGAGCCTCCCTCGGGGGCTGACTGGGGGGACCCTCCCCCCCAGACTCCGGAAAAGCGCGCTTTTTTGGATCAAAAAATTCGACCCTAATCTCGATTCGTACCTCGAGCGTACTAGCAATGTCTAAATCCGTAGATACCTCGAGCCTCCAAGAGGCGGGGGGCGTCGACGTAGACGGCCACCCACGCCCCCGGGCTATGGTACCCTATCTACGCCTCCCCTCGAGGAACTCGCGACGCGTATCGAAAGAGCATAGACCAAGCCGGTAGAAACTCGAGCTAGCAACAAAGAGAAATAATCAAATAAATTTAAAAAGAAAACAGCTTCTTTTAAATAAGTCATACGTATATAATTGGCCTCGACG
The DNA here is from genome assembly GCA_009763385.1 of Coix lacryma-jobi var. lacryma-jobi. Taxonomy (NCBI): domain Eukaryota; kingdom Viridiplantae; phylum Streptophyta; class Magnoliopsida; order Poales; family Poaceae; genus Coix; species Coix lacryma-jobi. The sequence goes on along the minus strand of CM019822.1, from coordinate 173,189,277 downwards.
GGCCATAAGTCATGACATAATTTTTACAAGGGCCTCGACGCCCAAATTTGGCACGCAGGCCTCATTCTTCATCGGTCTGGAACTCCTCCTCAAGATCTTCCGCCGCGGGCTCAGCCTCGACGTCCGAGCCAGGAGGAGGGGGGCCACCTGTGCCACTATCTGCATCGGGAGGCAGCACGTCCTCCTCGAAGATCTTTGCGAGTGCCGCCCCCGGCTTCTCCACCTTCTCCAGGATCTTGTCGACGTGGCGGTCGTTCCACTCTTCGTCCTTCCCCTCGATCTCGACGAAGCCCTTGGCGACGACGTTAACCGGGTAGCGGAAGCCAGAGCGAACGGCCGCGAGCGCCTGCTTTACGCCGTGGTGGAGAGCGCTCTTGACGCAGTCCCGCGCGGCCATGTCGAAGAAGCACGGGGCGTCGACCAGGGCATCGCCTCGGGCCACCGCGCCCTCCGCCGGGGCCACCGGGTCGGCACCCCACATGGAGCAGAGCCTGTCGAGGGTGCCGCGCGCCCGCTCCGCCACCATGGTCTCACCCTGGAGTTGCTCCACGAGAGCCTGATTCGTCTCGCGGAGCTCCTCGACGGTCTTCTCCAGATCTGTGCAACAAACAGAAAAAAGTAAGACCGCGGCGCGGCAAGAATCTCGAAATCAAAAGCAGGACAAAGCCTAAAGATCACGACAATACCTTGGCAGTGCATGCCCAGAGCGTCGAAGTCGCTGGTAAGGACCCCGACGCGCTGCTCAAGTGTATGCTTTTGAGTCAGCACGTCAAGGTTTTGGCCCTTGAGCTCCTCGACCAGTTTGCCCGTCTGGGCAAGGGCCAAATCCTTCTGGATCACCTCCTGCCGCGCTGCCTTCGCCGCAGCCAGGGCGGTGGCGGCCTCGCTCTTGGCCTCCTCAGCCTCCTTCCTCGCCGCTTCCGCTGCAGACCGGGCAGTGGCGACCTCGCTTCGAGCGTCGGCAGCCTCCTTCTTCGACGCCTCCACCGCGGACAGAGCGGTGGTGGTCTCCCTCTTGGCTTGGGCGGCCTCATCTCGAGCCGCCTGGGCCTCCACCTGAGCGTCGTTGAGCCGGCCCGCCATCTGCGCGTTCCAGCCCAGCTCAGCGCGGAGCTCCTAGAGCTCCTCCTCCGCCCTCACGAGGGCAGCCGCCACCTGCGCGGACTTGTCCGCCTCCTCCATGAAGGCTCTCTCTGCCTGCGCGACGAGCTCAGTCAAATCCTTGAAGAGCGACCGCGCCTCCCGAGGAACCCCCTGCTGAGCCGACCGCTCGGCGAGGATAAGGGCATCGCGCGGGGGCGGGGACTCGAGCAGTAGCAGATCCCTAGAGGGGTGGCTTGTCCCCAAGCTCTCCTCCGCGCCGGCCGAGGGACCGGTCGTCTCATCCGCTTCGTTCCCAGCCAGCCCCTCGAGCCTCTCCTCCCCCCTGGGTCTTATGGCGCCTCGCCGTCCCCAGCCGAGGCCTCGAGCGCCCCCTCCGGCGCAGAGCCCTCGACCGGGGATGGCCCCTTCTCCAGCTCATCCAGGAGCTCCTCCACCGTCGGCGCCTGCTCCACCAACACCTCCCCCTCCTTTTTCCTTCTCCGCGGGTGCGCGAGGCTCCGTCGGTTGGGGATCCTGTTCAGCTGGCCGGCTCACGTTGTCGGGGGCCTCGAGGGCCGCTGTCTCCTCGGCCCCAGACACTGACAGAGCCGCGTCTGTCTCGGGTACCCCCCCCCCCCGAGATGGTCGCCGTGATAAGGGATGGAGTGGCCCTCTCGGTAGGCGCCACCGGAGGAGAAGGAGGAGGAGGAGGAGGTAGTGCTGCAGTGGACGTAGTGGCGGCGGGCTCGGCCCCAGGAGCTGCGGTCCCTGCTGAAAAAGAGGATAACGACGTCAGAATCGGGAAAAAGTCTCAGCCCCCATGGTTGACGGCGTCGGCCTCACCAAGATCCGCGGCGGCCATTTGACTTCCCCGAGCCATGGCTGCTCGGGCCTTCACCAGCCAAGCGGCCATTTCAGCGGAAGAAGGAGCCATACCTCGAGGTGCTTGGTCCTCAGCAGAGCTCGAGGTCTTGGCCCGCTTGGAAACCGCGGGGTCCGCCTCCTGCCGGGAGCGCTTTTCCCTAAAAAACAAGAAAAGGCGCACATCAGCAAAGGTAAAAAGGTAAAGCCTCACTACCAACGGAATTGAGAAACGTTACTCACCCAAAGCGACGGCGGGACTTCTTCCCCGAGTCGCCGGACCCGCTCGGGGGCTTCGAGCCCGCCCCATGGCTCGAGCCATGCCCCTGAGCCGTATCCGTATGGCTCGTATGGGGGGAAAGCTCCTGGTGCTTCCCATGGCTCGACCCCGGCGGGGAGCTCTCCTTCTGCTTCTTGTCCCGGGGGGACGACCGCGTCTCCTTCGAGCGGTCCTCTTGGTGCCTCTCCTTGCGTGGGCTCCGGGACCTGCTCCGGCGCTCGTGCCGGCGGTCGCCCCCCCCCCCCCCCCCCCCCCCGCGTCTGCCTCCTTCTCCCGACGACGGAGCGGCGAGGGGCTCCGGGGTCGCTCGCGACTCCTGTCACGAGACGACCGGGAACTCCCTCCTCGACGGTCATGATGGCGGGGGCTCGACGCCCCCTCATGTTGCCCACTCTTCCGCGGCCTCGATGCCGTCCTCGACGACTCTTGGCGGCCGGGCCCGGAGTCCTTCTCGGCGGGTTGATCGCTTCCCGAGGTCCGGCCCTTCTCGAGACCCCCCGCCTGGGTCGACGCGGTCGTGGCCTCCTTCTGCGCCGTGGCAGTGGCCCCACGAGTTCGAGGCCTCTTCACATCAGGGGGCACGTCCAGCGTAGAGCTCGACGTGCCCTGAGCCTCCGATGAGACGGGGCCCGGCGTGGCCTTCCGCTGCTGCCCCCCCCCCCCCCCCCCGTGCGATCCCTTTGCCGGGGGGATCTCCAGGATATTCTCCTGCACAGAGGAGCAGTCAGCCCTGATATCGACGACCCCCGCTCGCCTCAGACGCGCATCCATCCCCTCATCGTCGCTCTCCTCCTCATCGTCATCCTCCTCCTCGGAGCTCGTGGAGCTAAGTTCGGGGGACGCCTCTCCAGGTTGCCGATTATGACGAGCCTTCGCGAGCCTTTGATCCCGCTCCACCCGACGCAAGTTGCTCTCTTTCTCCTTCTTCTTCTTTGCATCCTTACTCTCCTTATCTTTCTGAGCAGAGAGGCGCCTCACCTGACTTTCCGCGGCGTCCTCCCTCACCGGGGGCCTCGACGTGTGATATGTGAACGCCCCCTACAAAAAGAAACTTGGTGAGAAAAAACTACAAAGAAAGTGCACAAGGTTCGAAGAAAGAGAAAAAAGGGGAGGCTCGAAACAGCCTAGCTCGAGGAAGGTTTACCGGGTCGAGACACCCCGCATCGGGTGCCATGGCGATCAAGTTGGTCTCCTCAGGGCGGAACAGCCCGTGGATCGTAACCGACACCCGGGAGACACCCTCGTTCCGGGGCAGCCTCTCCCCGGCCATCCTCGACCCATTCAGCGCCTCGAGCGGGGCGTTTGGCCCCATCTCGTGCATGAGAAGGGGGCGGTTCGCCAAAGGAAGGACCCTCCGCTGATGGAACGCCCAAATGACCGCCTGGGCGGTCAGTCCCTTCTTCTCCACCAACGACCACATCATGTTCATCAGCGGCATCAGGTGGCGCTGCCTGTCTGCCACAACGCCCCAGCTCCACTTCTCAGGGCGCGTGGTGAGGATCCTGCCGGTGTACTGTGGAAGGAGCCCGTCCTCGTTCCGCAGGTAGAACCAGTGGTCGTCCCACCCCGCTTGGTTGGAGGAGAGCTTGTAACGGAGGTAGTGACGGGGAACGTTGGCCGATGAGGGGTCGGTCCTCGCGGCGATGGTGAGGGAGCCCGCGCGCACGAGCCTCCTCCCGCTTGGCTTCACGGCTTTGTGAAAGAGCTCGCCCCGGAAGAGGTGGACGAACATCTCCCAATGGGGCTCGATCTTCAGGTATCCCTCGCACACCGCGGCGTAGATGGCGGCGTGCGAGATGGAGTTGGTGGAGAAGTGCTGCAGCTCCACCTCGAAGTGGTGAGCCAGCCCCCGCATGAAGCGGCTCGGCGGAACGCCAAGCCCCATGCGGTGGTAGCGCGTGAAGCTCACCACGTACCCCTCCGGCGGGTGCGGCACCTAGTGGTCCGCCGAAGGGAGAACCCACCACGCGGGCCCCTCCTACGGGTTGGGGCAGAGAAGACCCTGATCCACCAGTGACTCCAGCTCGCACTGCGTCGTCTTCGTTGGGTGCCAGTCTTCGGGCGGCAACACCGGGGTCTGGGCGGCCATGGCGGCGACGACACGAATCTGGGCGGCGGACGGGCGGCCGGGAAGGTTACCAATCGCTAGCTTGGGGGGAAGGCGTGTGGGAGCTGCGGCGGCTGTGAAGGCAAAGGCAAAGTAAAGGGTCCCTCACCCCTCACTCGATATTTATAAAAGAAAACCCCGACGGGCGGGATCTCCCACGACAAAGGAAAGGTAACCGCACACATTTAATGCGCCCACCAAACCGCGTCTCGAGCCGGTTGACAGGTACATGCGGCAATCCCCCATTCGCTCCACTGCCGGGGCCCACCGCGACCGCCGCTCCGACTTCCTATCCGTCGCCCTGGCGCCACGATCTCCACCTCCAGACGTTTTCCGCCTAAAAATGCGCGCCCAACGAGCAGAAGGATTCCAAACGACGGAGGCTTCTTCAAGAAGGTAAAAACGGGCCCCGGCCCTTCCAAGTCTCGAGGCAGCGAAGGCTGGCCCTCAAAGAGGGTTTGACAGCCGGCTTTGAGCACCCGAGTCAGGGACACCAAGGGGCGCCACCCGCAGTATCGCTCGAGGGCCAAGCCCTCGAGGCTCCTCACGTGTATCCAAGGCAGGGCGCACGACATGCAGTGAGATCCCCTCGGAGGGAGGCATCGAGCCACCAGGTCCTATCGAATGGACCCGGCACTCCTGCAGACTGAGCGCCCGTGCTTTATGAGATCGCCTCCGGGCTTCAGTCGACCCTATTGAACGGGGCACGAGGTCTCACTTGGATTCCCCCGTTACCGGCTCACTGGGAACCTCGATACTCGCCCATTCGTGGTAGTACAAGGCATCCCCCCTCGCATCCAATCGAAAGGACTCGCGGGATGACAAGCCAGGGCAACCGGCGCGCCGGACGACTCGAAGAGTCGGCCGGTCAATTCAGCCTGGCACCCCTTGACGAAAGAGGGTCGAAGAACTCGGGGGCTCGACACTCCCGAACCTAAAAAAACGTAACTAACATTCACATTCATAAAGAAGCCCACGAGGGAGTCCTAACCACTCCCCCGTGATCTCGGGGGCTACTGTCGGGGGACCACAAAAGGGGTACCCCCAATCAACACAAACAAATAAATTAAACCTAGAGCACCAATCAATAAGAGACCTAACTAGTCCAACCCCCTAGAAAACCAATCCCTCGAGGTCTGCGACGCCGGCCCGCCACCGAGAAGCCCGGGCCCACCAGAGCCCTACCTCCGCCTCATAGTAGCTTACCTCTCGAGCCCCGGCACGTGGGCCTCGAGCCCGCTACGGCCGTACACCGTTCCTCGAGACCCAACATAGGGACCTCGAGCCTCTCTAACACGGTAACCTATCCCTCGAGTCGCGCCATACCCCCCTCGAGCAGCGCCGGACATCGGATACCGGCTCCATACTGCGCATTTAATGCGTCCACCTACTCCGGTCACATCCTCTGGTACACAACGTGTGCCACAGTGAACCAGGGCAGAGTCAAGCCTCCTTTTTCACCGCAAGCATGGGCAAAAAGGCACAAGTACAGCACTGTTGGGCCATACTCTGCACTGTAGCACGTTCAAGCCACGGCTCGAGACCTGGATTCCCGCTGTACGACCGAGTTCTCCGGAACTTGCCCATATTTGCGGGGGCTCGAGCCCCCCGTAGGCGCCACCTCGAGGCCGGCCTCTGCGCCCCTCGAACCCTGACTACTTTCACGCTGTTGAAGGACAGGTACCCCAAGACCCGGAGGGACCCCGCCGTGTCCTGTACATGCCGGAATGGGCGCTGTACGGCCTCCACATCGCCACGCCTCCACATCCACGCCAGGGATAGACGCCACGTCTCAACAGCAACATCCACGCCGGCTCCAGTAGCCCCGATAAGACAGAATTCCTACCCTTCATCGTATTTGGCATCGTACGTGCCACTCCTCTGTAACCCTGGTCTCCTCCTGGTCTATAAAAGAGGACACCAGGGCCCTTGACGCAAGACGGGGGCCAGGCAAACACAAGTCCACAGACACACAAGTCCAGACTCAGGTCTACGCTCGTTGAGCTTGTATTGCCCCTGTACAAGCACTTAGGTGCAAGTAATACAAGAACCTCCTCCCCCCGCTAGACGTAGGGCCTTCTTTGCCCGAACCAGGATAAATCCTTGTGTCATCTTGCATCACCATCCAGAAAGAGAGCACGCGATCATATTACTAGTTGGTGTCATACCCCCGGGGCCGAAACACCGACACACTCTTTCCATTTGTCCTGCGGTTTGGGGGTGGTCAGCGGAACTTCATACTAACTTGGTTCTCAGTTCCTTGTGCAACTGCTCCCAAAAATGGGCTATGAACTGGGGTCCTCTGTCAGAAACAATTATTTTGGGAATTCCGTGTAACCTTAAGATGTTCTGAATGTACAAATCTGCATATTGGTGAGGTCGATATGTAGTCTTGACTAGTACAAAATGAGCCACTTTTGATAAATGATCCACGATAACCCAGAAAGAATCGTGTCCCTTTTGGGTGACTGGCAATCCCGTAATGAAATCCATACTAATCTCTTGCCATTTCCATTCTAGGATTGATAGTGGTTGTAACAGTCCTGCGGGTTTCAAGTGTATAGCCTTTATCCTGCAACAAGTATCGCACTTCACGACATAAGCCGCAACCTCTTTCTTCATCTTGGACCACCAATACCTCGTTCTCAGATCTTGGTACATCTTACTACTTCCTGGATGGATAGACAATTTTGAACTGTGAGCTTCATTCAAAATTCTTTCTCTCAGTTCCTTGCCCTTGGGAACTACCAACCTTTGGTTATACCATAAAATCCCTTGCTCATCCACTCAGAAGTTCAAAGAACTACTGGTTTCCAGTCTCTTCTTGATCTGACAGATTTCTTCATCAGTCTTTTGTTCTTCAATAATATCACTTTCCAGGGTACACTGTATGGTGATATTATTCAGCATAACGGGGTGCATTAGGTTGAATCTGTTTTCCAACAATGGTTGCATGGAGTTGCAATGAGTTTTGCGACTCAAGGCATCTGCCACGACGTTTGCTTTTCCAGGGTGGTAATGCACTTCCAGGTTATAATCCTTGATTAACTCCAACCATCTCCTCTGTCTCATGTTCAACTCAGGTTGGGTGAAGATATATTTCAAACTCTTATGATATGTATACACGTGACAAAGATTGCCCATAAGGTAGTGCCTCCAAATCTTGAGTGCATGAACTACTGCGGCCAATTCCAAATCATGAGTCAGGTAATTCTCTTCATGTGGCCGTAACTGACGTGAAGCATAGGCTATGACTCTTTCATTCTGCATCAGCACACATCCAAGTCCAATCTTGGATGCGTCACAAATCACATCAAAAGGTTCCTCCAGATTTGGTTGAGCCAAAACTGGCGCAGAAGTCAACAAGGTTCGCAGAGTGCGAAATGCTGCTTCACACTCTAGAGTCCATTCAAACTTCTTTTTTCTGAGTTAAACAGGTCATAGGCTTTGCTATCCTTGAGAAGTCTGGGATGAACCGATGGTAATATCCGGCCAATCCCAAAAAGCTACGGACCTCATATACACTAGTGGGTGCTTGCCACTCCATAACTTCCTGTACTTTCGTGGGATCCACAGAAATTCCTTCTTTCGAAAGGACATGTCCGAGAAAAGGCAGTTTCTTTAACCAAAATTCACACTTACTAAACTTGGCATACAACTTGTGCTCTCGAAGTCGGGTTAAGACAACTCGTAGGTGCTCAGCATGGTCTTGCTTATTTTCAGAGTACATCAAGATATCATCAATCAACACCACAACAAACTTGTCTAATTCAGGCATAAAAAAAGAATTCATCAGGTACATGAAATGTGCCGGTGCATTGGTCAGTCCAAAAGACATAACTAGATACTCATAAAGTCCATATCTGGTGGAGAAAGCTGTTTTCGGTATATCCTCTCTTCTGATCTTGATCTGATGGTAACCTGACCTTAAGTCAATTTTGGAGAACACCTTTGCCTTTGATAGCTGATCGAACAAGACATTGATTCGGGGTAAGGGATATTTGTTCTTTATAGTTACTGCATTCAGAGGTCTGTAATCCACACACATTCTCAAAGTTTTGTCCTTCTTCTTTACAAAGATGGCAGGACATCCCCAAGGCGACGAACTAGGACGTATCAAACCCTTATCCAAAAGCTCTTGCAACTGAGTTTTAAGCTCTGCTAACTCGTTAGTTGGCATCTGATATGGCCTCCGAGAAATAGGAGTCATTCCGGGAACTAACTCTATAGCAAACTCCACATCCCTATCTGGCGGTAGTCCTGGCAACTCATCAGGAAAAACATCTAGGAACTCACACACTACCGGATCTCAGCTATCTGCTTTGTTGTGATATTGAACAACACTCCTATCTCATGGGGGTTTCGAGCTAACTTGAACCGGAAAGAAGACCCACTCCGGGACTAACCATGGAAACTACTCGCTCTGCGATGTCAAGATTGACCTTCCAGAGTTTCATCCAACCCATACCCAAGATTACATCCAAATCTAGACCAGGGATTACTATGGGATCCACTATGGCCTTTTTATCCCCAAAAGTCATTTCCACTCCGTTAGCCATTTTACGGGCGGAGAGAACAGCTCCTGCTGAACTTATCGGATAACCCTGATCCAACTCTACTAACTCAAGATTACTCCTTAAAACAAAATTCTCACTTATGAAAGAATACGATGCTCTGGAATCAAACAACACAACTGCGGGGTATTGGTTAACAAGAAACGTACCAGCGGTGACCGGCTCTCCTTCTGGCACTTCCTCAACGGTGGTGAAATGCACATTGCCTGTGCGGGTTCGAGGCTGGGTGTACTGCTTCTTCGGCTGGGGGCATTGACGTGACAGGTGTCCAGTCTGACCACAGTTGTAGCATGGCCCGATCACATATGGGGTCTTTGGACCTCCTGAACCTCCTGCCTTTGCCTTGTTCTGCATCAGGAGAGCGGTGTACGACTTCTGAAAGCTTGGACGAGGGCGGTTGGTGGTTATCTTCCTCTGCGGTGGACGGAACCTTGCTCCTGCAACGGGCGGGCGGTACAGGGTACGTGCTCCGAAAGGGGTCCTCTGCTAAGACGAGCCTCCTTCATTTGCACGACGATGTGTCTTTATCGCCAGCCTGCTGTCATTGGCCTCTTGGTTCAGGCAGTCACTGTCGAAGTCACTGAAAGTGGTGCAGTGACTGTTTCCCATCTTAGAGAGCATAGTGGCATTCATTCCACGCTTGAAGCTTGCTATCTTTTTGGCTTCGGTGTCCATGAAGTCCGGGGCATAACGAGACCAGTTGTTGAAACTATGCAGATATTCTAACATTGAACAGGTTCCCTGTGATAGCCTCATGAACTCGGTAACCTTCATTTCCATCAGACCACTAGGAATGTAGTGGTTACGCATAGCTGTGGAGAACTGTCCCCACGTGACAGGTGCATTGGCTGGCAGAGATGCACAGTACTAGGACCACCATAAGCCTGCAGGCCCCTCCAACATGTGGGTGGCATACTCCGTCTTGAGCTCCTCAGTCAAGCAAAGAAGACGAAACTTCTGAGTGATGGAGTTGAGCCATTCGTCTACCTCGAGCGGTTCGGTGACTTCCTTGAACACTGGGGGACGAGTGTCCAAGAAGTCACGGTAGGAGCTGAATTGATTTTGCTCAGGCCCCTGGCGCTGTTGATGCTGTTGCGCGGGGTTGTTGGCGATGTTGCGGAGTGTGGCCTCCATATGCCTCTGCATTTCCTCCATATTCCTTTGGCTGCCCAAAAACTACCCGAAGAACGCCTCCGACGTCATCAGCGGCGGTGGAGGTGGTGGCAGATTCTCCTCCTGCCCTGATCCTTATCCACGCTGGCTACGGGTGTGGGCCGGCATCTGCATATCCCATTAATGAGCAATAATCAGGTGATGTTATATTGATCATGAACAAATACTGTGTTGCACATAATTCGAAAATTTAGCACACGACCAAGTATAAATACTCATTTCCATACAACATCACAGAATAATCATCCCGAAAATAAGAATGCAAACAACGGATTTCCATAAAAGGTGCCAGATCAAAATCTAGACTTTGTCCAAAAGCCGTACATGCCATCATACATCTTAACATAAAACCAACACATGTCGGGGTTACAACACAGCGACCATGATCAAGCTAACAAAAGAAAGAGACTCCTAGCGAAACTAACGCTCAAACGTCTCCAGCGGCGGTTGCGGCGTCATCCACATCGGCGTCGATCATCGGCTCGTCAGCATGGTCCTCGTCGTCTGATGGAGGATCTGGACCAAGCACTACTCCATCCTGGGGCTCCTGGGCCTCATTTGCATGGGCCTCGTCAGCTGCTAGGGCGGCGGCCTCTTGTGCCTCATGATGCATCTGGTGGATCGCCTCGTGGAGGTGGTCGATGTAAGCTTGCTGATCATGCCCCTGCTGCATCAGGTGATGGGCACCTTCCCTGAGCTGGTCAAGCGCAGTCCAGGCTTCATCTCGCTGAAAAGCTGTCGTTAGGTACATCTGTTCAGCGACAGTCCTGGCGGTGGTCTCTGCTCCTGCTGTGGTACGTGCATCATCGCGCTCCAGGGTGACCTGGTGTAACCTCTCCTGTAGTCGGGCTACCTCGGTTGTCGAACTCCTTGTGTAGCTTCCTCTTGCTCTGGTAAGTGGCGGTGAGGGTAAAGGACACACTCTCCAAGCTGCGCTCCAAACTCTCATATACGCCTACCAAAGCTCCTGTGGTGCTCATCGCAGATGTCTCGCAGAAGAACCTCTCCTCTGCACCTCCTGTCAGAACCGACTCCAAAGTCTGCCTCCAGCGCAAAGGAAAAAGTGATCCACGAGGGAACACTCCTGCCATCGCACTAGCAAGGTCGGCGGGGAAGCGGGCGATGATGTCCTTCAGCACCAAATATGATGCCATGTTGGCTCCGTCCTTTGCACAACTGCCTTTGGTGATCTCTGTCCATCCTGACCAATGGGGCTTGCTAGCCAAGGCTTTGACCTTGACTTGCACTATGACCAACGAATCCTGCCCGTAGATATCCTTCTACCAAGAATACCGGGGCTCATGTCCTTTCTCATATCCAACTGCCTGCAGAATCCTCCAAAGGATCATTGGCAACCCAAAATAGGACAAGAACGTGTTCTTGATCAACTTTGTGGCCAAGCGATGACGTGGAACTCCTCTGCCTCTGGTGGCCTTGCGTGCTGTCAACTTAGTCTGGGCCATCTGTAGAAACAAAAGGGTTTCAAACTCTCGTGAGACGCATAATTAAGTTGGCAAATTTTATAAGAAAAAGGAGCAATTTTTAATTAAGGGGAGGTAATGTCAATGCAAGAACATAAACATGATGCATGATCGTACTTACGTTCTCACAAAATAATAATGACTCATAAGTCCTAACGTTCTAGTCGGTGGCAAGAATGATCTCTCATGCGTTATCTACTCATTCTACTCGATCACGTAGTTAGTGTACCTGCAGAAGATTCATTTCAGCCCAAACAAAATCTCAATGATAAAATAACGGAGTATTGGCTCATACGTACGAAAGTACATAGAAGCCAATACTAAACACCATGCACCAATCCAAAAAACATACCCAGCACTTGATACCCTCGTATATGCTTGCGTAGACTGAACCCTGTTAGCAGTTAAGCCACCTGAATCCTAGTATAGGGCTTAAGGACAAGACTGGGCACACATAAAATTTCAAAATAGTTTTGAAAAATAGTTTTCAAAATACCCATTTTAGTTCGGAAATAGCTCCTTACGGATGCAATAACTTGAACCATGCTCCGATACCAGCTGTGGCGGAACCTTCCAAATTATAAGAGCTCAAGTACCGTCTTAGCCAAATTCGGCTGACCAAGACTCATAGTTGAACCCATATAACTCCGGTAGTCCGGAAATCTCGAAGGATTTCAAACAACTTACAATATACAGGATCGCATCGTTCAAGTACCACATTCGTGAGGATACAATAGTTGATAATCGAAATCAAAATTAACATCAGAGTGCGAAAACCTTTAAAAGTTATTACAATACTGAGTTTTGAAGTGCGGAAACTTAAATAAGTTTAAAATACGACTACCACACACGTCGTCCAAATAAAACATTGTTTTTGATACTCACTCCTCCTTTTTCAAGTAATGTGCCACCAATAGTCTCAGTCCAGCAAAAGCAAAGGAGAAGCTTCTAGATGACCCTGCCCTGGGCCTACTCCTCATCACCCTCCATGGGGTAGAGGCAGTGCTTACAATAGCCGAAGTACACTTGGCCATCTGCAACAAACGGGATAAACCCAGAGTACGGGAATGTACTCAGCTAGACTTACCCGTCCAACTGAAAATAAAAGAGATACCAAGGGTATGCAAGGCCTTTTGGGTGGAGCTACGAATTTTAGTTGCGAAAAGCTTAATTTAAGGAAAGTAATATTTAATCATATAGATGAGCAGTCAAGTTTTGAGCCTATCCCTTATTCTAAGTTTGCACCTGAACTACTCCCTCTGTCCAACAAAACATGCAATTCTCACTTATCGAGGAGTCAAACATTTTGAACTTTGACCAAAATTATATAAAAAAGTACTAATATTCTTAATACAAAAAATATACCGTTAGACTAGTAATAGAATATATTTTTATAATAATTTTATTTAACAACATAAATACTAACATATACGCTGGTTTCCAGGTTTGGGCCACAAAACCGGGGGTGCAGAGCGAGGGCGGCACGTGGCGGCAATCGGGAGGTTGCGTCGAGGCAACGCTACGAGTTGTGCGGGTGTGGCCGTCGGATACACCTACCTCCGAGTTGGTCCAGAATAACCTTAGGGTTTAGCTGGTTCGCTCTGTAAGTAGTTAGGGGTAGAGTGGGAAATAGGAATAGTTAGGATTAGGATAAGTAGAGGGAGACACCCACCTCCCTTCCTATCTCAGTTAGTCATCCTGTCATTTGCTCTTTGTTTCTAGGGTTTTCTGCTCTCTCACATCCCTGCTGTAGCTAGCTGAGATCCACAGAGAAGAGAACAATACCTCTGTGTTCATGAGATTTTGAGGAAGTGAGGCCGTAACCTCACTGTTGTAGCGTGTGGTAGCAACACGGTTGCAATTCGTGGTTGTGATTCGCATTTTGTTCGTGTTCTTCGCGGAATCCTTTTTCTCCATGTTTTTCCCTTCGCTCGATCTCTTTGCTCGGTTCATCTTTTGCAAATCCGTTTGAACCAAGTTGTCCTAAGTCGTGAGGCACTTCTTTCTACTGAAGGAATTCACCTCTAACCTCACGGTCTAGGAGATCGATCGATTTTGATTTCGAGCCAGGCTTTTCTCCTTTCCCCCGAATTTCTTCGATTCATCGATTTGGAGATAGGTTCGAGCCATGATCTTTTAGAGATAGCTCACTATCCTCCTTATGACTCCTCTCACCAAGTTTGATCCCTAGAGGATTTGTTTTGGGTGAGATCGAGTCGAATCGGTTAACGAACTGTGAAGTTTCGGGGTGACCGGACGCTTGGATTGGACTGACCGGACGCACTGTCAGAGTCCGTTCGTTGAAGGTTCATCGCGATTTTTCCTGCGTACTGACCGGACGCTCGATATAAACATGACCGGACGCTCTGCTTCTCAGTGACCGGACACTCGGTTTGCACTGTTCACTGTCTGCGTTTTTCTTGTGACCGGACACTCGAGGTGTGACCAGACGCTCAGTGGCCGTGAGTCCGGTCCAACTCAGAGAGGTCAGAAATTGGACTTTGTCTGACCGGACGCGTCCGGTGCCTGTTGACCGGACGCAGGGTGAGTCCGGTCAGTGCTGTCTCAGCGCGTTTTCGTTCGCGGTTGGCCTGTTCGTTGTCGGTTTTGGTTTCTGTCTTTTGCGTTGAGTTTCTAGAGTTGAGTAGTGTCCCGCTGTGCTTCTTGGAAGCATCCACCCTACATCTAGGGTCGTGGACACTAGCAAGCTCTAGGGTTTGCCTTTGGGGTTGATTTAAAGGACAGTGGCAACAAGTTTCCGAAAGGAATTTTGAAGCTCCCATTCACCCCCCCCCCCCCCCTCTGGTCGCTTTCTGGTAGCATTCTCGGTCCTTCAATTGGTATCGGAGCGGGTTAAGGATCTTTCACTTTAGCCGGTTCCAGATCCACAGAAGGCGACATGGATCGCGGCGTGGGCAAACCGTCATTTTTCGATGGGACGAACTATACGTATTGGAAGATACGCATGTCGGCCTATCTGCAGAGTTTGGGTGCTTCCATCTGGGATATTTGCAACTCTGCCGATTACGTGGTCTTGGCTGCTCATGTCTCTCAGCTTCAGATCGATGAGCATGATGCCAATAGCCGAGCACGTAATGCTCTTTTCTCATGTTTGAGCATGAGTGAGTTTGATCGTGTTTCTCACCTCGCTACGGCTCGGGAGATTTGGGCTACTCTCATGCGCTTTCATGAGGGAACCTCTCAAGTCAAAACCCGACTCTATGAGTCGTTCAAGCGAGAGTATGAGAACTTTCGACATATGCCTGGCGAGAGCATAGAAAGTTTATTCGCTCGCTTTCAGGTGATTGTCAACAGGATGAGGGCTAACAAGGAGCAGTTGCCTTTCGACGATCATGAGAGGGCTCTGAAGCTTTTGCATACCCTTGATCGGTCAGTGTGGGATTCCAAAGTTTAGGCGATCATCGAATCACCTAACTATGAGACCCTCACGTGCGACGAGCTCTTTAGTAAGCTCAAGTCCAGTGAGATTGATGTCATGGCAAGGGCTTCTTATGAGAATCCTTCTGGCCCGACTATGGCTTTGGTTTCTGGCTCTTCTAACCCCTCTGGAGGTTTTGCTCTTTCGTCTCTCTTTTCTGTCACAGAGGACCAGCTGGAGTCTTTGGGGGATGACGAGTTGGCAATGCTCGCCAACCGGTTCTCGCGGTTTCACAACAACCGCATGAACCGTCGCCGCGGAGGAGGACGCTCGGGATGCTACGAGTGCGGCGACCCCGACCACTTCATCGCCAACTGACCCAAGAAGAAGCATTCATCTGGGAAGGGCGATCATGGGCACAAGTACGACTCCGGCAAGCGCAAGGAGAAGTACGTCCCCGCGAGGCACAAGCGGAGGGGCGGCTTCGACAAGTAGTACATCAAGAAGAAGTACTTGGAGAAGGCCCAAGCTGAGCAGCGTGCGTTCTTCGCCACGCTCAGCGACGTCGACGGCTCGGATGATGACTCCGCTTGCTCAAGCGACGACGAGTCCGAGAAGAAGAAGAGGATCAAGGACAAGTTGAACGGCCTCTGCTTCTTCGCCGACGACGATGGCTTCTGCACCATGGCCCTCGATGGTGAGCTGGTGAACTCCCCTCGAAATGACGACGACGATGACACCTCCCAGGTATCTCTGACCCACGATGAGCTTTCCGCTGAGGTCGAGAAACTTACTGCCGTGCTCCTTAGTCAAGATAAGTTGCTTAGGCGAGCCGCTAGAGAGCGCAAGGAGTTTAGGCAGAAGTGGGAGGATACGGTGAAGGAACTTGATTCTGTCAAGTCCACCGTAGTTGTTACCGATGAGGAGGAGTGCGAGGCGTGCACCACGCACATGACTGATCTTCTCACTTTGAGAAGCAAGTATGTTGCGTTGGTAGGAGAGGTGGATGAGCTCCGTGCTAGGCCCATGCTGTTGGGTGCTTGCAAGACTTGTCCTGTCTTGCAATCCGAGTTGGCAAAGAAGAATGCCAAGATTGTGTCTCTTGAGGAGGCCAGCTCGGGTAGCACTTGTGTGACTAGGTGCGCTTTGTGCGAGGGTTTGGAGATGGAGATTGCTAACGTGAAGCATGACAAGATGCAAACCGAGGAAGAAAACACATACCTTCGGACCATCTTGTCATGGGTATCTTGTGGTGAGCCGCAGCTCGGGATGATGATCTCCCAATTCAAGCGAGCTGCTGGAGGTCCCGGTGTAGGTTATGCTCCGGGTGTTGATCTTTCTGCTTTTGGGAAGATTGGAGAGTCGAGTGGTTTGAACCCGAGTGAGAAGCCCAACTCCACCACTACTCCCAAACTAACCAAGCTTCCACCCAAAGAGCCACTCAAGCCTAACACCAAGGATGGGGTGTTTGAGGAACCTCCAAGAGCTCCACCCAAGAACCAAGTGTGGCATCCCAAACCCAACCACCTAAAGAACAAGCTGGACACAATGCCACCTATCCAGGAGGAGTG
Source organism: Coix lacryma-jobi var. lacryma-jobi (assembly GCA_009763385.1). NCBI lineage: Eukaryota > Viridiplantae > Streptophyta > Magnoliopsida > Poales > Poaceae > Coix > Coix lacryma-jobi. The sequence continues at coordinate 173,172,768 of CM019822.1, read as the reverse complement.
TATGCCACAGAAGGGCAAGGTGATCCATACCCACAACCGTGAGTACCAACAACCCCCTTTGAGAGCGGTGAGGTACCACTGTGAGCACTGTGGGAGAGATGGACATTTGAGCGAGTTCTATTTTAGGCGCAAGAGAGAGGCGCACCGTGCTAGGGAGATGAACAACCCAGACATGTACCATCCTTTCCATGATGTACATGCGCCGAATGTTCAGAGGAGAGCACCGAGACGTGCTGCTAGGCCCAGAGGTCCAGAACCTCAAGTTCCCAGGCCTAGGCAGCAGAGAGCTCCGTGGAGAGACGCTAGGCCTAGAGGTGTTGAGCCTCAAGTCCCTAGGCATAGGCCTCGTAGAGAGCGTGCCCGGCGGGAGCCTGCAGTTGTAGGCTATGGACCCCGTGGCGGTGGCTTTGTAGTTGAGCGTTTTCCCCCACCGCGTTTTGAGTATCGCGATGGACGCTCCTTCCTTAGCGGACCACGTTTTCCTCAACGTGGTGATCGCTCCTCCCGTAGGCGTGCTAGGAATGGTTTTTCTGCTAACCGTTCTTTTGAGCAGCCGACCCAACACTGGTATTCCCCTTACTTCACTAACCCCAGTGTTGGCCCGTTTGCTCACCCTATGTCTTTTTATTGATGTAGGTAAAACGATTGGAGAACGTTTGGTTGGTGGATTCCGGGTGTTCGAGGCACATGACCGGAAACGCCAAGTGGTTCTCCAGTCTTAGTCCGGTCGCCGGAAAGGAGTATATCACCTTCGGCGACAACAGCAAAGGTAAGGTGCTGTCTCGTGGGTCTGTGCGAGTTAATGAGCACTTTGTGTTGCGCGATGTTGCTCTTGTTTCTAACTTGCATTTTAACCTTCTTTCTGTTTCGCAACTTTTTGATGATGACTATGAGATTCGTTTTAAACCGAATCTCAGTCGCATTTTGGATCCTCAGGGCAATCTTGTATGTGTGATTTCGCCCTTTGGAAAAGTCTTTCGTGCGGATTTCTCGGAGTCGTTCGGAATTTCTCGTTGTCTTTTGGCTGGACCTTCCTCCTCTGATCTTTGGAAGTGGCATAGGAGACTAGGTCACCTGAGCTTCGACTTGCTTGCAAGGCTTAGTTCACTTGGCTTAATCCGAGGATTGCCCAAGTTATCCATGGAGAAGGATCTTGTTTGCCATTCTTGTAGACATGGGAAGATGGTAGCCGCTCCCCACCATCCAGTGACTCAGGTCATGACTAAGCGCCCTGGAGAGCTTTTCCACATGGACCTTGTTGGTCCGGCTCGGGTGAGCTCGGTTGGGGGGAAGTGGTATGTGCTTGTTGTTGTCGACGATTTTTCGAGATATTCGTGGGTTTTCTTTTTAGCTAAGAAAACCGAGACTTTCTCCTTTGCTCGCAATCTGATTTTGCGTCTTCAGAATGAGTTCCCTTTGAACTCTATGCGAGCAATTCGCAGTGATAATGGTTCCGAATTCAAGAATTCGGATTTTGAGAAGTTTTGTGACTCTTTTGGGTTAGAGCATCAGTTTTCTTCCCCCTACACACCGCCTCAAAATGGTGTTGTAGAGAGGAAGAATCGAACCCTTGTAGAGATGGCCAGGACGATGCTCGATGAGCATAGGACTCCTAGGCGATATTGGGCCGAAGCTATGAACACTGCATGCTATATTTCCAATCGCATTTTTCTTCGAGCTTTCTTGAAAAAGACCTCTTATGAGTTGCGTTTTGGAAAACTACCCAAGGTGAGCTATTTTCGAGTTTTTGGTTGCCATTGTTTTATACTCAAAAAGGGCAACTTGGACAAGTTTGAGTCTCGTTCTTCTGATGGTGTGTTTTTGGGTTATGGCACTCACACTCGAGCTTATCGTGTACTTAACCTTAACACTAACCGAGTCATGGAGACATCCGATGTCACCTTCGACGAGACCATGGTTTGTCCTTCTTCTCGTTTTGAGCGTGCAGGTGATCATGAGGTTGGCGAACCTCTTTTCGATGATGACGAAGAAGGTGCTGAAGGGATAGATGACCCAGCACCTCCTCCACCTGCTGTGCCGCAAAGAGCGGCCTCTACGACGACTCATGGCCCCGACACATCGTCTTTCTGGGTGCCGTGGGATCCGCCACCTCGAGCGGTACCCTTTGTACCCGAGGAGGCACCAGCTGCTGTTGAGGGGGAGGCCACTTCGGCAAGGGAGGCGCCACGACACATTCAGCGCCAGCACCCGCCTCAGCAGATGATCGGCAGCATCGATGAACGCGTCACCCGGTCAAGGCAAATCTCTCACTTTGCTCATTCTGCATTTGTTGCTGATTTTGAACCCCGGGATGTTGGACACGCTTTGACGGATCCTGATTGGGTCAATGCCATGCATGAGGAGCTTGAGAACTTTGAGAGAAATCGGGTTTGGGTTCTAGTGTCTCCACCTTCTGAGTGTCATCCAATTGGGACAAAATGGGTTTTCAAAAACAAACAGGGAGAAGATGGCCATGTTGTGAGAAACAAGGCCAGACTCGTAGCCCAGGGATATAGTCAGAAGGAGGGGATAGACTATGAGGAGACATTTGCTCCTGTAGCACGTTTGGAGGATATTAGGATACTCTTGGCTTTTGCTGCATCCAAAGGTTTCAAACTTTTTCAAATGGATGTCAAGAGTGCCTTCTTAAACGGCTACATAGAAGAGGAGGTGTATGTTAGACAACCCCCCGGTTTCGAAAATCCCAAGTTTCCAAACCATGTCTTTAAACTTCACAAAGCTTTGTATGGTTTGAAACAAGCCCCTAGAGCCTGGTATGATAGGTTGAAAACCTTTTTGCTTGCTAAGGGTTTTAAAATGGGATGTGTAGATAAAACGCTCTTTCTCCTCAAGCAAGGCACTGATACTCTCTTGGTCCAAATTTACGTGGATGATATCATTTTCGGTGGTTCTTCTCACGCTTTGGTTGCCAAGTTCGCAGATACTATGAGCAGGGAATTCGAGATGAGCATGATGGGCGAGTTGACATTTTTCCTCGGGTTGCAAATCAAGCAATCCCGGGAAGGAACGTTTGTGCACCAGGGCAAGTACACCCGCGACATTTTGAAGAAGTTCGACATGGGTGAGGCCAAGCCTCTTCCAACACCCATGGCGACTACGACGGCCCTGGATGCGGACAAGGAGGGAGAAGCAGTGGACCAGAAGGAGTACCGGAGTATGATCGGGTCGCTGCTGTATTTGACGGCGACACGCCCGGACATCCAGTTCGCGGTGTGTCTTTGCGCGCGATTCCAGTCTTTGCCGCGCACCTCTCACCGTCAGGCAATCAAGCGCATTATGAGGTACTTATCCTTCTCTCCAGAATTCGGGATTTGGTATTCTGCTTCCTCCACCCTTTCCCTTTGCGGTTATTCCGATGCCGATTTTGCTGGTTGCCGTATTGATCGCAAGTCCACTTCTGGGACTTGCCAGTTTATTGGTTCTTCTCTTGTTTCGTGGTCTTCTCGCAAGCAGTCTAGCGTCGCCCAGTCTACCACGGAGGCTGAGTATGTTGCTGCGGCTAGCTGTTGTTCCCAGTTACTCTGGATGATGGCCACTTTGCGTGATTTTGGTCTGAGCTTTTCTCGTGTTCCATTGCTTTGTGACAGCACGAGTGTGATTAGCGTTGCTAAGAACCCCGTGCTTCACTCGAAGACCAAACACATTGATGTGCGCTTTCATTTTCTGTGAGACCACTATGAGAAGGGTGATATCGACCTTAGCCATGTCGATACTCATCATCAGCTTGCTGATATTTTTACCAAGCCTTTGGACCAATCAACCTTTAATCGGTTGAGAGGTGAGCTTGGTGTGTGTTTCCCCTTTTAGATGGGGGAAACACTTTGGATTTTGTATGATACACTGACTTTTTGGTTTCAGTTGTTTTTGCTTCTTTTTTATTTCTTCGTGCATCTTTTGCATTTCAGCATACGCTTTTACGTTCTGAGCTTCATGTGTATAATCTGAAGAATGTAACTATGCTCTGTGTAGTTTTTGCTCCGATGCTTTATGTTGATGTTGTAGCTTATGCTCCTTCTGATCACTAGTGCATACTATGAGCTGAGCTATTTTTGAATGGTGAATTTGATAATGAACTTAAAACTTGAAAATGTTCACCATTGAGATATGCAACTAGCATGTGTAGGATGTGTTGAGGTCATTCCTGCTTTTCATATATGCTAGGTTGCTATGTCTCTAGTGTTGAGTCATTCACTTGCTTGGTATGTCATATTCTGTTTAAAATTTGAACCAAGTTAAGTGAAATGGAAAGATCGAGATGGGTTTGCTTGTTAGCACCTCACAGTTTCGAGACTGTTTCTCATTGCACTTTGAGTTAAACTTGAGCTGTGTAGTGTATGACCGAAATTGTTGCTTTAAGCTTCTGATTGCTTATGCATAGGCTTCGCACAGTTGGAAAGTTAGGCAATAACAAGCATTCAACCTCTCGCAGTCACATGTTGTTTTATGAACTTGTGTAATTTCACCGCTGCAACTCCGATTAAAATTTGAAATCACAAGTATATGCCTAAATTGGTCTCAGCATGATGATTGAACTGTGCTAGGGGTAGTTCACTTGGTATACATGCTTAGCACATTTGACTTCCTGTCCATACATGTCTTGTGCTATTTTGATGGTGAATACCTTTTTCGGCTTAAAACTGCTCACATGTTCATAATTCATTCTTAGTGATCAGCTTGAGCCTTTGCTAGCATTCTGTGCATTTTTCTGGGTCATCGGATTTGAACTCTATAGAGCATCCTTGCACTCTCTTGACAATACTTCTGAAGCTCCTAACTTGCATCTTTGCCTCATTTGCATTTTGAAAGGGGAGAAATAAGCGTGTTAGCACTATGTGCTGCATTTTTTGAGGGGGAGCTTTGACTCTTGACGAGTGCATTTTCAACTAAGGGGGAGAAATTGCAAATCATTACCCTCCGTTTCAGCTAAGGGGGAGTCTTCCTGGTTGTTTGCACTATTCGAGGGGGAGTTTGTTTCCGGTTGAGTCTTTGACATTTTCAATTGGTTTGGAGCGGTTTGCTAGTTGCGTTGAGCCTTAGCCTCTTTCTTGAGGGACTAGCATTTGCTTTTCAGATTTTCAATTGGTGTCGAACTCTTTTTGGTAACAGTCGGTATCGAGCTTTCCTTGCTAGTTGTGTTGAGCCTCTGTGCCTCTATCTTGAGGGACTAGCATTTTGCTTCGATATTTTCGATTGGGATTTGCTAGCGGTGTTGAGCCTGTTCTACCTCTTCTTGAGGGCTAGCTTTGCTTTGCTTGGTTGCGTTGAGCCGTTGCCCATGTCTTTGGGGACCAAGTTCTTTCGCTCTTTCCACTTGACCTTCTTCGGCTTTGCTATGCTTTTGGGTCATTTGGTCGAGTTCTCTCTTCTCCTTCTTCCTTCTTCTCTTTCTATTATGATTTGTGTTGGTAGTTGACAATGCACTCATCAAGGGGGAGATTGCGGATACATGGGTGTATGCCGGGTCTCTGAGTGATGAGTGATTGTCAACTGGGATGATGCGCATGTTCTTTGGCTTGTGTTGTGCAGGTGTCGAGCACGGATACAGTGATCGAAGGCGAGGTGAAGGTCAAGTAGAGACGTGTTGTGCCGATGGACCGAGAGTGGCGAAGGGCGGACGTGAGGCTTGGACTGAGGGACCAGAGGCCCGAGGATCAGCTGTGGTGGCTGGCAGCCTGTGGCAGCTACAAGTGAAGACTTGTGGTCATGTGTTGCCTGAGTCGTGGACTTGGGGACACGTGTTAGTGGACGGGGTGCACGGGAGGTGCATCCCATCTACGACGTCGGTTTGGTGGTAGAGCCAGGGAAAAACCATCGGGTGGACGGTTTCCAGGTTTGGGCCTCAAAACCTGGGTGCAGATGGTTTCCGAGTTTGGCCACAAAACTCCGGGCTGAGGACGGTTTCCAGGTTTGGGCCTCAAAACCTGGGCGCTGAGGGTTTGCTGAGTTTGGCCTCAAAACTCAGATGCTGGTGGGCTGGTTTCCCGGTTTGGGCCTCAAAACCGGGGGTTGGCTGGAAAGGCTGGTTTCCCGGTTTGGGCCACAAAACCGGGGGTGCAGAGCGAGGGCGGCACGTGGCGGCAATCGGGAGGTTGCGTCGAGGCAACGCTACGAGTTGTGCGGGCGTGGCCGTCGGATACACCTACCTCCGAGTTGGTCCAGAATAACCTTAGGGTTTAGCTGGTTCGCTCTGTAAGTAGTTAGGGGTAGAGTGGGAAATAGGAATAGTTAGGATTAGGATAAGTAGAGGGAGACACCCACCTCCCTTCCTATCTCAGTTAGTCATCCTGTCATTTGCTCTTTGTTTCTAGGGTTTCCTGCTCTCTCACATCCCTGTTGTAGCTAGCTGAGATCCACAGAGAAGAGAACAATACCTCTGTGTTCATGAGATTTTGAGGAAGTGAGGTCGTAACCTCACTGTTGTAGCATGTGGTAGCCACACGGTTGCAATTCGTGGTTGTGATTCGCGTTTTGTTCGTGTTCTTCGCGGAATCCTTTTTCTCCATGTTTTTCCCATCGCTCGATCTCTTTGCTCGGTTCATCTTTTGCAAATCCGTTTGAACCAAGTTGTCCTAGGTCGTGAGGCACTTCTTTCTACCGAAGGAATTCACCTCTAACCTCACGGTCTAGGAGATCGATCGATTTTGATTTCGAGCCAGGCTTTTCTCCTTTCCCCCGAATTTCTTCGATTCATCGATTTGGAGATAGGTTCGAGCCATGATCTCTTAGAGATAGCTCACTATCCTCCTTGTGACTCCTCTCACCAAGTTTGATCCCTAGAGGATTTGTTTTGGGTGAGATCGAGTCGAATCGGTTAACGAACTGTGAAGTTTTGGGGTGACCGGACGCTTGGATCGGACTGACCGGACGCACTGTCAGAGTCCGTTCGTTGAAGGTTCATCGCGATTTTTCCTGTGTACTGACCGGACGCTCGATATAAACATGACCGGACGCTCTGCTTCTCAATGACCGGACGCTCGGTTTGCACTGTTCACTGTCTGCATTTTTCTTGTGACCGGACGCTCGAGGTGTGACCGGACGCTCAGTGGCCGTGAGTCCGGTCCAACTCAGAGAGGTCCGAAATTGGACTTTGTCTGACCGGACGCGTCCGGTGCCTGTTGACCGGACGCAGGGTGAGTCCGGTCAGTGTTGTCTCAGCGCGTTTTCGTTCGCGGTTGGCCCGTTCGTTGTCGGTTTTGGTTTCTGTCTTTTGCGTTGAGTTTCTAGAGTTGAGTAGTGTCCCGCTGTGCTTCTTGGAAGCATCCACCCTACATCTAGGGTCATGGACACTAGCAAGCTCTAGGGTTTGCCTTTGGGGTTGATTTAAGGGACAGTGGCAACAAGTTTCCGAAAGGAATTTTGAAGCTCCCATTCACCCCCCCCCCCCTCTGGTCGCTTTCTGGTAGCATTCTCGGTCCTTCACTACATCCACTTGAGTCTAAACAATCAATAATATAACCATATCCAGTTGACTTATCCGCATTTTAGTTGAACCTTAGGCATCACATGGAGTTGTATCGTGGTGAAGCTCGACATAGTTTCCCACTAACCGGGGGAGACGGCGACTCGAATCGAATTACAAACCAGCTGGCGAGAAACCTTTAATACAAACCCACACTTTCCCCGTCGGGTCCATGCATTGGGTAACCGCTCGATACTGTTCGTGGTGGTAATCATCGCGGCTCATAGCACGGACTACCCAATTAGAACTATACGATGGCCATTCCGAGGCAGATCGTGTTTTCATACTAGAGGGTGCGACACGGGTTAAGACCGGCCCGAACAACGTCTAACCGGCTTCGGGGTCGGTGATTACAGCACCGACAACACTAAGTAAAAGGGCGCTTTCAAAAATGAACGAGGGCCATCATCGGTACAAACCTACACGATCCAACGGACGAGCTGCCCCAATTTCCAACTTGGTGCCTTGCCTTCCAGTTGACCGTATTTCACTACTACTCAGGTTCTTTTCCACGATAGCAAATATAGCCAACCGTGATCCGGTGAATACCCACCAGGGGTATTACGGGAACATCCTTAACTACTACTCTTATTAAGCAGACTAAGCAAATCTACATATAAATAAGTAACAGGATAACAAGGCAGGTATAACAATAATCAAGGAATGGTAATGCAGCAAGTAGGATTCAATCAACTCCTATACCTAATGCATCACAATATAAAATACTCAATTAAATTAATTGTAAATACTGGGAGACTTAGAATGCTCCGGGGCTTGCCTTGGGAGAAGATCGAGGCCTCGTGGGAGGGGCAGTCGGGCAGGTTAGTTTCTGCCGCGGGATCGGCCTCCTCGTTCCTGGACACCTCCTGGATCTCCGGCTCGACGTTTGCTTCCGGCTCCTAATCGTTCTCCGAGGCTATCGATCCTATTGCAAAAACGGTAAACTTAAATGATGCATAGTGCACTTATGATGTATGCAAAGTAAACTTTTCTTGTAAACCAACAAAATCAACTTCTTGAACAACTTTTGACATTGAGGAAAGCACTTTTTTACTGCATCAAATAAAACCATTAACTCAACTATTTTCTATTGATTAAATCAAAAGAACCCAGGTTAAACAACAACTACCTTTTTCTGAATCCAGAAAAATCCACAAATATTACAGCAGGTAACCGACACCTACTGGACTCCATTGTACAAATTTCATCAAGAAATAAATTACTGAACAGCAGATATAAAAAGATGAAATAAGCTACCAAAAAGGTACTTTGAACTAACTTTTCTTTTAAAAGTGTCAAAGAACAGATTTCATATTTTTCCTAGCTTCATCTACCTATTACAATCTTACTGCAGAAAGATCATTGCTAGAGCATGAACCTATAGTTCTACACAAAATAAACAAGTTTAACCCTAAATAAACCCTTTGAACTGCAACCCTACTGGAAAAGGTTGCAATCCTCACTTTTATATTTTTTCCAGATTCTACTCCATATTTAATATTTATCAAGAAAGTTCCATGAACAGCAACTTTATATTATTTTCTGCATGAAGTTTCTAAAAAAACTAAGAAAAGTACACTTGTACTACAACTTCTCATCTTTCCATACAATAACTCATGCCTAGCATTTTTCTCAGCTAGAAAATAGTACACAGAGACTATATAAATTTTCCTAGATTTTATTTCCACATATATTTCTCTTAACAATTATTTTAAGAAAAAAAAGCATTTAAATCTAAACAAATACTTTTTCTACAAAAGCAGGCCCTCATAAATTTTTCACAGATGCATAACCTGATAAGAAGCATACACAAATTTTGGCACAATTTAATTTAACAGGAAAACATATAAACATATTTATTTAACAATATGCACATAAATTGAAATTAATAAAAACAGGGTAATAAACTTCCACCAAAAATACTTTCATATTTTTCCCTGATAGATCTACCCATGAACAATTTAGCAAAACTGAAAGCACTCCATTTGGATCATTATAAAGTGCTACACAAACTAAACAAGCTTTTCCTGGAAAATGAAATTAAAAGAAAAACGTTGGAAAACTCCCGGCCAAACTTGCGTGGACTCGGCCCATGGACCGTGAGCGGCTGACGTGTGGGGCTGACAGGGTCAACGGGTCGACCTGTCGGTGTGAGCTGAGCAGGGGAAAAGGGTTGACCGACGATTACTCGCCGACAGCGAGGTCACCAGCGGTGAGGTTGGGCTTGGTGAGCTCGTCTCGACGAGGCGGACCGGTAGGTAGTGATGGTTTGGCTCATGGGTGGTCGTAGCTCGCCGGTGACAAGCTATGGTGGGCAGCGGCGGCGGTGTGGCTCGGCTAGGCGGCTTCCGGCGGTTGCCGACTAAATTGGCGGGTACGAAAGCTCGAGCGAACACTAGGGTGACTACTAGGAGGGTTGGTTCGGCCGGTAAATCTTCGGAGGAGCCTGGCCACGTGTGAGGGCCATGGCGGCGCCCATGGTGCTCGGCCGGGGAGGAGAGGGAGCTAGGGAGCGGTAGAGACCTAGCAGAAATGTGTTCTCATCTTGTCTTTACTTGGTGAGGCTTGTCGGGGAAGGAGGGAGGCGGAGAAGCTTTGGAAGAAGGGGAACAATCTCGAGCTCCGGGCGGCGTCGATGGCAACCGCGGCGGGGCTCCTTGTGTTCTCGTGAAGTTGAAGCTCGCGGGTTGGCGTTAGCGTGTGCACCGGGTGTTCGGGATGTAGGCAAGGTGGTGTGTGCGAGGAATCGGACGGAGGGGCTTCGGTGAGGCCGGAACGACGGTGGCTAGCGGTGGTGTCGAGCGGCGGTGGACACAGGCGCTCGAGCTCGTGTTCGTGTGTGCGGAGTGAGAGGGAGAGAGCGGGCAGGCGGGCGTGTGAGCGGGAGAGTGACGGATGCGCGAGGGAGTGGGGAGTGTGGTGCTCGGGTTTTGTTCGGGGCTCGGCCGGACGGGCGGTAGTGGCGGGGGCCATGGCCGGCGTGCGGCGTGTGGCAAAGCAGCAGGCGGTGGCGTGGGCGCGGCGGCCGGGGCGAGCGATGAGTGGCCGCACGGGATCACTTGTGTGATCGGGAGGAGAAGGAGGAGTGGCCGCGCGGGATTTGCAGCAGAAGAAAGCGGCCACGCGGCGGCTCGGTCGGCGTACGGCGCGGTCGTGTCGGGCGGCCGGCGCGGCGGGTGCGCGCACAGCGCGGGGGTGGACGCGAGCGCGGGCTGGCGTGGGCTGGGCCAAAAGGCTGTGTGGGCCTCAAGCGAAGCGCCGAAAGAAAACGTTTTCTCTTTTTCTTTTTCCCGAAAATTTTCCAAATTTGACCATTTCAAAACAGCTTCAAAAACTCAAAACTAGACTTTGACCCAAAAATAAAAGTTGCCCAAAATAATTTTCTCTACAAATTTCATAAAGATCACTTTTTCTGAAAATCATTTCTCTAGCCTACTCATAAATAAAGCCAATTTTTGAACCATAAATCATTTTTGTTCCCACATTTTTAATTATTCAACCATAAAGAATTAGGTCAAGGTGTCTACATCAAAGTTGTTATACTCAATATTATCTATTTTATAAAATTATTTTCCAAGACAGAAGTTGTTGACGTCGGAAGTTATTCGAATTATACACCAGCAGGACTAGAACGCCTGTAGAGGTTGCGGTCCAACCTGAGACAGCAGGGACCCTGGCTAAACCGACGAGAACTGATCTAGAGACCGGTTTTGATCGATCTAGGGTTTTGGGCTCCTGTGTTGATAACTCTAGAGATCCTCCCGGGAAGACCCGTCGGGGAGAAGCACGTAGAGGTTGTTCTAGGACCAGCAAGGCCGCCTAGAACGCTGTCGAATCTCGCTAGGAGATGCGCCGAACAGCAAGGTAGAAGGGAAAAAGGGTAAAAGGGATAGTAGATTGGTTTTGATCGATTGATGTTGGATGCCTCAATCGGCCATGATCCTCTCATATATATAGAGGGGGTTAGTCTTATCCCAATAGGAAACATCTCCAGATATGATCTCCAAGTTTCCTACCCGGACTCTATCAACATGTAGAATCCAATCTGGACGTGACAAGGTAACCCTGATCTCGTCAATCCTTAAATCGACCAGATCGGTCTAATGGGCTTTATCAGCCCATACCGATCAATAAATCATCCTTACAAGAGAAGGATCCACATACTTAACGTTGGACTCAGCATTCATCATGATCATAAGGTCTCCGACCAGGTCCACCTGGTCGGACGTAACACGAGTGATCAGAACCCAAAATAATCAGGCCCACTTAGTTTAGAACATCCTATCTCTTAAAAAGACAAATTCGACTCTAATATTATAGGCCGAATATTTCTTCTAAATTCATCTTTACTTGTGACACTTTTGAGTGTCAACATATGCCCCCTGTTTTTAGGTGATCTTTAGCGAAACCTAAAAACAAACCGAATAACAACGATGTCCAACTCATCGGCTATTCGATAATTAAAGATAAACCTTTCTGACTATTTTTGTTCTAAGGGCGATACATGTATCGGCCATTGCTTGGAAGGCACTTAGGCTTCTTGCCAAACACTTGGAAAGTATTTTTTCAGATACCTTCCGTTTATTGCTCTTGGGAAACTTTCACCTTGTAATGTCTCCAGCACATATGCATTCCCGAATATTACTTTTCTCACTTTATAAGGACCTTCCCAGCTCGGCGACCACTTGCCAAACTTGTTGCTTCTTGATCCGAGTGGTAGTATAGTCTTTCATACTAATTCTCCCACTTGGAACGATTTGCTTCTCACCTTTTTATTATATGCTCCGGCAACCCGGGCTTTGTCTTTCTCCATCTCCTTAAGAGCTTTTAACCTTTTATCGGTCACTTCATCAACGTTGTCCATCATGGCATCATGATACATAACAGCAGATAAATCATTCTGTCTAGCTAGTCTATATGCATCCAGATTTACCTCGACGGGCAACACTGCTTCTTGTCCATATACCAGCTCGAAAGGAGTAACTTTTGTAGCATCATGTCTTGACACACGATGAGCCCATAAAGCCTCAGACAAAACCTCATGCCACCTCCTTGGGTTATCCTCAATCTTCTTTTTAATAAGCTTGATCAAAGTTTTGTTACTAGACTCAGCTTGGCCGTTTGCTTGAGCATAGTACGGAGATGAATTGAGCATCTTTATTTTGTATAATTCGGCAAAATCTCGCACTTCTTTAGAAATAAAAGATGTTCCTTGGTCTATGGTTAACGTCTGGGGTATGCCGAATCTATGTATAATATGCTCAGTGATAAACTCAATTACCTCCTTATGTGTCATATTCTTCAAAGACGCTGCTTCAGTCCATTTAGTGAAATAATCTGTAGCGACCAGAACAAAACGATGTCCCTTTGAAGATGGGGGATGAATTTGGCCAATGAAGTCTAGCCCCCTACCACGAAAAGGCCACGGTTTGATAATAGGATGAAGCATAGCAGCAGGTGCAAGCTGTATATTTCCAAACCGTTGACACTCCTCACACCCTTTGTAGTAACGAAAACAATCAGCCATCATCGTGGGCCAATAAAACCCAGCTCTGTGTAATAGCCATTTCATCTTAGGCGCCGATTGATGTGTACCACAAATACCTTCATGAACTTCTCCCATAGCCACCTTTGCTTGATCAGATCCCAAACACTTAAGTAACAAATCTTCGACAGTTCTTCGGTAAAGCTCATCATTATGCAGTATATATTTAAATGCACTCCGTCGAACACTCTGATCAACCTTAGTACTTGGATCATTAATATATTTAAGTAAGGGAGTTCTCCAATCTTCTAAATCAGTTCCACTTGCTTTGGACCGATTTAGAGTCCCTTTAGACAAATTAATCGTTCCAAGATCAACCAGGTTAATCGGACGGATTAACTGATCTGATTCATAAACAACATGGTCGGCCATAGCATCTACCCAAGCATGCTTAACAAATACTCGGTCATCGGGATAGGCTGGCCGAACTAGTTTTAAAACATTCTAGTCGGCCATAGGAACCGACAACACTTCTGTACACTGTTGCACCGACTTTATGTGAAAATTACGTTTATTAACATAATAGCCAAATGCTTGTTGAGCTAACATGTTAGCTTTATGATTTTCATGCCTTGGTATATGCCGAATCTGGAATTCGGTAAAATGAGTAATGATGTCAAGGCACATATCATGATAAACATTTAACGATCCCTCTAAACATTGAAATTTACCAGCAACTTGTTGTACTATTAGTAAGGAATTGCCATAAGCTTCAACATGCTTAACCTCCATGGAACATAACATCTCTAAACCGAATAACAGAGCTTCATATTCGGCTTGATTATTAGTGCACAAGTAATCTAACCGGCTCAGCATTTCAAACTCAGCACCATTAGGAGAAATAATGATCACACCAACACCTTGGCCCTCCTTACAAGCCGGTCCATCAAAATAAAGTTTCCATGGAGTAAAAGTAAAATAACTGATTTCATCTTCTAAACTTATACCATGCTCAACAATGAAATCGGCCAGAACTTGACCCTTCAAAGTTTTCAATGGTTCATAGGCCAAGTCAAACTCGATCAATGCATACGCCCATTTGCCAATCCTTCCTCTAAGGATTGGCCGATATAACATGTGCTTAATTACATCGGCCTGGCATGCAACAACGCATGTACTAGATAGAAAATAGTGTCTCATTTTAGCACAAGCATAGTACAAAGATAAGCATAATTTCTCAACATGGGCGTACCTTGTCTCAGGATCAAGAAGACGGCGACCGATATAAGCAATTACATACTCTTTACCTCCATCTTCTTGTGTTAAGACAGCTCCAATAACCTTATCCTCGGCAGCGACATATAATCTAAAGGGAATTCCTCTTTTAGGCGCCCGAAGAACTGGTGGAGATGACAAATATTCCTTTATCTTCTCAAATGCTTCTTGTTGCTCTGCCCCCCAAGTGAACTCAGCTTCATCTTTTAATTTTAATATAGGGGTGAAAGGAATAATTTTCCCAGACAAGTTTGCAATAAACCTCCTCAAGTAGTTCACTTTCCCCAAGAACTTCTACAAGTTCTTTTTGCATGTAGGCGCCTGAACTTTCTTGATCTTTTCTATCCTTTTAGGATCAATTTCTATGCCTTTGTCGTGAATGATGAACCCTAAAAACTTCCCAGCCGACACACCAAAAGCACACTTTAGTGGATTCATCTTCAACCCATAACGACGCATCCTCTCAAATGCTAAACGAAAATCGGTCAGATGAGACACATGGGCAGCCGATTTAATCACAATATCATCAATATATACTTCCATGATTATCCCAATCAAATCATGAAAGATTAGATTCATAGCGTGTTGATAAGTAGCACCTGCATTCTTCAAACCGAATGTCATTACGACCCACTCAAAAAGACCAACGAACCCAGGACAAATAAAGGCCATTTTGGACATGTCCTCTTCGGCCATGAATATCTGATTATAACCAGCGTTGCCGTCAAGAAAACTGACAACGTGATGTCCTGAAGCATCATTGATTAACATATCGGCTATAGGCATAGGATACTCATCTTTGGGAGTGGCTCTATTTAAATCTCTGAAATCAATGCAAACCCTGATTTTCCCGGTGTCTTTCTTCTCTAGAGGCACGATATTAGAGACCCACTCCGCATACCTGCATGGCTGGATAAACCCTGCTTGTAATAACCGATTAATTTCCTCTTTAATCCGGTCATATATTGTAGAATTAAAACGGTGAGGATGTTGGTTGAATGGTCGGAACCCCGGCTTAATAGGAAGTCGATGCTGAACAAGTTCTCGGCTCAACCCGGGCATCTCCGTATAACTCCATGCAAAGCAATCAACATACTCCTTTAGAAGCGCGATTAACTTTATTTTATAATCGGCTTCAAGACTCTGATTTACAAAGGTCGGCCTAGGTATAGGACCATCCCCAATATCTACTTGTTCTAAAGGGTCGGCCGACGTAAAACCTTGGCCCAACTTATTGAGCTCATCAAAATCATCAATAGCTTCACAAGTATCGGTCTTGCAGGTCCGATATTGCTCAACACGATGTTTTAACCAATCAATATTAGCATCCATTAAATTACATGATAATGTTAAACCGATTGTCAGTCGGCTTTAAAGACACTGGTACGAAACTCTCCCTAGTAACACTAACAAACTGAAAATCAGAAAGGTCCCGACCAGACAGACAAGCAATAGTATCATGCCCCCCGAGCAAAGGAGCATCGGCCGTAGCTACATAGGCCGATGAATCTGAGTGCACCACCTCAACATCATCTCCCACCCACTGAATGAGAAACTGATGTAAACTAGAAGGTATGCACCGATTAGCGTGAATCCAGTCATGCCCAAGTATAAGATTATAGCTACCTTGTATGTCGGCAACGAAGAAAGAAGTTGCCAAAGTCTTGCTCCCAACGGTCAACTCCATGGACGCAACTCCTTTGGAATGGGATCTCCTCCTCCGACTCCAGTAATAGTCATGTTGGTCTTGATCAGCTCTTCATCGGTACCGCCGAGCTTCTGGTAAAGTGAGTATAGCATCAAGTTCACGATTGCCCTGCTGTCTATCAGCATTTTGTGGACTAGTGTACCATTGATGTGACCCTTTATATGCAAAGGATTGAGATGATTGACAGATTCCTCTGGCTTCTGGAATACAGCAGTCTGCGTAGCGAAGTTAAATTCCGCTGCCGTCGAATCATCTCCGACCACGTAGTAATCGGCCGATAAGTAAACCACATTGACCTTCGCCCTTTCTGGGGAAGGTTCATAGTCCACCATTTCCTCATCTTGTTCTTCAGGTAATTCTTCACTGGTCGTAGTAATATCAGTGGAGGAAACAGGGCCACTAAGAAGCGAGCCTAATCCCATCGGCACATCAGGAACTGATTCGGTCTCGGAACCTGGTCGGGTCGACTCAATTCCTGATCCAGTAGTAATCGGCTCAACCTGCTCGACCGCTAAACTGGTCGGCACCTGCTCTGAGGTGGTCGGATTGGTGTCCGACTCGATTGGCTCTAAAGTCACTTTAGTAGATTCGGCACCCAGATTGGTCGGCTTAGGATCCAACCTGTTTAACTCTACCATCGTCAAGGTCGGCTTTTGATTGCAGGCCGGCTCTTCACCTCCTCGCTTGCCCTGAGGGAAAATAGGATGTGTTGAGTTAAATATGTCTTCCCTCATTTTGTCGAGCCGTTCTTTCCTCTGTTTATTGCAGCGGGCCCTCTGTAGCTTTCTTCGCTGAGTTTTAGTCAAACCAGGAGGACACCATCTGGGTTGCATGTATTTGGGGTCACGCTCGACAGGCTTTTCTACTTCTGGCTTAGCCGAAGTATCTTGAGCTTCTGGGACCTCTTCTACTACTGGCTCCTCAACCATCATCGACTCAGGTTCATTGTCAAGAGGGACTTCCATAGACCCGATTGTAATAGTGGGGACCGGGTCGGATCTGGTCGGAGAGGCAATAGGAACACTTTGCACCTTCTTGGGTACATAGACCTGTCGCACCTGTGTCTTCCTTGTTTCCTGAGAGATCAAGGTTTTTGGCACGACCAGCCGATTCTGACTAGAACCCGGCCGATCACACAAGCGATCCAACACTGAGACTCTTGCAGGCTGATTAATGGGCATTCTCCATCCTGGTTGATAATACATATGCGCCGGCATAGGATAGGGCACCCACACCCCTTGAGGACCCCATTGCGGTGGTGGCGAAATAGGAGGGGCCCATTGATGGTAATATGGGCCAGCTCTTGGTGCCAAATACATCGCCTGAGACACCACCATTTGTTTGGATTTCTCGTCCTCATGCTTCGGAGGAGTAGATTCTCTCTTTTTTAAGGGCCGATTCTAGGAATCGGCCTTTTGCTGCTTGTATTTGGCCATGAGCTTGTCAAAAGTACATGGTTCTCTAGCGACTTTCCCCTTACTCATATCCACATTAGTCTTCCAAGTGTCAACTTCAGGTTTCTGCGGGACAAAAGTGCAGATGACACGTACTCCAGAAGGGGTAGAGTCTTTAGAAGCGGTTACACCGACTGTATCAGTCAATTTATTGACCCCACTGGAATTGGCAGAGACCGACCTTACCTGGTCGGCCTTCTGTTCCGACTGCTTTGAAGATGAACCAGACTGGTCGGCCTGAGGACCCGACCTGGCCGGCCTTTGTTGTGTTGCCCTGGTCTCAAAATACCTTTGTTTATGCAAGTGTCGTGCTGACCCTGCGGTGATTGTGAGTTTACTCTTGCCATCATCACTTTTCTCGAGCACCACCTTGCGCCCTGAATCGTTTTCCATATTCGGTGCCACCCGTGGTTCGCCGATAATAACATTTTTTCCTTTGGTCGTATCGGCTTGCTCTAGACGAATCAGAACAGCAGGGTTCCCCGCTTCCACCATGTGAACTGGGAAAGGAGTATTACTGATCTGCATCTCAGTTAGACTCAATCGTCCTTCATTAAGGGCCGATTGGGCCTGTCGATGAAAAACATTGCAGTCGTTAGTAGCATGAGAGAAAGAATTATGGTATTTGCAATAAGCTCTCCTTTTTAGTTCGTCGGGTGATGGCAAGGTATAGTTAATTTTAAGATAATCAAATTTAAGTAATTCATCAAATATTCGGTCACATTTAGAAAAATCAAAAGTAAATTTTACCTCCTTGCCCCAATTCTCTTGAATCGATTTAAGAGAAGGACAAGTGACTAGTTTATTTTGCGCTGGCCATAAACTTTCGGCAGCGTAGCAATCTTTAGACTCATCGTCGGAACTATCAGAACTTATCTCAGCAATATGTACGCCTGATCGATGAGTCTTATGAGGATCGTAGGGTTCTTTAAAGCACGATTCTATCAAAATAGCCTTTTGCAATAGTTGATTTACATTAAAGAAATCATGATGCTCAAGTTTATCCTTGATTTCTCGACGTAAACCAGCAAGACATAGATCCGTTAGATCTCTGTCGGAGATTCTCAAATGGAAACATAGATTTTTAATTTCTTTAAAACGTTTAAAGAAATCGGCCACCGACTCGCTACGTCCTTGTCGAACCGATGTAAGATGTGACAACCTAGTTTCTTGGACTCCGTCATAAAAGTGATTATGAAATTTTTCTTCTAATTCAGCCCAAGAGCCTACGGTGCACTCTGGTAGTGACGTAAACCAGGCGAAAGCCGTACCGGTAAGAGATAAAGGAAAATGTCGTATATTCATGAAGTCTAAAGTACTGGCTTCGCCCATTTGTGCGAGGAACATGCTGACGTGCTCCATAGTTGTTTTACTACCGTCACGACTAAACTTATAAAAATCAGGTACCCTCCAACCGTCAGGTGCTTTCATAAAATCAAAATATGAAGGGTATGGTTTAGAATATGTGGTCCTGGTAGGCTTGAATTGGACCCCTAAACTAGTCTCAAGCGACCTAGTTATTTCTTCCTTAAACCGATTTATGGCTCGTCCAAAATCGGTGTTGGCGAGGTCGTTGGTACCACCATGCATGGGATTGTGGCTTGGTGACTTCGGCGGATTGGGTAGCACTGTTTCGTGTCCTCCCGAAGTCTTGTTTGTCGATGTACCCTGGTCGGTCTGCATGGTCCGACCAGTGCCGTGATGAACGTGATTGGTAGTTGTCGAGGTACCGGCTTCACCGCCCCTGGTCTCAGCAGACCCTAGTTGTCCGAAATTAACGTGTGAAGTATGTCCCCTAAAAGAATTAAAAGGCATGCCGAACTGTGGTTGCCGAGTTAGGACTTCGGGTTCGACAGTTTTACCTTCTAACTTAGCCATGCGGTCGCTAAGCAATTTAAATGAATGTTGAATAGTATTGGTAAGAGTTTTTGAAGAATCAACCAGCATTGCAGAATAATCAGCATGGGTAGGGTAAGGATCTTCAGGTACCTTAGTTTTTACCTTGTCAGTAGCGTCTTCAGCGTTCGTATTTGTCGTAGTAGGGACGATCTCGATGAAGTCCGGCTCCTTATCTTGAGTGATCCTGCCGCGCCGATCCTTTGAGCAGCTTTACAAGAAAGCCTTCAATACGGCGTCGAGCTTGGCCTGCGCCTGTTGCTTCAACTCGTATAGGAGCTCGTCAATGCCCGCGGGACGGACGATGTTGTCCTTATCGGTAGCACCGTCTTTGCCGCCCATGTTGGTAGTAGATGAGATTTTAATCTTCCCCAGCGGAGTCGCCAAAAAGTGTGTTGACGTCGGAAGTTATCCGAATCACACACCAGCAGGGCTAGAACGCCCGTAGAGGTTGCGGTCCAACCTGAGACAGCAGGGACCCTGGCTAAACCAACGAGAACCGATCTAGAGACCGGTTTTGATCGATCTAGGGTTTTGGGCTCCTGTGTTGATAACTCTAGAACTCCTCCCGGGAAGACCCGTCGGGGAGAAGCACGTAGAGGTTGTTCTAGGACCATCAAGGCCGCCTAGAACGCCGTTGAATCTCGTTGGGAGATGCGCCGAACAGCAAGGTAGAAGGGAAAAAGGGTAAAAGGGATAGTAGATTGGTTTTGATCGATTGATGTTGGATGCCTCAATCGGTCATGATCCTCTCATATATAGAGAGGGGGTTGGTTTTATCCCAATAGGAAACATCTCCAGATACGATCTCCAAGTTTCCTACCCGGACTCTATCAACATGTAGAATCCAATCCGGACGTGACAAGGTAACCCTGATCTCGCCAATCCTTAAATCGACCAGATCGGTCTAATGGGCTTTATCAGCCCATACCGATCAATAAATCATCCTTACAAGAGAAGGATCCACATACTTAACGTTGGACTCAGCATTCATCACGATCATAAGGTCTCCGACTAGGTCCACCTGGTCGGACGTAACACGAGTGATCGGAACCCCAAAATAATCAGGCCCACTTAGTTTAGAACATCTGATCTCTTAAAAAAACAAATTCGACTCTAATATTATAGGCCGAATATTTCTTCTAAATTCATCTTTACTTGTGACACTTGTGTCAACAGAAGTTTATTTAAACAACCAAGTCCTATTGAAACCAAATTTCAATTGAACAAACAAAAGGCAAAACACTTCTATGCGTATGAGATGATGCAATGCATTGCTTATGAGAATTTAGTAGCTAATGTGGTTTCTAATGCAGCGCTTGACACTAGGGTGTCACATGTATTATAAACATATGGTTTCAAATGTGAATATTGGTACAACTTGTACTAATTACACTTATTGTTGTTGTTGTAGATGGAATGCAGTTTATGCCAGCATTTGATCTTGCCTAGTGTCTTGGAATGAGACAAAATTTTACTTCCATGGACTGAGATTTAAATGCTGATGGAAACGTACCGCAAAGGTCAGTTCATTCACGCAGAAGAAGATCTTCCACAAACATCAACAGTACCTAAGATTGCTGAGAACCATGAGTTAGGAAGTGCTGGCATTTCTATGGATCCATCATTTTTTAACAACACAATCGAACAAAGTCCTAGTGAAAACAGAAGTTCCTTAAAGCCTCCAAAATTTCTTATGGAGAACAGTAATCATCAGTCATAATCATACAGTGAGGCCCCGTTTGGTACAGCTCGGGTGAAGCTGTTTTGTAAAATAGTGTTTGGCAAAAAAAAAACAACTCGCAACAGCTCATGAAGCTGTTGTGAGCTGTACCAAACAGGCCCTGAGTATCTTGCTTTGTCCATTTCAGATTTTGCTTCACCATTCAATGCACATTTTATATGTCACTGTTATTTGATAGTACAAGTTTTTTTTCGAGTCCCAGAATGAAGTGTATTTCTTTTGATACTGATTTGAACTACATACATTTGTTGTGGTGTCTAGGTTGCCCTACCTGCATACCCGTGCTCGCTCATGTCTAGGTTCTTTGTCCTTTCTTTAGGTGTTTGTATTCATTGCGTTTTGTTTGTTAGCTCATATTGCAAGTGGGTTGTTGTTGGTAAAAGTTTGAAGTTGTTTGTTTTTTTTCATTACTGTTGTTGTTGGTAGAGCTGTTGTAGTCGTTTCTAGTTGTTACGACTATTGTTGTTATTATTTTATTTATACCTACTCTGGGACTTCTTCTTTATCAGTATAATCGGCATCTCTCCTTCCTAATTCGTTTTTTATATAAAATTAGGTGGGTGTCCGTGTGTTGCTACGGAACAACAAGACAATACAATTGTCAAAATGTAGTTTATTAGATTATGTGATTAGGTTACAAAAAGCTCAAGAGATTTCTATATATAGTTACTTTTAATATGGAACAGATAGTTGTGCATCAAACATTATTCAAACTATAGCAGTGGTGATCACAAAGAGGAGATAATTGCATATTTAGGACTCTAAACATCGCGCTTCGCAAAAATAGGATTCCAAACATGGACTTCGTAAAAATAGTACTCGAAACGTTTGACTCTTGATTTTCATAGGATTATGTGTATTTTCTCTCTTTTTAATTCTAAATACATGTATTTGACAAATGAAAGGACAAAACTGCCCTTCTGCTTTAGCTGATGCACGGGACGCCACGCCTGGCTGGCTCGCCGCCGCCGCCTGGCTGGCCTAGTCGGCTGCTTGCTGCCTGGGCGGATGGTCTCAAAAAAAAAATTAAAATAACATACATAATAATATTTGGTTGATCTAATAAATCCATAAATTTGGTTCATCTCAAAAACAATTCACATTATTAACATGCATAATAATATTTGGTTCATCTCACAAATCCACAAATTTGGTTCATCTAAAAAACAATTTACAATAACATGCATAATAATATTTGGTTCATCTCACAAATCGAGAAGTTTACATATCACAAAGAAAATCTTGACATATCATAATATGAATAATTCATCCAATATGTAGCTTTCTCTTTGGAGTTATCTTTTTTTTGGTGCACCCGTAGCAGGCGTCATGAAAGGAGTAGAGGTGGTGGCCTGTGAAGAACTACCCTCTCCTAATAGAAACGCAAGGTGGCTGCATATAAATATAGTACCACAATTAGAAATGTACCAAGATGTATGAAAAAAAATATTATATGAGAAATGTGTTAATTACCTTCTAGTGACCCTTCCTGGACTATCCCGTAGTATTTCTTCTCTAGTTGGCCTTTTTGGGGTGCTAAGTTCTTGTGGTGCCGCTTTTGTAACATTCTTACTAGGTTGTCTCCGCTTCCTACAAGTTAAATAAATAATTTAATTAATAATACAATGTTGCGTCAAGATTTAGTTAAATAAAATTAATACTTGCCTCTTTTTTGCTGTTCCATTGAGTGGGCACTTGGCACTAGCTTGTCTGTGACCTTTTTCACCGCATCTCTGGCAAGTCATAGGTCCTCTAATCATCTTTTTTCCTTTTGTATTGGTTGGAGCACCATCATGACATCTATTGTCACCTTCACCCTCGTTATTACCTGCAGTATCTTTGGAACCTTTCTTCTTGTGGCCACCTTCCATCCATCCCTTTCTTCTTAGTTTCCTTCGCCTTCCTACTGGTAATTTAGCAAGAGGAGCACCAACTAAAAATGGTAGATCAACTTGTGGCCATTGTGTTTTATCCGTCATTGGCTCAATCTCTCTACCATATGCTGCCCTGAATCTATCCACTGAGTAATATTCATGCACAAACTGTTCAAGATCAACACCACGTTGGCGGGTTACAAAGGCCAATACATGTTGGCATGACTTACCAGTGTTCTGCCATTCAAGATAGGTACATGTCCTTTGGTTTAGCTTGACAATATGCCTCTCAACTCTACTGCTATGGTCCCACACCTCTGCACTCCAATTAGCAGTTGGTACAATTTTCAAGTGGCCCAAACCTCTAGTATTGGCTTTCAATTGAAGCATAATAGATGGAAGTATCCTGCCTTCGGGTAGTCTATATGCAATATTTCTTCTCTTGTTCCATAATATCATGATCTTTTCTCTAATCTTATCAGTAAGGTCAGCAACAGGTAAATCTTTATGGTCTCTAATCCAGTTATTAAATGACTCTGCAATATTACTAGTGATGTAATCACATTTAATCTCTGGATTAAAAGCACACTTGTACCATAGTAAGTTATGATTGGTTTGTAACCATTTAACTGCCTCAGCTGATTCGCTTATCATTTTTGCTATGTTGTCACAGAATATGTCTTCTCTGTAAGCTCTTGCTGCAGGATATATCTGGTTGAAACCTCTAAATCTCTTGTGGAAGTTTTTCACAAGATGATAAAAGCATTCTCTCTGCTCTGCATTTGGGAAGACATTCTTCACTCCTTTCTCTAATCCCTTACAGGCATCAGACGATGCGGCCGGGGCTAGGGCATCGGGCGGCTGCTCCATGACCGCGAGGGAAGGAGACGATGTTTCGATTTCTGCGTTCCGTACGAGAGGCCGAGACCGTGCGTTCCTTGCGTAAGAGATTGGAGGACAGTTTCGTCCATTAAGTTGTCAAATACATGTATTCTGATTAAAAAATAAAAAAATACACATAATCCTATGAAAATCAAGAGTTCAACGTTTCGAGTACTATTTTTACGAAGTCTATGTTTGGAATCCTATTTCTGCGAAGCGCGATGTTTGGAGTCCTAAATATGCAATTTTCTCCACAAAGAGATGGCTTAGCCTTACACGATAACTCCAAGTAATTAATTAATGCAAAACAATTCTCATGTATTCGTAGATCTATTCAAAGACGAGTACTATAGCAGATGCATGTCCATATCAGGCAGATTCATGTCCATAACAAGTTGGGTTTGTGCTCTCTTCCTGGACGTACACAATGCATGAATTTTGGCTTGCACCTGCATACATGTCGTCTAAAGAAAAGCACTCAACTGTATCGGTGGAGTGGAAGCAAAGAATATAAGATAGATGGCCTAGCTGTTCGTGTCTCTTACCATTGTCTCGTTTTCAAAACCATTTGCCCTCTGTGACGCTGGTCTACACTTTTTCAAATGTAACACTGTTTCCTTCCAAACACAAAATAGAAACAACTAAGAGCATCTCCAATTGTTTGGAAAAATTGACTTGGAAAAAGTTATCATTTAGCAACTGGCTAAAACTTTTGGCAAGTAAATTTTTCATGTATCTCCAATAGTTTGGTAAAAATAACATAGAAAAATATTCCAACTTGGTAAAAATAACATAGAAACACCGGATACCAAGTGAAGGTGACTTGGTAAATATAGCAAGTAGATGGTCTCCGATTCCAACTTGGAAAAATTTAGCAAGTCATATACCAATCTGTTGGAGAACGTTTTTTCTTCTTTTCCCAATAAAACAAGGATAGCAAGTCATTTTTCCAAACTATTGGAGATGCTCTAACGCTCAACTACTCTACACCTTCTGCATGTACTGTCTGGCCTTGCTAGTTGCTATAGTAGTGTACTACTATAATAATGAAATGAACTTGTCTTTTTCCCCAGTTCAGTCAAATTGACAGACGGCAGAATGGACAGGACATCTCTTCCGTACGAAGCGCCAAGAAGATTCTAGCCGGCATTGCAAATTTGCGAATCGTCACAAACTTGCAGCAATTACTGAACTGGACATCTTTTGGTTGTATGATTTGATTCTGCAGACTTCTTCATTCAAAACATTACTGAACTGGAAAATGGACATAATCCAATTCAATGAATGACCAAGAGGCGAGCAAATTGATGTAACCCCAAAAAAACAGAAAAGGACAAGAGTTCCCAAATTAACCTAACCAAGTTTGTGTATCTTTTTATCCAAAATTTAATTCTTAATCTAATCTGTGCACAAAATCCATGAGAAGGGTCTCTTGAGCCCTTTGAAATCTACCGTCTCAATGCATTCTACACGGTCTGTCGAGTCTCGACCCATTGAGAAGCCTGAGCAGCTCGATGGCCCTCTCCTCGGTCACGCCCATGCAGGCATGCAGCAGACCTACAGGCTACAGCACCAGGAGGAGCTTCTGGAAAGCGCCCAGCTGCAGCGTCTCGGCCTTGCACGGACCCTCGCCGGAGAAGCTCTTGCACAGCCTCCACAGCGCCGACACGGCGAACTCGGTTGCCATGTCGGACACATGTTGCATCTTCTTAGCTTGACCAGCACCAGGACAGCCAATGCGTGCGCGCACGCCTTCCTCCGTAGCACCATGAGCGCCTTCTCCGTCGTGCCCTTGTCGGCGTCGACCATCAGCAGCACGACCAGGAGGTGCACCATACCGAAGTCAAAAAAAAAGGCGGCTAGCCGCTAGGGCGCTAGGGCACTGTTCGCGACGAGCTAGTAGGCGCGGTGACCAGCACAGCCTTGGTTGCCGCGTTGTGTATTCCAACGACATGGCGTTGTGGCACGTACTCGGGGTCGAATGACGCTTGATCTCGCAGAACACGACAGTGGCGCTGGCCTTGGCGGTCATCTCACAGTGGCACAGGATAGAGACGACGGCGTTCAGCGACGCCGGGGAGGCAATGCGGCTCCTGGATTCCTTGCCGAGCGGGAAGAAAACGATCATCGTGGCCAAGATCTCAGCCAGCGAGCCGCCGGACGCGGTCAACAATGACGGCAGCGCCGGGTTGTCAACGCGATGAAGAAACACCGAACACAGTGTGCGGGCGGCTCTCAGCGATTGCCCTAGCTCTGCTTGACGCAGTCCCACTCCTTGTGGTCGTGGACCTCCTCCATGAGTGATACATGATCGTCGGAGAAGCGGTCGTGTGGATGGGCGGGCCGACGACGATGTCGCGCCAGTGGTAGGGTCCGTAGTGGTCGTAGTTGTACCAGTCTTTGGGCCCGCCCATGAACTGGACGGTGTGGTCGTACATACCCCATCCCGATCATCTCGAGCTCCGCGTGACCAAGGAGAGGGCCATCGAGCTGCATGGGCGTCTCACAGAAGGCGTTGGCCTGGCCCATGGCCGCGGCGCGGTGCTTGCGGCGGTAGAAGGCGTTCCTGCCTATTCGGCGGCTCGGATGCGTGTCTTGGCCTTGGCCTCGCGCTGCACATCCCCGCTTAGCATCGGCGGTGAAGAGTGGGACGCGCGGGGCGTGGCGTGGCCATGCGCTCCACCCCGAGGGCGTAGTGTGCGGGGTAAACCGCGGGTTTTTTTTTCTCGGGAAACTGAAGCGGCGGTCGTGTCCGATTTTTTTTCTACCCAGGCGCTACCAGGGTGAAGCGATCTGACGATAACACTCCGCTCTTTTTAGCTGTAGAGATTTGGAAAACAATGATTCTTACTTCAGTAATGGACCCTCCATCTCTCTTTGGAAATGTGCACCAAGAGAACTATACACCAAACTCAACAAATGTACAAGACATAAAACAATATTGCTATCCTCGTCAAAAAAAAACAATATTGCTATCCCATCCTCTTCCACAGGAGAGAGAAAAAAAATATAAACATAAAATGAAGAAGCGAAGACAAAAATTTTTTGATTGAACACATATGCATGTACTCCCTCTGTCCACGAAAGAATCGATTCCTAAAATCCGTGCCGGTCAAATTTTTTAAATTTTGACTAACTTTATAGAAAAGAGTAATAACATCTATGATATAAAATGGACATATAATGAAAATATATTCTATGATATATCTAATGATGTGAATTTGGTACCATCAATCTTGATAGTTTTTTCTAGAAATTTGGTCAAAGTTTAAAAAATTTGACTTAGGACAACTCTAGAAATTGATTCTTTCGTGGACGGAGGAAGTACGTGTATATGAAGCTATCAGCCAGCAGGTGCTGTTATTTCACAAACACACAACGAAGACTCCTTTAATCTGCACACGCCAGCAGCACCATATCCTGCCAGTGCCAGCAATGTATAGTTTGGTGCCATCAATCTCCTCCTCTGCTTCATTCAGCCGGTGTTGGCGACCCACACGATGAGCGAGCGGAAGTACTTGGCCACGGCGCCCCTCTGCCACCGGAGCCTCTTCCACCTGCTCTTGAGAAGCACCGGGTGCAGCCCCAGGATGTGCTCCGGCATGAAGTCATGCCTCGTCAAGATGCCCACCACCGGCGACCTCTGTGTGTGTGTGCAAATATATATATCGTCAGGAGCACGTATATATACATATATAGTATATATAATAAAATGAAGTGAAATCTTTCTTGCGCGGTAGCACTTACGTCGCAGGCCTTGGGCACGACGAGGAGGTGGCGCAGGCCGACCTCCCGGAAGAGCACGAGCGCCTTGGCCAGCGACATGGTTTCGACCACCGTGTACGGCGACGTGTTGGTGAAGGGGTGCAGGTCGACGTACATCTCCATCTCCTCCGGCGACAGCACCACGTCGGCGACGGCGTCCTGCTTCCCGGACCCGCGCTTGTCGAAGTCCTCCGCCTGGAACCTCCCTCCTCCGGCCGCCGCGTACTCCTTGCGGCACCGCCGCTCGGGCGCCGCCAGGAACTCCCTCTTCCTGAGAAGCACCAGCAGGTGCGCGCGCAGCACCAGACCGTAGAGCACCGGCGCCGGCGCGAACGGCGGCTCGTCGACGACGGGGAACGCGTGGTGCCCCGTGGTGCGGAGCGTGTGCACGACGTTGCCCACCTTCTCCACGCCGGCGAAGCCCCGCAGCGGGCCGGCCACCACGTCGCCTACGGCCAGCTGCCGCATGTACGGCTCGGCGTGGCCGTCGAGGTGCGGCAGGCCCTTGAGGCGCAGGATGAGGTCGTAGACGCTGGCGTTGAAGGAGTCGGCGGCCGTCTTGGAGATGAGCAGCACGAGCATGACGAGCGGGAGGAGGAGCAGGTTGTTGGTGAGCTCGAGCACGACGACGCACACCGACACCGTCATCCGGAGCGTGCCGCCGAGGAAGGACGCGGAGCCGAGGATGGCGACGAGGCCGTGGTCCAGGCCCGACCGCCCGCCGAGCAGCATGGCGACGAGGCGCCCGTAGGTGGCGCCCGTGAGGATGATGGGCACGAAGAGCCCCGACGGCGCCACCACGCCGTAGCTCAGCACGCCCAGCGCGTACGACGCCACGAAGAAGATGGCCATGGACGCCGGGTGGTACACGTCGTTGGTGCCCGTGGAGTAGAGGTTGCGGATGGCGTCGTCGTTGATGTTGAGCAACAGGCTGGCCAGGTCGTTGTAGTGCCCCGCCGGGCAGTGGAACCGCCGGAAACGGTTCAGCGCGTGGCACGTCCCGTCCGGCGACGACAGCGGGCCCGTCGTCGGGCACGGCCGGCACGGCGCCAGCCATGGCAGGCCGAACACGCAGCACGACGTCACGATGGAGACCGTGGCCGCTAGCAGCAGCTTGTGCGCTCCACCATACTCGTTGATGGCGTTGTAGAGTCGGAGGACCTTGATCATGAGGAAGTTGTAGAGGCCGCCGAGGAGGGCGCCGGTGACGCCGATGAGGACGACGGTGGGGATGTCCTTGAGGTGGTAGGTCATGAGGTCGTCGTCGAAAACGATGGTGCCCACGTCGTACATGATGAGCCCGCCCTGGCCGAACATGCCGCACCGCCCGGACCCGCACAGCTCGATGAAGAGGCGGAGCACCACCGCCACCACGGCCGTCGTGAAGAAGGAGCGCCAGATGAGCGCGCTGCGCCACCACGACGACAGGGACTCCAGCGCGAACAGCACGCCGCCGACGGGCGCGCGGAACGCCGCCGCCACCCCGGCGCCGGCGCCGATGGTCACCAGGTCGCGCCGGTCGCGGTCGTTCTTGAAGTAGCGCAGCCAGCGGCAGGTGAGCCCGTACTTGCGGGAGCCTCCCTGACCGAAGATGGCGGCGATGCACGCGCCGGTGTGGACCATCGGCCCCGCCTTGCCGACGTGCAGCGACGACGAGACGGCCGCGATGTTCCCAACGACCTGCACATGCGTCATCATATATGAAAAATTTGTTTAAATAATGCATCTAACGATACTCATTTGATATTATGTTTCTTTTCTATAAAATAAATTTAGCCAACTAAGGATAACCTTAGAACACCATGTATTTCAGAACCCAGCTAGTAGATCCTCAAGTACTTTTTCTTGTTCGGCTAGTCTCCAGTCCGAAAGGATTGAGGGAGATTTTATGCCCCCAACAAATTAAAACCTCTCTCAAACTTCTCCAATCCACTCGGATTGGGAATTAACTGAAAGCTTTGAACATCTTCCGAATGGAGATTAACTGCCCTAAGATATAAATGGGAGAACTAAGGCTAAGATTCATAGTTGTTTTTTTTACATGGAAGTGCTTGAAAATTATCTCTAGTTGTAGTATGCAAATCGTCAACAAATGTTACTCCCTCGGTGTCAAATTATAAGATGTCTTGACTTTCTAGATATATGTAGATATGGTGTGAGTGCATAATAAAAACTATAGCACTTATAATAATTTGAAATGGAGGAAGTATAATGTCACATTCTAAGTGGCTACTAAAAAATTAGTAGGGCGCTCGTGCACTAGCTAAAAAAACATATGGATATGGTGTTGTTCGGCTCATCGGCTGGTTGTTTTTATGGCTGATTTTGATTGTTTTAATAGTGTTTTGTGAGAGAGAATAAGTTAAAATACAACTGATAAGCTGACTGGTAATGAGTATTTTTGTGGGGAATATTATTGAGTATTTGTTTGCAAGAAATATAATGAGTGTCTAAGTACAAGGAAATAAGCGTGATAAGCTCGTGTATATATATTATGAAGTCAAAATCCTATCAAGTTGTCTAGATGACAGGCGTGATGATCCAGACAACATACAAATAGAAAATGGCGAGCCCTCCATTATTGATGGCGCCTGTCACAACAAAACAATCATAAAAAAAGTACTTGCAGTAGGAACAACATGCAGACATGCTCCCAGATTTTAATAATTTGAAACTGCACTGTTTTTTTTTTAAATTTTTTTTTGCAGATTGCTTTGCTTTCTCGTGGATCATGATGCAGTGGAAGGAATTGGTGTCAGCCGTTGCTGCATTGGTCATTGGTGTGAACAGTCCAGGTGGCGCAGCTGGCTGGCAGCGGCGAGTGGAGTGGGGGCCATGTGCAGGCAGGCAGACAAGCAGCACGAAAGCGACAGCGACAGCGACGGCGACGACAAGAGGATAGGAACGGAACGGAACGGAATGCAGGACGCACCTTGACAGCGAGGGTCCGCAGCGAGAAGATGTTGGGCGCGTCGACGCCGTTGAGGTAGGCCTTGACCTCCGGGATCCCCGAGCCGCCGGCCGCCGGCGACACGAACGCCGTGATGGACGACGCCAGCAGCAGGAGCGCCAGGTTGCAGCCGGCGAACACCCAGAACGCCGTCCAGTAGCTGCAGCACACATGCACATGCAAAGCAAATGGCAACGACGCCATGATCGCGTAGATCTGAAACTGAAAGACAGCTACAAAGAAGAAAGGCCCCCTACAGTACAGTCCTATGTGGAAAGTACGTAGAGACAACAAACTCGAGGGACCATTTGTTTGTTGGCTTCTAAAGTTCTAGCCGATGATCCACTTTTGGCCTTTTTGGTAGGAGGAGAAGAAGAAAAGATCGATCGAAAGGGGGCAAAAGCAGGGCGGGGCAATGCTGCAGCCGCCGTCGACCGGACGCACGCACGCACCTGGTGGAGTCCATGAGGGCGGAGACGGCCTGGTGCTTGAAGCCGGCGACGTTCTCGACGGCGAGGTTGATGATGAAGCCGACGGTCCCGGTGAGGACGCCGATGGCGAAGCAGAAGGTCCACTTGAGCACCACATACCGCACCTGGTCCGCCTTGCCCCTCGTCCTCCAGTTCTGGTCGAACAGCTCGTTCTCGATCATCCTGCACGCCGACGCCGTCGTCCATGAGGATCTTGGATGGGGGAGCAGAGGCATTTAGTTTGCTTACTCGTAGTCGAGGCTCTCGATCGGGCACGGGTTGGAGCCGACCATGGCCACCTGGGAGGTGTTGTTGTTGGTGGCGCTCCGGTGGAGCAGCGCCCGGTTCAGGGGCCGCTGCTGCTCCTCCTCCTCCTCCATGCCCACGGCGAGATCCTCCGGCGGCGGCGGCGACATGGCCGGGAGCTGGAGGAGGCACCGCAGAGGGCAGAGGAGGTGGACCAGCCGAGGGGAGATGAGAGCAGCAGAGGAGGTGGTTATTATGTTCTCTTCTCAAGTGGACACACACACTGGTGGTCTCAGGTTCGCAACGCCTGGTCTACGTACACCACACTAGGGATCCTTGCTACTACCGGATGGTATATACTCCTTCTAGGAAGAAAAAGGAGGTGCATAAGAGCAACTCCAACGGTTTTGCATTTTTTATTTGGCAAAATATGGTATTTGCCAACTCCCAAATTAATATGGCAAAGGTAAAAAGGAACGGTTTTGCATTTAGACTTGACAAAACTAAAAAATTGTACGTGCGAGAGGAAAATATCCCGCGGGAGTAGCACGCGAGGGCGATTGCCAAACGAACCGCAGCTTGGCATATATGCCAAATATCACCCGGAATTTGCCAAGTTGCTAAAAATGTCAAGCTCATTTGCCAAACCGTTGGATAAGAGATTTTTAGACTTTTTTGCAAAAACAAGAATGCAAAGCTCATTTGCAAAACCGTTGAAGATGCTCTAATAACTGTTGTTTTTATTTTTCGAGAAATAACTTTGATTAAATATATATATTTAAAAAATATTAATATTTATGATATATAATTAATATCATTGGAAGATTTGAATCTGGTTTTTTTAAAAAATATATATATATATCTAAAGATATAAATGTTACAAGTATTTTCTATAAATCAAGTTAAATTTGTGATACGGACATCAACGACGATAGTTATTCAGAGAGAGGAAGTAATGTATATGAGAGTGGTGTCACGCTGGTGTATGGACCCCGACTACGAAACATGTGACCACGGATGTAGATAGAGAGCCGTTTGGCTTTTCGGTGGCGCGAGAGGCACAACAGATATGATTGCACAAAGGGATGGCTTATATGAGCAATAATTATTGCACGGTAAGCAAACTTAACACAGGAAAAAAACATTCTGAAAAGGACAGAGAAATATTTGATTTGTTCATAACTGATCTGACCTATGAAAAGAAGTTTTTTATGCACCTAAAAATCAATCCCAACCAAAACAGTTTCTTCTTGATATTTCGGAAAGGAGAAGAATATTTTTGTCGATCCAACTATTGCTTGAGTCTATCCATGCATGTAATAATGGCGTAAGTATTTGGTATCTGGTTTGGTTTCGTGGAGCCAAGCTCAACAGATGCAAGATTCCTCCTCCTCAGGGGCAAGCTGGGTAGGAATGAGGCTGGGGACCTGGGGTTGGTTTCCATCGAGCCTAGCTTGCTCCATGCGCGATACATATGCTTGTTGTCGCTACTCCGTGGCTCAGGTGTATTGGTACTTGGAAATCTTGCAACCAAACTGTCGCTATTTTGTTCCGTGCCGCTGAAGACGCGTTCAACCAAACAACGAGAGGACAACTATGCTTTGTATGCCATCAACTTGGCTAGCCACGGCACTGGACGGGGTATGCGAGACAGATAAGGCAGAAAAGCCTACTATTCTAACTCTTATTGGAGAAAAACAAAATGGGTGCAAACCCCCTCTACCAAGGGAAAATTCGAAGATTGTCATTATAAATTTGCTAAATTGGAGATATGTCATCATGACCCACATGTCATTAACTCATGTGTACCCCACATGTATTGACACTCAAAAGTGTCACATGTAAAAGTAAATTTAGGAGAAGTATTCGGCCTGTAATATTAGGGTCGAATTTGTCTTCTATTATTTCGTATTTGATGGATCAGATGTTCTAAGTCAAATGAGCCTGATCATTTTGGACTTCCGATCAGTCAATGTTTGTGTCCGACCAGGTGACACTGGTCGGAGGCCTTATAGTTATGATGAAGGCTAAATCCGGCAACAATTCATAGGCTAATAAAGCCCATTGAGGCTGATTTAGATCAATCTGGTCGATCTAAGGATCAGCGAGATTAGGGTTACTTTGTTGTATCCAGATTGGATTCTATATTGATAGAGTCCGGATAGGAAACTTGGAGATCGTATCTGAAGACGTTTCCTATTGGGATAAGACCAACCCCCTCTATATATATGAGAGGATCATTGCCGATTGAAGTATCCAACACCAATCGATCAAAGTCAATCTACTATCTCTTTTACCCTTTTTCCCTCTACCTTGCTGTTCGGCGCATCTCCCGGCGAGATTCGACGGCGTTCTAAACGGCATTGCTGGTCTTAGAACAACCTCTACGTGCTTCTCCCCGACGGGTCTTCCCCCGAGGAGTTCTAGAGTTACCAACACGAGGCTCTAAAACCCTAGATCAACCTAGACCGGTCTCTAGATCGGTCTTCGCTGGTTTAGCCAGGGTCTTTGTTGTCTCAGGTTGAACCGCAACCTCATTGGGCGTTCTAGCCCTACTGGTGTGTGATTCAGATAACTTCCGACGTCAACACACTTTTTGGCGACTCCGCTGGGGAAGATTGAAAACTCATTTACTACCAACATGGGCGGCAAAGACGGTGCTACTGACAAAAACAACATCGTCCGTCCTTCTGGCATCGACGAACTCCCCGACGAGTTGAAGCAACAAGCGCATGCTAAGCTTGACGCCGTCCTGAAGGCCTTCCTGGAGAGCTGTTCAAAGGATCGGCGCGACAGAGTCACGCAGGACAAGGAGCCGGACTTCAGCGAGATCGTCCCTACCGCGACAAATACAAACGTTGAAGATGCTTCTGACAAGGTAAAAGATAAGGTACCTGAAGATCCTTACCCTACCCATGCCAATTATTCCGCAATGCTGATTGATTCTTCAAAAACTCTTACCAATACTACCCAACATTCTTTTAAATTGCTTAGCGATCGCATGGATAAGATAGAAGGCAAAACCGTCGAACCCGAAGTCCCAACTGGGCAACCCCAGTTCGGCATGTCTTTTAATTCTTTTAGAGGACAGACTTCACACGTTAATTTCGGACAATTAGGGTTTGCTGAGACCAGGGGTGGTGAAGCCGGTACCTCGACAACTACCAACCATGTTCATCATGGCACTGGTCGGACTATGCAAACCGACCAGGGTACCTCGACAAACAGAACTTCGGGAGGACAGGGAACGGTGTTACCTAATCCGCCGAAGTCACCAAGCCACAATCCCATGCATGGTGGTACCAACGATCTAGCCAATACCGATTTTGGACGCGCCATAAATCGGTTTAAGGATGAAATAACTAGGTCGCTTGAGACTAGTTTAGGGGTCCAGTTCAAACCTACCAGGACCACTTATTCTAAACCATATCCTTCGTATTTTGATTTTATGAAAGCACCAGACGGTTGGAGGGTACCAGATTTTTATAAATTTAGTGGTGACAGCAGTAAATCAACTATGGAACACATCAGCATGTTCCTCGCTCAAATGGGCGAAGCTAGTACTTTAGATTTCATGAACATACGACATTTTCCTTTGTCTCTTACTGGTACAGCTTTCGCCTGGTTTACGTCACTACCAGAGTGCACCGTGGGTTCTTGGGATGAATTAGAAGAAAAATTTCACAATCACTTTTATGACGGAGTCCAAGAAACTAGGTTGTCACATCTTACATCGGTTCGGCAAGGACGTAGCGAGTCGGTGGCTGATTTCTTTAAATGTTTTAAGGAAATTAAAAACCGATGTTTCCATTTGAGGATCTCCGACAGAGATCTAACAAATCTATGTCTAGTCGGCCTACGTCGAGAGATTAAAGACAAATTTGAGCATCATGATTTCTTTAACGTAAATCAATTGTTGCAAAAGGTCGTTTCGATAGAATCGCGCTTCAAAGAACCCTATGATCCTCATAAGACTCATCGGTCGGGCGTGCATATTGCCGAGATAAATTCTGATACTTATGACGATGAGTCTAAAGATTGTTACGCCGCTGAGATTTTATGGCCAGCGCAGAATAAATTAGTCATTTGTCCTTCCCTTAAACCGATTCAGAAGAATCAGGGTGAGGAAGTGAAATTTACTTTTGATTTCTCTAAATGCGACCGAATATTTGATGAATTGCTTAAATTCTGTTATCTTAAAATTAATTATACTTTGCCGTCACCCGATGAATTAAAAAGGAGAGCTTACTGCAAATTCCATAATTCTTTTTCTCATGCCACTAATGATTGTAATGTTTTCCGTCGACAGGTCCAATCGGCCCTCAATGAAGGACGATTGAGTCTAACTGTGATGCAGATCAGTACTACTCCTTTCCCAGTACACATGGTGGAAGCAGGGAGTCCTGCCATTATGATTCGTCCAGAGCAAGCCGGTACGACCAAAGGCAAGAATGTTGTTATCGGCGAACCACGGGTCGCACCGAATACTGAGAATGATTTAGGACGCAAAGTGGTGCTTGAGAAGGGTGATGACGGCAAGAGCAAGCTCACCATTACTGCAGGGTCCGCACGACACCTGTATAAACAAGGATATTTCGAGACCAGGGCAGCACAACAAAGGCCGACTAGGTTGGGTCCTCAAGCCGACCAGTCCGGTTCGTCTTCAAAGCAGCCGGAGCAGAAGGCCGACCAGGTAAAGTCGGTCTCTGCCAATTCCGGTAGGGTCAATAAACCGACTGATACAGTCGGTGTAACAATATATGAAAACTCTACCCTTTCCGGGGTACGTGTCATCCACACTTTTGTCCCACAGAGACCTAAAGTTGGCACTTGGAAGACTAATGCGGACAGGAGTAAAGAGAAAGTTGCTAGGGAACCATGCACTTTTGATAAGCTCATGGCTAAATACAAGCAGCAAAAGGCTGATTCCCAGAATCGGCCCTTAAAAAAGAGAGAATCTACTCCTCCAAAGCGTGAGGATGAGACATCCAAACAGATGATGGTTTCTCAGGCGACGTATTCGGCATCAAAGGCTGGCCCGTATTGCTATCAGTGGGCCCCTCCTATTTCGCCGCCACCGCAATGGGGTCCTCAAGGAGTATGGGTGCCCTATCCTATGCCGGCGCATATGTATTATCAGCCAGGATGGAGAATGCCTACTAATCAGCCTGCGAGAGTCTCAGTGTTTGATCGCTTGGGTGATCAGCCGAGCTCTAGTCAAAATCGGCTGGTCGCATCGAGGATTTTAACTTCTCAGGAGGCAAGAAAGACGTAGATGCGGCAAGTCTATGTACCTAAGAAGGTGCAAAGTGTTCCTACTGCCTCTCCGACCAGATCCGACCCGGTTCCCACTATTACAATCGGGTCTATGGAAGTCCCTCTTGCCAATGAACCTGAGCCGATGGTGGTTGAAGAGCCACCAGCTGAAGAGGCCCCAGAAGCTCAAGATACTTCGGCCGAGCCAGAAGCAGAGAAACCTGTTGAGCGTGACCCCAAATACATGCAGCCCAGATGGTGTCCTCCTGGTTTGACTAAGACTCAGCGAAGGAAGCTGCAGAGGGCCCGCTGCAACAAACAGAAGAAGGAGCGGCTTGACAAAATGAGGGAAGACATATTTAATTCAACACATCCTATTTTCCCTCAGGGCAAGCGAGGAGGTGAAGAGTCGGCTTGTAACTAAAAGCCGATTTTAACGATTGAGGAATCAAACAAGTCGGATCTTGAATCGACCAGTCTAGGCACTAAGACTACTCAAGTGGTTTCAAAACCAGTCAGGTCGGACATGAATCTGACCACTTCAGGACAGGTGCCGACCAGTTTAGTGGTCGAGCAGGTTGAATCAGCTACTACAGATCCGGAGGAGAGTCGACCCGATCAGGATCGAGGACCGAATCAGTTCCTAATGTACCGATGGGGTTAGCCTCGCTTCTTAATAACCCTGTTTCCTCCACTAGTATTATTGCGACCAGTGAAGAATTATCTGAAAAACCAGATGAGGAGATGGTGGACTATGAACCTTCCCCAGAAAGGGCGGAGGTCAATGTAGTTTATTTATCGGCCGACTATTACGTGGTCGGAGATGATTCAACGGCAGCGGAGTTCAACTTCGCTGCGTAGACTGTTGTATTCCAGAAACCAGAGGAATCCGTCAATCATCTTAAGCCGTTACATGTAAAGGGTCACATCAATAGTACACCAGTTCACAAAATGTTGGTCGACAGTGGGGCAATTGTGAATTTGATGCCATACTCGCTTTATCAGAAGCTTGGCGGTACCGATGAAGAGCTGATCAAGACCAACATGACTATTACTGGAGTCGGAGGAGGAGATCCCATTTCGAACAAGGGAGTTGCGTCCATGGAACTGACCATTGGGAGCAAGACTTTGGCCACTGCTTTCTTCGTCGCCGACATACAAGGTAGCTATAATCTTATACTTGGACGTGACTGGATTCATGCTAGTCGGTGCATACCTTCTAGTTTGCATCAGTTGCTCATTCAATGGGTGGGAGACGATGTTGAGGTAGTACACTCAGATTCATCGGCCTATGTAGCTACAGCTGATGCTCCTTTGCTCGGGGGGCATGATACTATTGCTTGTCTGTCTGGTCGGGACCTTTCTGATTTTCAGTTTGTTAGTGTTACTCGGGAAGGTTTTGTACCAGTGTCTTTAAAACCGACCGACAATCGGTTCAACATTATCATATGATTTAATGGATGCTAATGTTGATTGGTTGAAACATCGTGTTGAACAGTATCGGGATCATGAAGCTGATACTTGTGAAGCTATTGATGATTTTGATGAGCTCAATAAGTTGGGCCAAGGTTTTACGTCGGCCGACCCTTTAGAACAAATAGATATTGGGGATGGTTCTGTACCAAGGCCGACCTTTGTAAATCAAAATCTTGAGGCCGATTATAAGCTAAGATTAATCGCCCTATTGAAAGAGTTTTTTGATTGCTTTGCATGGAATTATACAGAGATGCCTGGATTAAGTCGAGAACTTGTCGAGCATCGGCTTCCTATCAAGCCGGGGTTCCGACCATTCAAACAACATCCTCGACGTTTTAATTCTACAATATATGACCGGATTAAAGAGGAAATTAATCACTTATTACAAGCAGGATTTATCCGACCATGCAGATATGCAGAGTGGGTCTCTAATATCGTGCCTGTAGAAAAGAAAGATACTGGAAAAATCAGGGTTTGCATTGATTTTAGAGATCTGAATAGGGCCACTCCCAAAGATGAGTACCCTATGCCTATAGCTGATATGTTAAGCAATGATGCTTCGGGACATCAGGTTGTTAGTTTTCTTGACGGCAACGTTGGTTATAATCAGATATTCATGGCCGAAGAGGATATGTCCAAAACGGCCTTTATTTGTCCTGGGTTTGTTGGTCTCTTCGAATGGGTTGTAATGACATTGGGTTTGAAGAACGCAGGTGCTACCTATCAACGCGCTATGAATCTGATCTTTCATAATTTGATTGGGATAGTCATGGAAGTATATATTGATGATATTGTGATTAAATCGGCTGCCCATGTGTCTCATCTGGCCGATTTGCGTTTAGCGTTCGAGAGAATGCGCCGCTATGGTTTGAAGATGAACCCACTAAAATGCGCTTTTGGAGTATCGGCTGGGAAGTTTTTAGGGTTCATCATTCACGACAAGGGCATAGAGGTTGATCCTAAAAGGATAGAAAAGATCAAGAAAGTTCAAGCGCCTACATGCAAAAAGGACTTGTAGAAGTTCTTGGGGAAGGTGAACTACTTGAGGAGATTTATTGCAAACTTGTCTGGGAAAATTATTCCTTTTACCCCGATATTAAAGTTAAAGGATGAAGTTGAGTTCGCTTGGGGGGCAGAGCAGCAAGAAGCATTTGAAAAGATAAAGGAATATTTGTCATCTCCACCAGTTCTTCGAGCGCCCAAGAGAGGAGTTCCCTTCAGATTGTATGTTGATGCCGAAGAGAAGGTCATTGGAGCTGTCTTAACACAAGAAGATGGAGGTAAAGAATATGTAATTGCATATATTGGTCGTCGTCTTCTTGATCCCGAGATAAGGTACGCCCATATCGAGAAATTATGTTTATCCTTGTACTATGCTTGTGCTAAAATGAGACACTATTTGTTATCTAGTACATATGTTGTTGCATGTCAGGCCAATGTAATTAGGCACATGTTATATCGGCCAATCCTTAGAGGAAGGATTGGCAAACTGGCGTATGCATTAATTGAGTTTGACTTGACCTATGAACCATTGAAAACTTTGAAAGGTCAAATTCTTGTCAATTTCATTGTTGAGCATGGTATTAGTTTAGAGGATGAAATCGGTTACTTTACTTTTAATTCATGGAAACTTTATTTTGATGGATCGGCTTGTAAGGAGGGCCAAGGTGTTGATGTGGTCATCATTTCTCCTAATGGTGCTGAGTTTGAAATGTTGAGCCAGTTAGATTACTTGTGTACTAATAATCAGGCCGAATATGAAGCTCTTTTATTCGGTTTAGAAATATTATGTTCCATGGAGGTTAAGCATGTTGAAGCTTATGGCGATTCCTTACTAGTAGTACAACAAGTTGCTGGTAATTTTCAATGTTTAGAGGAATCACTAAATGTTTATCTTGATATGTGCCTTGACATCATTGCTCATTTTACCGAATTCCAGATTCGGCATATACCAAGGCATAAAAATCATAAAGCCAACATGTTAGCCCAGCAAGCATCTGGCTATAATGTTAGTAAACACAATTTTTACGTAAAGCCGGTACAACAGCACGCAGAAGTATTGTCGGCTTCTATGGCCGACCAGTTTGTTTTAAGACCAGTTCGACCATCTTGCCATGGAGACCAGGTATATGTGGAGCATACTTGGGTAAGTACTAAGGCCGACCAGGTTGTTTATGAATCAAGTCAGTTAATCCGTCCGATTGACCTGGTCGATCTTGGAACGATTAACTTGTCTGAAGAAACTCTAAATCGGTCTGAAATAAATGGAACTGATTTGGAAGATTGGAGAACTCCCCTACTTAAATATCTTAATGATCCAAGTACTAAGACTGATCAAAGTGTTCGGTGGAGTGCATTTAAATATGTACTGCATAATGATGAGCTTTACCGAAGAACTGCCGAAGATTTGTTGCTTAAGTGTTTGGGATCTGATCAAGTAAAGGTGGCTATGGGGAAGTTCATGAAGGTATTTGTGGTACACATCAATCGGCGCCTAAGATGAAATGGCTATTGCGCAGAGCTGGGTTTTATTGGCCCACAATGATGGCCGATTATTTTCGTTACTACAAAGGATGCAAAGAATGTCAACAGTTTGGAAATATACAGCTTGCACCTGCTGCTATGCTTCATCCTATTGTCAAACCATGGCCTTTTCATGGTTGGGGGCTAGACTTCATTGGCCAAATTCATCCCCCATCTTCAAAGGGACATTGTTTTGTTCTGGTCGCTACAGATTACTTCACTAAATGGACTGAAGCGGTGCCTTTGAAGAATATGACACATAAGGAGGTAATTGAGTTTATTACTGAGCATATTATACATAGATTCGGCATACCTCAGACGTTAACCACAGATCAAGGGACATCTTTTATTTCTAAGGAAGTGCGAGATTTTGCCGAATTATATAAAATAAAGATGCTCAATTCGTCTCTATACTATGCTCAAGCTAATGGCCAAGCTGAGTCTAGTAACAAGACTTTGATCAAACTTATCAAAAAGAAGATTGAGGACAACCCAAGAAGGTGGCATGAGGTTTTGTCTGAGGCTTTATGGGCTCATCGTGTGTCAAGGCATGGTGCTACAAAAGTCACTCCTTTCGAGCTGGTATATGGGCAAGAAGCAGTGTTGCCCGTCGAGGTAAATCTGGATGCATATAGACTAGCTAGACAGAATGATTTATCTGCTGTTATGTATCATGATGCCATGATGGACAACGTTGATGAAGTGACCGATAAAAGGTTAAAAGCTCTTAAGGAGATGGAGAAAGACAAAGCCCGGGTTGCCAGAGCATACAACAAGAAAGTGAGAAGCAAATCGTTCCAAGTGGGAGAGTTAGTATGGAAAACTATACTACCACTCGGGTCGAGAAGTAACAAGTTTGGCAAGTGGTCGCCGAGTTGGGAAGGTCCTTATAAAGTGATCAAGGTAATATTCGGGAATGCATATGTGCTGGAGACGTTGCAAGGTGAAAGTCTCCCAAGAGCAATAAACGGAAGGTATTTGAAAAAGTACTTTCCAAGTGTTTGGCAAGAAGCCTGAGCGCCTTCCAAACGATGGCCGATACATGTATCGCCCTTAGAACAAAAATAGTCGGAAAGTTTATCCTTAATTATCGAATAGCCGATGAGTTGGACATCGTTGTTGTTCGGTTTGTTTTTAGGTTTTGCTAAAGATCACCTAAAAACAGGGGGGCATATGTTGACACTCAAAAGTGTCACGGGTAAAAGTAAATTTAGGAGAAGTATTTGGCTTGTAATATTAGGGTCGAATTTGTCTTCTATTATTTCGTATTTGATGGATCAGATGTTCTAAGTCAAATGGGCCTGATCATTTTGGACTTCCGATCAGTCAATGTTTGTGTCCGACCAGGTGACACTGGTCGGAGGCCTTATAGTTATGATGAAGGCTAAATCCGGCAACAATTCATGGGCTAATAAAGCCCATTGAGGCTGATTTAGATCAATCTGGTCGATCTAAGGATCGGCGAGATTAGGGTTACTTTGTTGTATCCGGATTGGATTCTATATTGATAGAGTCCGGATAGGAAACTTGGAGATCGTATCTGAAGACGTTTCCTATTGGTATAAGACCAACCCCCTCTATATATATGAGAGGATCATGGCCGATTGAAGTATCCAACACCAATCGATCAAAATCAATCTACTATCCCTTTTACCCTTTTTTCCCTCTACCTTGCTGTTCGGCGCATCTCCCGGCGAGATTCGACAGCGTTCTAAGCGGCCTTGCTGGTCTTAGAACAACCTCTACGTGCTTCTCCCCGATGGGTCTTCCCGGGAGGAGTTCTAGAGTTACCAACACGAGGCTCTAAAACCCTAGATCAACCTAGATCGGTCTTCGCTGGTTTAGCCAGGGTCTTCGTTGTCTCAGGTTGAACCGCAACCTCATCGGGCGTTCTAGCCCTGCTGGTTTGTGATTCGAATAACTTCCGACGTCAACAACATGTAAGTGAAATACCAGTGGCATATCTTCAACTTTGTAAATTATAATGGCATATTCCTTCGTGTTGACCACCTTGGATGGAAGCTATGTATCCCAAGGACCCAAGAAGCCCATACTACGGCCAGGGTGGTTGGCTTAGGCATAAACTTCGGTGGACCCTTGACAATTGAAAACTCCAACACCCCTGGTCGTGCGTTGGACTTCTTTGGGAGAGGACAAAGAATGGGACCGTTACGCCCCCCAGCTCCTGCACCGTCCCTGGCCCCCAGCGCCGCCCTGGCGGGCGAGCCCAAATCCGCCGTCGGTGACCGCGCCCCCACCTCGCCACCCATCGTAGATCGCTCCCCACCCTGTGGCCACCCCCTGCATCCTAGTTCCCCTTCCAATGGAGCTCCACAGCTGCAGATCGACCCCACCCAGCGCAGTAGAAGCCCGGCGACCCGTACCTCATCTCCTCGTCCTCCCGTCCTCAAATCTGTCGTCGTGGGGCCACAAATCCCCCTCGGCGTGGCCAGGGACACCAGCACGACGAACCCAGCAGCAGCTGGCACCTCTTAGAAACGTGTAAGTTGCGCCTCTCCTCTCATCGCCCCATTGCAGAAGAGTTACTCCTCATGTGGCAAATCGGCTACAAGACCCTGCCTCAGAGCTGTTGCAGCCGGCCGTGGGGCCTTCAATTCTCCACCGCTCGGCCGCTGCGCCCAGAGTTGTTGGCATGGTTCCTTCCCAAGGCGGGTCACCCGGGGTTGACTTCGGGGCACGTCGCCATGCCGCAGGGGCGCATTCAAGTGCGCCAGCCACCTCCTCGTCAGTGGCAGATGAAGCCGGTTGGACCAAGGTACGCCCGAAATATTGGTGGCGTCTCCCCGAGAACAAGGA
Organism: Coix lacryma-jobi var. lacryma-jobi; assembly: GCA_009763385.1. Taxonomy (NCBI): domain Eukaryota; kingdom Viridiplantae; phylum Streptophyta; class Magnoliopsida; order Poales; family Poaceae; genus Coix; species Coix lacryma-jobi. The sequence continues at coordinate 173,129,467 of CM019822.1, read as the reverse complement.
TCCACCTTCTTCAAGGCCCCCAACCACCAGTGTCACATCGACGCGCTCCCACAGCTACACAGAGCTCCTGAGACGCATGAGAGGTAAATGCTTCTGATGCCTCTCCCTCGGCCATGTCGCTGCAAAGTGCAGGGACCCTGTGCGGTGTTTCAATTGTGGCTTCGGGGGACATAAAAGCAGAGAGTGCAGAGACAGAGCTTATCCTTCCAAGCAGCAAGTCCCCCAACCTCCAACACCTCCCCCTCCAATCGACGACCACAACTCCCACCCTCATGAGGACCACGATGGCAAGGCCTGGGGACCCCTCTGATCGTCCCCAGCACACTGCAGCAGTGGCCTTCTCCAACGAGGACGTGGACCACGAGCTGAATCGCCAGTCCATGCTTGGCATGGTGGCTTGGCTGGGGAAGAACCGCCCGGAGGTGGAACCGGAGGTCATCAAGAAGGCCATCTTCCACTGTTTTGCAGTCCGGCCGGAGGACATCTCCGTCGTCAGGCACTTCCCCGAGGACTTCTTCATCGACTTCAAGCACTGCCACCACCACGACGAAGCTGTAGGCCTGGGAAGGTTCCCCTATGGCAACCTAGACATCCACACCCGGCCTTGGCAGGTGGTCACGCACAGCGACATCTGCGACCTCAAGTATCATGTTCGGCTGTGCTTGGAGGGCATCCCTCTACACGCTTGGAATGAGAGCGTCGCCAAGAAGGCCATCGCAAGAGCTTGCGACCTCCACTACGTCGAGCAGGCTTCGGCGATCCGCGAGGACACTAGGGCGCTCTGTCTCTGGGCATGGACATACAACCAGTCGGACATCCCGAAGGTAACCTAGCTCACATTGTCATGCAGGAAAGCTGAGTTCCATGATGGGCCGCCTACTCTTGGGCATCATGGCCTGACCTTCAGGGTACTGGTGCACCTTGACCTGGTGGAGGACCCACCGAGCAGTGATGTTGGCGCCCCACCACGCGAGTACAGGTGGCGCTATGGCGTCGTCGACGGTGAGAGGGTCCCGCGTGACCGCCTCGACCCACTGCCCAAGGATGTCCACACCACCCGCCGCCGCGATGATGACGATCGCCGGGAGCGCAAAGAGTGTCAAGGTGACGGCTGGAGCTCACGCCTCTTCCGCAGCCTGTCGCGTGCACCCAAGGAGCGGGAATGTGAGCGTTCCGAATCCAGGCGTGGCCATCGCCATCACCGGAGCCCTGTTCATGAGGGTCGTCGACATGGTGCTGCGGAGGACCTGTCCCCTCAGGCGCGTGGGGTCTCCCAGGGCCACACCAGAGAAAGAGCACCCCACCGTAGACACCACAGGCAGGTGCGCTCAGAGCCGCGCCCCCAAGCGTCGCGTCCGGAATCCCCGTCTCCTCGCGTGCGCTGCAAATCGCCAAACTTCAACGGCGGCGCTGGCAGCAATCACCATCCATCACTGATTCCCCCTAAGGTGTGTGCAAATTATGTTCAGTTGGGCAAACAGTCTGAGACTCGGCCTCCACCAGCGTCATCGTCCAACTGCGAACAAGCTCCTCTGCATGACAACATGCTCCAGTGCAGTGCTACATTGTCCTCGCCATCAGCTTCACCACCACCCTCATGCTCACCCATTCTGCAGGTTCTCCCCTGTTGACGCTCACTAAGTGTCATATTCTTAGCATCAACAAGGTCATATAACACAACACAAGGGCCTAGAATCAACCAAAAACCTTTTATAAACTAATGATTTTCACTTGTCCTTGAGTTTTATTTGAATGTAGGAAATTGCAGGGTTTTTGAGCAAAATGACTAAGAGGACCCACCAGGAGGCGAGCACACTCACCTGGGCTCACTTTAGGCCAAGGTGGGGTGGCGCCCGCCACCCATCACTGGCGGGCGCCAGGGGAGTGAGGCCCAAACTCCTCCCCTGCCACGTCACTGATCCAGGGGAGGCATGCCACACTCATTTGCAGCCATTGATCACTTAGGTCATTGCATCCAAGGGCCAAGAAGGGATGTCACATGGATCATGACCCAATTGCCCATGTGACGGTTATTTGGACATGCAACCGACCTTGGAACCGCCTCCCTGGAGCTCCTGGATGCCGTTGAAGCAAGGTCGGTGGATCCAACGACCAGAGGGGTGGCGGCCGCCACCTAGGGCTGGCGCCCGCCACCACACTCACCCCCCTGACCTAACCCTAGGTCCATAAGTACCCCCCCTAGGTCCCTTAGGCTATAAATAGGACCCCCCCCCCAAGCTCATTTGTACTCAGACCTCGCCTCATTAGTCCCACTCTCTTGTAAGCGAAGCTCTGGTGAGGGAACACTCTAGTTGAGAGACTTAGAGTTAGAGCGAGAGTGAAGAAGAGAAGAGCTGGAGTTGTAATAGAGGATCTTCCAAGTCTCTGGTATAATTCCAAGTCTTTCTTCATTTATCTTAGTGTTCTTCTACTTTCAGCATTTACTTTAAGTTCTTTACTTATTGTTCTTGTTGAGTGCTTTCGATCATAGATAACTTAGTATTTAGTTTGTATCTAGTTTGGGTTCTTCGCTGAGTAATCAGTGCTCTAGTTTTGGACGCAAGATTAGAGTAGTATATATTAGTGTAAGTGCGGTGCTTAGACTAGTTATACCTTAGTTTGTGGCTAGCCCCCCGGATAGCTGTGGTAGCAAACAGGTGGTGACAGCCCTGGGAGCCTTGAATTCCACCATGTAGTTGGGTTAGTTCTTAAATCATAAACCTCGTTGTGCACGTCTGAGGTAAATAGTCCAGAGGGTGTGTACGGTTCGAAGAACTAGATAAACTCTTTACTGCTAAGTTAGTTGTGATCGTAAGTGTGTAGGAAAACACTAATCTGTTCATCGGCCAGACCCCGCCGATTTAGTTTAGTAGTAGTTAGTCTTTCTTTCTTTTAGTAGTAGTAGATATCAACCCCCATTCATACTTTTCGATCAACCTTGCTAGAATCACTAGTTGCTCATAGCAGTCCTAGTGTTAGTTCTGCCATAGTAGCTTCCCTGTGGAAATAAATACGATACTCGGTTACTCCCGGGTGAAGTGCTACAATAGACTTATTCTGTGCGCTTGCGGAACCTACCAATAGTCATATGAATAGTTAGTTATACTTCTTACATTAAGAAGTACCAACAAACCTTTTTGGCGCCATTGCCAGGGATAGATTCCATAGTCTACTCCTAGTGACGATGTTAGCAAGAGTCAACATCCCCCTGGTTCATCAGAGGGAAACACATCTTCCTGTAGAAGACCGCTTCCGTCCTGATGGTGACTACTCCAGGCGGGCACGCACAGCCGCAAGGCCTGGCCCTGAAACTCGGCCAACAACAGGAAGCAGGCAGGTGCCGCGTTTCCATCCAGGGCTCTTCTACTCCAGGCGCCGAGCTACGGGATCAAGCAGCTCAACCCCACTCCCAGTTCAGGCCACTCCAGTGGGCGAGGTGCATGCTGAAAGCAGAGCTACAAATGGTGAAAGGCCGACAGTGTCTGTTTTCGTCGCGGGGATCTCTCGACCTCTTCTGCAGGTTCCGTCACGCAGAGCTACCCCACCACAGCGATGCAAGAAGGTTGTCGTCCCAGCACGCAGGAGCGTGCGCATCGCAGTGAGGTGCTGGCCCAAAGGAGACACTCAGGCGAAGGCTCGTCAGGTGCTGATGAAAAGGCTAGGCATCCTTGAGGATGAAGGCCTGAGCTATGATGATCTGCTGTTGCGCTACTTCAGCTTCTTCAAGGGCCCACTCAATGATGCTGTTGTCAAGGCTTTGACGGCCCTATGTGGTCTCGGCACTGTAACTGTGCCAGCCACTGCACAGGCTTAGAAGCCTAATGACCTTAGGGGCTACAAAATTGTATCAATGATAGCAATCTACCAGTACTTCAGGTTTCCCTTTAGGTCGTCATAGAGCTGCTGCTCTTCATGCCATTCTGGCTAGGTGGGGGTGACAGCTAGGGGCCTTCAGTTGCCCCCCATCAAGTTGAGCAACTCTGCCACCAGTTAGTTTCGTCAAGCAGCATGTTTGTAAGCAACAATCCTTTGCTTCATGTAACAACACCACCGGCAACCACTGGCTTTTAGTTTGGCCGGCCTTTCGGGACTACTACTGCAATATGTTTCTCCATGGCGCTTGTGGCTACAGAATGCTCCTTTTTTGGCCTTCAGTTTGCCTCCCTTCATGTGTTGTCCTAATACATGGGTTCACTTCTTGTTTTTTATGGCACAACAAAATTGCATAATTCTTAATTGGAACACCAGGGGCCTAAATGGTGGCGCGCGCCAAGACTCAGTGAATGAGCTAGTTAGAAGCACTGACGCTACCATTGTGTGTTTACAGGAAACAAAAATGCAGCTTCTTGATCAGAATGTGGTTATTCGTGCAGTTGGAGCAAAATTTGCCAACTCCTTCGCTGTACTCCCAGCTGAACAGACTCGAGGTGGCATCCTCCTTGCTGTGAATGAAGATTTTTTCAACCTCTCTGACATTGTATCAACGACGAACACGTTAACTGCGACTATCACCATGAGGGCGGACGGGATAAAGTGGAACATTACAGTCATCTACGGACCGCAAGGGGACGCAGCAAAAATTCAATTCCTCCAAGAATTAAAGAACATTACACCACCAGACCATAACAAGTGGCTCATTTTGGGGGACTATAATCTCATCTACCAGGAGGAAGAAAAGAACAACTCGAACCTCAATCGGCGTTTGATGGGTGCATTTAGGGCAGCGATCGATCACTTACGCCTCAAAGAAATCAAGCTAAATGGACGTCGTTTCACTTGGAGCAATCAGCAGGACAATCCCACGCTCACTAGGATTGGCAGATTTCTTTGCACCCCTGAATGGGAATTGCTTTTTCCTGCTTGCTTCTTGCACTCTCTGCCTTCACTCATGTCAGACCACACACCTTTGCTTCTGCAAGGTGAGCTACACCACCATCATAACACATCTTTTTGGTTTGAAAATTTTTGGACCAAGATGGAAGGCTTTCAGGAGGTGGTTCAGTCCATTTGGGACAGGCCAATCAGCTCTGCTTTACCTATGAAACGTCTACATATTAAATTGGCACGGGTTGCAAAAGGAATTAAGAGGTGGAGGAAGGAAAAAATTGGAGACACAAAACTGCAGCTAGCTATAGTGAAGGAAGTTTTGCTGCAATTAGAAGCAGCACAAGAGCACAGGCTCCTCACAGATCTAGAGCTCGACCTTCGCAGGCGCCTCAAAGCTCGTAGTACGGGGCTCGCGACAATCGAAAAAGCAAGAATTAGGCAAAGATCGAGACTCACATACATCCGTTGTGGAGATGCTAACACCAAAATTTTCCATATTATAGCTAGCGCCCGTCGGAGAAAAAATTACATACACTGCCTACACACAGATGAGGGGATTGCGATTGCTCACGATGAAAAAGAAAAAGTGATAGGGGTCTATTTCCAAAACCACATCGGCACTGCAGTTCCAAGGGCCACAACCATCAACTGGCAAGCCATCGGATACACCTCGCATGATCTCTCAGACTTAGAGGTGTCTTTCTCCCAAGAAGAGGTAAAAAATACAATCTTCTCCATGCCTTTTGACAAAGCCCCGTGTCCAGACGGTTTCACTGGTGCTTTCTTCAAAGCGTGTTGGGAAACCATCAAAGATGATGTCATGGTCGCCATTAACAGCTTGTTCTCTATGAACGCCCCAAAAAAGCAGATGCATCAAGGATCACGGATTTCAAGCCCATAAGCCTCATCCATAGCATTGCAAAGATATTCTCCAAATTACTTTCCAACAGGCTTGCCCCCAAACTGAACTCCCTGGTCTCCAACTGCCAAAGCGCTTTTGTCAAGAAAAGAAGTATTCATGACAATTTCCTCTATGTCCAAGGAGCAGTACGCAGGCTGCATAAGCAGAAGATGCCGACCTTTTTCATGAAATTGGACATTCACAAAGCATTCAATACGGTAAATTGGGGGTACATGCTTGAGATTCTATAGGCCCTGGGCTTCGGACCGCGTTGGCGGGAGTGGGTTTCCATTCTTTTCCGTACAGCAAGCTCCAGCGCAATGCTCAATGGGAAGCAAGGTCCCAGCTTCAGTCATGCCAGAGGTGTCCGTCAGGGGGATCCACTTTCGCCCATGCTCTTCATTCTAGCTATGGATCTGCTCCAACGCTTGCTCGATCTGGCAACCCAACAAGGAATCCTCACCCCCCTCCCCCTGACAGCTGCAAAATGGAGAACCTCCATGTACGAGGATGATGCGGCCATATTCATTAACCCAACCACGGAGGATGTAGAAGTTGTCATAACCATTCTACAGGCATTCACCAACTTTTCAGGGCTCCATATTAACTTGCAAAAAAGTTCCGTACACCCTATCAGATGTGAAAATGTGGATATAGACCAAGTCCTCTCACCCTTCGCCGGAAGCAGAGACACCTTTCCATGCAAATATTTGGGGCTGCAGCTCCACACTAGATCGCTTCAGAGATCCATGTGCAACCCCTCATCGAGCGAATTGGGCAAAGGCTACTGAAATGGAAAGGAAGATGGCTAGACAGAGCTGGACGCCTCACGCTCGTCACTACTGGCCTCTCCTCCATGCCGACCTGCCACTTCACAGTGTTTCCTTTGGCTGCTTGGGCAAGGAGGAAAAATGACAAAATTAGGAGATCCTTCCTTTGGAAGGGGGAGGAGAATGCCAATGGCGGGCACTGCTTAGTTAACTAGTCAACAGTTACCAAACCTAAGGTTTTGGGGGGCTTAGGGGTGCCTGATCTAGATAGATTTGGAAGAGCTCTCCGTCTGCGGTGGCTATGGCAAGATTGGATGGAAGAATCGAAACCGTGGCTAGGTTCGGACCTCCCTTGCAACGACGTTGACCGCCTCCTTTCAACTCCTCGATAACTGTAACGTTGGGTGATGGGGCAAAGACTCAGTTTTGGCACCATAACTGGATCGAGGGGGAGGCTCCCAGGTATCTAGCCCCAAACCTGTTTCAGCTTGTTTCGAGAAAAAACAGAACAGTGCAACAAGAGTTTCGGGACAATAATTGGATACGCTCACTGAGGGGGAAAATCACCTCGGCTGTCCATATTGAGGAATTTGTTTCCCTATGGATAAGAATTCAGGGAGTGCATCTCCGGCAGAACCTTCGAGACTCCATCACCTGGAGATGGACACCGGATGGCGTCTATTCCACCCTTTCAGCATATCGGATACAGTTCAAAGGCTCCTTCAGAATTTTCCAAACTGGTCTAATTTGGAGAGCGCAAGTGGAGAACAAATGTAAGATTTTCGCCTGGATTCTAGTGCAGGATAAAATCCTTACGGCGCAAAACCTACAGAAAAGAGGATGGCCACATCAAGACCATTTGTGTGCTTTGCAACGGACCATTAGAAACTAGCCTACACCTTTGCTTGTGTTGTCCTTTCGCTAAGGTGGTATGGGAACAAATTCTTTCTTGGGAGAATTTCCTCGAGTTCCGGTCACAGGTCCAAACCGACCCAAGAGATATCAAAGAGTGGTGGGAGCAGACGGCAAAGAAAGTGCCAAATGCGGAGTGGAGAAGATTCAATGGAGTGGTGATTTATACCTTTTGGAATATTTGGAAAGAGCGTAATAGAAGAATTTTCAACAACACCACAGAAACGGTGTTGCAGGTGGCTGCAAGAATCAAGGAAGATGTAGAACAGCGAAAGAGAGCTTTTAGTCGTGCCTAGTCTCTGTGCCCCCCCTGTTTTTGGGGATTCCCCTTTTTACTTGTAAATAAACTCTTTTCACCTCTACTTAATTGAAAGACAGAGCTCTTGCTTTTGTTTTTTTTTAAAAAAAAAAGACTTCTTTGGGACACTTGGCTTTCACCCAAGATGGGTCTGCAAGAATATTGAATGCAGGGAGTCTACACCCATTTTTTTCTCCTCTTATAAAACCAGAAACCTTTGAGGCTTTGACCATCGAACTATCAGACGCCGAACAAATTTGCCTGGTATAAATGGTTTCATATGTTTTTTTTTAGTGGAATATAAATGGTTTCATAGGTGACTTTATACTATCAACGCAAGCCCAAATAAGATTGCGTTCAGGACAGGCTTTGGCCCATGGTCTCGCGGATGAGCCTGCCGCGGGAAGCGGGGATGTCAGCCCGGCCACAAATACGACGATTGCGGGCTTGCGGCCTGCGTCCAGTCGGGCCAGGTTATGCCTTTCAAGGCGATTTGCAGCATTTTCAGAAAAAAAAAAGATTTTGATATTTTCTGCCATTAGGAAAGTTCTGATATGGAAAACCTCTCTTGCGTATCCAGGTTAACCAAACAATTTGGAGGAACGTAGTTTTGGAAAATGCACAAAATTAGCGTGATTTGTTTGGACATTGACTCCTACTTTGTTTATAGGGAAAATTTAAAGACTGTCATTATAATTTTCTAAAATTAAAGATATGTCATCCTATGCACTGTTTTCACTCTGAGGCTTCTACTAAATGTAACAAGCGGTCTGAAACAGGACTTGAATTTCATGCCCAAGAGAAATCTAATTTCTCATGTAGTCAGCACGCTACTCCTTCTGTCCGCAACGACAAGCGTATTTTTAGACGGAGGAGTCAAATTTTAGAAACTTCGACTAGCAACTCGTCAAATTATACACGTTTGAGATGTAAACTTGCGTCAATAAATTTGTATTCAAAGTGCCTCAGAGCTGATACTGATTCTTTACAAATAACAACAATAATTTTGTTCTAAGTTAAAATTGTCTAACTTTGATCTAGTTCATACAAAATATATACTAATATCTACAAGATCAAATAAATGCAGTATTAAAATATATAAATATATTTCTGGGTTTATCTAATGAATCTAGTTTGGTGTTTTAGATGTTTGTGTTTTTTTTTAAAAAAAAAAACATGGCCAAAACTAGAGAATCTTGACTTGGGGCAAAGGTAAAACAAAGTTCAGTTTGGAACAGAAGTTGGAGTATATTGTAATTGTATAAGAGAAATAAATAGTCAAAAAAAAATATTTTGTATGGCATTTTCTATTTAAAATACGTTTTTCATCCGAAAAGGGAGGGATTATTTCACTTCATACTGCCTCTATGAGACTCAACAGAGGCCACTGCTTCAAACTAAAACACCCACACAACAGGAGAACACATGTAAAATGTAGCATCGTACAAGAGAAGGCTGAACACTTGATTTTTTTTTTCTTTTTCTCAACACATATCTGAACCTGTTTTTCTGTATGTTACTAGTACATTGGAAGCAGCCATCCTGCATCCCCTTAAAACACAGCACATAGTTGCTATAATATATAAGCAAAAACACCACGACATTTCCTGCCCATATGGCACCAATCTCTAAATTTTCCTGCAGTGACCTTGCAACACTGCTTTCCTATTTTACAGTAGCACTGCACATGCAACCCAAGGCTACATGGTCGGTCCCCCAAAAAGACGATGGAAGAGAGGACCTCGTGATCTTTACTTCAAACTGGTTATCCACTACGAAACTTGCTGAAGACAATGCGAAAACCAGAGGCGGATGATCTGAACATGCTTCTGTTACGACTGCGGGACGATTGTGCCAACATAGCCGATACCGACAATGAAGAATGCTACGGACTGGAAGAAGAGGTAGATGAAAAAATGGTCCTTCCCATATGCAAAATCATACCATCCGCAGGAGAAGAGAAAGGCTGCCACACCGAGCTCCGTAACGTGCAGCCTGAATTATGTTACTGAAAATTAGTTACAGGACTTAAGAGAACACTGGGGAAATAGTAGATTCAATTGCTCCATACCTCTCCCATATCCTCATGAACCGTTTCCTGAGTCCCCCTTTATTAGCTGCTTTCATCTTCATAGCGCTGCCAAGCTTCGCTGTCACAACCCATTCATTGGCCCTGCCAGCCTCTAACAAACCGATCAATGTGGCTTTTGTTCTGTGCAGGGACATGACGTTCTCAAAGGCGACCCAGAAGAAAAGCAAGTGAAAAGACCTGCAAAATTGATGTCATCAAGTTAGGTAATTATGTGGTTTGATCACCTAGAATCATTAATTGATGAATGTGTTTCATTGGCTTTGTGAGGCTGTCTAAAAGATTTTCACCTGGGAGTGCCAACAGAGTTCAAAAGGGTAATGGCTGAGGGAATGTAGACACAGCCCCACTTCGGTATGCGGACCTCGGGGACAAAGATCGTTGCTGGGATAACGAGGCAGTAGAACGAAAAGGTGATAATATGTGCAATGATCTTGCGTATCAAGAAAAAGTTGTAGATGACATGGATCTTCTTCCAGATCGTCACTTTCTGCAACACAGTCAATAGCATGCGAGTTAGCAGCATGTTCTACTTGGCCTAAATTTCAAAGTTTAGTCAGATGTACTGTGCTTAGGGAGTTTAAAATCTTGAGAATTCGTGTTTGGACAGACCTTGTTGGTCACAATCTCCATGAGCATTTTCCTGAACAGGTTTGCCGGGCCGCACGACCACCTGTGCTGCTGGAACCGAAAAGCCTTGAAGGTACTCGGCAGTTCACTTTTCACCTGAAATCAAATTGGGCACATCATCGGTAAATCTCACTTTCCTCTTTGTGCAATACGAACGCACTACTGTCTCAAAAAGAAGAAATGTCTTCAGTTCAATGATAGCCATGCTAGAAAGGTGCATTGGATTCTATCTGAAATTGTTGGATGCCATGATTGGTATAACTGTACCTGAACATCACCAAGGTAGACAAACTTCCACCCCTTGAGACTGGCCCGGATGGCAAGATCCATGTCCTCCACCGTGGTCCGGTCCTTCCACCCTCCGGCCTCGTTTATCGCAGAGATGCGCCACACGCCGGCGGTACCTGGTTGCCAAAACTGATCAGCTGATGCTATGGACGAAATGCAAACTACAAGTGGATGGAGAGAGGACTGTTTGTGAGCTCGGTTTACCGTTGAATCCAAAGAAGGCGCAGACGGAGGAGCTCACTTCCTGCTCCACGGTGAAGTGGTAGTCCAGGGACATCTCCTGCATCCTCGTCATCAGGCACTCGTCCGCGTTCACTGATCACCACAAGAACAGACAACCATCAGAATACTATCAGATATGACCATGATAATCACTCAATACTCATCATTAATCTTAGTCCCCGTGGGTTCGTTCATGGTCATCCTCGAAATAATGACGAGAACAAGTGAAAGTTAAAATTGTGCAGGTAGAAATCATCACCGCTATAAAAGACCATGGCATATGTTGTTTTCCCTCCCTATACAGTTCGGCCTGACCAGACAAATAATTTATTACTGCATCGGGCCAGCACTGCCGTGGGGACATGTGCATTTGTACTCCGATTTTTTCCCCAGTTCTGCCACTTCTGGGTTGGTCCGCGACACATTGGACCAGTTGGACCAGCAGACCAAGCAATGTGCTTGTGGTCAGGCTAGAAAGGAATCCAGTAGACTACTGTCCGGAAAATGTTATAGTTATTGTTCTATCATTTATTAAGCTTATTGAAAATTAATAATTTTATTAAAAATGTTAATATTCATAACACAAAATAGGTATACTATGAAAATATATTTTACGAGATATATTTTTTTGTATAATAAACAAGATTACACTTAACATAGTTCAATCTGGTACTATATAATAGATTGTATTCTTTCTGGCGCACAGAGAGATACCATGCATGATCTTGTAAAGCAAGAAGAAGTTGCAATTCGAACCTAAAGGAGAAGGTTACAAATTCGATGTAAACTATGTTGCTCGTCTCTCTTATGACATGGCTTAGCAGTGATTATGCTATTTTTTGAAAAGAAACTAACAAAAAGAATGGCGCTAGTTTGGCTCATTCACAAATCGAATCCAGAAGATAAGAAAAACAGTCTGTATAGACTCATAATAAGGCTGATTTTGGCTGTTTCAATAGTGTTCAGAGAGAATAAGCTGAATTACGACTGATAAACTGGTTGATAAGCCAAATGAACTGGCAAGCGGCAACAAGTACTCCTAATGCCCAAGCCCATGAATGAATGGAAATTCTACTATAACAGCTCCCTTAAAAAATTCAGCATGCTGCTTGTCTGGATCCGGATGGGTGTTGTCCTTATCATCTGGGCAGCGACACTAATGGCAGCTTGATAACCGTGTTCTTTATTGGAGTATGCAGCAGAACTGCTGAATCGAGAGAGAGGCCCAACCCGAGAAGGGTAGGGCACACAGGGGCGTGCCTGCACTGCACAGTGCACACTGCACCAAAGCAGAGACAGCGAGCAGCGGGTCCGGGGTCGCGGTCAATTATGCGCGCCCACGCCCGCCACGCTCGCGTCCCGGGATCACCGACGGCCGGCCCGGCCCCGCGCCCAAGCCCGTCATGTTCCGCCGGACCGCGCGCCACATGGGATGCAGAAAACCTGTCCGGCTCCGGCCGCGACGGACGGACGGGCAAGGGGCCGGCCGGCCTAGCGCCCTAGGCCTACTTACTGTTGTGTTGTCAGTGACGTGCCCGTGGTGGAGCCGGACACGTACACACAGTTCATGTAGTTCTTGATAGGGACTTGACGCAGCCCATACATATCATGCAGGGTACTACAGGGATGGAGAGAGAGAGAGAATGCGTCTCCGTGTCACTACTGTGTGCGCGCGTGCCGCGTGCGTAGAGAATGAAGCATGGAGTGGGTGACAGACAGGGAGGGCGAGTGAAGCAGCTTCACTGAACCTTTTTGCCGTGCTCCTTTTGGGGTTGGGGAGACGAGATGTTCCACGCACAAATGACAAATGTCTGCGGATTCTGGGCTGGGCAACGCATCCACCACCATTCATCACTCTCTCGGACTCACCCCCACGTGGCACAACAGTTCGGTGAAGAATCTGCCTGCGCCCTAACCACCACCACCTCCTCTGCCGCTGCGTCTGCGTCGTGCGCGGCACGAGCGAATATGCTCGGGCGCTCGGCCGCCTCCTCCTGAGCCCTGACTGACAGGCCGCAATAGTAAACGGACGCCCCCCCCCCCCCCCCCCCCCCTGCCCTGCAGATGGTGGTGGATCGCCAGCGCAGTAACCTCAAATAGTAAACTGTAGTAGCGGCACCATATCACCGACGACCCCGACGGCGTCCGGGCGGGGGGCCGTGGCCCTGCCGACGAGACATCAACGGGGGTGTCCGTGCTCCTGCCGACGGGGATAAACGTCGGCCGCGGGCAACGCTACATGCGGCAGGGATCGGCCGTGCTGCGCTGTGCCGGTGGGCGGTGGCGAGCAAACCGGCGGGCCCGCGCGGCGCGCGTACGAACGATGGCCGACGGTGGTCCAGCTCCGGCCCGGCCGGATCGGCGCCGCGCCGCGCGGTCCCGTCCCGCGGTGGGGGAAGACCGTAGAATCCCCCAACGGCAGGAGATCCAGGTACCTGGGACGCCCGGTGACATACGCAGCAGGGCCGGGCCAGGGGACAGACAAGCCAGCCCAGCCTCACGAGGGAGGGATCCCATTCCCATGGCCCATGGGGCACGTGAGGAGCAGCAGCCAGGAGGACGGGCAGCCCGGGTCCGCGCCCGGGCGCCCCTCCAGCCGCTTGATGAGGCACCGACGGCAGAGATGCGATCTGGGTGCCAGGGCCGTCGGTCGGTGTCGGTGGCGTCGGCGTCTGATCTGCTGTGTGGGACTCGTTGCGTACTCGTACTACAATAATACACTCGTGCTACAATAATCCAGCAGCGGCTCGATCGGGGTTCTACTGGCAGTAGTAGTACTCCACTTGCTACTCGGCCCAAAAGTCAAGGCCATCTGACACGTGCCCTAGGCCGCAAAAGTCAATCGCGCACCCCCGGACCCAGCTTTTTAGCTTAACATGAAGAAGACGATGAAATGGTGCATGGTGATTCACTTAATTAACCTTGACCTTGAGTCTTGACGCAACCCAAGCCTTCTCTCTCTGTTTTTTTTTTAATGTCATCATTCCTAGGCCAAGAAGGCGCCCCTAGCTAGTACAGTAGCTAACTAACTTACCGCCAACAATAGAGTAACACTAATGATGAACAAAAAAATGCAGATAATATAGGCATTGACGGCAGATCAAACCAAATCAAAACGATTAAACATAATACTGACCGAATCTCCAGCGCGCCTGGACGAGGGCGATCTGCGGGTTGTGGACGAGGTAGGGCACGGTGCGCTTGAGGAAGTCCGGGTCGGGCTGGAAGTCGGCGTCGAAGATGACCACGTACTCGCACTCCCTCACGTAGGCGTGCCTCATGCCCGCCCTCAGCGCGCCGGCCTTGTACCCCTTGCGGTCCTCCCGGATCTGGTACGTGATGTTGATCCCCTTCCGGGCCCACCGCTCGCACTCCAGCCGCACCATTTCCTGCATAGTACGATACACGTAACATTCATCATGTTCACACCTCGTCCAATTTTATTACAGCAGTAGTTAATATATATAATCCCCAAATGGATGCCAATAAAACAAACATTTTCTTTCACCTACCACTCCTCCTATACGAGTGAGGAGTGTCGTCGTCGTCGCCAGATCGAATTAGATGTATAACGCACGCAAATATTAACCCATCGTGAATTCGTGATGTTCGTTCTCGTATGTAAACCCTAAACAATTGCGAGGCTAACCGGATCCAATGTGACCGTGAGGGACGGACGGAGGGTGGTCAGCACTCGGCACGGCTTTTGCACGTGCCCTCCTAGGATCTTTTTGTTTGCAAGGAGGAGGAGGAGGACCAGGCACAAAAGCTCGTCTAATCACTACCCCAGATTGTGCTTAATTAGCAGGCCATTTATTGCTACACGTTACACGTCCGCGTCCCCCAACTAAGCAATCAATGCTCTAGGTCTAGGGATGGTTAGCGCAATGGCCAATAATGCTGGGGACGACGAATCCATTGCGCCGTAAGATTTTCCCCTTTCTGATGCTGGGGAGGAGATAATTTCACACGCTACCAAAAAGTTAATGCGTCCCCAAAAAAATAATACTACGCCTAATAATAAGTACTACTAACTGACAAGATATACCAAGGCATACATATGGTTCCCGTTCCCGCCAAAAATAGTGAAAATGGGTGCCTGTTTGCAACGATTTTTTTTCCTAAAAAAATCCAACTGTGAAGGTGATGCCCCGTGACACGTAACGAGGACGTGACGATACATGTGAGTTTTTTTTTTCACCTTTTTCCATCGCATACACAAGCTCTGGTGCAGTAACCTCCAGCCACAGGCCACACAGACACAGACACAGACGGGGGCGGCGTAGCGGTAGCGTGAACATGATGCGGCCTGTAGCGTGAGTAAAGAGGACAAGGGGTGGTCGGGTCCAGGCCTGGCAGGATGCCCGGGCGTTGCGGCCTCCTTCAATTCGGCTGGCTGCCGCTGGGGACAGAAAAGTAAAAGCCCAGAGGAACCGATACTCTATTCTAGTACTCTTATAAAATCTAAATCTAAAAAAAGTAAAAAAGCCAGAGCCAGGCCGTCTCTTTTTTTTACTATCCCTATTCTACCCTCGCCCCTCTCCACAGGCCACACACAGTACCAAAATGGCCACCCACCGACAGCCAGAAAGATAACGCTGCTAATGATGATGATGATGATAATGGTAACAGTACATGATTAGCGGTAAATGTAGTAAATCTCTGGCGCTACCTTGACCATGTCGTCCGTGGAGTCGTCGAGCACCTGCACCACCAGCCGGTCCGCCGGCCACGACAGCCCGCACACGGCGCCGATGGACAGCTGGTACACCTGCAGCACGCGAGAACGCACGCACGCCGTCAAACCCGGATCATTCGAAACGGAACAGAACCGTTAGAAGCGACGAGCGCTCGGCCGGCAATGGCGGCGGCCCGGACGGTCCGCGCGGCGCGAGCATCTAGGAGGAGACGGAGACGCGCGCGCGCGCGCGCGGGCAATGCGGCGGGGATAGAGCGAAACGGTTGTAGCAGCGGCGACGCGGGTGGTGGGCCGGCCGTACCTCGCGCTCGTTGAACATGGGGATCTGGACGAGCACGGCGGGGAACGCGGAGGAGCCCAGCTCCGGGTCGTCCTCCGGGAGCGGGTCGCAGCGGTACCGGCGCTCGGGGCGGAAGCGGAGCAGGCGCACCCCGGCGATGACGACGGCCATGTACATCCGCTCCAGGAACAGGAGCACGGACATGGTGAGGCACACGGCCACCGCCAGCCGCAGCAGCGGCACGATCACCGGCGCGCGCACCTGCGACCACGCCTCCGGCAGCGCCGCCGCCGCCGCGTCCATTATTGCCTTCTCGCCTCGCTCGCTCGGTCGGAGAGCTAGGCAGCGCAATGTGGCCGCCGGGGCCGGGGCTGCTGCCTGCGGTGCGGGCCGGCGGGGCTCGGGCGCTCGGCTCGGTGTTGGGGCGCGGGCGGGCGGGCGGGCTGGAGTGGGTGTGCGGGCAGCGGAAGGGGGTTTATAGAGGCCACCCACGTGCTTAGCCTCAGCGCGGCATCAGGAGCCGGAGCCCGTAGGGTTTTGTATATGCACTAGTGTTCTGTACTGTACACAGCCCCTCCCTCTAAATAATAGCCTAATACCTCCGTCCCTCAAATCCCACTGCACTTATTATTATTTTTCCCTTGTATAACAATCTAAATAAATCTAAAAAAAGCATACAAGTATTTGCAGAAGATCTGTTTTTTTTTTTACTGCGAGCTGAGTATTATTGTAGCGTGGACTCGTCGACTCGACTCGAGGAAAATTGCAAGTGTCTGTGTGCGTGTCAGATGCAATTGGCGCCAAAGATGCAGATCCAGGTGTGTCCGAGAAAAGAAAAATGGCGGGAGCGTTGGCCATTCATTGCTTGATTTGATCCAAGTCCACCGTGAGGATGAGAGGATCGGAACACACAGCACGCACGCAGCGATTAGGGGAAAAAAAACAAACCACAGCGGCACCGACGAAGCCACGGATCGTGATCGAGCGTATTCACTGCCAGCGCTCGCTCACTCACAGTCACAGCGACAGCGCTGCTCCAGCTCGGCACGAGAATAAACATATATAATACTGTAAGTAATTGTTTTTTTTACTACTAGCGTCTGACGTCACGCACCATCTCGATCTGCTGCACTGTTTGACCTGTGAAAGTATAACTGTATGATCTGCGACTCTGCTAGGAGGAGGAGGACGGAGGTGATCTGGGATCCAAGGCCGGCCTCCTGCAGCACCATCAGCAGCGCAGTGCGCAGAGACGGGATGTGGAGAGAAAGAAGTGTGCATGATTGGCATGATCAGGAGGCGACGGTAAACACAATTTTAGTAACGTGGAGGATCAGACGGAGCGCGGGGGTTAACAGTAAAAAGCGAGGACGGACGGATGGATGGAGCCGATTAGGGCCATCATTGTCGCGGTGGGGTAAGGGTAAATGGGCCCCTGCGAGGGGTGTCGGTGGCGCCGCTAGCTAGCTGGAGTGTGAAGTGTGATGCTGCTGCTGGCTGGAAGCAGCACGAGCTCTTGTCATGGGGCTTCCTCAGTTGTGCCGGTTCCTGTGTGTCCTACGGAGTAGCTCAAGATGGGATGGGCTTGCTTGCCTCTGGCTAGTTGGTTGGCTGGCTGGCTGGCTGGCTGGGAATCAGAATTTTTACTTGCTTGATTGACGAGACATGAGAGTGGTGGAGGTAGAGAGAAGAGGAGAACGCAGCTGCAGCTAGCAGACAGAGCGCACTTTTGGGTTCTTGGGATTGGCCTCACTTAATTACGGGCAGATTAAAATCGAAAAGGGTGGCGAAAGCAAGGGTACTGTAACAAAAAAGGCGATTATAGACGAGTCAAGGGTAATGTAATGCTGGAGGTGGCCGCAGTGGAAGAAGGCCTTTCGATCTCTTTCTCCCTGATTTTTCGCGGAAAATGGTTTGCCTGAATCACAGGCCAAAAAACAGCCACAAAATCAATCACGCTGCCAAACCCCCCTCCCTGTCGAGAGTAGTAGTACTAGCAGTGTGTATTGTTTACTATCGTTTAGGTTTAGCCATGCAAATGGCCCGGCCGGACCCGTTTTTTAGATCTTTTTGAGCGCACACAGAAAGAAAGAAAGAAAACAAAGTAATAAAGCGGGGAGCGCCCCCCACTTGGCATGGGGCCTCGTTTGGCTTTGCTACGAGTAGGGTGCCCCCCGCAGCGTCGTCGTCGTCCACTGTCCACAAGACGGGGGCCGTGTTTCCTCCCCGGCGCGGCCACATGGTGGTTCCTCTTGCCGCGCCACAACACGCGCAGCGTAACCGGCGTCTCCCCCGGACAAATCATTATCTTATTCAAACAAAAACACGCCTCGCCCTCCCCTTGTGCCGAAAAGCGCGATGGCCCGTTCAACGCGAGACTGGAGATCGGCGGCCGTTGACCCCACCACCAGTGCCGTCGGCGCATGTTGCTGTTGCTGTTTGCCCGAATGGAGGGTGGCGTCTGGCGTGGCGTGGTAATAGACTGGAGAAACGGACGGGCGCTTCTGCGTGAGAACCGAAGAAGAGCCACTGCATCATCATCCATCGATCCATCCATGTATTCAGGTCAGCAGCACTGCACAGCATGAGCATGAGCATGTAGCCTGTGCCGAACCTGCCCACACTTTGCTGCTGCCCGCGGCTAAACCCGAGCTGGCCACCCGGGTCACAACAGTTCGAGGCCGGGTACTGTGTGGCCCCTCTGCAGCTGCAGGACCGGGAACGAGCACTGCAGAGCGCCGAAGCCAACCGGCCGGTGTGTCGCCGGGGGGCCATGTGCGTCATGCCGCGCGTTCAGGATCCATGCCTGCGCTGCGTCCGCGGGCGCGGATGGGCGCGCGGGCTCACCCGCTGTACTGTGTAGTACGCCGCTGCCGCCTGCCGCAGTGCCGCGCGTCGGTCGGCACTCGACAGCGACGCGCGGGTGTTTTGTACGTGGATCCAAGATTGCATCCGCTTGGTGCGAGGAGACTTGCAGGGACTCATCAGGGCCGGGGGGTGTCTTCAGATCAGATCTTACTGCACCCACTTCTCTGTCAGTACTTGGGTTGGGTCTCGGTAACCGGCCCTGCATCTGCATCTGCATGCGCGGTACACCACCATCTGGAGCGCACCATGTGAAGTTGAGAGCGATGGACTTTGTCCTATGACCTTTAGGACATGGACGTTCAGCTAACAGACTGTTGTTTTTCCTTCTCCCAGAGATACTTGGATCCTCGCGAGGCACTGATTACGCTAAACAGAGGACGGGACACGACAGGACATGGTGCAATCAACTGGTCAAGGGGAAAGAAAAGGAAAGGAGGTGCCGAGAAGCGCCACAGGTATGCCGCCGCTGTTCTCAACTCTGCCATCCAGCATTGTCGGTATACTACTTATTATCTTGTTGTATTCTATGTTAACCCTTGTTGTAGATTTGTACTGACAGATGTAGAAACAAGAAAGGCTGCCCAGTAAATTGCTTGCCTCCGGACTCGGAGAGCTGCCTTCCTACACAGCCGGCCGCTACTACTACTGATTGGAGGGAGAGGAGCACACGAAGCTACATGTTCCCGATTCAGCAGGACATGAGGCTAGCTGTTGCTGTAGTAACATCCACAGCCACAGGACAGGGCCGAGAAGCAGATGGAAGTGGCTACTGGCTACCTTGCCAATTGTAGAACCGATGTAAAGACGCTTGCTGTTTGTTTAAACTTTTCAGGCACTGATCGAGGCCGGGTATTGTGCACCTGCAGTGCAGATCGGCCCCTGTTTCTCGCAGTCTGTGCCAGCATTTTCCTCAACAGGTCGGGCTGGCTGGCCCACAGAGCACCACACTCACCATGATGCGTCGTCCGTGTTGGCCGCTGCTGATCTCGGTAGGATTTGGAAGTACTCCTCCAGTCCAGTCCTCCTGCCACCACCATTTCGCAGCTCGGGTTATCTTGATAACGACACGACACGCGCATCGCAATTGAGCAAACAATACATTTCACAAGAGCGAGGCTGTGGCTGGTGAGACATCACATGCCTCGGCTGTGCATCAGGGGTGGTTTAGTTAATGCGCTGTCTGCCTGTCTCAGGTTCAAGTTCAGTTCACTTCCGGATCCTTTTGGTGCCGCTGCTGAGGTTTATTATAGAGTGCAACTGATGGAAAGATGAAAAAGTCCTCCATGCTGAGGATCGGAGGACCATCGATCTTCCTTTCCTTGTAGTCTGAACTCTGAAGAGCAAAAGAGAAGGAAGGATGTGTATTGCAGGTGACGGTTCTGACGGTTACGACAGCTAACTCCCATGCTCTTTTGAGCTGCAACCACCACCTTGGGGGAGTCCCGGTGGTGCCTGCTAGTTACCACCGACACTCAAAGCTTACCCACCCTTTTGTGCTACTAGATCACATGACAATTTGATCCACTGGGAGATATAAGTACTCAGCAGCGACGACTCCACCACACATCATATTCCCTCTCCCCTATATTCAGTACAGTACAGTACACATATAAGAGACTCGATCTTGAAGACAATTTAGTAAACATAGGAATTTAGCCTTGCATCAAATTACTCAAAGTTTGTCCTTTTTATCTACTCTGAAATATGGTGTCCACGTGTCATAGTTAAACTCTTTTTTTTTTTTGCCTTAATCCCCTCCGATCCCCCCTACTCACCTGATTCCTCATACTCCTCCCTGGCCACATGAGGGGGTCACCTGATTCCTCCACACTCCTCCCTGACATTTTTTCTTTCTTTCGTCCTCGGTTTTGCCCTCGGTAACAAAGGAATTAAGCCATTACATACACCAAAGATGCAATTGCACCACCTCTCCTAGTCCTGCCGCGCGCGTGACGCGAAGCACATGACATGGTCTCGCTCTCGGGCTTAATCACCGATCCGGGGGGCCGTGATCAGCGGCGGGGCCAGGAGATGATTGGTCGGCCATGCATCTAACCGGCCCGGGGACATGTGCCGACCCCCGGCGTTGCCTTGCCGATACGCCGACGCCGACGCTGCGAATGGAAGAGACACACGTCCCCGCGTTAGCTAGCGTAATCTGGTGTGCCATCCTTGGCCTAATCACGTGACACCACCAAGTACCCCTGACTCCCTGAGAGGTCGTCTCTTCTTGTCTCACGTAATTTGCTGTACGTACGTACGTCTGTACTTCACCATTGTGCTCGTGGGCCGGGCGCATCCCCCTTCTTTCCCCCCATGGTAGGTATCCGGATCTGACCGTTGAGTTAATCCAACCACACACACACACACCTGGACCACTGACAGCACATGGAGGGCATATTCTCTGTATTCAGTGATGGTGGATTAAGGATTATGCTCTCTCTCTCTCTTTTGAGCAACTGGTGGGTCATGCTTATGCCAGTTTCCAAATTGACTACTAGGCCACTAGGCGTTGGGCTGGGGTGGACTCGTCGGGCCCGATTCCTCACAGCGAGGCCTAGCACAGCTCGTGAGCTTGGGCCGTGATCTCAACCTTACTATGCATTTTCGGCCGCCGGACTGCCAGGCTGTGTCATGTACTTGTGTCGAGCGATTTTAGCTGACATGGATTCATTTTTTCGAAAAAAAAATTACTATGCATTTGCGTTCCACAGGAACACGGGCACGCAGCTCTCAACTGGCATTTCGTTTTTTTTTTCTTTTTCATCATCGAACACACGGCTACACGGGCATCATGGCACGAAACGTCGAAACAGTTCAACAAACACAACCCCTCTTCACAGTCACAGCGACACACGACGATAGGCTCGTGTCGCAGGCAGGAGGAGAACGCAGCACGGCTCTACCGCTGCTGAAGCAGCGACGGCACGACTGCGCGATGAGCATCATCTCAAAGAGTCAAAGGCTCAGCCGAGCGCCTTGAGCATCTCCTCGGCGCTGCTGGTGGTGAAGGCGCCGCCTTCCTCGAGGTTGAGCACCGTGACGACGCCGTCCTCGGCCAGCAGCGCGTACCTCCGCGACCGCACGCCGAGCCCGACGGGCTTGTCGGAGAGGTCCATCTCCACGCCCAGCGCGCGCGTCAGCTCCAGGTTGCCGTCCGACAGCAGCAGCACGCCCCCTTCGTCGGCCAGACCCAGCGACTCCTTCCACGCCTTCATCACGAACGCGTCGTTCACCGACACGCACGCCACCGTGTCCACGCCCTTGGCCCTCAGCTCGCCGGCCTTCTCCACGAACCCCGGCAGGTGCTTCTGCGAGCACGTGGGCGTGAACGCGCCGGGCACCGCGAACAGGACCGCCTTCTTGCCCGCCGTCAGCTCCGCCACCGTCACCGTCTTCAGCTCCCCGTCGGCCGCCGGGTCGAAGTAGGACAGCGTCGCGTCGGGGAGCTTGTCGCCCACCGCGATGGTCGCTGCTGCCACCGCCACCGGGGACGCCGACGCAGCCCGCCTCCTCGCCGTCCTCGACGCCCCGCCGGCGCGGTGGCGTAGGCCGAGGCCGCCGGCGGCCAGGCGGTGAGAGGAGAATGAGATGGACGGGGACGAGAGGGCGAACCGCTTGCCGGCGGCGGGGGACAGGGTGGTGAGGGACGCCGCCGCCGTGGTGGTGGTGGTGGCCATTGCAGCTGCAGATGATGTGTTCGACGCGACGCTATCTGCTTGGGATGGCGTGCGTGCGTGCGGGGATGTGGTTTCGCGGATGCGGCGCGCCCGGCGTGATAGGATTCAGGAAGCGGCGGGATTTGGTTGGTTGTTTTGACGCGGCCGCTTTGCCCGCCTGTGGGCGACGAACGGGTGGACCGCGAGTCGCTGGGCTGGATTACACGGATGTGGGGCAACAGTATTGGAGAGGTTGGGCTCAAATCTCTGGGCCTCTCGTAGCCTGTTTAAGCTGAGTCTGACTGGGTTGGATTGAGTTTCCCGTTTTCCATTCCTCACTATATATTTTTCAGTCCGACTGAGTTGTATTTTATCTCTCCTGTTTTTTCTTGTTTTTTTTTAAAAAAAACAAGGTAGTACAGACGCTTACGTTTGGGGTTTGAGTAAATTTTAGATGGCGTTTGGTTCAATGTTGTGTAGCGTAACCTGATTACAGTGGGCTCAGTTGCGCCTAGTTTGGTACTTTGGTTCAGAGTTGCGCCGTAAACAAATGGATTCGGTGGAATCACTTTACAGTCTAGTACAAGTCTGATTACACCTCAATTTTTGCTGGATCAAATCCCGTACTCCCTTGACTACAGCGTTTTCTGGAATTCCATTTACATTTTTCTAACCAGACAAGATCTCGGTGAAATGAGTCCGTACTTATATTTATACGTTTCGTTAGCTCCTAGGTCGTGAGTGAAGATGTGGTGTTGAATCAAATACATTTCATTCCATGAAATAATCAAAAAGTGAAGACCGATAAGAATTCCTCAAACCAAATACACCCTTAAGCATCTCCAACAGTTTTGCAAATGAGCTTTGCATTCTTGTTTTTGCAAAAAAGTCTAAAAATCTCATATTCAACGGTTTGGCAAATGAGCTTGACATTTTTAACAACTTGACAAATATCAGGTGATATTTGACATATATGTCAAGCTACGGTTCGCTTGGCAATTGCCCTTGTGTGCTACTCCCGCGGGATATTTCCCTCTCGCGCACACAATTTTTTAGTTTTGCCAAGTCTAAATGCAAAACCTTTGGAGATTGGCTCTTTTTACCTTTGCCATATTAATTTGAGAGTTGGCAAATACCATATTTTGCCAAACAAAAAATACAAAACCGTTGGAGTTGCTCTACATACACGTATAGTGATCCTTCTTAATTATTATAGCTCCTTTGGGAGATTGTTAGTTTTTGCGATTGCTAAAGTCACCGTGGATGTTTTATTTTCATCTAGCACATCTCTCTTATTACAACGTTGTATGTTTCTGGACAAAGAAAATACAAATACATATGCCAAACATGTGACTTTGATTGCACAAGATAGGTTCTGTCATAAAAAACATAACCATGTAAGCTAGTCATCTCTCACACTAGGTTTCTTTTGAAACATATTGGGGGGGGGGGGAGCTTCCCCACCTTAATTCCATTCATGGAATGACCAAATCCAGCGAACTAGAGGCTTGTTCAGAGTTACAAGAGAGAAGGAATTCCGGCCAGCCATTAAGATGGGTAAGCAACCCCACCTTGAGGCGTTTACGCCAAATATCGAGATCGTCACACACGCTAGACAAAACCGAGCGACTACTTGCATGTTCTTGCGTCCCACAGACGCCACAGGATCGTTAGGAGGACAAACAGCTAGACTCGCAGATGGAGACCTGGCGGAAGCAGAGGTTTCCAAAGATCTCCATGACTGAGCGAAAAGAGACTTGCGAACCCGATTTTGCGCCACAAGTTTGAGCTAAGAACACAGTTGAAGAAGGTGTGCCTTCGGTCCTCAACCGATGCATGGCAACGCTGGCACTGATCATCATCGAGGACTGACTTAGCGAAGAGGTTGGCCCTGGTGCATGCTCAGCGGTCTCTAAAGAAGAGCCACGCAAACACTTTAACTTTACTTGGCACACGGGTTTTTCACACCCGCTGTCCATGAGGATCAGCAGACTTGTTTAACCTGTCCAGTGCCTTTTATGTATCTTTTACACTAAGTAATATATTCATCATAAATTAAGCCCTACAATCCTAGCTACCAGATTTTTAGCTGCACACAAATTTATCTATGTTAAGCTCGGAACCCTAATCCACATTTTACGTTTGTTGCAAAAAGTTATGTTTTTTTACAGAGAAGATGCTCTATGACCTTCATGAGGTCACTAATTTATAAATTGTCAGCAACAATGACTTAAGACCAGAAAGCACATGAATTGAGTATTTAGTTTAGTACGTGCCTATCTAAGTTAGTTTAAGTTCTTGCCTGTAGAATATGTGCTCCTACTTTCTAAACTTACATTTAGGTATACATTGTAAAAGAGACAACATCGATGTACCTAGAGTCATCTTCTATAACTAAATAGGAGATCTTCACTACATGATTTTCCTAGCTTCTCACGCTGCCACATCACCGTGGGCCCAACTACTAAAATCTCAATCAGGAAAATCTTATAGCTCCATCACCGATTTGAAGCAGTTTCACGAAGAGACCCAACATATGCTCTCCCTCCGTGAATATGAAAACCCGTCTCTTTGCTTCTCTGGACATTCCTCCTCCAATAACTCTACTGCTCCACTTGACAACTCCATAATAAGGGACAACAAATCGATGTAAAAAAACTCAAGAGTCTCCATTATCTTCATGGATCCAATCCAGCCAAATAACGCAAGAAAACAAAGAGTCTCCATGCTCATCATCAACTATAAATCACAACCATCACCACCACCCCCACCACCACCACGAAGGGACACGACGTGAGCCACCGGCGCCGCACAGGGAGGTGAAGCCATTGCTTGATCCTCATGTTGCTGCCTGATATTGATCTCCACTCTGGTGCACCAGCAGGGGTGGTAAATGGATCATCACTCTTATCTCTTCTTCACAATTCAACTTGGTCCTTTTTAATTTTAGTTTAAAATCATATAATATTATGATCCGATCTTTATTGAGCCCGATCCTTAAATTTGCTAGGCTAAATTAGAGGGTCCTTTACCACCCCAGCACCAGTGTGACATCAATGACCGAAATTATCTGCACTCGAGCTACCAAATTCTCACGCCTGATCGCCGCCGCAACCACCACCATTCAGGGAAGTGAGCCCGCCGCTGCACAGGGATCTGCGGCCGCTGCCCGACGTTGATCTGCACACGGTAGCAGCATGGACGACCAAAACCATGTCCAGTCGAGCCACCAAAATCCTCATGCTTGATCCCTTGAACAATTCCATTGGCAAGGTTATCTACTTATTTTCATCTTGGTTGGGCACCGGTTCCTCTCTGTGGGCATATTGCCCGGGTCGAGATTGCCACTATGGGCGCAGGCACGGAGGCAGCAAGTGGCAACGATATAAGAAGCCAAAGCTAATGTATGTGCATTCCAAAGATAGGATACATGAGGAGATAGGTTGAGGCTGCAGGGTGCTTCGACGGGAGCGACATGACATGAAAGGATAGATTACTTGAGATGAAATTGCTTCGAGTCTCGCTGTGGGCACAACAACAATTCACGTCAATTTCATGGTCCTAAGAAAACTGGATGTACATGTTCACATGAGAAACTGTATAAGGCGCTAGGGAGTTTTATTTTTATGATTTCATCATTTCATACTTTATTTTTTTCTAAATTGTTGAAAAATTCCCACAGTAACGCACAGAGTATTGTCTAGTATCCTTAATCTAATAAACCAAGGGATATGTTCGTCAGGATTAAAATGGCTCCTACTTATTTGTATAATTAATTTGTTATAAGAGAAAAATATTATGCCACGACTGATCTATAAGGAATAAAGCCAACTTATAATCAACCTATGAAGATTAGCTAAGACAAGATTTTGCTGAGGATCAATCCACCGCCGGGCAGTTAAGCCCCACATAATACTATCTCTCAACCGCGGGAGAATCCCTGCTCTCTCGTCGCTTTAGGTACCGTAGAGATTTTGTTTTGGGGTTTTTCATTTTTTTTATCTTTTCCTTTTCTCTTATGTTTCTTTTTCACTTTTTATTCATTTTCTTCTTTTTTATGATTTTTTTCATTTTTTTGGTTGTTCCCTTTGTTTTTAAATTTCCGTAGAGATTTTTTTTCTCAAAAAAAACCGGCGGGGCTATAGTGCACCCACTTGTGCAAGTAATAAAGAAACACGGGGGCAGCTAAGCCAACTAGCCAAGCAAGCAACAAACCGGTGGACGGGTAAGTAAATTGTTTAAACTGACAGAAGTTGACCGGGCCAACATGGCAAAGCGGACACAACTGGACCCTACTCCCGTCGCTCGCAGCGGAACAGACAACAAACATGGCCGGCCGGTCGCGTCATTCTCATTCCGCTTCACGGGGTGGAAGAAAGGCTTGGGCCGTAGCTTCGTCGCATCTGACATTCTGACCGATGAGTCGATGACCCGCCGGCGATTCCACGTAGTTCCGGGTCGCCATCTCCTGCTCCTAATCTTGTGGACTTCCGTTTATCTGCAGGACTGGTTTACCGTTAGGCGTAGTTTCACTTTTACGCAGACAGTCATAGAGTCGTGGTCTCGAACAACACTCACCTCTGTAAACGTAGAGCTTAATTACTTTTATAAATATATTTGAAAAACTAGCTGATAGATATTATCATATAGGTTTCGCTATCAACTCAAATTTTGCTGTAAGTGTAGATCGCGTTATCATATAGGTTTCACTATCGACTCAAATTTGGTTGGTCAAAATTGTAGTTCGTGATGGTCCTGTTTAGTTTCCAAATCAAAAACTTTTTACTTATCACATCGAATATTTAGATACATGAATGAAGTATTAAATGTAGACTAAAAAAACTTATTATACAGATTACAATAATTTTGTGAGACAATTTTTAAGTCTAATTAGTTTATGATTTATTAATTAGTCTTAATAAATTCATCACATGTTTTTCAGACGAAAATATGTAATTTGTTGTTTTTTACTAATCTATTTTTAATAAACTAAATTAGTACATCAACATCTGATGTGACATAAAAAAAAAGGTTTTTACACTCCAACAAAAACCTCTACACCGGGCATCCAGTTTCTATGGGATATCGGTATCAATACCAAACATTCGGCCGGTACTAATTTTGCTGCAAGTGTCTTTTGTTAATTCAGATTAGGTCTATTCGCCCCCTTCATGACAGTTTGATCCATTCTACCTCCACTCACTTCACCCTCGCATGTTCAGTCACCACTTTCCCTTCGATCTCTTCCGCTTGATGAGTGATAGTCTACTTTGGCAGATTTGTTCTGCCATAATTGAAAGCAGTGACAGACATAAGATTTTAGCACAGGATATGTCATAAAAAAATTATTATACAATTCAGTATGTTATTTAGAATTCGGTAAAATATAGTCTAACTCGGTAAAACCAAATACTTAAATTCAAAGATTAAGCTAGAAACAATGATAAATCTTGATATAAATTATTACTCGAAAAGCGATGAGAGAGACTTAAGAAGCTCGTGGCGGATACAGAGTTACTGCCCACAGAAACAAAACTGGGGTAACGTCTGATGTCACCAGGTAAATGTTGTCTTTTTTTAACAAAAAAATTTATATTATAACTCACTTACACCTGGACCCAAGGTATGCCAGGAACCACCCGACATACCTTGTGGGTCCACCCTTGATTGAAAGAAGTTGTGTTGCCCGATGAGTGGTAGAGTTCAATCCAAGGTATAAGCATTAGCATTTTGTGGGTGCTAATACGGTGCAGATTCTACTTGTTAGCGGATCAGTGATGGTCGAAGAAAGATGTGCAGAAGCAGGAGGTCAAGTTAGAGTAATAGGAGTTTTAATTTCTTTAAATAAATTATTTTTGATTGAAGGTGGATGTGTCTATACAACACTAGTGTGTTTTAGGTTTTTCCAATACCTGATTTTCCCATACCTTCTTCCTTCTCCCGACACACCACCACCGTTTACCGCCCATTGCCCCACGCATGGCATGGTAGGGTCTTATCAGAGCTCCGTGATCCTGGAGCTCGAGCAACATCCTGCCTCCGTGAGGACCTTTGTCTTCTCCTCTCTTCTTTCTCTGCCGCCATGGCCATGAGCGCTCTCGCTTGACTTGGTCCGTCCATCTACTACGTCGTCGAAACCCTAACCGTTGCCCTTTTGTCGCTCCAACTGTCTAGTCGACCTGATCTTTAGCGTCTTCTAAGACCGCCGAAGTTAAAGAAGAAGAAAGAAGAGAAAGAGGAGAAGAGCAAATGGAGTGTTCCAACACTCGTATTGGATAGCATTTCTCTTCAAGATAAGCTTGCTTCTAGGAGCTGGAATAATGATTCTATTTGTTTCTTTTATCACCTGGTTTATCAGTCGTATTTCGACTTGTCCACTATGATGGAACATTATTAAAAAAACTGAATTTACCGAATAGCTTGAATCATAAATTTGATTTGCTAAATATCCACCAATATGATGCTTTTTTATTTCCTCATTATCCCTAAACAATTGTTTGTCAACATCAATTAGCTAGTAGTACAGGTGTAGAACCATTAATCATACTTCATGCATGTGCCCCGAGTAAATGATTAGTCATTAAAGAAGCACGACGGGGTTGACTCTATGTGCCGTGTTGACCTGCCTGGGCCCTCCATTGGGTGGAGTGCAGACTCCAGTTCACAGTCAGTACCTTCCCGCTTGCGTTCGCTCGGTCGCTCCCGCCCCCGCTCCCGCCAGCCATTGCTGGAAAAACAGAGAACGCCGGAACCCAAACAGAGCAGCCACGCAACCGCAACCTTGACCAGTTTAGTTGACTCTGCCCCTCCGCGGCGCTCGTCACATACTACCCACCCAATCCAAACACTCCCCGCGTTTCCCAAACAGAAAGATGGCTCCCCCGCCTCCGCCGCCGCTCCCCGCGGCAGCGCTCGCGCTCCTCGCCCTCCTCCTCGCCTTCGCGGCGGCGCCGGCGCGCGCGCAGCAGGAGTACGAGGCGAACAAGCAGAACGCCTGCTACGCCACCAACGCCAGCTCCGTCCTCGGCTACACCTGCAACGCCACCACCACCGCCGCCTCCGCTCGGGCGTGCGACACCTACCTCATCTTCCGCTCCTCCCCGGCCTACTACGACACGCCGGTCTCCATCTCCTACCTCCTCAACTCCTCCGTCCCTAGCACGGCCGCCGCCAACGCCGTCCCGACGGTGTCCCCGCTCGCGGCCGCCAGCCTCGTCCTCGTCCCCGTCCCCTGCGCCTGCACGCCCGGCGGCTACTACCAGCACAACTCCTCCTACACCATCCAGTTCCGGGGCGAGACCTACTTCATCATCGCCAACATCACCTACCAGGGCCTCACCACCTGCCAGGCGCTCATCGCGCAGAACCCGCTCCACGACAGCCGCGGCCTCGTCGCCGGGAACAAGCTCACCGTGCCGCTCCGCTGCGCGTGCCCCTCCCCCGCGCAGGCCGCCACGGGGTTCAGGTACCTGCTCTCCTACCTCGTCATGTGGGGCGACGACGTCACCTCCATCGCCGCCAGGTTCCGCGTTGACCCGCAGGCCGTGCTCGACGCCAATACCCTCACCGCCGACGAGATCATCTTCCCCTTCACCACGCTGCTCATCCCGCTCAAGGCCGCGCCCACGCCGGACATGCTCGTGTCCCCGGCGCCGCCGCCGGCCCGACCCCGCCGCAGCCCACGCCCGCGCCGTCGGGAGGGTCGGGGACCGGGAAATGGGTCGGCGTTGGCGTCGGCCTCGGCTGTGGCGCGCTTGCGCTGGCAGGAATCATGGGCCTGCTCTTCTTACGGGCCAGGAGGCGGCGGCGGCAGCGGCTCGCGGATGGGGAAAGTGCCCGTCAACGCAGCAAGGTGGTCATCGACGTGTCCTCGTCGGCGGAGTACGGCGCGCTGGCGTCGGGGAAGCACACCACTACTAATACCACCACGTCCTCGACGTCCTCCGCGGCGAGGTCGCTGGTGGCCAGCGACGTACGCGGGGCCGTGGAGTCGCTGACGGTGTACAAGTACTCGGAGCTGGACAAGGCCACCGCGGGGTTCGCGGAGGAGCGGCAGGTGCCGGGCACGTCGGTGTACCGGGCCGTCATCAACGGCGACGCGGCGGCGGTGAAGCGGGTGGCCGGCGACGTGCGCGGCGAGGTCGGCATCTTGATGCGCGTCAACCACTCCTGCCTCGTCCGCCTCTCCGGCCTCTGCGTCCACCGCGGGGACACCTACCTCGTCTTCGAGTTCGCGGAGAACGGCGCGCTCAGCGACTGGATCCACGGCGGCGGCGGAAGCACACTCCGGTGGAGGCAGCGCGTGCAGGTGGCGTTCGACGTCGCCGACGGGCTCAACTACCTCCACCACTACACGAACCCGCCGTGCGTGCACAAGAACCTCAAGAGCAGCAACGTGCTCCTCGACGCCGACCTCCGCGCCAAGGTGTCCAGCTTCGGGCTGGCGCGCGCGGTCACCGCGGCCGACGACGGCGCGGGCGCGCAGCTCACGAGCCGCGTCGTGGGCACGCAGGGGTACCTCGCCCCCGAGTACCTCGAGGACGGCCTCATCACGCCCAAGCTCGACGTGTTCGCCTTCGGGGTCGTCCTGCTCGAGCTGCTGTCCGGGAAGGAGGCCGCGTTCGCGGACGCCGGAACGGGCGAGGAGACGCTGCTGTGGGAGGCCGCGGAGGAGGCGCTGGTGGCGGACGGCGGCGAGGACGTGGACCGCGCCAAGGTGCGCGCGTTCATGGACCCGCGCCTGCACGGCGACTTCCCGATGGACCTCGCGCTCGCCGTCGCCGCGCTGGCGCTGCGGTGCGTGGCGGCGGAGCCCCGCGCGCGGCCGGCCATGGACGAGGTCTTCGTCTCGCTCTCGGCCGTGTACAACTCCACGCTGGACTGGGATCCCTCCGATTACGGCACCTCCGGATCTTCGATGGTCGGGCGGTAGTAATCAATACCATCAGCGTACTTAGAAGATAAAATTGCATAGAATTTGAACAGTTTTGGAATCGAGCTGTGTTATAGTACTATAGTAAGATTGTACTAAGAAAGAACAAAATATATGCATTATTGGTCTCATCAATTTGTTTTACATTGATCACTAGTACAAATAAATCGCATATGCCAGAAGAATAGAACAGAACCATGCTGCAATTTTTTGCATTGCAGCATTTTCGGCAAGAAAACAAGAGGCGACCAGTTCTTGGATGTACTGTTGATCTTTCAGCGAGGAATTAGGGTGAGAACGTTGAGCTACTAGTAAGAATTGTTTTCGTCGTACCTGTAACTTGTAAAGGAGAAATACATCTTTGAATCTGTCACCGAAACAAGACAGATTACCCTTCCTCTGACGAAGCAGACTGTTTCCACTTCAGAAATAGAAAGAGAACTGTACGTTCAGAAATGATATGGAAAATGATATTTGAACAAAAGAAACGGAATCAGTTGCTGAAAGGGACTGAATACATGTGTGCTTCTGTGGTAGTCATACTCAAGTCCTATGTGTATTCAGCGTTCAGACTTTGTGCAAATGTGCGCTGGTTTGTGCCCTGAGCTGCGTCTACTAAACCTCGTTCTTGTTTGGTTGCACATAAATATACCTCAATCCACATGTGTTGAAATGAAATTTGAACTAAATTTATGTTCGAAGAGATTGCTTTTGAATTTTCTAGTCACAACCATGGTGAACATTCAGTTGACTTTTTTTATTTTGTAAAAGCTGTGTCGTCAATTTTGTAAAAGAGGGGCCGCAAATGGACCAAAATACCAAGTAGGCAAGCACAACAGGTTGAACATTCAGTTGTTGTTTTTTGAACGCAAACATTCAGCTGTGTATAGGGAAAGAATGAACAAGTCAAAAAACATCCAGTTGATCTTTTAGAAAGCACTAGTCGTGAAAATGCTTAGCTCTACTTTTAGACTTTACTGAATATTGATTGGTTCACTAACAAAGGAAAGCCCATAGATTGAAAAGATGATTGAAAAGATGGTGAGATTTTTTTGGGCTTTCTGCAGTCCAGGTGAGCATTTGGATCTAATAATTAGTATATCGACTTGATGGCTAGTTCACAGCTTCTTTGAGAGTTGAACATATGCCACTTTCCGCCATCCTGTCACCCAACAACACATTAACATTGGTCAGATGAACAGAGTGTCTGTTTTCACTTCTGAAAAAGAAAAAAAGACACAAGCAAGCCAGAAATAATTTCTTTTATTAGGAAAATCCACAAAGAAGAAAATGGACATAAGGACTGAACCATTTCTTATTCATATTGAATAACAGAATACCTTTGAATTTGCAAGTCACAACCATGGTGAGAACCAGGAATTAAGGAAGAAGTCCTTACTGTGCCGTTTGAGTAACCAGGAGGTGATCAATGGTCGGTGCCCTGAAAGGTTCAAACAATTCGGCTGATCTTTGAGCATGGACTATTCTAGGCTTTACCAAATATTTATCGATTCACTAACGAAGGGAAGGCCACAGACTGAAACGACAACAGATAAGATAAGATCACAAAATCATATTTACATTCTGCAGCCAGAACGTCGTTGCACGTTTGACTCAAACGAAGCAGGTCTCTGCTACTTGGATTGGATCTCAAAGCTCAACTCAAGCTACGAGATGCATCCCCATGATTCAGAAATTAGTAGGTTGCTCTCATTCTCTGAATCATCCCCTTTTTCGAATTACTGAT
Organism: Coix lacryma-jobi var. lacryma-jobi; assembly: GCA_009763385.1. Classification (NCBI taxonomy): domain Eukaryota; kingdom Viridiplantae; phylum Streptophyta; class Magnoliopsida; order Poales; family Poaceae; genus Coix; species Coix lacryma-jobi. The sequence goes on along the minus strand of CM019822.1, from coordinate 173,096,345 downwards.
AAGATTTTTTTTTAAAAAAAGGGAATATATTGATATCCCAGCTTCTGCATCGACTGATGCATATGGCTGTTCAAAATTACAATCGTTCAAACACTGCTCCAGGAAATTACAAAAACAAAGTTCTGAGCCATCAAGACAAAAATATTCTCACAAAGAAACAACTATAGGACAATTCTATTATTAAAACGCCAGCCATGTTTGCAAACACTTTCATCGCGATTGTCTCAATAACCCTACAGCTCGCCTTCATGAATAGGCGATCCTCCTCCTTCTGAGGCAAGGACCAGAACCTGGTCCAGTACATCCCCTTGAAGATAGCCTGCAAATATGACGGTATCGTGGTCTTGTTAAACACAACATCATTCCTTGTTAGCCATAGTGCCCAACAAATAGCACTTGCACCCACAAGAATTTGAGATCTTCTTTTTCTATCTAAGCCTTGCAGCCACCCTGTAAACAAATTGTGTACCCCAAATGCTGGTTTTAGGTTAAAAGAAATATAAATGATTCTCCAGATAAATTTAGCATAATGACAGTCAAAGAGTAAATGTTGTATGGTTTCGTTTGAGGAACAAAAACAACATTTCCTATCTCCTTGGCACCGTCTCCTAGCTAAATTATCCTTTGTTAAAATTACTCCTTTGTATAAGTACCATATAAAAACCTTCACCTTGAGGGGTATTTTAAGCTTCCAAATTAAGGTATTATATGGTAAAGCCTCTTGATTTAACAGTGTTCTGTACATGGAGTTAACTGAAAACAACCTGTTCTGATGTAGTCCCCACACAAAATAATCTCTTTGGTTATTTAAATGAACATCAGTAATCATGGTTACTATTTTATGCCAAGCCTGTAAATTGGCTCCCACCAGCGATCTCAATACTCTTGTTAATTAGGAGGAGTCAAGGAAGAAGGTAATCATGTAGAGGACTTTGAACATGGAAACTACTCTTGTTAATTACAGTACTTTTGCTGGTATGCAGCGGAAAACCATACTATATTACAGTGGTGCGCTTGCAACCCTGTCAAGTGTCAAAATAAGCATCTCTGCCTTTTACCATTGGGCCAATGAAGAACCTTTTGTTGGGCTTACCCGCTTAGCAAGGTCGCACAACATGGGCCTAGTAGTTTTTTTTTTTGCGAACATGGGCCTAGTAGTCTCTTTCTTTGTGCGAAACATGGGCCTAGTACAACTACCTGAGCTCACTCAGCGTCCTCTCGGATCATGCTCAGCATCCTCGTGAACGCCGACGACCTCTTCGTCGTCTTTCCCGAAGCGACCACCGCGGCTTTCTCGGCGCTCCTCGCCGAGGCCGGGGTCGTCGCGAACACAGCGGAGCCTCCGAGCGTGAGCTGGTTCAGCGTCTCGTAGAACACACTCTGCTCGGCCTCGTCGCGGTCCTTGCCTTCCACTTCCAGTCGCGTGATGACCGGCACGACGACGCGCCCGCGCTGCCGCCGGCGGCGCCGCGCGCGCGGCGGCTTGTCGTCGCCGGTCCCGATGAGCGCGGAGGTCGCGCGCACCGCCAGCGCGGCCATTTCGGCGGCCGACAGCGCGCGCCCGAGCATCTCGGCCGGGAGCACGAAGTACATCTGCCCTGGCCGTAGCCGCTCGGCTGGGGGCAGCGCCGGGGGCGGCTCGTTGAAGTAGAGCGCGTCGGAGTTGCACAGGAAGAAGGAGGCGCCGCTTCCGAGAACGCCGGAGACGGACGCGCACGCGAGGGGGTCGGAGTCGGAGGCCAGGAGCTCCTTCAGCGTGCCGTCGGGGGCGATCACCCTGGCCGGCTCCGGTGGTGCCGGCTGCCGCGACTGGCTGGTGCCAAAACTGTTGCCGTGGATGCAAGAAAGCGCTGATCCCATTGCTGCAGACTGCAGTCTCGTCGTGGATGTGGTGGCTGTGTCAGTTTGGGATGCAATTGGAATGGAAGAAAGCAGGGCAGGTGGTGCCTGTATATATATAGACAGACACCGCTGGAGGACCAGAAGCAGAGTAGGTAGATCAGTGTCTCTCATCGCTCATTAGGAAGGAGAAGCAAGCGATCCCGTCCACAGTCACCGGTACGGTGCCAGCGGGAACGTGGAACATTTTCGTTCTAACAGTGAATTTCATATACCGCATTGTACATCTGTTCTGGGAACTTTTGTGACTGTGATCCCCTCCTGTGATCCCGTCAGGCACTACTTGGGAACGCACACAGCACACTGGGTTCTCGTTTTCCTTTTCCACCCAGCTTGCCAAACCTCAGTACTGGACTCTGGACTCTGGACTGGATGACTGACGGTAGCTTCGAAGCCGTTTCGGTAGGCACAACTTTCCATTCCATCATTTCATACTTTCGACCATCTCAATACAAGTGGGCTTCTTAAGAAAATTATTAAAGTGCATATATGCTTCTAGTTGGTCGACGCATGCATGCAGCTTGCAAGACTCTCCGGCAGGAAGCAAAGTGTAGAGCATTTTGAAGCACGTAGGGGTGGATAATGAGCCAACTACATTTTTTTGAGTTTTTTTCTTTCTGTCTGAAATTATCATAATCTGATTTATTAGATGGGTCTGATAAATAGGCTGAGACCCAACTTTAAGCTGTGTACGTTAAGCCTAGCCGAAGTCAAAAGTCATTCAAAATCATTTTCGTTTAAAAAGAACAAATGAGTTCGACTCGACCAGAGCACTTTTAATTTGGAACGAGCGACTTAGGCCCCCTTGGTTGGGCTTTTCAACCTGTTTTTGCTTTTGCAAAAGCCAAAAGCTAACCAAAGGGGTAAAAAGCCACAACTGCTTTTACCCAAAAGCAGCTTTTGATGTAGTACAAATGCAAAAGCACCTCTCCCCCTGCTTTCACTGGCTTTTGGGTCTAGAAATTACCCACCTGCCACTAGTTATGAAAGAAAACGATTCGTTCTTTTTTTTCATCCGCCTCCTTTCTCCCATTCGCGAGCGCGACCCGACCCCGACCATGGCGCACGGCCAGAACTCCTCCCATGGCGCAGCTCCTCCGACCCATGGCGTGGCCGGCCCCGGTGGGCTCCGTGGCCCACCCAGACGGGCGGCGCGGCTGGCCGCGGCCCTCCCAGGCGAGCGGCGCGGTCGGCCTCGGCGGGCGGCGCTCCCTCCTCCCATGGCGAGGTCGGCCCGGCGGGCGGCGCTCCCTCCTCCCATGGCGCGGCCGGTCCCGACGGGCGACGCGGCCCTCCCAGGCGAGCGGTGCGGCCAGCCCCGGCGGGTGGCGCTCCCTCCTTCCATGGCGCGGCCGGTCCCGACGGGCGGCGCGGCCCTCCCAGGCGAGCGGCGCGGCCAGCCCCGGCGGGTGGCGCTCCCTCCTCCCATGGCATGGCCGCCCCCGCGGGCGGCGCGGCCCTCCCAGGCGAGCCGGCCAGCCCCAGCCCCAGTCCCGATCTCCCTCGCCCCTTTCCTCTCCTGTGACGTGAACACGACCTCCCTGCGAGAGGAAGAAGAAGATTCGTGTGTATGGCATGTGGGGTCCAGATGGAAGTGATACTAGCTTTTCCAAAAGCCACAGCTATCGAACCAAACAAGCTTCTACTTATCCCACAGCTGCTTTCTCACAGCAGCTTTTGCAAAAGTCACAGCCCACAGCAGCTTTTGCAAAAGCCACAGCCCAACCAAACAGGGCCTTAATTAGCCAGCTTAATGAGCCTTTTGTCCAACCCTTGCAGTAGGGAAGCAATTCATTCCTCTGAACATACGTCGAGGTGACTTGATAGGATTACATTCCATCTTCCATGCTGGTTTGTTTGGTTTTGCCTGACCCAAGCATCAAGCCGGTGCGGCACATGGTGGCGATCAGAAGTGCTTGCTTTGGTTTTGCACGGAGATCTTTTCAATTGGCTGCTGGATACTATTGCTTTGTTTTAGTTTGTTTTTTTTCCCAGCAAGGCTGTTGGATTGAGTAGAGCCCACACTCACCGGGAACGTGGTACGGTGCCACGTTCCACGTATCGGGAACGTGCGTTTCCGTATCGAGAACGTCGATTATTTTCATTCCGACACTGGAAAATCCTTTCCCACGAAACGTTCTACGTCTCACGTAACGTGTTCCTCGTATCCACGTTTCAGGAACTTTTGTAACTGTGGTAGAGCCACAAAGTCGACTAGAGATAGTCTTTCTTGTGTCGACTTCGTATAAACTACTACAGAAACCTTTAATCGTGGCGGTTTTTTTCCCATTAACCGTGGTAGGCAATCCAACCGCCACGGATCAAAGGTCACGATTAATCGTGCCCTTTACAGTCACATCGAATCTTTAGACGTATGTATGAAGCATTAAACGTAGGTAAAAAAATAACTAATTGTACTTTTAATATATACATGTCGAGATGAATCTTTTGAGCCTAGTTAGTCCATATTTAGATAAAGTTTGTCAAATAACAACAAAGTGCTACTTCTAAATTTTTTGGAAACTAGGCCACGTTCAGTTCGCGAAATCACCCAAAATATTTTGCATAGTACCCGTCACATCGAATCTTTAGATGCATGCATGGAGCATTAAATGTAGGTAAAAAAATAACTAATTGTACTTTTGGTTTGCTCATGTCGAGACGAATCTTTATTTTGAGTCTAGTTAGTTCATATTTGGACAAAGTTTGTTAAATAACAACGAAAGTGCTACAATAACATTTCGTCACAAATTTCGCGAACTGAACAAGGGCTAAATAGGATCTGAGTTAGACAGAATTTTCAGGTGAGTAACCACACAAGCTGGAGTACATACTCTGCTGTTAGCTTGGCCATGCAGGGCTACATGGTCATTATATATCCGTTGCTAGAATGACTCCATTATTTCTCGTATTATTAGCTTGTAAGGAATGACATTATAATAATCTTATTCTTCAAAACAAACAACCTACAAAAGAATGTAACCGATCAGCGTCACAACAGATGATGACAATGGCAATACAGTGCATTCGTCTGACTCTGACACGGCCGCCACACGGCCGGGCAAGCGAGCGCGACGCGTGCTAGCGGTAGTGCCTTCTTCACGAAGCCAAGCCTGGCGTGGAATTTTCAGCTTGGTGCAGCGCGGCCTACACGTCCGAAACCGTGTCGTCGTCCGTCGTCGTCGTCGTCGTCGTGGTGGTCGTCCGTCGTCGTCGCCTTCCCCAGCAGAGCACACATTCCTAGGACCACCCAGAACGGGGAGAAAACACGACCAGCCCGTACCGCGATCATGGCCGTCGCTCTTGAGAGGAGAAAATTTTAGCCCAAGTTGAATTGTTAGCCATTCCTTAACCTTCCTCACAGTCAGAGTTCGATCAAACGCTCCGAGATCCGTGGGAAATTCCAAAGACAAGTCCGCGTACGTACTCTGTCTGCTTTGTATGAAATCCAGAGATTGCTTAGCGGGCTGCTCTGCAGACGGCCCGCACGTCGCCGCTCGCAGGTGCTGCTAACCGCTAGTCGTCCAGCAGGCCTTGGAGGAAAAGAGCTAGCAGGCCCGCGGGAGCCCATACATGTTCATAATCCCATTGATAATTTTGATATCCACCACCACCAGTAGGGAGAGCGTGACCCTCAGGGCCGGGCGGCCGACCGCACGTACAGCGAGCTCACCTTGGGCACAAAATACCGAGAACCAAACCGAAAAATTCTCAGAAACCGAATTTACCGAGGTAAATACTGAACCGAACCGAATTACCGAATTTAGCTGAAATATGATAATTTTGAGTGTTGTTATATTATTTATTGTACTATTGTAGACTATTATATTATGTATTTTTAGCACTTACACTTATAGTCTTGTGGACTTTTACATGTATATGTATTTTGCGCTATTATTATCTACGAAATCATGTCAAAATTAGTTTTTGAACATGTCATTACATCTTGTATATGATTAGTTCGGTACTGTTCGGTAAATACCGGAACCAAACCGAATTTACCGATAACGAACCGAACCAGTACCGATTTTTTTGGAACCGATCGGTACCAATTTGCCAGGAACCGAATTTACTGAGGTACCGAGGAACCGAACCGATCGGTTCGGTATTTACCGAATGTCCAGGCTGACAGCGAGCGATGTCACAGGGAGGGATGCGGATAGCACAAAGCGCGGGAGTACCAGAAGGGGTGGCAATGGATCAGAGTGCTTATCCCCTTTTCACAATCTAACTTGATTTTTTCTAATTTTAGTTAAAAATTATATAATATTTGATTCTTATTAAACCCAATTCCTAAATTTTGTTAGGCTAAATTAGAGAGCCCTTTACCACCCCGCATACTACGGTGTCGGCGTCGGTGATGTCACCACTAGATCGGGTGGCTCCGCTGCGGACATTGGCACGTTGGCTTCCTGGCAATGGTGCCTCGACGGCCGGAGCAGAGGCGGATGCACCCTTCTTTTTTTCCTTCAAGGAAGACAGCGGATTCTTCTTGGCCGGATGTCGGCGGTGGTGGGGGGACATCGGCGGCTTCTCCGGTCCCAGAATCTGCGCCACGACAGGCACCTTGGACATGGACCAGCCACTTTGGAGAGTAGCGACGCTTCGCTGAGGTAGCGGCGGCGACCGACTCACATGTGGAGTAGATGTCACGTGACTTTGTAGGACTTTGCGGTTTCTGCAAGTTGTCGACATGCGCTAGTAGGCTAAACTGTCAGTCCACAACAGAAAAGCTAGCAGCTCGTGGTTGTCCAGTGGGCTTGTTTTGCGGGGCGGGCTAAGCAAGCTTGTGGATAGGTCAGCGCTGCTTGCATCTTTAAGCCTTGTTTGGTTGGGCTGTAACTTTTAAAAAAGCTGTTGTGGGCTGTAGGTTGTGTGAGCTGTGGAAAAAGCAGCGGTGGAAAAAGCAGATTGTCATTTGGCTAGAGGTGCTATCAAACTGTAGGTTGTCTAAGAAATACTTATAATGCCCCTGAATGCACAGGACATGTTTATATGAAAATTGATCGCAACAAACTAATTTGTTCATTAATTCACATGAAAATGACTATTTAAGCAAGATAAAAATAATTTCTAGTTTCTTAGTTTTCATTCGTTGAAATGTCTGGTCCATATAAGTAGAATAATATTCATCAAAGGGGTGATATAACGATGTCATCGCTCAACATAACTAGCCTCCTATGGCACTAACCAAAACATCACCTATCCTAGTACGAATGGTATTCATGGTATCCTTGTTCTCCACATCCTCACTACCACCCTCTTGTGTTTGTGTCGTGCCACTTGCATGTTGTACCAAGTAATCCCCATGAGCATCACATTTGTCGAACTCCTTATCACGCAATTTGATATCACAGATAAAATTATGCAAAGCAAGACAAGCCGTAATAATATGCTTTTAAGTACGAGGATCGAAACTTGGCATGCTTTCCAAAATACGCCACTTCTACTTCAAGACTCTAAAAGACCTTTTAATGATATTACAAAGGGATGGATGCAAGAAATTGATCACCTCATACTTTCCTTGAGGAGGCCTGAATGATTCTGAAATTCTGGTATATGGTAGGTGCTTCCTTTAAAGGTGCAAGATACCCAGTTCAGTTTGGATAACCCGAATCCACAAGATAATATTTTCATACAAAACAAAAATAGTAAGGTACATCATAATATAACTATTTAGAACATAATATAGGAAAACATCATTACCCTTAAGAGTCACAGAAAATGAAGGAAAATTTGCCAACACATGATTGAGGATGTGCGTGTCATGTGCAGAACATGGCCAACTGGTAACCGCAAATGTAAACCTCAGGTCAAAGTCACAAATAGCTAGCACATTCTGAGAAGTATATCTATGACGGTTTATGTGGTTTACCACCTCTTCTATGGCACTACCACTTTAACACGTGAACCATCTATTGCTCCAATTGCTCCTTTGAAGTATGGCAAAAAATGGTTCTCTCTCACTCTTTCATGCTCCACAGAAAAAGCAGGATCTCTCGGCTTAATATTGTCCTTAGCTAATTTGCGCAAATACTTTAGCACTTTATGAAATTTGGTGTGAACCGTCCAAAATGACCGTGTGAAACGATTTTCAACCTGTGAAAATGATCGCGGTCCTCCGACGATCCGCAAAAACATAGCCAATGACTCAATAGATTAAACATTGTTGGTTGAAGTCAATCCGTAGGTAGAGACTAGCAAGCCATTGCATAAAAAATCTCAGGGCTCATTCGAAACATCTTATGAAAATATCTCGGTCATGACATACACCTCATGACCCATTGAATGTTAGTTTCTGGTGTTTCCCTATATCCACCTTTATTCAAATACTTTTCAGTGTAACAGCAGCATGCTGTACAAGTTCAGCAAGCAATAGTAGTCCCTTTTGCCCTTCTTTGAATACAGCTCTCAATTTGTCATCCGTCTACACAACACAATAACAAATAAATAATATTTTACATACCAAACATAATAATAGATAAATAATATTTTACATTGGCATCACAATAAATATATAACAAGCACACAATTTACAATAATTATTTGGTTCAGTTCAAGAAAACAAATAATCGATCACAACCATGGTTCAGTTCAGGAAAACAAATAATCAAACACAATAATGGTTTGGTTCAGGAAAACAAATAATCAAACACAATAAAGAAACACAATAATGATGGTTGGTTCAGTTAATTGCTGCTTCATCATCTCTTTCTCATGCTTCCTCTCAATTAAATCAAGTCTTCCTTTATTTGTCCATAGAGAGCTAAATAGCTCCCTAAAATCAGGCCGATGAATTAGGGAGGTGGTTGTGTACATTAGAGTTGTTCCTTCTTCAACCCCACATTCTATCACCAACTTCACCGTCTCTACAATGGAAGGAACAAGGTTGGTTGGAGGAGCGGATGATGCTTCAACACTTGTGGAGATCCTCTCTGCTGCCGTTTCTATCTTCAAACAAGTGTTCTTATACATACAAAAAAATGGGCTCTTCTCATCCTTGTCTTCAACAGTAGTGGATGACCCCTTGTGTTTCCTTTTTCCTAGGTTTCCTGACTTCTCAGCCTTCTCTGCAGGTTTTGGTACCTCCTCTACATCCTCATCACTTGCGTCATCGGAGGATATATCTCCAGGGCACGATGCCAATGACCCACTAACATGCGATTTGCCAAATGTTATATGCATATCGTCAAGATACTTTGGTCCTTGCTTTCGAAACTTCACATGGCTGCATTTGATTCCTTTCTTAGGGTTGTTGCATTTCTGAAATTAAAAATAAAAATTAGCAAGGCACAACAAAAATAATAGAAAATATGTTTACAATGACAGTTTAGGTCTTACAGCAAGGTGTTCATTCCACCATTCGTCTGAGCAATCAATAGTTCTTTTTTCTGCATCCCATCCAAGCCCAGTCGCACAATTCTTGAACTCCATGAACACTGTGTATTTCTTTTTAAAGACATCTAACTTGTTCTTCAATTATTTTTTGTACGCGTATCACCAGATTTATCTGCAAATTTGGAAACAACATTCTTCCAAACGGTAGCAGTGAAAATTCCCATTGGCATATTCCCCGCTTATATCTCTTCTTTGCAGGCATCGAACAAACTCCTCACATAACGATCACTCCATCTCCCTTGTCACTCATTCTTGAACCAAACAAAAAATTTACTAAAATACTTGCAGGGAGCGGGGACAACTTTTGAACATTAAGCAGATCTGACCACATTTTACTATAATAATTCATAAATAATCAAAAAAGATAGTGCTAACAATAGTGCAACATAATAGTCATTAGTACTGTAGAATTCCATTGCCTGTCCTGTCCCTTTCATTTTATTTGCCCTCAACCAACGCTGTTGAATTTACCACTGCTTGTTTGTGTGTAGTGCGTAAGACCTCTCCTAGGAGGATACCAGCATTGTTGTTTGGCTGAGACCTCTCCTAGCAGGCTAGCAACAAAATGTATAAGCCATTTCTCAGTGCAAAATGAAAAGCAATCAATTGCAAAATGAAAGACACATTTTAAATAACTTTCATCAGAAATTGCCAAACCCATTCCGCCACACAGATAAAGTTTTTTATGCCTTCATGTCCTTTGCTTTTCTTTGCTTTCAATCAACGAGGACAGGGGGTCAGAAACTGGGGAGGCGTCGGACCGGGAGCACCTAGAGGAGGTGGCGGCAGATGAACCCAAGTGGCACTGTGGATGCAACGATGTCAGGCGTACGGGGCGGGGGCGTCGAGCAGATGGGGTATAGAAGAGCGAAGCATTATTTTCTGTCTCATAACCAGTGGCAGTGGGTAATTTCTCCAAGTTCTCCATTCAAAAGCCAGTGAAAGTAAGGGGTAAGGTGCTTTTGGAATTGTACTATAGTGAAAGTTGCTTTGGGCAAAAGCACTTGGAGCTTTTCGAGCCATTCGTTGGCTTTTGGCTTTTGCAAAAGTAAAAGCAGGTTGGAAAGCCCAACTAAAGGGGTCCTTAGTTCCTTACCAGTGACATAGTATAATAGGATAGGGTCTTCAAGACTTAGTCCTTTCTGTTGTAACGGCTCTAGCACCGGCTATCTCTCCCATGATGCCTCAATGTAGGATCGGTTATTACTCGGTAGAGCTTTGTTGATGTATATGAACCCTTCACTAAATGTAATTGATTGTGCAGTGTTCTCCCCAATTCTTACACTCTTACATGGTATCTTCTTCTTCTTTCGCTGCCCTCGGCCATGGTGGGCCCCATAGGTTCCATCTCCTCCCCATCAACACCAATCCCTTTGCCGTGACTACCGAACCTGTTCCTCCCCCAACCTCCACCATCATCATCCTCAATATCCATAGTCACGTCTGTGCCGTCCTCAATACAGATGAATGGAATTTTGCCAATGACGGTCCTTTTTGACCTCAACTTCAAATTTCAATCTTGTCAATCACATTGACAACACCGCCAAAGTGGACGCCATGATCGATGATCCTGAATGTCTCTAGGTGGACTCACGCATCATTTCATGGCTCTATTCTATGGTTTCCAAGGAGATCTGGAGCGATGTTTACAAACCATGGAGTACTGCCTACACATCGCTTGGACCACCATCACTGATTAGTTCCTCGATAACAACAACACACCGTCTAACGCCCAGCAGGAGTTCCCCAGCTTGTTCCAAGGGACATGACCATTGGTGAATACTGTGGTCACGTTAAGTGCTTTGCTGACACCTCTACGACTGTGGCACCACCATCATTGATTCGGTGCTCATCATCAACACGCTCCGCAAGATGAACAACAAATTTAGCTCAGCGATCACTATGCTCTCGTTCTCCACCATGACACCACCACCGATGTTCCTCTACACCAAGTCGTACCTAGTGCAAGAAGATCACTGCTTCAAGCACCCCATGAAGAAAGAGGCTCAGACGACTCTCCTTGTGGCCCAGGACGCCTCATCTCCACCGCCAAGTCTGTGTCGGCCACTACACCACTACCCAACCCTGCACTGCTTGGCAACATTGGTGGTGACCGTCGTAAGAAGTGCAAGGCTGACAACCGTTAGCTCCAGCTCACATCCGGCGTCACCGTCTGCTGCCCCGCTCCGCCTCCTCAGAGGAATGTTCCCTACAACCCATGGCAAGGTGTGGTGCAGGCGTGGCCACTCAACGCTTGGCACGCTGGTGCCCTCACCACCCATCTAGGCGTTCCACCCCCTTTGGACATGATGACATACGCAGTGCCACCACCCTAGCCAGATGCGAGCTCCCTATATCGCCCGGTCTTTACTCGGCTCTCAATGGCATGTCCCTGCACAACACCACCGACTGGTTCCTGGACACAAGTGCATATATCTTCCCACATGGCATCTCATCCTGGTAATACACACTACCTCTTCCCCTCTACTGTTTCTCAATAGATCATTGTCAGTAATGGCGGTTTCCTATCTACCTCTTCCACTTGTTGCATGTCTATCCCTACTTCTTTAATTCCTCTATAACTAAACAATGTCCTCATTGCTCCACAAGTCGTCAAGAACCGTATATCTGTTCATGACTTCATGCTCTAACCTGATAAAATCTCATTTCTGCCAAATTCGATCCTTGGGGTTTCTCCATCAAGGATCTTCACACCAGGATGGTGCTCCTCCGATGTGACTCCTCCAACGAGCTATACCCTCGTGCACTACTAGTTGCGCGGCTACTCCACATCCCTCCCAGGCGTTCCTTACTTCGGATGATGGTCACCTCTAACATTCACAACTTGGTTACCCTAGCCATGACACTTTTCAACATTTGTATCACACACCGTCGGCTTCACTTGCTCCAAGTCTAGTCCCCACACGTGCCTTGCCTGTTGACTTGGCAAGCACGCGCGATTTCTGTTTAGAGAGTCCACAAACATTGCATCTTTTCCCTTTCAACTATTGCATTGTGATGTATGAACGTCCCCAATAATGAGCAACTTCTGTTATAAAATTCTATCTTGTTGTTCTTGATGATTTTTCACACTATGTTTGGACTTTCCCTCTGTGTCATAAGTCTGTTGTTCTTCCTACTCACATCTCCTTTTATGCTTTTATTGGCACTTAGTTCTAGTGTCTGATTCAGTGCTTTTAGACTGACAACGAGAAAGAGTTCCATAACTCTGCCCCCGAGCATTCTTCGCGAAGCATGGCATCGGACTATGCCTGACTTGCCCATATACTTCTAGGACGGTCGTGCCGAGCGTGTCCTACGCACACTTAATGGTAGTCTATGTGCCTTGATGTTTTAGGCATCTCTTTGTTGACGCTCACTAATGCTCATAATTAACCATCAACTATTGCATGAAATGACACTAAATGAATTACAAAGCATAGTTGTAGGGTTTGAAACTAACAAGTTCCACGAGTTTTGGTGCTCTCACTTATTTTGTAGGACATCAATATTTCACCATATAAAAGTATCTCAAGTGATGAATTGGAGTGCACCATTGCGAAGGGCTCGTGAGACGATCGAAACGGACATATCATTTGCTATATTCGGAGTCCCGGATGAAAAGATATTAATTTCGCAACGAAATCTGCAAAAGAAGGATCTAGAAGACACCAGAAGACACCACGAGGCGGGCCACCACGTGGGCCCACTGGGCCAGACCGACCGGTCCCACATGGAGACCGACCGGTCGGCCACCGAGGCCGTTTCGCCTCCGCCTTCTGGAACCTTCCTCCACCGCCTCTTAGGATGCATCTCCACCATCCCTGAAGTCAGTTTGATCCAACGGTGGGCGATAAACGTGACGCGGATCGATGACATGGCGATTCCTTGCCCCCTACTCCACCTCGGGCTATATAAGCAACCCCAGACCCCCCTCTCCAGGCATCTCCATCTTCATTATTCATCTCCACATCAGAAACTAGGGTTTCAATTAGAAGTAGAGGTCCCTCTAGATGAATCTCTTCTAGTTCATCTAGAATTAGATCTAGTTCTAGTTCTTCAAGTTCTAGTTCTTGTTCTAGTTGTCTAGTTCATCTAGTTGTAATTAGAGATTGGATTAGAGAGAGGAGAAGGAGAGAGCTGAGGAGGAGCCGGATCCGTCGGATCTTCCTCGACATTGTATTGGTGCAGTATCCAGTTCGTCTTCAAGTAATCTCCAGGTTCTTCATTTACTATTTCTAAGTATTATATTTAATTTAGGTTCTTGCTTTTTTTTATTTACTGGATCTCCGCTCGTATTGAGTTCTCTAGTTATCGTACGTAATTAGAGTAGTAAGCGTTAGTGTAGACACGGTGTCGAGACTAGGGTTTACCTGAGTTTGCGCCCAATCCTTCGGATAGTTTTGGTAGCTACAGGGGTGGCAACTTTGTAGATTGTTATAATCCACCACGTTAGGGTTGGTGTTTTCGTAGAGCTTTTTGGCAGCCTTCTCCCGATTACCCTTTTCCCAGTCTTTTTTCGAGAATCGGAAAGGTACTGTTGCTCCAAAGTAAGTAAAGTATAGTGAGCCTTTAATTAATAGACCCGCTTAGAAAACCCTATATCTCTCTCTACCCATATTACCATTCTTTCTTGGATGTTCTTAATTCTTCTAGTACACTTCACGTTCCCTGTGGAAATCGATACCCTGGAATACTCTCGGGTGAAAGCTACATCGGTATCCGTGCGCTTGCGGATTATTCTGTGTGCGTTTAAAATACCCAACAAGCTTTCTGGCGCCGTTGCCGGGGAACGGTAGCTGTTCTAGAATCGAACCAGGATCGTCCGTGTTTCTTTTCTTTTACCACCACCTTTACCTCACCACCACACTTCTTACCACATGGATTTCGCTCCTATCTTTAAATTATTTGCTCCAAAGGGCGACTTGTTGGAGCCTCCACCATCATCACACCCCATTCATATAGATGGCTATGAGCTTCGCCCTGCTCTTATAGCTATAGTTCGGGAAAAATCCTTCTCTGGATCAGAAGACGAAGATCCATACACCCACCTTAGGGAATTTGAGCAGTTGTGTTTTTGTCAAACTATTGCTGGCATGACACAAGAGACTATTAAATGGAAATTATTCCCGTTCTCCCTTTTGGGAAGAGCGAGAAAATGGTATGATCATTCCGTAAGGAGCACAAATGGAAATTGGGATGAACTTCGGGATAACTTTTGTCTTGCTTTCTTCCCTCTTTTTTGAATCACTGATCTTAGAATCGAAATTCTTACATTCAAACAAAAAGAGAAGGAGACACTAGGAGCAGCTTGGGCTAGGTTCAAACACCTTACCAATTCAGGCCCAAACCTTTCCTTGCCAGACCATGTGCTACATTTTCACTTCTATCGTGGTCTTAACAAGGAAGCTGCTCTACATCTCGATTTAGCTTCTAGAGGATCATTCTCACATAAACTTGTTAGTGAAGGAAGAGACATCCTAGAGAAAATCTTGAAAACACTCCTTACACTGGCGTTTTTGATAAATTCCTAGAAGAAGAAGTCGAGCTCGATCCCAACACGAGGAGGAACACACAACCAAATTTGAAATTCCTTCAAATCCTTCTAATAATTTGGTTGTCACAGAACCTTCTCTAGAGAAAACACCCCACACTTTAGAAAATTATGAATCCCATCCTTCGGTGTTCTTCTCTGAAATCGAGGAAGATGATATCAAAGAGCATGGAAGCCACTTCATAAACACCTCTTTAAATCCATGCTCATATGAGACATCTCCTAATTCCAGTGGTCTGTCTAACATTGCCACACTCGAGATTTTCAACCCCCTCACACTTTCTGTTTACAAAAACTTCAAAAGGGTGGTTGTAGATGCGTATGTTTATCACAAATTTTGTAGATCTCATTGTGCTCTTAAATTGGTGTTGGAAGGGAAACCACTTCACCAAATCATATCTTGAAGGTTTCCCAAAAGACAAGCTCAGTGTCCTAAAACAAGCACTTTTCAGATCAGTGTTCACCTTCCTGCTACACTGCCCTTGTGTAATGAGCATAGGGATATTATTAAAATATTCCTTCGGGTATTCTTGTCACTAACCTTTCCAGGTCTGGAGCAAAGAGTTCGAAGGAACGACAAACACAAGGTATGTCCAACTAATCATCATGCAACATTGAATTACATTAATCCAATCTTGATTTTTGCAAATCTAAGCTTGGGTGATACACTCTGTAAGAACATCTCTTACCATGTTGCTATGTTGGTTGCCCCTACCTTTAAGGCATGCTCATGTGCTATACACTAATCATGTTCTCTCATCATCATTTGAGTAAATCTTTTTAATGTTTTAATGCTACCTTCATCTTCTATAGAATATGTTTAGGTTTGAAGTACTTTCATACATCTCTTAAATTGAGCATGGTGCCTAGTTTAGGAGTGATGATCTTGCTTTCAAAGGTTTTTAAATTAAGCATGCTTAGCTTAAAATGTCTTCCTAAATCAAATTAGACGTGGTGTCTAGGTTGTTTTTTGAACTAATAGTATGCTATAGTGGATGTTGGATATTTTGTTGGACTAACCCCTACAGGAAAACTTTCAATATCAATTTGGGAACTCCTGAGATGAACCCACACTGGAGATGAAGAGACACATGAACTTCAACAACTTGCGCAAGGGAGACACAACTCACTAATCATGGAGAAGTGAGATCTGTAGAACAAGACAGAAGATGAGTGCCACAAAATAATACCTACAATCAAAGCACTCACTCCATGGAAATAGGTGAACAAGTCTGAGCTGGGCCACTAGAAGACAGAGACCATCGTACGGGCACTTGAATCCTCATCTCTCATATCAGACAGTACAAACACAAGCTAAAATAGAGAGGCCCTGGTACGAACCTGAGGAACAACACACCTTCACTGATAGGTCAACGCATAGAGAAGGAAGGCTGATCCCTTTAAAGATGATCCCACTATGTCCTTTCTCCTCTCAAGCTCCCATAACTCAAGCCACTATGAGATGAGCAAGAGAAGACAAGTCATTCATGAACAACAACCAGCTAGACAAGAGAAGCTTCCACAAGGTGGTTTGACACAATCACTCTTCAATGATAAAGCAACATTTCAAGGTAAGTGACCAACACTTTAAAAAGTTTCTCTTTGATTCTGGTATGCACATACATAAAGAACCAAACATGTTTAAGTTGCACCTCACATGATCCAACCTAATCAACTTAACATGTTCAGTTCTTTACTCTTTGTTCTTAGCTTTACTCTCTTGAATCTCACTATCTTAACTAATGAGCTAAGATGTTTTGCATCTAACCTTTGGAAGATGATATATCATAATCATGAAAATATCGACACTTTATGCATAGATTATCCTTCCTTGGGTTAAGTAATCTGATATGTTAAATATTTTAAGATGCTACTTTCATGCTCATCTTTTGATCCTATCACTCATGTTAAGATTGAATAGAATACATAAACAACAAGTTTATCTTGCTTGATGTGCCTAAGGTTAGAGAGGAATGAACAAAACTTTTGGTTCTGTTGGTGTTTTTCCACCAACAGAGCCCATGCACTTGATCTCTACCTTGTCTTTATGAGCAGGACACACTCTTGAGCAAACATGGAGGAGTTTGTGAACTCCCAAATCCTACAAAGTGAAGGTCCTAGATCTACAAGAAGATGTGCACTAATCAAGATCCTGCCAGCTTCCACAACTAATGCTTCACTTCAAATTGCTGGGCCAACGAAGAACATGGGTGACACCATATCAAGAGGTGTAGTTATCAAGGTCTACATATCTAGATCAAATGATGCACCTCAGAATGAACATGGTGAGAAGTCCTGTTCAGAGGACTTAAACATTGAACCCTCGCCGAAAGGTAAAATCGGTAGTTATCCATATTTATCTTTTCTGCATTAGTTTCTCTTTTTGCATGTTTACTTTCCATTATCATCTCTCCATAGCATATTTACTTTTCTGCATTAGGCTTGCATAAAAAAAAGAAAAAAAATATTTTACTTATTGCACTTCATAATAAAACCTAAAGCCCCATGTGAATAATTCTGTGATGTGTAAACCCACATGAAATATTCACTGTGGTGGCATAAAAATAAAATAAAAATAAAATGCATTCATTTTGTTAAGTTGTCATTGCATCGAAAAAATAAAAATACAAAAATATTGGGAAAGAGATCTTACAGAAACTCTGGACAACTAAGGCTTGAGTGGCCAACCACTAATGCTTAATCTATTCCACAAGTGTCGGTGTTTCGTACCCGGGGGTATGACACCAACGAGTAATATGATCGCGTGCTCTCTTCCTGGATGGTGATGCAAGATGACACAAGGATTTATCCTGGTTCGGGCAAAGAAGGCCCTACGTCCAGCGGGGGAGGATGTTCTTGTATTACTTGCACCTAAGTGCTTGTACAGGGGCGAATACAAGCTTGGTGAGCGTGGACCGGAGTCCGGACCTGAGTGTGTGGGTGTATGGCGTTCTAACGTGTTTGTCCCCGTCCGAATGAGGGCCCTGGTGTCCCCTTTTATAGAGCAAGGGGAGGCCAGGGTTACACGAGGGTTTTACAAGTGTCGGGGCGCACGGTGCCCAATACGAAGTAGGGTAGGAACCCTGTCTTGTCAAAGACATTGTAGCCGACGTGGGCGTTGCTGTTGAGGCGTCCTTGGGGCGTGGCCTCCATCCCGGGCGCGGACGCGGAGGCGTGGCGAGGTGGAAGCCGTACAGCGCCCATCCCTGAACGTACAGGACGCGGCGGGGTCCCTCCGGGTCTTGAGGTACCTGTCCTCCAATAGCATGAAAGTAGTTAGGGCTCGAGGGGCGCGGAGCCGGCCTCGAGGCGGCGCCTACGGGGGGCTCGAGCTCCCGCAGGTATGGGCAAGTCCCGTGAAAACCGATGGAGCGGCAGGCATCTGGGCCTCGAGGCATGGCTTGGACGTGCCACAGCGTAGGGCGTGGGTCAACAGTGCTTCACTGGTGCCTTTTCGCCCATACTTGTGGTGAAAACGAGTCTTGACTCTGCCCCGGACCACTGTGGCACACGTTGTGTTACAGAGGACGTGACCGGAGCAGATGGATGAATTAAGTGCGCGGTATGGGGCTGGCATCCGATGCCTGCACCGCTCGAGGGAGGCATAACGCGTCTCGAGGTATAGGCTGCCGTGCCAGTGAGGCTCGAGGTCCCCGCGTGGGGTCTCGAGGTGTGGTGTTCGGCTGCGGGGGCTTGAAGGGTAGTGGAGCGCTTGCCCGAGGCCTGGAGGGCTCGGTGAGACGGAAAACGATCGTGCGCCCGAGGCCTGGCTTGGAGGGCTCGGGTGAGACGGAAAACGACCATGCGCCCAGGCCTGGGCTTGGAGGGCTCGGGCGAGACGGAAATGACCGTGCGCCCGAGGCCTGGCTTGGAGGGCTCGGGCGAGACGGAAATGACCGTGCGCCCGAGGCCTGGCTTGGAGGGCTCGGCTCGGTGGGCCAGCGTCGTAAGCCTCGGGGGCCGGCTTTTTAGGGGGTTAAGCTAATTAGGTCTGTTATTTAACCGGTGTTCTAGGTTTACCCTATTTGTTTGCGTTGATTGGGGGTACCCCTTTTGCGGACCCCCGACAGTAGCCCCCGAGCCCTTGCTCGAGTGCTTGCACTCGAGCAGGGGCTCCCGACTGGGATCTCGTGGGTTAGCTAACTAGCCTCGAGGGTTTCGTCGATTCGATTCCGTGGGTGTCGTGCGAGCGACACCCGCGGGTGTAGCCCCCGAGGCCACGAGGGAGTGGTTAGAACTTCCTCGTGGGCTTTTTGCGAGTTTTAGTTGCGATTTTTAGGTTCGGGGGTGTCAGGCCCCCGAGTTTTTAGACCCTCTTTCGTCGAGGGGTGCCAGGCTGAACCGGCGGCCGGCTCTCGAGCTGTCCGGCGCACCGGTTGCCCTGGCTTGTCATCCCGCGAGTCCTTTTGATCGGATGCGAGGGGGGATGCCTCGTACTACCCCGAGTGGGTGAGTATCAAGGATCCCGGTGAGCTGGTAACGGGGAATCCAAGTGAGAGCTCGTGCCCCGTTCGATAGGGGTCGACTGTGGCCCGGAGGCGGTCTCATAAAGCATGGGTGCTCAGTCTGTAGGAGTGCTGGGTCCATTCGATAAGACCCAGTGGCTCGATGCCTCCCTCCGAGGGGATCTCACTGCATGTCGAGCTCCCCGCCTTGGATACACGTGAGGGGCCTCGAGGGCTTGGCCCTTGAGTGATGCCGCGAATGGCGCCCCTTGGT
Source organism: Coix lacryma-jobi var. lacryma-jobi (assembly GCA_009763385.1). Lineage (NCBI taxonomy): Eukaryota > Viridiplantae > Streptophyta > Magnoliopsida > Poales > Poaceae > Coix > Coix lacryma-jobi. The sequence goes on along the minus strand of CM019822.1, from coordinate 173,076,775 downwards.
GTCCCTGACTCGGGTGCTCGAAGCCAGCTGTCGAACCCTCTTTCGTTGAGGGCCAGCCTTCGCTGCTTCGAGACTTAGGGCCGGGCCCGTTTTTGGGTGCTCGAAGCCGGCTGTCGAACCCTTTTTCGAGGGCCAGCCTTCGTTGCTTCGAGACTTAGGGCCGGGGCCTGTTTTCTTCTTCCGGAAGAAGCCTTCGTTGCTTGGAATCCTTCTGCCCGTTGGGCGCGCCTTTTTAGGCGGAAACCGCCAGGGAGTGGAATCGTGGCGCCAGGGCGGCGGGCGCGAAGTCGGAGCGGCGGCCGCAGAGGGCTCCGGCAGTCGAGAGAACGGTGAGCTGCCGCGTGTTCCCTGCATCCGGCTCGAGACGTAGTTAGGTGGGCGCATTAAATGCTATGCGGTTACCTTTTTACGTCGTGGGAGATCCCGCCCGTCGGGGTTTCCCCTTATAATATCGAGAGGGGGGAAAGGAACCCTTTACTTTGTCTTTGCCTTCACCGCCGCCGTAGCCTTCACGTGCCCTCTCCTTCGAGCTAGTTGATTGGGGTTTTTCCGGCTGCCCGTCCGCTGCTCGGGTCCGCGCGCGCGCCACCGCCATGGCCGCCCAGACACAAGTGCTGCCGGCCGAAGACTGGAGCTCGTCGAAGGTGACGCAGAGCGAGATGGACTCGTTGGTGGCCCAGGGGCTTCTGCGCCCAACCCGGAGGAGGGACCCGCGTGGTGGGTTATCCCGTCGGCGGAGCACTGGGCCGCACCCACCGCCGGAGGGGTACGTGGTGAGCTTCACGCGCTACCACCGTATGGGGCTCGGCGTCCCGCCGAGCCGCTTCATGCGGGGGCTGGCCCACCACTTCGAGGTGGAGCTGCAGCACTTCTCCCCCAACTCCATCTCGCACGCCGCCATATTCGCCGCGGTGTGCGAGGGGTACCTGAAGATGGAGCCGCACTGGGAGATGTTCGTCCACCTCTTTCGGGGCGAGCTCTTCATCAAGGCCCTAAAGCCCAGCGGGAGGCGGCTCGTGCGCATGGGCTCCCTCGCCATTACTGCGAGGGCTGGGACCTCGTCGGTCAACGTCCCCCGCGAGTACCTGCGATACAAGCTTTCCACCAACCAGGCCGGTGGGACGACCATTGGTTCTATCTGCGGAATGAAGGTGGTTTCTTTCCGCAGTACACCGGCAGGGTCCTCGCTCAACGCCCGGAGAAGTGGACCTGGGGCGTCGCGGCGGACAGGCAACGCCACCTGGCCCCGCTGATGAAGATGATGAAGACGCTGGTGGATGAGAAGAAGTTGACCGTGCAAGCGGTCATTTGGGCGTTCCACCAGCGAAGAGTTCTCCCGCTGGCGGACCGCCCCCTTCTTATGCATGAGATGGGGCCGGAGGCCAGGCTCGAGGCGCTTAATCCGATCGAGGATGGCCGAGGAGAGGCTGTCCCGGAATGAGGGCGTCTCCCGGGTGTCAATCACGATCCAGGGACCGTTCATCCCTGAGTACACCCACCTGGTCGCCATGGCACCCGACGAGGTGTGTCTCGACCTGGTGAGCCTCCCTCGAGCTGAGCCGTTCCGAGCCCCCTCCCCCTTTCTCCTCCTTCGAACTTTTTGCATTCTTCTTGTGGTTTGCCTCGTCACGCTTCTTCTTTTTTCAGGGGGCGTTCACTTGTCGCGCGTCGAGGTCCCCGGTGAGGGAGGACGCCGCGGATACTCAGGTGAGGCGCCTCTCTGCTCAGAAAGAGAAGGAGAGCAAGGACGCCAGGAAGAAGAAGAGAAAAAAACAAAAACCTGCGTCGCTTGGCTCGGGAGCAGAGACTGGCAAAGGCTCATCGCAATCGTCAGCCTGGAGACGGATCCCCCGAGCTGAGCTCCTCGAGCTCGGAGGAGGAGAGCGGTGATGAGGAGGAGAGCGACGACGAGGGGATGGATGCGCGCCTAAGACGCGCGGGGGTCGTCGACGACAGGGCTGACCGCTCCTCTGTGCAGGAGGGTATGCTGGAGGTCCCCCCGGCGAAGGGACCGCGCAGGACGCAGCCGCGGAAGACGGCGCCATCCCTGCCTCGTCGGGGGCCCGAGGTCCGTCGAGCTCTGCGCCGAACGTGCCCCCGGTCGTGAGGAAGCCCCGAACCCGGAGCGCTTCTGTCACAGCTCCCAACAGAGGCCGCCCCCGCGTCAGCCCAGGCGGGAGGTCTCGAGAAGGGCCGAGCCTCGAGGGGCGGTGACCACATCGGGAGGGGCTCCGGGTCCGACCGCCGCGAGCCATCGAGGTCGGGGTCGAGCCCACGGAGGAGCGGGCGCCAGGAGGAGGTGTCGAGCCCGCGCCATCACGAGCGTCGGGGAGGGAGCCCCCGGCGTCTCGTGCCCAGGGGCGTGAGCGTCCCCGGAGTCCATCGCCGCATCGCCGCCGGGACACAGAAGCGGATGCGGGAGGGCGCGACCGCCCCAGCGCGTGCGCCGGAGCCCGCGCCGGGCGGGCCATGATGACAGCACGAGGGAGGTGCGGTCGCCCTCCCGCGAGGTGGGGCGGAAGGAGGGCTCCCTCGAGGTCGAGCCACGGGAGGCGTCGGGAGCCCTCTCCCCATCCCAGCCCTGTGGAGACGGCCCAGGCGCAGGGCTCGAGCCGCGGGGTGGGCTCGAAACCCCTGAGTGGGTCCGGCGATTCTGGGAAGAAGCCCAGTCGCCGCTTTGGGTGAGTAATTTTCTTGGACCTCGTCGGAAGCGAGGCTTGACCTCTTTACTTTTGATGCACATGCCATCTCTGGTTTCTCAGGGGGAAGCTCTCCTACCCAGAGGCTTGGCCGCTAGACGAAGCGAGGTCCCCCTCTGGGTAGGAGAGCTTCCGAGCCCAGTGGAGGCACAAGCACCCGAGGTATGGCACCTTCCTCCGCTAGAGAAGCCGCTTGGCTGGAGAAGGCTCGAGCTGCCATGGCTCAAGGTGGACCAATGATCGTCGCAAATTTTGGTGAGGCCGTCGCCGTCGACCGCAGGGGTCGAGGCACTCTTCCTGGCTCTGATATCACCGTCATCTCGTATTGCAGGGGCCACAGCTCACGGCGTCGAGCCCGCCATCACCGTACCTACTGAAGCGCTGCCTCCTCCCCTCCTCCTCCTCCTCCCATGATGGCGCCAGTCGAGAGCGCCACCCTTCCCCCCACCACGACGGCTGTTCCGGGGGAAGCGCCTGGGGCGAGCACGGCCCCGCTGACGCCTGGGGCCAGGGAGACTGCGCCCCTCGAGGCTTCGACCAACACGAGCCAGGTTGCGGAGGAGGAAAAGGGGGGAGAGGCATTGGCGGAGGAGGAGCCGACGTTGGAGGACCTCCTGAACGAGCTGGAGCAGGGGCCGCTCCTCGCCGCGGGTTCGATGGTGGTGGAGGCGCCTGAGGCGCCGGCTAGCGACGACAAGGTGCCGGAGGGCCCGGCCAGGGAAGAGCCGGGGCTCGTGCCGTCGGGCGGCGGGCCGCGGTCGGGGCAGCTTGGGGCGGAGGAGGATCTGCCCGACATCGAGCTTGACCGACCAGTATGGCCGTTTCCCGGCGCGCCGAGCCCGTCTCTTGCCATGGTCTCCGTCGAGCAACCAGTCCAGCGGGGGGGCCTCGCGCGAGGTGCGGTCCATCTTCCGGGAGGTGGCCGAACTCATGGCGGAGGCGGAGCGGTCCTGCTCCGAGGAGGCAGGCGGTCTGCGCAGGTGTCCGCCGCCCTCGCGAGGGCCGAGGCGGAGCTTCAAGATCTCCGCGCTGAGTTGGGCCGGAACGTCCAAATGGCGAGCCGGCTTAACGAGGCAGAGGCGGAAGTCTGGGCGGCTCGAGGCGAGGCCGCTCGAGTCAAGGAAGAGGCCGCCGCCGCTCTCGAGGCATCGAAGAAGGAGGCCGCGGACGCCCGAAGCGAGGCCGACTCCGCCCGGCTGAAGCTGAGGCGGCGAAGCAGGAGGCCGCTGACGCCCGTGGCGAGGCCGCCACCGCCCGGACCGCAGCGGAGGCGGCGAGAAAAGAGGCCGAGGTTGCTCAATGCGATGCCGCCGCCGCTCGGTCCGCAGCGGAGGTGGCAAAGAAGGAGGCCGAAGACGCCGAGAGTGTTGTCGCCACCGCTCGAGCTGCCGAGGGGGCGGCGCAGGCAGGAGGTGATCCGAAAGGATCTGGCTCTCGTGGAGGCGGGCAGCCTGATCGAGGAGCTTAGGTCCGAGAAGCTCCTCATGCTGGCCGAGAAGCGCAGGCTCGAGCAGCGCGCTGAGGGCCTTACCAGCGACCTCGCCGCCCTGGGGCAACATTGCGATGGTGAGGCTTACACCTTGTCCCGGTTTGGGTCTCGACGTTTTTCTGTTACGCCGCAATCTCATTCTTCCTCGTTTGTTGCGCAGGGGTCGAGGAGACGGTCGAGGAGCTCCGCAGGACGAACCAGGCTCTCTTGGACCAACTCCAAGACGAGACGATGGTGGCGGAGCGGGCTCGCACTTCCCTCGACCGGCTCGGCTCCACGTGGGGTGCTCCTCCCGTGGCTGCGGTAGAAGGTGCGGTGGCCCGAGGCGACGCCTTGGTCGACGCCTTGTGCTTCCTCGACGCAGCAGCGCGGGACCGCGTCCGGCAAGCTCTCCATCATGGCGTCAAGCAGACGCTCGCGGTTGTCCGCTCTGGCTTCCGCTTCCCGGTCCACGTTGTTGCCAATGGCTTCATCGAGATCGAGGGGAAGGACGAGGAGTGGAACAACCGCCGTGTCGACAAAATCTTGGAGAAGATGGAGAGGCCGGGGACGTCGCTCGCGAAGATCTTCGAGGAGGACGTGCTGCCTCCTGACGCCAGCAGCGGTGTCGAGGGCCCTCCTCCTTCCAGCTCGGGTGTCGAGGCTGAGCCTGCCCTGGAAGACCTCGGGGAGGAGTATCGGACCGACGAGGACTGAGGCCTGCGTGCCAAATTTGGGCGTCGAGGCCCTTGTAAGAATTTTATGACATGATTGAGGGTACGTCGAGAGTGGAATGTATATATGATTTGTTTATTAAAAGAGTTGTTTTCTTTTCAAATGCGTTTGACCACTTCTCTTTGCTGCAAGCTCGAGTTTCTGCTAGCTTAGTCTGTTTTCCTTCGATCTGTCACGAGCCCCTCGAGGTGGGCGGGGGGGTGGGGGGGGGGGCGTGGGCAGGGTACCATAGCCCGGGGGCGTAGGAGGCCGTCTACGTCAATGCCTCCCGACCTTTGGAGGCTCGAGGTATTTTAGGATTTTGATGTCGCTAGTTCACTCGAGGCACGAGTCGAGACGAGGGTCGAATTTTTGAAAAGGAAACGCGCCTTTTCCGGAGTCTGGGGGGGGGGGGGGGGGAGGATCCCCCTGTCAGCCCCCGAGGGAGGCTCGACCCTGAGCAAGGCAGGGTCGAGGCTACCTTAAGTTGCTAAGTAAAAATGAATGACAGTGCGCGAGTTTGTTCATTCATGTTTGACATGTTTGTATAAGGCAACAAAATGAACAAGGCCTCGAGGCCTTTAAGGGTAGAAGCGACGTAGCTGAGATATGTTCCACGCGTTCGCCAGGATCCTGCCTTGGTCGTCGTAGAGCTTGTATGTTCCTGGCTTGAGCACTTCAGCCACGGTGTATGGGCCTTCCCACGGAGGGGTGAGCTTATGGCGCCCTCGATTATCTTGCAGCCGTCGAAGCACGAGGTCTCCCACCGCTAGGTCCCTTTTGCGCACGTGCTTGTCGTGGTAGCGTCGAAGTGTTTGCTGGTAGCGTGCGGAGTTGATGAGCGCCACGTCTCGGGCCTCCTCGAGCTGGTCCTTGGCGTTGGCGAGCCTTTCGTCGCTGGTTTGCTCGTTGTAGGCTCGAAGTCGAGGTGAGCCGTACTCGAGGTCCGTAGGCAAGACGGCCTCGGCGCCGTAGGTTAGGAAAAACGGAGTGAACCCGGTGGCTCGACTCGGCGTAGTCCTGAGGCCCCACAGCACCGAGGGGAGCTCTGTAGCCCACCCCTTTCTGAAATTCTTGAGGGTCTTGAACAGCCTCGGCTTCAGCCCATGGAGTATCATGTCGTTGGCGCGCTCGACCTGCCCGTTGCATTGAGGGTACGCGACCGAGGCCCAGGTTACGCGAATGTTGTTGTCATCGCAGAAGTTGGTGAACTTTTTGCCCGTGAATTGGGTGCCATTGTCGGTGATGATGACATTAGGCACTCCAAACCGGTACATGATGTTGGTGATGAACTCGACAGCCTTCTCGGAGGTGGGGTCTCCTATCGGCTTAGCCTCGATCCACTTGGTGAACTTGTCGATGGCCACGAGCACGTGTGTGTACCCTCCACTTGTCCTTTTGAGGGGACCCACAAGGTCGAGCCCCCAAACGGCAAATGGCCAAGTGATTGGGATCATCTGCAGGGCGTGTGCGGGCTGGTGCGTTTGCTTGGCGTAGAATTGACACCCATGGCACGCTTGGACCAAGCGCTTGGCGTCCCCAATGGCGGTCGGCCAATAGAAGCCTTGACGGAAGGCGTTCCCAACCAGGGCCCTCGGCGCTGCGTGGTGGCCGCAAGCCCCCGAGTGCATGTCGTCGAAGAGTTTGCGTCCTTCCTCGAGGGGGATGCAGCGCTGAAGGATCCCGGTCGGGCTTCGTCGGTATAGTTCCCGTTCGTCGCCGTAAGTGACGTAGGTCTTGGCCCTTCGAGCGATGCGTCGAGCCTCCGTCTTGTCTTCCGGTAGCACGCCTTGCGTTAAGTAGTCGAGGTAGGGCGTTCGCCAGTCGAGGTGTCGTGGTGAAGAAGAGGCGCTTGCGTCGACCTGCATCACCTCAGCGGATGTCCGGGTGTCATTCCCGAGGGGTGGTGTTGAAAGTCGAGCCCCCGTGTCTAGCTTGAGGGGCGGCGTCGAAGGGCCAGCCCCCGGGTCGATTTCGACGGATGGCTCGAAGACGTCCCTCGAGAAGACGTCTGGTGGTACCGTGCCGCGCGTGGACGCCAACTTTGCCAGCTCGTCGGCGGCCTCGTTGTACTTTCGAGCTATGTGGTTGAGCTCGAGGCCGTAAAACTTATCTTCCAGCTTGCGCACCTCCCCGCAGTATGCCTCCATCTTGGGATCGATGCAGCTTGAAGCCTTCATAACCTGGTTGATGACGAGCTGCGAGTCTCCTCGGGCGTCGAGGCGTCGGACCCCGAGCTCGAGGGCGATGCGCAGCCCATTGACGAGGGCCTCGTACTCGGCGACGTTGTTGGAGGCGGGGAAGTGCAAGCGTAGCAGGTAGCGCATGTGAACTCCGAGGGGTGAGATGAAGAGCAGGCCTGCGCCTGCCCCCGTCTTCGTGAGGGATCCGTTGAAGTACATGGTCCAGAGCTCGGCTTGAATCTGCGCCGGCGGGAGCTGAGTGTCGGTCCATTCAGCAACGAAGTCCGCCAACGCTTGCGACTTGATGGCCTTTCGCGGGGCGTAGGTGATGGCTTCCCCCATTAGTTCGGTGGACCACTTGGCGATGCGCCCCGTGGCCTCCCGATTGTTGATGATCTCACCGAGGGGGAAGGACGACACCACCGTTACGGGATGAGCGAGGAAGTAGTGCTGGAGCTTGCGCCTTGTGACGATGATGCCGTAGAGCAGCTTCTGGATGTGCGGATACCGGACCTTGGCCTCGGAGAGTACCTCACTGGTGAAGTACACCGGTCGCTGGACCGGTAATGCATGACCCTCCTCGTGCCTCTCGACGGCTATGACCGCGCTGACCACCTGAGTGGTTGCGGCCACATAGAGGAGGAGAGGCTCGGGGGAATCGCCACCCTGGGCTGGTCGCGGCGGCACGAGGATTGGTGCGGAAGTCAGCAACCCCTTCAACTTGGTTATGGCCTCCTCGGCTTCGACAGTCCACGCAAAGTGTTCCGTCTTCTTCAGCAGGCGGTAGAGGGGTAGCGCTTTTGCCCCTAGCCTTGAGATGAATCTGCTGAGAGCGGCTAGGCAGTCAGTCACTTTCTGCACACCCTTGAGGTCTCGAATCGGGCCTATCCTCGTGACTGCTGAGATTTTTTCAGGGTTTGCCTCAATCCCCCGTTGTGAGACAATGTAGCCAAGTAGCATGCCTCGAGGCACACCAAAGACACACTTCTCGGGGTTGAGCTTCACATTCTTGGCCCGGAGGCACTCGAATGTGGTCTCGAGGTCGCTGATGAGGTTCCCGACTTTCTTGGTTTTAACCACGATGTCATCGACGTAGGCCTCGACGGTCCTACCTATATGCTCGCCAAAGATGTGCTGCATACATCGTTGATATGTTGCCCCGGCGTTTCGTAGGCCGAAGGGCATCGTAACGTAGCAATACATACCAAATGGCGTGATAAAAGAGGTTGCGAGTTCGTTGGACTTTTTCATTTTAATTTGGTGGTAACCGGAATACGCATCAAGGAACGAAAGCACTTCGCACCCGGCAGTGGAATCGACAATCTGATCAATTCTAGGTAAAGGAAATGGAACTTTTGGACATGCTTTATTCAGACCAATGTAGTCTACACACATCCGCATTTTTCCATTCTTTTTCCTGACTAGTACAGGGTTAGCTAGCCACTCTGGGTGAAATACCTCCTTGATGAACCCGGCCACCAAAAGCTTGTGCACCTCCTCGCCGATGATCCTGCGCTTCTCCTCGTCGAAGCGGCGCAGGCGTTGCTTCACCGGTCTGGACCCGACCTGGATTTCCAAGGCGTGCTCGGCGACTTCCCTCGGTATGCCCGGCATGTCCGAGGGTTCCCACGCAAACATGTCGATGTTCGCGCGGAGAAAGTCGACGAGCACTGCTTCCTATTTGGGCTCGAGGTTGGCACTGATGGTCAGCGTTTTGCCATCGGTCGAGGTCGGGTCGACGGGTACCTGCTTGGTGTGCTCGGCTGGCTCGAAGGTGCCGGCGTGGCGCTTCGCTTCTGGGGCCTCCTCGGTGGCCAAGGTCGCCAAGGCCTCGAGCGAGTCGAGGTGGACGTTGGCCTCCCCACGCTCGACGCACTCCACGTCACAGTGGTATGCGTGCTCGTAGGAGGTGTCGACGGTGATGACCCCTTTTGGCCCCGGCATCTTGAGCTTCAAGTACGTGTAGTTGGGTATCGCCATGAACTTGGCGTAGCCTGGCCGGCCGATGATGGCGTGGTAGGCCCCTTGGAAGCTGACCACCTCGAAGGTGAGCGTTTCCCGGCGGAAGTTAGCCGGCGTGCCAAAGCAAACCGGCAGGTTGATGCGCCCGAGAGGGTGGGCCTTCTTCCCTGGTACGACTCCGTGGAACCCCCCGACGCTGGGTCGGAGCTGTCCCTCTGAAATACCTAAAAGGTCGAGGGTCTCGAGGTATATGATGTTGAGGCTCGAGCCCCCATCCATCAACACCTTGGAGAACCGAACGTCGACGATGACGGGGTCGACGACGAGGGGATACGCCCCCGGGTTTATGACACGGTCCGGATGGTCGTCACGGTCGAACGTGATCGGAGCATCAGACAAGTCAAGATACCGGGGGGCGTCGTGGCAGAGCGCAAAGATCTCCCGGCGCTCTTTCTTTCTTTCCCGAGCTGAGAGCCCGACGGTCGGCCCCCCGTAGATCATGTAGCAGTCACGCACCGGAGGGAAGTCGCCGTCCGCGTCCCCACCGCCGCGCCGATCGGTATCCTTGCCCTTGGGCGCGTCTTCTCTCTTAACGCCGAGCTTGGAGTAGTAGCCTTTCAACAGTCGGCAGTCCTTTAACTTGTGATTTACGGGGCCCTTGTGATAAGTGCAGGGGCTCTCGAGCATCTGGTCGAAAACAGCCCCGTCAGGGGGGCCTCGAGGCTTCTTAGGCTCGAGGGCGCCTGCGAGCACTTCTTCGTCGTCGTCGTCATTGGCGTCGTGCTTCGCCTTCTGACCTTTGCGTTTGTTCTTCTTCTTTTTGTTGCTGTTATTGTTGTCGTTCTTGGCGTCGTTGCCTTTGTTCGTGACCTCCGGCGCGGCCACCACCTTGCCTTTGTCCGTGGAACGGCCAAAGAAGGCCCCCACTGCCTCATCGTCTGAGGCAAAGCTGGTGACACGATCCATCAGGTCCTCGACCGTCCTGGGACGGTAGCGTCCTAGCTCATGGACTAGTTCTTGGCATGTCGTGCCCGCGAGGAACGCCGAGATGACGTCCTCATCAGGCACGTGGGGGAGCTCGAGGCGCTGCTTCGAGAACCGTCGAGCAAAGTCACGGAGGGGCTCGTTCGCCGCCTGCCTGCAACGCCGTAGATCCCAGGGGTTGCCTGGGCGCACGCACGTCCCCTTGAAATTCCTGTCGAAGACCCTGACTAGATCGGCCCAGTCATCGATCCGATCTGGCGGGAGCCCCTCGAGCCACCGGCGGGCGGTGTCCGAGAGGTAAAGTGGGAGTTGGCGTATGATCACACGGTCGTCGTTCTTCGCTCCGCCCAGTTGGCAGCCTAGGCGGAAGTCCGAGAGCCAGAGCTTGGGCTCGACCTCCCCGTCGTACTTCACGATGTTGGTCGGTGGTCGGAAGCGGTCGGGGAGGGTTGAGCTGCGGATGGCCCGGCTGAAGACTCTGGGGCCCGGGGGCTCGAGGACTTGCCGGTCCTCGTCGCTGTCGTAACGCCCCCCTCGATGGGCGCTATAGCCACGCTCCTGGGCCCCCTTGTCCTTGCGCCGGCGGTTGATATCGTTGCGGGCGTCGTTGGGGTCTCGAGGTGGCCGGATGTCGATGATCCGTTCGCGAACTGGCCTAGCTCGAGAGGCGTCCGGCTGGTGGACGGATGTCTCGCGCTCGTTGCGGGGCGTTTCCGCCGGCTTTCCCGAGGCTGCTCCGCGCCGGCGTGACGCCGAGCTCTCGGCCTGCTGCACAGCGGCTGTCTCGAGGAGGTTCTTCATTTCCCCAAGCATGCGCCTGGCGTCAGGGTTGGAGACGGCGGGTAGATCACGGAGCATCATTGCTGCCGCGACCACGTTCTGCCTGGCTCGCGGGAAGCATACCTCGGGGCGTGCTGGTGCCCCGTCCTCGAGGATCCGCCGGTGGACCTCTCGAGCCCGACCTCGAGCTCCGGCCCCTCGGGGCTGGGGTGGTTCCTGCATCAGAGTTTGCCGGAGCTGCAGCAGGTGTCGCCGTTCTTCCTCGGCTTTGGTGATTGCTTCCTGCACCTGCGCGAGTTGCGCCGCCCGGCCGTCGTCGTGCTGAGGCGGTGCAACCAGTGCTGGAGGTTCGTTCCTTCCCTGAACGCGTGATCCGCCTGCCGCGGCCACGTCGCTGGGTCCCTCTAGGTCGAGCGCCGGCCTGTTGTCGTCGCCTTCGTCCTCGGTATCGCATACGACTCCCTCGAGTTGGAAGCACTCCCTGGTGGGATCCCAGAGGTCGGGGTCGTGGTAGTCGTATTCGTCGGAGTCAGAGCCGTTGACGGCATGCCGCCTTGGCCGATGCTGGGACCGCAGCTCGCGGTACCATCCTCCGACGGTGACACGCCGGGGTGGCTCGATGGCTCGCGAGAAGTCGCGGTCAACGCACGCGGGGTGGACGATCTCCAGGTTGGCCATGGCCTGCAGCAGCACGCCCGGACGCTGCTCCCGGTCCGCCACCGTCCGGTCCTGATGGCGCTCGTCGAGGTGGTGGGCGTATACAGCCGCGGAGTTGTTGAGGCCGAACGGGAACCGCTGGCGTCGAGCGCGGCGCAACCCGTGCGGGAGGAGGCTGGGTGGCGTCGACGGCGCACGGCTCGGAGGCCTCCGGCCTGGTTCCTGGTCCGTACGCACGATGAACGCGAAGTCGCTAGGCGGGCGCGGGCGCGCCCTGGAAGTCTCCGGGCGTGCGCCGTGCCGGCTCCTCCTTGGGAACTCCGTGGCTGCCACGGGGAAGTGGGTGCACGCCGCCGGCACGGCCTGTGCCTGGCGACGATGGTAACAACGGCGCCGCTCACGGGGTGGCGACGCGTGGTGGTGTGGGCGACGTGCCTCGCTCCTCGCACGGGGTGGCGTGACACGCCCTCCACCCGGGCCCTCCATGGAGAGCAAGGTCGGCTCGTTGCCGTTGCCGGTGGCCAGGAACTCGAGGCTCCCGAACCAGATGACGGCACCGGCAGAGAACGAAGGAGTCGAAGCAGCCATCCAGGAAATAGCGAGAAACCGACTCGACACGCGAAGGGCCCCTATCTGGCGCGCCAACTGTCGGTGTTTCGTACCCGGGGGTATGCCACCAACGAGTAATATGATCGCGTGCTCTCTTCCTGGATGGTGATGCAAGATGACACAAGGATTTATCCTGGTTCGGGCAAAGAAGGCCCTACGTCCAGCGGGGGAGGATGTTCTTGTATTACTTGCACCTAAGTGCTTGTACAGGGGCGAATACAAGCTTGGTGAGCGTGGACCGGAGTCCGGACCTGAGTGTGTGGGTGTATGGCGTTCTAACGTGTTTGTCCCCGTCCGAATGAGGGCCCTGGTGTCCCCTTTTATAGAGCAAGGGGAGGCCAGGGTTACACGAGGGTTTTACAAGTGTCGGGGCGCACGGTGCCCAATACGAAGTAGGGTAGGAACCCTGTCTTGTCGAAGACATTGTAGCCGACGTGGGCGTTGCTGTTGAGGCGTCCTTGGGGCGTGGCCTCCATCCCGGGCGCGGACGCGGAGGCGTGGCGAGGTGGAAGCCGTACAGCGCCCATCCCTGAACGTACAGGACGCGGCGGGGTCCCTCCGGGTCTTGGGGTACCTGTCCTCCAATAGCATGAAAGTAGTTAGGGCTCGAGGGGCGCGGAGCCGGCCTCGAGGCGGCGCCTACGGGGAGCTCGAGCTCCCGCAGGTATGGGCAAGTCCCGTGAAAACCGATGGAGCGGCAGGCATCTGGGCCTCGAGGCGTGGCTTGGACGTGCCACAGCGTAGGGCGTGGGTCAACAGTGCTTCACTGGTGCCTTTTCGCCCATACTTGTGGTGAAAACGAGTCTTGACTCTGCCCCGGACCACTGTGGCACACGTTGTGTTACAGAGGACGTGACCGGAGCAGATGGATGAATTAAGTGCGCGGTATGGGGCTGGCATCCGATGCCTGCACCGCTCGAGGGAGGCATAACGCGTCTCGAGGTATAGGCTGCCGTGCCAGTGAGGCTCGAGGTCCCCGCGTGGGGTCTCGAGGTGTGGTGTTCGGCTGCGGGGGGCTTGAAGGGTAGTGGAGCGCTTGCCCGAGGCCTGGAGGGCTCGGGTGAGACGGAAAACGATCGTGCGCCCGAGGCCTGGCTTGGAGGGCTCGGGTGAGACGAAAAACGACCATGCGCCCGAGGCCTGGCTTGGAGGGCTCGGGCGAGACGGAAAACGACCGTGCGCCCGAGGCCTGGCTTGGAGGGCTCGGGCGAGACGGAAAACGACCGTGCGCCCGAGGCCTGGCTTGGAGGGCTCGGTTCGGTGGGCCAGCGTCGTAAGCCTCGGGGGGCCGGCTTTTTAGGGGGTTAAGCTAATTAGGTCTGTTATTTAACCGGTGTTCTAGGTTTACCCTATTTGTTTGCGTTGATTGGGGGTACCCCTTTTGCGGACCCCCGACAACAAGTCTTGTTGTCTATTTGAGTTTCACAGGATTGAAAGACCAAGAAAAGGTGACGAGCAAGTGGATGTCCCATCCACTGTTGGAGCACTATTTCAACAACCATCAACGTCAATCAATGCTCCGATAGAGGAAGAACATTTTCACTGCCAGTCTGTTACATTGCAAGATCGAACGACTACGTCAACATTCAGCTTGGGGGGAGACGCACCCCCGTTATCTTCGTAATCCAGGTATGTCTTATTCATTATGTTAGTTATTTATAATAAAGTGTGTTAGGTTAAATAAATACTATGTTAAGTTTGCTTAGATTATTTTAAGAAGTTAATAATAAAAGGAGAACTCTCTCTCTAATCTTTTACATGGAAATGATGAATAGTTGCTCTATCTAATTTCTTTCAAGTACCTAGCCTTCAAAGCATGAGTTCTCCTGGTTAATAATGATGTTTAAAAATGAAATTAAATTTATGGGTAGTAAATGCTTGATCCAGAGTCTAGGTAATTGATAGATATGACATGTGATGATCTGAGCTACTACTATCTTGTTCTAAACAACACTAGAGTTTCGGAGATTTCTCAATATAAAATGTGTCTAATAATTGCATTGAGTTAAATTAAGCTTTGTTGACCCTATGAGAAGTTATCATGCTATTGAATTGAGATCACTTACACATTTCATCCATCTTCTGCATCAATGCTCAAGATTATCTATTGTTATCCTCTCAAAAATTTATTGGAAGCATGTGGCTATTGAAAAAAGAAAAAAAAAGAAAAAAAAAGAGAGAAAAAAAAATCCGAGGAAATAAAAAGGGACAAGTGTCTGAAACCTCAAAAAGATAGATCCCGAGGAAATAAAAAGGGACAAGTGTCCGGAACCTCAAAAAAAGAGAGAAAAAAATGAATGAATATAAAAAAAAATGGGCACGTGCCCGCAAGTAGAATTAGCTTGATAGCCATGTGTCTCTGATAAACAAAAGAGAGTGATATATTTCAAAAGAGCATCCGCCTCCATTTTCCATGCACATGCACTTCTCGATTCAATGGTGTGGTTGACTTTCTCTTTGGATTCATTGTTTAATTTGACAACATATGTTTTTAAGCTTTCTGAAAATTCATAAAAACTCCGGGATAAATAGTGAAGTAAAAGAGCAAGAGACATAGTGCTTGATTTGATCATTCTATCTTTCAATTACTCAGAATTCAAAGTAAAGTACTAAGCCCCGTGATGAATAATATGATACTTTTTTCTATTCCATATGAGAACTTTTGTTTGAATACATGTGTACTTGTTGGAAGTGAAGATATTGCAGCAACTCCTGATCCATTGTTGAGATTGGCTTTGCTCGGGACTAGCAAAGGTTAAGATTGGGGGAACTTGTTGATGCTCACTAATGCTCATAATTAACCATCAACTATTGCATGAAATGACACTAAATGAATTACAAAGCATAGTTGTAGGGTTTGAATCTAACAAGTTCCATGAGTTTTGGTGCTCTCACTTGTTTTGTAGGACATCAATATTTCACCATATAAAAGTATCTCAAGTGATGAATTGGAGTGCACCATTGCGAAGGGCTCGTCGAGACGATCGAAACGGACATATCATTTGCTATATTCGGAGTTCCGGATGAAAAGATATTAATTTCGCAACGAAATCTGCAAAAGAAGGATCTAGAAGACACCAGAAGACACCACGAGGCGGGCCACCACGTGGGCCCACTGGGCTAGACCGACCGGTCCCACATGGAGACCGACCGGTCGGCCACCGAGGCCGTTTCGCCTTCGCCTTCTGGAACCTTCCTCCACCGCCTCCTAGAATGCATCTCCACCGTCCCTGAAGTCGGTTTGATCCAACGGTGGGCGATAAACGTGACGCGGATCGATGACATGGCGATTCCTTGCCCCCTACTCCACCTCGGGCTATATAAGCAACCCCAGACACCCCCTCTCCAGGCATCTCCATCTTCATTATTCATCTCCACATCAGAAACTAGGGTTTCAATTAGAAGTAGAGGTCCCTCTAGATGAATCTCTTCTAGTTCATGTAGAATTAGATCTAGTTCTAGTTCTTCAAGTTCTAGTTCTTGTTCTAGTTGTCTAGTCCATCTAGTTGTAATTAGAGATTGGATTAGAGAGAGAAGGAGAGAGCTGAGGAGGAGCCGGATCTGTCGGATCTTCCTCGACATTGTATTGGTGCAGTATCCAGTTCGTCTTCAAGTAATCTCCAGGTTCTTCATTTACTATTTCTAAGTATTATATTTAATTTTAGTTCTTGCTTTATTTTATTTACTGGATCTCCGCTCGTATTGAGTGCTCTAGTTATCATACGTAATTAGAGTAGTAAGCGTTAGTGTAGACAAAGTGTCTAGACTAGGGTTTACCTGAGTTTGCGCCCAATCCTCCGGATAGTTGTGGTAGCTACAGGGGTGACAGCTTTGTAGATTGTTATAATCCACCACGTTAGGGTTGGTGTTTTCGTAGAGCTTTTTGGCAGCCTTTTCCCAATTACCCTTTTCCCAGTCTTTTTCGAGAATCGGAAAGGTACTGTTGCTCAAAAGTAAGTAAAGTATAGTGAGCGTTTAATTAAATAGACCCGCTTAGAAAACCCTATATCTCTCTCTACCCATATTACCATTCTTTCTTGGACGTTCTTAATTCTTCTAGTACACTTCACGTTCCCCGTGGAAATCGATACCCTGGAATACTCTCGGGTGAAAGCTACATCGGTATCCGTGCGCTTGCGGATTATTCTGTGTGCGTTTAAAATACCCAACACTCTTCTAGTCTTATTCTGGCTTGATGCGCTCACAATCTCCATGCATCTTCTCAACAGACGACCATGTCGGCCTCACCACAACTCCGCACCATTTGAGCTATTCTTTGACACACCACCCGACTATGCTCACATGCGTGTGTTTGGGTGTCTCTGCTATCCAAACATAATAGTGACCACACCACACAAATTGGCTCCCCACTCTGCCTATTATGTCTTCCTTAGGTATCCCATGGATTACTGTGGCTATATGTGCTACAAACTGGAGACTAAACGTGTGTTGATCTCACATCCATATACTTCGACGAGTCTTGTTTTCCATTTGTGCAGCTAATTGAATTAGGTTCGAGCACTCCTATCTGACATGCCCCATGAATACAAGACACCTCCCAGTACCCTCGACATGATGATTTTGTACTTCTTGGTTCGCCAGTTGGATCCTCAACCAAATTCGACGACACCGAGCTATTCACTGCCTCATGATCTGGGAACGCCTACGTTGCACCAAGCTGCGCCAACGATGACGCCAGCATGTACCCCCTACATCCACTTCACTGATGCCTGTTGATGGTCCTTAAACACCTATTTTACCATCAACATGTTACCCTAAAATTCACCAAAAAGGCATAAAATGTAGTCAAATAGGTTTCAAACTAACTGAATTCCACATGTCCATAGATTTTGATTTGAATGCAGGATTTGGACCAAATTTGGAGCATGAACCCACCAGGGGCCGAGACCACACAGCAGGGCCCATTTGGGCCCTAGTGGGGTGGCGCCCGCCACAAGGAGAGGCCCAAACCTTCCCTCTGCCACGTCACTGATCCGTGAGACCACCCCAGGGCCAAATCTTGGCCCTTGGTCACTAGGTCAGTGGCATCGGATGGCTCAGGAGGGGAGTGGCGTGGATCATGACCGAATGACGGTTATCTGGGCATGCAACAGACCTAACCACCGCCTTGGAGGAGTCCCTGGAGGTCGTAGGATCAATGACGGTGCATCCAACGGCCAGGGGGGTGGCGGCCGCCACCTAGGGCTTGTGCCCGCCACTAGGGTTTGCCCTAGGTCGGTTGGCTGCCCCCTATAAGTACCCCCTCACTCCACAAGGCTATAAATACCCCCTGGAGGCATCACTTCAGATGAAGCGACACACACAAGAAGCAAGAAAGCAAGTGAGAGCTAGGTTAGAAGGTCAGAGAGCTTAGGCAAGTAGGTTAGCTAGTAGAGAGAGCATAGCTCTAGTGCCCTCGCTACAGCGCGACTCTTAGTTTAGCATAGCTCAGCCCTGACCAGTGGTATAGTAGCGTAGAGCTTGCTAAGAGAGAAGCGGGTGCGAGTGACTGGCATCGGAGGTCGGTTGATTTCCCGGCGTCTCTGGTCTGGTTTGCTCTCTTATATCTCAGGTACACTTATCATTATTCCAATATTACTTTAGTATTACTTTCAGTATTACTTTCAATATTACTTTATCAAGTGCCTTGAGTGTGACCTAGTTATCCCTACAGTTCAATTCACTTAGCCATAGTAGTTAATCTCTAGTGTGCTTAGTGTTTGATCTTTGCCAATAGGTTGCTTAGTTAGTTTAGTGTTTATCTTATTAAGTCAAGTATTTGCTCTGACGTCCGCAAGGGTGTCTCTATTCAAAGCTAGGGTAGAGATAGTTAGAATATAATTAAGCGTGGTGCTTAGTTATAGACTTACCTTCAGATACGGCTGGACCCCCGGATAGCTGTGGTAGCAAGCAGGTGGTGACAGCCCTGTGCGCCTTGAATTCCACCACGTAGTTGGCCCAGTTTAACAGTAAGGCTCGTTGTGCTAGCGTTCAACCTAAGTCAGTGGTAAAGGCTAGTACGCCTCGATACTTGATAAGATATGAATAAAACTATACTTAACTTGGTTGCTTAATTGACATTTGCCTATCTTGCTTCGTAGTTATCTTGCTTCATAGTTATCTAGGAGTAGTTAGTAGTTACTAGTTAGTTATATTAGTTATCCTTTCCCCTTATCTATCTATCCATCCACCTTACCTTACCATCCATTTCATCCTTACCTACCCACCCATATATTCTTTCTAGCCTTTCATCTCCTCTCTTCTCCTCTCTCATTTCCCCTTTTCTTATTCTTCGACTCTCATCCCCTCCTTGACTCGACTCATACACCACCCTAGCCTTCCTTTGAGATCAAATAAATCGACACCTGGTACTCCCAGGGAAGTGCTACTATGATAGTTCTGTGCGCTTGCAGACTCTCCTCCTGGTAGATTGCATTCTCGCTAGTTAGCTGCTACTAGTGTCGGGACTGACAACCCCACTTGGCATTAGTAGATAGCTACTTTAGCTACCCTATCCTAGGTGTAGTTAAGAACTACCAACAAGCATTTCTGGCGTCGTTGCCGGGGAAGGCAATCGGTGTATCGATTGAGTCCGTGTCGAATTTATCTTCGCTTAAGCTCCCGCTTAGCGAATCTCATCTTTACCCATTCTTTCTTTCCTTAGTCCTTCTTATCTTTTTCCTTCATCTTCTTCAACTTCTTTCTTTCTTATCTCGTTCTATCTTCACGATGGCCAATAAGACCATTCATGAGTTTTCTGCTCCTTCTGCCGCCAATGTAGCGACAGGACCAGACGTGATCGATGCCACCCTCAATTTTGAGTTGAAACCGGCTCTGATCACGATGGTCCAAGCTAGCCCGTTCTGTGGCAAAGCTCATGAGGATGCCAATGCTCACCTCCAATAATTTTTGGAGATTTGCGGCACCTTCACCATTAAGGGGATAACCCAAGAAGCCATCCGTCTTCGTCTCTTTTCCTTTTCTCTTCTAGGAAAAGCGAAGCAATGGTTCTATAC
Source organism: Coix lacryma-jobi var. lacryma-jobi (assembly GCA_009763385.1). Taxonomy (NCBI): domain Eukaryota; kingdom Viridiplantae; phylum Streptophyta; class Magnoliopsida; order Poales; family Poaceae; genus Coix; species Coix lacryma-jobi. The sequence goes on along the minus strand of CM019822.1, from coordinate 173,057,703 downwards.
CAGTCGCAACGCTGTAGACACATGGGACAAATGTTCCAATGCTTTTCTTGCCAAATTCTTTCCAATGGGCAAGACGAATGCTCTTCGCAACAAAATCTCCAGCTTTACGCAACAAGCCGAGGAATCTATTCCCGAGGCTTGGGAGAGAATGCAAGAGTACGTCGCTGCTTGTCCGCACCATGGTATGGAGGACTGACTATTGATCCAGAACTTCTACCATGGCCTAACCCCATTCTCTAGAAGCCATTTGGATGCCGCCGCCGGCGGTGCATTCTTTTCTCTGAATGTTGCAAATGCTAAGGCTCTCATAGAGAAGATGGTGTCGAACCAATGATGGAATGACGAGAGACTGCAGCCCCGTAAGCGAGGTATACATTCCCTTAAGGAGGCCGACATGATCGTGGCCAAGATGGACCTGCTGGCAAAGAAGCTGGACAGCTGTGAGAAGATGAACCAACAAGAGAGTGTCCAATCTCTGGAATCCTACATGACTTGTGAAGTCTGTGGAGAAATCGGACATTCTGGGAACCACTGCCCCGAGTTACATGAAGATTTGAACTTCATCAACAACAACAACGGTTTCTGTCAACAGAATCAAGGATGGAATCAGCCTGCAAATTCTCAAGGTAACAATTCATTCCCTCGCTCTAATTTCCAAAGTACTGATACTTTCTCGTTCTTAAAGAATTTAGTTTACTCACAAGGTAGAACTACTGATTTTTTGAATAAGAAATTAATGTCAAATGATAAAACCCTTGAGAACATAAATGCTAAATTGGAAGATTTCTCATCTGCTCTGAAAAATCAATTAAGTTTTACTAAGATGTTAGAAACCCAATTAGCTCAACTTGCTGCTATCATACCATCTTTTGAAACTAGCAAAATTCCTGCTAAACCTGACATGGAAACTGCAAATATGGTTGAAATAAAATATTTTAACTATTATGAAGAGCAAACTATGACTGTTAAAAAGGGTGATTGTAGCACCAGATTTTAAAGAACAAAACCAAGTACGCCATATGTGTGCGTAGGAAGTCCACACATACAACCACAGAGAGAAAAGATATCAAAAACAGTGTTCTAGATATCGAAAACAACACTTACATCAAAGTTAAGCGGAACAGATACTAAACTTCTCTTCAGACTCCATTCTTCACAGGGACAGTTGACTGGGGGTAGCATACGCCTAGCACTTCCATCAGGCTTTTTAGGAAACTCATCTGTGTCTTCACCACGCTTCCGCTGCGCAACTCTGATGGAGACTGGGGTGTGGGGGAAATAGCAAGGGTGAGCACATGTCGTACTCAGCAAATATAACATGGGGTTATGAAGCTCAAAAGGTCCGACACTGGTTTACTGCGGTTAGCACTTTTAGTTGAGTCAATATTTTAGCATTAGATAGTCATCAAGTTGTGCTTACATCCCATTCAAACCACATGAATAATATTATGGGCAACCACATCAAAGATTAACAAATTAACAGTAACGTGAACATAAAGTAAATTTCGTTTAAGTTATTAGCCTGTGAGTTTTCCGGGCCGCTCGTGACCGTGAGCACGGCTGATATCCCAGTTTTAATACTCTGCAGAGTTCGCACATCTTTACCCATAGCCGTGATCCCCATGTGCCAGGGGTTGCAAATCCCATATCACCTCTTCCAAGGAAGTGCGGCAGGGTACACTATGAAGTCTTTCGAGGTTCCCCTAACAAGATAGTGGCCACTAGGTTTCCAATCGGCAAGCAGATATAGGAACACCCCTTTCCGATGGCACATTCCTTCCCGGCTATACACATGAGACCAGGCGGCCGTCCTATACCCGAGTCGTCGAGCCCCTTTTGTGCCCTTCCAGGTAACCACCATCAAGCGAGGAGAGGTCCTCGAACCAACTAAAACCAGAGCCATGTAGCCCTCACGGTTGTACTGTATGTCCCAGCTTTTGCTGACAGAAGATCATTTAGGGAGGGTCAGATGTTCACATTACCAAGAAAACACGTTATCAGTATGTGTTGCGCATATTATTAGTCATCTCGTTTGTTCATATAGATTGGAGTTAAACACGAGCAGATCTACCCATATGCATATATCCCACGGTAACAAGGTATAAAGTTGAATCAACTAGGAAAACCTATGGTTTGCATATTAGACACATGCATATGAATAGTGAATTTGAAATGAATAGGCAACAAGGATGGTCCCATGTTATACTTGCCTGTTACACTTGACCAATTCTCACATCTTCAGCTTTAAGTCACCAACTTCTGATCTTCAACGCACACAACCGGTCGTCGTCTACTCGTAGCAGGCACCAAACATAGGCAACATACAAACAAACAACATAGACGACTAAGAACAACACAACACGAGACAAAACAACATACTAAAAGAGAGCTCACACTACGGTCGTGAGATCGCTCGAAAAGACACGTCTAACGAAAGTTTATATTATAAAAGTAAGTCCTACCGGCTTGCTTTATTTTAATTAAATAAGATCATCATAAAATATTAATTCAGATTAGACAAAACATATTTTTATTATAAAGTTGGATTAGTCTCTAATCATATTTTATTTTATTCATAAATATCATTATATAATTTAATCAAGTTAAACATTAGCTTAGTAAAAGAAAGTAAACATGTGAGAGCATCTGAACGTAATTTAAGTAACAGTGTTTAGCCTAAACAAATTATAAATTTAAAATATATTTATGTTAGTAATTAATCATGATAATATTTGTATATAAAATATCAAAGTATAAGACCTATATTGATTTTAATTATAAATCGATTGTAGGTTTATTAATCAATTTAATATTTAACTATATATGAAAAGTCATGTGATATGAAAAACGTTAACGCTGCTGCGTAGATCACTACGACACAAAACTAACACAACTAGAACGAACTAAAACGGAGATTAGATGATTAAACGGTGAAGGATTAAAGAGCAGTGGCGAAACTGTAAATATTTCATCAACTACCTTCATCCCGATGGGCTGAACGTACGTGGCCTTCCTGGCCACCGGAACCTGCTCCTAGGCACCCGAGGAAGGGGAGGCGGACTTGGCCAAGGTCTGCCGGTCGATCGACGGAGCTAGACCGCGACGACGTGGGTCCCGCGCGAGCTGGTTCGCTAGCAAGGCTGCGCCGGCCTACAGCAGCCATGGCCGGCGGCCACCTGACGCACGCAGGAAAAGGCAGGGGTGCAGATGGTCGTGGCAGCGGCCGTGTTCTCCGGCCACGGGGTGCAGCCCAAAACCACCTGACAAGAGGTGCGCAACAGGACCGGCAAAGAAATAGAGACAAACGTTAGCAATGGTGGAAGTGAGCGGAAAAGTTCACGGAAACAAAGAAACCAATACAGATAGGTCAAACGGTGATGGATTTGTACAAAGGAGAATATCACGGCGTAGAGAACGACGAGAGCTACCTCATGATGGTAACGGTTTTCGCCGGGACGGGATGATTTGGTCGGAAAAGGTCGCCGGAGAGTTCGCCGGAGTTTGAGATGCGAAACTTCGGCTTCAGATCTAGAACGGTAGAAGTGGCGGCTCGCGAAACGGGCTGTACTTTTAGACTTCTCGCGACGAGATGAACACCGACATGTATATATATGTAGGGTTTGAATAAGATGGAAAAACGAGATATTTTATTAATTTCGGAATTAATTAGTTTCGGGATTAAAATAATTCTAGAAAAGTCCAGAATTGATATTTAAGCCACGAAAAATACTCCGATGGCTCCGAAAATTCTAGGAAAATTCTCGGAGTTATTTTGGAACATGATGAACGCAATTAAAGTATTTAGAGCTCACCAAAATATATTTCGGAGCATCTAAAAATTAGATTATGCTTGTAGAAAGATTGGAAACTGTTCCGGAAAAGGCCAGAAAAATTCCCGAGAAGTTTGTAGCGATATGGTAAAGGATGATATACTCAAATAATTGATTTGAGGCACAAAAAAAATAATTTCGAAAAAGTCCAACAAAAAGATAGAGATGGAAATGATAAATTTGATTTCGGGAAAAAGACAGAAACAGACCGGACATAGGTAAACGACCTACCAAACGTGTTTTAAAACTCTACCGACTCACAACACAAGGTCAAACAACAAGCAACCATCACATCAAATTAGTTTAGGAAATTTTAAAAATTCTTGATTTACTACAACTAAGTGGCGCTAGCTCCAGCTAAAGTCGATCAATTTTATATAAATATTAAAATTATTTATTTTATTTAGTGTTTTCTACTCACAACCCAAAATCAAAAATTTTGGGGTGTGACAGTGATCCTGGTAGTCCCATAATTAGATGCTCAATCTTTGGTGAAGTCTTTAAAAATTCCATGTGTGATTTAGGATCGAGTGTGAACATTCTATCTAAAGATTTTTTATGATTTCATGATTTTAAATATGGGAAATAGAAAAGATGTGCCTCTAATCTTAGGTAGACCTTTCTTGAACATTGTTGATGCTTGCATATATGTGGGGAATGGTAAAATGCAAATGACATTAAGAGGGAGGAAGGAAATATTCTCTTTTTTCCGTGGTCCCGCATATGCCGCTAACATGCAGGAAGCAAAACCCGTTCGAACCAAGAAGAGGCGCCCAAGAACAAGGTGGAACAGAAAGAAAGAACCATCTCCTCCTGAGTTGTGTAATTCACATGACAAAGGAGAGGTGCCAAAAGAAGAAGAACCCGATGAAGTACTTGAAGAAAAAGCACCCAAGGAAGAAGATCCACCCGACAAAGGATGAAATTCCATGGATCTAAGGTATGGATTTACTTTTTAAATTTCCCTTCAAAATTCCCTTTTTCAAATAAATAACATATGTCATGCATGTAACTAAAAAAATCAGTTATCATTAGTTATATGCATAAGTATATGTTAACTTAGCTAGAACAATAAAATATCATAGGATAGTTTCCCTTTTTCACAACATTAGATAGTTTCCCTTTTAATAAAATGAGAACAAGAGCTCCGACCGAGAAAGATAAAGACCCTTCACCAAGCAATAAGCCAGCTTGGGGGAGATCCTCGCGCCAATAAGGTATGTTTCAACCTTACTCTTTACGTTCGGTTCTTAAATTCTATATCTTTTAAATGTTATATGCTTGCCTTAGTAATTATCCCATGAATAAAAATGATAAATTCTGCTTAAACAAGTTGAAACCTGAATAAGATTTGAAATATGTCATGCAAATGCTATTGTTATGGTTTGAATGACTGGTCTTATCTAAGTTATAGCTTTTGTGGGTTGCACATGCTTTAACTGAAATCATGCTTAGTGAATAAAGTTAGTAAGAAATGAAGTAATTCTTTAAACTTGCTAAGGTGAAATTAGGACCTAATCTGGAGGATTTCTTTTTTTTAAAAAAAAAATCATGAAAACCTTGCTAAAAGTTCCTCCTGGATTTTATCCCATCCCACCACTAGCCAAATATTTGTTAGTCAAAACCACAAAGAGCTTTGTCTGTGTTGAGCTTTGTTAGACCTCATAGATCTTAGTAGAGAAGCTTATCATATCTTTTGATCAAGATTCACACACCCACCATAAATTGCCTACTCTCCACTTTGAAAGTTTGCAACCACCAAATAAATTGCTCATTCTCTATACTGGAGATATGCAATACCTTGCCAAACATCCCATTGCTAGCCTTATGCTATTCCTACACTGGGAATAAGCATTTCTCTCTCTTCCCCTTTTCATTTCAAAAATCCTTTCCTATAGATAATCTGGGGAAATCTAGAGCTAAAAAAAGAGAGATATATAAAAAAAGAGAGTGAGCAAAGTAGCTCAAGAGCGGACTATGTCCTAAGAAAATGTGAGGACACATTTTTGTCTACTCACTATGTATCGAAAAAAAGAGAGACAGAGAGAGTTATCATTAGCTATAGACCCCAGAAATTAACTAGGAAGGATTATGAAATATCTCTCTATACACTTCCACATAACCACACATGCACATCTTGATCAATTTTTATGATTTGCTGCTCCTTATGATCTGAGTGTCTAGCTTAGCAATAAACATTAGGCAATTTGCTCATGATTCTTAGCCTACCTATAACTCCACATATCATTCTTTAGAAATAGGAGAGGCTACATTTTGGCCTAAGTGAGGATTTAAACACCATTGAGTGATTGAGTGAATCTTGGAGGACTTAAGCAAGTTTTTATCTTTTGAAAACCTTAAAAAACCTCTAGACAGAATCCTAGTCAAACCTAAGTAAGATAAAAGTTTCCTATCTACTGCTTTATTTCACTCTTGCATGTTTGAAGTAAAAAGCTATAAGCCCCGCATTGCTATGATTAATGATATATACTAAGTTATTTCTCACTATACAATATGCACTTGTATACATCTTAAATAGCTATCTATTTTATGCTCAATGCTTAAACCGCATTGTTGCTCGAGGACGAGCAACAGGTTAGCTTGGGGGAGCTTGTTGATGGTCCTTAAACACCTGTTTTACCATGAACATGTTACCCTAAAATTCACCAATAAGGCATAAAATGTAGTCAAATAGGTTTCAAACTAACCGAATTCCACATGTCCATACATTTTGATTTGAATGCAGGATTTGGACCAAATTTGGAGCATGAACCCACCAGGGGCCGAGACCACGCAGTAGGGCCCATTTGGGCCCTAGTGGGGTGGCGCCCGCCACCCCTAGGTTGTGCCCGCCACAAGGAGAGGCCCAAACCTCCCCCCTGCCACGTCACTGATCCGTGTGACCACCCCAGGGCCAAATCTTGGCCCTTGGTCACTAGGTCAGTGGCATCAGAGGGCTCAGGAGGGGAGTGGCGTGGATCATGACCGAATGACAGTTATCTGGACATGCAACCGACCTAACCACCACCTTGGAGGAGTCCCTGGAGGCCGTAGGATCAATGACGGTGCATCCAACGGCCAGGGGGGTGGCAGCCGCCACTAGGGTTTGCCCTAGGTCGGTTGGCTGCCCCCTATAAGTACCACCCTCACTCCACAAGGCTATAAATACCCCCCTGGAGGCATCACTTCAGATGAAGCAACACACACAAGAAGCAAGAAAGCAAGTGAGAGCTAGGTTAGAAGCTCAGAGAGCTTAGGCAAGTAGGTTAGCTAGTAGAGAGAGCATAGCTCTAGTGCCCTCGCTGCAGCGCGACTCTTAGTTTAGCACAACTCAGCCCTGACCAGTGGTATAGTAGCGTAGAGCTTGCTAAGAGAGAAGCGGGTGTGAGTGACTGGCATCGGAGGTCGGTTGATTTCCCAGCGTCTCTGGTCTGGTTTGCTCTCTTATATCTCAGGTACACTTATCATTATTCGGTGGACTTAGAAATAGGAGGTCTATTAACTATCATTATTTACCGTCAACAATACTTGAATTAATGTCAAAAAGGATTGCCAACTTAGAAATAGGAGGTTTAAACTAACAAATTCCATGAGTTTTGGTGATTCTACATTTTCCAAGGATTAAACAGGAAAATCAACCACATTGCTTCCCCAAGAAGGAACCCGACGCAGATTACTTCATCGCCACGTCGGGATATTTCTAGAAGACTCCAGAGGACACCACAAGACACCACGAGACGGGGCACCACAGGAGGCTTACCTGTGGGACCGACGGTCCCACAGGGCCCACCGGTCGGTCGTCCATAGAGCCGCCACGCCTCAGTCTTCTGCAAGCTACTTCCACCAACCTCTAGGATGCATCTTGACCGTACCTCGAGTCGGTTTGATCCAACAATCACGATTCCTCGCCCAGGGCTATATAACCAGACCCCTGACCCCTCTCCAGATCATCATCAGATCAAGATCAGAAGACAAGATAGAAATTAGGGTTTCTAGAGAGAGAGAGTTAGAGCTCTACATCAAGATTAGAGTTTAGTCTAGATAGATTCAAGTAGAGGCAGGCGACTTCGTCGGCATATCCGGCTTGAAGCTTAGTCTGAGTCTCCGGATCATTGTCGAAGACTCGGTAATTTGTATCTTTATTTGACTTTATGCTACTTTAATATATTTCAGTTTATTCAGTTTTGGAGTTTATTCTAGTTGTTTATTTAATATAGATCTGATTATGATAGAGTTTATGATCATGTTTGTAAAGTACTTAGCTTTATTCCGGATAGAGTTAAGTGGTCAAACTGGTGTAAACATGGTGTTTAGGCTAAGTTTACCTGCGAATACATCCTATGCTCCAGGTCGAGAGGTAGATCGCAGGAGTGACAGTCCTGTTGAGTCCTTTGTAGTCCTCCCTCCGAGTGTAGATCTTAGTAGGACGCGGTTGCAAGTTAGAATTCATTACTCTATTTTTGATTCTAATTTAGTAATGTCCCTTGATCATGGATGATAGATTAATTAGCTATAAATGATTGTACATTAACTAGAGTAATCGCCAGGCTTAGTAAATGTGAAGTAACTTAGGATTCGAATCTCTTAATTAATCTCCTGACTCTCTGCTTGATTCATGTAGTTCGCTCTATCTCTAGAATTCCCGTTTTTATCACTATCATTATTATTTATCTTTACCTTGTCTTATCCCTGCTTAGACATATGAGTAGTGAATGAATGAATGAATAATAATCTCTGCTACCTTTGAATCATTACTAGTTCCCAGTCTCGTTACTATCTTCGGTAAAATATAAATAACGATACCTAGATAACCTGGGTGAAATGCTGCTACAACAGGTATATTTATCTGTGCGCTTGCGGATAAATATTTGTTTATATCTTTTAGCTAGTGTCACATATAATTTACATTTCTAGTATCATGTTGGGGATGACAACTTGACTTTAAGTGATGCTAGGAGTGTCCTGTACATTTCTAAAGGCTTTTGCTAGAATCAGTTCATCAAAGTTTATTATAAGCAATTGCATTAAGAAGTGTCAACAAGCATTTCTGGCGCCGTTGCCGGGGAAATCTATCTAAGTAACGGAAGCCACCGGGAACTAAATCAGGGAAACAAAACTTATTAGGAATTTAACAAAGGAGATTATTCATTCATTCACTTGTACCTCTGTCTTGGCAGGCTTACCCTTGTCTTTCTTTGTTTATATCATATACAGGGTAACACAGGTTCAGTTATAATCTATCACTTGCAAATCAGAAATCAACTTGATCGTGTGGAAGATCTACATCAGTAGTCAAGCCATGGCCAACAAGACTATGCTGGAGTTCTCTACTCCAAGTGTCAGGAACATTCGCACCGGACCTACACTCTAGACGAACAACCTTGAGTTCGAACTCAAGCCAAGTCTTATCAACATGGTGCAAGCTACTACATTTGGTGGAAAGGAAGAAGAAGATGCAACCGCTCATCTACAAGATTTCTTGGAGATTGGAAGCACCATCATCATCAAGGACGTTCCCCAGGACATTATACTTCTTCGTCTTTTTCCCTTCTCACTGAAAGGAAAAGCGAAGCAGTGGTTCTATTCAAACATGGACAACATCAAGACATGGGAGAAGTGTTCAGAGACCTTTCTATCAAGATTTTTCCCAATTAGCAAAGTCAATATCTTAAGGGGAAAGATATACAACTTTCAACAGCAAAAAGGATAAACTATTCTAGAAACTTGGGAGCGTTTTCAGGAACAAATCTTAAGATGCCCACATCATGGAATAAGGAATGAATTGCTCATGCAACTGTTTTATCACGGATTATTACCAAGAGCAAGAGAGCAACTTGATGCTACTGCTGAAGGATCATTTATGTCACTCACTTTCGGAAAAGCAGAATGTTTAATGGATAAGATAGCTGAGAATCAAAGCTGGAAACAAGTTACTACTCAACGCTGTCACCAAATTGAAGAATTTCCAGAAGAAGTGTGTGCACTGTCAACTAAGATGAATGTACTTATGGATCGACTCATTCAGAGAGCCGACTACAAGGAAGAACGTCAAGCTATTCAAGACGCATTTGATGCTCAAACTAGAAGTGGAGAATATTTAGGAATAGAATTTCCCGAAGATCAAGAAGAAGCTAACATCATCAACAACTCCACCACTCTACACAAGCAAGGATTGCGTCAACAACAACCTTCCAAACCAGATAAGTACATCAGTAATTTCAGTTCTTCCGATTCTAAGCAACCTACTTTAAGAGATTTAATTTTAGAACAAGCCAGGATAAATGATAGTATTACTAAAAGACTTGCTTTAAATGATAAGACTCTTGAAAACATAAATGTTAAGATGGATAAATTTTCTTGTGCCATTAAAGATCAACTCAATTATAATAAAAGAATAGAAACCCAAATATCACAATTGGTTGCTGTTTTGCTTGTTACCACTGACCATGAGCAGATTAAGGGGATCACCACTAGACATGGGAGGACCACGCGAGATCCGCCATACCCAGAAGGAGCACAAAGAAGACAAAATGAAGAAAGAAAGAGATGAAGAAAGAGATGATGAAGTTCAAGAAACTCAAGTACAAAATGAAGAAAGACCGATAGATTTTCAAGACACCAACGTTCTACCATTCCCACGCAGAAATCGGAACACTAAGCTAGATGCGCAGTTCGGTAAGTTTGTTGAAGTAATTCAGAAACTATATATCAATATTCCTCTGCTAGATGCATTACAGGTACCTACCTATGCCAAGTATGTGAGGGATATACTTAACAACAAACGACCACTGCCAACTACTGAAGTAATCGAGCTGACAGAAGAATGTAGTGCAACTATCCTCAATCAAATACCAGAAAAGAAGAAGGACCCAGGATGCCCCACTATTGAATGCTCAATTGGAAATCAACGGTTTAGCAATGCACTGTGCGATCTTGGAGCTAGTGTTAGTGTGATGCCCGCATCAGTTTACTATAAGCTCAACCATTCAGCACTTGTGTCAACACCAATGTGTCTTCAGCTAGCTGATCAATCACTCAGATACCCTATAGGAATTGCTGAGAACATCCTAGTCAAGATTAGAGAGTTCTTCGTACCAGTAGACTTCGTGGTACTAGAAATGCATCCGGATTCAAAAGTATCACTCATTCTCGGAAGACCATTTTTGAGCACCGCCAAGGCCCACATTGATGTTGGAGCTGGAGAGATCAACTTCACTATAAATGGAAGGGAAGAAAAGTTCTCATTCAAACCACGGCCCGAACAATGCTCAACTCTAGTAGACCATAAAACTCAAGAAACAAAACTGCTGTCTCCGGTAGTGGAGACCCATCAAAAAGAATGAAGAAGACTGGAGAGTCCAATTCGGTGGACTTTAAATCCCGAACCTTCGCCGGAGGTAACTCGGTAGTTATCAGCATTTACTTTTTGCATTTTCATATTTATTAGCATTAACATTGCATCATAAAATTGGCCCCATGTAATTAATATTTACGAATTCCGTAAGTATTATTTACTATGGCAACAAAAACATATGAGAATTTCATCATTAGAATCCTCATTTTCTATAGTTTCATAAAAGCAATTTTCTTTTATACTTGCATTGTACAAATACGAGAGACATACGGACCCGCAGACACCTGGGACCCACATCATATCATTTCACATTATTACGTGCACTCACAACCACTCATCTCACCTACCACCACATGCAACCATTGGCATATACTCCAAGGAGTGGGAACTTGAGCAAGGTAGGTAAGGGAGCAAGATGGAAGAAAATGGGCCCCACAGGGGACCGATCGGTCCCATCACTAGACCGACCGGCCATCCCCTTCTCCCTCTATAAAAAGGCAAGCTTTCTTCACACTCTTCACACACTCCACTCTCCAGAAACACTAGCCTCACTTCGAAATTCAGAATTCCAATTTCGAGTTCACTTAGCACTTCTTTTGGATAGTTTCTGAGTGAGAGAAGATGTAAGAGTAGAGAAGAGGAAGCTTTGAGCAAATAGCAAGTAGAAAAGGGAATGTGGGAACAAGCAAGAGAAACCAATAAGAGAGGGGAAGTGCTGCCCAATTAGTTAAAAAACTAGGAGAAGTTAAAATCAACTTGAACGACTGACTCCTGGACTATTGACTTTTGGACCACTAACTCTCTAACATTTATTTGCTCTAACCCTCACTCGTTCCACTAGTTTTGTTTGTGTGTTTTTGCAGCAAAGATGAGCAACTTCTTGAGAAAGGCGAAGAACACGCTCACTTTCCGATCAACAAGAAGCCGTTCGTGAGCTGGCTCATCACAAGGAGGCTCGGACATGGATACTTCATCCCTGCCTCGATCCTCTACCACAAGCCGGTCTGAGCCACGTGATCTTCTTCATGAAAGGCACATCAAGCTCCAGACAGCCTATGAGAAGGACCTATTCAGGCACTTCCGCGATAAAGAGTACACTCACACCCCACCTTCGATTCACAATTTCTTCGAGACACAGGTATGGACTCTGAGTTCGATCTAGTCTTCCATAACATTGGGTGGGAGAACACTTGGGAGCTCTCCGAAGAAGGTTGTAGATTGCTCACTCTAGAATTTCTTTGCACTCTTTCTTCGGATGACACGTATGTCTATTTTAGGCTGTACAATGAACCTTTCACTCTCACTTGGAAACAGTTCAGCCTAAATATGGGTTTTCCTGAAACCAGCACTGTAGACTTAGATGTAGCCTTAAGAAACTTTGACAGAAATAGCTTTTGGGAGGACATCACTGGTAAGAGAACAGATCATCACCCTTGCACCAATGATATACACAACCCCACATTAAGGGTGATGCACAAGTGGCTAGGCTTCACTCTCTTTCCTAGGCAAGAAGGTCGTATTGTTAGAACTGAGGAGTTAAAGATTATGTACGCAATGGTTAAGAAAACTAAAATTTCACCTGTAAAACTCCTGGTAGACTACTGGCCTTACATTCACACTCTACAAGGCCCCATATCCATCACTTCTTGGGTTACTCGTCTTGCTGGAAATCTGAACTTGCATGGAAATATTATGTACATCTCCACTCTACGTCCAGTCATAGGCTTCTACTTCTTCAGCCAAGCACATCTTATTAAGAAGAGAAATAACAAACTCTATATGCAATATAAAGGATATACAAATGAATATGAGTTGCCAAACAGATCACTTGGTCTGTATGTCGTGGAAACCTTTTTGCTTAACCTGCACAGACCTGGTGCGGGAGTAGGAAGAAGTCCCTCCGCAAGATTCACTAGAAGCGCTGCCCCGAGATATCAAGGAGAAGACGCTACACCAGCCGGACCAACCTATACTCACTATCAAGGATTCAAACGAGCTGGACCATCTTCATCACACCATCAAGCCTGGGAAGATACTACTGCCTATGAGCCACATACACCACAAGATTCATGGGGGCAAGGAAATTTTCGCAACTACACTCCACCTCATCGTGAAGAGGATACGATGTATGACTTCCAGGGAGGACGAATGTCTTTCTCTGGGAGAGGTGTTCATGACGCCACTCATCATCCATACTCTTACCATGCCACCCATGGTTACCCAGAATACCAGCCACACCACCAGTTCCCGTACCACAGAAACCCCTACTTTCAGGGCATCGACACTCGTCTTACTCATCTTGAGACGGGTCAAGAAGATATGCGCCACACTCTTGAAGAGATACATCATCAAGGCGCCCAGACAAACGAGAATTTCTACTACCTCTTCGGGCAGATGGGAATCAATCCACCTCAGCCACCACCACTGTACGAGTGAAACTAACTTGGAGGAGGACCCCCTATTCCCAAGGTAAGTATGTTGTACCCCTCTGTTTGCTTATATTTAGTACTACTAGTTAGTTTTTGTTTAGTATTTTGAATAAAATAATCTTGAAGTAGAGTATAAAAAGAAAAGAGAACTGTTTTTCATAGCCTCAGCTGTAGAATAATACCTTTCAAAATTTCAGAAAATCTCAAAATCTTATAATCTTAACCAAAGTTCGGATAGTTGAGAATTAGAGATGAAAAAGTCTAAGCTACTATTTATCTTATTCTTAGTTTCAATGAATCTCTGGAATTTTAATTTTGAAAACTTCAAACATATGATGAGAACCTGTATGACATAATAACTAAAGCCTGATAATAAATGATTCATACTTTGAGGCTGCCTACTCTGTTCTAAGTTTTTAGCTATGGTAGAGAGGTTTATCATGCTCTAAAGATCAAGCTTCTATAAATGTAAAAGATTCACTCTTCTGAAGCAATATTGTGTTAGAGGCATGGGCTATGCAAAAATATGATAAGGAGGAAAGAAAAAGGGACAAGTGTCCGAAAACCTCAGGAAAAAAAGAGAAAAAGAAAAATGTGTGACAAAAATATGAAAAGGAAAAGAATGATAGCCCATGGTTCCTCTAATTACAATATGCCAGTAAGAGTTGACAATTTCAAAAAGTTTCAAATACTTGATCTAAGAGTATGACATTTCTCTCCCTAAGCTCTGAACTTCGACTTAGTAAGGTATGCTTTTTAAACTTAAAAATATATATATGCAATTTGAAAAATGTCATACAGAGGATCTCTGAGTTTTTATTATGAAAATATTGCAAAACTCTGGAGTAAAGTTGGAATAAAGAATTTGAGACATAGTGCTTGACTTGTTTGCTTCTAACTTTTAATTATTCCGAACTAAGGTAAAAGATTGACGAAAGGAACATGTGAAAATTTTTCCAAACTTTTTCAAAGAAGTTTTCAGTTGATGGCTTGTATTTTACTCTCAGAACCCGATGTTTGCTAAGGGACTAGCAAAAGTTTAGCTTGGGGGAGTTTGTTGACGTCTATTAACTATCATTATTTACCGTCAACAATACTTGAATTAATGTCAAAAAGGATTGCCAACTTAGAAATAGGAGGTTTAAACTAACAAATTCCATGAGTTTTGGTGATTCTACATTTTCCAAGGATTAAACAGGAAAACCAACCACATTGCTTCCCCAAGAAGGAACCCGGCGCAGATTACTTCATCGCCACGTCGGGATATTTCTAGAAGACTCCAGAGGACACCACAATACACCACAGGAGGCTTACCTGTGGGACCGACCGGTCCCATAGGGCCCATCGGTCGGTCGTCCATAGAGCCGCCACGCCTCCGTCTTCTGCAAGCTACTTCCACCAACCTCTAGGATGCATCTTGACCGTACCTCGAGTCGGTTTGATCCAACGATCACGATTCCTCGCTCAGGGCTATATAACCAGACCCATGACCCCTCTCCAGATCATCATCAGATCAAGATCAGAAGACAAGACAGAAATTAGGGTTTCTAGAGAGAGAGAGAGAGAGTTAGAGCTCTACATCAAGATTAGAGTTTAGTCTAGATAGATTCAAGTAGAGGCAGGCGACTTTGTCGGCATATCCGGCTTGAAGCTTAGTCTGAGTCTCCGGATCATTGTCGAAGACTCGGTAATTTGTATCTTTATTCGACTTTATGCTACTTTAATATATTTCAGTTTATTCAGTTTTGGAGTTTATTCTAGTTGTTTATTTAATATAGATCTGATTATGATAGAGTTTATGATCATGTTTGTAAAGTACTTAGCTTTATTCCGGATAGAGTTAAGTGGTCAAACTGGTGTAAACATTGTGTTTAGGCTAAGTTTACCTGCGAATACATCCTATGCTCCAGGTCGAGAGGTAGATCGCAGGAGTGACAGTCCTGTTGAGTCCTTTGTAGTCCTCCCTCCGAGTGTAGATCTTAGTAGGACGCGGTTGCAAGTTAGAATTCATAACTCTATTTTTGATTCTAATTTAGTAATGTCCCTTGATCATGGATGATAGATTAATTAGCTATAAATGATTGTACATTAACTAGAGTAATCGCCAGGCTTAGTAAATGTGAAGTAACTTAGGATTCGAATCTCTTAATTAATCTCCTGACTCTCTGCTTGATTCATGTAGTTCGCTCTATCTCTAGAATTCCCGTTTTTATCACTATCATTATTATTTATCTTTACCTTGTCTTATCCCTGCTTAGACATATGAGTAGTGAATGAATGAATGAATAATAATCTCTGCTACCTTTGAATCATTACTAGTTCCCAGCCTCGTTACTATCTTCGGTAAAATATAAATATTGATACCTAGATAACCTGGGTGAAATGCTGCTACAACAGGTATATTTATCTGTGCGCTTGTGGATAAATATTTGTTTATATCTTTTAGCTAGTGTCACATATAATTTACATTTCTAGTATCATGTTGGGGATGACAACTTGACTTTAAGTGATGCTAGAAGTGTCCTGTACATTTCTGTTGTTTCGGGTCCGAGACCTCGAAACAGCGGGTTGTCGCACGAACGAATGCACAGAGCGAAAGCGGAAGTAAACGGAAGAGAATGGGAAGTTGGGTGAAGTGAACAGTGCTCCTCCCCCCTAGGAGGCTGGGAGCTTTTTATATTAATCCCGATCAGTTTGAAAGTACAAGAATGCCCTTCCAACCACTCAGTTGCAATTACAACGGTGCCCTAGTCGACTACTCCATGGCTGTACACTGCCTCTCCCGGCGCGAGGGGCATCATCGTAACCTAGCCCTCCGGAGGGCCCACCGTCCCCCGGCTTCCTTTCCTGACCGGCGGGCCCGCTCTCTCTGACCCAGGCTTCCGGCGTCCTGTGAGAATCTGTGAAAAACCAAGGTCATGAAAGACGAAAACTCCTGCCGGAAACGCCGGGCTCCTTTCGCGCGAATGCTACCATTCGGACGAAAGGTCCGCCTTCCCTTGGCCCGCGAGCCGAAACGCGTGCTTCCGCGCGAATGCTCCCTTTCGCACGAAAGCTCCGCTTTCCCTTGGCCCGTGAGCCGAAACGCGCGCTTCCGCGCGGGTGCTTCCTTCCGCACGAAAGCTCCGCCTTCCCTTGGCCCGTGAGCCGAAACACGTGCTTCCGCGTGGATGCTCCCTTCCGCACGAAAGCTCCGCCTTCCCTTGGCCCGTGAGCCGAAACGCGTGCTTCCGCGCGAATGCTCCCTTCCGCACGAAAGCCTCGGCATCCTTCGGTATTGCGGGTTGTAGGCGCCTGCGGTCTGGGTACCGTCCCAACAATAGCCCCTCACGGTCGGATTCGTAAGCTTGCGACGTTCGACAGTGTCCTTTCGCTAGGCGCCTACGCCCGCCTAAAAAACCTTTGTTTCGTTTCGAAGCCAAGTTTTTTTTGAACGGAGGGGCGTTTTGTCCATGTCCTGTCAAGCCGTTTTGATGCTTCGTTGTTCGTACCCGGGTGTCCTTTTGTCTTCCTCGAAAACCATGTGTCGTGATGGGATGCCTTTGCGACGCTTAGAACTTCGCGTCCAAACGTATTTTCGTTTTTCTCGGAAACCGTGTCCTGACCGCTCGTATATAAACGACGGTCCTTGGGATGGGGAGGCTACCTGGCCTGTTGATGCCTCTCAGACGCAAAGCCCGCCGCCATTCGCTTTCTGCGAAAGTTGCTGGTGTTTTCTTCGATCATTCACTGGGCGATAAGTGTGGTACGTAGTTCTCTCCTTTTGTTTTCGTCTCTTTTCGTCTTATATCCTGTAATTTGTTTGTCTAAGTTTGTTTGGTTGCACGTATTCGCGCCTGCTTTTCTTTCTTTCTTTCGCGTGCATTGTTTGTTTATTTGTCTTTCGCGCCATGTTAGATGGCGTCTTCCAGCTCGACGTCGACCTCGGGCTCTTCTAGCGAAAGTACAAGCGCTTCCGTGTCGTCTTGCCGCAAACATAGCGCTGAAGTGTCCATTGGATCTGGAAGTGCTCCGCGAGTTCCAGGCCACAGCGGAAGTTTGTCTAATGATGGCGACTCTGGCTTGGTTTCGGTCCCTACCGATTGCTCTTTTTACCTGGGCGCATCGTGAATGACTGCCGCTGTCTTGCAAACACTGGTCGAAAAAGGGCCTCTAAGGAGGGATCACCTCGCGAACTGCCGCGTCCCTAGAGACGAGGAGGTGCCTATTCTGCGGCCCAACGAAGCCATCGTCTTTCGCGATTACTTCGTAGCCGGGCTTGATTTTCCTCTAGAAGAGTTCGTCTCGGACGTTCTTTCGGGATTCGAGATACAGCTCCATCAGTTGACACCGAATGCGTTTGTCAGACTCAGTGTTTTCGCTCACGCGATGAAGATGTTGGATTGCCCGCCGCGGGCCGACGTTTTCGTGCGATTTTACGATATTCACCGTCGCCCGACGAAAGTAAACGACCCCTACATGGGAAACGAGCTACCCAGCGAAATCGGGTGCATTAATTTTGTTCCGCGGAAGACACGGGGTAGTGTTTCCATTTTGCTCACATATCGGAACAAGTGGCCGGATTGAAACCGTTTCTGGTTCTACTATCGCGTGTGCTCAGACGAAACCGTCGCCACTGAGTTGATTAAGGGAGAGAAAAAAGGGTCTCCTCTTGTGTCGGTTTTGGATAGATGTCCTGGGAAACACCTTCCGCCCGTTGTGCTGGGCGACAAGGAGGCAATTCGCTGTGGGGACGCATTCGCACACACAGCGCGATTTCAGATCAGCCGAGATCTGGTCGACGAATGGATGGTCATTGGCATGAACCCGCTCTGCAGTGCGACTTCTTTTGAAGATTTTTCTGACAAGGACGGGTATCGGGGCCCCCTCCTGCTACTAGAAAGACCTGCGGATTTCTCTGATGATGATAGTTATGTGAAACACATCGAAGATGAGACGAAGAAAATATGCGGTCCGTACTTGCGGAAAGAAAGCGAGTTTCAACTCGGCAATCTCAGCCGGAGTCGCCGCTTGAATCGGGCTTTCGATGCTATGGGCGTTAGGTACGCCGAATGACCCCTAGTTGACGAGGGCAAGGAAGAAGCTGAAGGTTCAAAAACAAAAGGAAAAGGCACGGCTCGGCGTGGTGGGAGAAGCGGAGTGATCCCTCGGAGGAAAACCGCTGAGGTTGGGGAAATTCGCATCGGTCGTCTTGTTGTGAAATCGATGCTTAAGAGCCAAGGAACAGTGATGGAGTCGATCCCCGACGTTGATCCTTTCGATCATCCGAGGGTGGTTAGTTTCTTTGCCTCCGTTTTGCTTTGTCTTTCGGTTTATTTGCGGTCTTTTCTTTTCCTTTTCGCTAGAACAGTTCCTTTATGATATTGATGATGCGCGCGTGACTTGTCTTATCTTGTCGTTTGTTTTGCAGAGCTCCACTCTTGCTGCTGGGATGGCGCCGAAAAAATCGAGCATGCCTCTTTCACGCGCAGCCTTCGATGATGATGCTTCGGTTGCTGAAATGCCAATATTCGCGAAGGTCGGCACCCGGAAGCCCTCTGGTCCGCCGAACGTGGCGGAGCGTCCGGCGAAAAAAATGAAAGTTTCTCGCCCCGACACCTCTGCGCGGGCGTCAGGCGACAAGACCGCTGCTGGCGAGAAAGAGAGCGCGTCCCTGAGAATGCCTGCCCCTGCTGCTGCTGACAAAGGTAAGTTATGCCTTTCGCCGCGCAGCATTCGTCTGACCCAGGAAATGGTGGAGGGGCAGCTCTTGGGTTACGGGCGGCTGGTTCTCGACGGGGTGCCCTCGGACTACGAGAACCCATGCTTATATACTGGCTTGAGCTCGTCGAATGATACTGACGAGGCGAAAGAGGAATCTTATCGCGTTGCTCGTTCTTTAGGTGCGCCTTCGGACGCCCAACTCGCTTGCCGTCTTGACTATCGTCGGGCTGGAATTCTTCCTGGCGGTAGCGAAGAGGCCACTAAGTTTGTGGAATTCTCAGAAAAAGCTTTCGTCGCGCCGGAGATCGAAAGGGATCTCCTAAAAGTTAACTGTCTGAAACTCGACGACGCCATCTCTTTTCACCTGGCGAGCGTAAGTGTTTGATTTCGCTGCAAGTTTTGTAGCTCTTTCGATCTTTATTTTCACCGCTGTTTCGCTTCTATTCGCAGGTTGCCGTTGTCGCTCGCAGCCAAAGCAATCAACGGGATCTATATATTCGCAAGCTTGAGCGTGAGAAGCAAGAGCTTGACACTCAAGTGAAGAATTTCGACACCCAAGTGAAAGAGCTCGCCGCCGACCTTGAGCAGCAGACCAAGAAGGCCGACGCTGAGCGCACCTCGAGGAAAACAAGTCAGAAAGAGGTGGAAAACCTCAAGAAGGAGCTTTCGTAGCTGCGGGCCGCCCAAGACGAAAGGGAAAGACTGCTTTTAACCTCTGCTGAGGAGGCCGCGGCTCGCTTCTATGAATGCCTTCGCAGCATCGGTGTCGAGGCGGGTGGTCCCTCAGAACGTAACGTCGATAGCCTCGTTGGCTGGATTCGCTCCGAGATGGAGTCGCTGGAGGGACACATGGCCCTTGGCCGAGACTACGCCGCCGTTACCGGCATCAAGGCGATCGGTCATAGCCTTGTGGACGCCGGCTGCTCCCATATCACGGAGCTTTCGGTCAAGGAAGTGGACTATTATTGGCGCACCCCCGAAGCGGCGAAAGTTCTAGGGAAAAGATTTTTTGACGAGTTCTGGCTGGCTGGCGGGAATGACATGTCACTCATGCAATCCGCAGTGGCTCACGAAAAGGTATCTTCTACCGACCGCCTAAGCTTTCGCTTGACTTCTGTGTTAGCTATCGCTTTTTCTGCAGCATGTTGTGGCTTAAGTGGTGCTTCTTCTGAGATTTCGCTCTTTTGTGCAGACTCCGGAGGAGAAGACGCACATTCGGCAGGTGTTTTCGGAGTACATTTCTGAAAAGCGGGCGTGCGAGGCCGAGCCGGAAGACGAGGCGAGTCCGCCCCAGCCTAATGATGAAGCTCCCGAGAGCTCGGCCGCCGCTGCTATTCGCGATGCGAATGCCTCTCAAGACGCAGCGGTAGACGAATGACTTTTCTAGGGCCCGTTTTTATTGTGCTGGTAGCTTGTTCTTGGACCTTCTGTAAACTTTGGGACTTAAGTTTGAATGTTGTATCTTGAACAGGGCGCGGGTGCGGGAACGCCGGACGTTCTCGACATCTGCCCGTTAATGATTAAGTCAGGCGATATCTGTGTTGGCGGTGACTTGTGGAGGAGTTTTCGCTCTAGGTTTCCGACGGCGTCGCTTTCGGCTTACATGAAAAAACGTGCTAAGAAACTTAGGCGCACAGAAGAGCAGCTACACGCTTTTTATGAAAACTTCGATCGACGCGAACTTGAGTCGAGGCGAATGAGGCGCGAGGCTTCGCGCGCGCCGCCAGGCTTCGGGGGTGCCGCATTCGTTAAGTTGGAGCCCGAAGACGCCGTGCCTTCGCCAGATGAAAGACGATACAACATTTTCCTTGGCCGCGGAAGTAGTTCGCGGCCCTGAATTACGTTGTACAAACTTTACTTCACAAGTCTGGTGTAATGAAAAGTGTCGCAGTGGGTTATATCTTTCAGTGTTAATCGTTATTTGCGAATGCGCGATTTTTTCATTCTTTCTCTTGATTGTCACTCGGACGGTCGTATGATTTGCTACCTCGCGCGGATTGCTGTTTTTACTGTGTCTTTCGTACGACAGATGAGGCGGGAATCTTGCGTCGAATGATTTAGTCGCTGCCATCCTACATGTTCGCGCGATAGTGCTTTGGTTACGGGCCCTTTTGGCCGATAGATTGGACGCGTCTGCCCCCGAACTTAGACGGGGGGGCAGCGCCTTTCACGCGAGGGAGCTTTTGGTGCGAGCCCTTCGGCCGACAGCAGAGACGCGCCCGCCCCCAATCACTTAGGCGAGGAGCGATGGCATTCGCGCGCGGGAGCTTTCGGTGCAAGCCCTCGGCCGATAGCAAAAACTCGCCCGCCCCCCACTCACTTAGGCGAGGAGCGATGGCATTCGCGCGCGGGAGCATTCGGTGCGAGCCCCTCGGCCAATAGCAAAGACGCGCCCGCCCCCACTTACTTAGGCGAGGGGCATTAGCATTCGCGCGAGGGAGCTTTCGGTGCGAGCCCCTCGGCCGATAGCAAAGACGCGCCCGCCCCCACTCACTTAGGCGACAGGCGTTAGCATTCGCGCGAGGGAGCTTTCGGTGCGAGCCCCTCGGCCGATAGCAAAGACGCGCCCGCCCCCACTCACTTAGGCGAGGGGCGATAGCATTCGCGCGAGGGAGCTTTCGGTGCGAGCCCCTCGGCCGATAGCAAAGTCGCGCCCGCCCACACTGACTTAGGCGAGGGGCGTTAGCATTCGTGCGAGGGAGATTTCGGTGCGAGCCCCTCGGCCGATAGCAAAGACGCGCCCGCCCCCACTTACTTAGGCGAGGGGCGTTAGCATTCGCGCGAGGGAGATTTCGGTGCGAGCCCCTCGGCCGATAGCAAAGACGCGCCCGCCCCCACTCACTTAGGCGAGGGGCGTTAGCATTCGCGCGAGGGAGATTTCGGTGCGAGCCCCTCGGCCGATAGGAAAGACGCGCCCGCCCCCACTCATTTAGGCGAGGGGCGATAGCGTTCGCGCGATGGAGCTTTCGGTGCGAGCCCCTCGGCCGATAGCAAAGACGCGCCCGCCCCCACTCACTTAGGCGAGGGGCGATGGCATTCGCGCGAGGGAGCTTTCGGTGCGAGCCCTTCGACCGATAGCAAAGACGCGTCTGCCCCCACTCACTTAGGCGAGGGACGATAGCATTCGTGCGAGGGAGCTTTCGGTGCGAGCCCCTCGGCCGATACCAAAGACGCGCTTGCCCCCACTCACTTAGGCGAGGGACGATAGCATTCGCGCGAGGGAGCTTTCGGTGCGAGCCCCTCGGCCGATAGCAAAGACGCGCCCGCCCCCACTCACTTAGGCGAGGGGCGATGGCGTTCGCGCGATGGAGCTTTCGGTGCGAGCCCCTCGGCCGATAGCAAAGACGCGCCCGCCCCCACTCACTTAGGCGAGGGGCGATAGCGTTCGCGCGACTTCGCTCGATAATTCGATTGACGAAAATGTCTTTATGAACACAACATGGGGAGGCGTACAATCGACTATGATTATGATATTGCTCCTGTTGTCATCTAGCAGCATGCTTTCTTTCGCTCGTCTCCTAGCCGCAGCTTAGGATGGATGCGTTACTTGATAGGGCCTTCGCCTAAAGTTACTGGATTGGTGACGGTAGCTAGACGCGACGCCGGTGACACAATCATCAAAGCGAAACCCCGGTTCCTGGTGCCTCCTATTCGCATTTTGCTTTTGAGCCAACTTTTTGGGACTGATATTTGAATAGGATCGGTAGCTTTGGATGGCTGGGAGGCTTACAACTTGGCGTTTATTTATATCGCCCTGTCCCTGGTATGAGAGTACTGCGTTTAATCCCTTGGCTGTACTTCTGAACGCTTGGTAGGTGAAAAAGTTAGCATGGCGTTTATGCTTTTGCAACTACTGGTGCCTGCCATGTGTCTTTGCTGACGTTGTGCACCCCATTGTGTTTTCTCGGCTTGACTTTTACCGTCCTCCCGTATTGTTGGAGGGACGGTTTGCTTTGCCCGCAGGCTTTCGTTCCGCCCTCTCGTTCTATTGGAGGGTCGGTTTGCTTTATAGCCCGAAGGCTTTCGTTCCGCCCTCTCGTTTTGTCGGAGGGTCGGTTTTTTCATAGCCCGCAGGCTTTCGTTCCGCCCTCTCGTTTTGTCGGAGGGTCGGTTTTTTCATAGCCCGCAGGCTTTCGTTCCGCCCTCTCGTTTTGTCAGAGGGTCGGTTTTCACTTAGCCCGCAGGTGTGACAGAACCGACCAATTTGCACCAGATTAGGCACTGAAACCTCCGCTTAACGCAAAGATCCTCAAGTACTTAAGCTCGTACAAACCCGGTAGTCCAGAAATCTCGAAGGATTTCAAATCATTCAACAACATCCAGCCAAGATCGTACTAGTTCAGTGAACATGCTCACAGATTACCACACAGTTGCACATAGTTCAAATTACATCGGAGTTCAACAGTTATTACAAACCATAGTTTAACAGAAGTAGCGGAAGCAACATAGTCTTTAAACATAAGTTTTGGATTGTTCAAAATACAGTGCCATCAATTGACCAGGTCCGCAAAAGCAACAGATGAGATAAGTGGCGACCATGCCCTTGGTCTAGTCATCGCCCGGGACGGGATACAGACAGTTCTCGCAATAGCCGAAGAAGCATTGCCCATCTGCAACAACAAAGGGATAGCACCCTGAGTACGAGAAGGTACTCAGCTAGACTTACCCGTCGAAAAACCAGAAATAACCGACACCAAGGAGTATGCAAGGCTGTATCTGGGGTTGGCCATACTTACCTTTGTGCGCAAAAGCATTTTATTATTAGATAATCATCTGTTGAGGGTAAGCAGTCAATTTTATGTAATCAACCTGATTAACTAGATTTGCACCTGATCTAGAGCAAACACTTGACTACTTAATCAGACAAGAGTGACTATTTCATCAATAGCCTTTCAGATTCAACATCATAACCATCATTAATTCCATAAGTTACTACGGTAACACATGCTCAGTCAAGTTACTCACTAACCAGGAGCGATGGCGATTATAATCGATTCCTACCAGCTGGGGATAAAATGTCGCACACTCGCCCGATCACACCTTGCCAGGCGGCCGTTGGCGACCAATTCAGGAGGTTCGAGAACCCAATTCGCGGGACGGCCATGGGCCCTTCTACACCGGGGGTTATCTCAATGCCAGGTCGCTCAAGCTATTAACTGCCCATGGTCATGCCAGGTCGATCAGGTCTTGCCTGCCCTCGGACCATGCCAGGTCGATCAGAATAGTTGCCCACGGTACATATAAGGCCCTGGGTGTTAGGCGTCAACATCTCCATCACCGGCTCGAAAAACCTTACTCGGCTTCACGGGAGGTACCCGCACCTGCTCCGTTAAGTGATTGACGCGTTCAAAATGACTGAGGTGTGCCTTCGTCGGGTCCTAATCGACACAGACGGGAGACTACTAGCACACAAAACCCATGTCCTGCTGCTCCTACATCCCGCCCGGTCTCAATTTAATTATCACTTGGTTATCTCCATGATAGCACCAGGCTAAACATGATCAGTATCCACCTATATGCGGGAGACAGGAAATCACCCGACTTTTACTGGTCTAGGCAGGGCTAAGCATAAACGAACCTAGACTTAACAGGGATAACAAGATATAATTGCAGGTGGACAAGGATAAGTAAATAATGCATCAACGGTATCATTCAACTCCTATAACCTAATGCAACAATCATATCAGGTTAATTGTAAAGCATTTGCAAACCGTAGGAGTTAGAATGCTCCGGGGCTTGCCTCGCTCAAAGTCTGAAGGGCGGTGATCGCGGCACTCCGGCAGATCTTCAACGTCTCCTCCGGGGATCTTCTCTTCCGGCGTCTCCTCCCGATACTACTCCTCGAGTGACGGATCCTGAACTTCCACTACCGACCCTGCATGATGCATGACATGCATAAATAACACGAATGCACGGGGGATGCATGGTGATGCAATATGGAACAAGGCATTTCAGGAGATAAGCACATGTCACCTACTGCTACTCAACTGCTTAACCTCCCATATTCAACTTGTTAAGTTATGTTGTCACCACATCAAAGTATACTTAATGAGTTTATTACCCTCTAATTACTTGCTGAAATAAATCTAATTAAACAAGCCTATAACAGCAACCTATTCTAGACAGCTTCAAAAAAATCTACAAAAATTACTGGAAGTTAACAATGGATAATCTAGTCCCTGGTCCAAATTTCACCCCATTTGGACTTAAGCTCCATTCTCTATGAAAAAGACAAATTCTATCATGGAAAGGTGCTTTGAACTACACACCCTAGCAAAAAGTGTCAAACAACAGATTTCTCATTTTTCTACTGAACTTTCTAGCACAAGAGCAGTGTGCATAAATTCTCAGGTTTATATTCCCCATATTTTAATTACTACAAAATAAACAAGGAAACATCATTTAACCATTTTAAAAGCTACTGCTAAAATAATTCACAGAACAACCTTATATTATATTTTTCCCTGAAACTATATATCCATACAAACCTAACAAAACTGGAATCACATTTTTCTGACTTATACACAATTAGTTATGCATTTTCCAAGTTAACAACAACTTCCCAATTTAAATTAATCTACACATAAAAGTATCACTAAAAATGCATTCAACATTTTTCACAGATAGATCTAAACATGCTTGACCTAACAAAATTTGTTTCGTGGGATTTGGACTTAAAATGAGCCTTGTAGGACTTTTTGAAGCCTTTACATAATTCTGCAAAAATAAATTAAAAGAAAACTCAATCCTAAACGCGACGGACACCCTACTTGACTCAGCCGAGGCTCGAGGCAAACGCTCGGCACACCCGGCTCGACTCGGCTCGGCCGAGGCCTACTGGTCAGACGACCAAGTTACTAGGCGAGGCTAGGCTCGGCACACTCGGCTTGACTCGACTCGGCCGAGGCCTACTGGTCAGACGACCAAGTTACTAGGCGAGGCTAGGCTCGGCACACTCGGCTTGACTCGACTCGGCCGAGGCCTACTGGTCAGACGACCAAGTTACTAGGCGAGGCTAGGCTCGGCAGTCAACGACGGACTTTGGCGCCGTGGTCGTTGACTGGCCCTAGCTCGTCGGCGGCAAGGCTTCCGGTGACGCCGAGACCATCACTGGATGCGGGTTTGCGAGGTGAACACGACTGACTGACTTGCTGAGCTAGAGGGATACCGGAGCAAGCTCGACGACAGCCATGGCGGAGCGGCGGCTCTGCGACGCGACGACGAAGCTCTTCCCGGCGAGCTTGAGGCTCGGCGAGACTAACACTAGCCTAAGCAAGTCCTAAGCGACCTATTGGGGCGACTTTCGAGCCTCAACATCCTTGGCATTGCTCGGAGCGATGCACGACGGCGGTCCATGGCGGACATGGCGGTGACACGGCTCGGTTCCGGCTGAAACATGGCGAAGAGTGGTCTCCATCGAAACCTAGGCAACTACAGCGGTAGAGAAGACTAGAACATGGCTCGGTTTGGGATAGCTTGGCCGGAGACGGTCGGTTCACGTGAAGGTCATGGTGGCAGCCATGGCGAGAACCCGAGGATAGCACTCGACATTCTGCCTGCTAGAGAGGGAAAGAGGGGGAACCAACCCTGGCAAGTGGACGAGGAGGTCAAGGTGGAGAGGATGGCGGAAGGAATCGAGCGGCGGTGCGGTGAGTAGCGAGTAATTGCTCGCCGGAGTTCGGCGGGCGGCGGCGGCGCTTTGCTTTGGTGAAGATGGAGTGGAGTGGAGCAAGGGAGAGAGTGAGCGATGAAATGCTCTTCGGGCTTGCGAGCACGAGGCGGAGCAAAGGCAAAAGGAACGAAGGGCTGGGTGCATTGCACCTGGCCGGTTCCCGTCGGGGAGGAGCTCCCGACCGGATGCGGCGGCGTCAGGCATCACGCTCCACGCGGCGAGCAAGCACCGAGCACCAGGGCGACGTGGCGAGCTTGGGCGCAAACCACGGGCGGCGATGACGGTGGTTTGGCCGGCCGGCGAGGCGGTCTCGCGACGGCGGGCAGTTTCGGTCGGCGCGGAGGGAGCGGCGTACGCACGGGAAGAAGAAGGAGAGGCTGACAGGCCGGGCCCACTAGGGTTAAACTAATGAGGTTTGGTTAAAAACTTTGATGCTCCATAACTTCCAAACTAAGGCGAATTAGGAAAAGGTTCTAAAAGCAAAGTTGGTTAGAATTTTGTAAGGAACAAATCATCTTTAAGGCTCAAGTCCAAATTCTGCTTAGAAAAAGAAATTTACTTCTAATCCAATTTTCTAATGCAAGAAATCACATTTTAACAACTTTTTCTGAGAAAGTGCTTTTAAACAAGGTTGCTCCTTTCATCAAGATCTACAACTTTGTTTTAAGGCACTAAGTCAGAAACAGAAAGCAAAACAAGGTTACACTAGAGACTATGCAAGGACTTAAGCACTTATTCAAACATATGCATATGAAATGATGAGATGCTATGCTTATGCCATGACAAATTATGCAGTTTAAGGAATGCTTAACACCGAGGGTGTTACAGCAGGCTTTGGAGATTGTCGCTGGATGTGAAGGGTCTCTTTTGCCCAACCTCCGCGACATTCTCTTTTCAACACATTTTAATGACGAATGTCTCAACCTTATGTTTGGTTGACTTCATCTTTTACCGAGCCACGCGATGTTTTGGGGGAATTATGTTTGCTTTCGCGATGTAGCGGTTACATTCGGCTGCCTCGTTAAAAAACCTCGCACCCCGATGAAGGGCTTCCCCGGCGAGGAAAAAGAGTGCAGCCGACCTTTGATTACAAGAATGGTGAAAGATGGAAAGGAAGTTTACATCGAAGTTCAAAAAGATAAATTATGGGTAAAAACGGCGCAGATTGCTCGCATTCCATGTGTGGGCTGATTCTTCGCCCTTGTCATCCAACAACCGGAATACACCTGGTGCTGCCATACTTGCCACGATGAAGGGGCCTTGCCATTGCGATTGCAGCTTACCTTGCTTGTCTGGCTGCCGAATGGTGACCATGTCTCCAGGCTTGATATCCTTTCGGACTATCGTCTTGTCCCTGTGATGCTTTGTTTCGGCATGGTACTTTTCGAGATTATCTGCAGCCTCCAGTCTTACTTCTTCAATAGTGTCGAGTTCGAGGTGTCTTTGTTCTTGGGTTGTTGGGGCCAACTCGGTTCGGAAGGAGCCCAGCTTTACCTCTTCCGGTGTGACTACTTCCTCGCCGTAAAGTAACCTAAACGGGGTGAAGCCGGTAGCTCTGGACCGTGAGATGTTGTGTCCCCACACAGCCGTTGTTAAGGTGTTGGCCCACTTGCCTTTCGGCGAGTCGTATAAGGATTTCGAAATTGCCGAGAAGATTAGGCCATTCGCTCTCTCGACAGCCCCGTTTGCCTGTGGGTAATTTACTGAGGCGAAGTTAAGCTTTATGCTGAGCTCATCACAGAAACTCCTGAATTCGGCGCAGTCGAATTGCTTCCCATTGTCGCAGGTGATGAATGACGGAACACCGAAGCGGCAGATTACCCTCTGCCAGACGAATTTGGTTAAGGAGGTGGAAGTTATGCTAGCAAGAGCCTTCGCTTCCACCCACTTGGTGAAATACTCGAGAGCAACTGCTGCGAAATGCAGGTTGCCCGGAGCTGCCGGTAGCGGGCCGACTATGTTGATGCCCCATCTCTGCAAGGGCCAGATCGGTACTATCGGGGTGGTTTCATTTGCTGGGGCTTTCTGATTTTTGGCAAACATCTGGCAACCTTTGCAACATTTTACCAGCTCTCTGGCGTCTGATGCGGCGGAAGGCCAATAAAATCCCTGCCTCATTGCTCTATGCGCTATTTTGTGAGGCCCTCTGTGCGCTCCGCACATTCTGGCGTGCATTTCTTCGAGTAGTTGAATGCCTTCGCGCTTGCTTATGCATTTCAGAAGAGGAGCTGTTATCCCATTTTTGAACAATTGCTCTCCGATGATAGAGTAACCTTTCGCTCTGCTGGCCATCCTTTCGGCATCCTTCCTAGACTCTGGCTCGTATGTCCCGGATAGATAGGCGAATA
This sequence comes from Coix lacryma-jobi var. lacryma-jobi, assembly GCA_009763385.1. Taxonomy (NCBI): domain Eukaryota; kingdom Viridiplantae; phylum Streptophyta; class Magnoliopsida; order Poales; family Poaceae; genus Coix; species Coix lacryma-jobi. The sequence continues at coordinate 173,028,367 of CM019822.1, read as the reverse complement.
TCTGCGACCTCTAGTCATCACTTGCGATAGCATGTACCGAACTTGGATGTTCTTCCTCCTCTTTCACTGCTTTGGCCGAAAGCACTTGATAGAAGATGTCTGGTGGAAGTGGTAGATTTTGTGCTGCAGCTTTGGCCAGATCGTCTGCCTCTGTGTTTTCGGCCCTTGGAATGTGACATAAGGTGAAACCAGCGAAATACTTCTCCATTCTTCTGATTGCTGCCAGATACTTGGCTAGCTCTGGTTCTCTTGCTGTGAAATCCTTTTCGGCGTGACCAACAATGACTTGGGAGTCCGACTTGACTATGCATCTTCTCGCTCCGATTGCTCGGAGCTTTCGTAAATCCAACAATACGGCTTCATATTCGGCGGTGTTGTTTGTTGTGAGGAATTGCAGCCTTGTGGCATATCTGACCTTTGGTCCTTTTGGTGGTGTAAGGATCGCCGAGATTCTGGCTCCAGCCATTCCCCATGCGCCGTCACAGTTCACTGTCCACACGGGCTCATCGAATTCAAGTGTTGTGTCGAAAGCGGCGGGGGTCCAATCTGCTATGAAATCCGCCAATGCCTGCGACTTGATTGCGGATCGGTGTTGGAAGTCGATCACATATTCGTTTAGCTCCGCCGCCCACTTGCCAATTCGGCCGATAGCTTCGTTGTTGTGGAACAGGGCTTCCAATGGCTGAGCCAAAAGGACTATGATGTGGTGAGACTGGAAGTAGTGCTTTAGCTTTCTAGAAGCCATTACTACTGTGTAGGCTATCTTCTCCAGCTCTGAGTAATTCAGTTTTGCTCCCGAAAGGGCCTCGGAAACGAAGTAGATTGGGAACTGCGTCATCTTGTTTGCATGCTCCTTCTCTTCCACCAGTACTGCGCTTACGGTGGTGTGCGATGCTGCGAGATACAACAAGAGTGTCACTTCCAGCGACGGCTTGGATAGCGTGGTCAGTTTTGTCAAATACTCCTTTAGTTGCTGAAAAGCCTGCCGCTGCTCGTCCCCCCAATCGAAAGGGTCGGAGCTACGCAGAGTTCGGAAGAAAGGCAACCCTTTTTCAGCGGACCTTGCGATGAATCTGTTCAAAGAAGCCAGCCTTCCTGTCAACTTTTGCACTTGCTTTCGGTTTGAGGGCGGTTGCATGTTGATGATTGCCGCTATCTTGTCGGGATTAGCTTCAATTCCTCTTGCCGATACCAGGCAACCGAGGAGCTTGCCTTTCTTGATGCCGAAAATGCACTTGTCAGGGTTGAGCTTCAAACCACTCTTTCGGAGATTGCCGAAAGTCTCGAGCAAGTCTGCCTGATGATCTTCCTGTCTATCGCTCTTGACCACTATATCGTCAACGTAAGCCAACAAGTTTTTCTTTTGCTTCTGGCTTTCGAACACCTTGTCAGTCATCTGCGAGAATGTTGGGCCTGCATTCCGCAGCCCTTCCGGCATTCGTCGGTAGCAGTATGTACCCGTAGGGGTGATGAAACTGGTTTTCTCCTCATCGTCGGGATGAAGCCAAATCTGGTGATAGCCTGAAAAACAATCTAGCAAGCTCATTATCTCGCAACCGGATGCAATGTCGACAAGCTTGTCGATACGAGGCAAAGGATACGGATCCTTCAGGCAGCATTTGTTGAGGTCGATGAAATCGACGCACATTCGCCATTTTCCATTCTTCTTTTTCACCAAGACAACATTCGCCAGCCATTCGGGGTACTGGACTGGTCAGATTACTCCCGCATCGAGTAATCTTTCCACTTCGGCTTTCGCCGCGTCTGCCCTTTCGTTTGACATCTTTCTCAATTTTTGCTTTCTGGGCTTAGCGCCGCTTGCGATGTTCAAACTGTGCTGGGCGAGATCTTTGCTAACGCCTTGCAAGTCGCTTGCTGACCAAGCGAAAATGTCATCGTTGTTCGCAAGGAAGGATGCCAAAGCGTTCCTTTCTTCTTCCGGCATGCTTGACCCAATGTGCACGGCTCTTTCGGCCCTGGAGGCCGCGAGCGGAATTCTTACCGTTTCTTCGGCTGCCCCAACCTTGCATTCCGACGGGCTGACGATAGCATGCTCTTCGGTGGTTGTTTGCATTTCGTCTTTGTTGGCCACCTCATTGATAAGGCTGTAGCCTGGGGTTGGTTTTCCTTCAATTCTTCTAGAAGCTTGCTGATCTCCATGTATAACGATAATGCCGAAAGGGGATGGCATCTTCATGCACAGGTAGCTTTGCTTGATGACAACGTTAAACTTTTTGGTGAAACCTCTGCCGAAAATGGTAGTATACGGATAGTCCATGTTTACTATGTCGAATGTCAGTGTTTCGGTGCGGACTCTTTCCCCTTCGGCGAAGGATACAGGGATTTGCTTTTTGCCGATAGCATCGATCTTTCTTCCTCTGAACCCGTACAGTGAATTGTCGGCGGGGTCCAAACTGCGCCTGTCGAATCCCATCGCCTCGAAAGCTTTGATGAACAGGATGTCTGCTGAGCTTCCGGTGTCAATCAGAATGTTATGCAAGGTGAAACCGGCCACATTGGCCGTGGCGACGAAAGCGTCACAATGCGGGTAGTCGCGGACTTTGAAATCGGATTCGTCAAAGCATATCGGCGCTAGCGACCAAGCTGGCCTGTTCAGTGGGAGTCTTGGTGATACCATCTGGACTCGTCGGTGATAGTCCCTTCTTGCTCTCTTACTTTCGTGCTCGAGGTTAGATCCGCCCGTGATGGCGAAAATGTGGCCTCTTGACGGAAGGATGTTGTTGACTGCGCTAGTTTCGTTTTCCATTTCCTGCCCCTGCTGGTAGCCGGGCTGTGCTTGCTTCCCCTGAGGTTGGGTTTGAGCCGGAAGCGCCGGTGGCGGCATTGGCTGACACTGATAGTGCAAGGGTGACGAACTGCCACCGACTGCGGTGCAAAGACCGGAAGCTGATAGCCCTAGTACGCTGGATTATACCAATGCAAGCTTTGGGGATGCATAGGCGTGCTCGCGTAATTGCTGCATGCTGCCGCCACTGCTGTCGGGTCTTGTGAATTGTGGAAAACATGCTTGGAGCTTTTGGTGGAGGCTGAAGCTTGATCCCTGTCTTTCAGCTCTTTCGCCATCTTGTTGTATTTGCAGTCCCGAGTGGTGTGGCCGAAATTGCCGTCACAAATGACGCAATATGGTGGCCTGGGTCCTCTTCCGCGGCCTCTACCGTCTCGTCCGCCGCGTCCTGTCCTTCCACCACGCCCCCCGCGGAACAGTTGATCGAACCCTCTTTGGGGCTGAAAGTCAGCCATGTCAGGCCTCTCCGTGCCTGTCGCTGATTGTGCTGGTTCTTCCTGCAAATTGTAGATTGAACGAAAAGGCCTGACAATCCTTTGATTCGGCACGGGCGGTGGTCGACTTGCTTTCGTCGCTTGCCTCTGTGTCAGGCGGGCGGCCTTGCGTCGCCGAAAGTCATCATCCGACCTCGCGTACGCATTCATTACGTCGAACAATTCCTTGACATCTTTCGGCGGCTCCCTGGACAAGTGAGCGGCGCACTGCCCAGTCCCCAAGCCTTCGATGGCTGCTGCGATCACCGCGGCTTCCGGCACATTCGGAGCTTGAGCTTTCAGCTGGATGAAACATTTGAGGTACTCCGAAAGTGGCTCGTCGTCTTGTTGGGTGCAATTCATGAGATCCCGCGTGGTCTTGACATCCGGTCGGAATCCTTGGAAAGTGGCCAGCAGTTCGGCCTTCAGCTATGCCCACGAATAGATAGACAATGGCTTGAGGGTAGTGTACCAATCGTGGGCCACGTCTTCGACTGCCAGGATGAGAGATTTTGCCAAAGCCTGATTGTCTCCGCCTGCCGAAAAAACAGTTGTCTTGTAGCTTGCCAAGAACTTGCGTGGGTTCGCTTTACCGTCGAAAGTCGGAATGCGGGGCTTGTAATTGAGTGGCCACGGATGAGCTTGCAACTCCCTCGAGAGTGGAGAGGTTTCGTCGATGGCGTTGCCGAAAGCTGGCGGTTGCTCTCGCCTTGGTATGAATACGCTTTCTTGTGCTATCGGATTTGGGTCCGCCCTGGCCCTTTGCAGCTCCTGAATTTCCTTCTCGAGTTGCCTCCTCTGCGCCTCAGCTCGCCGAATGGCGTTGCGAGTCTCGTCTTCTCTTGCTTTCGTCGCCAACTGCTGCTGCAGCTGGTCTCTTTGCAACAACAGCCTTTCGATTTCCCCTTGCTGCTGAGCCAGCGTCTTGATTTCTTGGGCGTGTCTTGTGATTTCATCATCGTCTTCATCCTCATCATCGAACTCGTCCTCGACGTGCCCATCCGGCGTGTCGTCTCTGCCCAAAGTCCGCTGATCCTGAGGCTGCACGCCCTGGCTCGCCGATGCTCCCGGCGGCGGCTGCGTTTCTATCGACAGAGCGCCGCCGAAAGGTGGTGGCTCTGCGGCTGCATTTGGTGGAACCTGGCTAGCTGGGACTGAAACCGCGATGGTGCCGAAAGCATCCTTTCTCGCGGTGATCGTCTCCGGATTGTCGACCGTCTTCGGCGCTTTCCTTGGTGGCATGGTAAGCTCGGGCGACAACCACGGTGGGCGCCAATGTTGTTTCGGGTCTGAGACCTCGAAACAGCGGGTTGTCGCACGAACGAATGCACAGAGTGAAAGCGGAAGTAAACGGAAGAGAATGGGAAGTTGGGTGAAGTGAACAGTGCTCCTCCCCACCCCTAGGAGGCTGGGAGCTTTTTATATTAATCCCGATCAGTTTGAAAGTACAAGAATGCCCTTCCAACCACTCAGTTGCAATTACAACGGTGCCCTAGTCGACTACTCCATGGCTGTACACTGCCTCTCCCGGCGCGAGGGGCATCATCGTAACCTAGCCCTCCGGAGGGCCCACCGTCCCCCGGCTTCCTTTCCTGACCGGCGGGCCCGCTCTCTCTGACCCAGGCTTCCGGCGTCCTGCGAGAATCTGTGAAAAACCAAGGTCATGAAAGACGAAAACTCCTGCCGGAAACGCCGGGCTCCTTTCGCGCGAATGCTACCATTCGGACGAAAGGTCCGCCTTCCCTTGGCCCGTGAGCCGAAACACGTGCTTCCGCGCGGATGCTCCCTTTCGCACGAAAGCTCCGCTTTCCCTTGGCCCGTGAGCCGAAACGCGCGCTTCCGCGCAGGTGCTTCCTTCCGCACGAAAGCTCCGCCTTCCCTTGGCCCGTGAGCCGAAACACGTGCTTCCGCGCGGATGCTCCCTTCCGCACGAAAGCTCCGCCTTCCCTTGGCCCATGAGCCGAAACGCGTGCTTCCGCGCGGATGCTCCCTTCCGCACGAAAGCCTCGGCATCCTTCGGTATTGCGGGTTGTAGGCGCCTGCGGTCTGGGTACCGTCCCAACAATTTCTGAAGGCTTTTGCTAGAATCAGTTCATCAAAGTTTATTATAAGCAATTGCATTAAGAAGTGTCAACAATTACAGTTACTTAATTGACATTTGCCTATCTTGCTTCATAGTTATCTTGCTTCGTAGTTATCTAGGAGTAGTTAGTAGTTACTAGTTAGTTATATTAGTTATCCTTTCCCCTTATCTATCTATCCATCCACCTTACCTTACCATCCATTTCATCCTTACCTATCCACCCATATATTCTTTCTAGCCTTTCATCTCCTCTCTTCTCCTCTCTCATTTTCCCTTTTCTTATTCTTCGACTCTCATCCCCTCCTTGACTCGACTCATACACCACCCTAGCCTTCCTTTGGGATCAAATAAATCGACACCTGGTACTCACAGGGAAGTGCTACTACGATAGTTCTGTGCGCTTGCAGACTCTCCTCCTGGTAGATTGCATTCTCGCTAGTTAGCTCCTACTAGTGTCAGGACTGACAACCCCGCTTGGCATTAGTAGATAGCTACTTTAGCTACCCTATCCTAGGTGTAGTTAAGAACTACCAACAATGCCTAGGTTTGCTCTGGTTATAGCATCTGTGTTGACACATCCGACATCAACATCAGCCAAATCCCCTTCGGTGACATCATCCATGCTACCATCCACTGCACCTCCGATGACTACTATGATGACACCCACCAGGAACCCTATGGTCACTAGGGCTTGCGATGGCATACGGCTACCAAACCCCAAGTATACCAACATTGCTGCAACCACGACACTGAGCACTCCTCTGTCTTCTATCAGTGTAGCCCTCTATGATCTAGAGTGGTGTGCGGTCATGCAGGATGAGTTTGACGCGCTACAAGCAAATGACACCAGAACACTTGTTCCACGATCGTCGCATGCCAACGTGATCACCGACAAATGGCTCTTTAAGAAAAAGCTCAATCCCAATGGCTCGCTTGAACATCACAAGGCCTGATGGGTGGTGTGCAACTTCTCATAGCGCTCGGGGGTCCATTTTCATGAAACCTTCTCCCAGGTGGTCAAACCCATGGCGATTCGCACTATTCTTCATCTCCGTGCAGGTGGCATGTCCACCATCTTGATGTCAAAAACATGTTCCTGCATACCAGCTGGCCGGCCTAATCGATGAGACTCGACTAGACCATGTATGTCTCCTCATCAAGTCTCTTTACAGGCTCAAGCAGGCGCCACACACATGGTTTCAGTGGCTTGGTGCACATCTTCGTTCATCGGTATCGTCCCCACTGGATCTGACTCATCGGTATTCGTCTACAACAATGGGAACGAACTGGCCTATCTTCTTACCTATGTCGATGACATCATCTCGACGATGTCCATGACCCAACTACCGCAACTTGTGATCTAGGAACTTCATCACAAGTTCGCTATCAATAATCTGGGTGCGCTCCGGTTCTTCCATGATTTACATGTTCATCATGACAATAACGACTTCTTCCTCTTACAGGCCCAATACACACAAAGGATATTCTTGAGTGTGCTGGAATGGTGAATTGCAGGTCTGCTACCACGTCGGTTGACATCAAGCAGAAGCTGTCCACCACAGATGGTGTGACCCAGTGACCGGCTCGATTTGCTACCATAGCATCATGGACGTGCTACAATATCTGATGTTGATGTGCCCAGACATTTCCTATGCCGTCAACCATGTGTGCCTATACATTCACTCACCACGAGCAGCGCACTAGAACCTCGTTAAGCGAATCCTACAATATCTCCAAGGCACGGTCAACAATGACATTGTCATCTAGGCATCACCATCCACCGACCTTAGAGCATACCCCAACACAGATTGGAGTGGCAGCCCCGATACACGACGGTACACATTGGGCTATTGTGTGTTCCTCGGTGACTCTCTCGTCTCGTGGTCATCTGACAACCGACGGTGTCATGCTCCAGCGCTGAGGCTGAGTATTGCGCCATAGCAAACGCCTTTGTTGAGTGTTGTTGGCTCCATAATCTTCTTTGCGAGCTTCATGTTCACATCGACAAGGCCACGATCGTCTACTATGACAATGTTTTGGTGGTATATCTCTCCAAAAATCTAGTACATCATAAACGAACCAAACATGTCAAGGTAGACATTCATGTCGTCTAGGAAAAGGTTGCCCTTGGTTAGTCCAGGGTTATGCAAATACCAACTGAACACCAAATCACTGATGTCATGGCAAAGGGCCTGCCTACACCATTGTTTCAAGAATTCAGGAACAGACTTTGCATTCAGACACCATGCTGAGACTAAGTGGGGTGTCAGTGACATTATAGGATAGGGTCTTCAAGACTTAGTCCTTTCTGTTGCAACGACTCCAGCACTGGCTATCTCTCCCACAATGCCTCAACTGTAGAATCAACTATTAGTGGGTAGAGCTCTGGTTGATGTATATGAACCCTTCACTGAATGTAATTGATTGTGTGTTGTTTTCTCCAAGTTCTTACACTCTTACAGGCAGAACTTAAAGTAATTTCTGCTCATTTGTATGGATTAAAATTGGCTTATAGCTCAAGTGAACAGAGCCCATCGGGAAGCAATCGATAGGAGCTGAGACACGGTGGGCTACACTAACATCGCCACTCTAGTTGAATTGAATCCACATGTACGTGTACATGTATATACATCTTGGTCATGTGGAGCCAAACTGCATTATCTGATGATAAACATTCATAGGGTCAAACTCAAACAGGTATATACACACACCCTATAGAGTGCCCATCCTAAAAACCTAGAACTAATTTCATAGCTTACTTGATGCACACTACTAGAGAACAGGCCTTTGGACGATTTGCAAAATCAGCATTAGTCACGAAAAAAATTTGCGCCCGGGACTAGAAAGGTCTTTACACCAACCGGGGCTAAAGTTCCCCAGCCCAACGGCTCAATTGTCAGAGGGGCCTTTAGTCCCGGTTGGTGTTACCAACCGGGGCTAAAGGCCGGTCTTTAGCCCAACCGGGACTAAAGGTTTTGCCGTGGTTGGTGTATCTAGCCGGGGCTAAATGTTGGCATCTTTAGCCCCGGTTGGTAACACCAACCGGAACTAAAAGGTTTTGCCCCGGTTGGTGTACCCAGCCGGGGCTAAATGCCAACATTTAGCGCCGTCTGGGAATAAGGACCGGGCTAAATGTCCCTCCCTATATTTGAACTGTTCTTCCACCTCAAGCCGTGCCCGAGCTCCTGTCTTCATTTTTTCTTCATTCAGTCACTTGCTTGCTTGTTTGCTCTCTTCTCTGGTGATTTTTGTTTGTTAACACATCTCCGGCGATTGATTTATTTCATTACATCTACACCGCCATCGACTCCTTGAAAGGTTACTAGCTTAAGTTTTTCATTTTTGTAGCTATTTTGAGTTCATTGACTTGATAGTTCAAATTATTACTCTAAAAACAAAATATGACCGTTTAATTAGTTTATTTTAATCTTTTAGAGAAATAGAGATCATTTAAATCATTTGTTGACAAAAAATAGAAATATATAATACTTTAGTTTACAAAATGTGACCGGTTTAATTAGTTTTTTTGAGAAATAGAGATCAGTTAAATCATTTGTTTACAGAAATTAGAAATATATAATACTTTAGTTTATAAAATATGACCAGTTTAATTAGTTTATTTTATTATTTTGGAGAAATAGAGATCAGTTAAATCATTTGTTTACAGAAATTAGAAATATATAATACTTTAGTTTACAAAATGTGACCGGTTTAATTAGTTTATTTTATTATTTTGGAGAAATAGAGATCAGTTAAATCATTTGTTTACAGAAATTAGAAATATATAATACTTTAGTTTACAAAATGTGACCGGTTTAATTAGTTTATTTTATTATTTTAGAGAAATAGAGATCAGTTAAATTATTTGTTTACAGAAATTAGAAATATATAATACTTTAGTTTACAAAATGTGACCGGTTTAATTAGTTTATTTTATTATTTTGGAGAAATAGAGATCAGTTAAATTATTTGTTTACATAAATTAGAAATATATAATACTTTAGTTTACAAAATGTGATCGGTTTAATTAGTTTATTTTAATTTTTCGGAGAAATAGAGATCAGTTAAATCATTTGTTTACAGAAATTAGAAATATATAATAATTTAGTTTACAAAATGCAGAAGGATGTCTGCTTGGTATGTTGTTTTCGAGGGCACCAAGCTAGGTATTTACACCAGCTGGGCCAAGTGCAGTCAGTATGTCCTCAAAGTTAAGGGAGTTGTGCATAAAAAGTACAAGTCTTTTGAGGAAGCTTCTGCAGCTCTAGAGGCTTTCAACTCAAGAATCAACTCAATTCCTACTGCACCTACCCCTACCTTACCTTCCTATCAGGTTGGAGTGGCAGGCAGTCCATCTTGTTGGACTGTGATGTGGGAAAAATGTGCAGGTGTTGTTAGTTGCTTTGGTTGTGGCCAAGTGGATTAGGCTGCACTGTTATCTTGATGTAATAATTAATTAGACAAGTTCAACTGCTACTACTTTTATGCCACCAGTGATTCTTACTAAATTTGGGTGTAATGAACTTGTTTATAAATTTGAGCTAGAAAATTAAATTTGCTGATAAGAATGAGAGATATAATCATGTTATATGTCATTTTATAAATTCATTTGTTTATAAGAATGAGAGATATAATTATGTGATATGTCATATAATGCAGACGATGACACGTCACTGGATGTACAATGCCGATCGTCGCTCAAAAGAGTTCATTGATGACGTGCATTATTTTTTAAGAGTGGCCGAGGCAAACAAGCGGAATGGTTTTATATGCTGCCCATGTGCCCTTTGTAATAATTCAACGGAATATTCTAGCTCAAGGAGTCTTCACTCACACTTGTTCAAGTCGGGTTTCATGCCAAACTATAGTTGTTGGACGAAGCATGGAGAAACTGGGGTTATGATGGAAGAAGGTGAAGAAGAACAATTGGACCCTGACGATGACATTATTGCTCAATACGGTGACTTTGGTGATACTGCAATGGGGGAAGGTGAAGAAGAGGCAAGTGCAGAAGACACGCTCGCTGAAGATGATGGTCTTGGTGATGTCATTCGTGATGCACAAAGAGATTGCGAAAGTGAAAAGTAGAAGGCTAAGTTTGACTGTATGCTAGAGGATCACACGAAATTACTATACCCGTCTGCTGCAGATGGACAAAAAAAGTTGGGTACAACACTTGAGTTGCTACAATGAAAGGCACAGAATGGTGTATCTGACAAGGCATTTGGACAATTATTGAAGATTATAAAACAAAAGATGCTTCCGAAACCTAACGAATTGCCCGCCACTACGTACGAAGCAAAACAAGTCGTCTGTCCTTTGGGTTTAGAAATCCAGAAGATACATGCATGTCCTAATGACTGCATCCTGTACCGTGGCAAGGAATACGAGAATTTGGATGAATGCCCTGTATGTAACGCGTCACGATATAAGATCAGGCGAGATGACCCTGGCGATGTTGAGGGTGAAGAACGTCCCCGGAAGAAAATCCCTGCCAAGGTTATGTGGTACGCTCCTATAATACCACGCCTGAAACGTCTGTTCAGAAACAAGGACCATGCAAAGTTGGTGTGATGACACAAAGAAGACCGTAAGGTAGACAACATGTTGAGACACCCTGCTAATGGGTCCTAGTGGAGAGCAATAGACAGAGAATTCCCGGAATTTGTAAAAGACGCTAGAAACTTAAGGTTTGCTTTAAGTACGGACGAGATGAATCCTTATGGGGAACAGAGCAGTAGTCATAGCACGTGGCCTGTTACTCTATGTATCTACAACCTTCCTCCATGGTTATGCATGAAGCGGAAGTTCATTGTGATGCCAGTGCTCATCCAAGGCCCGAGACAACCTGGCAACGACATCGATGTCTACCTGAGGCCATTAGTTGAGGAACTCCTACTTTTATGGAGTAAATCAGGTGTACGTGTGTGGGATGATTACAAACAGGAACACTTTGACCTGCGAGCATTGTTGTTCGTAACAATCAATGATTGGCCTGCTCTAAGTAATCTTTCAGGACAGACAAACAAGGGATATAATGCATGCACACATTGTTTTGATGACATGGATAGTATATATTTGAAAAAATGTAGAAAGGTAGTGTACCTTGGCCATCGTCGATTTCTTTCCGTGAATCACCAGGTTAGAAAGAAAGGCAAACATTTTAAAGGTGAGACAGACCACCGGAGCAAGCCTCGCAACAGAACTGGGGAAGATATACTTGAGATGATCAAGGATGTGAAAGTAGTCTTTGGAAAGGGGACGGGCAGTGAACCTGTTCCGAAAGACGCTTTGGGACACGCACCCATGTGGAAGAAGAAATCAATATTTTGGGAGCTACCCTATTGGCATGTACTAAAGGTCCGCCACGCGATCGACGTGATGCACCTGACAAAGAATCTTTGTGTCAACCTTCTAGGATTCTTGGGTGTGTATGGAAAGTCTAAGGATACACTTGAAGCACGACAAGACTTGCAGCGCATGAAAGAACGAGACAACCTACATCCAGAGAAGACAGATGATGGACGCCATTACTTAAGACCTGCTAGCTATACTGTTAGCAATGAAGAGAAGGAAATCATGTTTGAATGCCTAAACAACATCAAGGTCCCATCTGGCTTCTCCTCCAATATAAAGGGAATAATAAATATGCAAGAGAAGAAATTCCTAAACTTAAAGTCGCATGACTGCCACGTGCTTATGACGCAATTGCTTCCGGTTGCTTTAAGAGGAATTCTACCTCCACATGTATGTCTGGCCACTGTGAAGCTATGTGCATTCCTCAATGCAATTTCTCAGAAGGCAATTAATCCACTAGAACTAGCTACTCTACAGAATGATATGGTTCAATGTCTTGTGAGCTTTGAGTTGGTGTTCCCTCCATCCTTCTTTAATATCATGACACACCTCCTAGTTCACCTGGTCAAGGAGATTCATATTCTCGGTCCTGTGTTCTTACACAACATGTTCCCCTTCGAGAGGTTCATGGGAGTACTAAAAAAATATGTTCACCAACGTGCTCGGCCAGAAGGAAGCATCGCCAAGGGCTATGGGACAGAGGAGGTCATAGAGTTCTGTGTTGACTTTATTCCTGACCTTGACCCGATTGGTGTTCCTGAATCACGACACGAGGGGAGGCTGTGTGGAAAGGGGACACTAGGGAAGAAAACATATATCGGTACTGGGAACGATTATTTCAATAAAGCGCACTACACAGTTCTTCAAAACTCATCAGTGGTGGATCCATATATCGAGGTACACAAGGAGTTCCTACGATCCCAATTTCCTGGGAAGAATGAAGTTTGGATTACACGTGAGCACATGAATACTTTTAGCACTTGGTTGCGAAAAGAATGTCTGGGTGATAACAATATTGATGAGCAACTATATTTGTTGGCTAGGCAACCATCGTGTCACATCCTCAAGTACAAAGGATATGAGATAAATGGAAACACATTTTACACCATTGCCCAAGATAAAAGGAGCACAAACCAAAACAGTGGTGTTCGCGTAGATGCCACAGACCCAAATGGGAAGAGGCAAACATATTACGGCCGCATAGAGGAGATTTGGGAACTAGACTACGGACCTAATTTTACAGTCCCTTTGTTTCGATGCCAATGGGTCAAGACGACCGGAGGCGGAGTAACAGTTGACAAGGAGTATGGAATGACAACAGTGGTTCTCAACAATATTGGATACAAAGGTGAACCATTCGTCCTTGCTACTGATGTGAATCAGGTGTTCTACGTGAAAGACATGTCTACAAAACCCAAGAGAGGGAAAAATGATGAAAAAACAACCAAAGAGCCAAAACGCCACATAGTTCTTTTAGGAAGAAGAAACATCGTGGGAATTGAGGACAAGTCAGACATGTCAGAAGATTATGAAAGGGATGACCGAATACCGCCCTTCAGTGTGACCAAAGACCCAAGCATCCTGCTAAATGCTGAGGAGACTCCATGGTTACGACATGATCATAACCAAGGGACATACGTCAAGAAGAAGATCACCAGTGTACCCGCTTGAAATATAGTGATGTTTTAACTAATATTATGTATTACAGTTTTTATGTAATTAATAATGATTATGGATAGTCATGGTTCGTTGATGTCGGTGTGGAAATGACTTGATTTTTTTTTATCATTATTTTTATTATTATATTTTCCTCTGTGCCGAATGAGATAAAAGCTAGTGAATTACACCTCCGGCCCTCTGCGGTTTTTCATCAACCTCCACAATATTCTTCTTCCTAGGGCATACAAGACCCTATGTAAAAGTTTGGCTCCATTCTGGATTATTTTGTTGGTAGGCCCAATTGACCCTATAATTATTGGGTGACAGTGTGCGGTAATTCAATTAAACCGGAAAAAGTAGCAAACCATCTCCGAAAAAACACAAAGTTGTTGGTTGCCTCACCCGTGCCACGTGACAACCTAAGAAAAAGTTTGAGACCAATACGACACAGAAACGTATATGAACTACACAAATTTATCTTTTAAAATTAAATTGTAATTTAACAGTGAATTTCTCTACCGTGCATTTGGACAATAAAAGCTAAACAACCCAAAATTTAACGTTCATATAATGCAAAAAATATTTTCCTATCGAGAACCAGTTGTTTCAGATATTTAAATTTAACATTATATTTTTGCATTAACAAAATATAAATTATTATTTACATTTATATTTGTTATTATAAGAAAAGAAAATAATTTATGTTACAAAATTTTCTACTATACAATAAGGTAAAAGGAAACACAAATGTTATTTTTAAGTAATTTTATGCCTAATATTGAATTTACTATGCAATTAACAAGTATTACAACATATTAATATAGCCAAAACTTAATTCAAAACCCAAAATACAGAAAACCCAAAACAAAGGCGGGAGAAACACCTTTAGTCCCGGGCCGTAGCACCACCCGGGACTAAAGGTATCTTTAGTCCCGGGCCGTAGCACCACCCGAGACTAAAGGTCCAAACCTTTAGTCCTGGGTGGGCTTACGCCCCGGGACTAAAGGTGTTTTAGTCCCGGGTGGTGCCACGGTCCGGGACTAAAGCCTCCCGCGTATATAGGGCACAACGCCCTCCTCCTTCCTCAGATCGACGCCAGACCGCCCGCGCCGCCGCCTCCCACGCCGTCTTCGATCTAGTACCACGCCGCCGTCGTCCTCGAGCTCTCTCGCCGACGTCCGCCTCCGTGCCCTCTCGGCCCTCGTCACGTCTCCTCTCGCGCGGCCGCGCTGGCGCACGCCTCGTCCTTCGCCGTGGTGCTCGCCGTGGTGCTCGTCGTTCGCCTCGTCCTTCGCCGTGGAGCTCGCCGTGGTCCTCGCCGTACGTCCTCGCCGTGGTGCTCGCCGTTCGCCGCGCGCCGTGGTCCTCGGCGCCGTGCATGGTTGTCGCTGTCGTCCTCCCCGTGGTCCTCGCCGCCGTGCGTGTCGCTGCCGGTGTGTGTGCGTGTGAAGAAGTATTGTGCAGTGCGTGTGTGTACTAATACTGTAAATAGAAAAAGAAAAAGAAATGTGAATGATATATATAGAAAAAGAAATAGAAAATGATATATATAGAAAATGAATATACATAGATATATATTTATGGAAAAATAGAATATATGCACTGCAGTGTATATATGTTTATAGAAAAATGAATATATAGAAAATGTTTATAGAAAAATGAATATACTGTAAATATATGTTTGTAGAAAATATTTATAGAAAACGTTTTTTACCCTAACAAAATATTATGTTTGCACCTGTAGATAAAAACAGATTGCTCGCGTTGACCTCGCCGCCTTCCGCCGTCATCCTCACCGCGACGTCATCCTCGTCGCCGTCCGTCGTCGTCCTCACCGCGACGTCATCCTCGCCGCCATCCGTCGTTATCCTCTCGTCAACGGTGTGTCATTTGTGATATATGGAGGAGGAATAATCACTTAGATATATTTTGGTTCACCTAGATATATTTACAAATATATGTTTATGCAAAGATCACTTAGATATATATATTTTGGTTCACTTAGATATGATATGTAAACATTTATTTATATCGGTCGTGTATATGTTTATGGAATAATCACTTAGATATGTTTATGGAATAATCACTTAGATATGACGACTTTTTGATCAAGTCGGTACTGTTATTTTTACGAATATGGTCGTGTATATGTTTATGGAATAATCACTTAGATATGTTTATGTCGATAGTGTTATTTTTACGAATATGGACTTTATGAATATACGTTATTTTTAATGTTGTTAAAACCTAGACCCGAAACCCTAAACCCAAAACCCTGAACCCGAAACCCTGAACCCTAAACCCGAAACTCGAAACCCAAACCCGAAACCCTAAACCCTAAACCCTAAAAACGAAACCCTGAACCCGAAACCCGAAACCCAAACCCGAAACCCTAAACCCTAAACACGAAACCCTGAACCCGAAACCCTAAACCCTAAACACGAAACCCTGAACCCGAAACCCAAACCCGAAACCCAAACACGAAACCCTAAACCCTAACCCTAAACCCTAAACCCTAAACCCTAAACCCTAAACCCTAAACCCTAAACCCTAAAACCACCCTAAACACGAAACCCTGAACCCGAAACCCGAAACCCAAACCCGAAACCCTAAACCCTAAACACGAAACCCTGAACCCTAAACCCTAAAGACGAAACCATGAACCCGAAACCCGAAACCCAAACCCGAAACCCTAAACCCTAACCCTAAACCCTAAACCCTAAACCCTAAACCGGAAACCCGAAACCCTAAACCCGAAACCCGAAACCCTGAACCCAAAACCCAAAACCCGAAACCCAAACCCGAAACCCTAAACCCTAACCCTAAACCCTAAACCCTAAACCCTAAACCCGAAACCCTAATTAAACCCGAAACCCTAAACCCGAAAC
This sequence comes from Coix lacryma-jobi var. lacryma-jobi, assembly GCA_009763385.1. NCBI lineage: Eukaryota > Viridiplantae > Streptophyta > Magnoliopsida > Poales > Poaceae > Coix > Coix lacryma-jobi. The sequence goes on along the minus strand of CM019822.1, from coordinate 173,012,101 downwards.
CCTGAACCCTCAACCCGAAACTCGAAACCCAAACCCAAACCCGAAACCTTAAACCTGAAACCCGAAACCCGAAACCCAAACCCGAAACCCTAAACCCTAACCCTAAACCGTAAACCCTAAACCCGAAACCCGAAACCCTAAACCCGAAACCCTGAACCCGACACCCGAAACCCTAAACCCTAACCCTAAACCCTAAACCCTAAACCCGAAACCCGAAACCCTAAACCCGAAACTTGAAACCCTAAACCCGAAACCCTGAACCCGAAACCCGAAACCCTGAACCCGAAACCCGAAACTCGAAACCCAAACCCAAACCTGAAACCTTAAACCCTAAACCCTAAACACGAAACCCTGAACCCGAAACACGAAACCCTGAACCCTAAACCCGAAACTCGAAACCCAAACCCTAAACCCTAAACCTTAACTCTAAACCCTAAACCCTAAATAAAGTTTTACCTTTACAAAGTGTTGAATAAAAATGAATATGGTCTTTATGAATATATATACATTATTTGCAGAAATATGGTGTCTATTATCCTCCATGTTATTCGCAGAAATGGCCGACCCAGTTGACAACATGGAGGAGGAAATGTACCAATTAATCAACAGCGGCGCTAATCAAGATTTAGTAGGTGACGATAACAATAATCAAGAAGTAGATGACGGCAGTCAATACTTTGCCGATTATGAAGAAATCATGCAAGAAAATACTGGCGAGGTATACCTACAATAATCTCTATGTGCACATGAAATTCTAAACAATTTATAAATGTATTTATAATCTACTGTTCCTACATACGTAGCCCTCCGGATCGACAACGACTACCGGAAAGAGTAGGACCGTACGAGGTCCGAAGAAGCCGTTGGATGGCCGGTACATTATCTCAGAATTCAACGAGAAAACAGGCCAAGTACTTGGAGAACATGCACATAAATTTGTTAACCATTGTGGGTTCCTTGTAAGGGATAAGATCCCGATCAGTGCTCGTGAATGGAAGAAAAAGACAAGTGCTCCTCATATAAGTTTTGTCTCTGATCTTGATAAGGAACTGGTTTGGCAAGAGGTCCTTGCACATTTCACGCTTGAAACAGAAGATATAAATTTGAAGGCAAGAGTTCGGGACTAGGCTATGAAGAAAATGGCAACACTATTCTAGGGCTGGAAGAAGAAATTATACAACACATTTATCAAGAAGGACCTAACTCCGGATTTCAACACTAAGGCCTACGTCAAGTTGAGGCCATTTTGGGATGAGTTTGTAGAATTCAAGAAATCAGAAGAGGGTGAGGCACGGGTCAGAAGGAACCAACAGAATGCCCGACAAAAACAATACCACCATCACTTGGGATCAGGTGGCTACAAGAGTGTCATTCCTAAATGGGAAAGAATGGAATGAGAGTTGCTAGCCAAGGGCATTGAACCAGAATCAATAAACTGGCCTGAGCGCGCCAAGTATTGGTTTTTTGGTCATGGAGGAAGCCTGGACCTACAGACAGGAAGGATACAGTATGGCGAAAAACTCCATAGAGCAGTAGAAAGATTTGCTTATGCTAGAGAAATGGCTGACAGTGGCAGGTGGCAGCCGAACAGAGACAAGGACGAGCTGACATACGCCCTGGAGAATCTTGAACATGGTGGGAGAACCAGAGGCTATGGGGAGATGTCGTGGGAGCATGCCTTCCCTCGGGACATAGAGACCTATAGAAGCCGCGCGAGAAAGAAGGAGGAGGAGGCACAGCGGATGCAAAGGTTAGAGGAAATGGTTCTTCAGTCATAGGCCGCGGCTCTTGAAGCAGTTGAGCGAGAAAAAGCACTTGAAGGCAAAATGAACGAGGAAATAAAAAGGCAAGTGCAGTTAGCAGTAAGTTCGATGCAAAGGCAATCTGCATCAGAGCCGGGAGTCAACATCAGCCCCCCTAATCAAATGAAAAGCAGTTGCGCTTCCACAGAGGTCCCAGACGCAACACTGCGCTTTCCCGTGGACGACATCACCGAGCCTCTCACGACATGTGAACTGCATATTCCACAGGGGAATGCCACAGTCATGGTGGCTATAGGTGTTGTATCTCCTATCTATCCTACGAAGACACCAAGATGTCATGGGGCAATAATACCTCCTGGATATGCTAGCGTCTCGGTGGATAGGGTGGTGAAAGGTTACAACAATGTCGAACTTGACATTAAAGGAGGTGATGGCGAGAAGACATTAGGAGAAGCGGAGAAGACATTCATATGTTGGCGCAAGCGCTATATCATAATTCCTGGCGCATCACCTCCTCCTCCTCAACAACCTAACCCTAGGTGTGTATGAAATTAGTGAATGAAAGTTAATAGTATTGGTGAGCTAATAGTATAAATGGATACTCATACCATGTTGTTTTCGCAGCAGGACATCCCCCAACCTAAGTCCAATTATGCATTCACCACATGATCACAGTGTTGCGGGCGATGATGATCAAGATCAAACACGACGGGATCCATCACCGCCACTGGCCCCATCTCCTCCACGACGGGATCCAACACCGCCACTGGCCCCATCTCCCTCACGGCGTGATCCAACACCGCCACCGGCCCCATCTCCTCCACGACGGGATCCAACACCGCCACCGGCCCCATCTCCCCCATGGCGTGATCCAACACCGCCACCGGCCCCACCATCTCCTCTAAAGCGGGCTCCGACACCGCCACCTGCCCCATCTCCACGGCGGGTTCCAACACCGCCACCGCCAACAAAGAAGAGGCCTGTCACACAAACAAAGGCGTCAGCCCCACCACCTCCGAAGAAGACAGCCTCTGTGAGAAAACCAGCTCCCAAGATGACAAAACTTGCATATGACATGACCGAGGAGGAGACTGAAGCTGCAGTGCAAAAAGACTTGAACAAGTTCTTCGACGCTGCCATTGTTAGTGGTCAAGCAAAGCGAAACCCGGAGAAGCTGTACTTTTTTGTTCGTCCTGAAAAACTAAGGCAAACTGTGGACGCTCACCAGAAAAAGGTACGTGCTGCCCGTAAGGCTTCGCCAAAATCAGACTATGATCGCACGCTCAGCAAATCACTTGAGGAGGCGAAGAAGACAAAGAAGAGAGCAGGAAAGGGTGTCCCACAGCTCGGGGAACAAAAGCAGCAATCAGTGCCGGATCTAGTTGTTGGGAATGAATACGGTACAAACATGGACGTCATACAACGAGCATATGGAGACGTTGATCCTGAGCATCTGCTCAAATTTTTGGAGGAAACTGGTTTAAATGTGGAAAACATACTCGGAGAAGCAGGCATCAAAAGTGTTGCAGTTGTTGATAAATGGCAGAGGACATATGTATATGGTCAAAGTCTATACAACCCAGCGGCCCTGAGGGATCTTGGTACACAAATGCACTTGCTAAATCAGTGGTACCTCACGGCGTGTGGCAGAAAAGCTGATGACTATATTTGCGTCAGAATTAGAGACCATGATTACTTTCGTGGTGATGACATCATATATGTTCAGTTTAATGAGTTACATCAGCTCTGCCACATGGACGCTCTCGACAAATCTCTCGTCAGCTGCTTTTGCCTGTAAGTGATTATTTCTTTTAATAATCTCACTTTAGCTTATGTATATGTATAAGTAATTATCCTCACACTAGCAAGCGTTTGTAAACATATGCAGAAACATGATGAGACAACTAAGGCGTAAAAATGACAAGGACATTGGTTTCATCGATCCATATATCGTATTCAAGCACCCAAGTACTCTCTCGGATGCATGGAAAACTCAAACAGAGAGGAATTTACGGAGGTTCTTCGTAAACCAAAGGGACAAAAGATATATACTATTCCCCTACAACTTTAGGTGAGTTTTGTTATCATATGCACATTTTATTATAGGTTGACATAAAGATATATGTGTTGACTATATAAATATAAATGCAGTTTTCACTGGATACTAATTGTGATCGATCTCCCCGAGAGTCGTTTGCTAATCTATGACTCTCTGAGAAAACCACAAGAAGACTACCAAGATATGATAGATATTATTCGAGGGTAAATGTGATCTTTAAATATTGATTCCTGCTCTTTAACTCTGCAATAGTTAATTAACGATCCAATTATATATATTGTGCAGGGTTTGGGCTTGGTTTGTTGAGAAACACCGTCCGGATCTGAAAGAGCAACTTCTTGATCCTCTACTACTAAATGTAAGTTGTACTACCTCCTCGTCTCTTTATCTTAATTAGCATCACTCAGCAGACGCACGCTAAGCGGAGAGTAATCTTTTTATATCTTGTAAAGTGGGTTCTACGGCAGTCACCGGGAAACAATTTATGTGCGTACTATGTTTGTGAGTTCCTGACGGTGTATGAAAAAAGAACTCCTCTACAGAGTCAGCAAGTACGTAACATGTAAATAAATTTATTTTATTTTTTGTTGCTTTTACATAAATATTATGTATGTTAATACTTTCTTTTTCTTTTAATCCAAATTGAAGGAGACATGCTTGAAGAACCAGGTGATGGATAAGGTCCGGCTCAAAGCAATTCAAAAGACCATCGCGGGCTTCCTTAATGACCATGTCCTTAAGTCTGGCACCGAGTATTGGTTTAACAAAGACGAACCAATGAAGCCAAACCAAGATGAACACTTGTATGACCTCTAAGTCAGGAACAATATTTGTGTTGTAAATATCAAGTTAAGGATGCATGATGGATAATGTTGTATATTTTATGTACATATGTATAGATAGCTCTATAATATATATGTATATAGTTTCATATTTTATTTGTGTGTAATCGTAAATTTTATGTGTTTATATATATATATATTTATTAGCAGCGAAGAATACGTATTTGAAACCGGCCTAATGGAATATATTAGCAGCGAAGAATACGTATTAGAAAACCTAATGTAATTGTACAACCAAAAACAATAACCAATTGAAAAGAAAAGAAAAAGAAAAAAGAAAAAAGCAGCGGCCTCTTTAGCCCCGGTTGGTAATACCAACCGGTATTACCAACCGGGACTAAAGAAGTCAGCCACCGTGGCCCGGCTGGAGGCCTCTTTAGTCCCGGTTAGTATGACCAACCGGGGCTAAAGGTCCTTTAGCCCCGGGCGAGGGAACCGGGGCTAAAGGTCGGGCCTTTAGTCCCGATTCCTTAGCCCCGGCTCCATGTCCGGGGCTAAAGGCCAAAATGGCCCGGGGCTAAAGGCCTGTTCTCCAGTAGTGGCATAACCTGTAGGAAAATATGAAATTTGTTGTTTGACACTTGCAAGTAGGCTGGCCTGTTTAATGCTTGTTTTGCTTATCTTTTTAGTATACAATTCTATATGTATTCAGTACTGGTGAAACTTATGCAGTATGCTAGTTGAAGTATCTGTGTGCTGCTGTATTTTTCTATGGTCCAGATTTGTATAGCAGATAGCAGTTTCTATTTTATGCCTTGTTTGTTAAGCAATAATATGTATTTGATTTGGGCGACATAATAAATTTTCTAGCATGTTTACGATATGTCCTACATACCTGTTACTATGTTTTTTGCTTGTATGTAGAATCATGTTTTGTAATGTAGTTCTTAATTTATGGTTGTTATTTCATGGTTAAGTATATAGTTTTTAGTCTTTTGTGAGAGGCTTTTCATGTTTTGTTAATGTACCATATTGCTGATCCTAAGTACTTATAATATAGGACCTGCTTTGTTACTTAAAGAGGCAAAACTTGTTTTCTTGAATGACGAGAGTATTATCAATAGGTCCCCTTGGATGAGATGTGCCTGGCCCAAAAAGTTACAACAGGAAATGACAAATGGACATCACGAAAAAAAGATAGAGCAAGGTTTCCACAGTAGCCAAGTGACATAGCACACAATTGTTATCTTCAAGAACCATATTTTCCCGCTTCAGAATCTCTCGAGTACTAAGTCTATCCTTGAGTAATAACTAGGCGAAGACTTTCCTTTTGGGTTATATAAGAATTCCAAAGCCAAGAATAGACTAAAGGCACTTTGTTTGGAACCATTAAATGTAAATAAGTTTTGTTTGGAGCAAACAACTGGGAACCCTAAATGTAAGACCAAATATCTTTGCCATCCTATAGAAATATGTCATGCGATAGAGATGAAAGATATTGAAGTTGGTTAAAGGCTTCTATTAACAAAAGTAGATGAAAGAGATCAGACATCTCAGCATCAAGGAAGAACTTCTGGACCGAAAAGTTGGCTACGACTATTGTGGTGTCTTGGCATGTGGCAATGGATGGGAGCAATACTAATGACCAACTCGATGTGGGAGGAAGGTTAGTTGTTACCGGTGGATGAGGAGGAAGTCAAGTAGTAGCAATAGGGAGAGAAGGATAATGAATTACTGGTGAAGGGATAAAAGAGAGCCGACTAGTCATCATTGCAGATAGCTTATTAGGATCTGGATAGAGAGACAATATGAGAGAAGGGTGAGGAACAAATATCCATAATACACGGAGTTCTAATTGGGACACTTCCGCTTTGGTGCTTTGCGATGAGTAAGTTATACACAATTAGTATGGACTCTCCAACCATCTGCAAGCATGTCCTAGTTAGCTTTGTCTGACTTGCATATGATGTCAACTAGATTTGTGCCCCCTAAATAGGATTACTTAGAATACATGCTTGACCTTGACTAAACTACAAAATAATGATTTTAGACAAGCTTTATAAACTCAACCAAATTCTAGGGCTGTCTGATAATACCAAAACCCAGGTCAATCGTCATAGCTTTAACTCATCAATATCAAGCAAAAGAGTTTCACCCAAGTTTGGTGAGGCTCCATAAAAGGACATCTATTATGATGATTCTGGAATGAAAAATCTCCTTAGATGAAAAATGGAATTGAGGCCATAAACCTTTAACTAGATCTAGGCCACCAATCATCAAAGGAAATTCGCTAAGCTGCTTAGGGAGGCAAAACCAACACTAGAATAAGGGAAAACCAAAATTATTGTCATGCAAATACATAGGTGCCCAACAACTGATTGGTCATCTTTGTATCCTATTCTGAAAGAGGGAAGCAAGTAGGATTTCATAGTCCTATTTTGGCAAGTTGATCAATGTCCATCACTTGTTATGTGCGACCAAATACACAATAAGGACATTTATTTGGTGCCTAGGATTTCTGAAATTGCTCTGAAAGCACAAATATGATGGTGCCCTAGATGAAATTGGCGGATCAACCACCACAACCCGACTCATGAAAACACACCTTTGTTGACTTAGACTACCTCCATCATGGTAAACATTTCCATGTTAGGGCATGCACAAGCATGGGTTAAAACACAACCTTTGGTGGTTATTGAACCGACGTGTCCAAATCTAGCCCACCCTTTTTCCTAAACACTTGTCTCTTATGCTCCTCACCTGGGCCCACATTTTAGTACACCAGACCTATGTCTACAATATATTATCCTTATAAATAACTAACACTAGGGTTGCATAAATCCCTTACTTAGCCCATTCATGACATAATTAACCCCCTTACTAATTCTGTCAATCAGCCAAGAGCTTGGGGTTGCACCCAACAATGCGGTTGTGTGCTCCCGCTGGACATCGACTAAAGCCCACAGAGCTCGTATTGTTATCACTTAGGGTCTCCGATCAAGGAAAGCTCTCTTATGAACGGAGCTAGAGCCTGAGCCTATTCAGGTCCATGTCATTCGGGGGTCCTATCCGACCAAATGATTTGGTGGTAGGCTCGGGGTCCCTCGTTAGGGTTGTCACAAGAGCCTAATCGATTTATTGTTCTGGGTACGACGGGCTATCATAAATACAAATGCGCACAGGGAATGCCTCGGATCTCCCGATAGGTCTTTGTTGTGCGATAGGAGTATGATGCAGAGTTACAAGGTCGTTGGCTATGGCATGATGTGGTTCCAGAGAACTTGCTCATCTATTTCAACAAGGAGTCATACCTATGTCGTGATAGAATGCAACAAGGGATGCACGTAGCCTGCCCACTCACATGAGAGAGAAGCACCTCAGGCCTTGTCCTCCTTAGTGTTCAATAGTGTCCAAGGGATGGGTAGACCACAGATGGGTAGAATAGTGAATCTCCTAGTCTATCTCTTTGCCTCTTTCAACTATAAAAGCTACCACCGATAGTTACTACATTATCAACTACAACCTTGCATGGAGCAGTGACTCTTGACTAAAAGACTAGGATAGAGAAACCCTAGCAGTTTATTGACAACCAAGGAAGCTACGAAACACCATGCCTATAGTTTGCTAGATCTCCAGACATAAAAGGACATGCAAGGGATCACGTAGAGGCTATCAAACATGGGGACGATTCAGTTTATGGCTCTCCTACTCCCTACTGTAAACTCTCTTGAGGACTCTAACAAATAACAATCCTATGATAAACGTAAGGCTTGACACCCGAACCAGGATAACCCTTTGTGTCTTGTGTGTTAACCACCGCACTGCCACACATCAACCACTAATCACTAGTTGTTACAAACTCACGACACCTCTTCACTAGAAATCATCCTCTATATTTTCCTTATCTCTCTCCTAGAGCAAAAAGGGATTGTGTGAGGAGAGCTCAAGGGAGCAGAAGTATCCACCCCAACCCCATGTGTTCAGAAAGTTTCTTGGTGCATCACTAAAGGGATGAGCTGAGGCATCCTTGGCACCATATTCATCATGGATATGAGGAATAAGCTTTTTTATGGTCTATTACTCTTTACATTTCCCTTCTACACTGAGCATGGCCATGTGCGAGCTCTTTCATCAACCTCACTCTATTCCAACCATGGGAACCCGTTGTTCATATCTATAATTAGTTTGGTGAGCTTTGACGCCTTATTAATTGTTGAATTTTATCATCTTTACCATGGTTTTTATCTCCATGAGGACCCTATTAAAAATCTTAACCATGGATACAACAAAGCTCTAGGAACCCAAGCATGCTATCTACATGAGCTCACTACACTACTAGGAAACCCTAGCAATGCACACAATTAAATAACTTGGCTAATTCATAGGTAATCCTCGACCATTTCACGCGAGGATGTCGGTTAACTATGACCAATTATAGTCTAAACATACACATCAATTTGAAGTCGCAAACCTTTTTTATTGCACTAATCCTTTTTCTGAGACCACAATTCCAATATGTTTGCTCATGGCCCTTAACTAGGAACTCAAAACTTTTTTTGTTGCACCTCCACTTTCTAGTGTACCACAACCCAAACATGGTCAAGCCATTATGAACTTAAAGCCTATTTTGATCCCACCCTTCCCCATATTGTCAAACCATTATGAGCTGCTCTACCTTCTCAACCTAGCTACACCATCGTTCGTCCCAAAAGGTAAGGGGCCTTGGGCCAAAAGCCACCACCATGGCCGCGATTGACGTCAAGAGCTCACCCGTGGACAAACCATTCCCCTTCTTTTCCACTCTCCCTCACTTTTGGTTTGTAGCTGTCTACAGTTGCTCAATTAGATCCCACAATGGTAGTAGCCCAATGCCATCATCACTGGTGGCGGAACACGACTTGCCACCGCTGAGCTCTCACCGTCGAGCCGACGTAGCCATAGTCCGCCACTACTTCACAGAGCCCAACACCAACCTAGGGTTTCTCCTACAACCCCTAAGTCCGTAGCGAGGCTGGCGACTTCAACATCCGCTATCACCACAACACATTTTTTTGGAATTAGCCTAAGAGTTAACCATGTCATGTGGAGCCCCAATATTGTAACACTACTCAATTATGTACCAAGACAACACCTGCTTATTCAAATGTGTTTTTGGATTCCTAATTTGTTGTTATTGTTTACTTATCTCCCTTGTGCATGGACTTAACCATATACGAGCATGTGAAATGTGTCCCATCTACATGTCATATCTTCTTCATGGGTTCTAAAACAACTTATAATAGGATAAACATATGATGCTAGCCTTCCCAAACAAAATTGCCTAACTACACTTAGCTCTAGTAGCTAGACATCAAGAAGTAAAAAGGGCACTACTCTACTTGCAACCTGAAGTAATTGGTGCATAATTTCAACTTGTAGTTGATGATGGTAAAAATGTTATTAGTAACTAAACATAATCGAGGCTCAAGCAAGTGTAGTAGACTCACCTAGATCGATCACCATCTAGCTAGCTTGTTATGGCCATGGCCCTCAAACACCTTTTTGTAGTTACCATACCTCACATATGGGAATGACTACTCTAGTAGAGCGAGTTGACTATGACGTTCGGTAGATCAGGTGGGGTTTGGGATAAGCTCTAGCCCTTGGATCTAGTACTAGTGTCCACACTTTGAGGTCCTAGAGGTGGTAGTAGGCAAGCATATGATACAATGTATGCATGAAATTCACCCCTCTTGGTGGTTGATAGTATGGTGGTTGTCTTATGTTTATTGTGGGAAAAGTGGCATGTGCTTGCATGGTTTTGATTTAATATGAATTCTAGCTCTCTCGATCATGAGCAAATTTTTAGGTATTAGAGTTTATCATAGAATTTTGAAAAGAGTTTATGGAACATTGCCTCTTGCAAAATACTACTCCCTCTATTCTAAATTAAAATACCGATTTTTTATAGATACATTCATTTTACTATATATCTAAATTTAGTTATTATTGAAGTGCATAGAAAACATGGTGTATGTGGACATGCTTTTGCCTAGGTGCATAGAAAACTTAATGGTCCAAAATATTTATTGGAGATCTGATTACTTTTGGAAGGCATATAATAACTAGGTCATTGCCAGGTGTGAACCCAGCCATGCAGATGTGCTCCAGGGCCTTTTGGCAATTGTTTCCTTTTTTGCTTTCCCTGCCTTGAGACAAAGTTTAAATTTTCGCACATTTCACATACAAATTTTCTATGGCGCCCTTTCACATAAATCCACCATCATTGAATACGTTACTAGTTAGTAATGGCCAGAATAAAATGAAAGAAAACTTGTTGGACTAAAACATCTTCTAGAGATCTAGTTATTTTTGGAAGGTATATAATAACCAGGTCATTGCCAGGTGTGAACCCAGCCATGTAGATGTGCTTTAGGCCCTTTTAGCAGTTGTTTCCATTTTTGTTTTTCCCGCCTTGAGACAAAGTTCAAACTTCCACACATTTTACAAAAAAAAATTCTATGGGTCCCTTTCACACAAATCCACCATCATTTTATACATTACTAGTTAGTAATGGCCATGATAAGAATGGTAGAAAACTTACTGAACTAAAACATCTATTTGGAGATCTGGTTACTTTTGGAAGGCATATAATAACCAGTTCATTGCCAGGTGTGAACTCAGCCATGCAGATGTGCTTCAGGCCCTTTTGACAGTTGTTGTTTCCATTTTCTTGTTTTTCTCACCTTGAGACAAAGTTCAAATTTCCACAAATTTTACATACAAAATTTTCATGGCGCCCTTTCAAAGAAATCCACCATCATTTAATACGTTACTAGTTAGTAATGGCTAGGATAAAAATGAAAGAAAACTTACTGGACTAAAACATCTATTTGAAGATTTGGCTACTTATTTTGGAAGGTATGTAATAACCAGGTCATTGCCAGTGTGAAATCAGCCATGCACATGTGCTTCAGGTCCTTTTGGCAGTTGTTTCCATTTTTTGTTTTTTCCCGCCTTGAGACAAAGTTCAAATTTCCACATATTTCACCTAAAAGTTTTCCATGGCGCTCTTTTTCACAGAAATCTATCATCATTTAATGCGTTACTACTATATATATATCCCTAAGATCTGAGATCCAAGTCCATCTTGTTTCTAGGAAAATAGGGATAAAACTTCTTCAAAGGAGAAGGGCGGTCTCTGAAATCTCAATTTGCCTCGCTCTTCCATCTCCATCCATCATCCAAGCAACAGGTTGGTGCCATGCAAATCCTATCTTTGAGTTTGCTACCTACTCGATCTTACAATTTAATTTCCTCACTTCTTAGTAGTATGGATTGCATCTTTAGGACGTGAATAATCAATCTGTGTTTAGGTGTTTGTTCACCATTGTTATTGTACTTTCCATCGAGCAAGGTGGAGCAGACATGGTTAGCCTGAAGGAGATGGCTCGGTCTGATGCGGAGCGTGCCCCGCCAGCTTGGCTGCGTACGCTGCTGGAGACCAGATTCTTTGATGCATGCCTTGAGCACCCGACAAGCGTGGGTCGTGCTAACAGGAGGACCACTGGCTGTAACTTCTTTTGCACTGACGACTGTGCTAGCAGTGCCCTCTGCTCTGGATGCCTTGGCACCCATGAAGGCCATGAAATCATCCAGGTACATAGGACCACTCTATTGTGGCAAAGGTGGATTAGTTATGATTTTCGAAAGAGAAATTGTCGTGATGCTCGTTTTGTGTGAGATGCAGGTCCGGAGGTCGTCAGGCAATAATGTTGTGAAGGTAGAAGATATTCAACATTTGTTGAGTGTGTCACTTGTGCAGACCTACCTCTACAATGGAGAACATGCCGTGTTCTTGAACAAGCGACCTATGTTGGGTCAGGGAAAGCGTGGCGCATCTCACTGTGAGGAATGCGAAAGGGGACTCCAGGATGAGGCCTGCCGCTTTTGCTCACTTGGGTGCAAGGTGAGACATCTCGCTCAATTCATGCTGCAAGATTTTGTTTGCATTGTAAAGTGTGGTGACAAGGACATGCTTAATTTCAATTTTATCAATTCATCTATCATGTTATAGAAATAAAATGGTGGTTGTTGAGTTGAGGGGACTTAAACATAACCTATTGCACATTAGCCATAGGTAGGGAATATAATTAATTTCGTAACACAAAGACCATGGGATTTTATAACGATCTTCTACCAAATTTTCCCACTCCACTGATCGATTTCTAGTAAATATAGATGACTGCATGTGTAACAGTTCAAGCTATCTTTACAAACTTTTTATTGAAGCTTATGATATGAGTACTCATGTATGTTAGCTAGCTATATATATGTGCAACTTTCAGTGCCATATACATACCTGCTCATGGTGCCTTGCTGCTTTCATTATAATTCTCCACTGTTGTTATCAGGCTAAAGGAATAGAGGACGGACTTGATTTCAGCGTGTCATTTGCTGTTGATCTGCCAAACAACGACGGCCCTAGAGACGACGAAGACTCATCCAGCGGGCCGGCCATCCGAGTTTCAGAAGCTGGGAACCAGATCAGCATTGTCTAGCAAGCCAGTTGCCGCTAGAGGACAACACTGTAGGCGAAAGAGAATGAGATCAATGCCAAGCTCTACGCTATCTGAGCAATTGATCACTCGGATGTCATCCAACAAGGGTGATCCAATGCACTATTTAAATAATGCTTGCAAACTGTATGCATGTACCATGTGATTCGCACATGCTTGAAATAATTTTGAAACCAATGGAAATATGTACACCCATGGTTTAAATTAATTATCGTTCGAGGAATGTTTTAACTTTGTCAAGTTAGATATTTTGATTGTTCTTTTTTTTGTGAACATATTTTGACTGTTCTTGTGTTATACATCACTCATTTCTTGATATTTGTTGTGAGTCTTTTTCTGGAAGCCAACATATGGTGATTATATCATATACAGAAAAAAAGTTGCGTGCATCAATGGTGCAGCACATATTAGATGTTTTAAATTTTCTAGGAGCCAGAACAAAGGTGAACAGAAGGTAAGCCATTACATAAAATTAATTGCTTTCTCTTGTCTAGCGCGCATGGGCTAATAAGTCTGATTATTCTTTGTGCTACATCTATCCATGTTGATTTGATCATATATATGTGTGGATGGTTTTTAGTTTGTGCTATGTGGCAAACTATTTCTTGTTTAGCGTGGTTCACTACTATATTGTTGTATCTGTATGTTTGCATGTCAACTTCAAGTAATACACAATTCATCTCATTTGTTGCTCAAGGTTTGACTTGATCTCCAAGAGTAACAAATGCTTTTATGAGATCTTTGACTGCTACAAGTGCTCAAGGTTTGGCTTGCTCTCTTTTGTTCATGATTTTGAATTTCACTCAACCCACCGGTTGTATCTTTCAAGAAGCGCATAATCTCACAAAGAGAGATACAGGGAGGTTTCACAAGGTTTAGAATAGCTCTAGCAACCACCAGAATTAGCAGCCCCCAAATTCACAAGAAGAGGGTCTGAGTTTATAAATACCCCACTTAGAAAATAGACGTTGTACTGTATAAATTCATACTGGACTAGTGTGGTATGACCACGCAGCCAATATTATATAACTCATGCACAACATTGGAACTTCTAATGAACGTTGAAATTTTATGAAGATTCTAACTTCTGACATGCACAAAACATGGGACCAAGCAACTACCCCCTTATGACCCCTGCTCATACATACTGTACTGATCTGGTATGCATACTGAACGACTTGTCACAATGCACTAAATGTTAGTTCCCGCAAGGCTTTCACTCATATCTCACGTGAGTTAACTTGAGCGCTATATATGGACTAATCAATATCATTATGGTGCATTGCCCTTGATCGCAAGGCATTCATATATCAACTCAAGGTCAAATGAAAACTAAATCAATTCAAAACACTTGAGCTACAATTCAAACCAAGTGCCTTTTCTAAGAAACTCAAACACTTGAGGGTGGAAACGAACTTGTCTCATCCATTTGAGGATAGCCATCTTTAGCACGTGAAAGACCGGATACGGCGATCAGGGGGTGAATAGCCATTGTCTCAAAATCAAACCTCAAGAGCAAATACAAACAACTATGATGTCCATGACCCATATGATTGGGTGGATGTTCCTAGAAACATAGCGGACACCCCAAAACTCACACGCCCTAGTTTACGTGAGCCAAGTAGTAATTAGCTCAATGCAACAAGCCACGAATCCAACACAACAAGTGGATCACAAATCGGACCTCGAATGTAAAAACCACGAACAAAACAGCGAGCTGCAGTCACTAATCGGACTTTGTGTAACACCCTGATTTAAATTTCCTAGAATTTATTAAAATTTATTAGAAACTAAAATAGGATTTCACCACATAAATATTAGAGGAAAATAAAAGTTATTCATTCATATTGCATTCATGCCATTGCATATTTTATTTGGCTAAAAAAGAATTTATTAGATCCGAATCAGAGGCGAATCAATTTTACTCTATTTAGAAAATAAATGAAAAGTTTACAAAATTTTATAAAAATTGAGTCAAGATTTTATTCTCAAGACCTATGAAAATATTTTTCAAATTTTACAAAATTTATTTGGTCCAAAACTGATTTGAATTTGAATTTCATAAGAATTTGAAAAGGAAATGAAAAAAGAAAAAAGAAGAAAAGGAAAAAGGGCTCTCTCTCCCTTTCTCTCCCTCCCACTCCGTCCGGCCCACCTCCTCCCCTCCCGGCGGCCCATGCTCTTTCTCCTCTTCCCCTCGGCCCGTTGCAACCGGCCGGCCCGCACCATCTTCTCTAGCTTCCCGGCCTCGGCCCAGCTTCCGGTAGCCCGCACCGCTCCCCTCTCGTCTCTCCCACTCTTCCCGGCCTAGTTCCTCTCCCCTCTACTCGTATGCGCCTGTTGTGGCCCAGCGCCAGCGCGCACCCCCTCCCTTCTCTCGCTGACAGCACAGTCCCGCTCGTCAGCCACCGCCGCACCGCGCCTTCAACTCCTGGAGACACCGACAGGTGGCCCACACCTGTCGGCACCTCCCCCTACCTCTCGTCGTTCCCACTCCTCTCTCTGATCCAGTCCGTGTGACCGAGTCCCCCGTGCGCCTTCCGTTCCACCGTGCGACTGCGTGCACCGCACGAGCCGGATTCACCGTGACTCCCCGTCCGCTCTCTCCTCCCGCTTCCTCCGTATGGCCACTCACACCATCTCCCCCGATTCGCCAAAGGCGCCCTCAACCTGAGCTTCCCCACTACTCATCCTCCCCTTTCTCCACACCTTTAAAGGGCAGCTGTACTCCGCAATCACACGCCGCGTCTAACCAGCTCCTCCCCGATCTCCCTGTGAGCCCATAACGCAACTTTTCGGCCTCACCCGGAGCACCAACCACAAGTCGTCCGCCTCTCCGCGACATCCTCCTCCTCGAAGCCAAATCCGACGGCGAAAACCCCCTCATCGACACTGCAATGAGCTCTCCTTTCTTTTATGTTGTTCCTCGATGCCCACCACGCCTTGTAGCTCGATCCCGAGCCTCCCCAGCGACGGTCGGCTATGGCGCCACCGCCTCCATGCCTGGCTCCGGCCACCGCCTTCCCCCTCTTCTCCCCTGAGCCGTTTGATCTCACCCCGACGACTCAGATTAGAAGTCGGGCGAACTGGTGTACACCGGGTGCACTAGAACCGTGGCCGTAGTTGTCGCACCCTGATTTTAAGGATAAAATTGAGCGCATAATATATATATATGCCAGGATCAATTTTCATACATATCTCGATGTCATAATAGTATCAAAAACAATATTGTATTACATAATCAAATATCATTACATAAATGACCCTCGGGTCCAAAAGAAAAGTACAGACTCTCATAAATAACTCGCAGAAACTGGAGGCCTCCATAGGAAGGTGAACCGGGATAGCACCAGCCTAGTACAACTCATCTGGGTCAAAGCCATCGTCTTTTGGATACTCCTGCTCCTCGTCGTAGACTCCAGCGTCTGGGTGGGGTAGCAAAGGGACAAAGAGGAAGGGTGAGTACTACATCAAAATGTACTCCGCAAGTGTAGGAAATAATGTGACATGGAGCTAATATCAAGGGTAGGCTAACTCTATTTGACACAAGCACCTAAAGTGACACATCCTATTAATCCTATTTTTCCTATGCACCTATTTTTCAGGTTTAACCACCATCTCCTTAGAACTAGAACCAGCACTCAGAATCCACCGAGCAAAACCACACTCAGAGATCCACCGAGTAACTAACACATGGAATCCACCAAATAACCAACACTTGGAGTCCACCAAGCAAACCCACACCTGAAGTCTATCAGGCAAACCACACCTGAAATCCATCAGGCAAACCAGAACCTGAACTAGAACCATAACCAACTAATCTTGAAGATGTCCAAGCCCACTCATGACCGTGAGCACGGCTAATATATCAATTTTACACTCTGCAAAGGTCGCACATCTTTACCCACGAGTCATGCATTTCCCCATCACGCTAAACACTGCCAAGGTGCATAGCGGGGTCGCACTGCAAGGCCGTTACAAAATTCCCTCCAAGTCCGTTACACGTCCAAGGTTTCACCGCTAACAGTGGGGACCAACACCACTGCAGAAGCCCCCTCTTGTGCCACACAACCAACCCCGTGTAAACCTTCAACTTAGAGGAAACTAATTCTTAGCCAGGTCCAGCCCATCCAGACCCCATGGTTGCACTGTTAAGCCGAGTTATAGGCTTCGAGAACCGGGTCCTAGGGATCCAAGCAGGATAATCTGCTAGCATGGGCTCAAACCACCACCATCATCTGCCAAGTCCATGGCATCCAAAACCCCCACCAAAACAGTCCATCATGCCGAATTTATCAAATCACCATGTTGCTACAAAAATTAGCAACCCAAATATGTTGCATAGATCACTAATCATGATTAACAATTATAACCATCCCATCTCATCCCATCCATAACTGCAGGGCTAAGAATGACTCTACCCATAATCCAAACCAGGTGACAAGAAAAATATAAACAATAACTAGTAAACCCTAACATGGGATCCAGAATTATACACTCCATGCATCTACATGATCTAACTAGTCTAATACCATGTGAAATAAAGTAGGTGCAAGTATGGTAAAGGACACTTGCCTTCGGGCTGGGTAGGATCGACGGAGGCACAGTCCTGGTCCTGAGAATCCTTGAAGTCTGCACTCTCTGGATCACACATCATCACATAGATCAATAAAGAATAATAAGTAATAGTACATCAACAGTGGGAAAAATATTAAGTTGAATACTACTGCGTAGATCTCATCGATATGAACCCAACATGACTTAAACGAGTCAAATCAGAGTTAAAATGCAAAAGATATAAGCGTTTGAATCTTAGTGGCATTTCTATAAATAACTTGAACTCGATCTGGACCGCGCCTCATTTAGGCAAAAGATCGGGGGCTAGGATGCAAGATCCGTGAGACTCATCGAATAGTGCAATGGGAGCGTGAGTTGATTTCACAAAAGATGGAGGGCTATTTTACAAAAGGGACCGGGCGCTAGCGAGGTAGCTGGCGTGGCGACAGGTGGCGTGCGGTTGTTGGTGCGGTGCACCACATGGCCGTGGACCCGCTGACACAGTGGGGCAAGCCGGGGTGCACAGGTCTTGTAGACCTGACACATACCCCTTCGCCTCAGTTCTAATCTGAGTCGCACGACTCAGATCCGATGGTTGAGGGAGTCCGGGGATGATGTGTGCGGCGGCTGGCGGCGACTGTGTGCAACAGCGAGAATTACAACGCCATGGACAAGGTGGTCGGCGATGCTCAGGATTGACCAACAGGCCAGTAAAGACTGTAGGGAAGAGCGAGAAATGACGAGGAGCTCACCGCGAGTCTGTTAGAGGGGTCAGTGATGCTTGCTCGAGCACGTGGACGGTCGGCGACAAGGAGGAGGCGGCGGGAAAGCCCTATGTGGCAGCGACACTTTGCCTCGGCGCTAGGAGGGGAGATAGGGCACGAGAAAGGGTGGAGTAGGTGCGGTGCGCAGTTGCGGAGCTCGCGGCGATCTTTAACGGGTAGAGAAGGGGAGGGTGAGCGGTGGAGGCGAGCTCCAGTGCCCGGTCTCCAAGCTGATCATGGCGGCTGGTTCGAGGGAGTGTGTGTGGAGAGGACGAGAGAGATCTTCGGAGGAGGGAGCGAGTCTGCGTGGCTTGGTCCTTACGGCACATGGCTCGGGGTACCCTAGTCGTGCGGGGAGACGATGGAGGCGGATCGAGGGGAGGGGGAGAAATGGAGTGTGCACAGGGAGGTTGGAGGTGGAACTTACAAGCGGGGCCCATGAAAAGAGGGCGATCATTGATGGTGGATCTCACCTGTCAGCGACAGGGGAAAGGAGGGTGCGGAGGCAGGAGCAGGCCGTGTGTGGAGCGTCTTTGAGCCGGAGTGTTGGGATCAGCAGTGGGCCGGTGGGGGGAGTGGGTGGGCTCGACCCGAGTAGGACGAGTGAAGGGGAAAACGGGAGCAGGACGGGTTGCGCACTTGTGGGCCGGTGCGGGGCGCAAGAGAGAAGTGGGAAGGAGGGAGAGGGGAGCTGGGTTGCGGAAGGAGAAGGGTGGTGGTTGGGCCGGAAGGAGAGAAAGAGACAGGGAGAGGCCCAGTTGCCTATTTTCTCTTTTTCTTTTTCCGGTTTCATTTCTTTTGCAAACTCATTTGAAATTCAAAACCATTTTAAATCAAACCAGTTTGTAATCTTTTGAAATATTTTTCCTAGGTTTTAAATATAAGAATTTTGAGTTTATTTTTCATAACTTTTGTGAACTATTTTATTTACTTTTTAAATAGAGCAAAAATCAATGTGCTACTAACTCGAGTTTAATAAATTCTTGTTTCACTCAATAAAACTATACAACGACATGAATGCAACAAAATATTAGTAAAAACATTTCCCTCCATCTAAGATTTTGCCATTTTTAATTAAATTGTAATAAATTTTAATTAATAAAAACCGGGGTGTTACAGCAGTCCACTACCGCAGTGCGCCCACGCCCACGCCACAACGCATATGTCGGGCCAATCGCGTGGCGCCACATGGCACACAGTTTGCGTCTACATCGACGACTTTCCCTCTTTTATAGAAAACACCCTGCGGATGTTGAGAATCAAAATGCAGTCCACACCACTATTCTATGAGTCACAGATTTCTTCTGTTTTAGCCCCTGATCTTTTGAAGAAATGAGGCACAGTCCAAGCCTTTTTCTTTTTTAAGTTTTCATTTATTTTAAAACCGAAAATGAGTTTGATCTATTTACAAAAATGCTACTAAACTTCAAATGCTTATAACTTTCACGTTTTAACTTTGATTTGACCCATTCAGGTCGTGTTAGATTCGTATCGACGAGCTCTACACAGTAGACTACTTTATAATATGGTTTCTACTATATGTTATACTGTTATTTATATGCTTTTGTATGTGTGTTTGATGTTTGATCGAGAGAGTGTGGATTTCAAGGATCCTCAAGACTAGGAATGTGCCTTCGCTGATCCTACCTAGCTCGAAGGCAAGTATCCTTGACCATCTTGTACCTACTTTATTTTATATTTTGGTATTATAGTAGTTAGATCCAGTAGATGCATGCAGTGTCTAAATTTGAATCATATGCTAGGTTATACTAGAACTTGATATATTTTCCTTGTCACCTAGTTTGGGAATATGAGTATCATCTTAGCCTTGCAGTCATTGTTGGGATGAGATGGTTATAATTATTAATCCTGATTAATGATCTATGCAACAAGTGGGTTTGGTAATCTTTTTAGCAACATGGTGGTTAGGTAAATCCAGCAGGATGGGCCGTTTTGGTGGAGTTTGGTTTCCATAGATTTGGCAGATGATGTTGGTGGTTTGGGCCCGTGCTATATATCCTACCTAGATCCCTAGGACCCGGTTCTCAAAGCATGTAACTCGGTTAAACAACGCAACCATGAGGTCTGGATGGGATAAACCTAGCTAATTAATTAGTTTCCTTCAAGTTATGTTACACGAGGACTGTAAGTGGCTCAAGAGTTGTCCCTTGGGGTCATTGACTTATGTACAAGGAAGAAATCTTAGAGGTACGTGTAAAACAGATTTGGAGGGGCTTTGTGAAGGCTTTATAGTGCAACCCCGATATGCACCTAGGCAGTGTGTAGCGTGATGGGGAAATGCATGACTCATGGGTAAAGATGTACAACTTATGTAGATTGTAAAACTGATACATCAGTCGTGCTCACTGTCACGAGTGGGCTTAGACTTCTTCGGGATTAGTTGGTTACGGTTCTAGTTCGGGTTTGGTCGCCTGGATGGTATTCATATTCAAGTGTAGGTTGCTCGATGGATTCCGAGTGTGGGTTTGCTTGGTGGACTCCAAGTGTTGGTTACTTGGTGGATTCCAAGTGTTGGTTACTCGGTGGATTCTGAGTGTGGTGTTGCTTGGTGGATTTCGAGTGTTGGTTCTATGGAGGAAGTGGTTAAACCTAGTAAATAGGTGCATAGGAAAATAGGATTAATTGGATGTGCGCTTTAGATGCTCGTGTCAACCAAAGTTAGCCTATCCTTTTGTACTAGCCACATGTCACATCATTTTCTACACTTGCTGAGTACATTTTGATGTACTCAGCCTTCCTCTTTGTCCAACCTGCTACCCTACCCAGATGTTGAAGACTACGAGGAGCAGGAGCACGACGAAGACGGTGGATTCGACCCTGACGAGCTGGTGCTACCCCTGGTCGACCATCCTACGGAGATGGTGTCCAGTTTCCACGAGTTTCACATGAGAGATTATGTACTTTTCTTTTGGACCCAAGGATCATTTATGTAATAATGTTCAATTATGTAATACAACATTGTTTTTGATACTATTATGACATTGATATATGTATGAAAATTGATCCTGACATACATATATTGTGCATTCGATTTTATCCTTAAAGTTGGGTGTGACATCTGGCTATGATGCACTCGACATGGCAACAGAAAAGGCGTGTCCGGTCAGACCCAGTGTCTAGAGCCCGATCATAGCAACCGATGAGCTAAACTGCCAAGACTCTATGTCAGCATCCGGTCACAAGTGACATGACATGTCCGGTCACGAGTGACATGATGCGTCTAGTCAAGGCGCGGACCTTACTGGAATCGATCAGACTCGTTAGAAGGCGCGTCAGGTCGACCAAAGGTTCATGTCTGGTGATAGCAGAACAGCTTCGGTCACCTCTGTTGGCATTTCTTAGCGTCGCTACCAAGAATAGAGTTAATCCCTATCCCCGGCAACAGCGCCAGTTGGTATGTGTAACGCATACAGACAAATCCCCAAGCGTACGGATACCTTTGTAGCTTTCACCCAGGAGTATTCTGGGGTATCGTATTTATATCCTTAGGGAAGTAATGTGTAAAGAGTTTAATTACTGACGATCATGTATCTACTAACTTAGTGCACCGACTAGATTAAAGTGGGGGTAAGTGGTAGCGTATATAATTGATAGATGAATGATACACCAGAGATCTAACAAGCATAGTTGGGAAATCATCAAAAGAGTTCAAGGTTCCTATATACTTCTCCATTACTGTGGTTCTAGTATAGATCAAACCAAAGGAATTAACTAAAGCAAAGGTCAAACATAATGATCACACCATGACACTTTGCAGCAGCAGTTCCTTTCCGGTTCTCGAAGAGACTGGGAAGGGGTAACCGGGAGAAGGCTGCCAAAAGCTCTACGAAACACCAACCCAAACATGGTGGAATACAAAGGCCTGGTCTGAGCTGTCACCTCTGGGGCTACCACAGCTATCCGTGGGGTTGGGCGCAACCTCAGGTAACCGATAGTCTAGGCACCACGTCTATACTACTGATTACTACTCTAGCCACATATAATAACTAGAGCACTCGATCGAGCGGAGATCCCATGCCAAGGTGTAAAACATTAAACTAACCATGCTTTAGCTAAAACATAAGGTAAGAACTAGATAACCATGTAAGTGAATCTAGTAATTAGAGAAGATAAATATATTGAATACTAAAGTCTTACAAAGAAGCGATACAAGATTATACAGATCCTTTGAGGACTCCTCCGGAACTTGAGCATCTCTCCCTTACTCTCAACTAGAGCTATTCTACTACTACATCTTGGCAATATGGTGAAGGGGACTCCTTGTGGTGTGTATGATCTCTATGAAGATGATGATTATGAAGGTGGAGAGGGCCTCTTTATATAGTGGAGGTGCCTTGGGGGAGTGGAGGACCTCTCCTCCTCCTTTGGAAGGTGCAAAACCAACCTCACCATAGTACAATGAACCTGGACACCTACATAACCGACATATGCATGGAGGCATGCAACCGCCTGAGGAGGTCGGTGGCCAGTGGGGCCAGGGGCGGTGCGCCCACACCCAGGGTGCGCCCGCACCCCTGGTGGGCCCTTGGCATGGTGTACATTGCATCTTCTGTGGTTTCCAGCCCAATTGCATTCTTTAGGTGGGCTTCTTCTTTATTTCTTAATTTTACGCCTTGCTGAAAAGCGTATTCTTCTTGTATTTTCCTTGGTATTCTTTGGTTACTCCTGTAAGACAAGTGAATCACCAAAACTTGTGGAATTTGTTAGATATAAAAGCCCCTATTCTAGTTCGGTGATCATTTCATGTGGGAGTTGGCGGTTATAAATAGGCAATAAGGACTGCTAACAACCTCGACATGGGCATCCGGTCGCCCTGAACAGCTTCGGTTTGTGCACCAAATCATCTCGTTCTTCCTCAAATCAAGAGCCCTTGGGCTCAAACTTTGCTCACTGGGTCACAAGCAAGTTAGTGAGCTATTTCTAGGAGATCATGGCTCCAAGCTAACTACAACTCTACGAATCAATGAAGAACTGTGCAAGTACAAAAGTGATTCCAAAAACAAAAATGATCCGATCTACATGCTCGTGTAGATTTAGTAAAATGCCCTCGGTGGAAGGGATCAACGCACGTCCTAACACAAGTAGAAACAAACAGATCAAACTCAAATGCCACGAATCAAGAAATCAAGCATAAACAAGAACGACGAACACAAGGAGACAAGAACAAAGAAGAACAAAGCGTTGCAAATTGTACACAAGAGTTGAACTAATGAGTAGACAAATGGTTAGGGCCACCTATCCCAATTCTTGAAGTTCACATAGATGAATGATTGTAGGTAAATCATTTGCAAACCACTACAACAAGCAACTTGAGACAGGGAAAAACCTAACATGAAGAAGAAAAATGCTACCTAGAGTGATGGGCTAGGTGGGGGCATCTGTCCTCTTATTTGTAGAGGCTATTACACATTCCTAACAATCCCCTAGATATCTAGAGCGAACCACCCAACCCGAAGGGTATGGTCTAACTTGAATTCTGATGATCCAATGGCCATAGGCCCTTCACCGGCCACTTTGCTTCGCCTTGACGCAAGCCTTGTGATGTTGCCACGTGCCACCCCGTTTCTCCTCAAAACCTCCACCTGAGTTCTGAGGCTCAAACCTAAAAACTATCCTCCCTGAGTTTTGAGGCCCAAACCCAGAAATCATTTGCCGCAGGTTTTGAGGCCCAAACTGAGAAACCGTCTAGTTGTGGTTTTTCGTGGCTCAACCATCAAACCGAGTATGAAGAAGGCATATTAGCTATGTTGTCTCTGCTCCATGACATGTGTCTCCTCGTTCTCGACAGCCCGACCGCCAAGTCTTTAAAGCCTCCGCTCGACTTGCTCGTCCACTGACTTGACTTGGTCAACACTCTCAGTCCTCCATGTACGCTTGCACATGTTGATGTCCCCAGATGTCAGCCACCAAGGTTGATCCTCTAGCGCTCCAGTCCCTTGGTCCAAGCCTCATGTCCGCCCTTCACCACTCCTGGTCCATTAGCATAGCTCGTCTCTACTTGGCCTTTACCTCGCCATCTCGATCACCGCCTCTAAGCACCGTACCTGCACACCATAATCCAAGAGACATGTTGTACAACACATTCATGCCATGGCTAGTTCTCCCAACTCAGCCCGAGGTGCAAGCTCGTTGACAATCACTTATCACAAACCCAAACCACAGAGGCACATATCAAACTTGTGTTCGCACATACGACATAGAACGTTCTAGGTTAACCATTTGAACACATTATCAATTCAAGTCATGGCTCCAAGTCACTCTTCCATAGAATCCAAGAATGTTTCTATCAATCCTCCTCGAAATATGAATTCCCAAAGGTTGATTTGTGCCAAGGCTCCATGCAAGTACTTCCTTCTTCACCACAGCTATGGTCCATCGACGACAAAGTTGTTGCTTTTCATCCACCCTTGCATAATCCTTGTTGTCTTCGTGGTCATGATCCTTTGAAGCTCTATCCCAAGGTCATGATCGGTGACAAAGCCCTAACATACTAGTTAAATTGAACATCATGAACAATGAAATAGCAAGCAACATCATGATCAAGATAGGAGGCAAACTACAATAACAAATTGGATCATGGGTATACGTGTACCTTTCGTCTGTAGAGGGAGACGACATTGCTGGTAATTGTATGAAGTCAATGATGAGCGGTGGAGGAAGATCTTGGAGTAGCTGACGACGAATACGATTTTACGTAGCACCACCCAAAATGGATGGAAAATGACTCGTTGTGGAGGTTGGGAGCATTCGCACGAAGAGCATTCTCCAAAACCTTATTTCTCCTCTCCCGGTGTAGGATCACAGAGGGCGAGTGTTCCGAAGAGCTACTGTCCTGATCGCCAATGCACGCAGACGCTTACAAAGGCAAAGGGAGAGTCAGAGAGTTATTTCTCCTTGCTGAATTGAGAAGAGTTTGTAGGCAAACCTGTTCAGAATAGAAAACATCATAGAGTTTATAAAAATCCTGACAAATGATTGACCAACAGTTCTTTAGGAAGTTAGTGTTGAAGCCATATGGTCTGTATACTCCCTGCATCCCTTAAATTGTGTTATTCTCACTTTATTAGAAGTCAAATGTTCCTAACTTATATCTAATATATATACCAAAATATTAATATTTTTGTATTATGATAAGTATTATTAGATTAATTGTTAAATATATTATATAAATTTTTTAGAATATATAAATATTGCTAATATTTTTTATAAACATATTTTAAGAAAATTTTAGCTATATTTTTGCCCGCTATAGTAGGCTATTTGTTGTTTTGGGAGGTAGATATAGCTAAATAAATGTCTAGCCGGCTATTTAAAACACTACATCAATCAAAACCATATACCTCGGACGGAGACGATTATGCGGATAATGTCATATGCAGTAACTGTTCTTTTCTGTTCTTTCTTCGTTTTCAGAGAACTCTCTTTGTCATTGGTCAGGTCGTCACTCCATCAGTCCTGGCCCACATGCCCATTCAAAGTTTGAATCGTTCAAATTTCATTTCGGCTGGTGAAAAGTCTTCATTGTTTGCACAGTCGTAGAAAAACTATACAAACAAGACACAGAACGGAGAATTGTACACGGAAACAAAAAAACAAAATCAACGAATCAGGTTACTTATACATTAACTCTTGTAGTTTGGCAACTATACTGAATTATGTATATAGGCTGGAATGTCATACATTTGTAGACATTTTCTACCCTATATTTTCTACATTTTGTAAACATTTCCAGTTTTTGGAAAAAGAACAAAAGAATTTGAGATGGGATCGACCATAGCCCTGTTGCTCGCTTCACTCGGCGTCTTCTTGAATGATGCTCAGCGCCCGCTTGAGCCTCGACGTCGCCGCGGCGGCTGCAAGCTTCTCGTCGTCCATCTTCGCTGGGCTGATCAGAAACATTCCGAACTCCCCCAGCGTCTGTTGGTTCAGCTTCTCGTTGAAGAAGACGTCGTCCTCTCCGCCGTCCTCCATTTCCTCGCGCACGGGCATGACGCGAACCGCCTTCTTCTTGCCGCCGCCACGGGCCCGGCGGCGGCGGCGCGCCGGCTTGCTGTTGGTCGCTAGCGCCGTGGTCGCCCGCACGGCCAGCGCGGCCATGTCGGCAGTCGACAGCGGCCTCTCGAGCATGACCGCCGGGAGCACGAAGTATATCTGCCCCGGCCGGAGCACCTCGCCGGGGCCCAGCGCCGGCGGGCGCTCGTTGAAGTATAGCGCGTCGGAGTTGCAGACGAAGAATGACGATGACGCCGCGTCGCCGCCGCCGTTCCGGCCGAGCACGTCCGAGACGTTAGCGGGAGAGGAGGCCGGGAGCTCCTTCAGCGATCCGTCTGCGGCGATGACCCTGGCCGGCGCCGGCGAGGCCGGCAGGTGTGCCTGCCGCGAGAGGCTGCCGTGGTGGATGATGCAAGAAAGCTTCAATCCCATGGAATTTGGAATCTATGAGTCAGTCAGATTTGTTACTATGGGAATTTGGATGTGGAGCTTTACACTGCACGGGTTGCGGCATATATAGAGAGAGGAGTGGGAGTGGTGAGCTGAACGGAGAGGTGCGAGGAAAGTGGAGACGAGACGAGACCTGCCATTTGAAGTTTTGAACCCTTCTTTATTTCTTGTTCAATATAATTGTGCAGAAGCAGATGCTGAGAGCCTGAGATGATGCACGTGCCCCTGATTGGTGAATCGAGATTCGTTTAGGCTCAATTCCAAAAGAGGAAGTCACGGTGTGAGCGCTCACGCAACACACGCGTCGCTGTCCCTTCTTTGTGCCTGTCCTGCTGACCCCTATAATTTTTGTTTGTGCACTCCTGTGGCTGTAGGCCTGTGAGTGGAGTCAACAGCGACCAAGACTCCTGCCGGGACCACATGACAGCCGCTCATCGCAACCAAAGTCGGCGGCTTCCTTGTCGTTTCCCTGTAGTATGCTGCATGCAGCAAAGCCTTGCATCCCAAGGCGACCGGACTGCACTGCACGCAGCACCGATCAGACTTTTCAGCGGCACCACTGCACGACCCCGTCCAGGCGCCGGTGTCCCACCGATCGACTTTTCAGTGTCCAGCGCTACCACGACCCAACCCCGGCGCCGGTGTCGTCAAGCGCCACCATCTCGATCCATATGCAACAAACAACACTGTCAAAGCTACATATCCCTCAGTCCCAAAATATTTAAAAGGACAATTAATTTAACTAAATGTAATTGGTATGAGGACAAAATTTGTTACTTTAGTCCCCAAATTAAACCCGTTCGTTCACTTCTGAATGAAGGAGTCTAATTAAGCAAAAGGTTGCAATGACATCCTACCACTACTACCAGGTTGTGATATTGTTTCCAGGAGTATAAACACTACCGGAGACGGGCTCTATGCCGAGAGCCCGCCGTTTTGCCGAGGGCTAAAACACGGGCGCTCGGCAAAGAAGTCTTTGCCGAGAGTCAGCCCTCGGCACTGTACGGATCTCGGCGAAGAATTGTACGCCGAGGGCCAGACTCTCGGCGAAGTCCGACTCTCGGCAAAGATACCCTATGCCGAGGGCTAAACCCTCGGCGTCGACGGCACCTCGGCGAACGGGTCGTTCGCAAACGGCTCGTCCTGCGCCGTTACCTTTGCCGAGAGCCCTCTGTTAGGCTCTCGGCAAAGGACCGAAATTTTTTTTTGGAAAAACTCTATGCCGAGAGCCCTGGTCCTAGCTCTCGGCATAGGTGCTCTTTGTCGAGGGCTTTAGGAAGCCCTCGGCAAAGCATTTTATTTTTTTTTTTGTATTTTTGCTCCCAATTTTTTCTGTGGCCTTGCTACAATACTAGAAGCCAAGATTCGAAATTTGAAGTGTTTTCCATAAATCTTGCTATATTTCGCGCATTTTCTTTAATTTGATGATTTTTCCCGCAGGACGCACATTTGAACTGCAGGTGCATGAAATAATAAAACTCAGCGATTCAAAAAATGGTATTCATTCTTCAGAGGGTATTTCGACACCGTATCCAGGGACAGGCGCGGAGACTCGACCGTCTCGTGCACGAGAAACGGCGACCAAGTTGCGTGATATTGAATTTAAAATTATTAAAAATACAAACGAAGTCAGAAAATCATGAAAATGGACGGGTGACCTTGACATCGCATGTAGAGGCTATGAAAAAAATTTGGGAATGTTTGGAGCAAGTGGTGGCGCAAGATGGTTGAAACCCTGAGATATCCGGATAGCCTCACATGCGATGATATGTAGAGATATCCGGATAGCCTCACATAAAAAAAATTGCTACTTTGCCGAGGGTTGCTCTCGGCAAAGGGCCTCTTCGCCGAGGGCTATGACCATAACCCTCGGCAAAGCTGGACCAGAAACCAATGTTCCCAGGTTTGCCGAGGGTTATGGTCATAGCCCTCGGCAAAGCTGGGAATATTGAACGCAATTTCAAGGGCTTTGCCGAGAGTCAGATGATAGAGCCCTCGGCGAAGAGGCCGCAAAAAAAATCATTAGAAATTTCTTTGCCGAGAGCCGACCCTAGTTAACCGTCGGCACAGGAAAATAAAAAATAAAAAAATATAGCTTTGCCGAGAGCCGGACTCTCGGCAAAATATAGCCTTTGCCGAGGGCCAGGTTAGCCCTCGGCAAAGTGACCGTCAGTAGAGAGCGCCGTTAACGGCTACTTTTTTTTGCCGAGGGCTACACGGAACCCTCGGCGAAAAGTTTGCCGAGAGCCCGATAAATGGCCCTCGGCAAAAGCTCCTTTGCCGAGAGGATTTTTGCCGAGAGTCCTATGCCGAGAGCAGCCCTCGGCATAGCCTACGCCGAGCGTCGGACGGCCTTTGCCGAGTGCTACAGGCACTCGGCAAAGCAACAGTTTCCAGTAGTGAAAGATTGCTCTGAATTCTACCTGAAATCCAGATTGGAACCCACTCATATTATTCCAGAGGCAATGACAAACAAATTAAGGGTCCATTCGATCTCGAGGAATTGTAGCGCCGGCTTATCAGCCGTACTTCGGCTTATTCTCTTATCAGTCGGCCTATCAGTCGTACTTCGACTTATTCTCTCTCACATACTCCCTCCGTCCATAATTGACTGTCGTCGTTGGTGTGCGTGCCACAAGTTTGACTTAATTTATAGCAAATGTGTGTAATATTTGTATCTCCAAATAATTTTGTTAAAAAACTATATTAAAATATCTATCCAATGATAATAATTATGTATCATATATATTAATATTTTTGAATATATATTTAGTCAAAGTTGTTTCTTGGGAAGCGCAAACGACAAACATTTAGGGACGGAGGGAGTAACACTCTATTGAAACAGCCAAAACCAGCCGTAAAAATGACCAACCAAACAGCTGAAACGATTCCTATACAGGTGGAATCCTGGCCAACCGAACAAGTCCTGAATTGCAAAAATGATTCAATAACAAATTACATAAAGAACTGCCCACGGATCGGATGGGTGAGAAGGAGGTGATGGAGAGAATCCAAGGAAGATGCATGACGTGGTGACTCGATCCGGCCCTGGAATACTAGAGGAGTAGTGTACAGAGACAGAGATTGCTTAAGACCCTGTTTGGTTATCTGGAATTGAATCATAAATAATTTTATTAGCGCCTCAAGATAAGTACAAATTAGTAAACCATTTCAACCAGGAATTATTTGAAGCCTTTGTTCCTGAGTAACCGAATAAGCCCTAAGAGCATCTCCAATTGTTTGAAAAATTTGACTTGAGAAAAGTTGTCATTTAGCAACTTGCTAAAACTTTTGGCAAGTAAAATTTTCATGTATCTCCAATAGTTTGGTAAAAATAACATAGAAAAGTAGGCGCGGGAGAAGTGGCGGCGGATTCCAACTTGGTAAAAATAACATAGAAACGCCGGATAGCAAGTGAAACTGACTTGGTAAATATAGCAAGTAGATTGCCTCCGATTCCAACTTGGAAAAATTTAGCAAGTCATATACCAATCTGTTAGAGAACGTTTTTTCTTTCTTTTCTCAATAAAACAAGGATAACAAGTCATTTTTCCAAACTATTGGAGATGCTCTAACGTGCGTGGTTGGCTATACTATGGGTAGCCGCGCACGCCATGGCACGGTGTCTGCCTTGCCAGAGATGAAACCTTAGCTTCTCTCAGTTGCTACTTCTCATGTGTTCTTATTGGTACTTGGAAGTCGTTGAGATACATACGGTCGGCCTGCGCCGCTCTAGTTGAACAATCGATGCACACGCAGCGTCAAAACATCCTGAGTGCTGATCTGGGGATGTGATTGGTTACTGAATAAGTGACCGCTATTCTTGACCGTAGCAACTTCATCTCTGCTTCTCACCTTGACGTTTCCGCACTCAACCACCTTGATAGTCGTACAGTACATACATTTCTTGCTAATGAACCATTATTGCATCGGAGAAGTGATAATTAAGTAAACCAGACATGCGTGTGAGGCATATGACACATGGGACAGTGACTTGATGGTCGATTGTACGCAGTACGTACGTATACTGTTGTCTTCCTTGGTCCGGATGAACAGCGCTGATGGCGATTGAGGTTGTAGACTACCTGGCTCATTTCTGGAGCACAGGATGATGGAGCAGTGGAAGCTACTACGAAACTGTAACTAATTTGTTGAACAGGTCCATCAACCTTTTATGTTGCTGGAAAGGACCAGTTAACACCAAATTAGATCTCGGATCACACGTAAGTAAGGGCTAGTACGCCCTAGGTTGCAAACAACCTATCACACGCAACAAACAAAACTTCAGATCAGCAAAATAACCGATCTAGAGCGAGATCCATTAGACTGATTTATTTAGAGCACGTCCTTTGTGGCAAGAACTCAGGAACAACTCCTCGCAAGACCCGTATGGAGATGTATGCCTGAGGTTATCGTAAGCTCGGCAAGGCCACCTAGTAGAATGTCATTGGATCTCAAGAGAGATCCAACGAACAACAAGAGATCGGTAAAATAGGGTAAAAGAGAAATATATCAAAAAAACCTATTTGTTCCAAATCAATTCAGTGCTGGAAGCCTAGCCGGTTCATAGAGAAGTCGTCTAATTCGCTTTTCAGACTCCAAATGCAATGCTCCAGGATACGTTGCACAATCATCTTAGTACCAAGAACATCGTCACCATGTTATTTCAACTCTTGGTCAATTTTAGTCGTCAACAAGACCATTGGCTTTTATTTATTATTCTGTTTCTCATGGAAGCTACATACAGTCAAGAGATGATGATGTATGTCATATCGTTCATGGATCATGGCAAACACATTGTACATAGAGCTCAATCAAGCAGGAGTTTGCTCAAGTGGGAGTTACTATATTAGAGTACACTACTACAGATATAGGCCTTTAGCCCCGGTTGGGAAGGGGCTTTAGCCCCGGTTTCCCAACCGGGACTACGAATCCGGGCCTTTAGTCCCGGTTGCTCCGAACCGGGGCTAAAGGCTCCCACGAGAAAAAATAAATTTGCGTTTGTGAGATTCGAACTCAACACCTCTCGCCTCAGGCACGCTTACCAACTGAGCTACACAACACACGTGATGTAGTTCTGGATGTTTTCCTTTTGAATCCACTCGGGAAGGACCTTTAGCCCCGGTTGGTAACACCAACCGGGGCTAAAAGGACCTTTAGTCCCGGTTGGTAACACCAACCGGGGCTAAAGGTTCACCCTTTAGCCCCGGTTGGTATTACCAACCACGACTAAAGGTTGGGGGACCTTTAGTCCGGGTTGGTAATACCAACTGGGACTAAAGGTGAACCTTTAGTCCCGGTTGGTTTTACCCACCGGGATTAAAAGTCTCTTTAGTCCCGGTTGGTTTTACCCACCGGGACTAAAAGTCTTTAGTCCCGGACGCAATTTGTTGCCGAGACTATAGCTCAATTGTTAGATCGGCCTATGACCATATTCTGTAGTAGTGGTAACTTCGGCAATAGCTTCCGAATCAGGGTTCTACTTCTGATTTTGGGCTCCTCTCACTTCTAGATGTCATGTTTTCTGAGCTCAGTAACAACAATAACCCAAAAACCAACACCCTTACTTCTAGATGACTCATTTGTCAGTCACATATATGGTATTTCCTTTTTTCCTCCCATCTTCTATACCCCACCCGTAGCCACTGACACAACTACCGCTGCCACATCCACGAACACCAAAGCTCGAGTAGTCCAAGGATGATTTGAGCTTGCAGTGAGGTCCACCTAATAAAGGTTAGCTCATGTGCATGAAGGTCCAATGTTTAGGTGGCAGGTGGCTAGAGGGTGACCAAGCAGGCAGGGTGGCCCTCAAGGTAGACCGGAGCTTGGGTAGCCTGGAGGACATGCTCATATGAAGAACCTCTAACCTAGGATGGTGTGCTTGTAGGGAGTGTGACTTCGCAGTGATGGACATCAAGCTCTCCTAGGCAAATATGGCAGCCATTGGCTCGGTCATGGGGATAAACATGAAAGGTCGCGCACAAGGGGATGGCAGTCGGGGTGGGCATGCTCACGAGGAGGAAGGCAATGGAGGCTAGAGCAAAGCTCAGTCGGCTAGTGTTGAACAAGATGGTTGGACCTAGGGGTTCCTCCTGGGATGTTCAAAATGTTGAGGAAAGTGAGCGAAAACAAGCATGGGAGGTGGGGGGTTTTTATTCTAGCTAAGGCCTTGTTTGGATGTGCATGTATCTACCTCAAACCACATGGATTCGAGTGGAACTTAGTTCAAATACACTCCAACACATGTGGATAAAGTTAAATACATGTACATCCAAACAAACCCTAACGTGGATACGAGAGGTGGCGGCTGACAACCCAATTTGTGGTCGGAGGTGGTGGACATGGCACATGGGAAGGTTGGGCGTAGGGCTTCTATGTGGAGCAAGTCACAAAATAGAACAAACAAAAGTAGAGGCATGAGATCACCCCGTGTAACGAGAAGTGGAAGGGGGAAGTATGGAGATTCAACTTTTGGGTGCCCGAGCATGGGGTTGTTTGAGTGTGTTTTTGTCTTTGACATATCCAATATTAAGGTAGAGGCCAAGTAAAGGGATTATTATAGATTTGCTCTTATTAATTTTGAATTTATACTAGGCCACATTTTTTGATTTGTTTCTTTCTTCATGTGCCCTTGTACTGTCCTTGTGAGATAGCACTAAATTATAACTAGGATCTAGTTTTGGAACTCAATTCGAGTTGATAGAGAGTTTCAGTGAATTTCAGCCCTTCGGTGAGGCTTGAAATAATATCAGACGAGGACAAAAATTCAGTCTAACTTTAAATAGTCTAGCTGGTATAGAGTTTAAACAAGACCATAACCACAAGTACTACTTCCATCAATATCGAAGTGCGAAAGTATCAAGATTTGATCCATTCATTTCCTATTGTGCCTCTCAATCAAAATTTGGACAAAATCAAGTCAAACATCATCTAAACATGAATATTTGACTAGCTAGTCAACACAACTGAGAGGGTGAGGTGTTGTTGCTATTAATTAGAGGTGTGTGCGTGGGGATGGGAGGCGGTGGTGCAAGTAGGGGCGCCACACTAGGGTGTCCTGAACCAACAAGCGATTAAATGGGCTAGTCATTTATTTTCACAGTCGATTATCATAATGTACCGCCTCTAAAATGCTTATGGTGGAGTTGGTTGTTTTCATACATAGTGGTGCCTATGGGCTACCTCTGCAGATAAGGGGGTCTCTGAAAAAGTGTATGTACTAACAATTCATACAACCCCATTAACTTAATTAAGTTTTTGCTTTGTGGGACTTAAATAGTTGCCTCGCCAGTTACAGTTAAACATGAAGAAATGATAGTGTAATTAAATGTACCAATATGAGTAATGCACTCTTTTAAACTTTGTATGTTTCTCTATAACAAAGTTGACAATAATTTTACTACCAAAGGATGCATGTAATGTGGCTCAAGGTTGGGAGAAAGGGTTGATTGTTATCATATGAGTTCAATGTCATGTAGGTTCAACCTGGCAAAATATGTTTCCTAAAAGACCTAGGCAACGATCGGCCAAACCTCCTTTGACAAGAATTAGACAATTTCATAAAATAAGATGCCACTCAAGTAGTATGCCAAAATACAAGTATTAGATGATTTCGTTTACAAGATTTGTTTGTTGTTGACAAGAACTAGGAGGGCACACAATTTATGAATTGGATATTTTACGACTAAGCTTACAATAATGTTTTATGTGTGGATTGGATGTACTTTTTCTGCTTGTGATGCTTGTGAACTAAATCAATTTTTTAATGAAGTTGGTTAATAATGAATTCGATTTGATTCAGTTCAATTCATCATATGCATCACATATAGCACAACCATAAAAACAAACTTGTTTAGATTTT
This sequence comes from Coix lacryma-jobi var. lacryma-jobi, assembly GCA_009763385.1. Classification (NCBI taxonomy): domain Eukaryota; kingdom Viridiplantae; phylum Streptophyta; class Magnoliopsida; order Poales; family Poaceae; genus Coix; species Coix lacryma-jobi. Next base: position 172,977,291 of record CM019822.1, on the reverse strand, counting down.
GATCTATATCAAATTTGATTCAAATAAATCAAATCTGAACATAATGGAGAAAGTCTTGAAGTTGGAACCAAGAACATAGCTGACGGTTGTGTTGTTCTTGTGGCGCCAGTGGAGTGAGCGGAACAAATGGAGGGAAGAAGGAAGAAGGAAATCTGCTGTCAAAGTAGCATATCTCACAACTGCTCTGACATACAGGTTTTAGAAGCAAGAAGGAAATACCCTATTGTTAGAATTTTGTCAAACACGATGGGTGGACCAAAACCTTGTAAAGTGTTTTAAAAATTAATATGGCCAGTGCATTGTAAAATAGGGGGAGGTGGGTGGGGATTCATTATCCGCGTGGTCAGGGAACAATGGTGAAGGCTGGGGGTGATGAAAATTGAAAACTTTTTCAGAGCGCCTTTCATGCGAAACTGCTAGGGTGCCTAGTAGGGGTGAAAATGGCGGACTCTTTGGGACTATCTCGGGTGATTTTGAGGTAGATGCTTCCCTCGTTAAGATGGCGTTGGAGGCCGCGACGAGTTTTGGCAGTCAGTCGATGACGTCATTATGGAAATTCGACTTTCATTGATGGTCAGAGTTTTGTTTCTTAGGACATGTTTGGTATAGTTTCACCAACAACTTTAGAAGTAGTTGTGAGCTGTTTTCACCAAATAACTTTTTTCAAAACAACTTTATGTGTGAAGCTATTTTTTCCTTCACTCACAAAGGGATAGGTTAAGATGAAGCTAAAAAAACAGTTTTTTTACATTGCTCTCTCTCTCTCTCATTTCCCTCTCTCAACTATGAAGTTGTTTTGTCAAACAATTTTTTTTTCTAAAATAGCTCAACTTCATCTAAAAAGTTACGCATAAAGTTTTTTTAAAAAGAAAAAAGCTTCACTAGTAAAATTGAGTTGTGCCAAACAAAACCTTATAGTGTAAATGTGTCCTAGTAGACTTTGTAATAATAAGGCCGCTGACACTCTTGTGGCTTGTGGACATAAAATTTCCGGTGGTACCTATCCACTCGGGATGATGTTCCTCAATTTGTTGAGGATTTGGTCACCAGTGGTCTCGCTGAGCCTAATGAGTAATCAGGTTTGCTCCTTCAAAAAAGAATTATAGAATTGAAGCATACGACTAGGTGCATGTAAAAAGAAAGAGGGACATAAAAATCGGGGTTTCGTGGTATGAATGTATATGCTTGTCACAATAAACGATTATGAAAAATAAACGACTATGGGAAGAAAGAGCCCGTGGGCGGTGTGGGTGAGTGAATTTATAGGCTGGCTAAAAAATCACCTCAGGGCACTCACAATGCAGACTCTACTTAGAGTCTAAGTCCATTTATTACCTCGAAGCTATCATAGACTTGGAGTCTAAATAAGACTTGGAGTCTTGTTTTTTCTTCCTCTCTCTTCAATAACTACACTGCCACATCAGCAAAATACAATAAATAGAGTGTAATAAATAGGTTTAGACTCTATGATAGAGTCTGCATTGTGATTGCCCTTAGTGGCTGGTTCAAGAGTTTTCTCGGCATGCAAAACTGAGGTCTTCTATCAAAACCATATATACCTCGGGCGGCGGAGACGATTATATGCAGATAATGTCATTTACAGTGTAACTGTTCTTTCTTTGTCAGAGAACTCTCTGTCACTAGCTAGGTCAGTCCATCAGTCCTGGCCCTCATGCCCACAGAAAGTTTGAATCATTCAAATTTCATTTCAGACCTTGAAAATTCTTCGTCGTTGCACAGCCGTAGAAAAACTAAAAGACAGAAAATGGAGAATAATCGTACACCGAAACAAAAAAAATCAACGAATCAGGTTACATACTTTACATTAACTCTTGTAGTTTGGCAACTACTGAATTATATATGTATGTAACTATGTATAGACTGGAATGTCATACATTTGTAGACATTTTCTACCTTATATTTTCTATACATTTGTAGACATTTCTATAACCAAATTAAGTTTCTGGAAAGAACAAAAGAATTTGATATTGACCACAGGCAACCTTGCTGCTTCTTCAGTCAGCGTCTTCTTGAATGATGCTCAGCGCCCGCTTGAGCCTCGACGTCGCCGCGGCGGCTGCAAGCTTCTCCTCCATCTTCGTCGCTGGGCTGATCAGAAACATCCCGAACTCCCCCAGCGTCTGTTGGTTCAGCTTCTCGTTGAAGAAGACGTCGTCCTCGCCGCCGTCCTCCATTTCCTCGCGCACGGGCATGACGCGAACCGCCTTCTTCTTGCCGCCGCCACGGGCCTGCTGGCGCCGCCCGTGGCGCCTCGGCTTGCTATTGCTGCTGGAAGAAGCGAGCGCCGTGGTCGCCCGCACGGCCAGCGCGGCCATGTCGGCGGTCGACAGCGGCCTCTCGAGCATGGCCGCCGGGAGCACGAAGTATATCTGCCCCGGCCGCAGCACCTCGCCCGGAGCCAGCGCCGGCGGGCGCTCGTTGAAGTATAGCGCGTCAGAGTTGCAGACGAAGAACGACGATGACGCCGCGTCGCCGCCGCCGTTCCTGCCGAGCACGTCCGAGACGCTAGCGGGAGAGGAGGCCGGGAGCTGATCCTTCAGCGATCCGTCTGCGGCGATGACCCTGGCCGGCGCCGGCGGGGCCGGCAGGTGTGCCTGGCGGTGGATGCAAGAAAGCTTCAATCCCATGGAACCTATGAGTGTCAGACAATACCGCTTTGTTAGGGAATTTGAGTGTGGTGTGTCGTGTGTGGAGAGCTAGCTAGCTTACGCATATATAGCGAGAGCTAAACGGAGAGGTGGGAAAAGTAGGAGACAAGCTTTTCCATTTGAGCCCTTTCATTCTTGTTCAATTGTGCAGTCAAGATTCCTTGTTTAGTAGGAGACCAATTAAGTTTTATAGCTATTTCTTTGCAATTAAACTTTCCTATAGCTTAGATATGTAAATGAAAACGTATATAGTATATCAATCTATTTCTATAAATCTATACCTAATAATAAAGAGGCAAAATTTCCGCCTCTTTTTTTGTACCAATTTTTTTTGGTATGGCATCCTATAACTAACTCTGTGAATGTAAAGATAACTAGAAGTCCTAATCTGTTTACAATATTGTTGTTGTTCTAATCTAAATACATCATAGAGGCAAAATTTATGTACACTAATTTTTTTGTCTAACCGATAATCATGATCCGACTCAGCCTCGGCCATTAACTCCTAAAAAAATATGGTATGTTTGCTTAACGGAAATGTTTCCTCTTTTTTTCCGTTTTTTATTTTCTTTCGGTTTCCACTTCCTCACATGCGGTCGGTACGTGACTTTTTCTTTCTTTTTTTCTCCTATTTTTCCTTATACATAAATAAAAATAATAAATAACAAATGTAGTACTATAGATCTTTTAACTCTTCATGTCCTTCTATAATCTAATCTATATATATACCTAATAATACTAAAAAAACCAAAATTTCTGCACACTAAATTTTTTCATACGAATCAATGACTTACATAATTTATAATCTAATCCAATCTATCTATATATTCATATGAGATAGGATTACTCAAGTAGAGTATTGATATGAAGTCTAATTATAAAATATATTATATTTTGCTCAACTATGTAGTGCAAGTCCATATAGTTATCGTGAATAGTAATAACAAGTCAATTGGTGTACATATTTTCCCAACAAATTTAATGTTAAACTTACATGAACGTATGCTATGAAAACGAGCCTCCTGTGCAAACTATAAAAACTCTAATTAAGACCACACGAATCTAATCTGATGGTTAGAGGTGAAGGTATGTTATTTTAGCACTTAGACCCTTTCACTGTGCTCACGCCTGTTTGTATTAAGATGAGATGAATGGAGAGATTTAAGTGCTAAAATAACACACCATCGGATTAGATTCCTGTGGTCTTGATTAGAGTTTCTATAGTTTGCACATGAGGCTGGTTTTCATAGCATACATTCCCAACTTACATAAGTTAAATTAAATAATGGTATATTCATAATACTTGAATCCATTAGAATATTTGACTATATTTAGAATTTTTTTTATCATGTCAGCCTTATACCAACTATAATTAACGAGTTCACATCCAAGTCTTAAAATTTCTCCTCTGTCTCTCTCCGAATATCAAAATTTAAAATCAAGAAGAGTAGTTCCCTCATCCATCCTCTCGATGAATCCTTAAATCAAGATCAAAGATCCAAATAGATTGCATATTCCACATGTTGTCTTCATCATTGATGAATAATATTTCAAATCAAAATCGAAACCGACAAAAAACTAAACACCTGATATTACACACGTTGAGCTTCATGGTTGGTGAATCAAGATTCAAATCAAATTCAATATTGAGAAAAATAAAATATCTAGATATTGTACTATAATACGCGTACAAAAATTAAAAAAAAATAACAAAACAAAAAAGTTAAGTCATATCGCTATCGGTGAAACATCTTGCCACAGAATGTACATGCAGGTCGATATGAAAAAAAGTTAAGGACCACCACGACCTTTTTCTCTTACGCCAACAACTCCTCTCCCCTGCTCTCCTCCTCTTAGACACCCCGCACCCCATCATTGCCCATAGCCCCACCACGACACAATAGGATTTTGCCAGAGCTTCGACCATGAAGCTCCACTGAAACTTTAGCGCACTTATGGCAACCTCCTTCTTCACCCTCTCGTTGTTGCCATATCCATACTCACCGACAAGCATCCTCGTCTCATCCTGGTCCGGTCGCCTCCACCGCCACTAGGACTACTAAACTGCCCTACTGTCGCCCCCACCGAAGTTGGGGAATAAGAGGGTAGGGTAGGCGTGCGTGCGGTGGGGAAGATGAACAGTGCATGGTGGGACCCAATAGGTGCATTGGTGGGGTAGGCATCGAGCGCTGAATGTGTGGATGTATGAAGGGGGGAAACACAACTTGTATTAAGTTATTACCTATATGTATAGGTGGATTCTCGAAGGTATGTATATTATGTTTGTATTAAACTCGTACCAATAACAATACATTTATACGGTCTTCACTCATATACCGTAGCAACGCACGAACAGTTTTTATATGGTCTTCACTCATATACCGTAGCAACGCACGAACAGTTTTTATATGGTCTTCACTCATATACCGTAGCAACGCACGGGCATTTTACCTAGTATATATTATGCCCCAATTGTAGTAGCTTCTATATATACCATCGATTTTTTGAAACTGACTTAGTAAACCCATCTTTAAAGGTGCCTTTTTGACATGTATAAAAGTCGTCGCATGTGTTGAAGAACAACGATATATATATGATGCTCTAATTTGTACAAAATAGCACAGTCGTCGTAGGGCTACGAGGGGAAGATATATTTGAGCTTAAAAATCCGAAAGAGGAAGTAACGGTGTGAGCGCTGACGCAACACACGTCGCTGTCCGATCCGCCTGTTCGTTGACGGTGTGTGTGTTTGTGCATGAGAAGGACCGCATGCGGCTGCTGCGTCGGTCCCGACACGACACACGACGAGCCTGTTGTGTCCAGTGAGCGTGGAGGAGAGTCAACAGCGACCTTTGACTCCTTCCGGGCCCACCTGTCATCCGCTCGCACCCAACAAAGTCGGCGGCTTCCTTACCGCTTTCCTGTGATGTGACCGCGCTGCGTGCACACGTCACTGCATACGCATGCTGCGGCGGGTCGCCTTGCGTCCCACCTACGGCGACCGGACCGCACTCAGTGATATTTTTGCATTTTAGCTGTTTTTTGAAACATTTTTTGCAAACAGATCTGTTTAGAAACTTTGTTCAAAAATAAGACAAAAGGATCGGCGTCATGTCCCATGATGCCGAGCTATCCCATGACGCCGAGCAGGGGGTCCGCGTCATGTCACATGACGCTGAGCTATAGTACCTCGGCGTCATGTGTCATGACGCCGACCCTTTTATCCCATTTTTGAACAAAGTTTCTAAACAGGTCTGCTTGCAAAAAATATTTTAAGAAAGGGCTAAAATACAAAAATATCACCCGCACTCACTGCATGCAACGGCGCGCGGGCCGGCCGGGGCACCAATCGACTTTTCAGCGCGCGCTACCACACCCGCAACGGCGGCCGTCGACGTCAAGCGCCACCGTGCATCTATCTCCATATGTGTCAGTTTGGCTAGGCTTAGGCAGTTTGTCGTTGCTTCTCCTGTGGATGCTCTGCTGGCGACGCATGCACAGACGACGCATGCTCTGCTGTGCTTCTCCATATAGTATAGTTCCGGATTGCTTAACGCGCGCATAGACGACGAACAGGGTAGACGATCTGAGTGCTAGCTGATCCGGATGCGCGGATTATATTACGTACTGCCAGTGACGACTGATTACTGAATATATATCCCTTGACCGTCGTATAGCAATAATTTCATCCCTGCTTCTCAGGTTGACGTTTCCGCGCTGAACGACCACCTGATGATAGTCGTACGTGTACATTTCCTGATATATCAGTTAAGTAAACCGCATGCGTGTGAGCCAAGGTATGACACACAGGACAGTGACCTGATGATGGTGATAATTGAGGTTGTGCACTGGTTAGACTCTACATATATACCTGACTCGTACGTTGCTGGACTGGAGCCGCAGGAGCACACAGGAGCAGTGGAAGCTACTATGAAACTGCAATTAATTTGTTGAACAGGTCCATCGACCTTTCTTTTGTTGGAATTGGAAATTAGGACCATCCATCGACTTTTCTTTATTATTAGGTATAGATTATTATTATTATTATTATTATTATTATTATTATTATTATTATTATTATTATTATTATTATGCAAGCTACAGAGGTCAAAGATGTTGTATCATCTGTGTGCCATCTTTCGTGGACCATATGCATGGCAGGCGCAAACACATATATACAGGGAGTCAGGGACCTCAAGCGGGAGTAACATATACTATTCGTTGCTTTTCTTCATGTGCCATTTTGCTATCCTTGTGAGGTACCTAGGTTACAAAATATTCAGTCTAATAATATATTAGATTTTCGTCTAGAATATATTGAGTTGAAACATATGTATAGCCCATAAATTTGACAAAATGTACGTAGTTCAAACAAAATATTCACTCAGCTTATTTCCTCTGTGCTTCTCAATTTAAAATTTGACAAAATGCAAACAAATATATATCATCTAAAAATGAATATTGAACTATTCAAATTTCTGTTGGGTCCAAAATTCCAAATGTTTGTCTCCAATTGAATTCCCTTGTGTACTTCTGCGCCTTCTGAGTACCCTCTGACGACTGTAAAAATACTTTGTCGCCCTTTTAGGGTTTTTAAGCTCTCAGAACGAAAGATGTTTATGGTTTAGTTTCTTTATATTGCTGCAAGTCTGTTCTAACAATGACTTAACCTTAAGTTGTCTCCCCAACAAGTTGACCTGAAAATTTGATGACTGCAGCATATCATATCTAATTAATTATCCATATAACTCGTCACTAATTGTGCAGGACTGAAAAAGAGAGTACTTATTCATTCACTGAGCCTTATCACTACTGCAGCGTTTGTTATGTATGTATGTTGGATATATGCTAGGACGAATATAAGGTGAGAATATGAGTTACTGCAACGAAAACTTCATTCTTCCGTTCATCAATCCATCGATTCTTTTCATAACTATAACTTCTTTTTTTTTTAAAAAAAAGCAAGTCAAGTTCCTCAATTAGCATGACAGTAATAAGGCCGGGTGAAAAAAAATCAGAAACTGGAGAAGTATGAATTTCAGAAAGAAAGGAAAACAGGGATTAAGGGAAGCACTTTTTTCCATTCTTGCAAGTGGTACTGGATTATGTACACATAGGACTCGCTCTGCCGCGGTGGCAAGCAAGCTTCTCTTCGCTCTTGGTTCGCCGCCCTCAACAGCACCCCGAACTGCCCTAAAGTCTTCTCGTTGAGCTTCTCCTTGAAGCGGTCAACATCGTCGACATCCGTCCGTGTTGAAGTGGCCTGGGGAATCCTAGCTACAAATGCAAACTCAGCCACATGCCTGTGGTCAGGGTGGTTTTTATTACCGGGAATAAAAAATTATCGGAGGTCCAGGATATATCAGAAATATCAAACCAATTTTTTTAAAAAATAAAATTATTTTAAACTTTTTTGTAGAATTTAACTTGAAACTATTCCTAAGTTATTAATCATCACTTGTTCACAGATAAAAACGAGAATAGAACACTATAATTGTGGGTCATGACTGACTGCCGTCTACTTGGGAGGAGGAAAAACAGGAAAAAATTGGCTGATATCAAATTTTATCGGACCTTGTAGATAGAAGTGAAATTTCGAAAATATTGACACATTTTGGCCGATAAAACCTGGGAGAAATAAGTACAGCGCGGTCGACCCCTTGATTATGGTGGCCTTGGTATTCTTAACTTGGAGTTGGAATGGGCACTCCAAATCCGATGGCTGCGATGGTATTCTTAAATTGGAGTTCAATACTGCGATGCAGACTAGCTAGGGTAGGAGATGGGAGTAGAGCACACTTTTCTGGTCAGATCTATGCTTTATGGGTTGTTCGCTACAAGAATACTCGTGCTCGTCGCACAGTTGCAGATGCATTGCAAGATCATGAGGTACTGGTCGACTCACATTAGAGGAGGACTCTCTTTGATCGATTTGTTTGAATATTTTCAGTTATGGGATTGACTCCATGAGGCAGGGGTAACCCAGGATGCAGATGCTCACCTTTGGAGTCTAGAAACGTCTGGCTTTTTTCCCCCTCCAAGTTTGCATATCGAGCCTTTTTTAGTGGATCAATTACTTTGGAGCCTTGGTGGCGAGTTTCGAAATCATGGGCTCCAGCGAAATGTAAACTTTATATATAGAACGTCTATCCATTAATTTGATGGATCACGAGCCCACGATGCACACAAGGCTGATCTCTTATGCTCCTCTTCAGTTGTCGCAGTTTTTTATAAGAAAAAACACCGTAGCACCACGATTGTGCTCTACAGCTATGCTCCGCCGCGCCTCCCACCAGCCTTCTTCACCGCTCCTCCCCCACCTCTCCTGCCTCCCTCCCTCCATCCCTCTCCCTTTGCGACCTCCATGCGACCCCGCGTTCCCTAGAGACCTAGCTCCCGCTCCCCTAGGACGATGGTGGTGCCTCCGTCGAGGTACATCGATTCTTCTTTGGATCCGAGCCCTCCTCTGCCTCTGGATCTGAGCCATCCTTCTCCTCCTCTGGATCTGAGAGACACGGTGGTGGCTAGGGTCCTATTCCGTCCTCTCTCTCTAGCGAGGTCGAAGGTGATGGGCCAGAGCTGGAGTAGCCTGCACCTCGAACCCATTCCTTTGCTATTTGTGTGTTCTTGCTATTTCTCCATGTTGCAATGAGTTTTTAGGATATTGCAATAGATGATTTTAGAATGTTACAATAGGATTTTTGGGTTGTTACAACAAATATTTTTCTAATGTTTTCATTTTTATGTTTCATGGATTGATTTTGTGATGTTGCAGTATAGTACTATTTTAGATGTTGTAGTAAATAATTTTGGATGTTGTAGTACATAATGTTTGTTGTTGGCGTACATATTTTTGATGTTATAATACCTATTTTTTTATGTTGCACTACATATTTTTGGATGTTACAATATTTATATTCTAATGTCTCTACCACATAGTTTTTTTCATATATTTGTGATGTTGTACTTGAAGTGTTTGTGCTCTTTTGGGACAGGAGCGGTGGAGGAACAGGGTGCATTGGGGAACGGCGACAGAGGCACGGTGAGGAATGGAGGACCGGGGCGCAGTGGGTGTACATTCATTCCATTCTGTTCTGAATTGATTACGCGATCCGATTCTGCTGGAAGGGAGACGGTTTGGGAAAGGGAATGACGTTCAATTCGGACATAGCGCTCGTGCTAGACGTTCGGGCGCTACCATGCGCGATAAGGAATAGGTGCTCGACCACTGACAGACTCGCTAGGAGAGGACTTTCGGATCCCAGTCAATGGTCGTTCTGCGATCTGTGAATATGCAACATATCCTGACTTATCTTGATTGGCATGAGAATTTTAGTACCAAATTTTTTTCAGTGTTGGACTTGCAAGGTTGAATACGTAGCCCTCATGAAATTTCCAACGTTGATTGGTGGCCCAAAGCTATCAAGAATTTACAGAAGGTTAAGCAGAACTGTCGACGAAATATGGTCGATAGTCTACCGAGGGGTATGCCCAAGGTAGTAGATTAGACGGCGGAGGTGTGCAAGACGTCTGCAAATCATAAACACAGGGACGAAAGACGGCGAATTAGACAGGTTCGGGCCGACAAGTCGCCGTAATACCCTACGTCCTGTGTTCTACGTCCTGTGTTCTGATGGTTGGTTTGTATTACTGGGTTGGAATATGACGTGAGTTTGGAGGGGATCTCTGCTCGTCTTATATAGCCGGGGAGCAGGGTTACAACTTGCTGAATCCTAACAGATTACAATCGGTTCCTTTTGGCAAAGAATCTGGGTCTATCTATCTGGATCTTCCTTGTCGAGCAAGTCATCAGGAGAGTCCTTGGCGGCTGCGACAGCCTGGTCGCGGGCAGCAAGGGCTTCTGGTTGGGCCGTATCTGGGGAGCAGCCCAAGTAGTGCCATGGGGTATACGGGTGTAATATCCCCACAGCTAGTCCCCGAGCACTTTGCATCCGTTGTGCAGGGCGTTGCGAAGCCTTCCGAGCAGGTGGGATCTGGTCGCATGTCGATGAAGACGTCTTCCGACCAGGTCATTTGGTCGTGGGTGCACTTGTAGCAGACGCCTCACCATGTCGGACTGGTCGCGGATGTCGTGGTCGTATTTGTAGTCGAAGTGCAGCCGTGTGAAGTGTTCAGCGTCGTCCTGCAAGAAGGATGCAAAGTGCTGCAAGGAAAATTTTGAAGGTCTTTCTTCTAGTGAAGTGTATCCACTTAAGACTTGAACGGACTGTAGGGACCGACGATGTCCCAGTAGAAGTCCAAGCTGGTCTACTGCAAGCTGCAAAGGAAAAGAAAACAATACATTCACCGATAGGTGAAGTGTATCCACTTAGTCCCCTATCCACTTAGTCCCCGAGCTTGGGAGCAGGTGTTGTAGGCACGTGGTGCCAAGGTTGTAGAATTTCTGCAACAAAACAGAGTCATTTTACGTAAGAAAAATGACGTGTATACACGTAGTCCCCGGGCCTGCTGTAAGGAGCAGCATGGTTCTTGTAGTAGGGTCAGAGAAAATGCATTAATACGGATACTAAAAAATTAGGACGAAGTCCCCGAGGGTGAAGTTGAAGATCTACAGTCCCCGGGTGTGATTGTAGCGCCGACCAGTAACTGTAAAGTTACTGTCCCCTGAAATAATTTTCATGACTAGCCTGTTAGTCCTCGTGCATGAGCACGGCAATTACTCGGAATATCGAAGGTTAATTGAAATCAATAAAGTGACAGAGACGAACGGGCAAGCCATTTTGCAAACCGTTGGCCCAGCGGCCCATCAAGGGGATCGTGCGCGCATGCGGTTGCCACAGGCGACGTGGCGGTCGTGGGGGAAATGGGCACGGGCTCCCAGAAACCCTGGAGCTGAAGCGTTGGTCTGTGCCGTATAAAAGGGTGAGGTTGCTGGCGGCGATTCCTCACTCTCTCGTTTGCTCCTGCCTCGTAGCCTCCGTTCGCTCCGCTCCTTCGCGCATACGAGTGAGCCCAAGGGCGAGGTTCCTGTAGCTCTAGATCTAAATTCTGATTCTTCCATCGTAGCGATCAATGGCGGGCGGTAGGCGTCCCCGTGGAGCGGCGGCAAAGAAGAGGGCGGCGAAGGCGAAGACCGATGACCGCGTGGAAGTGCCGAGCTGGGCGCGCGGGTGGATCCGGAGCGTTCTCCGGAGGGAGAATCTGGAGGAGCTCATCTTCGTCGGCCTGCTCCTAGATCAGGTTACTGGCGGGTGGAGGGAGGCGTATCTGGAGGACTTCCCGATGCCGAACACCACCGAGCTCGTTGTCTTCGAGGCGTTCTTCAGGTGCGGCCTCGGCATCCCCGTCCATCCCTTCCTCCATGGGTTGCTGGAGTACTACCAGGTCACGTTGTGCAACTTGACGCCGAACACAATGTTGCACATCGCGGTCTTCATCCACTACTGCGAGGCGTATTTGGGGATCGAGCCCCACTTTGATCTCTTTCGCCACTTCTTCCGGCTGAAGATCAATGGTACCGGGTCGTCGAACATCGTCGGGTCGGTGTACCTCCAGCTTCGGGACGGGATGGCGGAGAAGTACATAGTGATGTCGCTGCCTTCGAATGCGATGGAGTACAAGCCAAAGTGGTTCTACGTCCACCAGGAAGCGCCGAGGCCACCGTGCGACCCGGCTTTCGTGCCGAAGGTGCTGCCGTCGTGGTCGGAGCGTCCTGGCGCGACGGCGATGGAGCAGGTGGAGGAGCTTTTGGAGCTAATGGACAAGCGGTGCGTCGATGGAGTGGTCGTGGCGATGAACTTCATCAAGAGGCGCTGCCAGCCCTGCAAAGAAAGGGCGCACCCGGCGTACGAGTACGCCGGGGACGAGGACGACAGGACGCGATAGGCGCCGGAGCCCCTAGAGGCGTCAGAAGTGTTCCTGCGGGTCGACGCTTTATTCGACCTGCAGAAGTGGAAAAATTTGGAGTACCTGAGGAGGTCGTACTGTCTGGAGTACCCTCCGCCGTAGGTATGGCTCCTCGCCTTATTGGTGTTCGCCAAAATGTACAAGTGAATGTTGACTGTTGTTTGGTTGCGATGCAGGGTCGTGAAGCGTTCGTTTCACGGGCCTCGTTGAACGTGTTCCCGAAGGGCGTCGACCCGCGGTGAGACGATGTCGGCGGCGACGGCCGTGGCGAGGTTGACGAGGCAGAGGTCGACAAGAAGGTGATGGAGACCAGCGGGGAGGAGGGGAGCCGAGTCCCCGAGCCCCAGTCGAGTAGGCGGCGTGCGTATGAAGACCCGAAAGGAAAACACCAAGCCGCCCCTGTGAAGAAGAAGAAGAAGGTGTCACTGGAGACCGGCAGCGCCTTCATCATCGACGAAGAGGCGGCGAAGCGGCGTCGTGTAGTCATCGACTGGTCGGACAACGAGTCTGACAGTGATGATGAGGTCCCATTGAGTGCCCGTTTCGGGCAAGGGTCCTCGGTGGGGCGCGGTGGTGGAGCGGCGAAGGCGAAGCCGAAGCCGAAGGCGGCGCGGGCGCCGGAGCCGCGCTGACCGGAGCATGGGGCGGAGCCCCGGGAGTCGTCTGGCGGGGCGGTAGGTGCCCCCAAGCCGCAGGAGGAGTCTACGGGAGGCGGGATGCGTCCACGCTCTCGGCGCTTCTCGTGGGAGAAAAAGGTGTCGGACGTGTAAGTATCCCCCATGCATCTTGTAGCTTTACTCTAGTCAGGTTGGTATGTCGACTACATGTCCGTGTCCTTCGTAGGTCGGCAGACGCTGTGGAGGTGCCGGAGACCGGGGACGATGGTCGGAGGTAGCCAAGTCCTCCAGTGGATGCTGAGGTCGGCGGGTCGGCGAAGTCGGCCGTGCCGGAGGCAGCGTCGGAGGCGACGGAAGAGGCCAGGGCGTCTGTAGTCCCCGAGCCTCGGGAGGCGGAGCGACCGGAGTCCCCAACGCCTGGGACTGGTTCTGGAAGAGGCAGTGCGGCGGCGCCGGTGGTCGGGTCCTTGGGCCGTCGCGCCCGTGGAGGGAAGAGGAAGGCGCTAGAGCCTTCCTCACCGGGGATTGAAGAAGTCGAGCGATCGGAGGAGGGGTCGAGCAGGCATCCTGTCCGCCGCTTTCGCGTCGAGGGGGACGTGGTCGTCGAAGTCGATGACGAGGCGGCGAGCGCGGAGACGGACGCCCTCCTCGGAAATGTGTTGAAGTTGTTGGAGAAGATCCAGGTGAGTGTGGTCGCCCCTTCATGTTTACTCCTAGGTGGCCCATGTTTATCCTGGTCGACGTTTGCCTGCAGCAATGGTTGAAGGTCGGGGAGGAGCGTAAGCTCACCCTTGACAGGATGGCGCCGATGGCCGAGTAGAACGAGCGACTCCGGGCGGAGGTGAGGCGCGTCGAGGGCCTGTTCGCTGGTCTAGAGGCGCGACTGGAGGATGCCCACGCGCGTTCTGCGGAGCTTGAGGAGGTCATCCAGCAGCAGGGGCAGGAAAACTTCCAACTTCAGCTGTGGGCGGAGAAGGCCGACGAGTTTGCCGCGCGTAAGTCGTTAATGCCGAGGTCCTTTTCATTTTGTGCGCCACCAAGTCGAAGCCTTTGACGTGTGAGGTTATCCTTGCAGAGGCGATGCAGGCGGGCGAGGAGAAGCGTCTCCTGGTCGAGGAGAAGGCGAAGTCCGACGAGGAAGTGCGGAAGTGGTAGGCAATGCACGCCGGTGAGTTCTCTTGGTGAAGCGTGGCCAAAGGTTGTTGTCTTCTTACCCCTTGCTTTGGTGTGTGCAGCTTACCGGCAAAATGTGCAAATACAATTTGCAGATCTGGAGCGGAGAATCGATGGCTATCATGATCGCTTTTGGTCACTGGCAGAGGAGGTGGCTCCCTTGGTGCAGTGCATCGATGAAGAGCCTTTCTTCCCGACGGAGAAGGAACGGAGGATCGGCGACCATGTCGTGCAGAAGGCACGGGGCCTGTGGGGGCGCTTCCAGGCGTACACCACGGTGGCGACGCAGAGCGTGGCTGCTCACGGGCTCGCGATTCTTCGTTCACATTATTTGCGGATGGAGATGTCGAGGCTGGGCGCTGGCTTTGCGGCGAACACGTCGGAAGCGAAGATGGAGCGCCTGGAAGAGGAGGCTGTGACACCCCAATTTTAAGAACAAAATTGGAGCACAATATATGTATGTCAGGATCAATTTTCATACATATATCCACATCATAGTAAATATCAAAACAATGCTTTATTAATATATCGAACATTATTACAAAAATGACCCTCGGGTCCAAAAGAAAAGTACAGACTCTCATGAAACTGACTCTAAAATAAACTCTGATGAAGATGCGGAAGATCTGGACTCCATCTCCACAGGAAGGTCGACCGGGGGTAACGCCATCCTAGTACAGGTCGTCAGGGTCGTAGCCACCGTCCTCTGGATACTCCTGCTCCTCATACGTGTAGTCTCCAGCGTCTGGGTGGGGTAGCAGGGGGGACAAAGAGGAAGGGTGAGTACATCGAAATGTACTCCGCAAGTGTAGGAAATATATGCTTATGAGACTTATAACAAAGGTAGGCTGACTTTGTTTGACTCGAGCGCCTAAAGCGACACATCCTATTAATCCTATTAATCCTATGCACCTATTTACTAGGTTATAGACAGACTCTGTAGAAAAGTAACCACACTCGGAGTCGCACCGAGCAAACCACACTCGAAGTCACACCGAGCAACCAACACCTGAAGTCCATCAGGCAACCGCACCTGAAGTCCATCAGATGACCCGAACCCAAAACCAACCAGTAACCAACTAATCTCGAAGAAGTCCAAGCCGCTCGTGACCATGAGCACGGCTGATATATCAGTTTTACACTCTGCAGAGGTTGCACATCGTTACCCATGAGTCGTGCAGATCCCGTCACGCTAAACACTGCCAAGGTGCATAGCAGGTTGCACTGCAAGGCCTTTACAAAGCCCCTCCAAGCCTATGTTACACGTACTCTAAGGTTTCATCCCCGTACATAAGTCAGCGACCCCAGGGACCCCCTCTTGAGCCACTAAACAAACCCCGTGTAGCATAACTCGGAGGAAACTAATTAATTAGCCAGGTCCAGCCCATCCAGATCTCATGGTTGCGCTGTCAAGCCGGGTTACATGCTCTGAGAACCAGGTCCTAGGGATCCAGGCAGGATATGTCTAGCACTAGCCCCGAACCAAAAACCAAAAGCAGCTACCGAGTACCACGACACAAAACCACCAATACGGGTCCATTCTGCCGGATTTACCTAATAACCATGTTACTACAAAATTACCATGACCACATTCGTTTCATAGTTCATTAATCAAGATTATAAACATTTTAATCTCCCATCCCAACCATGACTGCAGGGCTAAGCAAGACACCTACCCGAACATCCCAAAACAGGCGACAAGGATAATATAAACAAATTCTAGTAAACCCTAACATGGGATTCAAATTAATGACAAGCATGCATCTACAAGATCTAACTACTCTAGTACCAAAAGTAAAATAAAGTAGGTGCAAGATGTTCAAGGACACTTGCCTTCGGACTGGGTCGAATCAACTGGGTCGCAAGGATGGTCTGGAGCGTCCTCGAACTCCGCACTCTCTGGCCCAAGCAACATACATGGCACAATACATAGAAATAAATAACAGTACAACAAACAGTAAGAAAACAGTAAACTAATAGATCTACTGCGTAGAGAACGAAATTATGAAACTAACGCAAGTTGAACGGGTCAAATCAGAGTTAAAACGTGAAAGATATGAGCATTTGAATCTGAGTGGCAATTCTGTAAATAAGTGAAACTCATTTTGTGGATTGAAATAAATAAAATCAGAAAAGATTAGGCGGCTGGACCGCGCCTCAATTATACGATGGTGCAGGGGCTAGATGGCAAGGACTAGGCTGACTCAGTCTACTGTGTATGTGGACGGCGGGTTTATTTCTGGAAAAGGCAGGGGCTCTTTAACAAAAGCGCATCGGCGAAGGGGTACGTTTGATTCTCGGCCGTTGATCTGCCAACGGATGGCCGAGATTAGATCGGGATGGGCAGCGGCGCAGAGGACTGCGCCTCATTTTAGGGAAAAGGTGAGGGGCTTATACGAAAGTTTTTCAAGACTCAGTGCACAGTGCCTTGTGGAGCGCGGGTTGGTTCACCGAAAGATGAGGGGTTCTTTTGTAAAAGACGTGCGGCGTGGCGCGGCTGCTGGTGTGTCGGCGATGTGGCGCCATGTGGCTCATCCTGGTTGGCTTGGCTCACCACGCATGCGGTGGACCGGGGAGGAGCCGACGCCGTGCACTGGGTTCACCGACCGGTGTATACCCCTTCACCTGGACTTCTAATCTGAACCGTAGGAGTGGGATTCGACGGCTCAGAGGGAAAAAAGGCAGGTGGTGGCGACCGGAACCGAAGGGGAGCCCGGTGGCGCCATGGCTCCGCCGAGGCGAAGCTCGCCGGCGCTCGCGGGGACGTGCCTAGGGGGCGATAGAGACCGTGGGAGTAGATGGGATCGAAAGATGAGCTTACAGCGGTCTCAAAGAAGGGATCGGTGGCGCCAGATCTGGCCTGGAGGCGGTCGGGGACGGTGTGGAGCGGACGGCGGCGCTCTGGTCTCTGGTGAGGTCAACGATGGTCCTCCCGGCGCTGATTCTCTCCGTGCTCGGGTTCTTCGGACGCGGCGTGACTCCGTGATGCCGATGGAGGAAGGAGCGAAGTCGGTGGTGCGGCTCTGGTGGCGGTGGTTTACGGCGTCGTCGAGGTGCCCGTGAGCTCCAGTGAGGGAGGGCAATGGCGATGTCGGCTCGGAAGGGAAAAGAGGAAGGCTAGGACGCGAGCGGAGCTTTTTGTAGGCCTAGAGGAAGGGGTGGCGGCTCGTCCTGCCGCTGCGGATCGATCTGCTCGGGGCGCTCGGTTCTACGGAAAGGGCGGGGAGGAGGTTGGGGAAAGAGCTGACAAGTGGAGCCCGCGCGTCAGCGGTGGAGAGAGGAGCGGCGGCGTTGCGGCTGTGCGTGCGGTCCGGCGGCTTGCGCGTGGGCCGACGCAGCTTCGCGGGCCGGCGCGGGTGAGCGGCCTGGGGAGAGTTGGGCCGGCTTGCTGGCACTGCGCGCGCGGAGGGGAGAGCAAGAGCGGCTCGGGCCGGGAATGAGGCAGGCCGGAGGGAGGGGGCCGGGGCGTGTGCGGTGGGGGAGAGGGGAGAGCCGGGTTGGGCTTGGCCCATGGCGAGAGAGGGGAGGGGTAGAGGCCCAAACCAAATCCATTCCCTTTTCTTTTTAGTTTATTTTCAAAACTCTTTTGCAAATTCATTTCAAATCCAAATTCAAATCAGTTTGAAATCAAATAAGTTTTGCAGAGTTTTGGAAATAAAACTTGGGATTTGATTTTATAAAGTTTTTCATAAATATTTTATTGTTTTCTAAATAGAATAAATTCGACTCGCCCTATACGGGTTTAACAAAAATTCTTTTTCACTCAATAAAAATTATGCATCGGCATGAATGCAACAAACATCTGGCTAGGATTTTCCTCCATCTAGGGTTTTGACCATTTTCCTAATTAAATTCTAATTTATTTTATTTATTAAACACCCGGGGTGTTACAGAGGCGGAGCCGGTCGCCGAAGCCCTCATCGACAGTGTAGATTTGTTTGGTGCCAGACACCAGTAGCTTGTATTTTAGGAGATAGTCTGTAAAAAGACTCTTGGGCGAACGTGATCAAAACTTGAAGCGAGTCGACGTGTTTTGTTCATTCCCCGAATTCCGCAGACCCAACAGTCATGAGCCGTAGCGATGAACAGTTCGGCCTTGGGTTATCCCAGGATCCGTAGCGTAGAGCGCATAGCTCGTTTGCGCGTAGGAGTCAAGGGCATCACCCAAGGAACCTCTGCTGGCATCCCATAGCGCAGAGGGCAGAGGCTCGTGCACGCGTAGGGAGGTACCACGGTCAGGGTCTTTTCCGAGAGGCTCGATCGTGGCGTGACCTAGGCGAATGGAGACCGTTGTCGAGCGCGTGGATAGCGCGAATGTGAGGCACTGAGCGTGTAGCCTCTGAATTCTCAGCCCAATTTAGCCTTTCCTTCATAGCGCAGAGGGCAGGCGCTCATGCACGCGTAGAGAGGTCGGGACGTCCCTTGGGAGAGCTGTTGGCCACCGTAGCGCAGGGGGCAGGCGCTCATGCACGCGTCTGATGGTGGCAACAACCCTTACTCTGAGTTTTCATCGGCATCAGTCAAGCTGCTTGAAGACCGTATGGAGAACGAGCGCATAAACGACGCATACAGGCACTGGACGTATAGCCTCTGGAGGTCTCAGCCCAAGCTTAGCCTTTTCTTTATAGCGTAGAGGGCAGGCGCTCATGCACACGTAGAGAGGTCAGGACGTCACTTGGGAGGACTACTGGCCGCCATAGCGCAGAGGGCAGACGCTCATGCACGCGTCCGGCGGTGGCAGTAGCCCCTGCTCTGAAACTCCTTCCGCGTCAGCCAGGCTGTTTGGAGAGGTCGGTGAGTCATCCGGAGACGAGCTGGAGCGGTCGGCGAGTCGTCCGGAGACGAGCTGGAGCGGTCGGCGAGTCGTTCGGAGATGAGCTGGAGCGGTCGGCGAGTCGTCCGGAGACGAGCTGGAGCGGTCGGCGAGTCATCCGGAGACGAGCTGGAGTGGTCGGCGAATCTTTATTCATCATGGAGAGTAGGCGGTACAGGCCGCTTAGGCGTAGAATCTTCTAAGATGCTTGATGCTCCAGGAGTTGGGTACGTCGATGCCTTCAAGGTCGGCGAGGCGATAAGCGCCTGGTCGGGTGACCTCCTTCACCATGTAGGGGCCATCCTAGTGCGATGAGAGCTTATGTAGGTCGTCGGTCTTGAGTTTTTGTTTGAGAACGAGGTCGCCGATGATGAAGGATCGATCCTTGACATTGCGGTTGTACTAGCGGCGAACTCCTTTGAGGTATTTGGCGGTGCGGAGGCAAGATGCCAACCGTTCCTCTTCGAGGCGGTCGAGATCGTCACAGCGTGCCTGGTCGGAGGCCTCTTCAACGTAGTTCTCGACGCGCGGGGAAGGGAAGACGACGTCGGCAGGGATGATGGCTTCAGAGCCGAACGCCATGAAGTATGGTGAAACATCGGTGTTGTGGCTGGGTTGAGTCCGGAGGCCCCACAGGACGGAGGGGAGCTCGCGATCCAACGACCAGGGTGCTTCTTGTCCTTCTGGTATAGGCGCTTCTTCAAGGCGTCGAGAATCATGTCGTTGGCAAGTTCAGCCTGGTCGTTGGCTCGGGGGTGGGCGACGAAGATGTACTTGACGAAGACACCGTGCCCTTCGCAGAAATCCCAAAAGACATTGCCGGTGAAGTTGGAGCTGAGGTCGGTGATGATGGAGTTCGGGAGACCGAAGCGGTGGATTATCTCGTCGATGAAGGAGACGGCGTTTTCGGCGGTCGCCTTGGTGATAGGCTTTGCCTCGATCCACTTGGAGAACTTATCGACGATGACGTAGATCCACTTGAAGCTGCCCGGAGCAGGTCAGAATGGACCGATCATGTTGAGTCCCAGCAGGCGAATGGCCACGAGGCGGGTATGGCTTGGAGCTCCTACGGAGGAACATGGGTTTGCTTGGTGAAGAATTGGCACCCCTCGCAGGTGCGTACGAGCTGCTCGGCGTCGACGACCGCTGATGTCCAGTAGAATCCCGCGCGGAAGGCTTTGCGTACCAGCGTCTTCGCAGTGGCGTGGTTCCCACATTCGCTGGCGTGGATGTCGGGTAGGATCTCGAGGCCGTCTTCCCTGGAGACGCATTTTTAGAGCACTTCGTTTCTGTAGTTTTTGCGCATGAGCGCACCGTCGACCAGCACATAGTTGTTGACGTGACGAACGAGGCGCTCAGCTTCAGCCTTGTCAGCAGGGACAAGGTTCTCGGAGAGATACTGGACGAAGTCCTCCTGCCAGTCGGATGGTGTTGCGGGGATGGCGTTAACCAACTGTCCTATTGGCGAGGGAAACGTGGCGTCCGTCGATGGAGTGGAGCTTGCGGGGTCGGCGATGGAGGGTTCGAGCAAGTCGTGGACGAATACACCGACGGGGGCCGGAGATCGTGATGATGCCAGCTTGGATAGCTCGTCGGCCGCCTGGTTCCGGTCGCGTGGAAGGTGATGATATTCAACGCCGAAGAATTTGTCTTCAAGTTTCCGGATGGCCGCGCAGTAGGCATTCATCTTATCGTTGGAGCAGTTCCAGTCCTTGTTGAGCTGGTTGATGACGAGAGCGGAGTCGCCTTACACCATGAGGCGCTTGACGCCTACCTCGCTGGTGATGCGGAGATCGTGGAGAGCAGCTTCGTATTCGGCTGCGTTGTTGGAGGCTAGGAACAGCAACCGTAGAGCGTAGCATAGCTTCTTGCCGGATGGAGACCTGAAGAGGAGACCGGCGCCGGCGCCGTGCAAAGTGAGGGAGCCATCCAAGAAGAGGACCCAATGCTCTGGTGCTTCCACCGGTACTGGAGTCTGGATGTCCGTCCATTCCGCGACGAAGTCGGTGAGCGTTTGAGACTTGATGGTCTGGCGACCCTGGAAGGTGATGTCGTAGGAGCCGAGCTCTATGGCCCACTTGATGATGCGTCCTGTAGCATCCTTGTTACGGAGGATGTCCCCGAGGGGGAATTCGGTGACGACGGTGACCTGTTCGGAGCTTCAGAAGTAGTGGCGCAGCTTGCGTGCGGTAATAAGGACCGCGTAGAGGAGCTTCTGTACATGGGGGTACCGGGCCTTGGAGTCGTTTAACACCTCGTTGACGAAGTAGCACGGTCGCTGGACGGGGTAGGAGTGTCCGACTTCCTCGCGTTCGACGACGATAATGGAGTTGACGACCCAATTTGTGGCGGCGATGTAGAGCAGTAAAGGCTCCTTCTCCTTAGGTGCAGTGAGCACATGAGGCTGGGTGAGGTATGTCTTCAGGTCGGAGAATGCGCGATCAGCTTCGATGTCCCAAACAAACTTTTCGCCAGCCTTGAGGAGCTTGAAGAAGGGTAGACCCTTTTCGCCGAGCCTAGAGATGAAGCGGCTGAGGGACGCCATGCACCCGGTGAGCTTCTGGATGTCCTTCACGTTGGAGGGAGCCCGGATGCGGAGGATAACCGAAGTCTTGTCGGGGTTTGGGCGGATGCCGTCGCCACTGACGATGTTGCCGAGGAGGTTTCCAGACGATACGCCGAAGATGCACTTGTTGGGGTTTAGCTTCCATTTGAACCTGTTGAGGGCCTTAAAGGTTGCCTTGAGGTCGGCGATGAGTGTATCGGCGACGTGAGTTTTGACGACGACGTCATCCACATAGACTTTGACCTTCTCGGGGATGAGGTCCTTTAAGCAATCTTGGATTGTGCGCTGGTACGTGGCTCCGGCGTTCTTCAACCCAAACGACATGGTGGTGTAGCAGTAGGCGCCGAAAGGTGTGATGAACGCCGTTTTGATCTGGTCCTCCACCTTCAGAGCGATTTGATGGTAGCCGGAGTAGCAGTCGAGGAAGGAGAGGAGTTCACATCCGGCGGTGGAGTCGACGACCTCGTCGATGCGAGGGAGGAGGAAGGGGTCTTTAGGGCAATGCTTATTGAGGTCGGTGTAGTCAACGCACATACGCCATTCTTTATTCTTTTTAAGTACAAGGACCGGATTGGCCAACCAATCCGGATGATACACCTCTTTGATGAAACCGACAGCTACGAGCTGGGTGAGTTCTACCCTAATTGCCTCCTTCCTGTCTGGCGCGAAGCGACGAAGCTTTTGGCGAACCAGCTTGGCATTCGCGGAGACGTTCAAGGAGTGCTCGACGAACTTCCGTGGAACTCCGGGCATGTCCGCTGGCTTCCAGGCGAACACGTTGACGTTGCTCCGTAGAAAGCTAACGAGCGTGTCTTCCTATTTGGGGTCGAGGTTGGTGCCGATGACGACAGTCTTCTCCGGAGCTCCATCCACTAGGGCCACTTGCTTCGTGTCCTTGGACTTCTTGTTGGAGCGCTGGTCAGAGGTCTCTGGGATCTCGAGATCGTCGGGGCAGAGCTTGGCGGCATTGGCGATGCAGTCTTGGATGACATCGATCTGCTGACATGTCTCCATGGAGTTGATGGTCTCCTGTTCGCACTCGTACGCCACCTGGAGATTTGCCCTGAGGCTGAGGATGCCTTTCTTTGTCGGGATCTTGAGCATGAGGTAGGCGTAATGTGGAACGACCATGAGCTTAGAGAGCGTCGGGCGACCGAGGATGGTGTGGTAGGCGGTGTCGAAGTCGGCGACGATGAAGGTGATGTACTCCTCGCGGAAGTGGTCGGGTGTGCCGAATTGCACTGGCAGGGTTATCTTCCCGACGGGCAAGGAGGGCTTCCCTGGAACGATGCCCCAGAATGGGAAGTTCGCCGGGAATAAGTCTCGCTTGGAGTAGTTGAGCTCGCGGAAGGCCGATGCGAAGATGATGTTGAGGGCACTTCCACCGTCGACGAGGACCTTCCGGTAGCGGCAGTTGGAGATCACCGGGTCGATGACGAGCGGAAAACGCCCTGAGTACTTGTCGTCCGACCACTGGTCTTCCCTGGAGAAGGTGATGGGGCGCTCCGACCAGTCGAGGTAGCGGACGTTGGCGGGATCGTCGGTGATGGCCGCCACGGAGGTGGTGTCGCCTCGTACTTGGCGTCGCTTCTGCTCGGTCTCGATGAGGACGTTGCCGCCGAATATAAAGAGTGTCCTCGCGGGTGCTCGGAAAGCAGGTTCATGGGCGTCGGCGTCCTTGTCCTTGTCGTTGTCATTTCATGGCCGCTTCTCGTCGTTTCCGCGTACGTTGCGGGCGATGATGTCGCACTCACGCAGGGAGTGTTTGGAGTTCTTGTGGAGAGGACAAGGGCCGCTATGGAGTTTCTCGTACTCGTTGTCGTAGGTGCGCTTCGGCCGAGTGTTGGTGTTGGCGATGTAGCGATGGTCACGCCGACGTTGATCCGTCCTCTGACGAGAAGATTCTGGGCGATCATGGCGGTGTTCCCGATCGTCGCGGCGGTCGCGTTGTCCGGAGCGGTGGTCGCATCCTTCATTGCGCCGTTCATCGCGACGTTCATCATCACGGCGGCGCTCCTGGGATCGTGATCGGCGACGTGGGCTCTCATGATGGCGATGGGCGTCGTCGACGTCGGCGTAGGAGTTGGCGATCGTCATCAGTTCGGTGACCGTGGCCACCTTCTTTCGGATGATCTTGTCACGGAGCTCCTTGTGTCGCAGGCTGTTGGAGAAGGTGGAGATGGCTTCCACATCGGTGATCTCTGGAATCGTCAGGCGCATGTTGGAGAATCGACGAATGTAACTCCGAAGGCTTTCATTGTGCTCTTGGTGGATGTTTTGGAGGTCGTAGCGTGTTCCCGGTTGTACGCAGGTAGCACTGTACGTCTTGACGAAGACTTCCTTCAGCTGCTCCCAGGTGTCAATGGAGTTCTCGGCGAGCTTGTGGAGCCAACTGTTGGCTGAAGAAGATAGCATGACGGGGAGGTACTTGGCCATCACGTCGGATCCTCCTCCGGCTGCTTGAATGGCGATCTCGTACGTGGTCAGCCACTGCTCCTGGTTGGCCTTCCCATCGTATTTGTCCACCGTGTTGACCTTGAAGCTCTGAGGCCACTGGACGGCTCGGAGCCGGGAGGTGAAGGGGCGAGGCCCTGTCGAAGCGTCATGAGCCGGCGCTCGGTTGTGGGCGCGGTTGCCTTGGGCTTGGTCACGACATGGTGGAGACTGCCTCCTGTGAGAGGGATGTGGACAAGGCGGTGTCCTGCTGTATGACGAGCCGGAGGGGGAAGGATGGTGCCCTTTCTCGTTGCACTGCACCGCGGCGGCCTTGATGTGGGCGATGACCTTCCGTAGCTTCGGGGTGACAGGGAATTTGGAGAGCTCGTTGACGACGACAGCGAGGTTGGCGCTTGGAGTCAGGTAGACGGGCTGGTCGTCGACCCTGTCCAACTCGTAGATGAGGTCGCGGCCTCCGACGTTGTCCCGATCTCGACGTTCTTGTTCACGTCGTTCGTCATCATGGCGCTCCCGGTCACGACGCTCCTGGTCGCGTCGTTCGTCGTCGTGGCGATCTTGATCGCGGCGCTCCTGGTCGCGTCGTTCGTCATCGCGTCGGTGTTGTCGGTCGATGTTGCGCTGCTCCCAGTTGGCGCGTTCACCGTCCGTTTCGTTTGGCGGTGGAGGACTGTCGGCGGAGACGTTGAAGATGACACCTCCACGATATGGCAGGAAGTCAATGTCGGAGTTGGTGGAGGCGACGGTCGTAGACTGCGTGGAGACGGGGCCGTTCGTCATGGTAGATCCAGACGCCGAAGTTGCCGAGACGGTGTCGCCGGAGATCTCTGTGGCGGAACCGTCCTGATTATAAGAGCTCAAGTACCGTCTTAGTCAAATTTGGCTGACATCGACTCATACTTGAACCCATATAACCCCAGTAGTCCAGAAATCTCGAAGGATTTCTATCACCATACAACATACAGGATCGCATTGTTCAAGAATTACATTCGTAAAGATACATCTCAGAGAAACAGAACCGAATTTAAAATATCAGAGTGCGAATTTCAAACAGAGTTATTACAATACCAAATTTAAAAGTGCGGAAGTTGAAATAAGTTTGAAACGTGACCACCACACATGTGGCCCAAATAAAACGTTGTTTGATACATCAACTCAACACAACTCACTCTTCCCTTTTTAGATAATGTGCCACTAGAAGTCTCAGACCAGCAAAAGAAAAAGGGAAGCTTCTGGACGACCCTGCCCTGGGCCTACTCCTCATCACCTTCCACTGGGTAGAGGCAGTGCTTACAATAGCCATAGTAGACCTGGCCATCTGCAACAACGGGATAAACCCTGAGTACGGGAATGTACTCAGCTAGACTTACCCGTCCAACTGAAAATAAGGACACCAAGGATATGCAAGGCCTTTTTGGTGGAGCTGGGATCTTTAGTTGCGAAAAGCTCAAATTAAAGATAAGTGAGGAATTAATGATATTGATGAGCTGTCATTTTTAGACCTATTCCTTATTCTAGGTTTGCACCTGAACTATAACACACACTTGAGTCTAACAAACAATAATATAACCATATCCAGTTGACTTATCCACATTTTAGTTGAACCTTTTAAACATCACATGGAGTTGTATCGTGGTGAAGCTCGCCATAGTTTCCCACTAACCGGGGGAGACGGCGACTCGAATCGAATTCCAAACCAGCTGGTGAAAGACCTTTAATACCAGCCCACACTTTCCCCGTCGGGTCCATGCATTGGGCAACCGCTCGACGCTTGTTCGTGGTGGTAATCGTCGCGGTTCAAGCACGAACCGCCCAATTGGAACCTGGCGATGGCCTCACGCGGCAGATCGCATTTCCATACTAGAGGGCGCGACTTGGGTTGATTCCAGCCCGAACAGCTTCTAACCGGCTTTGGGGTCGATGATTACGGCACTGACGTATCCCTAAGTAAAAGGGCGCGTTCAAAAATGAACGAGGGCCAACATCGATACAAACCTACACGATCCAACGGACGGACTGCCCCAAGTTTCCAAACTTGTGTCTTGCCTTCCAGTTGACCGTATTTCATTACTACTCTTGTTCTTTTCCACGATAGCAAAATATAGCCAACCGTGATCCGGTAAATACCCACCAGGGGTACTACAGGAACATCCTTAACTACTACTTTTTATTAAGCAGACTAAGCAGTTCTACAGTATAAATAGATAACAGGATAACAAGGCAGGTACAACAATAATCAAGGAAGGGTAATGCAGCAATTAGGATTCAATCAACTCCTATACCTAATGCATCACAATATAAAATACTCAAGTAAATTAATTATAAAAACTGGGAGACTTAGGATGCTCTGGGGCTTGCCTTGAGAGAAGACTGAGGCCTCGTGGGAGGGGCACTCAGGCAGGTTAGTGTCGGCTTCCTCGGCTTGATGCAGTTCCGGGATCTCCTGCTCGGCGCTTGCCTCCTGCTTCTGGTCGGGCTCCGGAACTGTCGATCCTATTGCAATGCGGTGGATAATAATAAATAATATGCGGTGCGGAAAGTAGTGGTATGAAAAGAACAGTCTTGCAAACCAACAAACCCAACTTGTTGAACCACTTTTGACATTGAGGTAAATACTTATTTAGCTCATAAAACAAAATCCATTACTTCACCTATTTCTTATTTAATAATTCAAAAGAACTCAGGTTTGAACTGCAAGTGTATTTTTCTGAACTTCAAAAAATCCACAAAAATTCCAGAAGGCAATTAACACCTGTTGGACTTCACTGAACAATTTTTGGCCAGAAATAAAATAAGGAACGGCAGATATAAAAAGAACAAATAAACTGCTAAAAAGGCACTTTGAACTAACTTTTCACACAAAGAGTGTTAAACAGCAGATTTCATAATTTTCCTAGCTTCATCTACTCATAAATACTCTACTGCAGAAAATTTACTGACAGAGCATAAACATACATGCCTATACAAAATAAACAAATCTATTCCAAATTAATCTCATTGAACTACAACCCTACTGGAAAAGGGTGCTAACCTCAGTTTCATATTTTTTCCAGATTCTACTTCATATTTCATATTTATCAAGGAAGTTCCATGAACAGAAACATTATATTATTTCTTACATGAATTTCCAAAGGAAAACGCAGAAAAGTACATTTGTAAAGCAACTCCAGATTTCTTCACATAACAATCCATGCTTACATTTTTCCTCACTAAAGAACCATACACAGAGACTGTACAATTTTTCCCATGATTTATTTTTACACATAAAGCACCTTAAAATTTATTCTAAGAAATCAGCCAAAAAGGACTTTAAACTATAACAAAAACTTTTTCTACATAAACAGTGCCTTATATATTTTTCATAGGTGCAAAACATGATAAGAAGCATACACAGAATTTCCCATGAATTATCTCAATCAGAAAACACTTATTTCCATTTATCTCAACAAAAGCATATAAACTGAAATAAATAGAAACAGTAACAAAAACTTCTACCAAAAATACTTTCATATTTTTCCATGATAGATCTACTCATAAACAGGCTAGCAAAACTGAAAGTACTTCATTTGTACTTTTAAAACGAGCTACACAAAAATAACAAGCATCTCTGGAAAATAAAATAGAAAAGGGAAAACATTTGAAAATTCCGGCCCAACTCCGTGGACTCGGCCCATAGACCGGGTGAGGCTGACGCGCGGGGTCCGCTGGGTCAACGGGCCCACCTGCCAGTGAGGGCAGAGCAGGGGACGACCTTTGACCGTCGATAACTCGCCGACGGCGAGGTCGCCGACGGTGGGGTTAGGCTTGATGTGTTCATCTCGACGAGGCGAATCTATCGGTGGTGTTGGTTTGGCCAGCGGGTGGCCGTAGCTCGCCGGCGACGAGAGGTGGCGCACGGCGGCGGCGGCAACACATGGCTACGCCGTTTCCGGAGGTCGCCGGTTAAATTGAGGAAGGCATAGGCTTACACGAACCCTAGGGAGTGAGACTAGATGGTTGGTTTGGCTCGGGGAGCATCGGAGGGGCTTGACCGTGTGCACAGGCCACGGCAGCGCCCATGGCGCTCGGCCGGAGAGTAGAGGAAGGTAGTGAGCGGTAGCGTTGAAGCTCGTCGGTGTTCTCACCTTGCTTTGGTGTGGCGAAGCTCGACGAGGAAGAAGGGGCTCGGCGGAGGCTTGGTTGACGAGGAACGGCGGTGCGCACTCCCTGGCGGTGGCGACGGCCGAAAAGGGGAACCTCGGGTTCCAGCAGCAGTGGAGCTTTGCCGGTGCTCTAAGTGCGCGCACGGCGTGTGCGGGGTGAAGGTGGAGTGGTGTGCGGGAGGAATCGGACGGTGGGGAGCGGAGGAGGTCGGAACGGCAAGGGGTTGCAGTGGTGGTCTCGGCGGGTGCTCGGTGCTTGCCGCGAGCGTTCGCGAGAGAGAAGGAGGGAGAGCGGGAGCGAACGGGAGTAGCGAGTGTGTGCGGTGAGTGAGGGAGTGGAGGACGTGTTCGGGCTTTTGCCCGACGGAGCGGAGGAGCGGCCGGTCGTGGCGGGGGCCACGACGGCGTGGCGGGCGAGGCGAGCGCAGGCGCTGGCGTGTGCGCGGCGAGCGAGGCGAGCGCTGAGCGGGCGAGGGCGATTGTGGCGTGATCGGGTGGAGAAGCATCGAGCGGGGAGTGGCCAGGGCGGATTCGGCGCAGAGATCGCCGGCCATGCGGCGCTTGCGGCCGGCGTACGGTGCGGCGTGTCAGCGGTGGCAGCGCGCGGCGCGCGCGGCGCGCGGGCGAGCGCGGGCCGAGCTGGGCCGAAAGGCCGGATGGGCCGGAAAGGTGGGCGCGGGAAAAATCGTTTTCCTTTTTCTTTTTCCAAAATCTTTTCAAACTTTGACCACTCAAAAACAGTTTCAAAAACTTCAAACTAGGTTTGGACCCAAAAATAAAAGTTGCTCAGAATAATTTTCTCTACAACTTTCATATAAGATACTTTTTCTGAAAACCAATTTTACAACCTCCACATAAATAAAGCCAATTTTGAAACATAAACCATTTTGCTTGCCTCATTTTTATTTGACAAAACTATTTTGAACTAGGTCAAAATGCCAATATAAAAAGCACTCTACTCAAAATCCTTTATTTCATAAACCTTTTTGCCAAGATAGAAATCCACTTTAGCCATCAAGTCCAATAGAAATCCAAGATCCAAATAAATAAACAAAAGGCAAAAAGCACTCTTATGCACATGAAATGATGCAATGCATTACTTATGCTCTTTAGTAGCCAATTGTGGTTCCTAATGCAGTGCTTGACACTAAGGTGTCACAATCTCGTGGAGAGCCACCATGCCGACAAGTGGAGTTGGAGTCGTCTGGTCACGCGCGCTGGTCGGAGCCGAAGGACTGAAGCTGGTCGGAGAGTTGTCGCAGCGCCTGATGCTGAAACGTAGAAGCCGCGCGCGCGTAGCCCGTGGGGCATGGAGATTGCTGACGAAGTGTGGCGATGAGTCGGATGCAAATCCGATCTGGGGCGGCGGGCGGGTTGAGCGCTGGAGGCTCCCGATGGTGTACCTGAAAATTGTTGGAAACGAGGGCGGCCGGAGAGTTGCATGCGAGCTACCTCGATGGCATCGATGCATTCCGCGATCCCTTGGTTGGTCTGGTCGATGGCTTCGATCAGGTCGTCGCAGGGGACGATCCTTGGCGGGCGACGTGTCGGCTTGGCGACGCGATGGGTGGACGGCGGGGCGTCCGACGCAGGAAGCTGTGCAGATTCCACGGTTTTTGGACCAGGGACGTGGTCGCCGACGGTCCAGATCATAATCCGATCTGGAAAGTGGTGTCGGCCTCCGGAACAACCATGGAGCGAGGGAAGGTGACCGCTTGGCAGATCATGGTGTCGTAGCACACACCCCCTACCTGGCGCGCCAACTGTCGACGAAATATGGTTGATAGTCTACCGAGGGGTATGCCCAAGGTAGTAGATTAGACGGCGGAGGCGTGCGAGACGTCTGCAAAGCGTAAACACAGGGACAAGAGACGACGAATTAGACAGGTTCGGGCCGGTAAGTTGCCGTAATACCCTACGTCCGGTGTTCTGGTGGTTGGTTTGTATTGCTGGGTTGGAATATGACGTGAGTTTAGAGGGGATCTCTGCTCGCCTTATATAGCCGGGGAGCAGGGTTACAACTTGTCGAATCCTAACAGATTACAATCGGTTCCTTTTGGCAAGGAATCCGGGTCTATCTATCTGGATCTTCCTTGTCGAGCAAGTCATCAGGAGAGTCTTTGGCGGCTGCGACAGCCTGGTCGCGGGCCGCAAGGGCTTCTGGTTGGGCCGTATCTGGGGAGCAGCCCAAGTAGTGCCATGGGGGTATACAGGTGTAATATCCCCACAAGAACGAAGGGGCTGAATACAGTCATTATACTTTACCAACTTGGATCCTTTGGAAACATCGCAATGTGTTTGTCTTTGATGGAGCTCAACCAAGGATTTCTGGCCTCATGTAAGCTTTCAAAAAAAGAGGTGTTGTGGTGTCTCCCAGGTGCACGAGGCCTACGGACTCTCGGTCTAGGCCACGATCTGGCTAGTTATTCTAGCTTTTGTGGTTTGGTCAGGTCTCTTCCATCTTTGACCTATTTTGTTTCATTCAACCCTCGTGGCTCGGTCTGGAGTGAGGTGGTTGTGTTCATGTAAGGGGTCAATCCTTTTTCTCTATAATACAAAGATGCACAACTCTCCTGCGCATCCGAGAAAAAATGTCTAAGCTTAGGTGGCATGAGTTCAAATATACGAAAACAAAAGGTTGTTATAGAATCCCACCATCTTCACGTAACCAAATAAACTATATTTCCTACCCACAACTAAAGTGCAATAAGTTATTTAAGTCCTCTCCACTCACCAATCACCATTTAATTTTTGTAACATAATAGTAGAATTGAAAACTTAAAATCTAGCAAGTCCCGGTCGCCACACTTTACACATGCAAAAAAATCTTGTAGCACAAATTGAGAGAGATGTCTCACCTTGCACCCTAATGAGCAGTAGCGACAAGCCTCATCGTGGAGTCTCCTTTCATATTCCTCACGGTGGGAGACGTCAGACTTTTTCCATGCCCTAACATATAAGTCCTATGTTCAAGAACATTGTAGGGTCGCCATTGATGAGGTAGGTTTGCACCAATGACACGATTAGCAGATGGTGAACATCCTCTACCTTCATAATGTTGTGGTCTGATGACCTCCAGATCTGCACCTCACACAAAGCAAGCATCATGACATTTTCTCTTTCAAACAACAAAATTCATCCACCTTTACCATGACAGAGTGGTCCAATGAACCTGGATAAGTCTATGGCCTTCGTCATTGCCGTAGCAGCCATAGTAGAGGGCAAAACCAGCACACTGAGTGCAGACAAAGTTGTATCCAATGCTCCTCCTATTAGCACGGCCCTCGCTGGCTGGGTGCTCGGGGCATGCATCAAAGAATCTAGTCACCAGCAGTGTATATAGCCATGTTGGCGGAGCATACTCTCCATCAGGCTAACCATTTCTACTCCACCTTTCTAAATGGAAAGTAAAGTAACCATGGTGAACAAACACCTAAAGCCATGTTGATTATGCATTGAAGATGCAGTGTCCATGCTACTAA
The DNA here is from genome assembly GCA_009763385.1 of Coix lacryma-jobi var. lacryma-jobi. Classification (NCBI taxonomy): domain Eukaryota; kingdom Viridiplantae; phylum Streptophyta; class Magnoliopsida; order Poales; family Poaceae; genus Coix; species Coix lacryma-jobi. The sequence goes on along the minus strand of CM019822.1, from coordinate 172,945,508 downwards.
GTATTAAAGAAATTAAGGCCCCCTTCAGAACCCTTCAGAACGCATGAATTATACAAAAACTTCACATGAATCAGTTTAATTTCATTTGAAAAAAGCAAGAAATAAGAAATTTTACTACGATTCAAAGGGGGCCAAAAATGTACGATCCACTCCGGGTAGCAAACTAAAAGATAGAATATGTATGGTTCCAACCTGCTGCTTGGATGATGGATGGATGGACGGATGGATGGATGGAGGCAGAAGGAGACTTTGGAGAATCATACAAATTACCTTTCAATAATCATAACTAATCGATATTTGTAGGGACCACGTGATCCTATGTACTTGGAAAAGTTTGTGTTCTATACTACATGGAAAAGTTTGTGTTGTATACATTCTTTGTGAAACTAATATTGACAGAAAGAAAGACACTATGACACTGCTTATTTTGGCACTTTATAGTAATGATGCAAGGAGAATGATGATGGAACTAGTGGCTTATACCACAAATGCAAGAAGAGGCCATGGCTTCATACTGAATTGGTGCGAGTGGCCTGAAGGCACTTTGTGTCAAACAACATATGGCAATTAATTTTATGTAATGGCGGCCCACCTTCACATTTTCTCTTTGTTCCAGCTCCTAGCCTAGTTAAAACATATAAACTATGTTCCACCACCGATGCAATTTTCTTTAATATTTATCTAATACAATGTCCATATGTTGGCTTCCAAAATGGGACTCTCAGCAAAAATATCATGAAATGAATTGGATGTGTAACACTAGACCAATCAAAATACCAAACTTTGACAAAGTTAAAATATTTTACGACCAAGAATATAAAATATACATTTATATATATTCTTAATATGAGCATTATATATTGGAGGTATGTCAAAACCATATGGTCTACAGATTCAGATCACAAGAGCAACAACTCATTAGGGAAAAAGGGAGTAAAGAATAGGATCTCTAATCTAGTTGCATGAACACATTAGTAGTGGATATAAAGACTACCCATGATCTTCAGGGTAGTCCGCCATCGGTTGTCCTCTAGCAGCAACTGGCTTGCGAGATGATGTTGATATGGTTCCCAGCTTCTGAAACTCGGATGGGTAGGAAGAATCTTTGTTGTCCTCTGATTTAGTCTCGCCTCCAGAGCTTTCACTGTTTCGATTGATAGACACTGAAATGAAGTTGGTCCTCTATTCCTTTAGCCTGATTACAATAGTGGAAAATTAGAATGGAAGCAACAAGGCACCATCAGCGAGTATGTATGAAACTGATAGTTGCAAATATGTGTTAGATTATTTAAACTTAAATATGGCCCATATAAATTAAGGAAATAATTCTTATTATTAAATGTCTCATTGTGATGGTTGCTAGACTCAAAGAATAAGAATTATGGGTTGAAATACCCTCTCCTCTCTCTTCAAATAAAGTTAGTATGTGCATTAAGACCCAAAGGTCAATTGCTAGCACATATACCAAATAATGTGTGTTAACTCTAATGAATTAGATTTTATATTCTACAAACGTTACATGCATGGACTATGGCTGCAATGCGTACAAGAATGGAATAAATCCATGATTGATTAAGGGCCACACATGCATGTAGTGAAAGTGGATTTAGTGGCTGCATAAAGATGGCGTGCTTCAGTTTCTATGGCCAAAGGTCATGTGTCCTTTAGCTAAAACAAATGGAACTTAAATGCTTCTTATGGAATTGAATAATGAACATCAAATGAAAGACTGTGCTCGCGCTCTGCATGTGTCTATAAATAGATGATGCATGTGCACTGAAAGGCAGCAGACAAGACTTCCACTAGAAAAGATAACACACAAATCAGATAGCTATTTTTCTCTCATCATCAAGAGAACTAAGAAAGGTAAGAAAGAAGAGAGGAGAGAAACAATCTCAAGATGCAAGGAGCAAACATGGCGCAAGGTGGGTTTGTGTTGTTTAGCACATGAACGGATTATTTGTGTTATGCACATATGTAAAGTTCTTTCATTTTGGTTAAATCAATTTATGCTAATATGATTCTTTAAGCTTCCGCGAATTGATTTCTGTATTTTCTACTTTACAATATGTAGCTACCTAGCATACATGAGTACTCATCATAAGCTTCAAAAAAGTGTGTAAGGCTAGCTAGCTTGTACTGCTAAACATCTAGTCATCTATTTTTATTATAAATTAGTGGACTGAGTTTAAATATAGGAAAACATAAGGTTGTTAAAGGATCTCATCGTCTTTGTGTAACCAAATAAATTATATTCCAACCAACGACTGAAGTGCAATAGGTTCTGTTAAGTCCTATCAACTCATCAACCACCATTTCAATTCTATAACATGATAGTAGAATTCAAAACTTTAGATCTAGCAAGTCCCCGTCCCAACACTTTACAAATGAAAACAAAATATTGTAGCACGAATTGAGCGAGGTGTCTCACCTTGCACCCTAGTGAGTAGAACCGGCAAGCCTCATCCTGGAGGAACCTTTCGCATTCCTTAAAGTGAGACATTCTAGGCTTTCCATGCGCTGACATAGGCTGCCTGTTTAGGAACACTGCAGGGTTGTCATGGATGAGGTAGGTTTGCACTAATGACATGCTCAACAGATGGTTGAACATTCTCTACCTTCACAACGTTGATGCCTAATGACCTCTGCATATGCACCTCACACAAAGCGAGCATCACGATAATTTCTCTTTCAAAAATCAGAACTAATCCAACTTTGTCATGACAGAGTGTTCCTATGTTTCTAGATAAGTCCTGGCCTTCATGGTTGCCCAGGCAGCCAGAGCAGAGGGCACAACCGGTAAAGTGAGTGGAGACAAAGTTGCAGCCAATGCTACTCCTATTTGGTGGCCCTCGTTGGCCAGGTGCTCGGTGCATGCATCAAAGAACCTATTCTTCAGCATCATATGAAGCCTTGTTGATGGGGCGAGCTACGCATCCAAACGAGCTATCTCCTTCAGGCTGATCAGTTCTGCTTCACCTTGCTAGATGGAAAGTGTGGGGATATTACCTCCGTATACCCCCATGGACCTACTTGGGCCCTTCGTCAAGGATAGTCCAGCTCGTGAGGCCGCTCGTCAAGGACTCTCATGAAGCCTTGTCCGCCAAGGAAGATCCTAGAGTTAGATCCGGATTCCTTGCCTTAAGGAACCGTTTGTAATCTGATAAGGACTCGACAATTGTAACCCTGCTCCCCGGCTATATAAGGCGAGCAGGGACCCCCTCTCATAACATCTCAGATCCCATCGGATCACACTTCATATTCCAATCCAGCAATACAAACCAACCACCAGAACACAGGACGTAGGGTATTACGGCGACTTGCCGGCCCGAACCTGTCTAAATCGCCGTCTCTCGTCCCTGTGTTTACGCTTTGCAGACGTCTCGCACGCCTCCGCCGTCTAATCTACTACCTTGGGCATACCCCTCGGTAGACTATCGACCATATTTCATTGATAGTTGGCGCGCCAGGTAGGGGGTGTGTGTTACGACATCATGATCTGCCAAGCGGTCATCTTCCTCGACTCCATGATCCTCCCGAGCCCGGCGTCTCCTTCAAGATCGGATCTATCATCTGGACCATCGGTGACGTCGTCTTCGCTCTGGAGATCGTGGAACCCGCGCAGCTTCCTGTGCCGGACGCCTCGCCGTCCACACATCGCGTCATCGCGTCGGCGCCATGCGCGCCAAGATCCATCCGCTGCGACGACATCGACCGGGCCAACAAGAGGATCACCGACTGCATCAACGTCGTTGACTGGGCTCATCGTCGCCGCCTTCGTTGCTGCCTTCGTCGCCGTTGTGGCTCGTCATCAACCAGGATCGTCGCCGCCTTCGTTGCCGCCTTCGTCGCTGTCGTGGCTCGTCATCAACCAGGATCGTCGCCGCCTTCGCTCGTCATCAACCAGGATCGTCGCTCGTCGCCGCATTCGTCGTCGTCGTGGCTCGTCATCAACCAGGATCGTCGCTGCCTTCGTTGCCGCCTTCGTCGCTGTCGTGGCTCGTCATCAACCAGGATCGTCGCCGCCTTCGCTCGTCGTCAACCGGGATCGTCGCTCGTCGCCGTCGTGGCTCGTCATCAACTAGGATCGTCGTCGCCTTCGTCGCCTCCTTCGCTCGCCGTCGCCGTCGCTCGTCATCGACCAGGCTCGTTGCCCTTGCTCGTCGCCGCCTTCACTCGTCGTCGTCCAGGCTCATCGCCGCCTTCTTCGTTGCCTTCGTCGCTGTCGTCGCTCATCATCGACGAGGATCGTCGCCGCCTTTGCCCGTCGCCGACATCGCTCGTTGTTGACCAGGCTTGTCACCGCTTTCACCCGACGCTACCATCGCTCGTCATCGACCAGGATCGTCGCTACCTCCACTCGTCGCCGTCTTCGCTCATCGCCGTCTTCGCTCGTCGTCGACCAGGATTGTCGCCACCTCCACTCATCGTCGACTATGCTCGTCGCCTTCGTATCCGCCGTTGCTCGTCGTTGACCAGGCTCATCATCGCCTTTGCTCGTCGCTGCCTTCGCTCGTCGTCGACCAGGATCATCGCCACCTCCACTCGTCGCCGTCTTCGCTCATCTCCGTCTTCGCTCGTCGTCGACTAGGATCGTCGCCACCTCCACTCATCGTCGACTATGCTCGTCGCCTTCGTCTCCGCCGTCGCTCGTCGTCGACCAGGCTTGTCGCCGCCTTCGCCCGTCGCCGCCGTCGCTCGTCATCGACCGGGCTCGTCGCCTTTGCTCGTCGCCACCGTCGCTCGTCATCGACCGGGCTCGTCGCCTTTGCTCGTCATCGCCTTCGCTCGTCGCCTCCTTCGCTCGTCATCGACCGGGCTCGTTGCCGCCTTCGCCCGTTGCCGCCGTCGCTCGTCATCGACCAGGCTCATGGCCGCCTTCGCCCATCGCCGCCGTCGCTCGTCGTCGACCAAGCTTGTCGCCGCCGTCGCTCGTCGTCGACCAGCATCATCAACCGGGCTCGTTGCCGTCTTCACCAAATGACTCGCCGACCTCTCCAAACGACTCATCGATCTCTCCAAACAGCCTGGCTGATGCTGAAGGAGTTTCAGAGTCGGGGCTACTGCCACCGCTGGACACATGCATGAGCGCCTGCCCTCTGCGCTGTGGCATCCAGTAGTCCTCCCAAGTGACATCCTGACCTCTCTACGCGTGCATGAGCGTCTGCCCTCTGCGCTACGAAGGGAAGGCTAAGCTTGGGCTAAGACCCGCAAGGCTATACGTCTAGTGCCTGTATACGCGTCGTTACACGCTCGTTCTCCATGCAGTCTCCAAGCAGCCTGACTGACGTCGACGAAAACTCAGAGCTGGGCTGTTGTCACCACCGGACGCGTGCATGAGCGCCTGCCCTCTGCGCTACGTTGGCCAGCAGCTCTCCCGAGCGACGTCCCGACCTCTCTACGCGTGCATGAGCGTCTGCCCTCTACGCTATGAAGGAAAGGCTAACTCGGGCTGAGAATTCTAAGGCTACACGCTCAGTGCCTGTATCTGCGCTACCCACGCGCTCGACGAACGGTCTCCATTCGCCCAGGTCACGCCACGATCGAGCCTCTCGGAAAAGACCCTGTCTGTGGTACCTCCCTACGCGTGCACGAGCGTCTGCCCTCTGCGCTATGGGATGCCAGCAGCGGTTCCTTGGGCGAAGCCCTTGACTCCTACGCGCAAACGAGCTTCGCGCTCTACGCTACGGATCCTGGGATAACCCAAGGCCAAACTGTTCATCGCTACGGCTCACGACTATTGGGTCTGCGGAATTCGGGGAATATACAAAACACACCGACTCGCTACAAGTTTTGCCTCTGTTCGCCCAAGAGTCTATTTACATACTATTCTCCTATGCAACATTCTACTGCTGCCTTGCGACGAGAAGATCTACATCGGCGACCAGGGCCTCCGCTGCCGGCTCCGCCTCCATCGCCAGATGCTCCATGTCGGCACAACGACTCTACGCTCGAGGACTTCAACAAGCTGCAATCATCCTTCGCCACCGGTTTTTCTCCATACTTTTTGTACATCATCATGTACTACTGCTCTCCTTATTTATTTTTCAGGGACTTCGCCTTCGCTCGTCGCCGATCACGCTCTGGGACTTCGCCTTCGCTCATCGCCGATCACGCTCGGGGACTTCGCCTTCGCTCGTCGCCGACCAGGCCCGGGATCGTCGCCGCCTTCTTCATCACCTTCGTCGCTGTCGTCGCTCGTCGTCGACCACGATCGTCATCGCCTTCGTCGTTGACCAGGCTCGTCGCCGCCTTCGCTCGTCGTCGACCAGGATCATCGCCGCCTTCGTCGCTGTCGTCGCTCGTCGTCGACCAGGCTCGTCGCTGCCTTCGCTCATCATCGATCAGGCTCGTCGCCGCCTTCGTCCGTTGCCGCCATCGCTCGTCGTCGATCAGGATCGTCACCGCCTTCATCACCGCCTTCGCTCGTCATTGTCCGGGCTCGTCACCGCCTTCGCCCGTCGCCGCCGTCGCTCGTCGTCGATCAGGATCGTCGCCGCCTTCGTCACCGCCTTCGCTCGTCATTGTCCAGGCTCGTCACCGCCTTCGCCCGTCGCCGTCGTCGCTCATCATCGACTAGGCTCATTGTCGCCTTTGCTCGTCTCCGCCTTCGCTCGTCATCGACCCGGCTCCTCGCCGCCTTCACTCATCGTCGTCTTCACCCGTCGTCAACCAGGCTCGTCACCACCTTCGCCTGTCGCCGCCGTCGCTCATCGTCGACCAGGCTCGTCGCCGCCTTTGCTCATCGCCGCCATCGCTTGCCGCCGACCAGGCTCGGGGACTTCGCCTTCGCTCATCTCCGACCAGGCTCATCACCGCCTTCGCTCGTCGCCATCATCGCTCGTCGCCACCTTCGCTCATTGTCGCCGCCTTCACTCATCGTCGTCTTCGCTCATCGTCGACTAGGCTCCTCGCCGCCTTCGCTCGTCTCCGACCAGGCTTGTCACTGCCTTCGTTCGTCGCCGCCTTTGCTCGTCGCCGGCGTCGCTCATCGTCGCCTTCTCTTGTTGCCGTCCAGGCTCGGGGACTTCACCTTCATTCATCACCGACCAGGCTCGAGGACTTCGCCTTCGCTTGTCGCTGCCTTCGCTCGCCGCCGCCATCTTTCATCGCCGTCTTCTGTTCCTAAGCAGAAGGTCATAGGTTCATCAACCTGTCGCCGACCAGGTTCATTGACCTGATCTTCGCCCGTCGCCCAGGCTCGTTGGCTTGGCCTTCACTCGTCGCCGGTGTGCATCAAGTCGCTCCATGCTGTTCGGATCAGGGTGCTGATTTTGGGCAGCTCATCGGGGCACTTGCTAAATGCTCTACAAGCTCGGCACCACGTGTCTTCAACTCCTACTACCAAGCTCGGGGACTAAGTGGATACACTTCACCTTGCGGTGAATGTATTTTCTTTTTCTCTGACATTTCAAGGATGCTCCGTCAAGTTGGACTTGCACAGACTTCTACTAGGACCTCGTTGTTCCTTATAGTCTTGCAAGCTCCAAGTGGATACACTTCACCAGAAGAAAGCTCTTCAAAAATTTTCTTGAGCACCTTACATCCTTCTGGCGAGCCTTACTTGCCTGACATCGACTTCGCCTACTCGGACAAGCTCAAGACGACGTCGCCAACAGATACAAAGTGCTCGGGGACTAGGTGTGGGGATATTACCTCCGTATACCCCCATGGACCTACTTGGGCCCTTCGTCAAGGACAACCCAGCTCGCGAGGCCTTACAGCACGCGACCAGCTCGTCGTGCTCGTCAAGGACTCTCATGAAGCCTTGTCCGCCAAGTTAGATCCGGATTCCTTGCCTTAAGGAACCGTTTGTAATCTGATAAGGACTCGACAATTGTAACCCTGCTCCCCGGCTATATAAGGCAAACAGGGACCCCCTCTCATAACATCTCAGATCCCATCAGATCACACGTCATATTCCAATCCAGCAATACAAACCAACCACCAGAACACAGGACGTAGGGTATTACGGCGACTTGCCGGCCCGAACCTGTCTAAATCGCCGTCTCTCGTCCCTGTGTTTACGCTTTGCAGACGTCTCGCACGCCTCCGCCGTCTAATCTACTACCTTGGGCATACCCCTCGGTAGACTATCGACGATATTTCGTCGACAAAAAGTACAGTAACCATGGTGAACAAACACCTAAAGCCATGTTGATTATGCACTGATGATGTAGTCTGTGCTACTTAGTAGTAAAGAAATTAAGGTCCCCTTCCGGAATGCAGGAATTGTACCAGAATTTCACATGACAAAATGCAAGAAACATAAAATTTTAGTACAATACAATCCAAAATGGGCCAAAATGTAGGATTCACTCTGGGTAGCAAACTAAAAGGTAGAGTCTGCATGGTACCAGTCTGCTGGTCGGATGATGGATGGATGGATGGAGGCAGATGGAGATTTTGGAGACCGTTGTTCTTTCAAGAAGTTCATCTAAGATGTTCGCCACTGTTGGGAATATGCCCTAGAGGTAATCATAGAGATGATGATATTTCTATTGTATCCATGATTTATTATATGTTCATTGAATATCCATTAAAGACAACTTGTATTGATTGACACTTATGTGAATTGTCTGTGAGACTCTTTTACTTGTATGGTTATTCGATAGTTGTCCCTCATCAGAGTTCATGTGAGGACACACATGAATATTAGATCAGCACATGTATTAGTTGATGACTATGTTTCACAAGTCATAGACATGGAGATGTCAAACTAATAATGTGGGCACATGTATGACATGGGGCTAGACTGACCCAGCATGAGATGTTCTTATTATCTCTTTACACATCATGTATGTTATGTCCTTCGACCTGAGATTGTGGTATGTTCTCAAGATATGAATCGACTTACTTAGGGACTGTCAAACGCTACTTCGTAACAGGGTATTCATAAAGATAGTCTTCGGGTTTGTCAGGAAATATGTTGTGAGACATAGACGATCAAGATGGGATTTGCCCCTCTCCGTGAGAGAGAGATATCACTGGACCACTCAAATGATTGGATCATAAAATGCATGGCCGTGCTTAGGTTAAGTGTTAACCTATGAGTTGGACCAAATATTGTGTGGCAAGAGAATTACGTATATGTGATCGTGGTGGTTCGTCAGATATGATCTTTGTGTATACATAGGAGTTGACACGTCTTGCTAGAGGCTGCTGTCAACTATCGGGCGAGTAGGAGTACTCCGGCCATGTCTATGTGTGCGTGAACCCATAGGGTCGCACGCTTAAGGGGTTGGAAGCCTGATTCGAGTTGGACTCGAGTCAGACCGGGATTAGGGTTTGCTAATGGGCCTCCAGGTCGGTGGGCTCATTAGGGATGCCTATATAAAGAGGGGTGGGGCGACCAGGGTTTGACGACATCATTAGACAGTCGTCGCCCACCCCACGCCCGCGCCTATTGCTCCTCGCAGACCTAGCAGTCTGGAGGCGTGACGCTTTCTCCCTGTACGTGTGGGATACCTCGGAGGTGTTGCATCTGGAGCACAAGGACGAACCGCACGTGGAGACGTGAAGGTCAGACGTGAACATCTACACGACATCGTTGCGACGCGCACGTCTACACCGAGACGTCTTCCGCTGCATCTGCGCGTCTAGTGGTAATCTCGTGATCTATAACTAGCAGTAGTTCATGGTTTTATGGGGTTGAAAAATTTTGTTTTTCAGCTAGTGTAGCATCCTCGTAACCCTTCAGCCACAATGTTACTCGATGACCTCTGCATCTGCACCGTGCGTAAAGCGAATATCATGAAAAATTACCTTTCAAAAATCATAACTAATCTATATTTGTAGAGACTATGTGATCCTATGTACTTGGATAAGTTTGTGTTCTATACATTCTTTGTGAAACTAACGTGGATAGAAAGAAATACATTATGACATTGCTTATTTAGGTGCTTTATAATAATGATGCAAGGAGAATGATGATCGAACGAGTGGCTTACACAATGAATGCAAGCAGAGGCAATGGCTTCATGCTGAATTGGTGCAAGTGGCATGAAGGCACTCTGCGCCAAACCGTAGATGACAATTAATTTTATGTAATGCCTCTTCATATTTTCTCCTTGTTCCAGCTTCCACAAAATAACATGAAACATATTGGTTGTGTAACAATAGACCGATCAAAAAAATATCAAACTTGATAAAGTTGAAATATTTCATGGACAAGAATATAAACTATACATGTATATATTCTCAATTTTAAAAGTATTGGAAGTATGTTCCAACCATATGGTCTATGGATACAGTTCGCAGGAGCAACAGTTTAGTAGAGAAAATAGAGAGTAAATCATAGGGTATCTAATCTAGTCGAATGAACACATTAGTGGATCTAAAGACTAATCATGATCTTCACGGTAGTCCGCCATCAGTTGTCCTCTAGTGGCAACTCACTTGCTAGATGATGTTGATATGGTTCCTAGCTTCTGAAACTTGGATGAACAAGATGAATCTTTGTCGTCCTCAGGTTCAGTCTCGTCTCCAGAGTTATCACTATTTGGATCGATAAATAATGAGACACTGAAATCAAGTAGGTCCACTATTCCTTTAGCCAAATAACAACAGTAGAAAATTAGAATAAAAGTCGCAAGGCACCATCAGAGACTATGTATGAGACTGAAAGGTTCAAGTACTCCCTCCATCCCAAATTATAAGACATTCCAAGAATCTTGGAGAGTCAAAGTTTTTCAACTTTGACCAAATTTATATAATAAGATAATAATATTTATGATATCAACTAAGTGCAATTAGATTCTCCATTAGTTATATTTCCATTATATGTATATTTGATGGTATAAATCTTTATATTTTTCTCTATAATTTTGGTCAAAGTTGAAAAACTTTGACTCTCCAAGATTCTTGGAACGTCTTATAATTTGGAATGGAGGGAGTAGTACTCATCATTAGCTTCAGCAAAAAGTGTGTAAGGCTAGCTAGCTTTTACTGTTACACATGCAGTCATCTATATTTGCTAGAAATTGGTGGAGTGGGAAATTCAATTTCCTTGATCAATGGTAGCATGCACTACTAGCTAGGATCATCAACATATGTTATTGCAGCTCTATGAATTATTAATGTCTCAACCATTGTACTGAGTTTAAATAAAGGAAAACATTACAGAATTCCATCGTCTTCACGTAACTAAATAAATTATATTTCCTACGAATGACTAAAATTCAATAGGTTATGTTAAGTTCTATCAACTCATCAACCATGATTTCATTTCTATAACATGATAGTAGAATTGAAAACTTGAAATCTAGCAAGTCCTGGTCACCACACTTTAGACATGCAAAAAATCATGTACCACAAATTCAGCAAGGTGTGTCACCTTGCACCCTAGTGAGCAGAAGCTAGAGGGCTCATCTTAGAGTTCCTTTCGCATTCCTCACAGAGAGATGCACCAAGCTTTTCACACCACAACATAGGTTGCCTATTCTGGAACACTACAAGGTCGCCATTGATGAGATAGGTCTGCACCAATGAAACACTCAGCAGATGTTGAACATCCTCCACCATCACAATGTTGTTGCCTAATTACCTCTCGGTCTGCACCTCTGACAAAGCAAGCATCACGATAATTTCTCTTTCTAGAATCAAAACTAAACAACCTTTGCCATGACAGAGTGGTCCTATGTGCCTGGATAAGATCATGACCTTTTGTGGTTGTGGAGGCAGCTAGTGTAGAGGGTACGATTGGCACAGTGAGTGCAGACAAAGTCGCAGTTGGTTCTTGTGACACCCTAAATTTTCATTTTCCAAATTTAGTAATAATTTTGAACTTTTATTTAATTTTCTGAGCATTTAACCTAGGTCAAATAATAATTTTTGAATAATTAAAATAAACCTTAGGGCATAGAAACATTTTTTTTGTTGCATTCATGCCGGTGCATTGGAATAGTGTTGGGTGGTTTGAATTCAAACCTAGTTTGAATTTGAACAAGTTTTGCTTTGAAAATAAAAAGAAAAGCCTTTTCTTTTTCCTTTCTCCCTCCCTACACCCTTTCGGCCCAAACCTCAAACCAGCCCAGCCCGCCAGCCCTCTCACTTCCTCCCCCTCCCGCCTCGCACTTGGGTTGGCCTGGCTCCGCGGCCTGCACACCATTCCTCCCTTCCCGCGCAGCAGCCCGCTCTCCCTTCCTTTTCTCCATCGTGCGCGCACCCCGACCAACTCGGCCCAACTCCGGCCTGCACGCCCGCTCACTCCCTCTCTTTCACTAACAGCGCGGCCCCACCTTCTCTCTCTGACGCTTGGGCCCCACTTGGCAGCCCCTCCGCCTCGTCGTCTTCCCCACTGAGCCGCTGCCCGGCTGTAACCGCCCGCGCCCGTTACTCTTCGGCCGAGTGAAGAGGGCCATCAAGGAGGCCTTCAAGCCTCATCTTGATGCCTCTGTGCTAACCGTCGTAGTCGGCCGCTCCCCTATCGTGCCCAAGCCCTATAAAAAAACCCCAGTTGGACCCCTCCCTCTCTCCCTTTCGTTTTCACCGAGCTACCTCTCCCTCTCCTCCGCTCAGCGCCGGCTCGGCACAGCTCACCCGGCGTCGCAAGCCTCACTGCCGAGTTCGCGGTATCCCCCTCTCTCTCCATGTGCCTTTCCTTTCTTTCTTTTGTGGCGCCAGAGCGCTTGGTGCCGAACCCTGAGCTCCCATCCATGGCGCCGCCGCTTTGGAGTGCCTCACCGATGACCCCCACCCCCGATAAACCCCATCCTTGTGTTCGCAACGCTCCAGCGACCCCTCTGGTGGCCTCGGTTGTGTCCGGGGTGCCCGGGAGCGCCGTTCCGGTAGCTCGCCGCCGCGCTCGGCTGGCGTCCATGGCGTGCCGCCGCGGAACGCGCCGCTTCCCCGGCAGGATCCGTGCCAACCTTTCAGGGCCGTCTGATCTCTTACCGAGGGCCGAGATCTGTAGATACCCCTTCGGGGTGTAACCGGTCCACCGGAGGAACCGTGGACTCGGCCCACAGCTTCAGCGCCCCTGGTCCATGCTTATGTGGTAGACCGAACCAATCCCGCAGTGCCACGTGTCCGCCAAGTCAGCAGGCGACCTGGTCAAGCTGACACGCCAACGCCTTTTTGCATAAAAGCCCCTGCCTTTTCTCAAAATAAACCCGCAGTCCTGTCTAGTTATAAAACGCCTTGTTTTTATTTGGTTTAGACCCTGCGCTTTTGGAAAATAGGAGTCGCTGTCCTAACTGCGCAGAAAAGGCAAATTTTATTTGTTTTAAATCAAAAACAAGTTTGGTTTATTCACAAAAATACCATTTGAACCTTGTTTTCAACGTAACTTTTGATTTAAAAGCCCGATTAGAGTGATTCTTGCGCTCACGTATTCGTAAAAATGCGTAGAATAGTTTTATAACCTTTTTACCTTGTTTTAGTACTGTTTGGTGTACTATTCTAATAGATTATGTATTTGTTTGCATGTGATGACTGGTTTGGATGCTTGTGTGGTGTTGTTGGACACGTTTAGAGTTCGAGCAGTTCAAGGTGGTCGTGAAGCAGATCTCTGAAGAAGTGGAACCATCAACACATGTTTTTGGAAGGCAATTGTAACATGACTACCTTTGTTACCCAGCAACCTTTTAATCACCTTTTCATATGCATGTGTCTATTATGATGAACCCTAGAGATTTTACCTAGAACTTTGTTATCATGTATTCCTTGTTACCTTGGGTAATGCATATGGGTAGCCTGCTTAGCTTGCAAAATATTAAATATTAAAATGATAATCTTGATTAATAATTTATGGAACAAATGTTGGTTCTGAATCTTAAAGCGACAACCCAGGATTTACAATACAACCTCGAGGACTACATGGCTCTGGTCTTAGCTAAGTACCTTGAATGTTCTAGCTCGTCTGTAGCTTACCAAAAGAGCAAGAGGGGTGTACCATCTAGTTATGGCCCGGTCCCACTAGGGTAATTGCTTTGGAGGATGGGGTGTTACTTTAGTGGGGAGGTGTTCATAACTCTTGGGAGACAGAAACCTTAGCGGCTACGACTTGTTAGACCATCTTTGGAAAGGCTTCGTAGTGATCCCTGTCGACTTACCTTGGTAGTGAGTTAAGAGGTTGGCCGCCTCGGGCAATGGGCAATCACGACTTGTGGGTAAAGTTGTACACACTCTGCAGAGTTAAGAATAAACTGATATATCAGCCGTGCTCTCGGTCATGAGCGCCTGGATCCTTTTTGAGACAGTTCTAAGGATAATGTGGGTAATGATAATCTTGATGATACTTAATTATACTTTCACCATGGGAGCTTAAGCATAATCTAGCGACATAGGTCTAATAAAATAAAACATGACCAACTAAAAATGCTTACCGCAGTTCAGCCGTGTCTAGCCTTTTGAGCCTTGCATCCCTCATGTTATACTTGTTGAGCATGGTGCGCTCACCCTTGCTTTGCGTACAATCAATAAAAATCCCGGATGGGTACCAGATGGTCGAATCAAGTGAACAGTTGCAAAAGATGTTCCAAGAGTTCTAGGCGAGTGTTTCCCCCAGTCAACCGTCCCTGTGGAGTTTGGAGTCGTGAAGATTAGTTTCCGCTCTGCTTTGTTTTAAAGTGTAAGCCTTGTTGTATCTATGTTTCGATATATAGTAAAGCATTGTCTTTGAGAAATTCCATATTTGTTGCTATATGTGTCTTGTGGACTTCTTGGGCACACATATAGAGTGCACTTGGTATTCTTCGGAAAACCGGGTGTTACAGTTCTCCTCATATTAGCTTGTCCCTCACTGGTCGGGTGCTCGGGGCATGCATCAATGAACATAATCTCTAGCAGTATATGCGGCCTTGCTAGCAGGGTGCGCTCCGCATCCAAAAAACGAGCCATCTCCTTCAGGCTAACCATTTCTGCTCCACCTTGCTAGATGGAAAGTACAGTAACCTTGGTGAACAAGCACCTAAAGCCATGTTGAGTATGCACTGAAGATGCAGTCCATGCTATAAAGTAGTAACAAAATAGGCCCCCTTTGGCACACAAGAATTGTACAAAAATTTCACATGAATCAATTTTCATAGGAAAAAATGCAGGAAACAGAAAAAATTTATTACATTCTAAAATCATCCAAAAATTGTAGGATACACTTCGAGCAGAAAACTAAAAGGTAGAATTTGCATGGTATCGACCTACTGCTCGGATGATGGATGGATTGAGGCATATGGAGATTTTGGAGACCCTTCTC
This sequence comes from Coix lacryma-jobi var. lacryma-jobi, assembly GCA_009763385.1. NCBI lineage: Eukaryota > Viridiplantae > Streptophyta > Magnoliopsida > Poales > Poaceae > Coix > Coix lacryma-jobi. Next base: position 172,930,315 of record CM019822.1, on the reverse strand, counting down.
CTTTCATGAAGTCCATCTATGACGTTCACCACAATGTTACTCTACGACTTCTGAACCTGCACCACACGCAAGGCGAGCATCGTGACAAATTACCTTTCAATATTTGTTGATACTACACAATCCTATGTACTTGGATAAGTTTGTGTTGTATACATTGTTTGTGAAACTAACATTGACGAAAAGAAAGACATCATGACACTACTTATTTTGGCACTTTATAATATTGATGACCGAACCAGTGGCTTATACCACAAATACAAGAAGAGGCAATGGCTTCGTGCTGAATGGCTCCTGTGAAAACCGATTCACGTGAAAATGCTATGCGCCAAACCACAGATGGCAATTGATTTTATCTAATGCCCTACCTTTATCTTTTCTCTCTATTCCAGCTCCTAGCCTAGTTAAAACATATAAACTATGCTACATCACTGATGCAACTTTCTTTCATATTTATCTAATACACTATCTATATGTTGGCTTCCAAAATGGGACTCATAGCAAAATATGAAGAACAAGTTGGATGTGTAACACTAGACCAATCAAAATACAAATGCAAGCTTGAAACATGCTACATTTATATTTACTAGAAACCAGTCGTGTGGTAGAATTTGCTTGAAATTCAGTCAATGTTAGGCATGTTATATTCTACCAGAGTTGCTTTCTTCTTGGATTATAATCTGGTGGCCTAGACTTTGCAAAAACAGAAGGAGTGCCCTTATATCCATGTGTGAAGTTGAGTGTATTGCGTCAGCTTTAGGAGCTTGTCATGGTGCCTCAGCAGGCTGGTGGCAGACTTAACAGATAAGGAGGTTCAGAAGTTCAGACTGCTTGTCAACAAGTCTACTATTGAGCTTAGCAAGACTGCTTGTCAACAAGTCTACTATTGAGCTTAGCAAGAATCCAGTGTTTCATGAGAGAAGCAAGGACATCGACACTTGGTACCATTACTTACGTGAGTGCATCAGTGATGGTGTTGTGGATGTTGATCATGTTGGGACAGATGATCAACTGGTTGATATTCTAACCAAGGCTTTGGGCCGCGTTAGGTCCATCGAGCTGAGACAGAGGCTGTGGATCGTCAATGTGCGATAGGATTAAGGGGGTGACTTATTAGAAGAGTCACAATGTAATTGTAATCTTATCGGCGTGTCAGCACCTTAGTTTGTTGCATGTTTAATTATTGAGTAGATATCGCAGGTGGGCTAGAAATATGCATAGGCGGTGTTGTATTGATCAACAAAGGCAGCACAGTCGCGCAGTGAAAAAAACTATCTCCAATTCTTGTGTGCATTGTGTGTGTTCATCTTAGAGCTCCCGAGTTTGTTGGCGGTGATCTGGGCACCGCCGGTCACCACCGGCCCCAACAACGTGGTTCCGAGTACTTCAGTAAGTTCATGGTCATGCCAAAGCAGTTGGCACGGAGAGTGCAGCATGCACAACGGGTGATTATGAAGTTGCAACTGACATTCCTCTGGTTCCATGGCTCACAGTTAGGGATGGTAATGGATCATGACCCGACCCTTATACTTCCTTCACAATCTAACTTGGTTCTATCTAATTTTAGCTCAAAATCATATAGTATCATAGCTCAATCCTTATTGAGCCCGATCCTTAAATTTGCTAGGCTAAATTAGAGGGCCTTTTACCACCCCTACTCATGGTAGGCAATTACTCGGTTAAGGCCTCGACAACTAATCTAGTCTCTAGCAGCTGAAGCAGCCATGTTGGAATGGTGCGTTGTGCATCGAGACAAGCCATCTTCTTTTGGATAACCATTGTTGTGCACGATGATGCAAGATAGACCATATTGTTACCTAGAAGTGAAGAAAATGCATGATCCATAAAGTAGAATCGGACCTTCTTTCAAATATGTAGATGCATCCAGCTATCTTGTGCAGCGGATATAGATATCTTGTGAATCTCTATTTTTGGACAATATCCACCTAAGTCAAGGTACAAGGGCTTTTGTCAGAATAACATATATTAACTATACTAAACTACTCTATCACGCACTTTATCAGCTCAGCTTAATCAAATTAAGCATACTAGTTCTTGGGATGCACCGAGTACAACCCCGTAGCACAATTTATCAATATCAATTTGTAAAGAAAGATCGACAACACCGACCTTTAGAGCTTGGAAATAGTTTGTAGAATACACGTCATCCGAGCTCTGTCATCATTTGGAGCTAGCTAGTTCAGTTTACCAAGATGAGGGCCATGTCTGACACACTCATCCAACAACCATAATGCTTTGGTCATTACTTCTACTATACTAGGGAATAATAGCCAATGATGGACACGAAACTAAAAAGCAAATTATCCGCACACCATTAGTACAAATGCTTTTGACTGATTTTCAGATCTAAAGTTGTTCTCATCGACAATGAACCACATGTTGAATTTAAGCTGGTCCTTAATTCTTTTAGCCTAATTAATAAGAACAATGGAAAATTAGAGTAAAAACAACAAGACACCATTATTAATTAGCATGTATGTGTATGCCATTGGAAGTCTGACATATACAGCTTGCTAGCAAACTTGAGTACCATTGGAAACTTCTACAAAAAAAGTGTGATGCTAACTATCAAATGACGTGGTATATAACTTGATTGAGTCCCATGATCTCACTTGTGCTCCTTTATGTAACATTTGGTACAGAAGATGCAAAAAGATATGTTTAAGTTCTATCAACCCTTCAACAACCATTCCATTGCTATAACATCATAGATGAATGGAAAACTTCAAATCTTGCAAGTCCCAACACACTTTACGGTAATGAAAAACTTTTCAGCATGTGAAGCTACCGTGATGTCTCACCTTGCATCTGAACAAGTAGAAGCGGCAAGCCTCATACTAGATCCCCCATTCGCATTCCTTGTACCGGGATGTGCCAACAAGCTTCCCCTACCCTAACATTGGCTGCCTATATTAAGGGACAAATGTGTCGTCACTATTGATGAGTTAAGTTTGCACCATTCACATCATGCTTAGCAGGTGCTTCATTGAACGCATCTTGGCCCCTAGTGGGTTTCGGTGATTGGATGAAACACAAGATTACTATGACTAACGTGTGTTTTGTAGAAACAAGGATGAGTTATGTCACGGTAATGGCGACGGTACGGGCATATGGAGGTCATGTCCCCTGGCGATGGAAATCATTTCGGTTTTCAAAGGACGGACGACGAAGACGGTGGTAGACTAGGCTAAGTGTCACATGGTGTTGGAGGACACTTAGGTAGTCTTAGGTCTTTGTTTTCCCTTTGGCCGTACTATAAAGGGGAGCGTGATTCAGTAGCTTGACCTAGATGAGTCTATTGAGGTAGGTGTGGTGCACACTTGTTATTTCATAGCCCTAGGTAGCTCAGAGAGATGCCTTATGTCGTGAGGATGAAAAGTCGTTAAGGCCGCGTCGCGATACGAGTTGTTTTTGCCCTTGAAAAGGGCATCGGACGCTAGCCTGGTGGGCATCAGACGCGTCCGATGCTCGTCCGATGCTCACTCAGACTAGGGTTTAGTCTGATGCGTGGCATCGGACGCTCCGATGTTGCCACATCGGACGCGCCCGTGCCACTGTTCACTTGCGTGTGAATTCGGGCATGCATCGGACGCTGGCATCGGACGCTGAGGGCCAGTGTTCGATGTTCATGCAGAGAGGTTCCAGAGCGAGTAAAATCACATCGGACGCTGGCCAGCGTCCGATGCTCCTTTAAGTTGTCTGACAGGTTGTACGGTCGACCGTTGGTCGAGGTCATCGGAGCGTCTGATGCCCCCGCAGAAACACCTGTTCAGTGCTCTTTTCGATGGCTGGTTGGGGGAGTATTTATACTCCTCCCCCTCCTCCATTAGAGTGTTCTTGCCACTTCCATCTGCTGAGAGACACATTGTGAGTGTGAGAAAGTGCAAGAGCCCTAGTGAGGTTGAGAGAATAGCTAATTGAGAGAATTAGTAACCTCCTAGTGAGAATTGAGTAGCAAGTGTGCATCCATCCATCTCTTTGGCCTTGTCTTGGTCAAGTGAGAGTTCTAGCTTGTTACTCTTGGTGATCGGCATCACCTAGACGGCTTGGTGGTGATCGTGAAGCTTGGAGAGCATCCGGTGGCATTGTGGATGACCCAAGCAAGCTTGTGACCGGTAGTGAGCGATTCATCGGGCCGGAGTGGCGAAGAATCAGCTCATAGTGAGTACTTGATCCTTGCACGGATCAAGGGGGAGCGATACCCTTGCGCGGGTGCTCCAACGAGGACTAGGGGGTATGCCGATACCTTGATACCTCGGCAAAAAGATCGTCTTGTCATCTCTACTCCTTTACTTACGCATTTACCTTTGAGCAATTCAATTCCGCATTATACTTGTTGTGCATTCATTATTGAATTGCTTTGCTAGAGTAGGAGTGGCATAGACATAGTCTTTTGTGCGGTAAAATAGAAAGAAACACACTTCTAGGCACAAGGGGTTAATTGGGCTTAGTAGGTTTTAATTCTTGCTAAAGTTTTAGAAAAGCCCAATTCACCCCCCCTCTTGGGCATCTTGATCCTTTCAATTGGTATCAGAGCCTCATACTCTCGATTTAGGCTTAACCGCCTAGAGTTAAGATGTCCGGAGGTGATGGACCACCTCCCATGTTCGAGGGAGACGACTTTCCATATTAGAAAATCCGTAAGGAGTCGTACCTTGAAGCGGTTGATGTAAAGTGCCGCGAAGCCGCCATAACCGGGTTCCCCAAACCCAAGGAGGGCACTAGCCTCACGCCACATGAGGAAGAGAATGAAAAGTGGAATGCAAAAGCCAAAAACATTCTATTTAGAGGCATTTGCAAGGATGTGTTTAACCGCGTCTGAAACCACAAGAATGCCCATGATCTATGGGATAACATTTGTGCTCTCCATGAGGGAACCAAGAGTGAGCGTGAGGAGCGCTATCATTTAGTTATGCAAAAGCTTCATTCTTTTGATATGCATGCTAATGAAAATGCAAATGAAATGTACTCACGCTTGAATGTGCTTGTAGAAGAACTCAATAGACTTGTCCTCACACAAATGCAACCATCCGATGTTGTGAGGAAGATTCTTTGCGTCCTCCCAATTGATAAATATGGACACATTGTGACGGTGCTACATCAAAGCGATCTTTCCACCGCTGCACCAACTCAAATCTTGGGAAAGATCAATGCGCATGAGATGTACATGCACATCACACCAAGTGGTGGCTCTTCCACCGACAAGAAGAAGGACTTGGCCTTCAAAGCAAGCCAGGACAAAAAGGGCAAGTCCAAGGCTATTGAGGTGCATCATGAAAGCTCAAGTGATGAAGAGGATGATTCCAACATCGCTCTCATGGTGAGAAGAACCACAAAGATGTTGAAGAAACTTCACAAGAATGGAGTTAACTTTGACTCAAGAAAGAAGAAGTTCTTCACAAGTAGCAAGAGAAGGCCAATCTTCGAGATGGATTGCTACAATTGTGGTGAACTTGGCCATCTTGCTCATCAATGCACCAAGCCCAAGAAAGAGAGATACAAGAACAAGAACAAGAGCAAGAAATATGACTCATCTAGTGAAGATGAGAAGAAGAGTGAGAAGCCATACAAGAAGGATGGCAAGAAGAAGAAGCAATACCACAAGAAAGGTGGCAAGGCCTACATTGTTGGTGATTGGCTCACCGATATTGACTCCTCTGGTGGCTCATCAAATGAAGATAGTGATGATGAGAAGGAGAAGGTGGCCGCTCTAGTCATTGGCACCTCTACACCACCACCACTACCATCACGACCATCCTCTACACACCTATGTCTTATGGCTAAGGGTGACCGGAAGGTACAAAGTGATGATGACTCTAGTGATGGTGAATTTGAGGCACCCTCTTATGATGAACTTGTTGCTTTGCTTAACAACTATTCTAAAATCATAAGAAAGACTAGAGCCAAGAATGATAGGCTTGTTAGTGACAATGGAGCTCTTGTTGAAAAATATAACAATGCTACACATGCCAGTGATGAGCTAAAAGATGAACTTGCTACTATGTCATCTTCTATCAAGGAGCTCAAGTCCTCTAACAAAGAGCTCAAAGCTAAAAATGAAAAACTTGATAAGATGCATAGTGATCTTACCACTAGTTATACTTTGCTCAAAGAAAATATACTCAAGTCAAAGTAGATCATGATACACTTAGTGTTGCGTATGATATGCTTTCTCATGAGACACATGATGCTCCTAACCTTGTTGTTAAGTGTGATATAGCAACATCTTGTGAGGACTTGGTTAGTGAGCATGATGAGCAAAGAGCTAGTGGCAAGGGCAAGAAAGCGGTTGTGGCCGATCACTATGATGACTTCATCAAGATCAAGAATGAGAATGCAAAGCTCAAGAGTGATCTAGAGAAGCTTGCAACCACAAAGCATGTCATTGTTGAGACTCATGATGATGATGATTATAGCATGTCACTTGAGCTAGACATGTTAAAAGAAGAAAACAAGCGATTGAAGATGGAGAAGGATTATAAAATGACACCATCTCAATTGGAACTCCAACAAGAGAGTGACAAGCTCAAGAAGGAGAAAGAGCACCTCACCACCGGATTGAAGAAATTCACCAAGGGTCAATGTCTTCAAAGTGAGATACTCATGAACACCGTAATGAAGACCAATAGAAATGGCATTGGCTTTCTTGAAGAGAAGATGAAGCAACGCAAGAGCATCACAAAGCCAAAGAAGAAGAAGATTGGGAGATGCTGAGTGTGGAAAGGAAAGACACTTTGCTCATGATTGTGAAGATCCTAAACCCACACCCTTGCCCAAGCATGCTAGGCCCTTTGCTTTCAATGCTCACTACATGCTTAGACAAGACTCTAGTGGCAAGATGAAAGTCATGTTCATGGGGCCTCCTAACAAGAATAGGCCAAAGCAAATTTGGGTTGCAAAGTCTCTAGTTGAGAAGGTTAAGGGACCTCAACAAGTTTGGGTCCCGAAAGCTCAAGCTTGATTTCTTGTGTGTGTAGGTGAACTACAAGACCGGTGGATCTCATTGGGTGATAGATAGTGGTTGCACACAACATATGACCGGTGATCCCCGGATGTTCACCTCACTAGAAGAGAATGTTAATGACCAAGAAAAAATTACATTTGGTGACAACTCTAAGGGCAATGTGAAGGGTTTGGGCAAAGTGGCAATATCAATGATCATACCATCTCAAATGTGCTTCTAGTTGCCTCATTGAGCTTCAACTTGATATCCGTTGGGCAACTATGTGATCTTGGCTTTCATTGTTTGTTCACCGACAAAGAAGTAGTTGTAACTAAGAAAGATGATGCAAGTGATATTCAAAGGCTTTAGATACAACAATCTCTATCTAGTGGATTTCTCCTCCGAAGATGCTAACTTGAAGACATGTTTGTTCACAAAGCAATCTCTTGGTTGGCTATGGCATAGAAGATTGGCACATGTTGGAATGAACACTCTCAATAAGCTATTGAATAAGGATTTGGTTAGAGGCTTGAAAGATGTCAAATTCGAGAAGGACAAATTGTGTAGTGCATGTCAAGCCGGCAAGCAAGTTGCAAACACTCATCCAACCAAAGCCTTTGTATCAACATCAAGAGAGTTAGAGCTACTTCACATGGATCTATTTGGGCCAACAACATATGCTAGCTTGGGTGGAAATCTCTATTGCCTAGTGATTGTTGATGACTATTCTAGATACACTTGGGTATTCTTTCTTCATGACAAATCCAAAGCAACCCCTTCATTCAAGAAGGGTCTAGCTCAAGTGTGATGCTCCAGCTTTCAATGTTTGTTCACCAACAAGGAAGTGGTTGTGACCAAGAAAGATGATACACAAGTAATCTTCAAGGGCTTTAGATACAACAATCTCTATCTAGTGGATTTCACCTCCGAAGATGCCAACTTGAAAACATGTTTGTTCACTAAGCAATCACTTGGTTGGCTATGGCATAGAAGATTGGCACATGTGGGAATGAACACTCTCAACAAGCTATTGAAGAAGGATTTGGTTAGAGGCTTGAAGGATGTCAAATTTGAGAAGGACAAATTGTGTAGTGCATGTCAAGCCGGCAAGCAAGTTGCAAATACACATCCAACCAAAGCCTTTGTGTCAACATCAAGAGAGTTAGAGCTACTTCACATGGATCTATTTGGGCCAACCACATATGCTAGCTTGGGTGGAAATCTCTATTGCCTAGTGATTGTTGATGACTATTCTAGATACACTTGGGCATTCTTTCTTCATGACAAATCCGAAGCAACCCCTTCATTCAAGAAGTTTGCCAAGAGAGCCCAAAATGAATTTGACTTGAAGATCAAGAAGATTAGAAGTGACAATGGAAAGGAATTTGACAACACCCATATTGAGGAATATTGTGATGGAGTTGGAATCAAGCATGAAGTCTCTGAAACCTACACACCACAACAAAATGGGGTAGTTGAGAGGAAGAACCGGACTCTAATCACCCTAGCAAGGACAATGTTAGATGAGTACTGTACACCGGAAAGATTTTGGGCGGAAGCAATCAACACCGCTTGCTATGCATCAAACCGGTTGTTCCCCCATCGTCTTCTTGGCAAGACCCCCTATGAGCTTCTCAACAACAAGAAGCCAGATGTATCATTCTTTAGAGTGTTTGGGTGCAAATGCTACATCTACAAGAAGCGCCAACACCTAGGGAAGTTTCAACGCCGATGTGATATTGGTTTTCTTGTTGGTTACTCATTGAAGTCCAAAGCATATCGAGTATTCAACCATGCCACCGGGATGGTAGAAGAAACATATGATGTGGAATTTGATGAATCTAATGGCTCTCAAGGAGAGCATGAGAATCTTAATGATGTAGGTGATGAACCATTGAGGGAAGCGATGAAGAACATGCCGGTTGGAGCCATCAAGCCTAAAGATGATGATGATGATGATGATGTGCAAGTCATTGACAAGCCATCCTCATCCCATGTACCACAAGATGATGATAAAGATGGGAGAGAGCCATTTGAAGATACTCATGTCTCCCATGATCAAATGGTGGTACAAGCTCAAGATGTTGATGCTCCTCAAGTGGCCCCTCAAGTGGTTGATCAAAGGACTACTCCTCTACTACAAGCTCATCCTCAAGATCTCATCATAGGGAGTCCAACAAGGGGTGTAATGACTCGATCTCAAAAACTTGCTCTTTTTATTGAACATCACTCCTTTGTGTCTCTTGTTGAGCCTACCATTGTAGATGAAGCTCTAGGTGATCTGGATTGGGTAAATGCCATGCATGAAGAACTAAACAACTTCACTCGCAACCAAGTTTGGACACTAGAAGAGCGACCAAAAGGTGCAAGAGTCATAGGAACAAAATGGGTGTTTAGAAACAAGCAATATGATCAAGGAAAGGTTGTTAGAAACAAGGCAAGGCTAGTGGCAAAGGGGTTCTCTCAAGTTGAAGGTTTGGATTTTGGAGAGACCTTTGCACCGGTTGCAAGACTAGAAACCATTCGTATCCTCCTTGCATATGCATCACATCATGACATTAAATTATATCAAATGGATGTGAAAAGTGCATTTTTAAATGGTTTCATAAATGAACTAGTCTATGTTGATCAACCTCCCGGGTTTGAAGACCGTAGATATCCTAATCATGTTTATAGGTTGTCCAAGGCGCTATATGGGCTCAAGCAAGCCCCAAGAGCATGGTACGAGCGCCTCCGGGACTTCCTCATTGAGAAGGGCTTCATCATTGGAAAGGTTGACACCACACTATTCACCAAGAAGCTTGATGGAGAAATCTTCATTTGTCAAGTCTACGTTGATGACATCATCTTCGGGTCAACAAATGAAGCCTATTGCAAGGAATTTGGTGACTTGATGTCGAAGGAGTTTGAAATGTCCATGATTGGCGAGCTCACATTCTTCCTAGGCTTTCAAGTCAAGCAATTGAAGGAGGGGACTTTTATATCACAAGAGAAGTACACAAAAAACCTCCTCAAGCGCTTCAACATGGATGATTGCAAGCCTGTCAAGACTCCAATGCCGACAAATGGACATCTCGACCTAGATGTGGGAGGTAACCCGGTTGATCAAACTCTCTACCGTTCTATGATTGGTAACTTGTTATATTTGACCGCATCTAGGCCCGACATCATGTTTAGTGTGTGCATGTGTGCTCATTTTCAAGCCGATCCTAGGGAATCACATCTCATAGCGGTGAAGAGAATCCTTAGGTACCTAAAGCACACCCCAAGCATTGGCCTTTGGTATCCCAAAGGAGCTAATAACTTCCAACTCGTTGGGTATTCCGATTCGGAATATGCGGGTTGCAAAGTAGATAGAAAAAGCACATCCGGAGGGTGCCATTTGCTTGGGAGATCTCTAGTTTCATGGAGTTCAAAAAAGCTAAATAGTGTGGCCTTGTCAACCGCCGAGGCGGAATACATAGCCGCGGGTGCTTGTTGTGCACAAATCCTTTACATGAAACAAACCCTTTTAGACTATGGTGTAGTTCTAGAAAGGGTACCTTTGTTGTGTGACAATGAGAGCGCAGTTAAGCTTGCTAACAACCCGGTTCAACACTCTCGCACAAAGCACATGGATATTCGCCATCACTTTCTTAGAGACCATGTTTCAAAGAAAGACATATCCTTAAAGGGAGTTAGAACCGAAGATCAATTGGCGGATATCTTCACAAAACCCCTAGATGAAAACACCCTTTGTAGATTGCGAAGTGAGCTTAATGTGCTTGATCTAAGTAACTTTGTCAAAAGGTGAAAGGGGGTTGTCTTTGCATTGCATCATATGCCATGTTTAAATTATGCATTGCATAGTATGCCATGTTTAAATTATGCATTGCATCATATGACGTGGTTAAGATAACCGCCCTCAAAAGCGTGTGAAGAAGCTTACCCATGAGCAAACTTGACAAGCAACCTAGATTCAAATTCTGTATTGCATCGCTTTTGCTCGTGTGTTGCTTTGTCGTTTCTTTTTTGGTTAAGTTTTGAGCAACCGCTGTGTTCGTCCACCGCTAGGGGGAGCATTTGAGGCTCCTTATGGTTGAGTCCCCTAGTCTTGGTGGCCACATGTTGTCTCCTCGGGATTTATCACCTATTTTCTCTAAAAATGATGTGTAGCCTATGGCAAAATATTTAAAAAATTGAGGGTTTATGCGAGGATGCTCATACTAGGTTCCAACTGGTGTTTATTTGCCTCTTATTTGAGTTGGAACTTGGTTGGGAGAAACGGAGATATTCGAAACAATCCAATTTGCAGCATCGGACGCTGGCTCCAGCGTCCGATGCCCCCACTGTACACAGCTCTAGCTGGAACAATGTTGGTGTTGCGTCCGTTGTGTCATCAACGGAGCGTCTGATGCCCCATCGGACGCTGCCCAGCGTCCGATGTCGAGGCATAGGACGCGTCCGATGCAAAATGGACGTTTCTGGAGCTCTCTGGACAGGCATCGGAGCGTCTGATGTGTTTACATCGGCGTGTCCGATGACCCTTAAAGCGACGCGGTCAGGTCTTTTCACCGACATCTGGACCCCACTCGTCATTACTTCTTTCGTCTTCCTGCGTCCAGGCTCGCCTGAACCCGCCGCCGTTTGCCCCCAGCCCTAACTGCCGCTTGCCGCCGAGCTCCCACCCGTGCCCTCACCGCCGGTTGTCGTGCCCCGCCGCGCTCGTGCCATCGTGCTCGCCCAGCTTTCCACCGGCCGTAGCGCGCCCTTGCCTCACTCGCTGCAGCGGCTGCCGCACGATCACCGATCGTTCGCCGGAGTGTCCTCGCCGGAAAAGCTCGCCGGCGCCATCGTCGTCTTCTCCTTCGCGCCCGAGCTCGTCCCAGTGCCCATCTCCATCTCCGGCAACCTTCTCCCCGGCCAATCGCCCAACTCAGTGAGCTCCCTCCCCCACATGTTCAGTGCCCTCAACCTGTTCGACATAATGCCCCAATAGTTGTTCCACCCTGTTTTAACCCTTTTTCATCCAAATCCGTTGCAGTTCCCCTTTGTGTGACTCGTGGGTGCCAGAACATCGGTCCGTACCTTTTCTTGGGATCGTTTCGTCGGATCGTCAGGTAGCGAAGTCCAACTCCCCTCTTATCTCTATATGCTTTGCTTCCGATAGGCCACACTCATCTCTAGTCTATGTATGTTCTTATATATATATCCCGTCTACTCTTGCAGCGAGTCAGTGGCTCAGTGACAGCTTGGCAGTTGGGCAGTGACAGATAACTCAGGGCCAAGCCCGCGGGTAAGGATCGAGGCCAAGCCTCGCGAGTGTCAGCTTGTCAGTGTCAGGGGGAGTATCTGTCAGTTGTGTTTCTTGTCAGCTGGTTGTCCGAGGATCTCAGTGTCAGTTGATCTTTTCAGCGGTCGTCCAGCCTTTCAGCGGCAGTATTTCTCTGTTCTTGTCAGCTATGCGCTGCAAGAACGTTGGTGGTGCTCCGAAGGACTCTCCTCCCCGTCCTCCCCCTTCCTGTCAGCGACCCGAGAAGGGGAAGCTAGTCACGCACAGGAAGCGCGCCAGAGAGCAGCGAGAGACCGATCAGGCCAGGGCAGTTGCAGACGCCGTTGAGCGTGCTGAGCAGGGAGGCCGTGGAGGCGGACTGAGGATACAGGACCAGTTGACGCCAGAGCAGAGGCGTGCTGTTGAGGAGGTCGAGAGCTTTCACCATTCGCCGACTGGCACACTCCTGGCTGTCGGTCGTCGGACGACCTTCACCTCTCCGGGTGTGGAGCCCCAGAGCTCGCAGTAGGGCCAGGCAGAGGCCGAGGTAGCTGAGGCAAAGGCAGAGGCAGAGGAGGAGGTTCCTGAGGAGATTCCCCATCGCCGGACAGCGGTGCCACCCCGGCCCGATGTCCCTCTGCGGGGTGCACGTGCTCCCTTGAGGCGTCCGCCCCCGCAGATTCCGCGGCTAGACCTCCGTGCAGCCACTTGCTCGCAGATATAGACCCTCCGACTAGTCCTAGTTGAGCAGTGGTTCCCGAGAGAGCGGCAGGAGCAGGCAGGGGCAGACTTCTTCACTGTCCTGTAGGAGGACTTTTACAGAGGCTACAGGAACGTCGGGATCAGCCTGTGTTCATAGAGGGTTTGCACCCTGGAGGCCCTAGTGTCAGCTTCAGAGCAGCTCCGCCCTACTCTCACCTACCTACCCGGTTTCGCAGACCTGTTGGGGCGGTCTGGCTCCTACATAGAGGACTGGGTCTTCTAGTTTTACACGTCACTTTGGGTGCACCCAGACAGGGAGACGATTGAGTTTGTGTTTGGAGGCGAGCACTACAGGCTATTCACCTCAGAGATCAGAGACTGGTTTGGCCTTCGTCACTCATAGACTCGGATTCACGATCTATGCTACGATAGGATAGAGCCATCGCGACGCCCTCACGGTGGAGAGCAGCCCCCCACAGACCTGGTGCGCCCCTGCTTCAGAGAGCCCTTCGGGGAGGGTTCGAGCCGAGCGCCGAAGGTCTCACTCCTGCAACTCGGATCCTCCACGAGGTCCTTAGGCGCACCCTGCTGCCTCGTGTTGGTTTCAGGGAGGCCATCTCACGACTCTAGCTATGGCTTCTATCTTATCTGAATCAGCAGAAGGAGTTTGATATTTTGGATGTGATCATCTGTGAGATGGAGGATACACTAGCAGAGGGCATCAAGGCCCGCAGGCAGCTACCGTACGCGCACTCGATTTCCTATATACTTTGGAAGGTAGCTGCCACCACAAGGAGCCGTCCTGACCAGTCACTCACCGGCTCCGCGACCGTGTTCCCCGCCTATAACATGAGTCAGCTTCTGGACACGGTCGGGACCGTAGGCAGCAGCAGCAGGAGGCACTGTCCAGCTCCAGACAGCGACCAGAGGTGCCAGAGTCAGCACAGGAGCAGGACGAGACCATCCGGACCCTCGCAGAGTAGGATCTTGCCGATCTAGAGGGAGAGGACACCTACGTGGCCGACGATCCCACCGACAGCTGAGACTAGGACTACCACCTCCCGCCTCACTACCAGCCTCGAGCTCACGACTCTCAGGTCGGGACGAGTGGTACTGCTTCCTCCGACCCCGCACTCCTTGCGATTCTATCTCGGATGGAGGAGCAGCAGCGGACGGTCACTCAGGATGTCCAGAGGCTTGCACAGGAGCAGCAGCGGTTAGACCAGGCACATGCACTTGCTCAGCAGCAGGCACAGGAGCGGTCAGATGCCCTGCAGCACCAGATGATGGAGCTTCAGCAGCAGACCCTGAGCTTCATGGAGCGGGTCATGAGTGGTCTGCCTCAGTGGCAGTGGCAGCAGCCTCCTCCTCCGCAGCAGCAGCAGATTCAGTGGCAGCCACCAGTTCCACCACAGCAGTTCCCTCAGCAGCAGCAGTTTAGCCAGCCACAGTAGTCCTTCGACCCCAGCTCTTCTCAGTTTACGAGCTTCACTACACCTCTAGGCGGGGCCCCGCTTTTCAGTCCACTGCGTACTGGCTTCACTCCCCGACCGACAGAGTCCTTGTTTGCGACGACCACCACAGTTACACGGGACCTGTCGGCCAGCTTCAGTGAGCTCACTGGGTTTCCCACGTCGGATCTTCAGGACCCAGTACAGACGTCGATGGCTCCGGTGACTTCCACTACCGAGACCATACCGAGCTCCATCGCGTCTTCAGAGCAGACAGAGCCTATTCAGTCCGAGACGACCACGACCGTGCAGCCTGAGCTTACTCCTATTCTAGAGCTTCCGCACTCCGAGGCTCAGGCGGGCACTACTTCTGAGACTGAGACAACTTCTGAGCAGGCAGAGCAGACAGCGCAGGTTGAGCAGTCAGAGCAGCCAGAGCAGACCCGGACCGCTTCTCCACAACTTCCGCTTCCTGAGGGTCAGCAGGCTACGGGCTCGTCCTCTTTAGACTCCGAGGCTATCTTACAGCAGTTTGAGTTCACTCAGCGCTCTCCAGAGACTGCACCAGACTCGTCTGCGCCACCTCCGCCCTCTGACGTTTAGATTTGGTGCTTGACGCCAAAGGGGGAGAGTGGTCGAGTATAGCGATAGGGGGAGTGATGTGAGAGGGTTTCGGATCTTTTGCTATGTTATGTTTCACATACGCTCTTTACATATCGCATCTTTTGCACATTATTATGCTATATATGTGTGTTGTGGACCTTATGACATGTATGTGCTCACTATGATATATTATATGACATGTCATTTCGTTTTACTCGATTACGTGCGCTTAATTCTCACTTGTTATGTATTCGAGCTCTTTACTCTTGCACTTGCTATTCACTCTAACCTGTTGAGTGCAGGATGTTGGCATGATATGTATGAGCTTGCCTCTAATCGTTTTCTCTTATTCATCGCAAGTTCATACATGTCATGATTTGAAAACCTCTTCTCTCTATACTCGAGGTCGTGTTGTCATCAATCACCAAAAAGGGGGAGATTGAACGCATCTTGGCCCCTAGTGGGTTTCGGTGATTGGATGAAACATAAGATTACTGTGACTAACGTGTGTTTTGCAGAAACAGAGATGAGTTAGGTCACGGTAATGGCGACGATACGGGCATATGTAGTTCATGTCCCCTGGCGATGGAAATCGTTTCGGTTTTCAAAGGACAGACGACGAAGACGGTGGTAGACTAGGCTAAGTGTCACATGGTGTTGGAGGACACTTAGGTAGTATTAGGTCTTTGTTTTTCCTTTGGCCGTACTATAAAGGGGAGCGTGAATCAGTAGCTTGACCTAGATGAGTCTATTGAGGTAGGTGTGGTGCACACTTGTTATTTCATAGCCCTAGGTAGCCACAACTAAAGTGCAATAAGTTATTTAAGTCCTCTCAACTCACCAATCACCATTTAATTTTTGTAACATAATAGTATAATTGAAAACTTAAAATCTAGCAAGTCCCGGTCGCCACACTTTACACATGCAAAAAAATCTTGTAGCACAAATTGAGAGAGATGTCTCACCTTGCACCCTAGTGAGCAGTAGCGACAAGCCTCATCGTGGAGTCTCCTTTCATATTCCTCACGGTGGGAGACGTCAGACTTTTTCCATGCCCTAACATATAAGTCCTATGTTCAAGAACATTGTAGGGTCGCCATTGATGAGGTAGGTTTGCACCAATGACACGATTAGCAGATGGTGAACATCCTCTACCTTCATAATGTTGTGGTCTGATGACCTCCAGATCTGCACCTCACACAAAGCAAGCATCATGACATTTTCTCTTTCAAACAACAAAATTCATCCACCTTTACCATGACAGAGTGGTCCAATGAACCTGGATAAGTCTATGGCCTTCGTCATTGCCGTAGCAGCCATAGTAGAGGGCAAAACCAGCACACTGAGTGCAGACAAAGTTGTATCCAATGCTCCTCCTATTAGCACGGCCCTCGCTGGCTGGGTGCTCGGGGCATGCATCAAAGAATCTAGTCACCAGCAGTGTATATAGCCATGTTGGCGGAGCATACTCTCCATCAGGCTAACCATTTCTACTCCACCTTTCTAAATGGAAAGTAAAGTAACTATGGTGAACAAACACCTAAAGCCATGTTGATTATGCATTGAAGATGCAGTGTCCATGCTACTAAGTATTAAAGAAATTAAGGCCCCCTTCAGAACCCTTCAGAACGCATGAATTATACAAAAACTTCACATGAATCAGTTTAATTTCATTTGAAAAAAAGCAAGAAATAAGAAATTTTACTACGATTCAAAGGGGGCCAAAAATGTACGATCCACTCCGGGTAGCAAACTAAAAGATAGAATATGTATGGTTCCAACCTGCTGCTTGGATGATGGATGGATGGACGGATGGATGGATGGAGGCAGAAGGAGACTTTGGAGACTTTGGAGCATCATACAAATTACCTTTCAATAATCATAACTAATCGATATTTGTAGAGACCACGTGATCCTATGTACTTGGAAAAGTTTGTGTTGTAGACTACATGGAAAAGTTTGTGTTGTATACATTCTTTGTGAAACTAATATTGACAGAAAGAAAGACATTATGACACTTCTTATTTTGGCACTTTATAGTAATGATGCAAGGAGAATGATGATGGAACTAGTGGCTTATACCACAAATACAAGAAGAGGCAATGGCTTCATACTGAATTGGTGCGAGTGGCCTGAAGGCACTTTGTGTCTGTAAGTGCATCTAGCCCTTAGTGGGTTTTGGTGAATTGAGTGACAACATAATTAAAGGTCTAACAAGTTTGCTAAGTATATCAAAGGTTCAACAAGAAAAGCAAACTTGATGATATTCCACATAGTGTTGAAATGAAGGCCAAAATTGTGTATTGTTGTATTGGAAGATCATGGAAACAATCTTGTTCAAGCAAAAGACAACAATGCAAATAGAGTTCCTGATATGGCTTCTATGTTGTGGGATATCATGGCATCATGAGAAAGCAAGCATATTTGGCAAATGACAAGTGAGACATGGATTGATGATTTTGGAATGGTCTCAACAATGGGTTGCTTTTCATGAGCAAGAAGAGTTTGATAGTGAACTAGCTTTGATCAAGGTTGAAGAATGAATCAAGAATGCATAAGTGAGTAAATGCCAAGCAAAGGTCAAATTACAAGGACTTAACTCATATTGGATATATGTCATCTCAACATTGGTTTGCTTGTATGGATAAATGTTTGGAGAATCACTTTGCATTGATTTGATCAAGCTAGAAGTATGAAGATGGAGATTGAAGTGAGTGTTGAGTGTCAAGCCAAAAGGAGAGGATATAAGGAATCATGAATTGGCTTGACCATATTAATGATGATCCATATGTGTCTCTATGTGAGTCTAACTAAAGCTTGATTGATCTCAACATTCATATCTACAAGATGTTCAAGCAAGGATCACAATATTGAAGAAATGGTTTTCAATGGATGCTCAATATGATGTGACTTGAGTGTGGCTTGATAAGGTGAAGACAGCAAGGAAAGGGCTTTGAGGTACTAAGCGAGAGTGAAGGTCAAGGAGACCGAGGTACTATGGCTAGAGTGAAGAAGAGAGTACTTGCATTGAGTCGAGGTACTAATCAAGCTATGAGGATTCATATTGTGTTGAGGATCAAATCATTAGTGGAAGTGACTTGAAACCATGGATTGAACTCATATGTGTGGAAATGGTTCAAGTCACATGCTCAAGGTGTGCTTGCTCAAAGAAAGGAGACAAAGATGATTGCAACCCCTTTTGAAGTAATATCAAGAAGAAATGGCATATGAAGACATTGAAGACTCAAGTGGTTAAAATGGTTATATTTTCTTTATCTTGAGTATAGTTATGCCGTACTATCAAGGGGGATGCAATACGAATCATAGACAAGTCTCAAGTGCTCAAACTAACCGAACCCGAGTGCTAACATGAGAGAAAACACTTAGCACTGCACCTGCACTTGTTGATCTTGGGCTTGTTCTCTGTAGAGTTGGATAGCCCTCGAAACAAGCTTTCCGGAAAGTCCAAGATCACTGAAATCGGAGTTCGGAGTAAAAAGTTACGGCGTTTTTCGTGAGGTCACCTGTGCTGTCTCAGGGAGCTGCGGCAGTGCCGCTCTGTCGAGCGGCAGTGCCGCTCCCCGGTAGTGTCGGGCTAAGTGCGGCAGTGCCCGGCCTGTACAGCCAGTAATGGCTAGTTTCTGACCTCCAACGACTAGTTTTGGGTGTGGGGGGTATATATACCCACCCCACGCCTCCAGAACCTGCTGCTAGTGCCCAAAACACCTCTAACACATCCCAAGCCATTTGAGAGCTCTCCCCAACCCTCTCTTGTGAGAGTGACATGCTTAGTGCATGATTAAGTGTTGGGGCTGTGTGATTAAGAGCTAGAGAGCAGATTAGAGCCTTCCAAACCTTGAGCACTTGTCGGGCTTCGTCAATCTTCGTTGTGCATGTTTTACTCTTGGAGGTGAAGCCTCCTAGACGGCTAGGCGTCGCCCGGCGAGCTCCCGTGCTTGTGGTGAGCAGCGGGATCAGTTTGTAATCCTCTTGTGGAGCTAGTGGAATTACCCCTCACTTCAAGGATTTGGTTCCTTGACTTGAGACTGAGGAAGAGTTGCAAAGCTCTTGACCTAAGTGGTCATCCTCAACAACGTGGACATAGGCAAGCCTTGGTGGCGAGCTGAACCACGGGATAAATCTTGTGTCTTGTCTTCTATGTTTTGAATTGCAATATTTGTGTTCCACTCGATCTACTTGGTTGTGAGTGTTTGTGAGTGCAGGTACTTAGCAAACTTGCTGCTAGTAATCTCCAAACACATCTCCAAGTTGGCCTTAAGCTATAACCAAAGGCATAGTTGTTTGTGTGCTCTTTGCGCCGAGCGGCAGTGCTGGGCTATGAGCAGCAGTGCCGGGCTCCGAGCAGCAGTGTCGGGAGCAGCAGTACCGCTCGAGGTTTTAACATCTGGTTGAGCTGATTTTTTTTAACAGGCCTATTCACCCCCCCCCCCCCCCTCTAGGCGACATCAAGGTCCTTTCAATTGGTATCAGAGCCTAGGCTCTCAATTACGGGCTTAACCGCCTTGAGAGGCGATGTCGACAAGTGAGGAAGTATCTCTAGAACTTTTACTTTTCGATGGCTCAAATTATGCATCTTGGTTCGCTAGTGTGCTTACTGTTTTTAGGACCATGGGTCCTCATATCGAGCGGATTGTTGATGTGAGCATTTCACCTTCTAGTGATGATTTGACCTATCTATCTAAAGAGGAAGTGAAATGCTTACAACACAATGCTCAAGCCTCTAATGTCTTATTTAGTGCTTTGAGTGAAGATGTTTTTGATGCCATCATATTTGGAGATGGTGAACCTCTTGAGGATGCTCATGTCATTTGGACCACACTCAAAGAAAGATATGACAAGTCCAAATGTGATGAGAAGTTGCTCTCATTGGAGGAACCACTTGAGGAGTGATCAACTTCACCAACAAATGAAGAGCCTCAAGTGATTCTCTCAAAAGGCATAGTTGATCATGCCACAACCACTCCCTTACTAACATATGTGAAAGGTAATGAAATGGTTGGTGAGAACAAGGATTATACATGTGGTACTTCTACTTCCTATAGTTCTTGTGAGACTAACATTTTGAAGGAAGAAGAAGCTTGTGATCGGTGGAGGCCAAGTGATGAATCCACTTCACCAATGTGCTCAACTATTCATGCCACTTCTCATGTATGTCTTATGGCAAAGGGTAAGAAGGTAAAATCAAAAGCCAAACCTTCTCCACCTCCTAGTGACATATCTAGTAGTGATCTTAGTGATACTTCTAGTGATGATGATTCTAGTGATGAAGAAATAAATAACATAACTAAAAATTTGGATAGAAAGACCAAGTTATTTATTTCAAAGCTAATGGAGGAATTAGAGGCAACACAAGCTGAGCTAGAATCTAGAGAAAAGACTCTAATTAAACAAGAGGATCTTTACATTGCTAGCAAGAAAGCTCTTGCATTGGAGAGAAGTGAGGTGGACACCTTGCACAAGGCTTTGGCCAAAGAGCAAGATGTCCATGCTCTCCTAAAGAAGGATCATATTACACTCAAGGAAAAGTATTGTAGCTTGAATGGCAAGCACAAAGAACTTGAGGAGCAATATAGCCTTCTTTGGGAGAGCAACTCACATCCTTCCAAGGCAAGTGATGGCTCTACTCCCTCCACTAGTCAAGGTTGTGGAAAAAGCTTTAATCTTGATTTGAATATTTATGCCACTAACCTTGCTAATATGGAGGCTATGAGAAAAGAGATTGCTAGGCTCAATGAGATCATAGCAAAAGAGTGCATGGATGGCAAGACTCAAAACATTGGCAAGAAGGTGGAAAATAGCTTTGAGTGTGCTCAGTCCATGATCAAGGGCAAAGTTGGTACAGATCAACCTGCACAGATGGTGGCACAACAACAGCCCCGAGCAGCACAGCCACCCAAGGGCGGCAGTGCCGCTATGAAGGGCGGTAGTGCCGCTCCCCATAGAAAAGGGAAGGCTACCACTTATGCCCCTGGTCAGGTCAAGCTCATGAAGAAGGTCTCCAAATCAAAGCAAGAGCCCCAGAAAGCAAAGAAGACTCCCATCACTTGCTTCAAGTGCAAGAAAGAGGGTCACCATGCAAGGGATTGCTCCTTGAAGAAAGAAGCAAACGTCATGAGCAACATTCAAGAGAAGAAAAAGATGGCTCATGGCAAGTGCTCCAACATGGGACACAATGCCTCGATGTGTTCCAACAAGGTTGATGACCAAGCCACACTTCCAAACAAGAAGACAAGAAGAAGTAAGAGGAAGTGTTATGAGTGCAATGAGAAGGGTCATGAAATTGCATCATGCCCCTACATGAAGGACAAAGGCTTGATATCATCAAGAAAGAGGCTCAGTAGCAAGGTGGCAAGCAAATTGCAAGAAAACAAGGCTAAGAATAACAAGACACGCATGTGCTACACTTGTAGAGGAAAGGGACACCTAAGTGTGGAGTGTCCCATGGGTAACACTCTTAAGCCAAACTTGTCAATTGATTCAAAATTGCTTAGGAGGCCCAAAAATGACACTTGTGCTAGAAAGGTGATTGGTTCACCATATACTAGCACAAAGGCCATTTGGGTGCCTAAGTCTCTTGTGACTAACCTTGATGGACCCATCTTGGTATGGGTACCAAATTGTGCTTAATAAGTTTTGTAGGTACTTGAAGGTGATATGAAGCCTTGGGGTGCTTGAGCAAGTCTTATTGAAAATATCATCTCAAGCTATCAATTGTAACACCCAGTTTTAAGAACAAAACCAGGATAGCCATATGTGTGCCCAGGAAGTCCACACATACAACAACAGAGTATAGAATATCAGAAACAATGTTATTATATAACGTAACATAGCTATATAACACTTACATATATCAGAGTAAAGCGGATCATAAACTAATCTTCACTTGAGGCTCCAATCTTCACAGGGACGGTTGGCCGGGGGCACCGTACGCCAAGCACAACTGATAGTCTTCTGGTAAACTCCATGACATCTCCACTAACCTTCTGGGTAACTTGGGCTACCGTCTGGGGTTGTGGGGAATAGCAAGGGTGAGCACATATCGTACTCAACAAGTACAGGCGGAAAATAAAATGGCATGCAAGGCTTGAACAAAGGTAGGCTGACACTGTTCAACTGCGATAAGCATTTTAGTTGGTCAAGTTTTATTAGCACCTGATTACTATAAGTGAGTGTAGGATAACCCATCCCATTAGTTAAGAAGAATACCACCTTTAATATAATCATCAACCGAGGTAAACACCTCCACCTGAGAAACCATCATCTTATGTCCATAAGTCCAACTGTCCAAAACTAATCATGTGAGGGTCCAGGTCGCTCGTAACCGTGAGCACGGCTGATATATCAGTTTTACACTCTGCAGAGGTTGCACACTTTTCCCAACGAGCAGTGATTCCCATATGCCAAGGTCATGACTCCCATACTACACTTCCAAGGTGCATGGCAAGGTTTCACCACGGGCCTTTACAAAGATTCATCTAGCGAGCGATAACCACCTAAAGTTCCTACTGGAAGCCGCAGCAACCAGAGGACCCCTAAGTCCATACCACATTCTTGGGCCATCCCTCAGTAGCGCCGCCCGGTTAACGCAACACTAGAATCCTCTAATTAATTAGCCCGGTTAGAGCCATATAACATCTCGTGGTTGCACTGTTATCCTGGGTGGTCGCTCCATGAGCCAGTCCTAAAAGGCGGACCCGAGCACAAACCACACGCCAAAACTTACCATAACCACCATACCATACCATGTGCCCGAGTCACTGAGTTCCACGTTAAAACATAGTTCCAAAACCATTAAGCCATCATTAATGTATCATCATCACGTGGTATTTTTAGAACAAGTAAAGTTGCTTAGCATAGCATTACTACCCATCATAAAACCCAGGTAACAAGGAAGATATGGAAAACTAGGATAATCCTTAGGGTTCACATAATTAGACACATGCATGCATATAGTGATTAATGGTGAATAGGTAAAGAACATGATCAAAGGGTGCCTGCACTTGCCTTCTTCGAGTTGATGTTGGTCACAGTCTTCAAAGTCAAGCTCTTGCAGGTTCACTTGCAACTCTTCGTCTGTACGCAACAAACATCGGCACACAGGAGCAAACATACAAGCAAAACATGCAATAAATTAGAAAACAGTACACCAATACATAAAACATGGATAAAACGCTTATAAAACTGTTCTACTCGTCGAGACGAACGCGTGGACACGAAAACCACTAAAAACGGATCTATAACGGAGGAGTTATGATTTAAACAAGGTTTTCTTTAATAAATTATTAGATTAAAACTAAACTCGAAATTTAAAAGTTGGAAACATGATTAACAGTTGTAAAAACATGTAGATTATGTAATTACGAACCCAACGCAACTTGAACGGGTCAAAACGGAGTTAAAACGCAGATTTTATAGCGAAAACAAAATCAGTAGCAAAGCTGTAAATACAGCGAACTTAATTACAAAATTAAATAAATAAAAACGAAAATCAGATTTTACTTGAGCTGACGGACGTCGGCGATGAATATTGATTGCAGGTTGCTTTTGTGGAGGATGAACGAGAGCCAAAAATCGATAACCAGAGTTGGGGAAGAATTTGGCGGCCGTTGACAGAGCAAACAAAATTTTCGGACTCCCAAACTAGGGGCTTCCGTTATTGTGTGCTTTGGCCAAGGGATGGGACACATATATAGGGAGAAAAACTCTATGCCCCGCGTCAACTAGCGATATGGTGCTAATTGACGTTGCACCTCCACATTTACTAATGGGCCTAAATAAATATAAAAGCCCATTAGTAAATAAAGACGTTGATATTTGGAATTTAATAGAATTATTGCACATGGGCTTTGTGGGAGGGAGGAAAAAGACAGATTTTATTATTTTCGAAATTATTTAATTTTTGGATTAAAATAATTCTAGAAAAGTCTAGAATTGATATTTAAGTCAGGAAAAATTACTCCAATGGCTCCGAAAATTCAGGAAAAATTCTTAGAGACATTTGGAGACATGAGGAACTCAAATAAAATATTTGGAGCTCATGAAAAGATATTTTGGGACATCTAAAAATTAGATTATACTCCCAGAAAAATAGGAAAAAGTGTCGGAAAAAGCTGGAAAACTTCTCGAGAAGATTTTGGAGATATGATGATGAATGATGAGCACCAAGGAATATTTTAGAGCAGGCGAAAAAGATTTTTGGGAGACTCCAACAGAAAGGTTAAGCTAGAAAACAAAGAATTTGATTTTAGGAGAAGATATGGATAAGGCGGGGAGTTGGGCCGCCGGCTGATGGGAGAAGGGGGAAGGGGCGCGAGCGGGCCAAGGCCGACTGGGCCTTCGGGCCAGATTGGGGAGAGGGGTGAGGGAGAGAGAGGAAAAACCTTTTTCTTTTTGTTTTCAACCATTTCAAAAGCATTTTCAAAATGAATTTGAAATCTTGCCAAACTTTGGAGCAAACCACTCATCACAAAATAAATTATGCACCAGCATGTATGCTCAAACATGTTGTTACCCTAAGATATATTTTAATTCAAAGAAAAGTTTTATTTCTCCTATATTCTCATGAGCACCAAAAATACATAATAAAACATTTTCTCTCTATTTCCAAGATTATAAATTTTAGGGTGTTACAAATCTACCCCCCTTAAGATGAATCTCGTCCTCGAGATTCGGAAGGATCTTTGAAGAGATAGGGAAACTCTGCACGTAGCTCATCTTCACGTTCCCATGTTGCATCATCCACCGAGTGATGACTCCACTGGACTTTGCACATTCTGACAACCTTGCTTCTGGTAACTCTTTCAGCGACTTCCAAAATCTTCACAGGATGCTCTGTATAAGTTAGATCATCTTTCAAGTTAACTTCCTCTAAGGGTAACTGTTCCTCTGGCACTCTCAAACACTTCTTCAACTGTGATACATGAAACACATTGTGTACATCTGACAATTGAGCAGGTAACTTATGTTGATATGCCACTTCACCTTTTCTTTCCAAAATCTTGAACGGACCAATATATCTGGGTGCCAACTTTCCTTTTACTTTAAATCTCTTGAGTCCTCGGACAGGTGATACTTTAAGATATACATAATCACCTACTTCAAAAACTAACTGTCTACGACGTTTGTCGGCATAGCTTTTCTGTCTGGACTGAGCTGCTCTCAAGTTCTCACGAATGATTCGAACTTGTCTCTCTGCTTCCTTTAAAGCTTCTGGTCCAAACACCTGACTTTCTCCTGTTTGATTCCAAAACAAAGGAGTTCTACATTTTCTGCCATACAAAGCTTCAAATGGGGCCATTTTGAGACTAGCTTGGTAACTATTGTTATAAGAGAATTCTGCATATGGTAAACTCTTATCCCAACTAGTACCATATTGTACAGCACAAGCTCTCAACATGTCTTCTAGAACCTGATTCGTTCTTTCTGTCTGTCCATCTGTTTGAGGATGATAGGCTGAACTAAAATTCAATTTCGTACCCATAGACTCATGAATCTTTTCCCAAAAACGAGATGTAAACTGAGTACCTCTATCTAACACAATCTTCCTCGGCACTCCATGCAAACACACAATTCTTGACATGTATAACTCTGCAAGTTTTGCACTAGAGTACGTAGTCTTGACAGGAATGAAGTGAGATACTTTAGTTAAGCGATCCACAATTACCCAAATTGAATCATAACCACTTTGAGTACGTGGTAAACCTACTATGAAATCCATACTGATCTCATCCCATTTCCATTCATGTATCTTCAGTGGTTGCAACAATCCTGCTGGTCTTTGATGCTCTGCCTTCACTCTTTGACACGTATCACACAAAGCCACGTATTCTGCTATGTCTCTCTTCATACCATACCACCAAAATTTCTTCTTCAAATCCTGGTACATCTTAGTGCTACCGGGATGAATGGAATAAGCTGACTCATGAGCTTCTCTCAATATCAAATTACGGACATGTTTCAAGTCTGGCACACAAATTCTCTTCTTGAACCAAACAGTTCCATGTTCATCTATATGGAATCCAGGTGCTTTGTCTTTTTTAACGAGCTCAGCAATATCCTTTACCTTCTCATCATCCAATTGACCTTTGCGAATATCCTGCTCTAAGGTCGAATCAACTTCCATTGCCACTGCTTGAGTACTAGCGACCAAACCAAGGTTGAGCTTTTCAAATTCCTTGCATAAACCAGCTGGAAGCTGATGTTCTATGATCATATTAGCATAACTTTTCTGACTCAAAGCATCTGCTACAACATTAGCTTTTCCAGGATGATAGTGAATACCAAGATCAAAATCTTTAATAACTTCCAACCATCTGCGTTGTCTGGAGTTAAGATCTGACTGAGTGAATATGTACTTCAGACTCTTATGATCGGTGTAAATCTCACATCTATTACCCAACATATAATGTCTCCAGATTTTCAAAGCATGAACCACAGCTGCCAATTCTAGATCATGAGTAGGATAATTCTTCTCGTGTCTCTTTAACTGCCTCGAAGCATAGGCTATAACTCGACCTTCTTGCATAAGCACACATCCCAAACCATGGCGAGAAGCATCACAATACACATCAAAATTCTTACTAACAGCAGGCATTGCTAGCACCGGCGCGGTGGTTAGTTTGTTCTTCAGCATTCTAAAACTTTCCTCACAGGCTGTCGTCCATTCAAACTTCTTTCCTTTTTCCAATAAAGCTGTTAAAGGTCTTGCTATCTTGGAAAATCCTTCAATAAATCTTCTATAATAACCTGCCAAACCAAGGAAATTTCGGATCTCACTCACAGTCTGAGGTGGTTGCCAATTCAACACATCTCTTACTTTGCTTGGATCTACAACAATACCTTCATTAGAAACAACATGGCCAAGGAGAGAAACTTCATTCAACCAGAATTCACACTTACTCAGCTTAGCATACAACTGGTTTTCTTTGAGTCTCTGCAGAACAAGCCTTAAGTGTGCTTCATGCTCTTCTTCACTTTTGGAGTATATGAGAATATCATCAACTAGAACCACAACAAACTTATCCAGGTATTCCATGAAAACCTTATTCATGAGATGCATGAAATATATTGGCACATTAGTCAACCCATAGGACACCACTGTGTATTCATAAAGCCCATATCTTGTAGTGAATGCAGTTTTAGGAATATCAGCTGATCTAACCTTCAATTGGTGATAGCCGGATCTCAAATTGATCTTAGAGAAAACACAAGCTCCTTTCAACTGGCCAAAAAGATCCTCAATCTTAGGCAAAGGACATTTTTTTTTTATCGTAACTTCATTGAGTGATCTATAATCCACACACATTCTCTGAGTTTCATCCTTCTTATTCACAAGTATAACTGGAGCTCCCCATGGTGATGAACTCGGACGAATAAAACCTTTATATTGTAGTTCTCTTAATTGCTTTTTAAGTTCTTCTAACTCATTAACTGCCATCCTACAAGGTCTCTTAGATATAGGGGAAGTTCCAGGTAGAAGATCAATAAGAAACTCAACTTCTCGATCTGGTGGCATACCGGGTAGATTGATAGGAAACACGTCAGGGAAATCACATACCACTTTGATTTCTTCAATGGGAGTGCCTTTTATCTGATTGAGCAAACCTTCTTCAACTGACGGAGAAGAGGCCACATATTCCACTTCCTCACCTGAGGAATTAACCAAAGACACAGCTCTTCTAGCATAATCTATGGTACCATCATGCATAGGTAACCAATCCCTTCCAAGGATCACATCAACACCTTCGGTCTCCAAGATTACCAGATTAGCTAGGAATTCTACCCCCCTTATGTTGAGACTAACTTTCGGACAAATAAGGGTGGCTTTCATCTCTCCACTAGGTGAACTAACTAGCAGAGGGTGCTTCATAGTAACAGCACGAAAATGATGTCTTGTGGCATATTGCTTACTGATGAAGGAATGTGTAGCTTTTGTATCAAAAAGAACTGATGTTGGAATAGAGTTGACAAGGAACATACCGAGTATCACATCGGGGTCACTTCTGACATCATCCATGGTCATATTGTTCACTGTGCCTCGCATATAAGTCTGTTGCATTTCATTCCTCTGATTCTGAGCTTGAACACGGTTCTGATTCTGATTCTTGTTACCATACACATATGGATACTTCTTTGGGCATTGTCGCATGAGATGTCCCTCTTGCTTGCAATGGTAGCAACCCATTTTTGATAGACTGCTGGAGGTTCTAGTCTTCTTAGGAGTCTTAGTCGTTGTGGCCGACACGGGAGTATCAGAGATCATAACCGCTTCAGGAGTGACAACTCCTGTAACATGATGGAGTTCTTGCAAGTTTGCGTGTTGCTCTTGCGACTGCTGACGATACTCATTATCGTTGATCTGAGGTACCGGCTGAAGCTGATTCGCTTGCGGAGAGGCACTGCGAGGACGAGTATGTCTATGAGGTTGCTCCTGAAGCTTTCTCTTCTTTGCATCCATTTCCTTGCGCTTATTATCAACTATGATGGCACGATCCACAAGTGCTTGGAAGTTGGGATAGCTGTTGGACATGAGCTGGAGTTGAAGACCATCATACAATCCTCTAAGAAAGCGATACTGTTTCTTATCATCATCATCTACATCTGTTGGAGCATAACGCGATAGCTGAGCAAACTTATCACGATACTCAACCACAGACATTGATCCTTGCTTCAAGGCTCTGAATTCTTCCTATTTAAGCTCTACTAATCCTGCGGGAATATGATAGGACCTGAAATTCTCAGTGAATTCCTCCCAAGTGATAGCAGGAGCATTGTTGGGACGTCCATACTGGAATGACTCCCACCAATCTTGAGCTGCTCCCTGAAGTTGTCCTGATGCATACAACACCTTCTCAAGATCATTGCACTGTGCTAGGTTGAGTTGCCTTTCTACTGCACGTAGCCAATCATCTGCCTCCAATGGATCAATAGCATGAGCAAACACTGGAGGATGTCCTTTCATAAACTCAGCACGACTATCCCTTGGTGGCACACTACTTTGCTGGAGGTTGGTCACTACTTGCACCATTGACTGCATGAGTTGAGTCTGCATCGTCATCCACTGTTCCATGTTGCCTTGAGAAGGAGGTGGTTGTGAGCTCTGGTTGGTAGCATTCTGCATGCTTGCCTGCCTTCTTGTGTTCACCATCTGATTTAACCAAGAACTTGTAAGCATAGGTGGAGAGATAAACATGAGTAGGAAAGATTGAGAAGATGAGGGAAACAACATGAGAGGCTTGAAGAAAGATTTTGGAACAAGGAACAAGATAAGATCCCCCAAACTAACTAACAACACACTAAACTAACAACTTGATGTAGTTGTGAACATCGCCCACAACACATCACACTCATTACAAAGAAGCAAATCATCCAAAGGCATAAAAACAAACAAACTTGCACACCCAAACATGCTTCAACGCAAACTAACGCTCTGGGTGTTATGGTGGACAGTCTAAAGGGGTCAGTTGCTCTAGACATCTTAAGGTCACGTAGCAGCGAAGGTGAGAACCAGATCTAAAAGCAAGAAGCATAAGGTAGATAGAGTAGGAGCAAGAACTTGAAGGTAAATAGACAAGGGGGAGGTCGAATGTTCAAGGAAAGGAATATTAACAAGAGTAGAAACAAAGGATATCAAGAACAAGGGTTGTATAACAAATTGGAATCCTATAAACGATCATTTTCTAGTTGGCATACGTCCTACAGTCAACACGGCTCCGATACCATTCTGTAACACCCAGTTTTAAGAACAAAACCAGGATAGCCATATGTGTGCCCAGGAAGTCCACACATACAACAACAGAGTATAGAATATCAGAAACAATGTTATTATATAACGTAACATAGCTATATAACACTTACATATATCAGAGTAAAGCGGATCATAAACTAATCTTCACTTGAGGCTCCAATCTTCACAGGGACGGTTGGCTGGGGGCACCGTACGCCAAGCACAATTGATAGTCTTCTGGTAAACTCCATGACATCTCCACTAACCTTCTGGGTAACTTGGGCTACCGTCTGGGGTTGTGGGGAATAGCAAGGGTGAGCACATATCGTACTCAACAAGTACAGGCGGAAAATAAAATGTCATGCAAGGCTTGAACAAAGGTAGGCTGACACTGTTCAACTGCGATAAGCATTTTAGTTGGTCAAGTTTTATTAGCACCTGATTACTATAAGTGAGTGTAGGATAACCCATCCCATTAGTTAAGAAGAATACCACCTTTAATATAATCATCAACCGAGGTAAACACCTCCACCTGAGAAACCATCATCTTATGTCCATAAGTCCAACTGTCCAAAACTAATCATGTGAGGGTCCAGGTCGCTCGTAACCGTGAGCACGGCTGATATATCAGTTTTACACTCTGCAGAGGTTGCACACTTTTCCCAACGAGCAGTGATTCCCATATGCCAAGGTCATGACTCCCATACTACACTTCCAAGGTGCATGGCAAGGTTTCACCACGGGCCTTTACAAAGATTCATCTAGCGAGCGATAACCACCTAAAGTTCCTACTGGAAGCCGCAGCAACCAGAGGACCCCTAAGTCCATACCACATTCTTGGGCCATCCCTCAGTAGCGCCGCCCGGTTAACGCAACACTAGAATCCTCTAATTAATTAGCCCGGTTAGAGCCATATAACATCTCGTGGTTGCACTGTTATCCTGGGTGGTCGCTCCATGAGCCAGTCCTAAAAGGCGGACCCGAGCACAAACCACACGCCAAAACTTACCATAACCACCATACCATACCATGTGCCCGAGTCACTGAGTTCCACGTTAAAACATAGTTCCAAAACCATTAAGCCATCATTAATGTATCATCATCACGTGGTATTTTTAGAACAAGTAAAGTTGCTTAGCATAGCATTACTACCCATCATAAAACCCAGGTAACAAGGAAGATATGGAAAACTAGGATAATCCTTAGGGTTCACATAATTAGACACATGCATGCATATAGTGATTAATGGTGAATAGGTAAAGAACATGATCAAAGGGTGCCTGCACTTGCCTTCTTCGAGTTGATGTTGGTCACAGTCTTCAAAGTCAAGCTCTTGCAGGTTCACTTGCAACTCTTCGTCTGTACGCAACAAACATCGGCACACAGGAGCAAACATACAAGCAAAACATGCAATAAATTAGAAAACAGTACACCAATACATAAAACATGGATAAAACGCTTATAAAACTGTTCTACTCGTCGAGACGAACGCGTGGACACGAAAACCACTAAAAACGGATCTATAACGGAGGAGTTATGATTTAAACAAGGTTTTCTTTAATAAATTATTAGATTAAAACTAAACTCGAAATTTAAAAGTTGGAAACATGATTAACAGTTGTAAAAACATGTAGATTATGTAATTACGAACCTAACGCAACTTGAACGGGTCAAAACGGAGTTAAAACGGAGATTTTATAGCGAAAACAAAATCAGTGGCAAAGCTGTAAATACAGCGAACTTAATTACGAAATTAAATAAATAAAAACGAAAATCAGATTTTACTTGAGCTGACGGACGTCGGCGATGAATATTGATTGCAGGTTGCTTTTGTGGAGGATGAACGAGAGCCAAAAATCGATAACCAGAGTTGGGGAAGAATTTGGCGGCCGTTGACAGAGCAAACAAAATTTTCGGACTCCCAAACTAGGGGCTTCCGTTATTGTGTGCTTTGGCCAAGGGATGGGACACATATATAGGGAGAAAAACTCTATGCCCCGCGTCAACTAGCGATATGGTGCTAATCAGGGTTTTTTTACCGACCGTTTGATGGTAACCGCCGGCCACCGGTAGCGGTTTACCGGACCGGTTTGGTCGGTAACCGCCCGGTACCGGCCGGTTTGAAGTTTGAATTCAAACCCCTCAGTTGTTCGGTTTCGAATCGGTAAACCGGTCGGTTTGGGTCGGTTACCGACCGGTTTGAGCGGTTTACCGGTCGGTTTGAATCTCGAATTCAAATGCGGTTCCTAGTCGGTAACCGACCGGTTTGGGTCGGTTACCGACCGGTTAGATCGGTAACCAGTCCAAACCGGTGGGCTGTCTTTTTTTGGATAAAAATGATTTTTTGGTACTTCCTTTGGACATATAGATATAAAAAAGACCGCACACTGCGGCAATAAATTCATTGTCTCGAAAACATGAACAAATAGTCGCATACAAATAGATATTGTCTCGAAAACATCAACGAATGCATCAACAACACATCCTCACAGTCACAGGAATACATGATCATCTACGCAAGATGTATGGAAAGACCCCTTGTTGGCATGACATTTCATACTCGGCGATGGACATAAGAGCGATACCTTTGGTTTGAAGCAGGGTTGCCTTGTAATCTTGCCACGTCTGGCCCGTCCAAGCTGCGGTTGTCTCCCATTCTTGAACCAACATACTGTAAAAGCTGGGATCTTCCCATTCGTACACCCACCTAGTCTGAGGCTGCGTGCTCACGTCAGGAATGGGATAGCTATAAGAAGGTTGTGAGGCATCGCTGTAGGACGAAGTAGAGTAGTCTGGAGTGTCGTAGTACGTGGGTGCAAAAGAAATTGATCTCCCCTGCGAGTCCTCTGGATTGTCGTCGTGTGTGCGTCCAAATGAAACTGATTTCCTCTGGGACTGTGGTTGTCCGTGGTCACGATCTTGCGTAGCATGTGTGTATTGGGTCTCGCCTGCAATGAACCATAATTAGTAATCATGGACAAAAATAAATGTGTGTATGTACGTGCAAGTGCAATGGATACCTGTGAAACGAATTCCATAACCAGTCCCACCACCACCACCAGCAGCACCACCACCACCATCGCCACTGTCATCATGATCGTCATCGTCACCACCATCGCTGCTGTCATCATCATCATCATCATCATCGTCAGAATGGTAAGATCCCTCCTCCTCAGTGTCTGCATCGCTGCTGACTTGTTTTCCTCGCTTGGTCTGCCCCTTCCTAGGCGGCGCTTGCGTCTTCCTCTTCCCTAGGTGACTTTGACCCACATGTCTACGAGCCCAATCACTGATGCAATCAGACCCCGTAGCCTGACGTAGATCATCGGGGTCTATATGCTCACTGCCAACAGAAACAAACAAATCACATAAATAAAATCAATCCCACCGTACATTATTAGACACGCACTCACATTTATAAATATACATATAACGTACCTGACAAGACGTGATGGCAAAGGGACGTCGTCTTCGTCTGAATCCTCATCAAGAAGTGGAGGCTGGTTTGATCTTCCATACTCCATCCACTCCCTAAGCGGAGTGGTCCGATCATAGAATGAGACTTCGGCGAACCGGTCAATAAAATCGTCGTCATCAAGCCTTGGTGGGTTGGCATCCGCAAGTCGCAGCCGAAGGTTGTAATTGACATAAACAAGCTTGTTCAGTTTCTTGTGCGATAGCCGATTGCGGACCTTCGTATGCAGCAAGGCAAAAGTACTCCAGTTCCGCTCGCATCCACTGGAGGACATACATTGTGAAACAAGCCGCAAAGCTAGGCGCTGCAAATTTGGAGTGTCTTTACCAAAGATCATCCACCAGGCCGCTGCAAGTGGAACACATTATGTTAGCTACATGTTCCAATATGCATAACTAAATGGAATGACAAAGTACTCTTACATGGGGATGTTCTTGGATCCATGGCCATTTTGTGAGCTAGCTCTGAGCCAAACTCACCAACCTTCTGGCGAAAAACCTCAGCCTCCTGCAATGCCTGCACGGCGCTCTGCACATCTGTCATCTCCTGAAATGCGTCCTTCAGGCCAGCGAACATTGTTGCAGTTGGATCCAGTGTGTACGAGAGCTTAGGATTCAGCACGGCAGCTGCAACATGGAATTGAATTGAGCATCCAGAAAATGTTCAATATGGTAAATATGGAATTCAATTGAACATGGAGGAACTCATACCTGGCCCCACGTACGTCCCTATGTACACGTCAGATATCCTTTTATCCAAAATCTCTTTGTACTCATTCCATGTGTGCGTATTTCTTCCAAAAAAAGACTCCATCTCCGACTTGCAATTCTGGAATTGATACACAACTTCACAAATGTTGGGGTGCTTGGCTTCATCAGCGAACCGAAGGAACCTGTAAATCGGTTGTACAGTGTTGATGATATACTCCAATCCCTCCCACCACTGTAGACTCGACAACCTGGCATGAGCAAATCTACCTTCTTCGCTTTTTGCCCACTTGCTCTCCAAAAAATCTGTAGATGCCATCCACTGCATGAACTTCTCACGTCTTCGGTTAAATGACTCCATGAACATGTAGTTGGTCCCAAATCTAGTGGCATTCCATTTTACCAACTCACCACCAATTGCTCTCTTCATCATATTATGCAACTGAGTATGGTTGTACAACCAATTAGATATGCGCTTGCATGCGGATATCATACCTGAATGATCACTCCTTTGACCGATATCCTTTAGCATTAAATTAATGGTGTGTGCCAGACAAGGCATCCAACAAATATGCTTGAACTCAAGCTTCAACAAGCTGCACGCTTTCTTGTAGTTGGCGCCATTGTCAGTGATCACATGGACAACATTCTCCGCGCCAATGTCCATCACCACCTTCCGAATCTCCTGAAAACAGTCATAACGTATATTATATATGCATGAATATAACTAAAAATAATAACATGACAACTGTAATGACTTACCCTCAATAAATAGTTCGCATCTTGACTTTTCCCAGTTGCATCGACAGAGCTGTGAAACCATGTGACCCCGTTGCAATAAATAAGAAAGTTCACAACATTCATTTTTGTGGGGCCAGTCCAAGAATCACACATCAGCGAGACGCCAAACGTGGGCCACTCTTTCTGAAACTTTGCGTACCTCTCCTTCAAGTCTTTCACATTTTGATCAAGGTACTTCCCATCAATTTCCTTTCCAGTGGGGGACAAGATGCCTTCACCTGTAACCATAAGCAATTAATAAGAACATGGAACGATACATAAGTTCAAACCTGTTTGTAGTTATAGGTACTTACCCCACTTCTGCGTCTCTCGGACAGCACCAACAAAGTACGGGCTGTCCGCATTCCGTCCCGGTATTCCTGCATGATGGTAAAATTTTGCCCAAGCTTTACCGATGGCTTCCTTTGCATTTTTTCCCTTCTGGGTCCAGCGCCCTGTATCAATCCTTTGTTGTACCATTCTTGTCCTGCCACCGGATGCCACATTGTAGTCTTCCACCTCCACAGGTGTCTCCCTCTGTGATCCCGATCTTCTGAACATCCTCGAAAAAGGATTCCCACCACGGGGACCTCCACTGCCACCACCCCCACCTCCACCACCACTACCACCTGCACGAGAACTACCCCCTCCACGCTCGTAATTACCGCCTCTATCCTGCACACTCTGTTGATACTCATATTCAGCTCTCGACTGTTGTAGGGCAGCCTCCATCTGAGCCTCATACTCATCATCATTAATGGGATTGTTCCCCTCCTGTGCAACTCTTTGTTGTGCGAGCCTTTGCCGAGCTCGGTCCGCCGTCGCCTTCTTGGCGCGGTCAAGCTCTCTCTGGAAATACTCGCGCACCTCTGGTGGCACACGGCTACAATGCACAACCTCCGTCCCGCGCGCTGCCAAATGCTGCTTCAATCTTGTTGCACCACCGCCCCCTTTTGTCAGGTGACAATAATTGCACCGCCACCCGGGAGCGAGATTTTCACCATGCTCCCAGACAACGTCTTTGTGCCTGCCCGCCATTGTCTACCTGCATAAACAGACAACACAAAATCAAACCCACGTAAATGTTGTCTATACAATATATACAGAAAAATATACATCCTAACAGAAATCATACCTCAAATCCTAAATTAAATCGTACTCTACACATAAAGCTAACCCTAACCCTAACCACCTAAATCCATCCATCCTAATATCTAACACAGATCCTGCATAAATACAACAATCCTAACACAAAACTACACCCAAAACATATAGATACTTAACTAAAATAGCAAGAAAAGGGGGGAAAAACTTACCTCAACTCCCGGACGAAACCGCTCGGTAACCGAGCGAAACCGCTCGGTTACCGAGCTGACCGCGCGGCTAGCCGACGGCGCGTCGCCGGAGCGGTTACCGCCCGCTCCCGCTCGGTAACCGAGCCTAACCGACCGGTTAGCCGGCGGCGGAGAGCGGACGGCGGCGCTGGGGGCGGAGGGCGGGGGGCGGGGCGCGGATAAGGCTCGGGAAGGAGGCGTTCTGCCCCCCCCGCCCGTGAACGCCTGGTTTTGTGCCCGTGAGCGCCTAATGGGCCTCATGGGCCTTAACGGGCCGACCTTTTTTTTTCCAATTCCAAACGTCCAATTTCAAAAAATTTTATACCATTGGTCTCCATAAATTGTAATCTATTTTTAGGAATTTTTTGGGCATTTTTTTTTCAAATTTTCAAATTTCAAATTCAAATTTTGGTAACCGGTCCGTTTGGTAACCGGACCGGACCGGTTTCATCGGTTACCGACCAAACCGACCGGTTACCGATCGGTAAAAATAACCCTGGTGCTAATTGACGTTGCACCTCCACATTTACTAATGGGCCTAAATAAATATAAAAGCTCATTAGTAAATAAAGACGTTGATATTTGGAATTTAATAGAATTATTGCACATGGGCTTTGTGGGAGGGAGGAAAAAGACAGATTTTATTATTTTCGAAATTATTTAATTTTTGGATTAAAATAATTCTAGAAAAGTCTAGAATTGATATTTAAGTCAGGAAAAATTACTCCAATGGCTCCGAAAATTCAGGAAAAATTCTTAGAGACATTTGGAGACATGAGGAACTCAAATAAAATATTTGGAGCTCATGAAAAGATATTTTGGGACATCTAAAAATTAGATTATACTCCCAGAAAAATAGGAAAAAGTGTCAGAAAAAGCTGGAAAACTTCTCGAGAAGATTTTGGAGATATGATGATGAATGATGAGCACCAAGGAATATTTTAGAGCAGGCGAAAAAGATTTTTGGGAGACTCCAACAGAAAGGTTAAGCTAGAAAACAAAGAATTTGATTTTAGGAGAAGATATGGATAAGGCGGGGAGTTGGGCCGCCGGCTGATGGGAGAAGGGGGAAGGGGCGCGAGCGGGCCAAGGCCGACTGGGCCTTCGGGCCAGATTGGGGAGAGGGGTGAGGGAGAGAGAGGAAAAACCTTTTCTTTTTGTTTTCAACCATTTCAAAAGCATTTTCAAAATGAATTTGAAATCTTGCCAAACTTTGGAGCAAACCACTCATCACAAAATAAATTATGCACCAGCATGTATGCTCAAACATGTTGTTACCCTAAGATATATTTTAATTCAAAGAAAAGTTTTATTTCTCCTATATTCTCATGAGCACCAAAAATACATAATAAAACATTTTCTCTCTATTTCCAAGATTATAAATTTTAGGGTGTTACATCAATCTTATTCATATTGACTATTCTATCAAGATTGACCCAAAGGATGAATTGATGGATATATCTCTAACTTCATACTCATCTCGGTAACAAGTACCTAACCCTTGCTAGCTAGCCACTTGACTTGTGTAGTCTCTAGTAGTTCACAAATATGTGTATGTTTGTGAATTATTAGGAGTGGCTAGAGTACTTTGAGTTCAAATGAATCATCTTTCATATGATGCTTTTAATGGCTCTCTAGTAGAGCAAGATCTTATTCATGTTGTAGGTAATGAGGAACCACTTTGTGAGACAATCAAGAAAATGCACATTGGTGATATAAGACCACAAGAAGTTCTGCGTACAAAGATAGAAGATCCTCAAGCTACTATTGCACCAAATTCCGCTGACATCTCTGATATGGTAGTACCATGCCTCAGAGCGGCAGTGCCGCCCCTATGCAGACAGTAGTGGCTGAGATAAGTCCAAGCAATGGATGAAGTCTACAACATGATGATAAGCAAAGTGAAGATGAAGAAGCCACCTCATCCATTATGTTTCAAGAAGGGTGGTAACATCTAAATCTCAAGTGCAATTTATTTCAAATCTTATCTCTTTGTGTCTTGTGTAGTCACTTAGGGAAAGAAACCACTTGAGGATATGTATTGGTTGTTGGTCATGGAAGAAAAGTATGATTGGAATTTCATAACAAGCAACATACATGACTTGGTGTTCTTTGTGGACCTTAAACCAAGAATTTCAAGAAAGCTCAAGTAGAAGCACTTATCACTCAAATCTCAAGAACTCTCTACTTAATGAAATCTTGTCATATGGTAGATTGGCAAATTCTCATTCTCATCTTATGGCCATCTACATGCTCAAATGGTTGTGAGTATTTCTTGGCATAAGTTAAATTTGATTATTCTATTGTTGCCATGACCTAGACATAGAGTAAAATGCCATGTTCTTAAATGAATAGAGTGCTATGTGAGAAATTCAAATACTTAGAGCACTTATAAAAGGGGAATTTACTCTATGACTAGAGTTGTGAGACTAACCATTTCTCTAAGTGATTTATGTAGTCTCACTAAATGAGAATGTGTTTCTTAAATGGAGTGTGCTATCATATCAATGCCATCAATCCAAAACTATGTGATGTGTTCTCTCTAGTTAATTTTGGGTTGATTCGTCTATGTTAGCCACTCACCATAATATGGCTTAAATCTACCCTTTGGACTTAATTGACCAACCATGCACATTCACATTTCCATTCGACTCAAAAGAGTGTGCATGCGGCATTAAGCGAGATTTAATCCATGTTATGAGGTTTCTCTATTTTGGTAGCTCATTTGCCTTCCACACATAAAGGGTTACTAAATGAGAAACTAGTGCTTGTGCTACTAATACCTCTTGTGTTGAGCTTATTCATAGGAAATCAATAAGAAGAGGTTGTGATTATTCATTTGGATGCATCACAAGCCTAAAGGTTACTCTCCACCTAAAGCAAGATGAGGTTGGTAGAAGTCGGAGTGTGTTGACTCACTCTCAAGATGTGGAGGCTCCTCATGTTGAAGATAATCTACAACCTACTGCTGATGTGCGAGCAGCAGTGCCGCTCAGCGGGCAGCACTGCTGGGCCACGGGCAGCACTGCCGGGCCACGAGCAGCACTGCCGGGCCATGAGCAGCACTGCTGCGCCATGAGCAGCACTGCTGCACACCTCCACACACAACAGCTGACAACCGTCCATTTTGTGGACCTAGAGCATGATGTTGAGGTTGAGTTGGATATGCTATATTGGAAGAACTCATAATACTACAAATATTGACAAGAGGACTGAATGGTAATGACATCTTGTGAGTGTTCTAAGCCAAAACCACCTCATTATTGGACAAGAAGAGAAGAATTGTAAAAATTATCAAATCTGTCCAGAAATCTGAAATTTTGAGTTAGCTGCTTTCAAGCATGGATTTGGAGGTTCAAACACTGATGAATTGACCTGAAACTTTGTGAGCATGCTATATATATCTAGTACTTGTTGTTGTACAGTTGGGATGCAGTTTGGTTTAGAAGAAAATCAGTTTCAGTTGAATTTTGTCAGCCTCAGCACTGCAGTTTCAGACTTGAGCAGTTTTGGTAGAAAATAGATTTGACTGATCAAATGGAATCCAAATGGGCTGAAATTTTGACAACAGTTAGAGGACTCATAGATGAACATTTCTACCAAATTTCATGCATATTGGACCTGTAATCTGGGAGATATGAATTTTTCACCAAGCAAGATAGAATCTGAAAATTACTGTATGAAGTTGGATTGCATTGCAACAAGTTTCGGTTGGCTCTCAAGTTGGTCATGAAGAATCAGTGAAGATGAGAAGCATCAGTTTGGTCCAAAGGATTTCAAATGAGAGAGAAGGACACATACAAGTATCCAAAAGAGTTGGAACCAAATTGCAAGCAAGCTTGAAGGAGTTTGAAATCAATTGGAATGTAGTGTAAACTTCTCCCTTGACCCTAGGATCATTGATATGCATGAGTGTACTCTTATATGCACAAATTGAGGGGGAGTTTACTCTATATCTTGTGGGACAAATGGCTTCTCTCAAGTTTAAATTGTGCAGTTCCACACATTGCAAGGATGGATGTTCCTTCGGATTCACATTGGGTACTTCACAGTTCCCATGGTGGTCTTGGTCTTTATAAACCAAGTTCTCTCGGCTTAGTGTCGAATGCCCCAATCCTTTAGTGGAACATGTTTCTAATGAGTTGGAGAAAATAATTGAAGGGTGGACTCTCATTGTCAAATTCTCTACTCTAGAGCTCATCAAGTGCACATGATCCATCCTATTGATCAACCAAGACCTTGTCAATAAAGAGTGGTAACTCCTAGTTCACAATTTGCAAATTTCATGAATTTTACCATTTGCTCTCTATGTGAGTTGCTTTAGGTAAAGAAAGAAATAGGAATCTATTATGGATCTTGGATGACCACAAAAGCTTCAATTCACCACATTTCATCAAGTGAGAACTATGGCCATCCAAATCATTGAAATCTTACTTATATGATGGTCATGTCAATCAAAATTTATGTGGTGGTCTAGCTACCTTAGTGGTGGTATGTTTTCTTGGCATAATTTCAATTGTTGCAAACTTATCATGCCTTGACCAAAATATAGGGTGAACTCCTCTAGACTCTTAAACCGATTCAAGTGCATTTCACAAGTAATTCGAGTACTTGGTGCACAAATTGAGGGGGAGCTCATTCTATGTCTTGTGTCTTTTGGGACTAACATTTTCTTCTAGTGAACTTGTGTAGTATCTTGGTGAGAATGAGTTTCTCTTGGGTATTCTACATAACCAAGTCAATCCAAATTGGTAAAGATATCTCTCATATTCATTTGGATTGCAACTTTAACTCTTATGTAGCTACTCTCCATAATATAGCTTAAATTTCCTTGATTGGACTTAATTGACCAAAAGTGCATATGTTCTACTTTCCACATACATATGTATGCACTATCAAATAGGGGGAATTTAGTCTATGCTATGAGGTTTGCAATTAGTGATCCACATGCCTTCCACATCCAAATGGTCACTAGTTGTAAACTGTAGCTTGTGCAATTTAATGTTATCTCTTATCTTTGTGAGCATTCCCTAGGAGACATCTAGGTGATATTATGAGATACGAGCATCCATTCCTATTGGCATCAACTTGTGAAGATTCCTTCCATTGGTGTCAAACTATGAAGATCATATTTCAATTGATATTGGTGGATAATCTTTCAATTTGGTATATCAAGAAATATGTCTTCAATTGGTATCTCAAAATGAAAACAAGAGCTAGCAATGGATTTTCAACTAAGATGGAGCACAAGTTTGAAATGTCTCCTTGAAGATGATGAAAAGGAGATATGGGCACAAATGAGATCTTTTGCTTAATGAAGTGCTAGGCCCATCAAAGCACTAAATTCAAAATCACCATCATGGTGGATATTATGAGGCTTAGAACAAAGGTATATCACTCTATGAACATTTGTATTACCTTTGTGCATCTAGGCCCTTACATGCTAGAGTGTGCATGTGTATGCAATATTTTGAGTCACACCATGAGTTTGTTCTTATGGTGACGATTAGAGAATGAGTTAGATATTTGGTTGATACCTCTTGTGGTGATTATGTGAGTTTGTCTCATGTTATGTCACCTATGTGAGGTATGAGCTAAATATGCTAACCTCTTGAGAATCTTGACTTAAAGTGTTGCATACTTTGTTTGGTAGAAAAACATAGAAGAGAAATCATATATGCTAAACTTTTACCTACCTCTAGCCCTCACTTGTCTACCATCATTTCTTCCTTTTGGTGGAGAGATCCTTTTTGGAGATTAATGCCAAAGGGGGAGAAATTTTGGGGGACATTGTAAGGGAAGAGAGATTGATATGAGGATGGAAAGGGGTAAAGGAGAGGCATATAAGATTTTTCAAAATTATGTGGTGTGTGC
This sequence comes from Coix lacryma-jobi var. lacryma-jobi, assembly GCA_009763385.1. NCBI lineage: Eukaryota > Viridiplantae > Streptophyta > Magnoliopsida > Poales > Poaceae > Coix > Coix lacryma-jobi. Next base: position 172,888,431 of record CM019822.1, on the reverse strand, counting down.
AAGGATAGTTTAAATCGATGCTCTTGATAGGGACAATTTATGCTAGTGTGTGACATTCATGTGAGTGGTGCTTGTATTCTCTAGTGTTGTTCAGGCAGGTGCAGCAGTACCGCTCTCTGGTGCGGCAGTGCCGCCCTCTGCTGGTCAGCAATCCTTGAGTGCATGAACTGTCATAAGCATCATGATTATCATGTTAACACCTTGCACCTCACGAATGCTAAGATATAGGAGAGTTTCCACACTTTGTCTTAAATATGTGCATTTGGCATTTGAGGCCAAAATTTGAAATTCCTTTCAATGCACACATTTAGGGGGAGCTCACTATATCATAGGATTCAAAATCTTAAAGTTTATCAATCTCCTGTAAGCTTTAATTGTGTTGTCATCAATCACCAAAAAGGGGGAGATTGTAAGTGCATCTAGCCCTTAGTGGGTTTTGGTGAATTGAGTGACAACATAATTAAAGGTCTAACAAGTTTGCTAAGTATATCAAAGGTTCAACAAGAAAAGCAAACTTGATGATATTCCACATAGTGTTGAAATGAAGGCCAAAATTGTGTATTGTTGTATTGGAAGATCATGGAAACAATCTTGTTCAAGCAAAAGACAACAATGCAAATAGAGTTGCTGATATGGCTTCTATGTTGTGGGATATCATGGCATCATGAGAAAGCAAGCATATTTGGCAAATGACAAGTGAGACATGGATTGATGATTTTGGAATGGTCTCAACAATGGGTTGCTTTTCATGAGCAAGAAGAGTTTGATAGTGAACTAGCTTTGATCAAGGTTGAAGAATGAATCAAGAATGCATAAGTGAGTAAATGCCAAGCAAAGGTCAAATGACAAGGACTTAACTCATATTGGATATATGTCATCTCTACATTGGTTTGCTTGTATGGATAAATGTTTGGAGAATCACTTTGCATTGATTTGATCAAGCTAGAAGTATGAAGATGGAGATTGAAGTGAGTGTTGAGTGTCAAGCCAAAAGGAGAGGATATAAGGAATAGTGAATTGGCTTGACCATATTAATGATGATCCATATGTGTCTCTATGTGAGTCGAACTAAAGCTTGATTGATCTCAACATTCATATCTACAAGATGTTCAAGCAAGGATCACAATATTGAAGAAATGGTTTTCAATGGATGCTCAATATGATGTGACTTGAGTGTGGCTTGATAAGGTGAAGACAGCAAGGAAAGGGCTTCGAGGTACTAAGCGAGAGTGAAGGTCAAGGAGACCGAGGTACTATGGCTAGAGTGAAGAAGAGAGTACTTGCATTGAGTCGAGGTACTAATCAAGCTATGAGGATTCATATTGTGTTGAGGATCAAATCATTAGTGGAAGTGACTTGAAGCCATGGATTGAACTCATATGTGTGGAAATGGTTCAAGTCACATGCTCAAGGTGTGCTTGCTCAAAGAAAGGAGACAAAGATGATTGCAACCCCTTTTGAAGTAATATCAAGAAGAAATGGCATATGAAGACATTGAAGACTCAAGTGGTTAAAATGGTTATATTTTCTTTATCTTGAGTATAGTTATGCCGTACTATCAAGGGGGATGCAATACGAATCATAGACAAGTCTCAAGTGCTCAAACTAACCGAACCCGAGTGCTAACATGAGAGAAAACACTTAGCACTGCACCAGCACTTGTTGATCTTGGGCTTGTTCTCTGTAGGGTTGGATAGCCCTCGAAACAAGCTTTCCGGAAAGTCCAAGATCACTGAAATCGGAGTTCGGAGTAAAAAGTTACGGCGTTTTTCGTGAGGTCACCTGTGCTGTCTCAGGGAGCTGCGGCAGTGCCGCTCTGTCGAGCGGCAGTGCCGCTCCCCGGCAGTGTCGGGCTAAGTGCGGTAGTGCCGGGCCTATACAGCCAGTAACGGCTAGTTTCTGACCTCCAACGGCTAGTTTTGGGTGTGGGGGGTATATATACTCACCCCACGCCTCCAGAACCTGCTGCTGGTGCCCAAAACACCTCTAACACATCCCAAGCCATTTGAGAGCTCTCCCCAACCCTCTCTTGTGAGAGTGACATGCTTAGTGCATGATTAAGTGTTGGGGTTGTGTGATTAAGAGCTAGAGAGCAGATTAGAGCCTTCCAAACCTTGAGCACTTGTCGGGCTTCGTCAATCTTCGTTGTGCATGTTTTACTCTTGGAGGTGAAGCCTCCTAGACGGCTAGGCGTCGCCCGGTGAGCTCCCGTGCTTGTGGTGAGCAGCGGGATCAGTTTGTAATCCTCTTGTGGAGCTAGTGGAATTACCCCTCACTTCAAGGATTTGGTTCCTTGACTTGAGACCGAGGAAGAGTTGCAAAGCTCTTGACCTAAGTGGTCATCCTCAACAACGTGGACATAGGCAAGCCTTAGTGGCGAGCTGAACCACGGGATAAATCTTGTGTCTTGTCTTCTATGTTTTGAATTGCAATATTTGTGTTCCACTCGATCTCCTTGGTTGTGAGTGTTTGTGAGTGCAGGTACTTAGCGAACTTGCTGCTAGTAATCTCCAAACACATCTCCAAGTTGGCCTTAAGCTATAACCAAAGGCATAGCTGTTTGTGTGCTCTTTGCGCCGAGCGGCAGTGCTGGGCTACGAGCAGCAGTGCCGGGCTCCGAGCAGCAGTACCGGGCTCCGAGCAGCAGTGCCGGGAGCAGCAGTACCGCTCGAGGTTTTAACATCTGGTTGAGCTGATTTTTTTTTTAACAGGCCTATTCACCCCCCCCCCCCCCCCTCTAGGCGACATCAAGGTCCTTTCAGTGTCAAACAACATATGACAATTAATTTTATGTAATGGCAGCCCACCTTCACATTTTCTCTTCGTTCCAGCTCCTAGCCTAGTTAAAACATATAAACTATGTTCCACCACCGATGCAATTTTCTTTAATATTTATCTAATACAATGTCCATATGTTGGCTTCCAAAATGGGACTCTCAGCAAAAATATCATGAAATGAATTGGATGTGTAACACTAGACCAATCAAAATACCAAACTTTGACAAAGTTAAAATATTTTACGACCAAGAATATAAAATATACATGTATATATATTCTTAATATGAGCATTATATATTGGAGGTATGTCAAAACCATATGGTCTACGGATTCAGTTCACAAGAGCAACAACTCATTAGGGAAAAAGGGAGTAAACCATAGGATCTCTAATCTACTTGCATGAACACATTAGTAGTGGATATAAAGACTACCCATGATCTTCAGGGTAGTCCGCCATCGGTTGTCCTCTAGCAGCAACTGGCTTGCGAGATGATGTTGATATGGTTCCCAGCTTCTGAAACTTGGATGGGTAGGAAGAATCTTTGTTGTCCTCTGATTTAGTCTCGCCTCTAGAGCTTTCACTGTTTCGATTCATAGACACTGAAATGAAGTTGGTCCTCTATTCCTTTAGCCTGATTACAATAGTGGAAAATTAGAATGGAAGCAGCAAGGCACCATCAGCGAGTATGTATGGAACTGATAGTTGCAAATATGTAGCTACCTAGCATACATGAGTACTCATCATAAGCTTCAAAAAAAGTGTGTAAGGCTAGCTAGCTTGTACTGCTAAACATCTAGTCATCTATTTTTATTATAAATTAGTGGAGTGGGAAATTAAAATTATGAGAAGAGCGATCAGTGGCAGCACGCACTAGCTAGTATCTGGGATAATCAACATATGTTGCAGCTCTATGAATTACTTTTAAATGTGTCTGCTTAGGTGGACTGAGTTTAAATATAGGAAAACATAAGGTTGTTAAAGTATCTCATCGTCTTTGTGTAACCAAATAAATTATATTCCAACCAACGACTGAAGTGCAATAGGTTCTGTTAAGTCCTATCAACTCATCAACCACCATTTCAATTCTATAACATGATAGTAGAATTCAAAACTTTAGATCTAGCAAGTCCCTGTCCCAACACTTTACAAATGAAAACAAAATATTGTAGCTCGAATTGAGCGAGGTGTCTCACCTTGCACCCTAGTGAGTAGAACCGGCAAGCCTCATCCTGGAGGAACCTTTCGCATTCCTTAAAGTGAGACATTCTAGGCTTTCCATGCGCCAACATAGGCTGCCTGTTTAGGAACACTGCAGGGTCGTCATGGATGAGGTAGGTTTGCACCAATGACATGCTCAACAGATGGTTGAACATTCTCTACCTTCACAACGTTGATGCCTAATGACCTCTGCATATGCACCTCACACAAAGCGAGCATCACGATAATTTCTCTTTCAAAAATCAGAACTAATCCACCTTTGTCATGACAGAGTGTTCCTATGTTTCTAGATAAGTCCTGGCCTTCACGGTTGCCCAGGCAGCCAGAGCAGAGGGCACAACCGGCAAAGTGAGTGCAGACAAAGTTGCAGCCAGTGCTACTCCTATTAGGTGGCCCTCGTTGGCCAGGTGCTCGGTGCATGCATCAAAGAACCTAGTCTTCAGCATCATATGCAGCCTTGTTGATGGGGCGCGCTACGCATCCAAACGAGCTATCTCCTTCAGGCTGATCAGTTCTGCTTCACCTTGCTAGATGGAAAGTACAGTAACCATGGTGAACAAACACCTAAAGCCATGTTGATTATGCATTGAAGATGTAGTTTGTGCTACTTAGTAGTAAAGAAATTAAGGTCCCCTTCCGGAATGCAGGAATTGTACCAGAATTTAACATGAATCAATTTCACATGACAAAATGCAAGAAATATAAAATTTTAGTACAATACAATCCAAAATGGGCCAAAATGTAGGATTCACTCTGGGTAGCAAACTAAAAGGTAGAGTTTGCATGGTACCAGTCTGCTGGTCGGATGATGGATGGATGGATGGAGGCAGATGGAGATTTTGGAGACCGTTGTTCTTTCAAGAAGTTCATCTAAGATGTTCGCCACAATGTCACTCGATGACCTCTGGATCTGCACCATGCGTAAAGCGAATATCATGAAAAATTACCTTTCAAAAATCATAACTAATCTATATTTGTAGAGACTATGTGATCCTATGTACTTGGATAAGTTTGTGTTCTATACATTCTTTGTGAAACTAATGTGGATAGAAAGAAATACATTATGACACTGCTTATTTAGGTGCTTTATAGTAATGATGCAAGAAGAATGATGATCGAACGAGTGGCTTACACAATGAATGCAAGCAGAGGCAATGGCTTCATGCTGAATTGGTGCAAGTGGCATGAAGGCACTCTGTGCCAAACCGTAGATGACAATTAATTTTATGTAATGCCTCTTCATATTTTCTCCTTGTTCCAGCTTCCACAAAATAACATGAAACATATTGGTTGTGTAACAATAGACCGATCAAAAAAATATCAAACTTGTTAAAGTTGAAATATTTCATGGACAAGAATATAAACCATACATGTATATATTCTCAATTTTAAAAGTATTGGAAGTATGTTCCAACCATATGGTCTATGGATACAGTTTGCAGGAGCAACAATTTATTAGAGAAAATAGAGAGTAAATCATAGGGTATCTAATCTAGTCGGATGAACACATTAGTGGATCTAAAGACTAATCGTGATCTTCATGGTAGTCCGCCATCAGTTGTCCTCTAGTGGCAACTCGCTTGCTAGATGATGTTGATATGGTTCCTAGCTTCTGAAACTTGGATGAACAGGATGAATCTTTGTCGTCCTCAGGTTCAGTCTCGTCTCCAGAGTTATCACTGTTTGGATCGACAGATAATGAGACACTGAAATCAAGTAGGTCCACTATTCCTTTAGCCAAATAACAACAGTAGAAAATTAGAATAAAAGTCGCAAGGCACCATCAGAGACTATGTATGAGACTGAAAGGTTCAAGTAGTACTCATCATTAGCTTCAACAAAAAAGTGTGTAAGGCTAGCTAGCTTGTACTGTTACACATGCAGTCATCTATATTTGCTAGAAATTGGTGGAGTGGGAAATTCAATTTCCTTGATCAATGGTAGCATGCACTACTAGCTAGGATCATCACCATATGTTATTGAAGCTCTATGAATTATTAATGTCTCAACCATTGTACTGAGTTTAAATAAAGGAAAACATTACAAAATTTCATCGTCTTCACGTAACTAAATAAATTATATTTCCTACCAATGACTAAAATTCAATAGGTTATGTTAAGTTCTATCAACTCATCCACCATGATTTCATTTCTATAACACAATAGTAGAATTGAAAACTTGAAATCTAGCAAGTCCTGGTCACCACACTTTAGACATGCAAAAAATCATGTACCACAAATTCAGCAAGGTGTGTCACCTTGCACCCTAGTGAGCAGAAGCTAGAGGGCTCATCTTAGAGTTCCTTTCGCATTCCTCACAGAGAGATGCACCAAGCTTTTCACACCACAACATAGGTTGCCTGTTCTAGAACACTACAAGGTCGCCATTGATGAGATAGGTCTGCACTAATGAAACACTCAGCAGATGTTGAACATCCTCCACCATCACAATGTTGTTGCCTAATTACCTCTAGGTCTGCACCTCTGACAAAGCAAGCATCACGATAATTTCTCTTTCTAGAATCAAAACTAAACAACCTTTGCCATGACAGAGTGGTCCTATGTGCCTGGATAAGATCATGACCTTGTGGTTGTGGAGGCAGGTAGTGTAGAGGGTACGATTGGCACAGTGAGTGCAGACAAAGTCGCAACTGGTTTTCCTCATATTAGCACGGCCCTCACTGGTTGGGTGCTTGGGGCATGCATCAATGAACATAATCTCTAGCAGTATATGCGGCCTTGCTAGCAGGATGCGCTCCGCATCCAAAAACGAGCCATCTCCTTCAGGCTAACCATTTCTGCTCCACCTTGCTAGATGGAAAGTACAGTAACCTTGGTGAACAAGCACCTAAAGCCATGTTGAGTATGCACTGAAGATGCAGTCCATGCTATAAAGTAGTAACGAAATAGGGCCTCTTTGGAACACAAGAATTGTACAAAAATTCCACATGAATCAATTTTCATAGGAAAAAATGCAGGAAACAGAAAAAATTTATTACATTCTAAAATCATCCAAAAATTGTAGGATACACTTCGGGCAAAAAACTAAAAGGTAGAATTTGCATGGTATCGACCTACTGCTCGGATGATGGATGGATTGAGGCATATGGAGATTTTGGAGACCCTTCTCCTTTCATGAAGTCCATCTATGACGTTCACGACAATGTTACTCTACGACTTCTGAACCTGCACCACACGTAAGGCGAGCATCATGACAAATTACCTTTCAATATTTGTTGATACTACACAATCCTATGTACTTGGATAAGTTTGTGTTGTATACATTGTTTGTGAAACTAACATTGACGAAAAGAATGACATCATGACACTACTTATTTTGGCGCTTTATCATATTGATGACCGAACCAGTGGCTTATACCACAAATACAAGAAGAGGCAATGGCTTCGTGCTGAATGGCTCCTGTGAAAACCAATTCACGTGAAAATGCTCTGCGCCAAACCACAGATGGCAAATGATTTTATCTAATGCCCTACCTTTATCTTTTCTCTCTATTCCAGCTCCTAGCCTAGTTAAAACATATAAACTATGCTACACCACTGATGCAACTTTCTTTCATATTTATCTAATACACTATCTATATGTTGGCTTCCAAAATGGGACTCATAGCAAAATATGAAGAACAAGTTGGATGTGTAACACTAGACCAATCAAAATACAAATGCAAGCTTGAAACATGCTACATTTATATTTACTAGAAACCAGTCATGTGGTAGAATTTGCTTGAAATTCAGTCAATGTTAGGCATGTTATATTCTACCAGGGTTGCTTTCTTCTTGGATTATAATCTGGTGGCCTAGACTTTGCAAAAACAGAAGGGGTGCCCTTATATCCATGTGTGAAGTTGAGTGTATTGCGTCAGCTTCAGGAGCTTGTCATGGTGCCTCAGCAGGCTGGTGGCAGACTTAACAGATAAGGAGGTTCAGAAGTTCAGACTGCTTGTCAACAAGTCTACTATTGAGCTTAGCAAGACTGCTTGTCAACAAGTCTACTATTGAGCTTAGCAAGAATCCAGTGTTTCATGAGAGAAGCAAGGACATCGACACTTGGTACCATTACTTACGTGAGTGCATCAGTGATGGTGTTGTGGATGTTGATCATGTTGGGACAGATGATCAACTGGTTGATATTCTAACCAAGGCTTTGGGCCGCGTTAGGTCCGTCGAGCTGAGACAGAGACTGTGGATCGTCAACAGTACTGGTATCATCTTGGCCTGAGAACTTAGTAAGATCAGTAGGAGGTTTCACCCTTGGAGGAAGTACCACTCGGTTGTACCACTCCGGATAAGGAGACTTATAAGCATAAGACTGATTCTTTGGCTTCAGGCCGAATTGATTCTGCATCATGTCGGCCATCCTATGCATGATGAGGTCAACGCTTGAGTTTGGAGCAGTCTGTGCCTGACCCCCAAGAAATGCCCCCGCTGAATTTTTATAGCCTGGATTCGGGAAAGCATCAATCGCACTGTAATCCAGGAACTCCTGATACTCATATCCATACATGTTCTTCTGCAGCCTATTTGTTGCTGGAGATACTCTGAAAGCAGATGGAGGAACGTTTCCCGTTGTGCCGAATGCAAGCTGGCCCTGAGTTGTGGGAGGTTGCTGCTCTTGATGAAGGACCATCCCACCTTTGCTTGAACCAATTCCGCTGTCTTCGGCAGTTTTCCTCTGATGCTGGGGAACGGGGAATAACAGTGGCCCCTGCATCGGACCAGCGGTTTCCTCAAAACGTTTATCAACCGCCGGGCCAAAAGTACTGACCATGATGGCACGAAAGGTGTTTAGGAAAGTTGATTGATGATTTGTCATGGCCTCTGATATAGCCTTGTACACCAGTTCGGATAGTTTTTGAGTATCTTCCTCATCAGTACTGTCAGATTGATGAGGAAGGAGAGTTCTCGGGAGTGACTGCTTCTGGAAAACCTTGTTGCTCTTGTTCTTAGAAAAAGACATCAAGCATTTGCGCAGAAACTCATCGCATGCTTGTTGTATTAGATTCTTCAATTCTGGCGGCAACTCATCCATGGTCACTTCCAAAATCTGAGTGTTATCGAACTCAACCATCTTGGAATATAGGGTCCCACCGGGCGTGCCAAAAAGTGTGTTGGCACAAAATGTGGTACACTGCGCCTCACACACAGCAAGCCAGAAAGCGTGGCTTCAATCGGGTGCCCGGACGATTTGGAATCCGGAGACATGCCAGTCGGTTTGACCTGAAAACCAACAAGGGATAAAATTGTGAGAATAAAACTGGAACGTGCCGGGTAAAACCAGGCAGTTCCATATTTACGGCCCTGAAGCCACTCACAACGACATACAGCTATAGAAGCTGTCTGTCAAGCATGTTTATAGAGTCATTCGGTTAAAATAGAAGGAAGCATGTAAACGCATTGATTACCGAATGCACATGTAAGAAAAGACATGCTTGAACAAATAAAAGACATCATCAAGACATAGTGAATTATAAACAGGTAACTTATAAATATAAAACTATTCAAACAACACATGCATAGGCTAATCCAACTAATCTGCCGCACGTCTAGTCTTCATAAACCCGTCAAGCATAAACTCAAGCGAAGCTAATACATATTATACTACTCGCTGTAAGTCTACACCACTTCTTATAATTAGATTAATCCACCGCATGATACAATCTAATGATAAGAAGCTAAAAGCATGTATGTATCTGAACAGATCTATAAATACTCATTACTCGCGTAAGCTTAACCAAGATCGGCAAACTAGCTGAGTTGGGGTCCATGAGGAAGGAACATACAAACAAGCACAATTAAACCAATCTAAAATCTGCGTCTGCCACACGATACCTAGTTTTATCAAAGCCTAATCGTAATTGACATGCATGAACCCACAACATGTAACAATCTAGATTGGAAATTAATTCGGCCATCATGATCTTGCGATTATTAAAACACAAGTAAACTTGTAGAGCAGGGCCGAACAAAGATCAATCTAGATTGGGCAAGAGAGTGTTATAAAATTAAATAAATCATGCAACACATGATAACTTGATGAATCTATTAGATCTTGCCAAATCTAATAGAGCTGATAACTATCTCGCTTTTGCTAAACATATGAATAAACACCTGTCGCACGGTATCTACCCACAAGCCAAGCATAAGCAAAGACTTCTTGATCGCTAACAAAGGTCCGTCGCATGACCATTGAAAACAAACAAGACTACTTGCATCATATCTAAATCCACTGCATGATACTAGACATGATAACAAGGTTGTCGGGACTTACGGAGGTCGACGGATCGATGATTCCTCTCGAAGAACTCGACGACACGACAAAGGACTCGAAGATGGCACGGGGCCGATTTGTATTGATATGGTTGTAAACAGTTTTACAATGGCCGGGGGTTTATATTTATACCCTGGGCGAAATACGAGTCCTGGAAGACTACGACTTACATAATGAAAACTTGGAAAATACGAGTCATATCCCTATTCTCTTTTCGGTGTTTTTTCCATTATTACGTGTCTTCTCGTGCAAGCCGGCTTCACTTGCCATATTTGCTTCCCGAATGGGGTCACCGCCTTGCAAGATAGCCGACAGCACAGGCACTTGCCGAAACTCCAAGAATTAACCGACCGCTTGGCCGTCTGCCGAATGCTCTTCTCACTGCTCGTTGGGTTCACCTATCATCTTCTCAATGTTGACCAAACTCCAGTGTTAACACAGGCCCCCCTAGTTCGGAGTATGAATTGTCATGCTTCGAACTATTTGATCTATGTTGGTCTTCTTCAAAAAGCAAAGAAATCCACTGATAGCAATAACATTTTCTCACCATGTTTCCACAATTTTGCCTGTAAAACAATAATTCTCTAATATATGTGGAAACAAGTTAGTTACAAATGCATATGTGTATAAATATTATAGTTCTTCCATTTTATTGATCAGAAGATGCTGCAATGCCGACTACATCTCAAAAGTATCATATTTTATAACCAAGATTTCTTTTAAACTTGAATAAAATGGTACCTTACTCATCCATCCGTCTCTTTAATTATGGGGCTTTAGTTCTCACTGAGTGCTCAAGCGATTGCAAAACAGAATAGCTATAGAAATGCTTATCTTTTACCCTTGATCACTTTTCATCCGGAGTTTTTATCATTATCTTTATATAAAATCGTATCACATAATATTGCAAAGTCAAAGACTCGACCATAAGGAGATACAAGCCATAAACCTAGATCAAGAAGTGTAAGTGAATATTTTTATTATTTTTTCTTTTGCATATGTCATTCTCCATACCTTTTAAAATTATGAGGCTACTGGGCCTTCGGCCATCTTTTATTTTATTTGGCGGTCACTTGACCTTTTCCTTTTTTTTCTTTCTCAGTTCTGGCGGACACGTGTCCGTCGTTTTTATTTCTGAGATTTATAGAATAGCCTCATATTTTTAATCAAAGAGAGAATGCACATGCAAAACACTTATTAGTTTATAACGTGTACGTGAATCTTGATCTTGAGAATATGACTATAATCTCAACTAGTAGTCACGATGATTTGACAGTGCTCAATATGACATTATGTAAAATTTATTATTTCATTAAATCTCCGAATTTCAAGTATCTCTCAGAATAATGTCATAGCAAATTCTACCTCTATTCATATCCCACAACTACTTTCAGACAAAGTTTAAATTCTATGCAACCCACAAATTTCAAAGACTTCAAGATAAATATAATAACCACTAGACCCAAATCTTAAAGAAATCAAAGCTATAAACCAGACACAGGTGAAACATAAAACAGAGCATCTATTTATCATTTCAACAATGGATAACCCAAAATATTTATATCACATATTCGTAGAGTGGAATTTTTTTTTAGTGCGGAGACGCAGCATGAGAGGTTTCGCTTTTAAATGATTTCAATTTTAAACTCTGAAACTATTAGAGAAGCGAGGGTAAAGTTACGCAAACCACCGTTGAAGATGAAACAGCCATTCGTCTTGTCCTTCTTCACGATGGATTGCTCGATGTTGTATGATGTGTACGTGTTGATCTCAGGCCCTCTGACACGTAGTCGCAGCAGCGTAATCAATGATTCACTGGTGTCCTCCTTTCTCTTATCCGAGACGTCTTCGCCAAATACGGGTTGAAAATATTTGAAGCCAATCATAAACGTCAATCCTTCTTCTGCAAATGACTGGCTGCTTCAGATCTTATAGTTGTTCTGACTATAAATGAACTTGTCACTGTTGCATGTGTCTTGTTGGCACCACCTTATTCAATGGCCATCAGCAAAAGTATCTCTTTCAATATGAAGTGTGCTAAAAATGTTTTAGCCGATGATCTTCTATCGGCCGTTCGGTTGCTAACGTCCTTTTGTGCCAAACATATTCACGGTATTCTTCTTCTTCGTATCTCCGTTTCTTCTCTATTGTATTTCTGTTCTTCATAAAATCTTTGCTTTTGGTACCGCTCTTGCTCCCAATGCCATTTGTTTAACAAAATGCGTGTCGTGACCCTGGGCCTGGAAGCTTCACCCCTTTCAGTTCGGCTATTCTGGAATCGAACTCGTTGCCGAAATTCTTCATTTGTGATTTGCCGATTGGGGTCAACAGCACCGGCCTCTCTAGCTCTATCAGAGGTTAACACCTTCATCTTGCTTTTGCCCCTGGGGTCATCTACATTGACCATGTTAATAGAGAAAGACACGGTGTTCTGTCCAAAAAGGGCTACCATCAATTTTCATCTTTCCGTCGAATTTCAAATGTCCTTCCTGGATAGCCTTCTGGATCCGCACTCTGAATACTCGGCAATCATTTATAGAATGAGATTTGGTATTATGGAAACCACAATCATTTATAGAATGAGATTTGGTATTATGGAAACCACAATACCTCTTGTCTTTAACCCCTTCAGGGTGCAACATGGGATGGCCTTCCGGCAACTTGATGTGTCCTTCCTTCAACAGCAATTCAAATAGCTTATCTGATTTGGAAACATCAAAATCATAGGTACCTTTTTGTTGCCTCAACTATCGTTGATTGACTTGAGTCGGCTCTTTGGTCCAGACTAACTCAGCTGCAGCTACCTCATCTTCGTCATCATATTATGCTGCTTCTTCTAAGAAAGCCAGATACATTTCGCTAGCCACATCACCTTTCTGGAATTGGTTATTTCTCCTAAACCCCTGAGCCTGACTATTCATTATTGCCAATCATTGTGACAACTGCCCAAGATCATCAAACTCCATGCCGAACAACTTTTCCCTGATATTCGGCAACATACCAGCTATAGCTATCCCTGACAATTGATCATCTGGTAAATTCAGGGAATAGCAGAGATTTTTAGTCTCACTGAATCTGCGTAGATATTCTTGCGGCGTCTCATTAGCTCTCATCCTCAGACTCATGAGATCGACCAACTTTTTCTCATTGGTGCCCGTAAAGAAATACGCGTGGAACTTCTGTTCTAGTTCTGCCCATGTATTAATAGAGTTTGCTGGCAGAGATGTGAACCATGAGAAAGCTAGTCCCGTTAATGACAGTGGGAAATACCGAATTCTCCAAGCCTCATTTGTAGATGCCTCTCCGAGTTGCATCAAGTAACGGCTGATGTGTTCAACAGTACTGGTATCATTTTGGCCTGAGAACTTAATAAGATAAGTAGGAGGTTTCACCCTTGGAGGAAGTACCACTCGGTTGTACCACTCCGGGTAAGGAGACTTGTAAGCATAAGACTGATTCTTTGGCTTCAGGCCGAATTGATTCTGCATCATGTCGGCCATCCTATGCATGATGAGGTCAACGCTTGAGTTTGGAGCAGCCTGTGCCTGGCCCCCAAGAAATGCCCCGGCTGAATTTTTATAGCCTGGATTCGGGAAAGCATCAATCGCACTGTAATCCACGAACTCCTGATACCCATCTCCATACATGTTCTTCTGCAACCTATTTGTTGCTGGAGATACTCTGAAAGCAGATGGAGGAACGTTTCCCGTTGTGCCGAATGCAAGCTGGCCCTGAGTTGTGGGAGGTTGCTGCTCTTGATGAAGGACCATCCCACCTTTGCTTGAACCAATTCCGCTGTCTTCGGCAGTTTTCCTCTGATGCTGGGGAACGGGGAATAACAGTGGCCCCTGCATCGGACCAGCGGTTTCCTCAAAACGTTTATCAACTGTCGGGCCAAAAGTACTGACCATGATGGCACGAAAGGTGTTTAGGAAAGCTGATTGATGATTTGTCATGGCCTCTGATATAGCCTTGTACACCAGTTCGGATAGTTTTTGAGTATCTTCCTCATCAGTACTGTCAGATTGATGAGGAAGGAGACTTCTCAGGAGTGACTGCTTCTGGAAAACCTTGTTGCTCTTGTTCTTAGAAAAAGACATCAAGCATTTGCGCTGAAACTCATCGCATGCTTGTTGTATTAGATTCTTCAATTCTGGCGGCAACTCATCCATGGTCACTTCCAAAATCTGAGTGTTATCGAACTCAACCATCTTGGAATATAGGGTCCCACCGGGCGTGCCAAAAAGTGTGTTGGCGCAAAATGTGGTGCACTGCGCCTCACACACAGCAAGCCGGAAAGCGTGGCTTCAATCGGGTGCCCAGACGATTTGGGGTGCCCGGACGATTTGGAATCCGGAGACGTGCCAGTCGGTTTGACCTGAAAACCAACAAGGGATAAAATTGTGAGAATAAAACTGGAACGTGTTGGGTAAAACCAGGTAGTTCCATATTTACGGCCCTGAAGCCACTCACAACGACATACAGCTATAGAAGCTGTTTGTCAAGCATGTTTATAGAGTCATTCGGTTAAAATAGAAGGAAGCATGTAAACACATTGATTACCGAATGCACATGTAAGAAAAGACATGCTTGAACAAATGAAAGACATCATCAAGACATAGTGAATTATAAACAGGTAACTTGTAAATATAAAACTATTCAAACAACACATGCATAGGCTAATCCAACTAATCTGTCGCACGTATAGTCTTCATAAACCCGTCAAGCATAAACCCAAGCGAAGCTAATACATATTATACTACTCGCTGTAAGTCTACACCACTTCTTATAATTAGATTAATCCACCGCATGATACAATCTAATGATAAGAAGCTAAAAGCATGTATGTATCTGAACAGATCTATAAATACTCATTACTCGCGTAAGCTTAACCAACATCGGCAAACTAGCCGAGTTGGGGTCCATGAGGAAGGAACATACAAACAAGCACGATTAAACCAATCTAAAACCTGCGTCTGCCGCATGATACCTAGTTTTATCAAATCCTAATCGTAATTGACATGCATGAACCCACAACATGTAACAATCTAGATTGGAAATTAATTCGGCCATCATGATCTTGCGATTATTAAAACACAAGTAAACTTGTAGAGCAGGGCCGAACAAAGATCAATCTAGATTGGGCAAGAGAGTGTTATAAAATTAAATAAATCATGCAACACATGATAACTTGATGAATCTATTAGATCTTGCCAAATCTAATAGAGCCGATAACTATCTTGCTTTTGCTAAACATATGAATAAACGCCTGCCGCACGGTATCTACCCACAAGCCAAGCATAAGCAAAGACTTCTTGATCGCTAAGAAAGGTCCGCCGCACGACCATTGAAAACAAACAAGACTACTTGCATCATATCTAAATCCACCGCATGATACTAGACATGATAACAAGGTTGATGGGACTTACGGAGGTCGACGGATCGATGATTCCTCTCGAAGAACTCGACGACACGACAAAGGACTCGAAGATGGCACGGGGCCGATTTGTATTGATATGGTTGTGAACAGTTTTACAATGGTCGGGGGTTTATATTTATACCCTGGGTGAAATACGAGTCCTGGAAGACTACGACTTACATAATGAAAACTTGGAAAATACGAGTCCTATCCTTATTCTCTTTTCGGTGTTTTTTCCATTATTACGTGTCTTCTCGTGCAAGCCGGCTTCACTTGCCATATTTGCTTCCCGAATGGGGTCACCGCCTTGCAAGATAGCCGACCGCACAGGCACTTGCCAAAACTCCGAGAATTAACCGACCGCTTGGCCGTCTGCCGAATGCTCTTCTCACTGCTCGTTGGGTCCACCTGTCATCTTCTCAATGTTGACCAAAATCCAGTGTTAACACTAACTATCAAATGACGTGGTATATAACTTGATTGAGTCCCATGATCTCACTTGTGCTCCTTTATGTAACATTTGGTACAGAAGATGCAAAAAGATATGTTTAAGTCCTATCAACCCTTCAACAACCATTCCATTGCTATAACATCGTAGATGAATGTAAAACTTCAAATCTTGCAAGTCCCAACACACTTTACGGTAATGAAAAACTTTTCAGCATGTGAAGCTACCGTGATGTCTCACCTTGCATATGAGCAAGTAGAAGCGGCAAGCCTCATACTAGATCGCCTGTTCGCATTCTTTGTACCGGGATGTGCCAACAAGCTTCCCCTACCCTAACATTGCCTGCCTATATTAAGGGACAAATGTGTCGTCACTATTGATGAGTTAAGTTTGCACCATTCACATCATGCTTAGGAGGTGCTTCATATCTACCACTATTGTGCACCGTCTTGCAAGATAGAACATACACACTAAACTTTGAACCTCTTATATACAAAACTGGTGTGGTATGTCACATAAAAACTGAGTGTAAACTGTTCGATATTGGCATAATTGTGTCATGAATTTTTAAATGGCTTGGTTTTAAAAACTGAGTATCAAATGCTTAGGTAAAGTATTCAAAAAATACCAAACACAATGTAAACAAAAACATATGGAATACAATTTGGCATGTCTAATTGTACTCATTTGTAATGTTTGTAGACAACCTAGCTAGTTCACTATTACATCAGTTCATGGTTGAGAAAGGATCAAACCTAATTAGATCACATGGTGTTTTGTGAGAATAGATGGAAACGAGATGACCTTTAGTCTCTCGGATACATGTTATATATACTCATGATGATACAACAGATCAGCAGGCTAACAACCTACCACAATGCCCGGTGCTTGGGCTTGACCCCTAAGCCAAGAAATACACCACGGTACATATCCATGTCTACCGACTAAGCTAGATTACAGGGAAAATATCCTATCATCTAACACCCCCTCTCAATCTCAGCCACCAGCAAGGTTGAGATTGTATCTGAATTCTTTCATCTTGGATGCAGTGATAGGTTTAGTAAAACCATCAGCCAGCTGATCTCCGGTGTGTATAAATCTAATGTCAAGCAACTTCTGAGCAACTTGCTCTCTCACAAAATGAAAATCAATCTCTATGTGTTTTGTTCTTGCATGAAACACTAGATTGGTTGATAAGTACTTGGCACCCAGATTGTTACACCACAAACGCGCCACTCGAGGATGAGAAATCCCAAGCTCAGTAAGCAGTTTTTGTAGCCACATCATCTCAGCCGTAGCATTTGCCAACGCCTTGTATTCTGCTTCAGTGGATGAACGAGACATTGTAGGTTGTTTTCTTGCACTCCATGAAACAATATTGGAACCAAGAAACACAGCGAAACCTCCAGTTGACCTCCGATCGTCAACACATCATGCCCAATCTACACTAGAGAAAGCACTGACTAACATTGAGTCCAACTTCCTGATCTTGAGCCCATAGTTTATAGTCCCTTGGATATATCGCAATATCCTTTTGACTGTTGTCTAGTGAGAAGTCTTTGGAGCATGGAGGAACTAGCAGACTTTATTCACCGCATAGGAGATGTCTGGCCTGGTAAGTGTCAAATACTGCAAGGCCCCCACCAGACTTATGTATCTAGTTGAGTCTTCGGGTCCAAGAGCCGAACCATCAGCTATACTCAACTTTTCAGAACAAGGTAGAGGAGTATCTACTGGTTTACTCTTGTCCATGCCTGCTCTCTTTACCACATCACGTGCATACCGCTCCTGGGATAGAACAAGTCCTTCTGCAACTTTATTTACCTCAATCCCAAGAAAGTAATGAAGATCCCCAAGGTCCTTCAGAGCAAAATCTCTTTCTAATTCCTTCAGTAAAGTTTTAGTCGCTTCCTGTGAAGAGCTTGCCACTATGATATCATCAACATATACTAGAACATACATAGTAAGCTTGCCTCTTCTGAAATAGAATAATGATGTATCACCTTTAGACGGTTTGAAACCCAAACGCTCCAGTTTACTGCACAACCGAGAATACCAAGCACGCAGTGCTTGTTTGAGCCCATACAACGTCTTATCAAGTCGACATACAAAATTTGGATGACCCTTGTCGTTGAACCCAGGAGGTTGATGCATATAAACCTCTTCTTCTAACACATCATGAAGAAAAGCATTTTGCACATCCAACTGCCTGAGAGACCATCCTTTAGACACTGCTACTGACAGGATAAGTCGAATGGTCGCAGCCTTGACTACAGGACTGAAAGTGTCCTCATAGTCTATCCCATAGCGTTGTTTGTACCCTTTTGCAACAAGTCTTGCCGTATATCTGTCAATGGTCCCATCAGCCTTTCTCTTCACTTTATACACCCATTTGCATCCAATTATATTTTTGCCCATGGGTGGAGGTACCAGATGCCATGTCTTATTTCTCATTAGTGTCATATACTCAAAGTTCATTGCAGAGTCCCATTTTTCATCTGAAAATGCCTCATCAACCGAACATGGCTCATCTCCTCCTGTAGCTCCAACCATGCACCACCTTATTGTTCCATCGGAGTATACCTTGGGCTTGGTAATTCCATGCTGGAGACGTGTAACAGGCATGTGTTGTTCATGTGAAGAATCACCGGAGGTGGCCGCACCAGAGGACCCAGCCACATGGGACACAGGAGATCCAGCCAAATCAACCTGGGAATCCACCTCCCCTGCGGTTGGATCTTGCTGTGCAGGTGAGCTGGGAGCAGTCGACGGTGTGGCCATAATAGTCGCCACAGACGATCCGTCAGCAGAGACAGGAGCTGAGCGCTCTGATCCCGAAGACGATCTGGCTGCCGATCGAATGACTGGCGCAGGAGTATCCACCTCGATCGCGTGGAGTGTGTCGCTGGCCTGGGAGCACATGAAATCACGTCTGTTTCTCACCGCCTCTTCATCATTTTGAGCCAGATTTTCCCCTGCAGTTTGCACAGCAATAGTGGAACTTGGAACAGCATTAGTAGATATGGAACTAACCATGTTTTGATCATGTACATTCGCACTCCCAAAGTCGTTGAAAGGATTTTTAAGAACATCGGGTAGGAGAGCTAATTCAGAACGAAGGCGAGCTCCAGCGTTCGGGTGAAGAGAAGCAAAAGGATATACAGTCTCATCAAAAACCGCATCCCAAGATATGTACACACGCTCTTCAGAGGGATCCAAACACTTGAACCCTTTATGAATATTACTGTACCCAAGAAACACACATTTCTTGGAGCGGAACTGAAGCTTCTTGGAATTGTAAGGCCGTAAATTAGGCCATACTGCGCAGCCAAAAGAGCGAAGGAAGGTGTAGTCGTGTATAGTTTTGAAGAGGCGTTCATAGGGTGTTTGGTTCTGAATAACTCAGGAAGGGAGACGATTTATGAGAAAGACTGCAGCTAGGAAGGCCTTATCCCAAAATTTTAAAGGAACAGATGCATGAGCAAGAAGGGAGAGGCCTACTTCGACAATGTGGCGGTGTTTCCGCTCTGCAGAGCCGTTTTGCCGATGAGAGTGGGGACATGACACGTGATGAGATATACCTAGGCGTTTAAAAAACGTATTCAAGATTTGATATTCACCACCCATATCAGTTTGTACAGCAAGGATTTTTTGTTCAAATTGTCGTTCAACCATGTTTTGGAAATCACTAAAACATTGGAAAACTTCAGATTTGTAGCGCAACAGATATATCCAAGTGAACTTGATGTAATCATCAATAAAACTAACATAATAATCATGGCACCCAACAGAAGTTGGAGCGGGTCCCCACACATCAGAAAACACAAGATCAAAAGGTTTAGAGGAAACACTGTTTGATATAGGATAAGGCAATTGATGACTCGTGCCTTTTTGATATGCATCACAGATCACATTATTAGATGAATCTCTAGAAAAAGGAAGCTTATGGCGACTAAGGACCTGCTGGACTACATGAGTGGAAGCATGGCCTAGTCTATGGTGCCACAAGGATGTGGAGGGCTTCACGGTTACGCCCAACACGTGTTTATTCTAACCGGACTTCAAAGGGTAGAGACCTCCTTCACATCGCCCTTCGAGGAGGATCCTCCTCGTCTCCTGTTCCTTAATAGAAAAGTGGGTTGGATGAAACTCAAGGAAAGCATTGTTATCCCGAACAAGTCGATTTACAGAAATGAGGTTTTTACTTGCATGAGGAACATGAAGAATGTTTTTTAGATGAATATCACGAAATTGGGAATGCAAAGTATTATGACCAATATGATTAATTCGCATACCTGCTCCACTTGCTGTGTGCACCTGATCTCCACCGTGGTACTTGTCTCGGATGGACAGCTTCTCTAGGTCGCCTATTATATGGTCTGTGGCTCCAGAGTCCATGTACCAGTTCGAATCAACTCCATAGGATGGAGTTGTAGCAGCTGCAACAACCTTCTGAGGAGAACCAGTAAAGGTAGCATCAAACCTCTTGAAGCATTTGAGGACAGTGTGCCCTTCCTTCCCACACAGCTGCCACACAATTCCGGAGGAGCTGCCACCGCGACCACCGGTTCGTCCTCCTCGCTGGCCTCCATGTCCGAAACCCCCGCGACCTCCACGGCCACGGGAATTTCCACTGTTGTTGCCTCCACGTTCGCCCTTGATGGCAGAGTTTGCGGAGGACTGGGAGCCACCGCCATGAAGCTCCATCCTTTGCTCGAAACTGACAAGCTGTGTATACAGCTCACCGACGCTGATCGGTTCAACCCGTGCGGCCACCGCCGACACAACCGGATTGAACTCAAGATCGAGACCCGTCAGAATGTAGGAAATGAGTTCCTCATCCTCGAGTCTCCTTCCTGCAGTCGCCATCTCATCCGCAAGAGACTTCATCTTCACGAAGTACTCCGTGATCGTGGACGCACCCTTGGAAGCAGTAGCGAGTGCCATCCTTGTACTGATGACACGCGCACGAGATTGTGAGGCAAACATGGTTATTTGACAGAAATATCATAGGTGATATCAGTAATGTGTTGTAAAGACAATTACTAGTATACCTTATTATTAACTAATGCTTTTCATCTTGGGTTGCTCAGATTGATGCCTAGAGATAGCTCCGGGATTCCCTTTCACCAGTTTTGCAACGAGTTATATAGTAACCCCAACGA
This sequence comes from Coix lacryma-jobi var. lacryma-jobi, assembly GCA_009763385.1. Lineage (NCBI taxonomy): Eukaryota > Viridiplantae > Streptophyta > Magnoliopsida > Poales > Poaceae > Coix > Coix lacryma-jobi. The sequence goes on along the minus strand of CM019822.1, from coordinate 172,867,117 downwards.
GCAAACATATATATAGGTCCCACTTATGTACTAAATATACAATATATACTACCGATAAGTGAATAAAATGTATGATCCACAAGGTAGAATTCGGAGCTTCTTTCTAGTATGTAGTTATATCCATGTGTGGTGGATACACATATATCTAGCAAGTCCAAATGCACTTTATACTCACGTAAAATCTAGCAGCATCATGTGGATTTAGAAACCATAACTAACCTGGACTCTGTCGGGATTTGCAGAATTGGATACCCAGCCTGTGGCCTAAAACAACTCCCATATATATGTATAAAGGCATATAAAACCCTAACTTGACCCTAACTGCCTCATCTCCATTGGTCGCACCCCCACCTCGATCTATCTATTCGGGCTGCCTCCTCTTCCTGAGCCACACTGCCCCGTCTCCATTCGCTCAGTCCACCGCAACGGCCATTGACATGCTCACAACCACAACCTTGGCCTTGATCGATCCTGCTCTTCGTCCACAGCGGGATGCAGGCAAAGTCACTAGCACGACATGTAAGCAAGGTGAGCGACGGTCACTAGCGTTGGGCACGCACTCGTGGACTGTCGGTGTTGGAGGGTCATGTCATGGGGTGGCGGACAGTGTGTTCGTCTCCCTATCATGGCTGGTGCACTCCTCGTCCCAACTAGTGCCATCCTCCCTAACTCAGGGCTTGGTGCTGGTGCACAACATGGACGAGCCCGAGGGCGGTGCCCCACTTAGCCCTCGGAGTGAGGAGGCTGGTGTGCAGCATGTGGAGGAGGCCGATGGTGGTGCATACTCCAGCTCATCTTCCCTCTTCCCTTCGCTAAAATCCTATGCGAGGACAAGCGCGGCTGGATCTAAGTAGGACTACATCTATAGGGACAACACATAGATCTCACTTATGTACTAAATATACAATATATACTACCCATAAGTGAATAAAAATGTATGAGCCACAAGGTAGAATTCGAACCTTCTTTCTGATATGTAGTTATATCCATGTGTGGAGGATACATATATCTTGCAAGTCTAAACATACTTTATGTCTTTATATACTCGCGTAATATCTAACAGCATAAGATTGTGAGATGTCTCACCATCTGAGCAAGTAGCAACAACAAGACAAATGATGGAGTCACCATTAACATTCCTCGCACTGAGACATACCCCTTATATTGGTTGCCCGTTCAGAAACACCTCGCCATCGCTATTGATAAGCTAGGTTTGCACCTTTGACATCCTCGGCAGGTGTTTCACACGTCTACAATGTTCACCACAATATTACTCGATGACCACCGGATGTACACCACACGCGAAGTGAGCATCATGACAAATTACCTATTAGAAATCATAATTAAACGGTATTTCACTACTACATATATGACATTCACTGCTAGCTACATCACTGCTGGTTTTTAAGAAACCGACAGTGACTGCACATCACTCTCCATTTTTTGCTAAACTCGGCCGTGATAGGACCAATCGACATTGATATTAGGGTCTCTACTGTTGGTTCATATCATTGCTGGTGGATATGCTTTAAAAATTCATAAATTTCTCATATGATGTCCGATGAAGACGAACTTTATAATAAATTTGTAGTACTCAACAAGATCTATAACTTTGTAGTTCAAACATTTTATATTTGAGATCATTTAGGTGTCCAAATAGACATCACAAGATTTTGTAGAGTTAATACCAAATGAGTCAATATGCTTCATAGTCATAAATGAGTGTGAAGTGGTAGTTAAACATCTTGGAAGATGAAGTGCCCAAAACAAAAGTTCTAGATCTCAAATAGTTATGCAATTTTATTGTTTACAACTTTTTTGTTTGAAATCATTATGATATCTCTCGATTCGATTCACATTTCATAGAAGTTAACACCAACTACAACCATATGTTCCATAGTCATAAGTGAGTGTATAGTGATATTTAAGAATCTCGCATGAAGAAGGGATCAAAACATAAGTTGTAGATCTCAAAAGGTTATATAATTTTATAGTTGGCAACATTTTCATTCAAAATCATCTAACTAATAAAAAATGCATTTAATTTTGAAATCATCTGTATAACAGAAATTATAGTTGAATTTTCTCACATTTGAAATTTATTTTTTTTCAAATGACTTCGGATGTAGAAATAACCTAAACCAAAGTTGTAGATCTCAAAAGGTTATAAAACTTTGCAGTTTATAACTTTTTTATTTGAATTTGTTTAGAGTCCCAGATACTTATTTCAAAATCAGATGAACAGAAAATAGCTAGGACGAATATCCCAAATGGACACAAGCATCTTACAGGTGACCATGTGACCATGTAACCAAACAAATTCTATTTCCTACCAACGATTAAAGTGCAATAGGTTTCATTAAGTCCTATCAACTCATAAACCATGATTTCATTTCTATAACATGATACTATGATACTAGAATTGAAAACTTGACATCTAGCAAGTCCTGGTCATCGCACTTTACACATGTAAAAAATCTTCTTGCACGAATTGAATGAGGTGTCTCACTTTGCACCCTAGTGAGCAGAAGTGGCAAGCCGCATCTTGGAGTTCTACATTCCTCACACTGAGATGCACCAGGCTTTGCATGCCCCAACATTGGTCCTTTGTTTTGTAGGGTCGCCATTGATGAGGTAGGTCTGCACCAATGACATGCTCAGCAGATGCTGAACATCCGCTACCTTCACAATGGTGTTGCTTAATGACATCCAGATCTGCACCTCGCACAAAGCGAGCATCATGATAATTTCTCTTTCAAAAATCAGAACTAATCCACCTTTGCCACGATTGAGTGGTTCTTTGTACCTAGATAAGTTCGTGGCCTTTATGGTTGCCGAGGTAGCCAGAGGGCACGATCGACACAATGGGTGCAGACAAAATTGAAGCTGGTGCTCCTCCTTTTAGCATGCCCCTCGCTAGTCGGATGCTTGGGGCATGCATCAAAGAACCTAGTCTCTAGAAGTGTATGTAGCCTTGCAGGCGGGGCACCCTTCACATACAAACAAACCATCTCCTTCAGGCTAACCATTTCTGCTCCACCTTGCCAGATGGAGAGTACGGTAACCATGGTGAACAAACAGCTAAAGCCATGTTGGTTATGCATTGAATATGCAGTCCATGCTATTCTACAAGAATTAAGGCCCCTTTGGTCCACAGGAATTATACAAGAATTTCAAAGGAATTCGTTTTTACAGGAAAAAGTGCAGGAAACAATAAATTTTATTACAATCCAAAGGTGGCCAAAAAAAATGTAGGATACAGTCTGGGTAGCAAACTGAACGATAGAATTTGCATGGTATCGACCTGCTGCTCAGATGATGGATGGATAGAGGCAGATGCAAATTTTGGAGACCCTTCTCCTTTAAAGAAGTTCATCTATGACGTTCATCACAATGTTGCTCGATGACCTCCGAATCTGCTCCGCGCGCAAAGCGAGCATCATGACAAATTACCTTTCAAAAATCATAACTAATCGATAACTGTTGAGACCACATGATCTTATGTACATGGATAAGTTTGTGTTGTATACATTATTTGTGAAACTGACATTAAAGAAAAGAAAGACAACATGGCACTGCTTATTTTGGCGCTATATAGTAATGAAGATCGATCCAGTAGCTTGTATCACAAATGTAAGAAGAGACAATGGCTTCATGCTACATTGGCGTGAATGGCCTCAATACGCTCTACGCCAAACCGCAGGTGACAATTAATTTTATGTAATGTCCCACCTTCATCATTTCTCTCTTTTTTGACTCCTAGCTTATATAAAACATATGAGCTTTGCTACACCACTAATGCAAGTTTCTTTTATATTTCTCTAATACATTTGTTTGTTTGTGTGTTCTTCAAGGCTCATGCTTGCTCTCATGGTCTTGCTTCAATGCCTCTTACAAAAAGTGCTTAGTTAAAACCATTTTCCTACAATTTAGTAACATGCTCTAGAAAACACATGATTTTGTTCTATCAGGCCTTATGAAGGTAAAGATCGCTTCCTTCATCTTGAAAAGTGTCATTATAATTTTGCAAAGTTAGAAATATGCCACTAGTGTCTCACTGACATGTGGGACACACATGAGTCAATGGCATGTGGCCTAGGATGGCATATCACCAATTTAGTAAAATTATAATGGCAAACTTTAAATTTTCCCTTTAATCTTCACAATGATACAAAGATTAGGTTCTGAGAAGATAGATGGTTTGGAAACTCCACTCTCAAAGAACAATACCCAACTCTATACAACATTTGTAGAAAGAAACACATGTCAGTAGCCAGTGTTTTCAGTTCTACATCCCTCAATATCTCTTTTAGAAGAGCATTAGTTGGGGAAAATCGACTTAAATGGAATGAGCTAGTTATCAGGATTGCATTTGTGCAATTGGATGGCCAAAGAGATTCCATTAAGTGGAAACTTTCAAAACTAGGATATTTTACTGTGCAATCTATGTAGAAGCATCTAGTGAACCAAATTGCTTTGCCTCTAAACAAATTGATATGAAAGTTGAAAATACCCCTTAAAATCAAAGTTTCATTTGATTCTTAATAAAAGGGGTAATTTTGATGAAAGACAATTTACTAAGAAGACTTTAGAAAGAAGATGATCAATGTTGTTTTTGTACAACAAGGAAACCATCCAGCATATTTTTTATTGTCATGCTGCAAGATTTGTCTAGAGAGTTTTTATTATGGCCTTTGGATTACAACCTCTAATAGATGTAGAAGATTTATCTAAAGTGTGGTTTCATCAAACTAGCATATGTGTTCTCTTATTTGTATGGGAACAAGTGCAATTTTATGGTCTATTTGGTTTTATAGAAATGATGTGACTTTAAAAAAAAGATTATACTCTTATTTGCAGGTTATTTTCATGGCAAGTTGTTGGACTCATGGAACATCCTGCAAAAGGAGAGCAACATATCACCTTTGAAGTGGGTCTGTTGCACATTGGAGACTTTAGCTATGGAGGTCTTTGTGGGGATATAGACCCCAGGGTACCACACGATGGTACATGGGCCGCACCACTAGGGGTCGTCCGGCCCGCATGATGAAGGCGTACGGCGCACGGCATGCACCGTACGACAGTTGTAATCTAGATACAGTACCAACTCAAATACTTACCATGTAACTTTGTCTCTTCGGAATATATAAGGAGGGGCAGGGGTCCTCCGAGAGGACAAGTCAGACAGGAGATAGAAGACAGGTCATAGGTCACAGGTCATAAGTCACAAGCCAGATCCAATCAATACAACTCGACGCAGGACGTAGGGTATTACGCTAACCTAGCGGCCCAAACCTGGATAAACCTCCGTGTTCATCTACTTTTGCCTTGCGTCAACGTCTGGGTCGTCATCTTGCGCACCTTCCCCTCTAATCTACCACCTTGGACATACCCCTAGGTGGGCTATCGACTATATTTCGTCGACAGCGGCGCCCACCGTGGGGCATGTGCGTACGGACGCCATGACGACTCAGATGGTTTTCTTCCTCGTTTCCACGACTCTTCTGGAGGCTTCACGTTCGTCGTCGGGTCGTTCTCCTGGACCACCGACGTCGACGGCACCACCAGGGGCGTGGAGGCGGTGCAGGCTTTCCCTATGCCGAACGTATCTGCTTCCACCACTTCAGCATCGGCGAGACCAGCCTCGACATCTCTTCGAGGTCATTTTCCCCGGTGCTCCGACCACGCTTCCCTGCTACCAAGGGAGGCGCACCGACAACTCCGATTTGATCGAATACATCGATCGGGTCACGACAGGCATCAATGTCACTCTCGCTCTCGTAGATCTAATCAGAGATCGATCTCTGAGCACGACATCGTCGTACCTCTCGTTCCGACCACCAACCGTGTCACAATGATGATCGTCGTAATAATTGGCGCTATGACGACCTCGACCGTTGACGACTGGTAGGAAAGATCGAGGGCCAGACAACTCCATTACCGTCGACAAGAAGACATCGTTGGCTCGGCTGATCAACTACGACGAGGATTACGAGAAGCTGCTCGACGACCCGTGCCCTACGCTCGCTCTGATCATCTACGAGCCAGAAGCGAGCCATCACGTGGTCATCGAGCCAAAGACGAGCCATCGACGAGTCAATGAGCCACCCGCGAGTCTACGAACCAAAAGCGAGCCATCGTAGAGCCATCGACGAGCCAACGAGCCACCTGCGAGCCTACGAGCCAAAAGCGAGCCATCACGTCATCGACGAGCCAACGAGCCAAAAGCGAGCCATCATCGAGCCACCGACGAGCCATCACGTCGTCGACATCGTCTCACCACGATCCTCGCCGACCGCTCAATGTCGACTCATCGTCTTCCTCGACGCCTCTCGTCTTCTGCTCCGTTCGGACGACAATCAAGCTAAGTATTATCTTTCACATCAATCAAATATTTCTTCGATCGTGATATATCTCTAGATATTATCGTGTGCCTCTGCGGTCACATTATTCTTTACAACGGCTCTTCGTTATTTTTTACCATATATACCATCCTGAGGATAACATATGTGTCTTCCCGAGTAGTCACGTTTACACTCGTGCTTTTCAGAGACGGCCCTGTCTCCGGATCCTCCCAACACGTGAATGCAGCTCCGCGCCCTGCGTTACGGGTGGTCGGCAGCGGCTCCTCGGTGACGCTGGTGCTCTTACGCGTGCCTGGGCTCCGCGCCTCACGCTCTGGAGTTATCGGCTAGCCGGGGCTGGCGACTCAGTTACAAACAGACTGCTCGGGGAATTTTATTTAATACTGAGCGTCCATACCAGCTGACTGACCGCTGAGCGGCATATGCTGTTTCTTTACCGCTATTGTTTTCGCCATATTTTATTTGTACGTCATGTACTACCATTATTTATGTTTATTTTACAGGAACCATGTTCGATCTGCGAGCTAATTCTTTACGCTCAGGGACTGGACCAGTTATGATGGACGAGAAAATCATTGCTTGGGACAGCTCGGACTTCGTCGCCGACCAGCTGGTCGCTTCGCTCGGTGCTCACCACCTGGCGCTCGGACTTCGTCATCGACCAGCTGGTCGCTTCGCTCGGTGCTCACCACCTGGTGCTCGGACTTCGTCATCAACCAGCTCGTTGCTTCGCTCGGTGCTCACCGCCTGACGCTCGGACTTCGTCGCCGACCAGCTAGCCGTACTCTTTGACGCTCATCGACGACTACACCGAGAGCTCACCAGCTGAGCTGGGGACTCCTCAGTGCTCGGGTTCGTCGACCACTTGGTTGCTTTGCTCGGAGCTCACCACCTGGCGCTCGGACTTCGTCATCGACCAGCTGGTCGTACTCTTCGACGCTCATCAACGGCTACACCGAGAGCTCACCAGTTGACCTGGGGACTCCTCGGTGCTCGGGTTCTTCACGCCAACATCGTCAACAGCGCTGGTCGGATCGCTCGGTGCTCACCGCCTAGCGCTCGGACTTCATCGTCGACTAGCTAGCCATACTCCTCGACGTTCATCGACGGCTACACTGAGGGTCACCAGCTAACCTGGGGACTGCTCGGTGCTCGGACTCGTCGTTCGGCAGCCTGCTCGAACGACATACTGTCTTCATCATAGTAGATTTCCCTTTTTTATAAGCCTGCTACAAGATTTATTCTTCATCTTCTAGCAGCCTTGGGGACTACCGTGTATACATGGCACTCGTCCGCGCATGTATATAAGTCTGATTATTCTGAAGACTCTGACACCATGTGACCAAGTCACCTGCTGTCAGGCTCGGGGACTAGCTGTGGGGATATAGACCCTAGGGTACCACACGATGGTACATGGGCCTCACCACTGGGGGTCGTCCGGCCCGCAGGATGAAGGCGTACAGCGCACGGCATGCACCGTACGACAGTTGTAATCTAGATACAGTACCAACTCAAATAGTTACCATGTAACTCTGTCTCTTCGGAATATATAAGGAGGGGCAGGGGTCCTCCAAGAGGACAAGTCAGACAGGAGATAGAAGACAGGTCATAGGTCACAGGTCATAAGTCATAAGCTAGATCCAATCAATACAACTCGACGCAGGACGTAGGGTATTACGCTAACCTAGCGGCCCGAACCTGGATAAACCTCCGTGTTCATCTACTTTTGTCTTGCGTCAACGTCTGGATCGTCGTCTTGCGCACCTTCCCCTCTAATCTACCACCTTGGGCATACCCCTAGATGGGCTATCGACTATATTTCGTCGACAGTCTTTGCCAAGCATGGGTGGTTGTCTTTTAAGAGAATTAGTGCTTAGATAGGCTTCGCTTGCTTGGTTTCGCTTTTCGTGAGCTTCTTAAATGTTTTTTATTTGATGTTCGAAGCTGTAATACGAATTGATTGTGTGAAAATCTCTTGCAAAGGCTGGAATAAAAATTTTGTTTTCTAAAAAATAGGGTTAATATTAGTGTTAAGTATCATATCCCTTTCAAGACAGGATGAAAGAATGCTTAAACAAAGTATAAATAGAGCCAACACCTCCTCACATCACAATGTGTGATTTGTGACGCGGACAATATCTTGTGTGTAAGTTTTTTATCCTTACATTGGTGAAAGTTTTTTTGTTTGTATACATGTTTAGATTCTTGGTGGGTTTGCAACTGCTCCCATGGGTATTTTGTGCCCACGAGTCATAGTTGTGGATTTAGTTTTCTATCCATAGTGGCCCCAGGTGTGTGGGTGTAGGTTTGGGATTTAGTTCATGGGTGCATGTCTATATGCCCTCCACTTAGGGATGCAAGTGGATAGAATACAAACAGATACTGTTGATATCATATTTGTTTTCATATTTTTCCCTTAGATTTGTAGTCGGACACGGATCACTATTGGATACAGCGGCGCTCTTGTCCTCCTCTGTTGTCACTATGATGGTTGGGCATTCTCGAATCCTGGCGACATCGAGCGATGGTCAGGTGTATGGGTGTCTTCAGATCTAGCGATGATCATGCATAGTTTGGGGAGGCATTGACGGCAGGTTGTGACGACACGGAATAGATAGATAGGCCTCGACACATACTTAACGAGGAGAGCAGGACGCGATTAAGCTAGCACGGAATGATT